>OX596382.1:10954894-12342620 GCA_951394425.1 Tipula unca
TTGTTAGACCCGAGCTCCTCATACGATTAACCAAATAATATATCTGCAGATTAAAAGCTTGTTATATGTTAAAATCATTAAAAGCTGCCAGTAAACATTTTCTCAAGTAGTTTACTTAAGACTTGCAACAACATGATTTAGGTCGATGGAATTTGGTCACGTCTTTTTCTACTGATTTAAGTCACCATTTTGCCATTTTTCCAAGACATATACCCGTGACCATAAAGTTAACGATATTCCAGAACTTTATCCAAATCATTACGGCGGATTTCTGTGTTTTTCAGTTGCTCACTCATTTTAGTCAAATGCCTGCACAATTCCGTAACGTCTATTATAAATGAATTATTTCCAAATTGAAATCATATTAAGTCTTAAAATTGATAAAAATTCAAGTGAATATCAATTATGGCATGGGCGTATAAGTGAAGTAACCTGACTATTAAACATAAATTGTGTTATCAATTTTTTTGGTTTTTGTGAGATAAAAAAACTTTTAAAACATCATAAAATTGAATTGATTAGTCCAATAAATCACAGCAAATTGTGTACAAGTGTTAAAGTCGTGCGTAACTTGTGTGTAACAAATGGAATTCGAAATCAATCAAACCCCTTTCAAAATGGATCAAATTGCTACAAAACTTTTTAATCAACAATATCTCTCGGATGTGATATTTATCGTCGATGGCCAATACATTTATGCTCACTCCCTGGTTTTAATGGTGCGAAGCAATGTGTTTCAAAAGCAATTAGAGTCAACATTGGGCGAAAAGAAAATTATCCCGATAACTAAATATGGGTACGACGCATTTTATCAGCTGATTCGATTCATTTACACCGATGAGTACTATATAAATGACGTTTTTGTGGAATTACTGAAATTGGCAAAAGTTTATAATGTGAGTAGATTACGTTATCAATTGATAAATGTATATCTTTCACATTTAGAAAGTCTAAACTATTGTGTTGTGGAAAATCACCAAATTGGTTTAAATAGATATCAACTCGATGTAGCTAATAATTTAAAACATGTTATCAATTCAGATAAATTTGTAACGATTCATTCAGATACATTAGAAGTCATTTTAAAATTGGATCAAATCAACAGCGATGTAAAGGAGACAGATATGATCCATGCATTGGTTCGTTGGATGAAGCACTATTGCACTCAAAATCAAATAGAATTTTCCGAGTGTCGCCAAAAATTTGATAAGTTGGTTCAATTAATTCGTTTCCCAACGTTATCCAACGATGAGCTGCGTGATATTAAGACGAAATATCCAGATTTATTAACGAAAAGTGATTTTATGAATATTGCTGGCCACAAAATTTACGGAGCTGACCTTGATGATGGAATATGGAATTGTACATCACGATTGGAGTTCAAAGAGCTTTATAGTTCTGAGCGAATTCCAAATTTGGTTAAATTTAAAACCAGGTTTTCCGTTACTACTGAGGTGATCTTTGCTGGATTGGTTTTTGGATGTGGATCTGAGCAATTAAACCTCACAATTTCTTGTCAAAACTCTGAACTAGACGAGATACCAGAGATAAATATAAATGACGTAAGAGCTAATTACAATGTCAGTGTTATAAGTTTGGGTTCATCAATCCGCCTTAGACCCAATTTCATCTATACGGTGGTTGTTTATTATAATTCTACTAATTTGGCTGCGGTCAGATGTAATTGGTGTCGTAAACCTGAAACCGAACTCATCATATAAGTGCGCCACCAAATTCAGTTAAAATTGTAGAAGCTCATGAAACCATGTTTGAGTTATTCTTTGTTAAATCAGAAGATGTGTGACCAACGATTAATTTGTAAAATTAAATAAATAAATAAAACTTGATTTGTAGTTGTTTTTTTATTGAATTCAAAATTATTGGATAATCGTTAAATTTTTGATGAGATTCTATTTGAGATTAGCTGCATGTGCATGCTACAACATATATTTAAAAATATAGGTAAGATCCATTTGTGGCCCGAAAATACCAAACATAAGAATTTGGTTCTCAATTGTTTTTAAATTTAACTGTAAAACGTTTCAGAAATTTAATGACAATTTTTTATAATTCTGGAATTTTATTTTCACTTTATTAAAATTTTTATAAATTAACAAATTCAAATTTTAATTATTTATGAATTTGATTAATTTTTGAAGAATTTTAAAAATTTGCATTAATATTATTCGTTAAAATATTTTAAATATAAAGAATTTTGGCTATATTTGAGTAATTTTAAAAAATTTAGTATTTTGTTTGAAATTTAGAAATTTATATTATATGGCTTATTAAATTTTAGAATTGTTAAATGTCTAAAAATGCTTATCACTTAAGAATTTTATTTAAAAATCATAATTACGGATTTACATAAATTGTTAAATTCTTAAAATTTACAGAATATAAATTTTAATTTTTTTAAACAATTTCAATTTAAAATTTTTAAAAATTTGGTTAAAAGTTCAAGTTCTGAAAAAACCTTACAAGAATAAAAAAAAACTTAAAATTCAGTTCACAAAAAATTTAAAAAATTTTAAAATTTCTTTTTTAAATAACAATTTTAGAAAAAATATATTAAAATTAAGGAATTTGATTTTTATTAATTTTCTGAAATATTTTAAATTTGTGAAATTTGTAATATTGTCAGCTTTAATATGAAATTTATCCAAACTGTGTAAAATAAAATTATTAAGATATGAATTAATAAATTAATGCCCGTTTTAATTATTTTCAAAAAATTATAAACTTTAATAAACTCAATTTAATAAATCTTAGCAAGTTTGTAAACATAAATCATAATTCTAAAACATACCAAGGGTTCAAGAATATTTTGAAATCTATAATTTTAAAAACCATCGAAACACTACAAGTTTATAAATAATTAGGAAATTATAATTTTATGAATTTATTAAAATATTATAATACGAATTTACACAAATGGTTAAATTCGTAGTATTTACAGAATTTGAATTTTAAATATTTAAATAAATTTTAATTTGAAAAAAGTTTCAAATGCTGTTGTAAAGCAGAAAGTTAAATTCTTAAAAATGTAAAATTTCAAGGAAGTTAACTTCCATTTTTTAAATTATATATATTTTTTTAAATTTAAAAATCAAAATTTTCAAAATTTTAGAATTTTATTAAATTTTATTGAATTTAAATATTTTAAAAAGATTTTTGTTTTTATAAGTTTTCAAGAATTTTTATAAATTTATTAAAATTTTAATTAATAATTAAATTTTTCCAAATTAAAAACTTTTTGAAAATATAATTTTTATTAAACATTTTATAATTTAAAGTTATTTATTTTATTCAATATTTTAGAAAAATTATATATTTTATAAATGTAAGAATAACTATTTTAAATATTTAATAAATTTTTAATTATTAATTACAATATTTAAATGGGATTCAGAATTGCTTGTTATATACCATTTTAGAATTATCAGCTATCGTATAAATTTGTGAATTAAAATTTGAACAATTTCAGAATTTTTATAAATTTAAGAATCGAAAGAACTGTTAATTTTTAATTTTTTTAATTTATTGAGTTTTAATAGATTTATTAATTTAGCAAAACAATAATAAATTTAAATTTTGAATTTTTTACAATTATCAGAATTTCTGGAGTTTTTTTTTTTAAAGTTTTATAAAAACTTAAACTTTTTGTTCGAAATTGTGAACATGGATAAATTAATCAATTTTAAAATTTAACGTACATAATTTATAATTATTTTAATCGGTACACAGATTGGATAATTTTTTGTAATTAAAATTAAATATAAAAAATACTTTTGACAAGATTAATAAATAATTAAAACTACGGGTATTTATTAAATGCCTGACATTTTTCTTGAATTCCCGAAATATTTTAAATTTGAAATTAATCAAAATCAAAACTATGTAAAATAAAATTATTTAAATATGTATTAATGTTAATTTTAATTATTCCAAAATAAATTAATATTTTAAAACTCAGTTTATTTTTAAAATTATGTCTGTGAAAATTTAAACAATACAATTTAAAACTAAACATTTACAAATAGTTAAATTCGTAATATTTAAAGGATTTGAATTTAAAAAAATTTAAAAAATTTTAATTTGAAAAATGTCTTTTGAAAAGCAGAAAGTTATATTCCGAAAAACCTTTGAACGTTTTCAAGAATTGAAATAAATTTTTTATAAATCAGTTCACTAAAAATTTAAAATATCAAAGACTTCCACTTTTGGAATTTTATAATGTTTTTTAATTCAAGAATCAAAATTTTAAATACTTAAGAGTTTTTTTTAAATTTTATTGAATTTAAATATATTAAACTGATTTTTGTTTTTATAAAGATCCTAAGATTTGCAATAGTGTTTAAAAAAAATATTAATAATTTTTATAAATTTATAAAAATTTTATTAACAATTAAATTTTTCCAAATTAAAAACTTTTTAAATATGAATTTTAAAAAATGATGTAATTTAAAACCTTTTATAATTTTAAGAAGTCGTGTTATTTTATTCAATAATTTAAAAAATTGTATATCGGAGTTTAATGTACTTTTTAAGAATTTTATGTAATTAAGAAATTTTATAAATTTAAGAATGACAATTTTAAATTTTAGATATTTTTTTTAATTGTTATTGGAATTTTAATTACAATATTTGGGATTGAGAATTGCCAGAAATATAACATTGTAGAATTATCATTTATTCTTATAAATTTGCGAATTAAAATTTTAATATTTTCAGAACTTTTATAAATTTAAGAATAAACAGAATTTCAATTTTTTTTTAAATTATATAAATTAATAAATTTAATTTAACAAAACATTAATTAATTTAAGTTTTAAAATATTTACAATTTTTAGAATTTTTAGAATTTCAGGAATTTAGTTTTAATTAATTTATGCAGATTGGATAGTTTTTATAATTAAATTTAAAAAGCTTACACAATATCAGAATGTTAATATAAAATACATTTGAACTTTTAAAAAATTAAAAAAAAACTTATGATTACGGATATTAATGCTTGAAATTTTTCTTGAATTCCCGAAAAATTTTAAATTTTAAGGTTTCCAGTTTTTTTAATATAAAATAAATCTAAACTGTGTGAAATACAATTATTAAAATATATATTAATAAATAAATGTTAATTTAAAAAATTCGAAAAATTCAAAATATTTTAAAACTCAATTTTGTTTTAAATTTAACCTTTTAGAATTAATAAAATAAATAATTATTAAAATTTTTAAACTTATCAAGAGTTCCGGAAATTCTGAATTCAAACCATTGGAAACATTACAAATTTAAAAAAAATTGGAATTTATTATTTTCCAGAATTAAAATATTATAATTACAGAATTTAATTTTTGTATATTATAAACTGTAAGTTTCAAAAAAGTTTTAAATGCTGAAAAAACCGTTTAATGTTTTCAACAATTTAAAACAAAAATTAAAAAATGATTGCAAAAAATATTTAAAATTTCAATGAAGATCTAAAACATTTTAATCAATTTATAAATTTCAATAAAAATTTTATAAATTCAAAAATCAAATTTTTAATTATTTAAGAATTTTATTAAATTATATTAAATCTAATTATTTTATAATGGGTTTTATTTTTATAAAATTGCTAAGATTTGCGTTAGCGTTTTAAAAAGTTTCAAGAGTATTTATAAATTTATCAAATTTAAACAAATTCAAAATCCCAGTTTTTATAGTAAAATTTTTTTAGAAATTTGTGTAATTTTATTTAATAATTTTAACAAAATTTAAATTGGAATTTTAGTATTTTCTAAATTTTAATCACTTAAAAAATTATAAACAAACTTTTTTTTTAAATTACAGAACTTTAATAGATTTTCAGAATTTTATTTTTTATTTTTAACTTTTTGCTCTAAACTGTAAATATAGAATTCATAAAGAATTTTTAAATTTAACGTACATAATATGTGATTATTTTAGTGGGTTTAATTTACACAGACGGGTTAATTTTTTTAATTGAATTTAAAAAGCTTACAAAATTACAGAATTTCAGTATTAAATACTTTTGAAAAGTTAACAAATTTAAAATTTTTTTGGAATATGTAAAAGATGTAAACATTATGGAATTTCAATAAATGTTTAAAAATTTTATTAAATTCCCGAAATATTTTAAATTTCTAAAATTTGAATTTGTTTCATTGATTATTTTGAAATATACAATACGACATATCAGTTAGTGGCTTTCGCTCTCTTGTTGTTTTTGAACTGTTTTACGTTTGGTATTGTCAACTCGTGAGACCACCAAGGCAATTTGGTTTTCCGTGTTCCGGTTTTCAAAGTTTTCCTTAGTTTTCCGTTTGGCCAGATATTAACTTGAAAGAAGTTTTTAAAATAACGAGAGTTGAAGATGAAAACAAAAATTCATTCATCAGATCACAGTAATTATAGTAACATGGGCGAAATGTTACAATCGTCGGGCACTGAGTACCCATCGAGCACTGAGTGAATCATAAGCCGGGCACTCAACAATTTTTTAATACGTCTGCATACTAAGTATTTAAATGGATCTCTATTTATTACTAAGCACGAATATCTTTTGAGTGATAATTGCCTATTGACTTGCCTAGGAGCTTGCTTAGCGGAATAATGATTTATCACGTCGCTTAATGCAAAATTGCACTTCTTTTATACGCTTCCTGAAGATGTGATAAAACCGTTTGTTGGCATAAACAAAGTTTATTTGCTTTATTTTGTATAACAATTTGTCCATTGAGGTCTGATTCTTTCAGTAGTTTATAATAGTTCGCATGCGCTATATAATGTTGACCGAACATAAGAAAATGTGGCGAAATTTGAATAGCGCTGTGGGTCACGTTTCGTTAAACCGAAGCAATCGAGTGCAATGGTTGAGCCCACGTTAAATGATCATCTTTGACATATTCTCGAATAGCGGCGCAGATCGCATTGCAGCGAATACTTTGGTGTGAAAATAAGTTTCACTCCGTATTTAGCCAATAGATTTTGAAGGCAAACAGAATTAAATTGAGTGCCGTTATCAGAGGTAACTCTCTGGTACTGAAAATACCCTGAATATATCTTTTCCTAGAAAAGTGCAAACTGCAGATGCTAAACCTTGTTTTAACGGTTTGAGAAATACATTATTTGAATAGAGATCTAAGAGACCTAAAACAACAAGTAAGTATACATTGCCACTCTTAGATCTTAGATCTTAGACCCAAAGAGTCAATGTATAATCGTTGCATTGGTCTTATAGCCGTTATTTGGATAGTGGATGAATTCGGACGCTGCAAACGATCTAGTGTCTTTGATATTCCTATAGGTGGTTGAATAATGAGATGCGTGGCTAATGTTTTTGGGATATATATTTTCCATAAAGGAATATCTGTGGAGCTTTCACTATAACAGTTCGATGGGTTAATAAACACTTTGTTATTAACAACGCAAAGATTGTCATCGGGTACTATGTTAAGAGTACCTTTCCGATGTTCAATTTTAAAGGCGAAACCTTGTAACTTGAGAGACCATCTAGCTAATCTTCCGGGCAAATCATTTTGACTCATGAGCCATTTGAAGCTAGCATGATCAGTGATGATGGTAAACGGATACCTTTCGATATACGCTCGACACTTTTTAACGCTTATCACAGCGGCCAAGCACTCCAATTCAGTGATAGAATAACTCCGCTGTGCTGCGTTATGCTTTTGAGACATATATGCGATAGGGTGCTCGCAACCATCATCACCGTTCTGAAAGAGAACGCTTCCAACCCTAGTGGAGCTAACGACGCACTGCATGTAGAATGGTAGAACAAAATTAGGATGAACCAATACAGGTGCGGTGGAGAATTCTTGTTTATCTTTTCTCAGTAAGTGGGACTACAAGAGTAGCATACGAAGAAATTAATCTTCGATACCACCCTGACATGCCCATCTTTGGATTTTTTTCACAGAGAACGGATTTTTTTCTTTGGAACAGGAAAGCCCAATATTGCGCTTACTTTGCGCTCAACCCCTCAACATCGATCTCCGACCAAATATCGAATTTTATTTAGCAAGAATTTACTTTTTGCCAAGTTTACTGTTAGGCCAGATTCCCTCAGATGAGAAGCAACGAAGCATAACAGTTGAATATGTTCCTGAAAAGTCTCCGATGTAATGAGGAGGTCGTCTAAATAAACGAATACTTGTTCGTGTAGTTGGTGTGGTATCACCCGGTGCATTAGCCGACCCATTGTTTGCGGGGCGTTGCAAAGTTCAAACGGCATGGCCATAAATTAGTACAAAGGACGGCCAGGGACGCGGAAAGATACCAAAAGACATCCTTGAGATCGATGCCCGAAATGAATTTTTATCGATCCAATCGGCTCAGCAACCCGTCGATTATTGGTAAAGGATACTCATCCTAACCGTCAAATCGTTCAGTTTACGGGCATCTAGGCACAGTTGGACTATGCCATTAGGCCTTCGGACTCCTCAATTACACCAAGAGATATCATTCTGTTTAATTCTTTTTAGAGTGATTTTTGGATGGCAGGAGATACAGCATAATGGCATTGTTTAATTGGTGTTGCATCCCCTATGTCTAATTTATGAGAAACCAAATGAGTGCGTCCTAATCCAAGTTGTCCAAAGACCGAATTTGTTGTATGACTGAATTTAGTTGTTCGGTTTCCTTGAGGCTGAGTTCATGTTGTAAATACTGGTTAACATTTGGCATCTCTTTATGGCCATCGACTTCAGATTTTGGAGGGTGGAACAATTTTGATGGAGAACGTCTTTCAAAAGTCTATCCCCAGATATAGGCGTTGCTCTAGTTGGCAGGTGAAATATTTTATAATTTGGGTCTACTAAAAGCTTTTCGCTTTCAGCTCCCAATGCAGTTATGGTGGCTCCACTATCAAGCAAACATCGGCCGGATGTTATATTTTGTGTTTGGATGTGTTTTTGTGCAGTGGGGGGTATGGGTGGAAATGAAAAGAAGTCGTTTTTATTGGTTTGACGGATCGGTATTTTACTCTGCTTCTACTGTGGATATTCTGGGAATCGGCAACTGCTGAGGCATCGAGTTTCCAGGAGTTCGAAACCTCATTGATGAGTTTCCCGAACACCTAAAACATTTCGGTTTTAAAATTCCAGGACGACCACATCCAAAACAGAATACATTAGGAAGTTTTAAACAATCGTTGTATAAATGTCCAATGTCTTGGCAGTTCCAACAAATTACCAAATTTTAGTTTTCTGTTTGAGGTATTGCAGCCCATTCAAAATTAATAAAATATATAGAAACTGCGCATAATTCCGCTAGATGCTAGCATTTTTGTAAACTATGGCATTCAACTTTTGACTGGACTGGGCAATGTTAGAGAATTTCTGGAAGCCTCGTTTCTCTTCCAGCGAACCCGTTTCTCTGCCAAAATTCGAGATTCGTATACGGATTGGATAAAATGCCAATTTACATGGATTGCTGTTTAAAATTAATTCATTCGCAAATAAAGCTTAATGCGATCTCACATAAAAGTTACGATCGCAAATTGTGACCATTCGATCGTTCCAAATATGCAATCCCCAGATATTACAAATCGGTTGATAGCAGATATGACCAAATAAAACGACCGTCTTTTAAAATTCGTGCACTTCATGATTGTAATATTTGTGATCGCAAATTCTTTTAGACTTATATCTAATCTACCGATAAGAATTTAATATTTACTCACCACTCGTTGTTGAATATTTTACTTTTATTGATAAAAGTATTGAACCATTACAACCGAATTTCATCCTAGCATTCCAAATGATCTGTAGCCTAGTATTTACAGGCTCTGCAAGACCTGTGCGCTCTCCTCAAGCATCATCGCGCTAAACAAGCTTTTAAAACATGTTTCCAGAATTTGTACAGTTCCAGCAAATAGATAAAGACATATACGATAATATTCCGTAACGTCTACTACAAATAAATTATTCCCAAATTGAAATCATATTAAGTCTAAAGATAGATAAAAGTTCACGTATAAATGACGCAACCTGATTATCAAACATAAATTGTGTTATCAATTTTTTTTGTTTTTTGTGAGATAAGAAAACTTTTAAAATATCATAACATTGAATCGATTTAGTCCAATAAATTACAGCAAATTGTGTAGAAGTGTTTAAGTCGTGCAAAGTGTGTGTAAAAAATGGAATTCCAAATCAATCAAACTCCGTTCAAAATGGATCAAATTGCTGCCAAACTTTTTAATCAACAATACCTCTCGGATGTGACATTTATCGTTGATGGCAAATGCATTTATGCCCACTCCCTGGTTTTAATGGTGCGGAGTAATGTGTTTCAAAAGCAGTTAGAGTCAACATTGGGTGAAAAAAAATTATCCCAATAACTGGATATGGGTACGAGGCATTTTATCAGCTGATTCGATTCATTTACACCGACGAATACGATTACTTTAGTGACGAACTATTAAAATTGGCTAAATATTATAATGTGATTAGATTACTTAATAAATTGATAAATAATCTTTCTGATGTAGGAAAACTAAACTATTGTGTTGTGGAAAATCACCAAATTGGTCTAAATTATTGTAAAATCGTTGCAGCTTATCTAACAAAAAGTTTTTGGAATTCAAATAATTTTTTATCGTTTCATACAGATACATTAGAAGTTATTTTAAAATTTGATCAAATCATGTAAATCGTTGGATGAACCACCATTGTGCTCAAAATCAAATACATTTTTCCGAGTGTCGCCAAAAATTTGATAAGTTGGTTCGATTAATTCGCTTCCCAACGCTATCCAAAGACGAGCTGCGTGATATTAAGACGAAATATCCAGATTTATTAACGAAAAGTGATTTTATGAATATTGCTGGCCACAAAATTTACGGAGCTGATCTTGATGACGTAATATGGAATTGTACACCACGATTAAAGTGGGAAAGACTATATATTTTGAAGCCAATTCTAAATTTGTTTGAATTTGAAACTAAGTTTACGGTTTCCACTGAGATGATCTTTGGTGGATTGGTTTTAGGATGTACATTAGATTCCGAGCCGCAATTTAACCTCACAATTTCTTGTCAGAGTCTGAATTAGACGAGACATCACAAATAAATATAAATGACGTAAGAGCTAGTAGTAACACTGCCATTGTTATAAGTTTGGGTTCATCAATCTGCGTTCGACCCAATTTCATCTATACAGTTGTTTGGATAATTAATTCTACCAATTTGGTTAACCAACAAAGTCATATTTGTCGTAAACCTGAAACCGAACTCATCATAACTGCTCCACCAAATTCAATTAACATTTTAGAAGCTCATGAAACCATGTTTGAGTTACTATTTGTTAAACCAGAAGACGTGTGACCAATGATTAATTTGTAAAATTAAATAAATAAATTAAATTTGATTTATAAAATTCGAATGTTATTTTTTAATTGACTTGCAATACGTGTTTAAAATTATAGGTAAAATCCATTTGTGGCCCGAAAATACAAAACATAAGAATTGGTTTCTCAACTGTTTTAAAATTTAACTGTAGAACGTTTCAGTAATATTTTATAATTCTGGAATTTTATTTTCACTTTATAAATTTTAATAAAAACTTTTATAAATTTACTAATTCAAATTTAAATTATTTATGAATTTTATTAATTTTTATAGAATTTGCAATAATTTTCGATTCAAATATTTTAAATTTTAAGAATTTCTCTAACTTTGAGTAATTTTAAAAAATTTTGTATTTTGTTTGAAATTAGAAAAAATTTTTAAAATTTACTTTATTTGTTATGAATTTAGTCATTTTATTTTACACAGCTTGATTGAATTTAGATTATTTAGATTTTTAAAAACACTTATCCTTTAAGAATATTATTTAAACATCATAATTACGGATCTACTCGAAATTGTAAAATTCTTAAAATTTACAGATTATGAATTTTAAATATTTTAACCAATTTCAATTTGAATTATTTTTTAAATTTTGTTGAAAAGTTCAAGTTCTGAAAAAAACCTTTCAAGAATAATAAAAAAATTAAAATTCAGATCACAAAAAATTTAAAATTTCAATATAGATCTAAATTTTTTTGAATTTTCTTAAAATACATTTTGTTTATATTAATTTGAAAACATTGGCAATAGTATTTAAAAAATGTTTAATAATTTTTATAGATTTAAAAGAAATTAATAAAATTTACAATGTCATGGAATTGCAAAATTTATTTTTATGAATTTCAAATTTTTAAAAAAAATCTCAAAATTACGGAATTTAAATTCATGCTTTCAATTTTTAATAAATTTCCAACATAATCCTATGCAACAAAATTATTAAGATATAATTCAATGAATTAATGTTTATTTTAATTATTCCGAAAGTTTTAAATATTTTAAAACTATTTATTTTTAAAATTGTGCAGGAAAAATTTTTGCAATTTAAAAATAAAATAGAATTTTTTGTTTTTTTTTTAAATATTAACGCTAATATTAGCAAATTCATAAACATACATACCTATATCGTCATACTAAAACTTACTAAAGTTCCAATTCTGAAATCTATAATTTTAAAATGACGAAAAACCATCGAAACATTCCAAATTTAAAAAAAGTATTGGAATTTATAATTTTAAAAATTTTAATTTGAAGAAAGTTTTAAATGCAGAAAGTTAAATTCTTAGTATGCAGAAATATTAATTAATAATGTGTGTTAGCTTAAATATGTAATTAAATTAAATTTATCAATACATTAGATCTAGTGGATCTACTCTGCGAAGCCGTCTATATTTCGGTTGCCTTAATAGTTGTCTTGCTAATTCATTGGGGTGAGTTTCCAGTTTCGAAAGGTACTTCAAACTGTGTGCTTGGATCATATCTTTGATCGTTTTAATCCCAAGGTCTCGATGGATGTTGAAATTTCGGATATACCACGGAGCATATTTGTAATACAGCGAAGTATTTTGGATTGCGTTCGTTGTAAAAGATCTATATTTGATGCGCTTGTACAGCCCCATAGTTGAATTCCATATGTCCATATAGGAATTAGGACCATTTTGTATAGTAGAATCTTGCATTCTAGGGAAAGTTTTGAATTTCTTCCAATCAGCCAGTACATTTTTGAAAATTTTATATTTATTTGGTTGCGCTTTGATTCGATGTGTTTTCTCCATGTCAATCTTCTATCAAGATGAAGACCCAAATATTTGACATTTGTTTGTTGAGGGATGTTGACATTGTTTAATTTCACCGCTGGGCATGTACGCTTATTCAACGTAAATGTTATGTGTGTTGATTTGGTTTCATTCGCTTTTATCCGCCACGTTCTTTGCCAATTCTCAATTTTGTATAAGTGATCTTGCAATTCTCTTGACGCAGTTTGAGGATTTTTGTGTGAAAACATGATAGCAGTGTCATCTGCAAATGTTGATGTGACAACCTTATCAGTTATTGGTAGATCAGCAGTATACAGCAAATACAATACTGGACCCAGTACGCTGCCTTGTGGAACTCCTGCGTTTATATCATTTAGTTCAGTAATGGCTGAATTGTGTTTAACCTGGTATTTTCTTTGAAACAAGTAGCTTTCAAGGACTGCATGAAACTTTTTTGGCAGACGAGTTTTAATTTTATATATAAGGCCCTCATGCCATACTTTGTCGAAAGCTTGCGCAATGTCTAGGAAAACTGCCGAACAATATTTCTTTTCCTCTAATGCAAATTTAATTGTGTTAACAACTCTGTGCACCTGCTCTACCGTGCCATGTTGGTCTCGAAACCCAAATTGGTGGTCTGGTATAATCTGTCCTTCAGATAATATTGGTTTTAATTTTTGTAATACCATTTTTTCAAAAAGTTTAGAAATCATCGGAAGTATACTTATTGCCTTGTACGATGCGAATTGTGTTTCCTCTTTTCCAGGCTTTGGAATCATTGTAATTTGCGATATTTTCCATTTTTTAGGGAAATACCCACATCTCATAATCGCATTAAAGATATAAGTTATGAGTTTCATGCATTTATCAGGTAATTCTCTGATCATTTTTCCGGTAATAAAATCGTGTCCTGGAGCTTTCTTTGGGTTTATACAATTTTTAATGGTATTTTTAACTTTTTTCCACTTAAATTTTAAAGGAATTGGTTTCAAAGGATCCTCCGTAAACTTTGGTAATTCACTGTTGCCAGTTTTTTCGTTTGGTGTGAATACTTTTTTCAAGTGGTTAGAGAAAGCAGTAGCCTTTTCTACGTCACTTCTGGCCCAATGTCCATCTGGTTGCCTAATTGGTGGATTCGATAATGTTGGACTCTTTAGTTTTTTTGTTGCCTTCCATAGTGAATAATCTGTCTTCTCGGTCGCCGAGAGTTTAGTAAGGTAACTCTGGATTCCTGAGTCTACTTCTTCTCTAAATGCTCGTTTAAGGGCTTTAATAGCCCTATTCAATTTCCCTTTTAGTAATGGAGATTTTTGCTGCTGCCATAGCCGGCGTATTGTCCGTTTCTCTTGGATTAACTGCAGTATATTAGGTGAAGGCTTATTAACTTTGTCAGAGGTGTGAATATCAGGGGTAGCCTCTTTTGCTGCTATTTCCAATATATGTGTTAAATCATCCGCCGCCGCATCAATATCTTCCGGGGTGCAAAGTTGGATATCCAATTGGCAATTTTGTTTTACTATATTTCGGTATAGAGCCCATTTAGTTAATTTATTTGTTAGACGTTGGGGTGGTTCTGCTTTTAAAGCTCTGGTACTCAGAGTTATTATTATTGGTGAGTGATCAGATGGTAAGTCATAGCAATCTTCTACCTGAGCATTGGTGCGTGCAATTCCTTTTGTTATACAAAAATCTATTAAATCAGGTATTTTATTTCTATCTGATGGCCAGTAAGTTGGGTGTCCAGAAGATAAATAATCTAGGTTTTTTTCGTTCATTGCTTCATATAGTTGCTTTCCTTTAGGTGTTGTTAATCTCGAACCCCATTGCAGATGTTTAGCATTGTAGTCGCCCCCTGCGATAAATTTAATGCCCAGCTGTTAAATTAAAGTTAAAGTTAAGTTAAATTCTTAAAAATGTAAAATTTCAAGAAAGATCTAATCTTCTATTTTTGGAATTTTATAATTTTTCTTTGAATTCAAGTGTCAAAATCTTAAAAATTTAAGAACTTTACTAAATTTTATTGAAATTAAATATTTTAAAATAATTTTTGTTTTTATAAAGTTGCGATGATTTGCATTAACATTTTCAAGAATTTTTATAAATTTATAAAAATTTTAATTAATAATTTCATTTTCAAAAATAAATTCTTTTAAAAATACTATATTTAAACATTTATAATTTATGAGAAGTTTGGTTATTTTATTCAATAATTTAGAAAAATAAATTTTGGAGTTTTATGTATTTTTTTTGATAAGAAATTTTATAAATCTCACAATTAACTTACCAATTTCAGAATTTGTATAAATTTAAGAATTAAAAGAATTGTACATTTTATTAATTTATAGAATTTTAATAGATTTATATTTAGCAAAACAATAATAAATTTAAAATTTAAATATTTACAATTGTCAGGTTTTCTGGAATTTTTTTAAAAGTTTTATACAAATTTAAAATTTTTCTTCGAAATTGTGAACATGGATAAATTAAACGATTTTAAAATTTAACGTACATATTTATAATTATTTTAATCGGTTTAATGTACACAGGTTGGATAATTTTTTGTAATCAAAATTAAATATAAAATACTTTTGACATAATTAATAAATAATTAAAACTACGCATATTTATTAAATGCTTGACTGTTTTTTTGAATTCCGAAAATATTTTAAATTTGAAATTAATCCATACTATGTAAAATAAAATTATTGAAATATGTATTAATATTAATTTTAATTATTCCAAAATTAATGAATATTTTAAAACTCAGTTTATTTTTAAAATTACGTTTGTGGAAATTTTACATTTTAAAAATTAAATGATATTTTACAATTATGTATAATTTTTAATTTTAATTTTTTGGCTAAAAACAAGCGAAGTATTACCAGTTTTAAAAAATGTAAGAATTTTATTTAAATAGTATAATAACGGATTTACATAAATAGCTTAAACGTAATATTTAAAGGATTTGTCTTAAATATTGCTGTAAAGCAGAAAGTTATATTCTGAAAAACCTTTGAACGTTTTCAAGAATTTAAATAAATTATTTATAAATCAGTTCACTAAAAATTTAAAATATCAGAGAAGATCTAAACTTCCATTTTTGGAATTTTAAATTTTTTGTTAATTCAAGAATCCAAATTTTAAATATTTAAGACGTTTATTAAAATTTATTGAATTTAAATATATTAAACCGATTTTTGTTTTCATAGAGTTGCTAAGATTTGCATCCGAAAATTCTGAATTCAAACCATTAGAAACATTCCAAATTTAAAAAAATTGGAATTTATTATTTTCCAGAATTTTATTATAATATTATAATTACGGATATACACAAACTGTTAAATTGGTAATATTTGCAGAATTTTGTTTTTAAATATTATAAACTGTTAGTTTCGAAAAAGTTTTAAATGCTGAAAAAACCATTTAACGTTTTCAACAATTTAAAACAAAAATTAAAAAATGATTGCAAAAAATATTTAAAATGTTAATGAACTGCATTTTAATCAATTTATAAATTTCAATAACATTTTTATAAATTCAAGAATCAAATTATTAAATATTTAAGAATTTTAATAAATAATATTGAATTTAAATATTTTATAATGATTTTTGATTTTATAAAAATGCTAAAATTTGAATTAGTGTTTTAAAAAAATTCATGAGTATATATAAAATGATTAAATTATCAAATTTTTAAAAATTCAAAATCTCAGTTTCTAAAGTAAAAAATTAAAAAAATTAAATTTTTAAAGCGTTTATAATTTTAGAAACTTGTGTTATTTTATTTAATAAGTTTAAAAAAATGTGTATTGGAGTTTTATGTATTTTTTAAATTGTAATCACTTAAAAAATTATAAACAAAATTTTTTTAAATATTTAATATTTGTTTTAATTTTTATTGAATTTATTACAATATTTTAATGGAATTCAGAACTAATTAAGATGTAGAGTTATGATTTATTCGTATAAATTTGCGAATTATTATTTTAGAAATTTTAGAATTTTTATAAATTTTAAAAATTAACAAACTTATATAACTTTATCGATTTCAGGAATTTTTAGAATTTCATTTTAGAAGTTATAGAATATTTTCAACTTTTTGCTCTAAATTGTAAATATGGAATTTATAAAGAATTTTAAAATTTAACGTACATAATATGTGCATATTTTAGTGGGTTTAATTTAAACAGATTGGTTAATATTTTTAATTAAATTTATAAAGCTTACTAAAATTTATTTCAGTATTAAATACTTTTAAAAATTTAACATTATATTGAAATATGATAAAAATGTAGAAATTATGAAGTTTTAATTAAATTCCCGAAATATTTTGAAATTTTAAAATTTGAATTTGTTTCATTGATTATTTTGAAATATACATTACGATATGACACTTAGATTAGTGGCTTGCGCTCCGTTGTTGTTTTTGAACTGTTTTACGTTTGGTAGTCAACGTCGTGAGACCAATAAGACAATTTTCCTTCATGAAACTATGACATCCAACTTTTGATAGGACTCGGCAATGTTAAAAGAATTTCTGGAAAGGGCAGTACTGGATGTTAGACTCTTTTCACTTCTAGCAAACCCGTTTCTCTGACCAAAAATTCGAGTTTGGTATACGGATTGGATAAAATGCTGTTTACAATTAATTCAATCGCAAATAGCTAACTGATGAGCTTAATGCGATCTCACATACAAAAGTTACGATCGCAAATTGTGACCATTCGATCGTTCTAAATATGCAATTCCCAAATATTATAAATCGGTTGATTGCAGATATGACCAAATAAAACGACTGTCTTTTAACATTTGTGCACTTCATTATTGTAATATTTGTGATTGCAAATTGTTTTAGACTAACATCTAATCTACCGTCAATATTTTAATATTTACTCGCCATTCGTTATTTATAATATTTTACTTTTATTGATGAAAGTATTGAACCATTACAACCGAATTCCTATTATGGATTTTATATTTCGAAATCATTAAATGCTTAAACACAATTGAGCATTCAAAAATGATCTCTAGCCTAGTATGTACAGGCTTTGCAAGACCTCAAGCGCTAAACAAGCTTTTGAAAAACATTTCCAGAACTTGTACAGTTACTTCCAGACATATACGTCACCATAGACATATCGGCGGTTTTCTGTGTTTATCATTCGCCCACTCATTTTAGTCATCTGATGCTCAATTCCGTAACGTCTATTTCAAATGAATTATTCCCAAATTGAAATCATATTAAGATCTAAAGATAGATAAAAGTTCACGAATAAATGACGCAACCTGATTATCAAACATAAATTGTGTTATCAATTTTTTTTAACTTTTAATCAATTTATAAAATTCAGAAAATTTTTTATAAATTCCAAAATCAATTTTATGT
Source organism: Tipula unca (assembly GCA_951394425.1). Lineage (NCBI taxonomy): Eukaryota > Metazoa > Arthropoda > Insecta > Diptera > Tipulidae > Tipula > Tipula unca. The sequence goes on from OX596382.1 coordinate 10,973,406, forward strand.
ACAATATATTAAACAATTTTATTAAATTATATTGAATTTAAATATTTTATAATGATTTTTTTTTATAAAGTTGCTAAGATTTGAATTAACGTTTAAAAAAAATCGAGAATTTATTTTAATTTATCAAATTTAAAGACTTGCAAAATTCTATCTTTTCAAAATAAAATTATTTTAGAAATTATATTAACATTAATTAAATTTTTGAAACTTTTATAAATTTAACTATTTGTGTTATTTTATTTCAATAAGTATAAAAAAACTTGTATTGAAATTTTACGTATTTTTTTTAATTTAAATCACTTTAAAAATTTTAAGCAAAATTTCAATAAATGTTAAATATTTATTAATTTTTTTAATTTTTATTGAATTTTAATAACAATATTCAATTAGGATTCTGAAATTATAAAGTTTTAAAAAATTATGATTTATTTATACAATAAATATGAGTTTTAAAATATTTATTTTTGTCTATTTTATAATTATTTTAGTAGATTTAATTTAGAAAGATTTGGTTAATATTTATTAATTACAACTAAAAAGCTAACAAAATTACAGAATTTTAATATTAAATACTTTGAAAAGTTGATAAAAAATTAAAGATTATGGAATTTCAATAAATGCTTAAAATTTTTATTAAGTTCCCGAATATTTTTAATTTTTAAAATTTTTAATATTGTCAGCTTGTTAAATATAAAATTAATCAAAACTGTGTAAAGTTAAATTTTTGAAATTAATACATATTTTAATAATTTAATTTGTCCCAGTTTTGATTAATTTAAAATTTAACAAGCTGATAATATTTACAATTTTAAAAATTAAAAATATTTCGGGAATTTAATAAAAATGTTAACCAAATAATTAACATTAATTTTAAAAAGTCCAAAATTTATAAATATTTTTAAACTCAATTTTTTTTGAATTAAATATTTTAAAATTTAAAAGTAAAATAATATTTAATAATTCCGTACTATTTTAAAATACTAATAGAAATCTTAGCAAATTAAAGTAATATTTACAAATTTTAATAGTTTTTTGAATTTAAAATATAGAAATTTGAAATTTATTTGGAAACCAAATTGAAGTTAAAAATTTTCAAATTTCTGAATATTTCGAATAGCTTGCAAATTTACAATTCTGAATTCAATTATCAAAAATAGTCTGGAAATATAAATTTGCCCTATTCTGAGCACCAAAATAGTTTTGTGAGTCAAAAAATAAATAAACATTTTGAGCACTAATTTTACAATTGGGGCACCAAATTTTAAGCACTAAATTTATTCTTGTTTTAATGACCAACCAAATTAGTTTGGACTCTTGGTTTATAATGCATGCACCACATTTTTAGCACCAAACAGTTCAAAGTGATAATACAATTTTTGGATCACCAGAAAAGTAAATATAATTGGTGGTTTTACAATTTGAGTACCATATTCTGAGCACCCATATTTAAATTTTGAATGAAACAAAGTGAGGACTAAAATAGTAGAATTTGATGAGCAAAAATATAGAAATGACCAATACAGTAAGTTTGTGCACCAATTTTTAAATTAAAATGTGTTTTACAATTTATGCACCACTATAATTTATTGGAGTCACCATATTTTGACCACCACAATTGAATTTTAATTTATAATACGAGTTATGAGTGTTTGAAATAAAATTGGGCAACAAATGATAAAACTGGTAATAGTCAAAATTTGAATTTGTTATGACATAGTGCCTTAATCCATCATGAAACGAGTATTTCAAGACTCTTTTTTAGACGCGGTACAGTAGTTAGTGAAGACCAATATATTAATTAGTATAGACCATAAAAATTTTCGAGTTTAGATACAAATTTTAAAAGATCTCTTATACAACTCCATATAATAGTACGGAAGGGTTAAAATGTAATTCAAAGAGGCTTAAGTCAATTTTATAGGAATGATTTCAGGCGATAAGACATAACCGAATACAACGATCGTCTTTAAAAATTACTTCAGCAAATGACGATCGTAACTGATACTTGACTTACCTATAATCACAAGAAACAATTTAATATTTACCTATAGCTCAGCTCATTGATCAATTTTTTGCCAATTAATATTGTTCTAGTATTTCCTAAATATCTCATCTTTCGTAATACAAATCGGTCTGCACTATTAAGGAAGATCGCAGATTTGTCCATAAGAAATTTCCATAGCAGAGGAGAAAAGAAACTATTGTATATTTTAAATAAATTCACTCTCCATTATTCATATAGAATTGTGTATGCGATTCAGTTAAGCAATAACTATATCTGTAACTTTAACATTTTAATCAAGACAACACAATGCCCATAAGACCAACAAGAAAGTATATAAAGAATGTCTATATAACCCATAAGGTCAACCAGAAAATCCAGCTATGTATTATATCTCGTAAATTTTTTTTATATATCCAGTTCTGTGTATCCGAAGCACCAACCAAACCAACATATTAAAATGCATTTTATCTATCACTATATAAAAACCAACAACAACAATAAGAAAACTATTCAACGAAAATCTCCCCCATTTAGATGCCTGCGCGCATGTTTTCATAAAAGTTATGTCTTTCTTTGACACTTCATTTGGAGAACTACAAACATTTTTTTTTAAATCGTACGTCCATGTACGACACATAGTGATACGTCTATAATAAACTATCATATTTTTTCCCACTGTAAATTGATAACGTCTTTTCGTTAAAACAAAAAAAAAAACTTAAAACACAAACAAGTCAAATTCTCTTTAAATTTTTTTTCTTCATTTTTTTTTGAAAACATGAAAATTTAACTTTTTTTTTTGTTCTTCTCAATTTTCATGTTGAGACAAACTGAACAAAAACTAAATCGTTTTGCTTTTGTTGTACATTATTCCAAGTCGCAGACTGCTTGGGGTCTATTTTATATTATTGCTGCGTGTATCCAAACTTGAGAACAAAAAAAAAATTGTTTTTTTTGCAAGATAACCTGACCGATCAACAATAGTGATATGAGACACGGTTATTTGTTTCTCTCGGCAGCAGCAAGCAAGCAAAAAAATATGTGGTTACAATATACAACACAAAAAACTACAAAATCATAATACAATAAAAACTTAAAAATTATTATATTAAAGTTTTGAATAATTTTTAGTTATAACTTAGAAAAAAATGTATAAATAAATAAAAGAACGATCGGTTTGATCTTTTAAAAATTTACTATACATGTCCTATGTACTATACACATACTCATACACACAGACAAGTTCTATGAATTTTAATCGATCGATCGATCGTGATCGACAGACAAAAACAAAAATTCGATGTTCATTGTGTTTCAATCACTTGTCCCGAAAACACAATATTATTCGCACATTATCTCGCGATCGCTGTATACGATCGCTGCGCCATCAAACAATAAAAACAAAAAAAAAATAAAAAAGCAACAAAAATATTAATATTTTAGGTAGTTGATCAAGTTCCGATCACATGATCGACAATAATATTGAGTAAAAAAATGGCAGAGTTTGTAATAGAACGTGATCGCGGATCGGCAATTCATTCAAATTCAGTTTCAACTATATCGTTCTATATTGAAAATAATTTTTTTGTTTTGGTATATCAAATGCCCTTCAAAAAAATTAAAGTTTCGCGGATAACACCAGCACTGAATGCTACAAACGGGATCACGGTGTATACCTTAACAAACACACATATACCACTGGGAATCGATGCCGAGACCCACGTATGATAAAGTTGTGTCTTTAAAATTAAAGTTGGGCGGATCACTCCAGCACTCAATGCCACAAACTGGCCCACGTTGCAATACCCGAACATACACATATATACTTACACATTACAGACCCACGATACCAAAACAAGGGAGGTGCTTACTATGCTAATGAGGGCGGCCAAGTTGTGTCCTTACTTACTGTGCCAATGAGAGCAGCAATGCTCTTCAAATTTTTTTTGTGTATTATTTTGGACTTAAAGCCGCAATGATCGCATTAGAAGTCAGTAACCTTAAGCCCGTCTTGTATTTACCCAGCCTTTTAATATAAAATCCAATGAATCTGCAAATGACAGAGAATGAATCACTGAAGTTATATCCAAGATGAAGGGGTAAGAGCACACGAATTGCCACAGCAACGGCTTCTACGTCTAGTAAAAGACAATTGACCAGTCTTAGAGAGGGACGTACCAGAAACTGTCAAAACATTAATAACCAAGAGCCACAACTGGGATGAGAGTACTCCTTCAGGTGGGGAACCTTTGGCCACTTTAACGAGCACTTACGAGCCATTCAGCTAAGACTCAATTACTCGATGAATTTAGTAATAGTTTGGTCAATACTAAATTTGGTATAGTCTGCACTCTTGATCCGAGTCTAGGAAGCTTCCTTCTAGAAAGTCTTTCTCATTAAGTGATCTTTCGATTCTATAGTTGAGAGTATTTATGTAACAGTGAGAGAATGGAACTAGTTTTCCGTAATAAATCGGTCAAAGATCCTCTGTTAAACTAGAGATCAGACAAATGGTTCGAAAACCCTTTGGGCCTCCTGATGAGATAGGGGCTCTAAAAGTCGTCTAGCAATTTATTTAGAATAATCTGGATTATCAAATGTTGAGTTAATCGAGAATGTTGTATAGGTATACTTAACGATCGCAAATGACCTCTGAATATTGCCGAAGCGATTTTACCTCGATATCTCGAAACTGGATATAGTGCAAATCTAATAAACAAACACTTGACTGATTTTTCTCGTCGAGTTATATATCCAAAGATGTAGAGGACATACATTTGGGATAGCTTCAATTTTAACACTAATCACTCGAACTAACCAATCCACTTTAGGGTTGGTCGCAAAAACTCTTACAATTTCTTGCCACAGACCTCGAGTACTATACAAAAACGCCTAAGTGCATCCATCAAAAGTGGGGCCGATCATAGGTCTGCGACTCACTCCAAATGAATAGGCTTTGTTCTAAATTAAACAAAAATATAGAGTTCCTTTGGAAGATTTCAATTGCTGAAGTACTGAAATTGGTTTGACTCGGTGGCAACGATCATAACCTCAAACAAAGTCGTTGATGTTCTGGAATATGGCCAACTGGAACGGAACTAAGTCATTCCTTGGCGAATTATAATGAAACTCGGCATGCTGGGTGGAAATAGGATTATAAATCGAATTTTAAATGGAGTTTTAGAACATGGCCAATTGGAACGGAACTAGATCATTCGTTGAAGGATTATTATGAAATTTGACAAATTGGATGGAAATGTGGTTCTAAAACGATGTTGGCCAACATGAAGATTTCTGTGGATACTAGTAAACAAAGTTTTAGTAAACAGATGCAATAGAAGAGGCGTTCAGATTGCAGCGCAAACCATGAAGTAAGATGACGCCATTAGATCCAATTGTTTCACCGCTTCATCCCAATCTATGAACTAATAAATCAAAGATTCGTGTTAATTAACAGCTACTCGATGAGGATTGCACAGTTGAAGGCCAATTCTACTAATCTCTGCAGATGCTTTTTCAAAACATACTAATTTTTTTGGTCGAGTTTTCCTGTTACTCACATAGTAAAACTCACGGAAAATTGTCGAGCACTGGTTCGAGACAATTTTTCGTGAGAAAAGGGAGAAACGGGAACAAGATACATTTTCCTTAAAATTCGAGTTACACACTCTGCTCACAACCATTTGATTGTTTAACGCGCTTACAGGGTAGTCCACTCCAAAGAATAACAATGCGTGTATATTGATTTCTCAATCGCACGTACCAGGGCATGCAGAGCTGTGTAAAAAAATTTTCCTTTGGAAATACAGACCAGTTTTAAATATTCATTGAAGATGACTTTCATTTTATAACAGAAGAGTCTACAAGACTTTCTCTGTGCCCTCGACATCAATGGTCAATTGTCGGAACCTTGATTGTGTTGAGCTACATTTAAAAAATAAATGTAGAGCTGAAGCTGAATTGTTCATATGGACGATCACGCGGTGCACACTTAGTAGATAGTAGTTTTAATTAAATTTAATAAAGTTGAAAAAACAAAAACCCTATCGTAACTGTGTTCGATCATAGATGGCAGTGACCAACTTTGGCGTATAATAAATATTACAACCAGAACAAAAGTATTTATTTCAGTACCGTGGAAAATGTGTTGTATATACATCCCAAATGTTAATATATTTTTTTTTAAATTGACCCGCGATTAAAAATTATTTAAATAAAATATAATTTTTTTTATTAATAAAATAAAAATTATTTTAATACTGGATCACGAATAAATAAAAGAAATAAAATATTCATGAATTCTTAACGAGAAGAGAAAACAACAAGAAAAGTAAAAAAAACAAAGGAATCATTTCGTCTAATAAACTTAAGTCAGTTTTCGGTTTGTTGTGGTTGTTGTTGTTGTCAGTTTTTCGGAATTTATGTTTTTTTTATTACTTCACATACAATACCAGCAAAAACTTTTGTTTTCTTAAGCCGTCGTCCGTGTGTTTGTTTTGTTGCTGTTGTTGTTGTGGTTGAGACATTGAACTTGATTTGTTGGTTAAGGAAAACATTTATCTTATTATTCGTGTGTCTTGTGTGTTTTTTGGGTGATGCATTTGAATATATATATATTTTTTTTTAAATTGCAATATGCCATTTGTGTATACATATGTCTAAGTAGCTGGTATGTGTGTTCTTGCGGGAGGTATGTCAATATTTCAATATTGTCCATCAATGATATCTAATCCGTGTTCCTTTTACTATATTTGAAAAATATGGAATAACCGCTGGATGATGCTGTACTGCGGACCTTGTTTCACACTACATTTATCAATAATATCGACTTAAAGGACATATAAATTGGATTTTATTTTTATTTTTTAATATCCATCCTGCCATTCTATCCAATACTTTTGTTGTTTCCTTTTGACTAAACATAACGAATAGATTTATGGTTTTGAACTCTTTGGATTTTTATTAAAAAAAAAAAAAAAAAAAGGACTTAAAGGATTTAATAATATAAAATATAAATTGATGTCGCAAAACACATATAAGAAATAAAATTTATCTCGTATATATATCTTAAGAGAAACAGTTTCAAAAATAATCGACAACAACAACAACCAGGGTAATAATAAATATTAAGGATAATGCTGCAGATTATTTATAATTTTATTAAAACACAACAAACATTTTTATTTTACACTTCATTTTGTTTTCAAATCAATTTTGTTTTTGTTCAAAACGGATTTTCGTCAATGATGGTCGAAGGGTCAAGAAAATTGAAAAGTTTATATATAAATTAAAAATTATTTAGTTGAGTTGGTAAATAAATAAAATTAAATCGTAATTTGTTCAGCTATATAGAAAAGGATTGATAATATTTAATGCGCAATCTATCACCATGGATGGTGTGAGGCGCATGGAAGCGAGCAGGATCCATTTTTCGCCAAAATTCCTAATGTGTCATCTATTCCATGTGCGAAACCATGGTTTCTTAACCAATGATTCCGATATTGAACAGCAAACTTAGCTTCCAGTTACGACCTTCGTTTGGGTTGTACCAGGACCGTAGTTTGATTCCCACCCTCGATTGTTTCCTGAGCTTGTAATCATTATTATGACTTCTGCATAGAACCATAACTTACACTATAGTAAACTGCATCGTTTGAGCTGAAGTTACTACTCGCTAATTCGCAGGTAGACATTTGCCTAATTCAGGAACCTTATCTGCTTGATGGAGTGGTTTCTGGTTTGGATGTTGAAGGTGGCAGATCCCTCTACAGAGGGTCCAATGATAAGATAAGAGCCTGCGTGTTTATGTCAAACAATCTGAGTTGCAGCCTTGCTCGTCGCTCTCAGTCGGATCACTGGTGGTAGCATCAGTGTATCTGCCTTACAATTCGGCCTCACCTCCTCCCTCGGAGAAGTTTAGCAACCTTGTTTCGGGAAGCAGGACAAATCATTCACCTTTAGTGATAGGATGCGTTACTAATGCTCATCACACGTTATGGGATAGAACGAATAATAATGATAGGGGTTTATCTCTACTTAATTACCTGAGCACATCTGAGCTTGAAATCCATAACAAAGGCTGTGATGATTGACATTAGTTTGTGCTCCATGTCGGTTATCGATTTGATCTTTAAATCTTAGAAGACCTACTCTTAAACCTTATCGTAAAAAGAAGCTTACCAGCTGGGAGTTATTTTCTCTTGAGTTGGAACCTCGGCTGCTTTCGTTGGGTGAAATATGTTCGACTGAGGACATTGAATTGCTAGCCTCTTATTACCAACCAAAAATCTCAGAATAAGCCTTTTTGGTGTTCTGATCTTAAAAAACTGAGGAAAACTGCTAGGAGACTCAAAAGCAAAGCGAAAAGATCTAACCTTCAGGATAATTGGAATAACTTTTTGGCAGCTTAAAAAGAATATAAGAAAATGCTGAGATCCGCACGTAGGATTAGCTTCTGCGACGAAATTAACAGTATCTCTAGGATCGCCAAACTTAATAGGTCCTTGGTTAAAAATGATTCCTGCTAACTCGATGTGCGACTCGACTTTCTGATGGCAGAATAACTTGTTCCAGGAAGGAAACTATCGAACGACTACTTTCTGTTCATTTCCCTGGGTGCAATGTTATCAATCATGATTATGTTGCTGTCGCCCAGCCTAATGGTACTGGTTATTCACCCGACTGGGACTTAACCTGTAGGCTAGTTACTCTCAACACCTTGCGCTGGAGTGTTTTCTCCTTCTCACCTTATAAATCAGGTGGTCCAGATGGAGTTTTTCCTGCCGAATAACAGCATGGGTTTCCCCTAATTCAGGAACATTTACTGCGACTCTGTCAAGCGTGCTTCGCATTTGGATATGTTCCACAGTTCTGGAGCAGGAGTAATCCCGAAAGCTGGGAAGACTGATTATACCGATCCCATGGCATTTCACTCTATTATTCTTTCTTCAACTTTTCTCAAAACTCTGGAAAGAATTGGTTACAAATACATTAGAGATCATCACTTATCTGTCAACCCACTAAGTAGCACTCAACATGCTTACAGAGTTACGAGGATTGAACGACCGCTTAGTATTAAGGAGTTTCTTGTGGGTACATTCCTCGATAATGCGGGTGCCTTTGATACTACTTCTTTCGCTTCCATCACTGAAGCCTGCTCAAATTTTGGAATTGACCAAATCATTGTTACTTGGATTGGATGTTTGCTAAGGCCGCGCATTATTGTGTTCCACACTCGGGTTCCACTGCTTGGGTTCTAGCCAACTTTAATAATAATAATAATAATAACCAGGATTACGAATGTGTGTCTAAAGTATTAATTTATGTTCGTGGCAAAGCAGCGCCAAATTCACTAAAATGTACTACATTAAATTAGTTATTTTAAATCTCTGGTGCCAGGCCAACAGAAACTCAAACCCGCATGCCATCATTACCATATTCAAATGCTCGACCAATTGAAACGGTTTACATAATTAAAAATAATATTTTATATTTTTTTGGGAACAATAAAATTAAAAAAAAAAAATTCAAATATTTAAATTTCTTAATTAATTTCACACTTCGAAACAATTATAAGATTTAAAAAACATAAAATTAAAATAATTACCGTACTTCCATTAACTAGAAAACTATAATTACACTATACACAAATAAAAATTGCACACATTGGGAGTATTGTTTAGTGTATGCCGCATACACACGTTATTTTCCATGCCACGCTATTGTCTTGTCACAAAGTGTATATCAATGTCACTTGGTATACGAAATTGGCCATTCGATCGATGTGGAAGGTTGTATACTTTTATGAATGAAATGTATTCGCGCAGTACGAAGGTTATTAATTATTTAATTTTAATTTAATTATTTATGCTCTGGGAATAAAACACAAATAGTTTTTTTTTTAATTCAATTTTTCAATTGGAGAATTATATTAATACACTCAATCCCACAAAGACCCATGTTGCAAACGCAGGATTTGAGCAAACTGGAATGGAAATTCCGAGGCAAAGAGAAGACCGTTCATTGAAAACCTGGAACCGAACAGTACTGAAAGCAGCCGTTATCCTCCTCAAGTTTATCGTCATCCTTCCGACTATTAAGTTTGATTATCAGCCCAGCTCAGTGCACAATAATTCTAGATTACTGCAGCTAAAGTAACAGCCGAGGTGAGAGCACAACCCCCTGGGGACAGACCTGGGCAACCTTCACGGAGATTAGCACAGATTTAATCCTTATAAGAAGATTTCCTGATTCATATCTAAATTAGGCTCCTTAATGAAATACTTCGCCTTATGACAGCTAAAAATCAAAGCCACAGAAACCTTACGTCTTTCAAAGCGTTGTCCTTATTATGACCACATGTATGACAGTTATATTATTTTTTCTAATTTTCCTGTGAAAATTTTAGGAATCGGACACCATAATGACGCATATAACAAGATGTCTTAAGGTCTAAGCTCTCCGAAAAACCGTTAGATATCTTGGCATCTGCATCATTATGGTGTCCCCTTCCTAGGATTTTCCCAAGAAAATTAAGAAAAATCATATAATCGGGTTACATGAGGACATACCAAACTTGGTCGTCCGAAACCCCCAATCCTCTTCTTTTTCCAAAATAGAAATATGACCCAAAAAGCTTTGACCTTAATACATCTTGGTATATGTGTCATTATGGTGTCCGCTTCCTATGATTTTCCCAAGAAATAGTAATAAACGACAAATATATAAGGTCATACCAAACTTTGTTGTCCTAAACCCCCTAGCCCACTATTAAAATATTTATCGGATAGCTAAGACCTTGAGATATATTGCTATATTCATCATTATGGTGTCCGCTTCCTAGGATTTTCCCCATAAAATTCGAAACATTCATATAATCGACATGTCATACCAAATATAACCAAGTTATACCAAGTTCTAAACTCCCAAATCCCCTACTTTTCCAAAATTGAAACATTTCCCGAATAGCTTAGACCTTAAGACATATTGTTATATGCGTCATTATGGTGTCGGCTTTCTAGGACTTTTCCAAGAAAATTCGGAAAAATCATATAATCGACATACTTAAGGTCATACCAAACTTGGTTGTCTTCAACCCTCTAATCCCCTACTTTTTTCAAAATTGAAATATTTCCCGAATAGCTTAAACCTTAAGACATCTTGGTATATGCGTCCTCCCAGATGAGACAATCTGCATTGCACACTAACTCATATAAACGAAAATTGTTTTTGTTGTTTTTTAGTACAGTTTTAGGACAAATTTCACCCATCTATATAGAATTGTGAATTATGTCATTTTTTTAAAGACAATTCATGGGGATTCGAGAATAGTATTGCCTGATGATAATTTTTAATTTTTCTGGGATGCAATCCTGGGATCACTTCACACACTTCAATATTTGGACGTGTTCCAAATACAATTTAACTGATCTAAAATGACGTTAACCGAATTTTTTGTTATCACTCCTGATTAATGATGGTGCAATGCCATTGCCAGCAACGCCCTTGAACAAGCTCGCATGCCATGCAAGTTGTAAAACCTATTGATTTTGATCTCTTTGCTTCACTTACCGAGCATAGGCACAGCTTACTTGTGAACCTCATAATCACATTTTTGTTCTTCGGGCATTCAAATATCCCTTTTCGGTTCAAAAAATGAATAACTAAATTCCTTGTTAAATGTTTTGGTGTTGTAACTCCAACATGACGTACGTAGCCGCTATCTGAAGTTAATATATGGGTATACTTCCGATGCGCTACTGGACTTGTTTGCGACTGCTCTTACTGGTTTTTTAACATTAAGGCGACAATTAAGTATTTACCATTACACAAAATCGTAATTTTGGCACTTACGACAAAATAATACTGAGGCGATGAATTGAGAATATCACCCACTGCAGAGTCGGAATTTAAATCCATGATGGACTTATAGAATACACTGATGTCAAATACCACACGCTGATCAGAATTAATAAAAGTAAGCAGAAGAGCTTTTATAATTAAACGGAGAAGTGGTTTATGTTGGTACTACCCCAAATCGAATGATGATTTGGACGACTTTGTTAAGTCCAGAATATAAAAAATTAAAATAATTAAAAATATTTACGGACCACAACATCAAAACCATTTGTCCTCTATAGAAAAACATCTGGGCAACCCGGAAAAGTAAAGGTTTTCGGAAGCCACCAACCAACTGATAGCTGACAGCTGCTTCAAATTAGAGACCGCAAATTTATCGGAATTTTAATTTAATTTACCGGTAAATGATAATTCCAGTAAATTTTTTAAATTACGTTTTTCTGCCCCGCAGTGAAAAATCCCTTTCGAATTCGCTATCGTTGGTTTGATAGTTGAAAGGTGGTCATAAGTCAATTGCAGAAATTTCCCTCTATTTCTTCAAAGAAAGTTATTTCCCTTTTAAATACTTTTGTTTAACTGTGTCTGGACCTGGCAGTTGTTTTCTCGAATTTTATTTCAATTTGATGCTTAATCGCCAGACGTAAACGGTCCTTTATGGAAACAGATGGTAATTGTTCAACAATAACTGCTTCATTTGAAACTAATTATGAAGGAATTGTAGGCCGTTGGCTGGGCCAGTTCGTCCTTCCCGAATCCGTAAAATTAATTCAAATTTTGGTTCTTCGCTAAGCGGCGTATTTTGAGTGGCGAGTTTATTTAACATAAACTTTGCCGATTGATCTGCATTTAGGAAGATGTAAACAGAGGATTTTAATGGTTCGATTGCTAGTTTAATTCCGAAAATTGTTCATCCTTTTTTAAGTAAGTAAGTTTATTTCGTATGCGCATGTTTTTAGCTTAAAAATATATCTAACCGACTGTTCCACCTGGTCTTACAATCGAAGATCTGTAACATGTTTCTACAACATTTCACATCGTTCCGTGAAATCAGAATCTCTTGTTGGTCGAATCATGTGATATGTTTCTTCGTTAAATTCATTCTCATGAATGTTGTGTTATATTTAGAAAGCAAAATCTGGGCAGTGCCGCAAAATGCGGTCCCTACTCGAAATGCCTTTCATTTAAGATTTTTTTTTTTAAATTGGGCGGATTTTACTCCAGCACTGAATGCCACTAATGGGCCCACGGTGCAATACCCACATTCACACTAACATTCATTCAACCCATTCACACAAGTACAGTATACCACCTGCGCATTGCATTGCTCCGTAAGATACTTCATCGCAAAACCACTTTTAGGTATAATCATAATCACAACTTCATATGAAGACAAAATACAGGTTATTCATAAACTATGTTTAATTAAACAATAGTCAAAATATTAATGAATGTTTTAAAACGTGTATGGACTCTTTATAGCTCTAGAGAAAGTATTTATAAATCCAGCTCCATTGATCACTATACACCACTCAAAAATAAAGAGTTTAATCTGCGGTTGCATTTCGAATGATAATACATACCTGGCTTTTTAAAACACTACTTAAGTACTTAAGATAAACTAGCTTTACTTACTAAAACTTTTGAATAATAATTTAAACTACGCGGTCTTCTTTAGTCAACGTCATGTTTAATACTAAAATATTCCTTTGTTTTTTGTTTCAAAATCATGATTTTATAATGATCCGTTATTTAAAAAAAAACAAAAAAACATCGTTGCTATAGCAACTACTACAGATGGAGAAATTTTAAATCAAATTTGTCCGTTTTGTTTTTTTTTTTTCACCATACCTGTGTAAGTCATAAATTGGATTAAAAAATTACCGTTTCAAATAATATTATTCTTGTACATGAGAATATAGTAAAAGTAAATAACAAAAAAAAAAATCAGTAACAATGAAAATTTTGGTTTTTGGAATATAAAATGTCTATTCTTCAAGAGATACGCATTTCACGCTCATTGTTTTGCACAAAGAAAATGAAGTGAGCGTAAAATTAAATGTCTGGATATTTTACCAAAAAACTACTTTTTTTTCAATATAAGACATCTTACCTACATATTCGTAATAATTCTTGTATTTGAATAAACGATTAAATATTTATTTGGTTTTGAGATTGGTCCCGCAGCTGTACCATAACAATGTCCACATATTACGAATTAAGATTCAGTATACCGGCCGGTGAGTCTTAAACCAGGTAATATTTGTTCCATATACAACAATAATAAATCATCAATATTATAATTTTCGGATACCAAATTTTAGTCAACCGTTTCCACGTACTCACATAGTAAAATACACGAAAAATTATCCTGCATCAGTGCGAGACAATATTTTGTGTGTTTTACTATGCGAGTGCTTGGGAACGTCTACTAAAATTTGGTATCGTAATTAAATTTTTTTTTCAAAAGGTTTCCTTAACCCGATATTTATAAATATAAATATTAGTGGATTGGGCGCAGTCAATATGACGGACCAAAATAGAAATATTGTTCTGTTCTATTCCAATTTATTTATTAATTTCAAAAAAAAATCCTGTGTCCCATAATTCCCGTCCGCCACTAAATATTAAAAGGGTAACTTAAAATCCTTTTTTTTTACACTTCAATTGATGAGGGTAAATATCAAATTATTATGTTGGTCCGATAAAAAACGGATAAATTGGTTCGAATTAACTCAATCCTTTTGTATAAATTCTCGACTGGACATCATATTGGGAATATGGGTTGAATAAAATATTTAAGGGTGGTGATTTTGTAAGGAATATGAAAAAACAATAACCAAATTGAAGACCGGGTAGAATTTGTAATAATTTGCAGGATGATTAAATTATAATTTTCCAATTCTTGAACGTACGCATCACTAACCAAAATTCCCAGTCCATTGTCATTCCAGGATACAAATTCTAAGCTCATTAGTAATTTGTCTGTTTAGGGCCGGCTTCCTTAGTGTTGTATCCTATATAGTTGTGTTAATGTCGTGCTTAAATTTATGACCACGATGAACGCACAAAGGCCGCAATTGTCTGGCAAATCATCAATCAATTGATTTCTTACTGTTGGTTCTACCTTGAAACATATAATGCTGCTGAAGTTCGTCGTGTGTCGTACTTTGCATTCAATTTTTCTTACACAAGCCAATTTTGTTGGGGGTCGTATGGATTACTAGCCACAGAGCAAAATAATTGTATCAAAATATTAAGTAATGAGCTTGATGACGTGATGGACCTTATAGATAAATTGAATCAGGCTTCCTCGACCACTTTGGTGGTAATATGCCAGTTTTCGCTAGAGCTCGGACTTCTGTCGCGAAATATTCCTGCTGAAATTTTTTCACGGTTTTTTTGATTACCGTGGCTTTCTCCACCACATGTTGTCGTTTTTAATGTCGGGTGGCATAAGAACTCGCAAAATTAGATCAGTAGGGTTTTTATATTCAACAAAATGGTGGTATTGGACTAGAACGGTGGCGATTTAATCTAGCTGAGTACGATACGCGGATCGATACCCATAACTACTGTAAAAAAAAACCTGTGCTCTGCCAATTATTGAACCCAACAAGCCAAAGGGAGGAAATATTCTCGCCAACTGAAAAATAAATATTCTTTTGGTGATGATCGTGATAAGCCGATCTCATATGACGCTTAACAATCCTGCAAAATTGAAGAAAATTTCCTTATTTTTGTTATTTGGAGCATTTCGATAATTCCGGTCTGCAAAAAGATGGCCAAGCTTAGGTTTGGAAAGCTAAAAACAAAATAATGTGTATAAACTGCTGCTTCAGGAGGAATTTATGACAGAAACGAACGTCAGATGATCTAACGCTAGTTCGTGTACAATAACCAGGCAGATCTGGCCTAGACTTAACCGGTCTAGATCCGGCCAACTGATATCGTTTCGACGGCTACATATTGGTATGGTCGTGGGAGCTATAACGGGACATTGTCGCATCGGGCCATCGGGGTACCTGCGAGCAGACTGGGTGCTCCCGACCATGATTTTTGCCGTAGCTGTGGTGATGAGATGAAGGAGGAAACTGTGCTCCATCTGCTCTGCACCTGTCCTAGTCTAGCGTACAGTAGAATAAAACTTATGGGAACTTCCCATTTGGACGACCTGACGAATCTTAGTAAGATCTATGTCAAGGGCCTTCAACGCTTTTTGGTATGCTCAGGATGGTTCGACGAGTAACTCAATCCGAAAAAAATCCGAGAAATATTTTACTTTTACAAAAAGTTTAGTTATTTTGTGTCATTGCCATTCTCATAAGAAATTGTGTAAACCTGTGCGCTACATAAGTGATATCAGCAATATTCTACAAAAATTGTTTTTTTCTCTGCCGTATTAGCGTCTCACTGAACGAGGCGCAGCTACCAAAGAAAGAGGCGGAAGCATGCGACAAAAAATTACAGATTACCCAGCAGTATGTAACACCGAAGCTGCCACGTTTGAGCCGCAGTTCATTATCATCGTCTATACTCGATTAGTATTAGATTGCAAAATACAAGAATACTGAAGCAACATTGGCGATGCATAGGGAAAAAATTTTGTGGAGGCGTTTTGGACATAATATCCCGAGTCCATTTGTCTAACTCAAATAACCTAACATATAAATTAAACAAACAGAGCAATACCAGGCCGAATTTAAGGTTTAAACTTCGGCGATCGCACGATTATTTAAGGAAATGACGTACTACCCACATAAAGAATTTGACCTGGCAAAAAGAATCACCACAGTATCTCCAACAGGGCTGCGTCAGCAATCAACATCTGAAATCTAGATCACAACAGTACGCTGGTGTCGCATCAAGGAATACAATTTTGCCAATGAGGAAGTGCCTGCCATTAAAAACAACACAACGTGGGCCACACCGCTCAAGGGGTCTTTCGCTCGTGAATGTCACACCCTCTACGCTCTCATCCATTTCAGAATGTTCAAGGAGCTGCAGAAAACGCTGCGCAGCAATCTAGGTCCCACATACTTTGCCCAAACAGTATACTGCTCACAATAATTTTTTTATCAATCTTCTGGATAAAACGAGAAACAGGAGCGTTTGGTGTGTTAAGTTTCAATGTTATTGGCTTTATAAGTTATACGAGCAATTTTTATGTTTAAAATAGTAAGAGGGTTCCACGACAATTCACAGAATTCAACGAAATAATTAATCGAAAACGATAATTCACCGAAAAACGCATTTCACCGAAAATGAAAATCCACCGAAAACGACAATTCACCGAAAAAGACAATTCACCGAAAACGACTATTCAACGAAAAACAATTGACAGAAAACTACCATTCACTGAAATCGAAGATTTATCGAAAACGACAATTGACCGAAAATGACAATTCACCGAAAAAGACCATTAACCGAATGCGACAATTCACCGAAAACGACAATTGACCGAAAATGACAAATCATCGAAATCGAAAATTTACCGAAAACGAAAATTCTTCGAAAATGAAAATGATTCTTTGATAGTACCAGGATTCTTAAAAGATGTTTGGATACAGCTCTGGAATATGGCCAAGTGGAACGGAACTCAGGCAATTCTTGACCGATTATCCTGAAACTTGACAAGTTGAATAGAAATGGGATTGTAACATGGTTTTTGAATAAATTCTGATATATGGCCATTTGAAATGGAACTAGGCAGAATCTCAACCGGTTATCCTGAAACTTGGCATATTGAATGAAATTTTCCAGTTGGCCATATTCCAAAGCTGTATCGAAAAATCTTTTAAGAATCCTGTTTCCATCAAAGAATTCGAATTCATTATAATCGGTATATGGTAGTTCCCATGCATTTTCATTTTCGAAGGATTGTCGTTTTCGGTGAATTGTCATTTTCGGTAAATTTTCGATAGCGGTGTGATTTGTCGTATTCGGTTAATTGTCGAATTCGGTGAATGATCGTTTTCGGTGATGTGTTTTTCAGTGACTAGTCGTTTTCGGTGAATTGTCATATTCGGTGAGTGATCGTATTTGGTGAATTGTCGTTTTCGCGGAACTGTCATTTTCGGTGAATTGTCCTGCTACTCAATCAAAGATACCACATTATGTCTCAATCCAGCCAAGACCTCATAAGATTAGTCAAGTATAAGGAAGAGAAATTTTGATAGACAGTTTGTTAAACAAAATTTAATTGGATCGTCCTATAATTATCCAATAAATTATCAAAATTAAATTCCTACCCTCAAAATACTTGGATGGTACATTGAAAACAAACAGACAGAAATTTAACTTTTAACAAATTTAATTTAACAAATTTCGTGCATTTAATAATAAATTATTTATAGCGTTGTTGTTGTTGCTATTTTAAAACAAAAAAAAACCTAATAATATATTCCGTGCTGATAATTGATTAATTTATAATTTAAAAAATTTATTTATTTTTTCAAATAGATAAAATTTTAAAGATAAAACAGGAAACGGATATGATTGTTGTGTATAGTGTATTCAGTATGTTTTTGTATAAAAAAAAATTTAAACAACATAGATAGAGGTATGTATGTATGCATGTACATATGTATGTACTGCACATACTACATATATGTTCGCCTCGCAATATAATTTATATTTGATTGCATTTGCATGTTGTTGGTCGTGTTGTTGTTGTTGTTGTTGTGTATTTATCCAAAATACAAAACTACAAAACTACAAAATAAAATTAAATTATTATTAGGTTTATGGCGAAAAATATACAAAAATAAAAAAAATAAACTTATTACTGATTTTTATCTACAACAAAAAAATCCAACAACAATCTAACAGCAGCTTTATACACTTTACTATATACAAATTACAACAACAACTAACAAAACTATTATCTATAAGTTTATTCAAAATCTTGTTATAATCAACAATTGATATTATTATTTATATATGTATGTATGTGTGTATAGTTTTTCATTTCGATTTGTACATGTATTATGAAAATTATGTTAATTTTTTTTATCGCGCGCGTAAATCGATTGCGCGCCGCTTCACTTGTGGGAAAATATGTGTCACAACGGAATTAATATATTTTTTTGGTTTTTCTTCTACATATTTTTAGATGCGGATCTCGATAAGAAGTGCGCGAAATTTAATAGCTTATAAATGTGTTTACCTGCGTCTTACTTAAAATCGTTTCAATATATGACGAATCTGATCTGATGAGGCTGTATACCAACAATTTTGTTCATCCATAAAATGATCATATAGGGTGGTTGACTTTTATATTTCGAGAGATTACAAAACCAAAAGAAATATTTAATTATCGAAAATGGGTTTATGGTTTTTCAAAACATTCTCTATCCAGATCAATACACTTCTGCAATTCCGATTGAAATACATCAACTTAGCCCGTTTTTCCGAAAAAATTTGGCTCACACTTAAATACCGTCTACTGCCGTTTGGCTTCGGGCTCATACGCTTAAATCTAGGATTCGTCACTTGTCACAATGTTATAGACATGTTTTGAAGCACCGTGATGATATTTTTTGAGCCTTTCTTTCAACCCATTGACACACGCGAGGAGTGAGTGGTGGTGACAGTTAAGGTGGTAGTAAGTTCTTCAAAGAGGTCACGCAGGTATACCAGAAAATGGGTAATTGCATAGGAATATCGTGGAAGATAAAAGGGATATCAAAAAATATCCCCCTGGCTTGCAAGTTATGCCAAACTTTCATTAATCCGAAATAAAAAACTTTTACAGAATGTAACGGGATGAGTTAATCTATCCCATTACTATCCCAATTTCCCAAAATTATTACATTTCTTGCGCATTTTTTTTACTTCTGTAGGTCAAAATATTTGACATACATTTTTTTTAATACATATTGCATTAATTGTAATAAGTGTGCGCGTAGTGCTCTAATTTCAAGCAATTTTTTTTTATAAAAAAATGACATTAGTCTGTTACAAAGTAGCGCCCAAAAAACAGCCGAGGGTACATCCGTAAATAAAACCATTAATGGACGCGCTACAAAGTGGCGCCCAAAAAAAGGATTGGTGGCATTATAGTAAGGCGTCAGAACATCACAGCCTGGAGAGAACAACACTGAGTTGCCAATAAATTTCCTTCGTTGTAAGTCAATTTGGTGTTGAAAAAATGAATTTCCCGAGTCTCACGACATGTAGTTAGATTTCGCGTTTGTTTTCACTTCGTTTTTTTAATCAAATTTGCATTCTTCGGGATGGGTCTCGTAAGTCTACCAAAAGTAGTTTTAGTTTCGTCGAGGTATTGTTACACTTAGGTTCCACCAATGGACGAGTGTCTGATTCCAAGTGGGAACATAAACCCGACAGGCGTATGAACGTATGTTGTAGAAATTCAAAGTGCAATAGCCGGCGTGCTATGACATTAATGGTATAGGATGAACAACTATTTTTTCTGTCAAGAGGACATATCAATTAAATAGTTGTTTACATGGATGACGTACGACTTGTTACTTGCACAGCCCGTGTCTTCCTGAAAGGAATTTGAATCCGGAGTTGTGGAAACAAGACAAGGGTGTTATTCATGACCATTAAATCTCATTAATGAAAGTTTGAATGCTCATTGCGAGATCGGGTCAATTAATAAAATTACATTACTATTTCGGTTTCTCAAAAATACTTTTTTCCTATCCTTATTTGATCCCAACCGCGGGATAGCTTTTTTTTGTGAACCAGTGGAGAGCAACGAGAGAAAAAATATTTAAATCAAATAAAATAAAAATAAGCATAATCCCTAACGAGAAGGGAAAATTATTGTTTTTTTAAATTCTACAATAAATAAACATATTCAAATAAGATGGACGTCGAGAGGCTATCAAAAGATGACCTTCTGGTTGAATTTGAGGTTCGCGGAATAGCTAATGCGAGCACCCGGGAAATAACGCCGGAATTGAAGCAAATCTTGGTGGCGGGGCTTCGGGAGGAACGGGAGGATCCACCTATCGAGATGACAAAAGCACACGAAGCAGCGCAGAAAAACCCACAGAAAGAGGCAGAAACCTGCCTAAAGAAATTGATGGGGATACAGGAATTATTGGCTGAAGAAGAGCTATATCGACCAAACCAGTAGAGGAGGTGATGTTGACTTTACGCACTAGGTTGGCCCATCTCCAAGGACGATTTTCCAGGAGTACTGGCTCACCCACCTTTAATAGCTTGGCTGTTTGTTTGCTAACGGGTTGTGTGCGTTGAACGCACTAATGGCGGATTTGAAAGTAAAGAAACGGACGCTCCTGGATGTAAAGGAGGAGGCTGCAAAGCTAGTAATCACCCTCCCAAAACAACGGCTTACCCGTGAGGAGAAGTTGACTCGGCGAAACTCGAATCCAGTTTTTGGAGAACAAGATCAAGATGAGGAGAATGTGGCCGCTGATTCAGGACAGCCTGTGCTACCAACAATCCCGTCGTGAAACCAGTGCTGCAAGATGAGGAGAATGAGTTCAAACGACGAGTGGATCAAATGAGGCCGGAGTAACATCTGGGCCTCCAGCTACAAGAAAGGAAAAAATAAATCAAACCAGCATACAAATACAAATATTGAGCATTGGCTATTGTATTTGGACACAAATCGGATACTGGAACATAAGAACTCTAACGGAAACATCAAGATTTAGCAAAAGTTGAGAAAAAATCGAAGCAACACATATACAACAAAGAAATTCTTGGCCTTATGATAGTGTAGATATAACAACAAAGAACCAGCACAGACAATTATATGATCTGCTCTGGCAGTGCAGACACACACGAACAAGGCGTGTAGGAATACGTACAATGGCTAATGGAAAGAGAGAGGAATACGTACAATTCGAATGGAAATAATTAGCAGAATAATAACGGCAAGATTTCACTTTAAAATAAGAAATACAACGAGTTACAAACCCACAATATCTAAAGGGTGTTTTTTATCGCCATTGACTGTAACATTCTGACCATCATCGTTTTTGAAGACATATGGACCAATGACTTCACCCATAAAGCGCACCAATCAGTATTTTTCTGTGGATGTAATGGTGTTTCAACAAAAGCTTGATTATCTTCACTCCAAATGCGACAATTCTGCTTATTTACGTACCCATTCAACCAAAAATTAGCTTCATCGGGGAACAACATTTGGAATGGAAATTCAACATCAATATCAATTTGACCTTCAGCCCATTCGCCGAATTGGGGGTGCATGCGATCGGAGGTTTAATTGATTGAATTGATTGATTTGGATCTTCTTCAATGCTTTCTTGTACAGCGGATACAGCTTCTCAAGTGCCCACTGTTCGGCGTCTAACGGAAACGATCTACTGTTATTCGAATTAGCCGTTCTGAAGGACGATTATGTACGGTATAAAATGGGCGAAGTGCACGATAAGTTTGATGAACAGAACCAAGATTTTGATAAAAAAATTCAACAATTTGCAAGCGTTGCTCTGATGTAACTCCATGTTAAACCAACTAAACAAAAAGCAACTATCCGCTGTTAAATGGGTTGTCAAATAAAGCAGTGTTGCCAACTCAAATTTGTGAACCTTTAAAAAAAAACCCCTTTATAAGTGCAAATTTGAATATCAACGCGGAATGGCGACAATCATGGGTAATGTAGTTCTGGCCATCGAATACTGTGTCACAAACCAGCTATTCACAGGCGGTAGTAAATTTCAACACAGGTATATTCATAAATACACTTGGACATCACCAGGTGGCAGAACATCATTAGTTAGTTTGTATCCTGCTTACAAGATGTCAAGGCAATGAGAGGAGCAAGGCAATGAGATGTGCGCAGCGATCAACCAACTGATAATAGAAACTTTCAGAATCAAAACCAGCCGCTGCGAAACACTCGAGGACTAAAGAATATCTAAGGATTAAATTAAACATTACCCAACTCAATCTACCTAATAAAGAAACCAGCACTACGGAGGAACAATGGTAACAAATCAAGGGAAGCGCAACATGGAAAACACTTTGCCAAATAAGCATCCCTAGGAAAATAACCGAAATCATCCAAGAAATGTACCGAGATCCTGTCATTTAAATCTCTTTTCAAAATGAGCGGAATTTAATACTAATTGTGCTCAAATATACCATGAATCTACTTCAGCGTCATGTTTATCCATTACAAAATTATTAAATTGACACAAAACACCGATATATAGCGTTATATAGAGTGGGGCCTTCTTAATAACGGTGGAACAGTATAGAACAGCTCGCTGAAAAATCTGAAAAACGGTTCACAAAAAACCAGACAAAAAGGTTTGAACTTTCATTAAAAATAATCCGGGGAATCTTAACTATGACCGTGTCGTAAAATTTAACACACCCCACTCCATAGTAAAACGAATTCGAGTTCAGAATGGCTATAAGTGCTACCGAGTTATTAAAAAGCCAAATCGTTGAGATAACCAACACTTGTTCGCTAATAAATGTGCCAAACTGATGACAACATTTTCACAAAATTTGGTTATTTTAATTGTCGACGTTGACTAAAAACACTGCCAGGTAATCTACGTTATGTTTTACGTATCGAGCATCGCGTAGATTACTTGGCGTAATCTACCTCGCCCATCCCTGAGGTAGCTTTCTTATTTGTGATATTTTCCAATATAGCGGGAGGTACTTCGCAAGATCGCATGACTGCGTAAGATAACATTTCGCCGGTAATAAAACCTATAACTCTCTTACCTTTTTAGTTGGTAGGTGCGTGTAATATCGTTTACCAACTTAGTCAAAATGACTGATTGGAGTTCAATATAAATATGCATCAATGTTCGCTTCCTTTATAATTTCGACTGCTCTATTTCGACTGTCCTAAAAACACGGTTAATCACACCAGCCTCTCCAATGGCTGGTGTGATTAATGTAATTTCTTATAATTCTTATAATCTGGTACCGCAGATTCTGTGAATTATTGGCTCAAAATTCAGAATGCCAAATACACATTAACCAAAATCGTATAATTCTACAGGAATGAAGCTTCACGTTTTCTATTTTATTTAGGAATTTTACTACAATCGAGTTGGTAAGAAAAACCTACAGGGCTGTTGAACTAAATAAAATTGGAAACTTTGTCACTGAGTCAAATAGCTTACTCCACCGGTTTTGATCCTGAGCTTGGTCTACTGTCTGAAGAAACCAAGTCGGTTTTCTACACCGTAGAGCCATCGTCACCTAAAACTACGTCTGCGCCTACCATATGGTGGCACTCTTTTCAAAGGTCGCTGCTAAATTCGTTCACTGAAATCTTAAATCATTGAGCTCACTGAAATCTTAATCCATGTATAATGTCGGGGATCTTTATCAAATCTCTGATATCCATATTGGACAGAGCTCAGTATGTACCAAACATAACGGCCCTTTAAATTTCAGCACTTTAATATCCTCACCCACACTGTTATCGTGAGTGATAAAAGAGCCCAAATATTTCAACTAACTCATGCCCTGAAACGTGTAGTGACTATACTACTAAAATCTGATATGCCACTGCCCCTATATAACACCCGAGCTAACGGCAATTTTCGATATCCTCACGGCAGAAGGATCTCCCTTCATAAAGATGGGGCATATCGCAGCAACATTCCATTCGTCAGGCATAACTTCGCTTCACCGTACTAAATAATAAGGTCAAAAAGTCAGTTTCAAAAGTGTCCCCACCAAATTTCAGAAGTTTCGCTAACTACCGTAGTGTGCAGTCAACCCCAAGCTAGCGGTTTCGTTATAATCTCTGCATGGCCTTAGTGAAATAATCATTGGGGATGGATCCTCAATGCAAATCTCCGCAATCTGTATTTGAGGGGACTCAACTACTGTCATTCAATGCTTCAAATACTGCTTCGAGAGGTTTCCATCCCGGTCACGATTGGCGGTTTATGCCGGCCTGAGAGATAATTGCAGTCCAACTGTAAGACGTTGTTGCACCTCACTATGGGCTATATATTTTGTTTCTCAATTTGCAAGGCTACACTCGTTATACCGAATCAATCGTTTCATTTGCTCTTGATTTATCAAACCTTCACAGGCGAAACGTTCCAAGGGTTTCGTTGTATTCACCGATCTGTATACTAAAACATCCATCATAGCTATGCAGCGACTAAATGATGATCGATACCTAGGTATTTGGTTGCTGACCGATAAGTTCTCACACCCTGCATTACTCGAGGTCGCCCTTTTGTAATTAACACGTGATCTAGTTGGCTGTGGGAAATTTTGCAGAGATAGAAAAAATGTGCTTGCTACTCTAAGGTCGTGAGAAATTGCAAAATACATCATTCTCTCGCCATTATCGGTCGCAGTTTTGTGCCGGGAGTACGGACCTATGTTTTCACACAAGTCGGCCTAGTTTTTGCTTGGTCTAGCGTTAAAG
The DNA here is from genome assembly GCA_951394425.1 of Tipula unca. NCBI lineage: Eukaryota > Metazoa > Arthropoda > Insecta > Diptera > Tipulidae > Tipula > Tipula unca. The sequence goes on from OX596382.1 coordinate 10,998,653, forward strand.
TTCACATTTACTAGAGACATTATCTTGGAGCTGACTGAATTCTGTGTACGCGTGTATTAAAATTATCTTGGGGTTGGCTAACTTCAAGCACAATCGGTTATTGGACCAAGAAGTAATCCAGCTCCAAGGATATTGAGGTCATCTCCACTCCTGGAACACATGGGTCTAGCTGAAATTCCTTCATGTATGTTATTAGGCCGTGCAACGCTTCTGGTTTTCTTAGTGACTGCAGGTTCCTCGTGCCGATCCTAAATCTCGTGTCCGGGTACTTCAGCGAGGATCCGGTGTTTTTGGCGATATACATTTTTTGTTTAGTTTTACTTTGTTTTGACAAACAATTATAAAGGACTAAAGGAAAATAGACTAAAGTTTCTTAATAAATAGATTAAGTCGGGTAAATATAATATCGAAAGAAACGTTACTTTGGTAATTTATTCACCAAAAAATCAAATTGGGAAACAAATAAGTAATTTTAGGAAAGCAAAAGCTTCAGCTATATTGAGAGCCACAAATGAATATATTAATATTCAACGTTCTATTTTCTAGTTTTCGAAACTCATTTTTCTAAGTTCTAATTTTTTATGGATTTAGACAGGTTCATAGAATTAATAATTTAGTCAAAATTATAGAAGAATAAATAATTTGCAAACATAGATAAAATTTTCGTTATCGATTTTTTTTTTTTTTTTTTTGTTAGTTAAGAAAAATTTTAAGATATCAATTCAGTTTCAGTTATCACCTCAAATTTTGTGCAAGTGTTTGAGTCGTGCTTATAGTGTCGATATACTAAGTGAGCAAAAAATGGAATTTGCAATCAATCAAACCCCTTTCAAAATGGCTGAAGTTGCAGCAAAACTTTCCAATCAACAATACCTCTCGGATGTGACATTTATCGTCGATTGCAAACCCATTTATGCCCACTCGCTGGTTTTAATGGTGCGAAGCAATGTATTTCAAAAGCAGTTAGAGTCAACATTGGGCGAAAAAAAAATTATCCCAATAACTGGATATGGATACGACGCATTTTATCAGCTGATTCGATTCATCTACACCGACCAATACACTGGAAGAGATAATCGCGAGGAACTACTGAAATTGGCCAAAGTTTATAATGTGATTAGATTACTTAATGAATTGATAAATGAACGAGGTTTTCTTTTGGACAGTTTAAACTTAGGTGTTGTAGAAAATCACCAAATTGGTTTAAATTCAATTAAAGTAGATATAGCTAATCAATTAGCTTGGTATATGAATTCAGTTAAATTTTTGTCAATTCATCAAAATACGCTAGAAGTTATTTTAAAATTTGATCAAATCGCGAACGACGTAAATGAACTAGATATTCTCGATGCATTGGTTCGTTGGATGCAGCACCATTCCACTCAAAATCAAATAGAATTATCCGAGTGCCGCCAAAAATTTAATAAGTTGATCCGTTTAATACGTTTGCCAACGCTATCCAACGAGGAGCTGCATGAAATTAAAACTAAATATCCAGATTTATTAACGAAAAGTGATTTTGCGAATATTGCTGGCCAAAAAATTTACGGAGATAACTTTTCCTACGGAATATGGAATTGTAGACCACGACTGGAGTTTAAATGGCTCTATAGTTTTACACCATATACAGAATTATCCATAACTAAAACCAAATTTTCGGTCTCGACTGAGATAATCTTTGGTGGATTTGTTTTTGGTCATAATTTCGGATTGATAAATTCATTCAACTTCACAATTACTTGTCAATACCTTGAATTAGACGAGACGGTTCAAACAAACATAAATGAGCTAGGTGGTAATCACTGTTTCAGTGTTATAAGATTAGGTGCATCAATCCGTCTTAGACCCAATATTATCTATACGCTTAGTATTGAACGAACAAATTTTAAAAATCAACTGAAATTTTATTGCCGTAAACCTGATACCGAACTCATCATAAATGCTCCACCAAATTCAGTTAACATTTTAGAAGCTCATGAAACCATGTTTGAGTTAATGTTTTTTAAGCCGGAAGACGTGTGACAAACGATTAATTTGTAACATTTAATAAATAAATATTTGATTTGTAAAATTAGTTGGTTGTTATTTAATTAAAATCAAAATTACAGGAACACCGACTAATTGTTGAGGATATTCTATTTGGGGGCTGGCTGCACCTAGATTCATTAATGGTCTGGAAGTGTAAAACACAGTGTTTTTCTAAATTTTCATTAAGTTAAATTTAAATTTATTATATCTTGATGTTTAACTTACAATAATTCTGAGCCTTGAAATAATATTGAGCAACAAAGTATCAGACCTGTGGGATCTATGTATATAGGCACAATATTAATTGTGGGCATTATGCATTAAAGCATCATCCAAGTTTCTTTCGAGACTTAGCCTATAGTTTGTATTATTTAAATTGAGCAACTATGATAATAATCGAGCTACAGAATATTGAGCAAAAAATCATAAACTATACATTATAATTAAAATTACCAATGTTTCGCACTGGCACGCGGATATACCATAAATTGAGTTATTGCCAACGTTGACCGTATTAACATAATTGAGCAACTCTTCTGATGGACCAAAAAATAAATTTAAATCAATAACAAACAATCTGACAGCAATACTCAACAATTTACCATTTACAAAGTTTCGCTTTTTTTATTGAGCGTGGTTTGTGCACAGAGTTTTGAAAAATTCACATGTTTGGTTGGAATTGTCCTTTGAAAGTTGGAACAGATTACGAATGCCGATTTCTACACCTGAAGAGGAAAAGTTTTGTTTGGAATGTTATCAAAAAACAGTTCAGATGATCACAGCAGCCGGAAAATTTATTGTAACCCCATACCATTCAAGTATAGGGTTTACCGGAGCTGGGCATTTCCAAATCGTCTCAAATAGAGTAGGATATATTTATTATGAAAATCTCAGACGCCGGACACACTATGGAACTATGTCCTGCAAAGAAAGTTCAAGATTACCGGTTGTTGACTAACTCAACAATATTGTGTTGAATTGGTATTATCGTGTCCGACGAAATGGCAAATATATACAGGTTAGACCAACGAAGGCAAAACTTGTTGGCACATTATGGGCCTTCCTATTAAATTTTCTAGGCTCAACATTAATTAGGGAGCTGACAATTCAGCTGTAAATGGGGAGGACCATGATAATCTGAATTTCATGAGATAAACATAAGTCTGAACATCTAAACATCTCATTTCATGAGATAAACATTGCTCACTTTGTGTGTCCTAAACCAATTTGAGCAACTATACAATTTTCACATTGAGCTATTCCCTGCTGGTCTATTAACGTTTGTTTTATTTGTTGTTTTATGTTTCCTTTAAAAGCTTCGCTATTTGAATATAATATTTTGAAAAAAAAATAAACATTTTTCAAAATAACACAAACTTTAAATATCGTGATATAATTAAATGAAGGAGTTATAGAGCTAATTGAGACATTCAGTATTTTTTACCATCGTTTCAAAACTAAGGTCATTCAAGGTCACCCAAGATAACCAAACAAATTTCTTTCGTCCGTTGAACTACTACTACCTAGAAACGTATATGGAAATGGCTTTTAAGGCGGAAATTGGAACTACAGGCCAAGGACTCAATTTACATAATAAAAGCAAGAATATAGCTCATGAACTTATTTGAAATGGTTAATTATAAAAATTGTTATCAAAATATTTTTAGGTAAGAAAATGTTAGATCGCAGAGTGTACGAATTGAATCGAATTTTATCAGCTGATTCGGTATACTTCTACAGTAATCAGTGACTAATATGATGACAGTACGTTACAAAATTTGTTATCAATATTTGTACACTAAGAATGGAATTTATATGCTCAACAATAATAATAGACGCAAAATTTGTGCCTGTATGTGTTCGACCGATTTAACTCAAAACGTTATTTATCAAAATGTATTTAAAAAATAGTCGAGCAAAATGCCATCTATTGATCAACAGTTTAACTAAATTATTAAATTGTATTAAATTCAGGTGTGGGCGCCGAACAGAATATTTCAACATTTTTAATTCAATTGAATATTGAGCAACTAACTTTATTGCTGTTCAATTTTGTCATTTGGAAATACATTCATATGGCAAATTGGGGACAAACTGGAACTCAAATAAATTTACGATCTCTCTCAAGATTTTACGATGATACTTGCATCATACTTAGATATTGGTTGCCGATAGTGTTCTGGTTTTATACATTTGTGACATTTGTATATATAAAAAACCGTCAGTTTAAATTTGGTTTATAAAATGTATATGAGAGTTCCTTGAGATCTCGGAACTCTTCGATGTATAGAGGCTATCGGTAAATAGTGTTTGAATTTGACATTTTATAGGTAATACTGTGTCCATTTCCAAAATATAATTATTTTGTATTCTGAGAACAGAGCGGTTTCAGGTAATAGAAAAACAAACCGTTTAGCGAGAGAGAAAGAGAGCAAGATGAAACAACACTGGGATGAGCCGACATTTGGATTGAAAATTTTCACAGCACCTGGATCAGTTTGAAACACTATGGCACAGGAATCAAGTTTACTGACTCTGTGTTTGTGTTCTTCTTTCGAATTGCACAGCTTCAATTTTCACTGTAGTTTAATTGCGAGTATCAAAGATGGGTATAGTCATCATATTGTACAGCGGTGGTCAAATAAGTTTTATAGACATAGATATAAGTTTTATAAATCAACAAAAACATATTTTTAAATTTTTATTTACGAAATTTTATAAAAAAAAATTTCAATACCAATTTTTTTGTCAACCTTGCCAAGCATTCGCATAGTAAAACACACGAAAAAATGTCTAGCACTGTGACACAACATTTTTTCGTGTGATCTACTATGTGCGTGTATGGAAATATTGACTAAAATTTGGTAGCGAGAATTTTTATTTTATTTTATTTTATTTATGAATTATAGTGAATATAAAAAAAACTTCGATTCCAAATTTTAGTCGTTTTTTTGAAGCGCAGACATAGTAATACACACAAAAACTAATCTAGCACTAACACACGATAATTTTTTGTGTGTTTTACTATGTGAGTGTTTGAAAAGTTTGGCTAATATTTGGTATTGGTAAATATTTCTGTATATCGTTTTGGCTATTGTCTTCTGGATACAACCCAAACCCAAAACGCGAGGCTCTAGGTTGGTGTGGTTTTCATGATGGTGGTGTCATTAGACCGTTTTTCTTGTTGATGAAAATGCGACGTCACGTTTCGAGCTAGACATTAATGATATTTGGTTTCAACAAGACGGTGCAACACGCCACACAGCAGGTCTTACCACCGACTTATTGTGTGATTTACCACCTCTAGACATTGTTTTATGGGGCTACGTTAAATCATTCGTCTAATCCAACAAGCCGGCGTCATTAGAGTAGCTCAGAGTCAATATTGAACGAGAGATAGGGGTCCTTTTCGTCGAAATGTTTGGCCAAGTTATCGAAAATTGAGTTCAACGAATCGATACCTGAAAACGTGCCCGTGGTGGACATATGAATGATGTTGAATTCCATAAATAAATGTTTTGATTGTACTTCAAGCCAATAATAATAATTCCAATAATTTTCGAGATATCTCAAATGGTTTGGGTTTTATGTAAAAATAAATTTGTCAAGACCATATTGGAAAACGTTCAGTCCATGAATTAAATAAAACACGATGGGAGAACTATCTAATTGTGAACTGTGCCTTTAATACTTTAGAAAATAAAAAAAGAATCAAATTAAATCATACTTTGAGATAATAACGATTTGATTAATCTCAAAAATCTGGCTCTTGAGCTGCAAACTGGCGAAATCATACCTTTTTTTGCAAATAAATCGGATAAATGCTAAGCCATTTATGTCCGTTTGCTCGAAATATTAATTTAACTACTGGTTCACATCCACTAAATTTTGTCAAAACTTGGTCATAGAGCGGTCTAGCACATCTTTTATCAGACAATCTTTGATTATTTGAATGATTTGTCTTTTTAATAACTCGGTAGCTCTTATAGACATTCCGATAACTCGAATTTTTCTTACCATAGAGCTGGATTATTTAATTTTATTTCGGAAGTTATAATCTCCTTGTAAAGATTTTTATCAGTTGGGCCATGTTTCCGATTTTTCTGAGCTGCTCTGACTCTCTTTACTCCGTTTTAACTGTATAAAAGAGTCACAACATGGAACACTATTATATAGATCAACCGACGCCGAAGCATTACACAATTAGTTTTTAATTATTTAATTCCATCTGTAATAATTTTTTACTATTACAACCAATTTTACCTGCTTCAAAATCTGAAAATTCTAGTTCGAGGCCCTTCAGTTGCGAGGGGATTTACTTTATGTTTCCAACAAGGTCTCCGGCTCAAAAAGTAATTGTCTTGAGTTTGTTAATGCGTTCTTCTGGAAATAATATTCTAAAACGGTTTGCATGAGATGTTTGCTTTGCAAAACGGGACGTCTGGCAGCCTTAATGTTGACTTAGTATTCTGAAAATTCATCGAAAACGAAAATTCACCGAAATCGACAATCACCGAAAACGACAATTCACCGAAAACCATAATTCACCGAAATTGAAAATACATGGGATTTTAATAAATTCAAATACTTTGTTGGAAACAGGATTCTAAAATGATGATTGGATACAGCTATGGAATATGGCCAACTGAAACGGAACTAGGGCAATTCTTGACCGATTACCATGAAACTTGACAAGTTGAATATAAATGAGAATGGAAAATGATTTTTGGATACAATTCTGGAATATGGTAATTTGGAACGGAACTAGGCTAATCCTTGGCCAATTTTCATGGACCTTGACAAGATGAATGGAAATAGGATTGTAAAATGATTCTTGGATACAATTTTGGAATATGGCCAACCTTCCTCGTCTTCTATACTTGCTTTGCAGGCAATCTTATTTCTGCAGTCGGTCATCCTAGGCACAGCATGCTCCGCTGCCTTTCGCCGGCGGTATATTGGTACGTGGAACGCTCTCGGCCTGATCTCAGGGAATAGACTAATCTTCAATTTATTCAGTTCATATATACCAGAAACTAATATGACAAATTGTTGCCAGAATTCTGCTTCGACAATTCTTTTTCGGTGGTTTATCCAACGAGAGACACGTGGTTGTCTCAAGAATTAAATGACTGGGTGGCTCAGTCGCTCGTGTGTTTCGCTGACGGGTCTCATTCTAATTTTGGTGCAGGTTTCGGTACCTAGTATCCCGCACATGACCTACGATCATGTGGCAGTCTAGGCCGGAACTACACAGTATTCCAAGCGGACCTGATTGCACTCATACGTTGTGCGCTGCTTCCGGAATGCACATTATTCTATGCAGTGATAGTAAATCTGTGCTCTATTCATTACGAAATCCTATGATCACTTCCAAACTGGTCAAGGACTGTAAACATTTTATTCACGTCCTTTGCTATAATAATCGTGTCAAGGTTATGTGGATTCCGGCTCATTGAGGTATTGAAGGTAATCAGATAACTGCTGTTTTAGATAAAACAGGCTCAAGTATGAAATTCATTGGACCTGAACCGGCAGTGCCCTTGACCTTTAATTGTGGTAAGGAAGCTATTATGAACTACATGTTTTTGCAGGCTAAGCGTAATTGGCTAGCTTCCACTACATGCCGAGTGGCTAAGTACTTGATTTGTGGACCTAATCTGAGGCCTACAAAGTTTGCTCTATCGTTAGAAAGACTAACGGAGAGTTCTGACCGAATTGTGAATTATTTTTCGGTGAATTGACGTTTTCGGTGAATTGACGTTTTCGGTGAATTGTCGATTTCGGTAAATTGTTATTTTTGTTAAATAGTCGGTTTTTGGTGAGTTGCGTTTTGGGTCAATTGAGTTTTTCGGTGAACTATCGTTTTCAGTGATTTGTCTGTGAATTGCCGTGGAACATTCATTTATTTATACTCAAAAATATTCGTAGATATTCTAGGGAACTACTTGTGCAATTCAAATACTATTTTCAACGGCTATCGTTTTGTAATAGTAAGCAAAGGTAGAAAAACATTCCTGGTAAACGATACTTACCCCGAGTGGTTGGTGGTACATATACTTACAATTCGTTATATTTCGTGTGTTTCCGCCGAACGATATACAAAAGCACGAAGTAAATTAATTATGAAGTAAAATTCAAAAAAAATTTTTTTAATTATTTTTTTATTTAATTTTTTACTTTCGCCATTGTTTTTGTTTTATTTTGATTTTTTTTTTGTTTTTCTTTTTTTTTCATTAAAATTTTAATAATTAATTTTTTTTTTTGTTAAAACTGTTTTTTTCCATTTTTTTTTCACATATTTTGGCTTTTACAATTTGATTTTATTAATTTTATAATTAAATTTATTTATTTATAATATGTATATATATAATTTTTATTTATTTATATTTTTTTGTTGTTTATTAATTATATATTTATGTATATATAATTCTAGGTAATATTTATGTATTAATTAATATTTTTTATATATATATATATAAATTATATAATGTAATACTAATTATTAACACATCAAAAAATGACAATAATTTTATTTATTTAGTTTTTTTTTTTTTTTTTAAATTATTTAATTAAAATATATATAATAATTTTATTTAAATTGTTTTTTGTTTTAAATATATTTTTTATAATAATTTATATATTTAATTATATATAATACATAATTATTTACACAATACAAATTAATTAATTAATATTATTAAAAATTATAAATTTTAATTTATTTTATTTATAATACAGTCTACTTATGGCATCAATGTTTTTTTTTTTAAATTTAGTTATTTAATTAATTAAATCGTTTTTTTTGTTGTTTATAAATTTATTTTTATTTTTTAATTATTTATTTATTAAAAAACTATTTTATTAATTATGTATACAATACTAAATTTAAAAATATATGTACAAGATTTTAATTTTTTTGTTGATTTTTTTTTCTTTTTAATAAAAATTAATTCCGTTTATTTAATTAATTTAATAATTAATTATATTTATTAATGATTATGATGGAATATATTGATGATGACAGTAGTTGTTGATGAATTTAATATTTTATTTAAAAATTTAATATTAGTCCTGTTATTTACTATGATTATTAATTGTTGTGAAAATATCGACTAGATTTTAAATTAATTAATAATAAAAAATAAAAAAATTTAATTCAAAAATTAAATGTGCATTAAAAAATTTTTCTTTTAGATTTTCTATAATATATCGCGTTTAGGAACTTTATGGGTTGATTTAATAAAAATTAAATAAAAATTAAAAAAAAAACCAAAAAATAAATTATTAATTTATTTAAAAAAACCAACCTTTTAAAAATCAATTATTAATTTTCACAACAACTAAACTTTATAAATTTATATTTAGTTAATTCAAATCATTTTTATTTAGTCTTTTAAAAATTTGCTTTCATCAATTTTTATCGGTTAAATATAGGTATACTTATATTTAAATATTTACAATGTTTGTTTTTAAATGTTATCACATTTTAATTTAATTTGTGTTGGTGTGTACGTGTATCAAATTAATTATACATAATTAAAAATTGAACTAAAACCCAATACATACTTAGATAAATTACGGCACCAAAATGTTTTTGTTAAAATTGTGTGTCTGTGTGGGTGTGTAAAAAATAACCAAAAATATTAAATAATTTGCGTGTTTGATTTAAACAATTTGCTTGTTTAATTTTTTAATAAGATTTGATAATTTGTACTTGACTCATATTTGTTTGTTGATTATTGGCTGATCGATGATCATGATGATCATTATTATGATGATTATTATTATTATTATGATTATTATGGTTATAAACGGTGGTGGTTGTTGGTGTTGTTGACATTGACATTATGATCGATGCGTTAGCATTTTCACATGATAAATTATCTAAATCAAAATTAGTGTTGTGATGTGTTTGCGGATTATACGAATTCCATCACGTGTAATCTGATCTCCATGCGGCCGCCTATTATTAATTATTTATAATTTCCAGGTTTTTAATATTAAAAACAGAGCGCGAACGAACGAACGAGAGAGAGAGTGAGTGAGTGAGACAGAAAATAAAAACGGAGAAAAAAAACAGAAAGAAAATGTTAGTAATTTTGTTTTAGTTCAGTAAAAGGAAAAGTTATGACTGGAATTTACCATTGAGTTTAATCCAAGCGAGGTGACATGAGGATAAGGTGTGGAATGCGGTACAACACCACCACCTAAGCCGCTCGATGAGAAACCACCTTGCAAACTACTCGATGTGCCTAGGGCGCCCATACCACTGTACCAGCCGCTATGCGCCATATGCGCGTGCGCTGGATGTAAACCGGTCGATAAGTGTCCGTGCTGGCCTGAAGAAACATAATGACAAAAATTAATTATTATTACAAACATTTAAATATTATATTTTAAAAACGTACCCATTGAACCGGGGAAACCACCGCCAAACGTTTTCGAATGATCGAGCGGTTTCATTAAATCACTAATTCCGCCGCCCACACCTAAATGGCTACCAATTGGCAAACATGAACCGCCAATACCTTTTTTCTTTTTCGATTTGGACGACAATTTTCGGTTTCGTGTCTGGATACCCTCCTTTTTCATCGTTAGCGGACGATTAACCTGTAAACAATAACATAAAAATATAAAAATTGATATTAACTCAAATTTAATTCAAAAATCAAATAAATCCGCGTGTGGTACGCGTGCCTGCGTCTAGTGTCTATAATATTGTAAATATGTTTGTAATGAAATCAACATAACTAAAATATTTCGAATTTTTAATTTGTTCCACTCGATTTACCAAAAAGAGAGTCGTCTCTTATATGTCTGTATGAATATATATGTATATTCACATTAGCAGTCGGCTGACTATATACACTCTATACACGAATCGTTTATAATTTTCTTTAAATGGTGTCGCGTGCCTTTTCAATCTGCGTTTGTTATTTAATTTTGTGTTGAGTAATATTGTTGTTGGAATTTCTGTCGGCAATACTTGGAATTGTTGTTTCCATTTAAGTTTTGTGATAACCGATTTTCGGTTTTATCTTTTTCATTTTAGCATAATATCGCTAATTTACAAGATATGTTATAATGAATGTGTCTGTTTTATAATCGACGATAGAAATGAGGCAAGAATTATAAGGATTACTACATATTTCAAAATGAGACAAGAATATAAATTGCGACTGGCTTAATTCTCAAACAAAAAAAAAAAAAATTTGAGACACAATTGGGTAAACATTTTTTTATCGTCGTATCGCCTTATGCTATGGAGCCGTTCGAATTTTGGCTTTGGTCAGTCATTAATGATTTAAGCCTCATTGGTCGTGGCACAGTTTAACCCAGAGCTTAAATCATGAAACTTAAATTAACTCACATATATGCTAAACTCATTTCAGCTTTTGAGTTTAATTTAATTAATTTAATTTAAACGAAATAATACTGTTAAATCATCAATCACCAATTTCATTACTTAGTTCTAGCTTAAGCCGGAGAAACTAAGCTTATTTTAAGTAGTATAGGCTTTTAATATTTTATAAATTCACAAAACGTCTAAAGGAAAAGTAATAATTTTGACTTAAGCCACAAAACATAAACTTAAGTTTGACAAGTATTCAGTCATTGGCTTAAAAAAATTAAGCTTAAGTCATGAAGCTTAAACCAGATATGAATTAAAAATTAAGTCACAGATCTGTTAAACTATTTTCAACAATTGTATTACTTAACTCTAGATTAAGCCGCACGAATTTAGCTTATCGTAATTAGTAAATTAGTAAAAGCTTAAACCACAAAGCGTCTAAAGCAAAGAGAGTAAGTAATTATTTTGACTCAAAACATAAACTTAAGTTAAACAAAGATTCAATCATTGGCTTAAAAAAATTAGGCTTAAGTTTGACTTCAGCTCTTTAAGTCACTTTTAAGTAACAGATATGCTTACTTTTGAGCTAAGTCAAAAACTGCTTAATTCTAAAAATTAGTTTTAAGTTGATGATGTAACTTAACACTTTGTTGAAAAAACCAAATAATATTGTGAAGTCATACAAATTTAAACCAATTATTTCACTTTCATTACTTAACTCTAGCTTAAGCCGGGTAAATTACTTAATTTAAGTAGTATAGGCTTGTAATATTTTCTAAATACACAAAATCTTTATAGCATAAAAATTGAATAATTAGTAAGTAATAGTTTTGATTAAGTCATAAACACAAACTTAAGCCAGAATATTTAAATTAATCATTGGCCAAAAAAAAAAAAGGCTTAACTTTGACTTAATTAACAAAACATGATTTCAAAACAAAGTAATAGATATGCATAACGCATCGGCTTAAGTTTTGATTAAGTCATGCACCAGCAAGTGGTGATATTATTTAATTAAAGCAGAAGCCGGATAAGTTAAGCATAACTTAAGCACACGCTTAAAGTTAATAAAATTAAATAATTTGGTGTTATAATTTTGACTTAAGTCATAAAACATAAACTTAAGCCAAAACAAAATTAGACTTAAGTTTTATTTACGCCAGACATGAATTAAAAATTAATTGACAAATATGCTAGATACATTTCGACCTTTAAACTGATTTAACGACTTAATTTTCCACAATTTATAATTTAAACTTAAGAAAATTTATCTTAGACTTAAGTCGTCATTTTTAATTATGGGTTAATTCAAATAATTTAAGATTAATCATAAGCTATTTAGTCTTTAGTTTATCCTTATATTTTATACAAGCTTAGTAGATGTGATTTGAAACCAGAATGATACCATAGGCCCAATTAGAAGCAGCTTAAATTAAATTAAACTTCATTCAAGTGTTAAGCGTAAATATTATTGGTTTAAAAATTTCGTAGCTTAAGTCAGGCAAGTGTAAATTACTCAGTTTAGCTTAACAACTTTATTTATAATTAAAATTTAAGTATATTTAATCTCACTTGGCTTAAGTAAAGCCATTGGCTTAACCATATTTATGTTGAGTTTAAGTATGTATTTGTCTATTAATTTTGATTTTAGTAAGCAGTTAGCTTTAGTTTAAGAATAAAGCTAGTTGACTTTAGTTTGAGTTTAGTTTTAGTTATTCCGTTATAATATTTATTTTAGAAATTACGCTTAACTTAGAAATTAAGCTCAAATAAAGCATCAGCACGTGATAATTGGGACTTAACAATGAGCTGATCAAACCAAATAATATTGTTAAATAATTCAAATTTAAGCCACTTATATCACTTTATATACTTAAATCTTAAATCTAGCTTAAGCCAGGTAAATTAAACTTAACTTAAGTACGAAACGATTAAAACTAAAAAAATGAAATATTGTGGTGTTATCATTTTAACTTAAGTCATAAAACATTAACTTAAGACTGATAAGGATTTAATCATTGGCTCTAAAAAAATAGACTTAAGTTTGAATTAAGCCATATATGATTCAAAATGAAGATATAAACAAATTACTTTTCAGCTGAAATAACGGCTTAATTTTAGAAACTACGCTTAAAAGTGGCCTAAGAGCGCAGCAAGTGATGATTGTAGTTTATCAATAAACTGACAAAACCAAAGTTCAACCATTCATATTAAACCACTATTACCAATTTTTTTTATAAGCTCTAGCTTAAGCCAGAACAATTAGGCTTATATTTAGTAATATGGACTTATATTTTCCCAAAATGCACAACGTCTTGAAAACGCCTAAGTCATGAAACAGTTCATCATGTTAAGCCAGATTAGTAATATTATTCAGGATACAGTTTATAGTTCAATCTTAAGGCAATTTATATTAGGCTAACTTAATTGTGGCTTTAGCTGCCACAGACTTAAGTCCGTCCTAATATTTTAAACTTAGTAGACTTGATTTGAAACCTATTCTCAAGCCATAATAAAAGTGATCGTTCGTTTAGTTTAAAATATATTCAGTTCATAATTTAGGGTTAAGCCATCACATTTTTGTAATCTAGTAGGCTTACTACTTATACAATTAATTTTTAAGTCACATCACAAGCTTAAGCCAAATATTTAGGCTACGGTTACATATTTTGTGGTTTTCGTCTTTTGGTAAGAACGGCTTAGGAAAGATTTTAAGTATTAAGCTATATGGCTTAAAAATTAAGCAATGTAAATTAACAAATAATTGCAAATTACATTAAGTTGTAAAATTTAAATTTAGGACAAATAAATAAACATAAGTTATAATTTCAGAGTTTATATTTTGGCTTAAGTCGCAAAATATTCCTTGAACTTCAATTTAAACAAGGTGTCGAGTAACTTAGGCTTAAATTTAAAAATAAGTCACTTATCGTAAGCTTCAGCCAAATATATAAATTAAGCTTAATTATCCCTTGATTACTTTTGAGCTTAGCCTATTGTTAAATTTTTAGTTCGGAAATAAAATTGATTTTAAAAAATTAGATAGGTTACTTAAGCTTGGGTAAATTGATAAGGTCACTCTTCAAGTTTAGAATTTTGGCTTAAGTGACCCGGTACGGAATATTATGTTACACATTTAAAAACTATTGGTGACCCTTTGGAAGGGACAGCTTTCGTATATTCCAAAATTATAGCCAAGTAGAGAAGAATAGCTTTCGTTTTGGTCCTGTAATGCTTAAGATTGTTGCATCACTCTGTGACTTAAAGTGTTTTGTTTTTGCCTTTTCTTATAAAATATTTCCATCATCATCAGATTGTTAACGAAATAATTCTAAATGTGGCATACACCACAATACCAATTAACGCATATAAATATCGCGTACATGTACATATATTTGAAATAAGAAAAATGTTTTATTTCGTCCGTCTTAAGCGTATAGTTATCAAGATGTAATTTTTAGTTTTTTTTCTTCTTATTTTGATTATAACCTAAATACAGCATAAAAAAAAAATTTAATGAAACATGTTAGAAATATTTTTTTATGCACAACATACACCAAACAATATACATAAATGTACATATTTTTTTCTTAAGATGGTTTTCTTAAATCGAAAAGACGAAACATATATGTGTGCATGTAACTATATTGGAACAAACTAATCAATTGTAGGGGATATAGACTTAAAAATTAAAAAAAAATAAAAGTTCATTGTGCTTTTTATAAATTTATTTCTTAATTAACATAATTAAAATTTCTTATTTTTCATCTTATTAAAATAAATCATTTGTAATAAGAGTATGTACATATGTATGTTGAGTATGTATGTACATACTCAACATACATATGCACAGATATTAACAAAAAAAACGAAAAAAAAAGTAATTATCATTTATAATAAAATAAGAATAAAAAATAAAAAAAAAATTAAATCAAATATAATTTTTTAAATCATCATATTGATTTAAATTTAAGATAAAATCAATCTAAGAATTTAAAAATCTGTTATTTTTGTTATAACAAAACTACAACAACAACAAAGCCCAGAAAAATGTTATAATTTTTATGCAAAGTCATATAAAATCATAAGTTTTTCGATTTACTTTGCTGTTGTTGTGGTTGTTGTTGGTAATGAACTTTAGAGGTGAGCGTACATATATAAGAATGGCTTAAGTCGAAATGGCCTTAACATCCAAATAATCGTTCCAGAAGGAATCGGAATTAGTCACAATACAAATTTGGTGACCCTTGGTGACCTTGGATTTAATAATCATCTGTTGGCTCAAATAACTATATCACACGGATCAATCAGATTGGCTTGTTTTGCCACCATGAAATATGTACATATAGTTATAACCATTTTAACCAAAATCCAGCGATCTTAACTATTTACGTGCACATAATCGATGATCGTGATAAAATATGCCATCACCCAAATGTAAATGTAAATATATAGATCAATAAACATACGCAGATCTAAACAGAAGATCAAAAGCGATCACCATGATAATAGTACGTACTCAAACATATTTGGTGATCATATATCGTACCGATCACCGATCGTACATTTGCGATAATTCGTATAAAAACACCCCAAAATCATATATACATACATATATATATATATATATATACAATTCCGGTCGATAGGTTCTTTAAAGAATGTCGCCTATAACTTCCTATTATATAATCTTCTTCTTCTTCTTTATTCAATTATTCATAATAAATAATTTATTCAATCAACAATTGAAACCACTTTAGTATAAAAAAAACTAAACAAAAACAATTTTGTTTCCTTTTTTGTAAATCCATACTCTTGAACAATAGTTCCGACTGATGTATTGTCGTACTTGGGGATTCTATATAGGTATTATAGATTTCCATACAAAATGTAATTTTTAAATCCAATCCCATTTTTGAGTGTGTACAAATAGTGCACTTAAAATTGCATCGAAAGTAAAAAGTATCAATTTCATTATTGTTCGACTATTATTTAGTTTGCTGCAAAAGTAGTTACAATTTTGACGAACAATTATATATAGTTTCAAAGGTATATACATAATATACAAAAGGTGCGTAAGTGATACTCTTGTCGAAAGGTATAAATACAGATTTGTACATGTACGATGAAAGGCAATCATGCGCTTGCCTTCGTATACATACCTTTTTTATTAATCGTTAAATGCGGATATATTAGGAATTAGGTGCGGTTCATTGGATTATTGGTTTACATTATTTGTCGCATTTGTGACATATACTCGTATATGGGACAAATGTCTATTTGACGTTCGCATATAATGATCTCGCAATTCGAGGGATTGTATATATAGTATATAGATTGATTTCAGGGGGCACGTGAGAATTTCATTTCGGTTAATATTTGAATGCAATATAAAAATGCTATTAATTTGAATTCCTTTATGACTTGAGCAATAAGCTTTTCAATAGTCACTAATAAATTTAAGTTTTTAAAATTTTGAATGCTATTTTAAAGCTAAAATACGGCGTTAAAGAATTTCAGAAATGAGCTTTTCGTATTTTGCATTAGCTTTGGTATTTAGACTACTTTTCGGACTTCATTCATTAAAGGCTGCAAATATAAAAGCGTTTCTGTGAAAAATTAAACGCAACCTTTTAATTGGAAACATAAATTTGGTTTAGAGCTTTGAACAAAATTATTCAAAAAGCTTTTTTATTTCACTTCATTAGTTATACGCTTCCGATTGAAAAAATATATTTAGAAGTACTATATATGTAGAATTCGTGCAGGATTTGATGAACTAGTAACAGCTTTAAGCTTTGATGTTAAATTTGCAACTAAAATCTGAGCATTATGAACCAGCATTAAAGGTTTACATTTTAATCCGATCTATATAAGAGATAACAACTATTATTTTAAAAATTAAAAGCTCACAAAGGCTTGTCATGATTAAATTTAAGTAAAGTACAAGTTCCTTCACAATTCCATAAATCATAGAAAACTTAGGGTTTAAATCAATGATTAAAGGCTTAACAGAGGCTGAAGGCCTTTAAATAAAAGCTCATGTATGATAATTCTTATAAAAGCTCCCGATAGATTTTGTCCTGAGTACATTACAAACTAAAATATTTTGATATTCAAAGTAAAAGCTCAGTAATATTTGTTCGTAAGCATTTGTGCTTTACTTTCATGTCTTAGAATTAAGATATTTTCTTAGAAAGCGTACCGTAATTTAAATTCGCGGTTCGAAAACTTCTATTATGAGCTTTCACTACGAATTAAAGCTTATGGGCAATAATTTGCGGGAATTATTTTTAAAGTTTAAAGCTAATATTCCGACTTAATACAAATTAAGTTCACAAATTGACTAAAATGAAAACGTCTATACTTAAAAGCATTTTAGATTTAAAAGTTTTTAAATGTATGAAATATGTAAAAGCTCTAATTTAATTATTTGCCCAAAATAATGTCCATATGTAGTTAAATCATCATAAAGCCTTGAAAAACATTCTTGTTCCTTTGTGAAAGTATACATCCAAAGCCAAGTATAAATCAAAGAGATTATAAAAGGATTGGGCCGTTAAAATGTTAAAAAATATTCTTCAAAAGTTTGTCTTGAAAATTCATTGATCGGTAAGTATATTATGGCCTTTTTACTTATATAGCACATTATAAAAATGTTAGTAGACTCGAAAAATGTATACTGATCAAAAGTTTATTTAGCTTTAAGCTTTTTAACTTTTCGGTTACAATTGAATAGGGTACAGTTTTTATTATCTCCGATCATCGATTTTAATAGCTTGTACGCTTAAAATAAGCGATATAAAAGCACAAACAAGTGCTTCAGCGCTTTTACAAAAAAATTATAATATAAGGAAGTTTGGCTGAAAAGCTTTCATGAGTTTTGTCGAATTGATATAGGTTTACTATGTAAAACTTGACGCAATTGGTAATATTTCGACTTCAAAATCACCAAAATACTATGGCCTCACTTAAAAGCTCACAATTTTTTACTAAAATCGTACGGATGCTTTTAATAGAAAAAGCTTGTCTTGACTTAAACGGAGTAGAGTAGAAATTTCTTCATAAATTATCAAATCGTATTATAAGCTTTTAACTTAAAATAGTTCAAAAAACCTTTGGTTTGGGTCAAAAGATTATAGACTCAACAGAAGCTCGAACACCAATATGTCTTGAATAATAATTTATAATAATCCATATAAAAGTTCCCTTTGTTTTAGGCAATTAAATTATTGAAAGCTTTTGAAAGCTTCAAAATGTATTATTCAGTAAGAATATTACTTACCATAGTTCATCTTACAAATGGCAGTAGGCTCGAAATAGATATACTGACCCAAGTTAATGCAGTATATTGAAAAGTTTCTAATTTAGGCTTTCCAACTTTTCGGCTACAATTCAAATGAGCCGTAATTTTTATTACTACTTTATCTCCTAAGGGGAGATGCTGAGTTTACCATTTAATACCGACTATCGACTTTAATAGCTTTTAATCTTAAAATAATCGATGTTAAAACCTAAACTTATTTGTCAGAGCTTTTAAAAAATTATAGAATGCAATGATATTGACTTAAAAGCTTTTCATTAGTTCACATGCAGCACATGAGTTTTATCGAATTGATTTAGATTTTATAAGTGAAACTTACATTAAGAATAAAACAAATTAAAATTTAAACTTCTGTACTTAAAAGTAGCAACATAAAAAGCTTTTAATTTTTAAAATATTTTAAAGCTCATAATTAATTGATTGTCCCATACGAGTATGAGGATTTAATAAACTTAACAGTAAAATCATCATGAAGCTTTAAACAAAAATGACTGGTTTATTGTGACAGCTTTTAAAAGCTCGAAATGTAAGAAAGAGAACCGACAGAAAAAAGCAAATATAAATATTAGAATATCTATTCTTCAAAAACGGGTCTTATTTGAAACTCATTGTTCAGTAAGCTTCATTATGAGCTTTCTACTTGCATTAACCATCATGGAAATATGTTAGTAGGCTTATTCAAAGCTTAAATACTATATATAATCGTGAAGAGTTATTAGTAGCAAATTTAAGCTAGCTATAAACTTTCAAATATTTCGACTACAATTGAATAAATAGTACATTTTAAAAGCTTTAACCTTTTTGTTAATGTTTACTTGCAATAGTGTTAAGGTTAAACAATAAACTGAAGGAAATTTATGAAATAGTAAAACCTTTAAAATAGTTAGGCTGTTAGAAGCGTTGATCTTTATAAAAGCTCAAAATTAATTTTTTGCAAAATGTAAATTCATTGTCAATCATTTTAAAAGTAAAACGAGTGGCCGCACGCAGACGGTTCTACTTACAGTTTAAGGTATTTAAAAGTCCAGACGAAAAAATAATTTCCAAAAACGTAGTAAGCGTAAATTCTGTTAAAAATGATGACAACTTAGTAAAAGCACAAAAAAACTTAAGAGCTTTTGTATAAATTATAGAATGTGATTTAATGAGTTTTCAAAGTTAAGGGTAAAAGCTCTACTAAATTCGATTGCCATCGATTAAGATTGAAAGTTAAAATTTTGACTACTTTCTCGGTGCTTATTTCGGTGGTTATTTCGGTACTTACAAATAAGCATTATATTCGTTAAAGCTTTTAAACATTTAAATTATGTAAAAGTTCCCAATTAACTTTTTGTCCAACCCGAGTTTTATGCTTAATAAGCAAACTTATAAAATTAAGCTGTCAAAAGGAATTATTGGCTCAAAGTGAAAGCTTTCAAAAGCTAGAAATGTACACAAAGCAAATATAAATATTAGAAGTGTTACGGTTTATTACTCAAAAGTTTGTCATGCTTGAAATTCACTGTTTAGTAAGTTTTATTATGAGGATTTTATTTGCATAGTACATCATGAAAATATGTTAGCTTGATCAAAGCTTAAATTCTATATATAACCTTGAAGAGCTTCTTTCTAGTAATTAGTAACAAATTTAAGCTGTGAGCACTAGATAACATGCACAGTAGTAGCTTTAAGATTTCCGATTTTTCGAGTAGCATTAAGGCTCAAATAAACCTGATGGTATTTTATGAAATTTAGTAAATTTGTTAAACCATAGGTAAAAATAAATAATTACGCTGTTGCAAACATTCATCTATATAAAAACCTCAAAATTAATTTTTGGCCTATAGCAAAATACAGCAATACATTACTGTCAATGCTTTTAAAAGAAGAACGGTCTAATTTACAGTTTAAGATATACCTAAATCCAGACGATAACATATACTCCAAAAGCATAGTAAGCGTGAAAGCTTGTAAAATTTTTGACAATTTAGTAAAAGCACAAAACATATTGGAAGCTTTTATATAAATTATAATACAAATTCAGTCAGTTGGGACGATTAAAGCAAAAACTTCTGTACGTATAAGCATTCTATTCGCTAATTCATTATAAAGCTTTCAAAAACGATCATTGGCCACTGTGAACGCAGTTTCACAAAAAGCAACTGCAAGTATTGAACTTTTACGGTTTCCCCATTAATAGTTATGTATATTTGAAATTCAATATTCAGTAAGATTACGAGCTTTTATGCATGAAAACATGCCGGTAGACATGATCAAAGCTTAAATTTTATATACTATTGAAGAACTACTGGTTATTAGTTTCAAATTCAAGCTTTAAGTACTAGAGTAGTAATTTTTTGAAGCTTTTGTTTTGTAAACAGTTTGTTGACTGTTAGTGTTAAAATTTCAGGGTATTTAGGGTTGACATTAGTGTTAAAATTTCAGCTTAATAAGCGTAAAACTTTTTAAAAATTATGACAATTTAATAAAAGCTTACGATCAAAAACACAAAAAAAAATTGGGAGCTTTTTAAAAAAATATATAAAATGTAATGGATTTTGTTCAGAATAAAAGCTCTAGGTAGTAATTTTAGTATCGTCGATTTTAAAATTGAAAAGGAGCAGCAATGCATTCACACACCCATTCTCTTCGCAACCAGCTCGATAACCAGACAAACTTAAACTTATTGTGTTATGTATAATTTTAATACCATATAGTTGTAAAAAGCACACAGCTAAGCACATTTATATCCTATTTCATAAATATATTAAACCGCACACACATCCAGACATAATTATTTATTTTAGTTTTCCCAACAACATACTCGTACAAACATTTTCAATTTATAAAAAAAAAAAAAACTCGATTTTCATTTTTCATCCCATTTTCTTTATTTTGTTAATATTTTCTTATCTTGATCGGACAGTGTCCAAATAATAATTTTTTTTTACAAAAAATAGAAAATTTTCTTTTTTCCGTCGGTAAAGCAAGGAAATTTTTTTTCTTGTACATAAGAAAAGCTAAATGGGATTTTATTTATGTTTGTACGTATGTATGTATGTATGTATGTATATAAAAGACAAGTTTTTTAAATAAATAAATAAATAAGAACTAAACATAACTAACGACAAAACTATAAATACAACAACAAAAAAAAATGTTTTAAGAAAATAAGAAAATTTCTGTTTCTGTCATTTTCTGTATAATACACAAAAAATAAATTGTACGTCGACTTGGTCGAAGAACAAGATGAAGAAGACTATATAGTGTGTGTGTGTGTGTGTCTGGCTGAGTGTAATATACTGTATATACTATACATGTACGAGTAGAGAGAAGTTTTTTTTAGTTAAATAAAGATTTTCCAAATCGATAAGAAAATATTTTTACAAAATTTAATTGAAATTTGGACGAAAAATTTAATTAACGAAAGAATATAGCATTTAGTTATTTGGCTAATTAGACCAAAAAAAAAAAATTGGATAAAAATGAAAATATATTTTTCTTTATGACGCGCTCTATATGCGCGCGGACTCGAAACTAATCGTAAATCCCAAATGCCATTTTAAGAAATCAAAATTTATAAACGAATTCATCCCCTATATTTTATCCAAACAAATCTTTATCCAGATATTTCCAGAAACCGAAAATTTAATTTCCAAAGCATGTATCATCGCGCATCACATCTTATCTGCGTAATCACATAACCAAGATTTAAATTTAATCTAAATAAAATATATATATACAAATATAGGGGTGGCATTGATATAAATAAAAATGTTCACCCTCAAGTAATTCTTATATATATATATAAACATATATTTAATTCCACCCTCGCACATAAACTTTTGACATTTACAAGTTTACTCCAAAATAAATTTACCAGCAGCAGATTTAATATATGCGATGCGCTGCAGATCTCGAGGTGTGAGATATACAGATTGAAATTAAATAAATATTATAAATCGAGTGTAAAATCGGTTTAACAAATAAAATAAAAAACTACCCTTCAGTATATATGTAGAAACACACCCTATATATAAAATATAAATTCGTTATATTTTAACGAAATCTATTAAATACGAAATTAAAAAAATTATGGTACTTACATTATGTAATTTAAAATATAGACCACATGCATTACACACTGGTTCGCCACCCTGATTCCGTCGCCATAGCGTTGTGGTTGTTGTTTTGCAATTTGCACATGATGTTCCGGCCCGCCTTGCTGCGCTCTGAAGTGACTGCAACAATAGTATAGAAATTTTGAAATCATTTTGAGAGTTCGATAATGTGATCCCATATAAACAAATATATCAAAAAATAATTTAACGATAAAATGGCGCCTCTATATCGTAAATATACAAATACCGTTTCATTGATATCGAAAATAAATTAAAAATTCCATAATGACATAGCATATATCACCATTATATACCATCGGCGTGCGCGTCTACGAGTATTTTCTCATAACCTTACGTCATCAAATTTTTTTTTTTTTTTTTTTTCAAAATATTTAAATTAATGTTTATTTTAATTAATTTGTTCTTTGTGTATGTACATTAATAAAAATACTGAAAATAATAAAAAAATCACTTTTCTGACTTAATTAAGAGATTTTCTTATAATACGCGTATATATTGTGTCGTAAACAAAGTTTAATTGTCTTTTACGACTTTAAACATTAAATATAGCAGTTGTGACATGCAGCCATAAATTAGCGCACATGCATGCGTTAAAATTGAAATGGAAATACATTCCTTCGCGCTCGTTTTGACATTCATTACCGAAAATTTGTATGAATCGCGTATTCTGATTGGCAAATATTTTGAAAATATTTTTCACTTCTAGCAGAAATAGCCTAAAATTTTCAGAGGCTATTTTCTGTATAATCATAGTATAATTAGTATTATACACGAAATAGTCTGTGATTTGAATTAAAGGATTAAGATTGAATTCAAGATTTCATATAGCTTCATTATACTTGATTTTCATGCAATATCTTAAATGGATCGTTTGCAATTAACCATTTCTCGTTATAATAAAATTGCTTCGAATTGGATTCGCGTGGGAGGCCAAATAATTTTTTCAGACGTATTTCGTAATTAAAATAACACATCGCATCGCCAATTCTAACGTAAATTCACGAGTAGCACCGCACATTTCACTAAAAGTAAACAATGTTGAAGTGTTTTTTTCTCGCTCCTACCAGTAGCCTAAAATAGCCAATTTGCATTACTTGGGTCGTTTGCAGTTTAACAGTGTCTCGTTAAACTAGATTGGCCTGATAAGGAGTGGCGTGGTAGGGCAAGGCAAAATCATTATGTATCGAATAAAATACCAAACTAATCATAAAATATATTTGGTTTCAATCAAATCGAGGCGTTGTTAAAATTCAAGTTCAAATTTGGTTAAAGCTTCCAAGCCCCAGGGCCGGTAATAAACTTGTAATGTGTAAATTGAATTTTTTTATTATTTGTGCAATAAAACAATGGATTTTAAGTCAGAACGTTAACTAGGACGAGCTTTCACGTACTATATGTCATTAAGATTGTGGTAACTTCGCTTTCATATTCACCCAATATGAAAATTATCGTTTGGTCAAAAAGCCCAAATTATTCGTCACGCTAGAGTATAGTTTATGCTATATCCAATAAAAAAAATCGAAAAAAGCTTTATTTTTTTTAAATAAAAAGCTTTAAAAAATTATTATTTTCGCATTCAAAATTATAACCAATGGTTGAAAGATTTCTTGATTTATGTTTCTTAACTATGTCATACTAAAGTTAACTATTTTAAATAACTGAGCTTTTCAATGATTCTAACCACGAATTTAGAGAGACCTACAAAATTTATTTTAATGATTTAAAAATTATTAGCCCAGGCATTTTTGGCCCAAGCTTTTAACTTTGGTTCATTTTTTTATGAAACACAATACGAGCTTTAAATAATTTTATAATGTATGCTTTTAAAGTGCAGTTTTTAAAAACCATTACTGGCCCCTTACTGAGCCAACTATTTGGCTCCAACGGTTTCGATTCTGAGCATGGTCTGAGTATGATCTAAGACAATCTGAATAGGCACCTATCAACCTATTATATGGTGGTTCTCCTTTCAAAGATCGCTGCACAATTCGTTCCGGATCAGTACGCAGAACGTGACCGAGCCAGGGTACGCGCTGAGATCTTAGTTCATTTACAATATCGGTGATCTTCATCAGAACTCGGATCTTGATATTGTACAAAGCTCGGTATGTACCATCTTCTTTACGTTTTGGGCCGTATATATCACTCTCATGATTCTTCTCTTAAATGTAAGTAGCCATCTCTCGTACTCATCCGTCAGCGTCCAACTATCATATACATGCATAACAAAAGGCCTGATCAACGATTTGTAAAGCTTCATGGCACTTGAAAAGTGTTTAGATTTTAGCAGTGGCCTTAGAGGAAACAAAGCAAAATCGAAAAGACAGTTCCACTAAGTATACCTTCCAAATATCAAGAGGTCCGAATTAATTCAGCCCACCCCAGTGAGCGGTTTCGTTTCAATCTCTGCATGGCCTTAGTGAATTCCTCATGTGATGGCTCCTCAGAGCAAATCTCCGCAGCCTGTAGTAGAGTTAGCTCAACAACAGTCTGTGATGCAAAATGAATATCAAGCAGGTTAGTAAAGTGTCCAGTCCATGCGTCAAGTACTGCGTCGATTTTGACACAAAGGTTTTCATTCCTGCGGTCCCGAATTGCGGTTGACGTAGGCCTGAAAGTATGGTGCAGTCCAGTAATCCCTTTAAAGAAATTACACAAAGTGCGCTCATACCTGAGTTTTTGTACTTTCAGAACCTCGGCCTTCCACCATTCTCGTGAGCCGTTGTTGCACTTCACTATGGGCTATATTTTGTTGCTCGACTGCATGGCGACACTCGACATCAAACCAGTCCTTCTTGGGTTTTACTTCACTATACCTAAAGTCGGTTGAGCAGCACTTACAATCGAGTTTTCAGTACATCAGTAATAGCAAATGTATTCAAATTTGAGGCTATTTTATGTATAATCATATTTTACACGAAGCTTGTGTTAAACTTATCAGTGTAATAGTTTGCTTTGACGCTTGTAGGCTATTTCGCTTAAAAATGTAATATAATATATTTTTGTTTAAATTTGAGGCTAATTTCTGTACAAGCAAACAATAAAAAAAATTAAATGAAATCGAAAATATAATTTCGAAAGTGGGACTATTTTGTATATAATCATAATATATTTTATACGTACACAGGTTTAAGCGAAATACATAATTTAATTCCTGCAATTTAGTTTAAGTTTTAAATTACAGGTTTGAGACACGATTTCAGATTTAATATATGCGGCTTCATTATACTTCAATTTCGCGCATTACATTAAATGGAACGTTTACCGTTACCCATTTTTCAGTTACAAAATGGTTGGAAAATGGTGATTTTTGTATTACGTTCGGGAGTTCAAGCCCATTAAACAATAGAACCCTTAAAATAGATTTCTAACAGAACAGTTAACAATAAAACTAAAGAAACAGCCAGGCGAATATTTTAAGTGATTTAGCCTTAAATCAATTCCATATTTATTATGGCTTGATTATACTTGAATTTCACGACGCAACATATGAGATGGAACGTTTGCAACTATTTTGATTTTGATTTAATGGGCCGTAAATAAAAACAAATATTTTTGTATTCCTCGCGCGTGAAAGCCTATTTATCCGAAATCAAAACAGCAGTCCCAGTTATATGTATGTATATATACTACATGTAATAGCGACGAATAAACAATCATAAATTCAACAACCAGATTCTGCAATGAGTATATATATATATAGAACGGCAAGATTCTTGGTATCCAATAAATCATTTTGTCGTCGTTGTATATAAAAAAAATTTGTAAATTAAATTGTAAATAACAATAATCATCCATATGATCATGATCGTAATCATTGGAGCTGAGTTCGCTGATTATGATCTATTTGATCATATTGTTACTTTATAAATAATAATAAAAGATTTTCTTCTTATTTTCCTTCTTATATACTGTGTATATCTGTATGAATATATACTATATAGTGTTTCTTGAGTTTTTTATTTTGTTTTTTGTTAAAACAATGCCTTATTAAATGTCAAAATTATTACATAATTTTCTTATATATATTATATAAACTATTATTTTGTTTCAAGGTTAAAAGCTCAATTGTTAATTTTTTTTATTGTTGCAATTTTATATTTAAATACTTTTAATTTTAAACACTTTTCCTATATATAAATATAAGATTGTCTTAAATACGTAAATTAATCGTAAAAAAAATTGAAAGTAATTTTTTATTATTAGGTACATACACCACCCCCAAGATTATTAAAAAGTTATTTTTAAAACAACAACAACAACAACACACAAGATAACCTCATCAATTAACTAAATTTATTCTTAGGATACAAATAAAATTCTTTACGAAACAGGTTTTTTTTTTGTTTCATGCATATATGTATGTATATACACATCACCCATCAAGAAGTCATGTTTTTAATTGATATTCATAAGATCGTGAATTAAAAAAGAAAAAAAAATTTAAATAATTTACAGACAGACAAAATATAAATAATATTTATTATTATTAATAACAAAAAAATCATCTAACAATTTGATTTGACATACTCGTATAAATACATATATACATTAATACCAGAAGCGCATGTATATACGAGTAGTATATAAGAAGAAGATTAAGATGATGAGGTAGCCGCGTGCGTGATCTCGTTTTAAAATCTTTTGATCGTTTAACAACAATTTTTTCGGTTACATTAATTTTTGAACCGAATTATTATTTTTTTATGTTTAAGTTTAATTGATTTGTGCGCTTTCTTGCCCGGGCTGTCACACCGAGGGATCGCTTTTTTATTTTATTTTTTTTTTTAAATAACATCGGATTATAATTTTTATTACGTTAAAATGATCGCGCGGTTTCAAATCAATGTGTGCGGTTTTGTAAATTTTTTTTTTATAATAATTGAATGACATATTGGAATTCCATTTTAGGTGCATGCACGATGACTAACTAAGTTTGGTATTTTCGAAGACTATAAATTAACACTAAGTAATTCGCAAGAAGTATAGATTCCGAGTATAAATGAAGCAAAGTATCGTGATCGATTCGATTGTTTTAATTTTATGAGTGATCATGAACTTGTATGATCGCGGATTTTACCTCTAACTATAGCTTCATTCGATCATTCGATCTAGCATCTGATGATCATGTGATCTAATTTGATCAAGTTGTTATAAATTGTGTTGGTGCTATAAACATTCTCAATATAAATTTCGATTACATGAATTATTTATAAAAATTAAATTATTTTTAAAATAATGGGACACCAGAAATGGATCTTGGACACAAAAACGAGTAATTTAAATACATGAATTCATTAAATTCATTTAACAACCGTGATATGTCAAGGTCGCAGATGTCTTAGAAGATATGATTTTTGGAAAGGGAAATTCAGATTTTTTTTAGATTACTGACTCTGAAATTTTCAAACGAAAAATAGTTTGAGAGTAACCAATTTTTTAAATTTTCAGGTTACACAATTCTAAATTAATTTATGATTTCATAATCCCAAAATCTTTACTTAAAATTTGTTTAAAAATTCAAATTTTTTATTCTAGATATTAATTTTTAAAATTCAGAAATTAGTCACTATGCAATCAGTCAAACTACGCAAACTGAATTTCTGAAATTTAAAAATACCATATATTTTGAGAAATGCTATAAAACATTGAATTTTATAATGAAAAACAAAAAAAATCGTGAAATGTCGAGGCTGACAAAAAGAGGCTGTATCTTTTCAGATATGATTTAGAACGGGGAATCTAGCTTTTGTTAAATTTATTCGTGATAAAATCACCGGCTTTCAAACTAATTAGGAAATCAAAGTCAGAATTAAAATAAATTTTAAATTTCAGTGTAATTCGTAAATTCTAATTCAGAACCATAAATTTGATAAATGTTTGCAACAAAATTTGTTAAGTAAAATTCTAAATTCTAAATTTTTATTTCCATGGAAATTGAGAGAAATTTTAGCTCCAGCAATTTTTCTCAAAACTAAATTTTAATCTGTTGGAAATGGGCACCAAAATAAACAATTTTGGACGCCAATAATCTAATTTTAAATACAGTTTTTGGACACAAATTTACATTATTTCCTGGCAGCTGTTTCAGAAGATAGGTATTTCGAACTGGAATTCAGATTTATAAAAATTCTGTTTTTGTGAAAATTAGGGAATTTTAAAAGAAATCAAAATTCTGCACTCTCTGGAAATTTTGGTGTTCTCAAAAATAGTTATCTTCGGTGCGTGACTGCCTCGGTGTCCTAATATAAACATTTTTGTGATTTAATTTTCCTAAAATTACGTAATTTCAAATTTTAAATTACAGTTTGTAAATTTTAAATTTTTTAACGCCCAAATTCCATTGGGCAACCCAGAATTTCTGTAAATTTGAAAAGTTATGATTTAAAAAAATTTTTAAATTTGAATTTTTGAATTTTACAAATGGGCTGAAAATCGGACAATTTAGATGTTAAACTTACAGTTATTATAGATTTGTTGAAATTAAGAATTTTCTAGAATTAGTGGATCTACATAGAATTCCAAATTCTAAATTTCAACTTTTAAATTTAAAATTCGGTATTCTGGAAACTAAAAATCAAAATATTAAATTCTATAATTTGATTCACCAAATTTTTCTAATTTGAAAGGCATTTTTAGAAATCCAGAATATTGAAAGTTCATCCGTCATAAAATCGAAAAATTTCTAAATAATTCAGAATTAAATTTCAGTGAAATTCGTAAATTCTTTTTCAGAACCTTAAATTCGATAAATGTATACACCGAAATATTTGTCAATTTTAAAAAAGTGAAATTCTTAATTCTAAATTCCTCTAAATTTTAATTCCAACAACTTTTGTGGAACTCAGAATGTTTTAAATTTTGTAAAATTTTGTAAAATTCGGCACCAAAATAAATAGACTTGGGCACCAATAATCTGATTGAAATATAATTTTTGGACATGATTTTATTGTATATCTAGGTAGTTGTCAAACTGGAACTCGGAATTTTTAAAATTCATTATACACTCTGTAAAATTTTGGGGTTCTCCAAAATTTTTATTTTAGATTCTTGAGGTATTAAGCGTAAAAATAAGTAAGATTTGATTTTTCGAAAATTGTCGCATACGAAATTTTAAATTTTAAGTTTTAAATTGCAAGCCTTAATTATTTTAAGAATTCGTATCCAAAATCTTCAGTTGAATACGATATTCTAGAACTTTAAATTCTAAAAAAATATTATTTTTAAATTTTATAAAACTTTCAAAATTCAGAATTCGAATATCGAATTTTGAAAAATACTGGATTTGAATTTTAATATCATGCTAGTTTACACAATACAATTTTTCGAAACGGATTCATGGATTCAGGCCGCCGCTGTTTTAGGCAATAGAAATTTTCAACTGGAAAGAATTCAGAATTCTAATTCAAATTTTCTAAATTTTGTACTCCATGAAAATGTTAGTGTTCTCAAAAGTATTGTTTTTTTCTTTGAATTTTTTTAATTTTTAAACGTTTATTAATTTGAAAGGTAAATATTTCTCTACTATTTCTACCTCGATTTAACTCGATAAATTTTTGCACCAATATTTATAATTTTAAAAATTTTCAAATTAAAATTTTTTATTACAGAAATTAATTTTAATAATCCAGAAATCAATCTCAATGCTCAACTCAAAAATTTTGAAATTTAAAATTCCATATTTTTAGAAAAATATATTGAATGTATATTGAAATTTAAGATTTTGGGCACCATACAAATTTTGGGCACCATAACTAATTTTAAATATAATTTTTGGGTGCGAATTCGATAATTTCATTATTAGTAAAAAAAATTAAATATTGAATATGAAATTTTAATTTCCGTGCAAATTAAGAGAAATTTTAATTCAAGCAATTTCTGAAAACTAAATTTTGCAAAATATTAAAAATTGAGTTTTTGGATGTAAAAATTGGCACCAAAATAAATAACAAGTTTTAAAATCTATAATTTGTTCCACCAAATTTTTCTAAGTTTAAAAATTAATTAATTAAGAATTAAAATAAATTTTAAATTTCAGTGAAATTCGTTATTTCTTTTTCAGAAAGTAAAATTCGTTAAATTTTTACGCTTAAAGTTAATGTTAAAATCGCGAAATTCTTATTTTGAAATTTTTTTAAAATTTAATTCCACCAATTTCTGTGAAACTCAGAATTTGTGAAAAGTAAAATTTGTTATAAATTTTGTAAAATAGCAAAAATTTGATTTAAGATGTTAAAAATCGGCAATAATCTAGTTTAAATATATTGTTGGACTTGATTTTATTGTATGTGAAATTTTGGCCTTCTCAAAAATAGTATTTTAGATTCCTGAGGTATTAAGCATACAAATTTATGAGATTTGATTTTTCGAAAATTACCGAATGCGAAATTCTAAATGTTAAGTTTTAATATTAATAATAATAGTTTTAAGTTAACAATATTCTAGAACCTTATATTCGAAAACAAAAAAAATGTTAAAATTTATAAAAAATTCAAAATCCAGAATTTGAAATAGTTTATTCCAGAAAATTATTGTTACAACTTACAATTTTAATTAATTAAATTAATTAAAACTGTTTTAAAGGCCATTACTGGCCCCTTACTGAGTCAACAATTCGGCTCCAGCGGTTTCGATCCCGAGCATGGTCTTCATACTGTCTAAGACAATCTGAAGAGGCCAAGTCGTTCTCTACACCGTGGAGCCATCGTCGCCTGCAACGACCTCTGCGCCTACCATATGGTGGCTCTCCTTTCAGAGATCGCTGCACAATTCGTTCCAAATCAGCACGCAGGACGTGCCCGAGCCAGCGTACTCGCTGAGATCTTATTTCATGTACAATATCGGGGATCTTCATCAGATCTCTGATCTCGATATTGTACAGAGCTCGGTAGGTACCATCTATTTCGCGTTTTGGGCCGTAAATCACACGCATGACTCTTTTCTCAAATGTTAGGAGCCATCTCTCGTACTCATCCGTCAGCGCCCAACTTTCACATCCAAACATAACAACGGGCCTGATCAACGCTTTGTAAAGCTTCAGCTTCACGGCACTTGATAAGTGTTTAGATTTTAGCATTGGCCTTAGAGGATACAAAGAACGACTGCCAGCTGCCAGCCGCACTTTAATATCCTCACCCACACTGTTATCGTGAGTGATCAGAGAACCCAAATATTTGAACCTCCTCACTCCCTCAAACGTGTGGTGGCCACTACTAAAATCTGGTGTGCCATTGTCCCTAAAACCAGAGATTAGGTATTTCGTTTTGGACTCATTGATCTGAAGTCCAACTGAAGCTGAAAACTCTACAAGCGGATCAAGTATTTCTTTCACTCCGTTGCTATTCAGTCCAATCACGCATATGTCATCTGCATATGCAAGCACCTGATTGGACTGGCGATATAAGATGTTACGCTGCGGTGTTTCAGTTTTACGAAAGATGTACTCCAACATGAGATTAAAGAATAACGGGGACAGAGCATCTCCTTGCCGAACACCCGAGTTAACTACAAAACTTGTCGATAGCCTGTTCTCAACTTTAACACAGCATTGGGACTGCGTCACTGTCATCCTACATAGTCGTACCAGTTTTGTTGGCATTCCTAGGTATTCCAGGGCAGACCATAAACTCTCTCGATTGATCGAGTCATAGGCCTGCCGGAAATCCAGGAACACCTGATGTACGGGGATGGATGTCTCATAATATTTAGATAGAATCATCCGCAGCGAAAAGACCTGATCGGGGACTGATCGATTCGGACGAAATCCTCCTTGATAGTCACCAACCAAACCCTCCGCTAGAGGAGTGATTCTATCCAATACAATGTATGACAGTAACTTGTATGCTGTGCAAAGGAGAGCTATACCGCGATAATTCTCACACTTCAAGCGGTCTCCCTTCTTGAAGATGGGGCATATCGCGGCCACTTTCCATTCGTCAGGCATTACTTCGGTTCGCCATACTAATCGAATAAGGTCGAAAAGACAGTTCCACAAAGTATCCCCTCCGAATATCAAGAGCTCCGAATTAATGCAGTCCACTCCTGGTGCCCGGTTTCGTTTCAATCTCTGCATGGCTTTAGTGAATTCCTCATGGGATGGCTCCTCAGTGCAAATCTCCGCAGTCTGTGTTAGAGGTGGCTCAACAACAGTCTGTGACGCATGATGGACATCAAGCAGGTCAGTAAAGTGTCCACTCCATGCGTCAAGTACTGCGTCGATGTTGACACAGAGGTTTCCATCCCGGTCCCGAATGGCGGTTGACGTAGGCCTGAAAGTATGGTGCAGTCCAGTAATTCCTTTAAAGAAATTACGCGAACTGCGCTCATTGCTGAGTTGTTGTACTTTCAGAACCTCGGCCTTCCACCATTCTCGCTTCTTCCGTCTACAAATCCGCTTAGCTGCCCTTCTTGCAAGAGCAGCCTTGTTTTTCCTCGCGATTGTGAGACGTTGTTGCACTTCATTATGGGCTATATTTTGTTGCTCAACTGCAAGACACTCGTCATCAAACCAATCATTCTTGGGTCTGACTTTCACTATACCTAAAGTCTGTTGAGCAGCACTGACAACCGAAGTTTTCAGTACCTCCCACACAGAGTTCACGCAGTCAGACTGGTAATTAGCTCCCTCAATGTTGTCGCTGACAAGATCCTGATATCGTTTCTTTTGATCTTCATTTATCAGACCTTCACAATCGAAACGTACCATGCGGTTTGCTGTGTTCCCAGACTTGTATGAAAACTTCCATCGTAGCTTTGCAGCGACCAAATGATGATCGCTGCCTACGTATTTGGTTGCTGATCGATAAGTTCTCACATCCTG
Source organism: Tipula unca (assembly GCA_951394425.1). Taxonomy (NCBI): domain Eukaryota; kingdom Metazoa; phylum Arthropoda; class Insecta; order Diptera; family Tipulidae; genus Tipula; species Tipula unca. The sequence goes on from OX596382.1 coordinate 11,032,300, forward strand.
CGTCCTTTAGAAACTAACACATGGTCAATTTGGCTGCGGGAAGTTCCGCGAGGTTGTGTCCATGTCTTAAGATGTATCTGTTTGTGAGGGAAGAATGTGCTTGCTACTCTAAGATCATGAGCAACCGCAAAGTACATCATTCTCTCACCATTATCGGTCGCAGTTTCGTGTCGGGAGTACGGACCTATGTTTTCACACAAGTCGGTCTGATTTCTGCCAGCTCTAGCATTAAAGTCCCCAATTACCATTCTAACATCGTGTTCGGGTATAGATCCCATCAGATCGTCCAAGTCATTGTAAAATGAGTCTTTATCTTGGGGCTGGCTGACTTCTGTGGGCGTATGTACACAAATTATCGACAGATTAGTTAACTTCATGCGCAAGCGAAGCTTACACAATCGGTTATTGACTGCTTGAAATCCAAAACAGCGTTCTTTACCTGCGGCCCAAGAAGAAATCCAGCTCCAAGATTTCCGAGGTCATCTCCACTGTAGAACAATGTATAGCCCTGGGACACATGGTCTCCACTTTTAGGCCAGCGAGTTTCTTGAAGAGCAACGAGTTCCAGCCGATACTCCTTCATGCACGTGATTAGGCCCTCTAACGCTCCTGGTTTCCTTAGTGATTGCACGTTCCACGTGCCGATCCTAAATCTCGTGTCCGGGTACTTGAGCGGGGGTCCGGTGTTTTTTTGGCGGTATCCATTTTTCTTTTTGTTGATTTTATAAACATTTTATTTTTTTACGGATGCGGGTCGTCAGCCCAGCGATCCAACCGTTTAGTCGCCTCCTACGACAAGCAAAGGATACTGTGGTGGTATTCTTGGGAAACATGTTCGTGCAATTTTGATTTACGAGACATGTGAGTGCCCCCCGACCACAGGGGACAATTTTAAACAATTTTAAAAAATACTGAAATTTCGATTTTAAGATTTTCAACATACAAAAAATTTTGGGTACACATTTTCGTAATCAAAAATCAACTAATTTTGAATAAAAATTTTCGACAAGAATTCATTCAAAATTCGTGATATTTGACGTCCTTGGACGCCGCTGTTTGATGCAATAAGAAATTTGAAATGGAAAGAATTGAGAATTCTAATTAAAATTTTTATAAATTTTAGTGTTTTTAAAAATATTGGTGTTCTACAAAATATTGTTTTTTTTCCGTGTAACTAACAATTTCTTAAAATTTCTGGGGTATGCAATCCTGAATTTTAAATTTTAATTTTGAATTTTTTTGTTTTTTTACGTTTTTCAATTTCAAAGTTAAATATTTCCACCTCTATTTCCAATTTTAATAATTCAGAAATCAATCTTAATTCACAGCTCAAAATTTATGAAATTTAAAATCCCATATTTTGAGAAATACTAAATATTGAATTTTAAGATTTTTGAAATGGGACGCTCACCCAACAAATGTTGGCCACAATAACTAATTTTAAATATAATTTTTGGGTGTCAATTCATTTAATTAAAAATTGAAATTAAGAGAAATTTTAAAATTTTGTAAAATATTAAAAATTAAGTTTTCAGATGTTAAAAATGGGCACAAAAATAAATAATTTTGGGCACCGACTTAAAAAATTTAAATTTAAATTCAATATTCTGAGAACGAAAATTCTAAAATTCAGTCCACCAAATTTTTCTAACTTTAAAAATTCAAAAATTAAAACTTAAAATTGCCAGTCATTACTTTTTATAAACTTTACAAATTAGGCGAAATTTTAACTGAAAATTGTTATAATTAGAGATTATAGAGTTTAAAAATAGGCAACCAACAATAATTATTTTGGGCACCAAAATATATCTGATTATAAATTTTTGGAATTAAATTCTACACAAAAATAGTTATTCTAAATTTCTTGTTTCGAGATATTAAATCTTACGTTTTGTGAGAATAACCATATTCCGGATTTGAAATTCTAAATTCATTAATTACAATTTCTAAAAATTTAATTCTTGAACAAATTAAAGCTTCAGTGAATAGAAATTAGTTGACTTGTAACTTCAGACATCTCTCTGAAATCAATTTTTTTCAAAACTAAATAAATTTAAAAAAAAATTAAAAGTTTTTTACTTTTGGAATTTCTAAACCAGAGTGGAAAAAAATATTAAAATTTATCGTAATCAAATTTTAGCCAACTTTTCCAAACACTCACATAGTTTCGTGTTTGTCTTACATTAGTGTTAAACCATTTTTCGTGAGTTTTAGTATGTGATTGCTTGCCAAGGTCGGCTTAAATTTGGTATCGAAATATGATTTTTTAGAAATTGCCATAAATAATGATTTAAAAAAAAATTCTCGATACCAAATTTTAATCGACCTTTCTAAGTACTCACATAGTAAAACACACGAAAAACTTGCATGTATTAGTACTATCGACAATACTTAGTGCAACATTTGTTTGATATCGATGGATTATATTGAAATAAATGGCCTTATGCGATTCCGTTCCTTCTTCACATCAAAATGTCACTAAAATTAACTTGGCATTACTAACCTGAATTATAAATTTTAGTTCAAATTAAAATAAAATTACTAAAAAAGTTAATTTCCGATTAAATTCCCAAACATTGTCTAGCTGCGCGCGCACCTGACTCCAAATATAAAACACATCAAATTCTGATCTCATTACCATAAAAACTATAAAACTATATAGATATACGAGACACAACAATATGTTTAACTACTTAATAAACATTGAGACGAATATATTTTTCTCATATCATCGTTGTTCATCTGTAGGTGGAGGATGTTAAACTATATACTTTGTACATATACGCAACAACAACACCTCACTATATTAAAATCTTAAGACAAAATACCTTTTTTTGTCTTTTGTAATTTTTTTTTTTTTGTAGTTTTACTATAAACATAATATATAAATGAAAAATTAATTGAGTCGCCAAAATATATAACTAAATTCCCACGGTTAAATCCCCAAATCGATCATCACAAAACTAAATAAATAAATTACGAAAATAAAAATCAAATTTATATTTATATATTTGTGTGAAGAATCTAACGAAGAAAACTATTTATTGTGGTTGTTGTATTTATGGTGAATCTGCCAAATGTCTTCTATACATATATGTATGTATATATATAGACGTACATTTATAAAAAATATCGCGAACGTGAGAAACTTGATTTTTAGTTAATTTCGAATTAAAAATTTTAGAGGATGATCAAAATCGTATATATACCGCATCTTTACTGTACATATTATATATTGATGATCTCAAGTGAATAAGAATAAATTTTACGGATATCGTCGTAGACGAGACGAGAATTGATTAAAAAACTTTTTGGGGTAAAATAACGAAAAAGTAGGCGATAACACAGGACGCATGATTGTTTTTTCACACATCCCGGCATACATGCATGTATATATACGCATAGGTTGGTCTGATAATTTTTGATCGCGATCAATATACTCATCGACAATATTTCAGACCTACTTATAGATACCCAAGAACGATATATTGTTGCACAACATAACCCAGATTTTAGCTCGTTTAATTTAACTGGATTGTCACGCCCAGATTCAATATATTTTCGATTAAGAAAAAAAAAATTTTTATGTTGCTTAAAGGAATTATGTTACAACAACAACCGAGTATTTAAAACATAAAAAAAATAAAAAAATTATTAAAAAGGCGAACACTCTCAACCATCTGCGCGATTTTGTTGTAAATATTTAAATGTAATAATTACGTTTGAACAACAACCAAAAATAGCTTTAAGCTTTCCCATACATACATACATACCTACATGCATACCAGGCGCAGGAAAATTTATATATTTTTTCCACACTGATTTCTTTTGTATACCTATATGAATATTTTTCACGCTCATGCTCTCTCATTGTGTATCTGTGTGTGTGTGTGTGTGTTGAAAATTTATTGTGTCGTCGTCGTTTCGATTATACTTTTCACGCTCCAATTCATGTCGAAACGATATAAATTCTTACGCGAGGTTTTCTTTGTTTCGTTCCTATACCAAATCGTATATAAATGTAATATACGTATATACAGTCGACTCTATAAGTTAGTTTTTCCGATGTACATAAAACTATATATTAAGAAGGGGTGCGAGTATACTAAACTAACGACGAGGAGAATTTATATCAACCAATCACGTGATTTTTTTTTTTTAACCCTTAGTAACGTTATTACTACAATTATTTATTTCGTATATATAGAGAGTACCACGCCTTAGTAATAAGGATAATGTGTGTATGTGTCTCTAAGACCATTTTGGACAAAACATTTATAAATGGCTTTTTTAAATTGGGGATGATAATTTATATATATGAACTGTCAATCAAATAATAACAAAAATAACATTTGGTCATTAAAAAGACATTGAATTCGAATGTATGTATATGTATGTGTATACCCGCGTATACTTACCTAATGTGTTGAATATGTCATTAAACATTAATATAGACGGCCACGTATTTATAAGGGAAAATAGAACAAAATAAAATATAAATTTTCCATCTAATATGGAAACTATATATATATATATATACTCGTACACACAAAATACATCGTAAAAGTTTCTAAGGTAACTGAAAAGGTGTAAACAAACAAAATATATACATTTATATTCAAGAGACATATGGATTTTCGGAAAGGGTATACAAACGTCACACACAACACATTAAATATTTATCGTGCTGTCGTGTGGAAATTCCAAAAAAAAAAATATTCGTCCGTAACATCAATTTTTGGTTTAAATCTGTGCAATGACAAGTAAAGCTCCGATCAGAACCACTCGTAAAACATCTTCACATCATATATGTATGTAGGTATCTCATAAATCGGTGGCTAAATATTACGTGATTGTAACACTGAAATTATGTCTTTAACATAAATTATAGTAACATACCAAACATTTGGCTTAAGCCATTTGTTGACTTAAGTCAGAAAAATAAAACTTTGGCTTAAGCCAGTGGATTAAGTGAATAAAGATTAATTCTCCGTAATAAGTCAAGTTTAATTTTGACCCATTCCGCTTAAGTTAAGCTGTATGACTTAAGTGTCTTTAAAAATTATTTTAAACTTAGTAAAAATCTGGAACTATGACTTAAGCAATTTTAAAGTAGTTTAAGCCGATTGTGGTCAAAATTTAGCTTAAGTTAGTGACTTAAGTTGAACTAAATAGTTACATTTTTATTCCAATTTTTCTTTATTTTATGAAAGCTTACTTATCATAATAAATCAAAAATTAGGCTTAGGCTATTTGACTTATCTATCTTTGACTGATCTAGTTTAATTGCTGAGGCGGAAAGTATAAAAGTATGAATGAGATATAGTATAGCTTAAGCTACTTAAGTGTGTAATTAAAGCCACTCAACGAAACCACATAAATGGATTATGTTGTAATTCAAGCCAATTTAATTTAATTTTAAACCATATCGCTTATGGTAAGCTATCATATGAATATCTTAAAAAATATTTTTTATATTTGAACTATGACTTAAACCAAATTGATGTACGTTAAGCGACCAAATTTTGTTTAAGCTAGTGACTTAAGTCAAGTTGATAAATATTCATTAAACAATTTATTTGGATGGTCTCTGAGGCTCAAAATATACGATTCTTCATATGAAATATTTTAAGTCAGAAACTTGTTTTAAGAATTGGTTTATATTAAGTTACATAATGCCTTAATAAAAAATTTCACCTTACAATAGACATTACGATCCAAAATCCAAGAATACGATCTAAAATTAAAAATTGAGTTTAGGTTGAGCTAAATAATTTGTCTTACAAATTTTTCTTCAATTTATGTAAGCCGAATTAGATATAATACTGCTAGAGAGGATTCTTTGGCACAAAAAAAAATTAAAATAAATCGCTTAAGCCACACAATTTATGAAATTTTATCAATCTCAAATTCTAAACTAAAATCAGGTTTAATCCGGTAATTTAAATTTAAGTCATTGAACAAAAAAAAAAAGATTAAGCGGCAATTCACACGTTCAAGTCCATTTTAAATTTAACCTAATGGGCTTAAAAATTAACTTTTTCTAAACTTTAATCATGTATTAAGCATCAAGGTTACACAGAAACAATAATTTAAAACGACTTAAATAGTGAAATAACATAATTTTAGGTTTGTTAAAAACCCTTTTAATAATTCTAATTATTTAATCCAAAAATGGCTTAAGGCATTTGACTTAAACATATATCTATGGTGTTGGGTCAAAAACTCGAACTATAAAAAGATGGAATATGGCTTAAATCGACTTAACTTTAAGTCATTCGAAACTCGAAACAAAAACTGATTCATGGTCAAAGTTAATCAAGGCTTAAACTTTATTAAGTGACGAGCTTAACAAATACAAATTGTTAAAAAGCTATAAATCTTGGTATTTAACATTTTGGCAAAGTTTAAACCGAATTTAAGCGGTCGGCTGTTAGACTGAACAAAAATATTTAAATCATTTTAGTGGACCAATATTTATTGAAATCTTATATGAATTAAACTAAATTAGATAATTTTTTTTAAATATATTTAATTATTTTAACCATTCAGATTTGAAAAGTAACTTAAGCTAAGCCATATTATCATACTGGCTGTAGCGCCCAATTATTCAAAGATTTTTCTGAAAAGTCCGAAGAGCTTTCTTTCAATATAATTTGAACTAAGACTGAAATTGAAACGTAAGCTGATACTTGCAAAATTCAGTTTGACCGTTCGCTACAAACTTGGTTTAACCAAAATCACTTAAGGTTATAAAATAATAATTTAAAGTAACTTAAGTCAGTGGATTAGGTTTAATCCAAAAAAAAGTATAGACGTAACTCGGGCAAATAATTTAGCTATTAAAAGATAAGTTAATTTTCACCACTAAGTATCATTTAATTTTCAGCCATTTTACTTATGTTAAGTCAAATGACTTAGGTGGCCTAAACTAGATGAAATTTAAAAAAAATAGCTTTCCGCGTTTCAGACGCGTACATAGCAATAAAAAACATTTTAGTTTCTTAAATTTAATTTTAAGCCATATGACTTAAATACGATACGAATTTAAACTATGGTTTAAACAACACCGCAATGTCTTCAAACAAAACATAAATAAACATAATATAAATTTATGAAATTAGGTTTGCTACATAGTTGCCTTAAATCAAGGCTATACAATAATAATTTACAGTGAGTTAAGTCAGTGACTAAATTTAAATGTTTTTTTTATATTTTAATCTTGTTAATAAAGAAAATTTAAATTTGCCAGTGTTGCTATGACCTAAAGGAACTATGTACATATAAATATGTAATTAAAATATGGCTTAAGTCATTAAATTAGGTTTAAGCCATTAAAAATAAAGAACGAGAATAGCATCAACCATATATAATTCATTGGCGATTAGTTAATTCACACTACTAAGTATATTTTAGTTTTAAGCCAATTGAGTGGTAAGTCAAATGACTTACGTGACCTAAACTAAATGAAGTTTTTTAAAATATTAGCTTTCCGCGCATCATAGCAATAATAAATATTTTAATCTAATACGTTTTATTTTAAGCCATATGACTTAAATACAATAAGAATTTTAACTATTTTAAGTCTTAAAAAAAAATCAACTTAATCTTGTAAAATTAAGTTTACTGTAAAGATGGCTTAAACAAAATGAAGGGTAAACAATTATAATTTAAAGTAACAGTGTTTTTTTTATATTAAAAGACTCTTGTATATATTTTAAAAAAAAATTAAATTTGTTAGTGTTGCTGGAATTATGCAACTATGTAAAAATAAATATGCATTTGAAATATGGCTTAAGCCAGTAGCTTAGATGGCTTAAGTGACTTAATCTAAATTAAGTTTAAAAAAATGGGTTTTTCTCGTTTCAACGATACTAAATATTTTAATTTATTACATTTTACCGTGAGTTAAGAAAAGCCATACGGCTTAAGACGATATGTCTGATATACATATATAGTTATTAAATCATAATTTAAATTAAATGACTTTAAAAAAAAATGTCATAACATTAATATGGAATAATTTTTCTATCACCACAGCAGTACACAAATTAAAACCGCCCATGTATCGTATAGAGTGTCGACGTAGACGATAAATTAAAATTAATTAAAATCAATTTTGAATCCAATTGACATTTCAATCTTGATAAAAACATTTAATTAATTTTTTTTTTTTTTTATGTCTCTAGTAAATAATTTTAGCGTAAGTTGCGTCGCGTCATCTTAAGAGGTGTTGAATGTATCGTAGGTATGTACATAATAAAATTAGAAACAAGTTTAATAAAAATAAAATTATTATTTATTTCCGTAAATTAAATTAAATAGTTAAATTTTTTTTTTGGGCGAAAAAAATAATTGAAGATTATACATTTAAAATTAAATTACGTGAGAAAATCGGTATATAGATATAAGAAAATCATCATCCGGTCTTTAAATTTAAAATTTTTAATTTCTTGCAATTTAAAGTAAATAATAAAAAAAAAAGCGCTCACAATAAAAACATTTTATTATTACTAGATTGTTGTTGTACATAATATATAAAATTCAATAAGTTGTAAACTAAATAATAATCAACAAGACATGTATATGTATGTATGTATATAAGAAGTACACACCAGTAAGAAGTTTACAAAGAATTTTTTGTTTTGTTTTTATATAAATAAGAAAACAGAAGCATGAGTATGTTTGGAAATAACAAAAAAAAATTTAATAATAAATGTGCCATCTTTCAGCTTATTTCTACTGTACATAACATAAATAAAAGATATACGATTTATCGTCTTTATCCATGTAAGACGCGATTCTTAAGATTTTTTTATATATTTTTTATTTTTATTTTTTTAAATCAATCCGCTTCTGGACAAAACTAAATAAAATAAAAAATGTTGTTGACTTTCTATTTTTATCATTCCTAATATTTTTAATAAACTCCAGGTACATTAATAATTTTCTTATTTTATATACATTCATACATACATACATGAATAAGATAATGATCGTTAAGAAACAGAAGTCTTGATATTTTTGGGTTCCCTTAATCAAAAAAAAAAAAAAAATGTCATCCACAAATTTAATGATCATAAATAAAAATTTCATATTTTTCGTTAAAATTTAACACTAATTGGGATTTTTAAATATTTTCTGTTTGTTTAATTAGCGTTTTAGACTTGAGACGATACAATAAATATAGATGATTATGTTAATGAAATTATTGAATTTTTAAAATGGCGGCGGAACGATATGATTTAAAGTCCGATGAATTAACGTGAGAATTTCTTTGGTTTTAATTGTTAAAAAGTTGATCTCTCCGGGGGCACCAAAAATTGGTGACACACTAAAAATTATTAAATTACAAATAACAGGCTAGTTCGCGTGTGATTAGCTGAAATACATTTAAAAAATACAAATATCAGGCTATTTATTGTAGAAGTCTAATTAATTTCGTAATATTTGTATTACTAATTGTGATTATACATGAAATAGCCTCACATTTGAATTTATATATATTTATATATATATATATATATATATATATATATATATATATATATATATATATATATATATATATATATATATATAGATATATATATATATATATATATATATATATATATATATATATATATATATATATATATATATATGTATATATATATATATATATATATATATATATATATATATATATATATATATATATATATATATATATATATATATATATATATATTTATGCTCTCTGGTTGGCTAAAATAAAATTTAAAATACAAATATGAGGCTTTATGTTGTAGAAGCCAACTAATGTATTTGAATAATTATGAGTATTCAGCAAATAGCCTTAAATTAATTTCTTCGATCAATGCTCGATAAATTTCTAAATTTAACAAGCTTGATTAATCTATGTGAAATAGCCTTAAATTGATATTTATTAATGATTTTAAGATAGATTTTAAGATTGATCTCAAACACTTGATTAACGTTAGGTTTCTCATGTATGTAACTGTGACTTGTATTTTCGCTGCAGTTAAAATAATAATATTACATGAATTATGGCTTAAGCCATTTACTTAAGTTTAAGTTCATCAACGAAAAATAGAAACGGCTTAAGTAAACCGTATGACTTAACGAAATCAATTAACAATTGTGAAATCAACAATAATTCTGACTTATAATTAATTTGACTTAGCATTTAATATTTATTGTTATAAACCTTTTAATCAATTCTAATTGATGTGGAAACCCATTGAAGATACAAGGAAAATCATAATTTGAACAGTATCTGCTTAAGTTAGTGGCTTAAGGTGAGCTGATAAATTTAGTTTAATTGAATTTATTCCAACAGTTTATAAAATGTTTTAGGACATAAACCATTGTCCAACAATTAATTTAAAACGAATTGGCCTATGTTAAGTCACAGTGACTTAATAAAATATTTCAAGTTGATTGTGATAGCAAATGAGCATTTACATTTAAAGTGACACAAATAGTTGGCGTTAAAATAAAAAATGCAACAAAATGATTAAAAACACTAAATGTGGCTTAAGTTACCGCTTAAGTCTATTTAATTTAGTCAATTTTATTAATTCCAACCTAGGAATTAGTTAGGTCTCTGTGACTTTGTACTATCGCTGTGGACCAAATTATAACACTTATATAAAATATGGCTTAAGCCAACAACGTTAGTTTAAGTCATGCAACAACCAAAAACATTTGGTTTAAGTATGAAAATAATTATTTGAACAAAACAAATCTTAAGCTGGTTACTTAAGTTAGAGCTGATAAATAAATAATTGAAAAGTGTATTTGGATTATCATAATATACCAAAACTTTGACTTAAGCTATTTGACTTTAATCAATATTATTGGTCTAAAACTGCTGCTTATTAATGTCACATTCATCGAGTATCCGAAGCTTTGTTTAATCACAGATTAAGTGTGTAATTTTAATCACTTTAAGCCGCAATCCATGAAATTAAGCCAAATTTTATTTTAAGCGATAGGCTTACGATTTTTTTAACTTGATCTACGACTTAAGCCTAATTTACTATGCATTTGGATTCAATAATGCGTCTTAAGCCTATACAATTGTGACTTAAGTCAGTGGTTTTATTATTTTAATTGGTGTGGAAACCCATCCCAAATCATTTGAATCAAATGTGGCTTAAGTCGAGTTGATAAATTAATTGAATGATCTATTTTAAATTGGGTAAATAAATCACAAGCTTGAGTTAAGTCTCCAAACTTAAGAAATGTTATCGTTCTTAAACTATAGCCAGTGAGTAAGTAAAAACGATATAAAATGTTCAGTTTATGCGCTACAAATCTAGATTAAACATTATGGCTCAAGGTCATAAACAATTATAAGTTAAAGTGACTTAAGTCAGTGGCTTATTTAATTTAAAATAATTTTAAATCTTTTTAATTAATCCTAGATGTGAAAATTCATAATTGTTTTAATCACATTAGGAAAAATAAATCACAAATTTGGCTTAAAACATTTCACTGGCAACCATTGAGGTCTTTAGTAAATATACGTAAGAAAATACAAATTGAGATGAAACAAAATAATTTTTGCTCTCTGGTTGGCTGAAATAAATTAAAAAATACAAATATAAGGCTATTTATCGTAGAAGTCTAATCAGTTTCGAGATCTTTGTATTCATAATTTTGATTATACAGAAAATAGCCATAATTTTGAATTATTTTTATATTTCATGTTCTCCGATTGGCTAAAATAAAATTTAAAATACAAATATCGAGCTTTTTATTGTAGAAGCTAACTAAGTTCATGTACTTCCGACCAATTAGAGTGCTCGATAAATTTACAAAATTTACAAATTTGATGAATCTATGTGAAATAGCCTTAAATTGATATTTTTTTAAAAAAATGATTTTACATTATACAATGTAATTTTTTGTTGAAATTGAATTTCGGCCCCTCCCTCGACATATTTTTTAATCACGTACGATATATACATACCTTACATATATGTACTGTGTTGGTTAGAATATTAGAAAGTCTTACCGCCGTGCTTTCTTTTGATCGTGGCACGATAATCAATCAACAAAATTTGCATAACCTTTTGCGCGACACGAATGTCTTTCAAATATACTTAGTATACCGCCAAGGACGCAACCGCAACTAACTTTATAACCATTGTACATACATATACATATAAAAATAAAGATCAAAAGTTATCAAAAAACAATCAAACCATACTCGCTACCGCCATATATTGTATACAAACCAAAAGGTGATTAATTATCGTGCCTGTATATCTGTGTATAAAACGCATAAAACGAGCGAACGATTACTTTTGTTACCGAATCGATTTTTTATTTTAAATTATATTAACTAAATTTTAGTTAGGTCTATACGTTGTTTAAGGAACCGTCAACGAAATATCGCGCGCGCGTTAAAATAATATCTGTCTTATTAATGTATTAAATAGAATACAAATAAACCGACAATCAAACAATATATATTCATGATCATGCATAATCTATGTACTTAGCGGGTGGAAAGGCGGCAATTTTTATGAATGAGGTGGTTGGTTAATTCTTATTTCTTATACTCGATACTTACAAAAAAAAAATCCAAAAAAAGAGAAAACGTGACTATGATAAATTATATTCAATCACCCACCCACATCCTATATAAAAATTTTGAACTCATTATGATTGGGATAAAAAAAAAATAGAAAAAATAATTGACAACAACAACAATTAATTTTTAAAATTAAGATAAAACACGTAGCTTTACGAAATTGTGTGATTGAATATAATGAATAATTAAAATTCTGTGCTTGAGCTTTGTTTGAATAGTTTTTTTTGTTTTTATGTCTCGATAGACGCATAAGACACCTACAAATTGGTATATACGGGTATAGTTTATTATGGGTTTGGTTCGCGTATTTAAAAGTCGACCTACGTCTTTTATATAGTTAATGTGATATAGTGAAGACATGATACCGATTAAAATGAGTGATTTTGAGTTTTTAATTGCGGTGGGAGAATGTATAATATATACTCGTACATATTATGTACAAAATTGGTTTTAATGTTAATATCAAAAACTTATTGTAAATGGTGTTATTTACTGCGCCTTTTCGATGAATGTAAAAAAAAAAAAAAATTCAACTCAACCACCAATCAAACTTGAATCAAATTTGATTGGTCTCAAATTTAAATTCAAATTTGGGCCGAAACTATACAAGTAGGTTTAATAATTTGATGTAAAATACTAGTCAAACTTGGCATTCAATCAAATTTTCGATTTGTTTAGAATTTGAATTGAGTTTGATTAGCCGAATAGTTATAAATATTGAAATTTGATTATGGTTGAAAATTCTATTAAAATTTAATTCAAGTTCCGATTACAAAAATTTGTTAGTTGTGTGTTTTACGTAAAATTTGAAAAGAGTTTGATTTACATATTTCTATTTGAATTCAAGTTCTAATCAAGTTTTATTCAAATTTTATTGATATTATGTCAAAAAAATATCGGCATTTGATTAAAATTGATTTCAAATAAGTTGAGTAACAAAGAACTCATTTTAATCGATTGTTTCAATACTGTTCAAATCAAACTTGAATTGATTAAAGTTGATCAGAAGAAATTAAATGTCTGAAGTGTATAATGAAATTTCGATCAAATTTAACTCAAACTATTGATAAAAAATTACCTTCAAGTTTAATTCAAATGCTGATCAAGCTCGACTAGAGGTTTGAATTTCGTTTAACTTATATTCAATATTGAACGGATTTTGAAACGTTGATATAGAATTGAACTAAGTTTGAGCTCAAATTCGATTTTTTGTTTCTTTCCACTTGAGAGCTGAGCCATATAAAAGAGTTTTTGGGTGGCTCATCAGACTGTAATGGTTAACCAACAAATATTTTTTTATTAGTACTTCCAAACGACAAAATATCCTGGGAGATTTGGTATTTTGTCATTGCAGTGTGATGAGTAGCTCAATATTTGTAATTATTTGCCTGGACCTGCCACAAAAAATAACCAGAAAATGGGACAGAAACCGAATCAACATTCATAACGTTATTCAAATCTGGTATAATTGCTTTCAAGGATAGGATTTGAATCGAGTTTGATTAGCCGACTAGATATAAATATCGAAATTGGATTATGGTTAAAATTTCTATTAAAGTTTGATATACAAGTTCTATTGACCATAATTTGATTAGTTGTGTTTTACGTAAAGTTTGAAAAGAGTTGATTTTAATATTTCTATTTGAATTCAAATGTTATTGAAATTCAATCAAAAAAATATTGAAAGTGATTTCAATTAATTTGAGTTACAAAGCACAAAATAAAATTGACTTTTTCAATTCTGTTCAAATCAAATTTAAATTGATTAAAAACTGATCTGAAGTGTATCCCTGGAACGTGATAATTGGATTGGGTTTAAACTTAATTCAAATTAGTTCGGCAGATCTGATTCAACGAGAAGTGAAAATAAATTAAATTTGAATGTTTTCTACAATTCTAAAATCTAATCAAACTTGAATTGATTTGATTTGACAAATTGAACAAGACTTTTCCAATGACTGAATTTAGTATTCAATGAAAGTATAATAAAATGTCGGTTAAGTTTTACTGAAACTCTTGATTTTTAAAATAGTTTCAAATTCCCTTTCAAATTTATTTTCAATTAATTTTTTTTTTTTTTTATTCTGATCAATTTCTAAGTAAATTCTATTCAAATTATTTTCAAGTTTCTTTCAAATCAAACTCGACTAGAGGTTTGGACTACGATTAATTCATTCTCAAGGGAGAAGTGTGGTTATAACGTTTTAAATGATTTGAATTGAATTTTAGTTAAATCTGCTTTCAAGTTACAATTATTTAAGCAATCAAGCAAAATTTGAATTGGATTTTGACTGTAGCTAGTTTTGGTTTTGCACTCGATTTTTGATTTCTTTTTTAAACTTGCAAACAATATAAACTCTCGGCATATTTTGATTTTGTCGTTGCAGTCTGCTGAGGCACTCAACATTTATTGTTTGCCTCGACCGCCCACGAATAGAAACGTTTTGAATGTGTTTTCAAACTTAATTCAAATTATAATCAAACCATTAATTAAATTGTATCGTGTTCTGGTTTATCAAATTTGATTCAAATAGAAATGCTACTCAGAATTTCAAATTCTAATCAATTTTTACAGTTTGACTTAAATATTAATTGTTAATCGATTATTGAAATAAATTTGACGGAAGTATTTAAGCTTACTAATACAACTCAACTTCAAATTATCAATCAAACTTAATTTTTCTTGAAAAACTCCTGATCAAAATTTTTCTAAAGTTTGAATTTTTGAATAGTGTCATTTCAATTTTACTTATTTTCAAATTTCGATCAAATATTGTTCAAACTAGCCGAGAGGTTTGATCTTCGTTTTACTCAAATTTTATATCGAAATGTTTATTGAACTGGGAAAGAATTTGAATTTAATATTTTTTCAAGTATTGGACTATGATCGACTTTGAATACAATTGAACTAAATAGAGTTTATGGTTTCAAATTCTAATCAAATTTTGATTTTCGCTGTATGAAAAAATGTAATTTGTTTGGTTATGTTTTAAAATAATGTTTTTTCGAAATTTATTTTTCCATTCAAACTGCTTCCAAATTTCAGCCAAATATATATATATATAATAACCATCAAATAATAAATAGATTGGACATTATGATTGGCTCATTTTAGTTTCGCTTTCAACGTTGAGGTCATTTCGCGTGGGGGCGAATTTAATCGGCTCATCAGCCTGATGAGTGATCAAATAATCAAAAATTTTCCAATTTACCATCTCTTGCCCCGCAATCTGCCACTCAAGTCTGATGAGTCGATCAAAATGCGTTTATTTGCCGTGACCCTCCACGGGACCTGCCGCTTGATTAAAAGTGATTTCAAATAAATTGAGTTACAAAGCACTCATTTAAATTGATCGTTTCAATTCTGTTCAAATCACACTTGAATTGATTAAAGCCGATCAGAACAGAAAAAATCAAAGAGGTTTGAACTACGTTTGACCTATATTCAATATTGAACCGTGGTTGTATCGTTGATATAAGAATGATCTAGGTTTGAGTTCAAATTTTAATCCATTTGAAGACAACAATGCAAAAGTTAAATTCCATCATGATTACGGGCTAGTTTCTGCTCCGCTCTCAATTTTTTGTTTCTTTTGTGAGAACTGAGCCAGATATATTTTTATTGATGCTTCCAAGCGACAGAATATTTCGGCACATTTGGTATTTTGTTACTGCAGTCTGACGAGTCGCTCAACATTTTTGTAGTTATTTGCCTGAACCTGCAGGGTTCTCTATCAACCAAAATTTGAATAGTTGTGATTTTATGTAAAATGAGTTTGGTTGTCAAATTTCAATTTCAATTCAAAGTCTAATCAAATTTTTGTTTTACTCATACTTTATTGAATTTGAATTGATTAAAGTTGATCAAATGTCTGAATTGTATCCAAAACGGGGTATTAAAAATTCAATTCAAATCCACCTGAATTGCGCTCAGGCTCAATTCAAATTAGAACCAAACCACTATTTAACCCTTATCCTCTTCAATTTTAGGCAAACCTGTTTATAATAAAATTGAAAATAATTCTCAATTCTAATCAAACTTTATAATTTTAGTGAAATTGAAATATAGTTTGAAATGAATTTGACAGGTATTTAAGCCAAATTGAACGTACATTTTTCAATCCAACTAAAATTCAAATTAAACATGAATAATTTAAGCTTAGTATTCAACTTTCAAGTTTCATTCAATATTGATCAAACTCGACTAAAGGCTTGGACTTTCGATTACTTTGGCGAACTTTGGTTATAACGATTTTTAGAATTTAACCAGAGTTTGAATTCAATCTGTTTTCAAGTTATAATTGATATGACAATCAAGCAAAATTTTAATTAAATTTTGATTATGGCTAGTTTTAGTTTTAGTTTTTAGTTCGACTGAGTCAGTTTATTGTTATAGTTTGCCTGGACCGCTCACGATCAGAAATTTATAATCAAACCACTAATTAAATTATTGTAACGTGTTCAAGTATCGACAAATTTTATTTAAATAGTAGTGTTGCTCTGTTTTCATTCAAATTTGAATTTGGGCTCAAAGATTTCAAATTCTAATCAAGTTTTACTTAAATATATAAATTGGAAATCGATTTGTTTTGGGCAAATTAGAATTTAACCTTTCCAATCCAACTCAAAAATGTATTATTGAAAATTTATTTTCAAGTTTCATTCAAATATTGTTCAAACTCGCCTAATAGTTTGGTCTTCGTTTAACTTCATTTCCTTTAATTTGATATCGAAATGTTTATTGAAGTTGGATATTATTTGAATTCAATTTTTTTTAAGATTTGGGCTTTGATTGACTTGGTTTGATTTGAATACAACTGAACTAAATAGAATTTATGATTATACATTTTAATCAAATTTACAAAAAATTAAATTTGTTTGGTTATGTTTTAAAATATTTTTTTTTTCAAATTATTTTTTTTCATTCAAACTGCTTTCAAATTCCAGTCAAATTTTGTAGCAGCTCGACTGGTAGAGTGATAGCGACGGTTTACATAGAATTTGGTTCGAGTTTGAGTATTCAAGTTTTTACTAAACTTATTAATCAAAATTTAGGTTGGACATTGTGATTGGCTCATTTTGGTTTCACCTGCGATTTTTGAGGTTTTTTCCCGTGGGGGCCAATGCACAAAAAAACGTATTTGGCCCCCCACGTAAAAAGACCCCAAAAATAGGGGGCGAAACCAAAACAAGCCAATCATAATGTCCAATCCAAATTTTTAACGAACCTATATTTTAGGTATATAGTCTGTCGCTTCAAGCAATTTTGGTGGAATTATGTAATTAGGTGATAAAATTGACATGGTACACCGATGTAACCTCTTTTCCGCGAGAGAAAACAATATCCAATTGTACACAAATATATAAAATTTAATAACAATAGTTTTATAATAACAATAATAATAATCCATTATAACATTGATTTTATACATTTTCTTTAACAATCTACTCTACACAATATAACTGTCACTTTAGGTTTTCTTGAAAATATATTTTATTTAAAAATATTCACAAAGTGTTTTTTTTTTTTATAAACATTTTCCTTCCATTCAATCTGAATCCCCAATTGAATATTTTATTATTCTTTTGTATTTAAAAAAAATAAAAATAAAACTTTATATATAAGAAAATAATAAGAAACAGCAGTTTCCTTTACTCCATTTTATTATTTATATAAGAATATAAATAAATAATACATTATTTTTTATTATTATTAATAAAATTATAAATAAATATTTTGTCAGAAATGCATCATGTCGTCGTCGTGTACATATACACATAGTACCTATATATTGTTGTTATTCCGCGCCGCGAATGTGCATTTCGTACAATTCGCGTAATTTTTTTTTTTTTTTTTTTCGTTTTATTATTTTTATTTGAGTACAATTGTTATATTCTTGAATTTTTAAGAAAAAGAAAAAAAAAAATTCCCACGACATTAAATACTAATTATAGTCGATGAAGTCAGAGAATAGCGCGCAGAGGAGAAGATTACATATACGAAAAAAAAAAAGTTCAACAAATCAAAATGAAAAAATAATAATAACACAATTAAATTTAATGATTACAATAAATATATATAAGTACACACACACACATATATAAACATATTATGTGTACAGGTGAATTGTTAATTTTAATTTAAGTTTTAGTACCCAACGGTTTAATTTTTATAGTTTTAGTTAGTGCGCCTGTAATTCCTTCCTTTACCAAAAAAAAAAACTAAATAAAAAATCCAAGTCTTTAAGTTTTGTATAACAATCACAATAAAAAGGTGTGTTTGTACGATTTTATATTTTTCGTTTGATTAAAATGTCATTTAAATTATGTCATAAAAAATAATAATTGTACGCTATCAAACCCTCGAACGGCCGTTCATTGTTTTATAACCATTTTATGTTAATTTCGTTATTTATTTTGTTTAAGCTTCCGATGAAATTATATCAAGCGAAAATATGCTGCTGTATCGTTAAAAAGCTCTTGAGTTGGTTTAGTAAAATACTGTGGAAAGTAAAATAATGTGTCAAAAAGCTCAGTAAAAATTAAATACATATCTTTAAAAGCACCTGATTTATTTAAATAGATTTATGAGCTTTATATTTAACAATGCCCAAGGCTTCTCAAATATGATTATGACACTTTTGTTGATACAACACACAGCTTTACAAATTTTAAAATGTTAATTTTAATTAGCGTTTTCAAAAATAATATTATCTAAAACTTTTGAGCGTAACAAATTAAATTAAAACGAAATAATTCTTAAAGCTCCAAATGTGTTAAGCTAAACTTTTCACGTGAATAAACAATTTCTGACAGAGATTTTTCTCTGACTTTGCTAGTTTTATTTAATGATAGCTTTCGGTATTAAGTAAAAGCTTTTGATTTACGATACACATATTAATCACTTTTTCCGAGCTTTAACAAATAGAAAAGGTTTTTAATTGCAGCATAAAAAGGTTCCAAATACATGAGCTTTTGGAAAATATTTAACTTTTGAATATTTATGAGCTTTGAAATTTACCTAATCGCCATTTAAATTATAACATTTATGGACATAAACTGGCTGCTAAAATTGGTATCATTATAATTATATCATAAATTTCAATAAGGGATAAAATCTCTGAAAGCTCTAAAAGCTCATATGAAATTGAATGGCTTTAATAAATTTAAGAGCTTCGTATTTCAATTTTTCCAATATGTTTATGATACTTTTGCACAAGCTATTTCGAGCTTTTTAAATTTTAGAATGTTAACATTATCTATAGCTTTAAAAATAAACATTAAGAAAAATTATATTAATAAATTAATTTGAGTCACATTTATGTCGTGTTATTGAGTGTGTTTGAATTTTTTAAAAGCCTCACCAAACAAATTATTTTTACTATAAAAGCTCAGTATCTAAGTTTAGAAATTTTAAATTCATTTTTGATACTAATTATTGATGAACAGACTCTTCTTCTGAGATGGAACAATCTGTTTAATTTTTAAAGATTTTGTGCCTAGAATGATAACCAAAAATACTTAAAGCTCTCCTGTAAATTTAAAACTAACGTGGCCACCATATTCAATATAGAGGATTTTTATCTGGCCTTGTAATTAAAAAAATTAATATTTTTGAGCTTTCAAATACATTTAAACTTTAGAACGTTTATATAGTTTAATCCAGAGCTTTCCTGAGCATTATTTTATGATAATTTTGTAAAGGGTACGTAGAGCTTTACGTGTCTATTTTGAGCTTAATAAGCTTTAATTAATTGGAAAATTAGAGATTTAATTATTGAATTTAAAGCAACATAAACACAGACTGGATATTAGAAAACAAAATCTATTGGAAATCAATGAAATGTAATTTTAATGTTCAAAAGCTCAATAAATGTTAAGTATATATTTAAAATATTTTAATTATGAACGTTAGCTATGCGCTAAAATTGATTTGGTCCAATTTAATCAGGAGTTCCAATTTAAAAAATGTGTCAAAGAGCTTTCAATTTAAAAAAAACTAAACAATCAAAAGCTAAACTTTCTCAACTTATTATTTATAAGCTTTGTATTTAACTAAATCCAATATTTTCAAACATATTTATAGAGCTTTCCAGATTTTAAAATTTTATTTCTCATTATAGCTTAAAAGTTAAGTAAGTTAAAGATAAATATATATCTTTAAAAGCACCTGACTTATGAAGGTTCGCCAAGCTTAAAATTACAAAAAAATATTACACAGTTTTAAGTTTAAAAAAAAAATACAAAAGTTCATTTTTAATTTTTTAAATAGATTTATGAGCTTTATATTTAAGTAAGCCCAAGGCTTCTCAAATATGATTGATAACACAAGCATTCTTTAAATCCTAAAATATTGATTCTAATTCGAGCTTTCATAATTAATATATTTGGAAAAATAAAATGTATGCTTTGTTGAATTATTGTTTATTCTCCAAAATTTTTCAGCTCAACAAATAAAATTGAAATAAAATGAAATAATACATAAAGCTACAAATGTGTTAAGCTAAACTTTTTACGTGGGTAGACAATTTCAATCAACTAGTTCAGAGATTTTTACTCTGACTTTACTCGTTTTATTTAATAATAGATTTCGGTATTAAATAAAAGCTTTACATTTATAACACTATGCATATTAATCCACTTTTTCGAGTTTTAACAAATATTTAATTGTAGCATTAAAAGGTTAACATTCTCGAGATTTTGAGAAACATTTAACTTTTGAATATTTTTGAGCTTTATTTAAACTACATAAAGCTTAATAAAATCTAATGATTTATGGACGTAAACTGACTGCTAAAATTGGTATCATCATAATTATATCGCAAATTCCAATAAGGAATAAAATCTCCAAAAGCTTTTAATATCTAAAAGCTTATATGAAATTTATTGGTTTTGGCAAATTTATGAGCTTAGTAATCCATTAACAGCAATACTTTTCCAAAATTTTTGGGATACTTTTGCACAAGCAATTTAGAGCTTTTTATATCTTAAAATGTTAACAATATTTAGAGCTTTCACAATAAACATTAAGAAAACTTATATTTATTAAATTTATTTGAAATATATTTTTGTCGTGTTATTGAGTATGTTTTAGTTTTTTAAAAGCCACATAAAGAAATCTATTTTCACTAAAAAAAAGCTTAGTACATACATAAGTCAATGGTTTAACATTTTAAAAATTATTTCCGATAATATTTCTTTATAAGCAGGCATTTCTTCTGAGTTGGAACAATATTTTTATTTTTTAAAGCTTTTGTGCTTAAAATGGTAACCAAAACTATTTAAAGCTCTTCTGTAAATTTAAAACTATCATGTGGCCATCATATTCAATACAGAGATTATTTGTCTGACTTTATAATAACAAAAAAATATGTTTGGGCTTTCAGAAACTTTTAAACTTTCGATGTTTTAATTAATAGATATAGTTTTATAGGTCTTTAAATATGAAAATTTTTAATTGTTGCTTTCGATATTTAGTAAAAGCTTTCGATTTTCGTTACATATATGAATCAACTTATTCGAGCTTTAACAAATGGTTTTTATCTAAATGCAGTAAACGTCACCTACACAAAATCCAATTTTGGTATACTTATGAGCTTTGAATATACTTAATCGGGTGCTTTTCAACGAATCATATTTGAGATAATATTGAATGTTAAATTTAAAGCTTTACAAGCATCAACTATCATCTTGAATAATACTATACGAAACACGTAAACTCTCGATTTGAATACAAAAGTTACTGAACAACGTGTAGGGCGCAAATTAAAAATTAAAAAAACTCAATATAACCTCAAGAGTTATGTACATTAACTAACTGCTAAAATTGGTTTTGTTCAAAATATATCAAAAGCTCTAACTAGAAAAAAATGTCTAAAAGCTTTTAATATTCAAAAGGCTATATTGAACTTTTTAGCTTTTATATTTTTATGGGCTTCGAAATTAGTTTCAAACATTTTTGTAATACTTTTGTACATGCAATATAGAGCTTTTCAAATCTTAAAAAGCAAATACTTATGAGAGCTTTCAAAATGAATTTAAATAAAAACAAAATTATTTAATTTTAGTGTTAAAATTTTTAAAAGCCTGAACTGATAAAAAAAAGCTATTTTCGCTGAAAAAGCTCTAAAATGTTTGATGACATGTTTTGATACGCAGACTTGTTTTCTGTTTTATTTTTTAAAGTTCTGTAATTTTGACCATCATTTTTATTTCAGAGATTATTTCTCTAGCCTAACTTATTAAAAGATTATATTTATGAGCTTTCAAAAACTTTAAAACATTTATATGGTTTAATCCGAAGCTTTTCACAACATTTATTATGATAATGATAATTTTTTAATATAGAGCTTTTTAAATCTCTAAATATATGAACTAGTTATTTGAGCTTAATTAATTTTAATTCTGTGGTTAATAAGAGCTTTTATAATTGATTTTTAAGCAACATGATAATTTATTTTGTTGGTAGTTAGTTGTGCTCTCAGTATTTAAATTATTTAATAATTTTACCAAACTTCAACCAGAAAGTTATTTTCATTCCAAAAGCTCAATATTTCAGACACAATTAAAATTTTAGGATTTTCTCAATTTCGTCGATTAGAAGCTTTTTTAAAGGAAATATATGGTTTGTTTTACTTTTATTATCCACTCTGATGAACTGATCAATAAAATGTTTGCCTAGGGTAAAGACCTAAAATACTCCGTAGATATAAAATTAATACGTGAAAGCTCATATTTGAGCAACAAAATATGTGCAATATGTTTGACAAATTGAAGCTTTCAAAATTGAAAGTCAATTGCTACCAACTTTATTGAGGCAACAAGAATACCGCACCCACTCAAGGGTTAACAATTAACGTATTACCTTCAAACAAAATTATGTGCAACTAGAATAAAATTAACAATATAGGTGAAAGGTATACATGCAATATGAAAAAGAACGTCATACAGATAAATACACACACACACATACAGAATGACAATAAAAACTACTTTATGCCTGGTTATAGCAAAACATAAACATAAAAAAATATTCATAATTTTTTATTTAAATTTTTTTTGAAATTATTGTTAACAAACCGCGCGAGAAGAATGAAAAAACGCATCAATATTCCTGGCACAATATCTACAAGTAAAAATTTTATAAGAATCAACTAACACGCCTCCTCATTTCTGTGTATATACATGACGTATAGTTGCGTTGCTGTTGTTGTAAGTAATAATCGAATTTACAAAAAAATGGTATATGTAGGGGGCTGACACCTCGTTAAAAATATAACTTATAAGACAATGCCATCAGTATATAGGCGGGTTCATTATCCCTAAACCTATATAAATATCAAAATATGTACCACCATCATTATTAGCAACTTACCAGTCTTCGTTTTGGTTTTATAAGCGGTCGATTTTGTCCATTCATTTTATAATATAATCCACATGCATTACATAAATAGTGTCCGGTTCCGTCCCTTCGCCACAGCGGGGTTGATGTAGCACCACAATTAACACATTCTCTACCCTCTGAAAAAATAGTTTAAAAAGACAAACATAAGTAAAAGCTTGCGTTACATAAAAAAATTAATAAAAATATGTTGCATGACATGTCATATCGCATGCCATACAACTTTATTCAATATACATATTTAATTAGATTAAATTACATTTTTTGTTTTATTAGATTCTATTTTTTATTAGATTTTCTAAGAAATAAAAAAAAAATCTTTATTAAATTTAAAACCCAAACGTTCTTCTTACATACATACATACATGCGTATAGATAGAGCATTATATGTGTTAAATTCCTTCATCATGTTTTTCCCAGTGACATGATATTGTAATAAAAAAAAACGATATACAAAATACACATAAAAAAGTAGTTTTTTGGTTTTTAGTTATGCCATAATAAAATTAATGTAATGAAAACTAAATACGAGAGGGCATAAAACGGAAAAAAAAGTTTTAGTATTTGTTGTTAATTAATTATGCGTTTCAAAGACGAATTTTTTTTATTATTTATCTTAAAATTCACGTTTTTATTGATTTAGATATAAAAGCGCGCGCAATATATAAATTATGTACCTGTATACATATATGTATGTACGTATGTACATAGAACGGAATGGTGGTCGGCTAGATTTTATCCAGCGCTCGCTCGCAGACCCAAACTATTCTTTTATTTCGGCAACAAATTTTACACCTGTTAAATTCTGTGTCGTTAAAATGAAATTAAATTGAGCATGCGGTTTTATCGGCGATCATATATATTATAGTCAGTGTGATAGTTAAAAGCACGACCATAAACGATATAAGTTTATTTGTCGCCCTATACGTTATATTCTCTTGCCAAAGATGATTCAAAAATAAATAATCGTGAAAGCTTTTGAAAACACAACATTGTGGAGCTTTTAAGACGAAAAGCGCTATAAGTACTAGTGTTGCATGCAAAATTATTGATCAGCTCGAAAAAGCTCTTAAAGTTCATTAAAGCTTTTTTAAAGTTAAAGCTTAATTGAAACATAATATCAGAAAGCTTACGGCCAAAAGATGTTTGTGAAGATGGGCCGACTATCAGGTTTCATTTAAAAAATTGTTAAAACCAACTAGAAACCTCTTAATCTATGTTTACCAAGCTAGTTTGAAAGCTTTCCAAAAAAATATTTAGAAGGTCATCGAACAAACCTCGGTGACCATTAAAACCATTCTTTGGACGGATCTAAATAACTTGGTAACATAAAACTTTCCAGCTACATAGTTCGAAAGCAAAGCTTGCCATTGAGCTTTCTTTACATTTCATTTTGTTGCGCATCCAAAATTTTCCTAAGTTTTATAAACATGTTGAAAAACAGCTTTTTCGAAGAAAACTTGGTAGTTTTCTACTAGCTGACTTTCTTAAGATGATTACTAGTATATTCAGTGAGCTTTTTCATATGCTTTCATTTGCTGCATAAAGAAGAAGGCAACGCCACTTTGAATAGTGATATGTTAAACTACTGTAAAAGACAGGTTCCACCGCCTTCTTTAATAATTACAAATGAAAACTAGTCAATGAAGAAAGCTTTCCAATTAAGCTACCAATGGAATTAAAGCCATATTATGACTCAAAGCTTTGCACTAGGAGTTCCACAAAATTTTAAGTGTTTCATTGAGACAGTCAAAAAACACAAAAATAATAGTATCGTTATAGGTCAGTATGACAAGAGCTTAAACATGGTTTGAATTATATCAAATTTATCAAGGCTTTCTTGAAAGCATTCAAACTAATGTTCAGTAAGCTTAATACCAAGTTTGATGCAAATAGTAAACTTTTTACAAAGTTTTTTACGAAGTGTTAATCCAAAGTCTACGTTTCTAAAGCTTTACACTAAAAATTCAATAATTGAGATTTTTGGATTTATGAAATTTGTAAAACTTCAATAAAAACGCTAATAATCGCCATTAATATAAAGTAAGAAAGAAAAGTTTACTGTGAGCTTTTAGAAAAGTTAATTTTACTAGCTTCTCTGTTAATAAAAGCTCATAAAGAAAAACGTCATACTAATTTGTAACTAAAATACTTTTTGTATTTCTTTTCTGTAGTTCCTCACACCTGATTTAAAAACGAAGCTTTTGGGGCTATAAAAAAGCATCAAATTTTAAAATGTAATTTTTTTTCACTGTACTTGAGCTTTAATATATTTTTTTTGCAGCAATAAATATAAATACTTTGCCCATTTGGCATATAATCAACAAGACAAACAAAAGCTTAAACAAGCTTTTAATGACATTTTTAATAAGTTTTGAGCCAATGATTTTCATTAAAGTTTGAACCGTGATATAAATTCTAAGATTGTTGGGAATAGTAAAAAATGTTGCTAAGTTGCAGAATATACCAATAAGCTTTTCATTAGGGGTTTTAGCAAATTTAAAAAAGCACAGCTTAAAAAACTTGGTAGACAAGCCAAAAAGTGATAAATTAGATTTCTACCAACTTGCATCTTTCTTGACTTCATTAAATCTGACAAAATTCCAATAAAAACTAAAAAGAAAAAATCAAAAGCACTCTTGTTCAAACTCTGTACCAAGTCTTATGAGCTTTACTCGTTAACGGTTGAGAAACAAAACAATTAAAATTTATTGTAAAGTTGACAATAGATTTGACAATTGTTTACGAAAAAGCTACTAAATAGAAAACTTTACAAGAACTTTCACGGAATTTTTTACCAGTCTTGTGCCTTGAATACTCATAAAGCTTTTCTATGAGCTTTTAAACATATCTTTTATCTAAGTTGTTTAAGGAAGGAAATTAATGTTATAGCCTCTTCCTCTAAACATAAAGAGAAAGTTTGTCAATGAGATTTTCAAAGACTTTTTTTTAACCATGTTTACGCATAAAGCCCAACGAATTTTAAGTTTACATTTCTCATGTGAAAACTCATCAGTGATTTGCCAAACCACGTTGAAATAAAAGCTTTTCGTGACCTTTATGCTAGAGTTGCTGAATAGCGGTCTAACAAAACTGAATAGAGGTCCAAAGAAAAGCTTATTGTTGAGAATTTAATTTAAGCTCGATGAGCTTTTCTTCGATTTGTTGAACGAAGCACAAACCAAAGGCAATTTAATGTTTCTTAACCAATAATGTTGTTTAAGGATAACCAACCGATTGTTTCTTTGTACCAAGTTTGGGATTAAAGCATCTCATTGAACTTTTCAGAAAGTTTTTTCAATTTTCCAGTTTAATTAAAGCGCTTCAAAAAGTTATCAGTAGAATTGTGTTGAGATTTAACATTCTGGTAAAAAAAATTGCACCGCGGAAAAACGATTATCAAAAGCTCTACCATTAAACTTAATTGATTGGTTGATAAAAGAAATGCACAGGCGCAAAGGACTTGCTTTTTCTAAGCTTTTTTTTAGACTTTGCATTGTCTAAGCTTTTCTGATAGAATTATTATCCCGAATTGAAAGCTCATAAAAGCTTTCAATTTTATCAAATTTCGGAATTAAATTAATTTCAACAATTTTTTTTTCTTAAAGCTTCTTAATTTAATTTTGAATCAATGATTTTTATTGAACTTTGGACCGTGATATAAATTCTAAGATTGTTGAGAAGAGTCAAAAATTTTGCTAAGTTACAGAATATACCGAATAAGCATTTCATTAAGAGTTTTAGCACAGCTTAAAAAAACTTGGTAGGCAACCCATAAAGATGATAAATTTGGTATCAGCCAACTTGCTAACTTCATTAAATTTGATAATGTTTTAATAAAAACGATTTTGAGCTTTTCCCTAAATCTTTCGGAAATCAAAAGCATTCCACTTTAAACTCTGTACCAAAACAATTAAAATCTCCAACATAGCTCATAATCAGTAAAGTTGATAACAGCTTTGACAAATGTTTATTAAAAAGCTACTAAGCTAGCTTTTCATTATAATTTTTTATCAAGTTCCCAGGGGAAACTTTACCAGAATACTCATAAAGCTTTTCCGTGAGCTTTTAAACATAACTTTTTTCTGAGTTGTTGAATGAAGGAGATTAATGTTAAAGGATTACAACACCGATTAGCTTTCGCCAAATTTAAAGTTAAAGTTGGTCAAGTAAATTTTCAGTGACTTTTGGCCATGTTCATACATAAAGCCCAACGAATTTTTAGTTTATTATCAGTGATTTGCCAAACCACGTTGAAATAAAAACTTTTCATGAGCTTTAAGCTAAGATTGCTGAAGAGAGTCCAAGAAATAAATTCCAAAGAAAAGCTTATTTATCTTTGAGAATTTAATTAGAGCATTTTTTCGTTTTGTTGAATGAAGAAGAAATTAAAGGCAATTTGTACCGGGGAAAAACGATTATTGAAAGCTCTGCCATCCAACATAATTGATTGGTCGATAAAAGAAATGCGCATGCGCAAAGGACTTGCTTGATTAATATAATCGGCTTCATTTCTATATATACAAAACCGAATGTTGCATGATGTTGCGCCGCAACATCACACGCAACATACGAAATTCTCCGACTTACCTATATTTCATGCAAAATTTTTTATAGATTTTAAATTCATTTATATGTATGTAATGTTAATTAGTTCACATGCAAAATTTATATATAAATATTTATGTTTTATATATAGTTATAGATAGAATTTATATTAATAAATGTTAATTTTTAATTTTAATTTAAACAAACAAATTAACACACAACAACAACAATTATAATATTAAATATTTTTTTTTAGAATTTTTTTTTTTTTTTAATATTTATTAGTGGTTAAGACAAAGACACGTTGTGAGTTAGAAACGAAAAATTTAAAATAAAAACAAACAAAAAACATAATTTAAATAAATTAACGAAATTAATAAAAAAGAATAGTTTGTGCTTTTCATAAATAAAAAGTTAAAATAAAAAATAAAATGTTTTAATTATGACTCATTTGGTCGGGGTGCCGATCAATCATATTTTTGTTAGCTGCGCGTACATAAGTATTCGTATATACGTTAGAGATGATTGTTAGATTGTTAGTAACTAGAATATTATACATTTATACACATATATAGACTACAAAGAGATCACGAAGGTATTTCAAGTATTTCGGTTCGTTTGTTGCAGAGGTCATTGCGGACGGTTTAAGGTCGTGGTCAAAATATTAGAATTTTTTTTTAAATCAAAACTGTATAATGTGGTGTGGCATGTGACTAAAATAATTTTCCCACGCACCCCGCACTATACATACCGCATATACGATCACTTTCTCGACCAAAAAATTTCACAACTCAATACAACCCCCGAGGGGATCATTTACAGAAAAAAAAATAACAAAAACATATATAAATATTCAATCAACACAAACCGCGACCAAATATGTATTGATATTGTATATATGTAATGTACATATATATCTATATAAAAGCACAACAACAATTTCATTTATATAAATCGATCGTGATCGAATGTAACACCAAACAAATTAAAAACATAACACACAACATGTGAAAATTCATATAAATCATATTTCATACCTCAATATACATATACAGAAAGCTCTCTCACACACTCGCGTCATTTTTTTTTCATTTCTTCTTAATTTCTTCGCGTATTGTATATATGTACGTAAAAAAAAAAATTCGCGAGATAAGAAGAAATATACAAAAAAAATAAAAATATATTCTTATAAATCCCGCCCCATTCAAAACGCAACATATTTTTTTTTTTACGTTTATGTTTTTAATTTATCGATAAAAATATTTAAATTATGGTTTGAAGCTTTCGATTGAGACGGTGGGAAACAAAAACAGCTTTTTTTTGTTTTTGTTTATATAGAATTGTATTATGAAAGAGGCGAGGATGGGGTTGTACGATTGGATTGCGCGCGTTATAACAACTAAATTTAATATTTTCGCAATAAATATAAAATTATGACTTAAGATTGGTTGTGAACGATTCTCACGGATATAAATTTTCTCGTTAATTTAATGGCAAATAAATGAGCTGACTGTCAAACAGGTTAATAAATTAATAAAAATGCGATATTGCCAGCCAAACAAACAAACCAAGCAAAAAACAAATAAAATAAAAATCGCGCGCGATGACGATGATATGATATATGCTTAAGACATTTTTGGGTATAAGTAGGTATACAGCGATTAGTAGGTAACTTATTATCACTCACTAAGATTTGAATCACAAGAATGTTTTTACTTTAGTTAATTAATTTGTACGCGAGCGATGTGATAAGATTTGAGTAAGTGATATCACGTGCATATACGGTTTGATTGGTTTGATCCCGCGTCCGCCAAAAATCGAAAACCATATTGTAAATTCACAATTATTCGAAAGCTCCAAAATATTTTGGTTATTTTAGAAGCTTATAATTTCCTAAATCGAGCTTTTAATGACCGATGTGCAAAATTTAATGCTATGAGCTGTTGCTTACTCTTTCATGTACATAAACGATTTAAAACTTTTAGCAAAATGAATATAATTATGTTGAAATTAAAAGTTCCATGAAAGTTTTATAAGTTTGCAGAATAAACTTTAGTAAATTCCAAAAGCTTTGATAATTTTTAGAAAACTCAAAATATTGTTAATTTGGATCACAAGCTTAGAACTTCGATTAATCAAAAACCGATTATACAGATAATGTAGTATGGTAGGTTTTAACAAAATAATGAAAGCTCTAATATAAATTAATCTTTATTTTTCCCAAATCTATGAAATTATCTGTTTTTTTGTTCACACCTTTAGTAAGAGGTTATGATAAGCTTATGAATTTAATAAACAGAAAACCTTTAACAACCAATGTGGCTTTCCAAAGAAAAAACTTTGTGTGTCTATGTATATACTAATAGGATGGATCTCTACACAAATATTGAAAGCTGTTTTGTGGATTATTTTGAAATTTAAAAACACACAAAAGCTGCCCAAATTTAGAAAAATATTCCGATAATTCATAATTAAGCTGTCGATTATTTTTCATACATGCACTGTTGTGGTTTTGTCAAATTTTAAAATTTCTGTATAAGTTTTGAAAGCATAACAAACCAACTCTATTAAAGCTTAGGCATTTTTTATAAGAAGCTTTAAGCGAATTTAATAGAGTTGTGTTAATTAGTATTAAGGTTTTACATCTATTTTAAACGAGTATCTAATCTTTAAGAAAACTTTAGAAGCTCTGTATTTGCTTCTTGATCACATAAGTCAATCAATAACCAATTTTTTAGTTTACTTGGGACTTAAGTTGAAAATAATTTTTTGAAACGTTTTTTATAATCAAATCGAGTAAATTAACTTAAAAAGCTCTGAAATTTGGAAGACCACTTTCACATTTATTTTAAAAAAATTAACACTTCGGAAGCTTTAGACATTTTATTCTCATACCCATTAGATTATATTTTCCGAATTTTTGATCGATGTGGAATATTTGAAATATTGGAAGTTTTCATTACAAGAAGTAAACCAAGAAATACGATGAAAGCTCTAATAAATATTTTTAGTATAACATGTCTCTTTACATTTACTCTTAATTTATAAGCTCGTCACAGATTTTTTTTGTCAAAAATTGTGAATTTACAATCATCCGAAAGCTCTAAAATAGGTTTGATATTTTCAAAGGTTATAATTTCCTGAAGTGAGCTTATAATGAGTGATGAGCAAAGTTTAATGTTAAAAGCTGTCGTTTACTTTTTCATGAACACAAACGATTTAAAGCTTTAAGCAAAATGAATATAACAATTTTGAACTTAAAAGTTCCATGAAAGTTTTATAAGCTTGCAGAATAAACTTTAGTAAATTCTAAAAGCTTTGATGATTTTTAGAAAACTTAAAATAATTTTAGTTTCGATTACAAGCTTATAAAGATAATGTAGAATGGCAGGTTTAAACAAAATTATGAAAGCTCTAATATATACAAGTTTTTATTTCCACAATTAATTTAGATTTTCCAAACCTTGAGCTTTTGAATTTAATAAACAGGAAAGCTTTAACATCCAATTATGGTTTCCAAAGAAAATTTTTGTGTATCTATTTATGTAGTTATATACTAATAGGGTGGAACTATAAACAAATATAGAAAGTTTTTTGTGGACTGTTTCGAAATTTAAAACACTCCGAAAGCTCCCCAAATTACGCTGTCGATTATATTTCATGTGCATATGTACTGTTGAGGCTCTGTCAAAATTTAAAATTTTTGGTAAAGTTTTGAAAGCTTCCCAAACAAGCCAACTTTATTAAAGCTTAGGAAGGTTTTATAAAAAGCTTTAAGTGAATTTAATATAATTATGTTAAGAGGTCTATACTATTTAGATTTTACATCCATTTTAATCGAGTATCTAAGCTTTACGAAGCAAATTTTAAAAGCTCTGTATGTGCTTCTTAATTAGAATCGAAAACCAAAACTAGGTACTTAAGTTGAAACTAATTTTTTTTAAACTCTGGTTATTTTCAAAGCTCTTACTAAATTATGATGTTAAAACAAACGTTCAAAATTCTGAAATCTTTTTTATAGTCAAATCGAGTAAATTAACTTTAAAAGCTCTGAAATTTGCAAGGTTATTTTCACATTTATTTTTAAAAATTGAACACTTCGAAAGCTTTAGCCATTTTATTCTTATCCCCATTAGATTATATTTTCCGAATAAAACTTTTTATGACCGAATTTTAAACTTTAAATGGTCTTATGGATCTGGAATTAAAAATCTTTCATAATATTAATTGATGCTTATAAAACTGAATAAATTACAATCCAAGAAAAAACGATGAAAGCTTTAATAAATATTTTTTGAAAGTTTCAAAGTTTTTTTGCGAAACAAAATTGCGAAACAATTTTGTGGGCATTTCGAGAAACTAATTCGAAATGCTTTTGGATTTAATATTTAAATTCAGTTTATACTAATAGGATTCATCTCTGTACTACAAATATTGAACGTTGTCACTAAACGTACAATCGTTTTGGGGTCTGTTTCAAAATCAAAGAAACCTGCTGAAAGCTCACTAAGTTTTGAAAAAATTTAGTTACTTGTTATATTGTTGCGTAGCTTTATCAAAATCAATGCTATAATAATTTGAAATATAAAAGTTCTGTAATAGTTTTGAAAGATACCAAAACACCCAATGTCATTTCAAGCTCTAGATCATAGTATAATTTTGGCTTTATTTAATTTATTAGGTACTACCAGAATAAACAGTGCTAAAATTTAAAATTGTGAAAGCTTTTATAAGAAATTTTAACCGAATTTAATATACTTTCTGTTAAGTGCTCTAGAGTGTAATAATATGGATCTAAGGTCCATTTTAATCTATGAACTTTATAACTTATTTAATCTATGAACTTTACGAAGGCCAACTTGAAAAGCACTGCATTGCTTAACCAATATTTTTATTTTTATATTTGGGGCCTGAATTGAAACCATACATTTGGCATTTGGGCGAGCTGCAACCAATACCACATTATAGATTTCCAATATTTAAGATAATATACCCAAAGCTTTTCAATTTGTCTAGCTATTTTCAAAGCTGATAAGTTCAACACTTCAAATGCTTGAATCATTTTATCTCATACAGATTATATTTTCGCAATTGAGCTTTTTATGACCAACAACGAAAAATTAGTGCTTAAAGAAGTAACTATGTTTTTCATCTATATTCTAAAAGAATATAAAAGTTTCGTGACACTTTAATTGGTTTTCAAACTTGAAAGTTTGGAAATTTTTATTACAAATGTGGATCTTTAAAAGATCTATAAGTTTTCTGGAATTAAAAAAGCTTTCATAATATTATTTAATGTTAAAAGGACGGAACTAATTACAAGCCGATCCTACAGATATTGTAAAATGGCAGGTTTTAAGAAAAATGATGAAAGCTCTTATAAATTTCTTGATATTTTGAAAAATACATTTACCAAATCACTGAAACTTTTGTTTTTTAAAAGCTCTTATTAAATTATGATATACATTTCTGAGCTTTTCCTACTTTTTCTAAAAGTAAATATAAACATTTTGATAGCAAGTAAACGGTACAATCATTTTGGGGTCAGGTTTAAAATGAAAGAAACGTACTGAAACCTTACCAGGTTACACAAATATACTCATTATAATTGTTTAATTAATGTTTAGTCCTTTTATAAAAATCAAGATGTAAATGCTAAATTTAAAAGTGGAAAAAGCTTTCAGAACAAATAATTTTGCTAATAAAGTTCTAATTGTTTTTTTTTAAATATCATCAAAAATAAACATAGCTGAAAAATTTTGAAATATTGGTTCTTTCATAAGAAGCTTTAAGCGTATTTAATGAAGTTTATGTTAAAAGCTCTTGATTATGTTTTTTAAACAAAAATTGTAAATGAAGAGTCTAGGATTAATATTTGGATTTTTCGATTATTTAATCTAATATTTTAACATGATGAAGACAAATATTAAAAGCTCTGTTCATATCGCTTGATTATGAAAGTTTCAATTTTTTAACTGACCTAACTATGAACGGTAGTTGCAAATATCAAAACATTTCTGATGCAACTTAAACTCTATTTACAATATTTCAAAAGCTCAGAGAATCAAACTTTATGAAATATTATGAAACTGGTTTTCACCATTTTATGACTATATTGACTAGTGATCGTTAACGATCTTGGAAGACAAACTTCTATAAACGATCACTTGGAATTGAAATCATTTCAAATCATCCAAACTTATCGATTTAATTCATAAATTTCCCGGAATTAAAAAAGTTTTCTAACAAAACTAAATTATTTACAAATCAGCTTTAAGGAAAAATGATGAAAGCTCTAATACATATCTCTCGAAAGTTTCATATTTTATTTACATTTACCAAATCTCCGAAATTTACTTATTTTTGTTCAAAGCTGTTATCATATAATTCACATTTTAGAGCTCTTCTTCAAAAGTTTAAATATATTGAAAGCACTCTGAAAACAAAATGTTTGGTTATGTAACCAAAAAAATTGTATGGTGAATTCGATAAATTAATTCGAAATACATTTGAATTTAGTATAGACTTCATGAAAGCTTTACCATTTAATTCAAGTTTACCGTCAGAAAATTTAAAGTTATTTTAAAATTTTTGTAAACATTCAAATCATTCAATCAAACTTCAAAACATTTTCAGATGAATGTTAATCAAGATCATCGACGATCGTGATCAGTTGATTTCTGGAACTTTATTTGCAAAAGAAATATCTCATGATCAGGATCGTTCAGATCAAATTAGAGTGATCACTATAAATTGATGCGATCACTTGATGCTGAAACCAAAAATTTCGAGATCAGACCAAAACCAAAACGTTACTATATCCCTGGACTTTTTTTATAATATAACCGCGTATATACCAAATACACCTATTTTTTGTGTTATTGATTTTCCTAGGCTTTTCACAATTTTACAATTTATTCCTGCATGTACTCGTAGATATAGTTTTCTATATTTTGTTGTGTTGTGTGCTTTTTGAAATATTTATGAGTGTAAATATATATAAAGGTTGTAATTTATTTTGTTGTCACTGCGAGTTTTTTATTTTTTTCAATTTTATGAATGGCTGGTGGAAAAGTGTATATACATGTATATACGAATATATAAAAATGGGAAAATTTATGCAATTTTTTTTTATTTTATGTTACTCGTATTGTTGTGTTATTGATTAGTATGGTAATAATGTATTTAAGTTCGTTTTGTTGTTGTCGTTGTTATTGTTATTCAATGGATATAAAACATGCATTAGTTTGGTATATAAATTCTATTCACATAAGTATATAGAGATAATTGTCACCCTTGTGGGATGTGTGTGAATCTCGAAAAATAAAAAATGTCATGTCTCTTGCGTTACCTATGTACATACAGTAAAAAATTGTTTTCCACCATTGTTTGGGAATTTGCGTGACAAACGACAAAATGACATATATATATGTATCTAATACAGATTTTTAATTGGTCAGAAATCATCTAAAAAATCTGTAATATTTACATCTGCACATCATCATTATTATTTATATATAATTATTTTAATTAATGTTTTATTATAAATTTAAAAAAAAAAAAATTAAAAACTATTTTTATTTATTCTCATGATAGCAAACGCGACATATAACAATATTTTAGTTGTTGTTGCATTTTGTATATACACAAAACTAAAAATTTCATTCTCAATCACGTTTTTTTGTTCAGCGCAGCTATATGTACACAAAAAATTTCTCATCGTTTGTGTATGTTTGGCACAAAGTACCTATATACGATTTAAGTGGATTTTTCTTTTTTTATTTTCTTCATCGCATCATCTCATCGGAATAAAAAAAAATTGTCTTTTTAAGAGTTTTTCGTTTCATGGTAAAATTCTAATTAATTTTTTTTTTTTTGCTGCCTTTTTCCGTTCGTACTATTCCTGTGTGTGTCATACGTACAAACATAATTTATATATATATATATATACTTTTAGCTTATCTCAATTGTCTATTATGTATGGTAATATGATTTAAACAAAAGGAGGAAATTTAAGGGTTGTTTTGGTTGGTACTATATACATACATATAGAGGTGCCGATGATGAGAAAAGTCATGCGCGAAAATATTTTCATGTGAACAAAGTTGAGAGGGAAATCTATACCAAAACATTATTCCTATAA
Source organism: Tipula unca (assembly GCA_951394425.1). Classification (NCBI taxonomy): domain Eukaryota; kingdom Metazoa; phylum Arthropoda; class Insecta; order Diptera; family Tipulidae; genus Tipula; species Tipula unca. Next base: position 11,069,002 of record OX596382.1, read on the forward strand.
ATGATTTTGGAGTGGCCTTTAAAAATATACGGTATATGGGAAAATTGCTCATCAAGGTCGTTGACATCATTTTTATACACAAACCAATAATTTAAAATTGTTCGAACCATAAAATTGGATGTTTGGTCCTGTTTAGTACAACCGATTACCGAATTTAAATTTTATTTGTTGTAGAGAAGTAAGTTGACTTATTACCGATTCTTTTAATACCAAACACGGGTTTATAATCTCCTTCCAAACCGATAAATTGTATGCATGGCAAAAAATGTGCCATAACTTTTTTTCCGGAAAAATTTAGTTTAACGTAATAAAGTTACCTTACTCCAAACCATTTTATAGCAGCGATTATATAGTTTGAAGAGGATCATCACATAAATTATCCAAAACTTTTATTTTCTATTTCTATATACAATCGTATTTTTTTTTTTGGAAGAGATCACGTACGTGTATACCCAAGAAAACGAAAACCCGAAAAAATGACAAAATCGAGCTGGCGAGAAACAAAAGAAAAACCACCATTAAATTTTAGTAGAACAATAATTCGTTTTAATTTTGACATTTTTTTTTCTTTTTATTCATAAAAATCGACAAAGAATTTAGTGCCTGGACAGAGGACATATTTTTCAAGTGACAGTTTTTGGAATTTTGTTTGCTTGTTAAAATTTTTATTTTTATTTTTTGTTGTTGTTGTATGTTTCTATATTATATATATAGATATATATATATATATATATATATATATATATATATATATATATATATATATATATATATATATATATATATATATATATATATATATATATATATATATATATATATATATATATATATATATATATATATATATATATATATATATATATATATATATATATATATATATATATATATATATATATATATATATATATATATATATATATATATATATATATATATATATACGTAAGAACACAATTCCAAGGGATTGTTGTTTGAGAAAAAAATAAAAATAAAAAATTAAAATTTTATTGTCTTTCTCTTCCATAATATAATATTGTGTTTTACCTGTGTGTGCCATAATCATATACATAACCATAACTCCACATAAGAAGAAAACTCAACCAACAACAACAATATACTTGGATGTATGTTACAAAAAAATATATATATTTATACAAGAAACATGAAATTAACGTACAAAAACAAAACTACACAACAAGGAAAAAATAGTTTTGAGTGTTGAAATTTATTGCACACAAGAAAATAAGGTAACATTCTGATCTATACGTGTGGTAGTCCGCGTACATATTATAATAGTCCTCCCTAAATCCGATATTTGTTTTGTAATTTTATTGTGTATAGGGTGGACGCTCTATCAATAATACTTATAACTATGGATAGTCGCACTATTATAAATTATCTCATCACATTATGCATCAACCTGTTTAAAATCCATAATATATAAATGAAAATGATACACACGAGAAATAATAATAAAAATAATAAGACAAAAAAAAATCCTACAACTTTTTATCTCATACATAAGTATGTATAAGAAAAAGAACAAGAAATTGACTGTCTAACAGAAACATACAACGACAACAACAAATCGGATACCCAAAAAACAAAAAAAATTGTAAACATTCAAGAAATATTAGTAAACAGACAACCGTTTCAAATTGATTAGGTTATGTGTATCTGTTTGGTATAATCTCTTGTTACTCCCGAAAATCTTTAAAAAAAAATTTAAAAACAACATCTTATTGGATTTATACACAATATTATTTTAAATCGACCGCGCAAATTTGTACGGGAATAATTAATTTGCATGGTTTTTGTAAACCGTGCGATAGAAGACTTAATTAGGCCAGCGAGGGTCCTATTTATATTTATATTACGTAAAAAAAGATATGCTGCTATACTGCTATGAACACAATTTATCGGTTTGGAATATATCGCCGTACCTCGCTTCAGTAGATTTAATAAACTTGCAACAAAATTACTTGGCCCAATAAGGTACAAACGATGTTAGTTCCGCTCGCCTCGTTTCGGTGTATTAGCTGTTAAAATATTTCTATGATTGGACCCGGATTAGACATGATATTTTCGATATTAAACAAAAAAAGTTATGGCACTTTTCAGCCAAGCGAACAATTTATTACTTTAAAAGCCGATTTTTACATTATATTTGTTATCAAAAGAATCGTTAAATCGTCCTCTCAATTCCCCAAATCGAATTATAAAAATGTTATTTAAACCATTTACTTTAAAAACCAGCAAACTATTAAAATTAGTGCTCGAATATTTTTCGAAAAAAAATATATTTAAAAAAAAAAGGTTTTGAGAGCAAACGTTCAAAATTCTCATAAGTGTCGTATGGCCATATCGAATAACTTAACTTGAACGGCTCTGAAATTTAGAAAAAGCTTTCACATTTAATTTTAAAAGTTTTATTTTATTCTACACACAATGGATTATTTTTTCTGAATTGTGCTGACCAACGTGGAACTTATTGGAAACTTTGTCTACAAGTTTAAATGATCCATACATTTCCTGGAAGATTTAATGCTAATAAAACTGAATACAATTTTATTACAAACCAACTTTTAAGAAAAATGATGAAAGCTCTACTGTGTATTACTTGTAAGTTTCAAAAAATTTTTACATTACAAAAAAAATGAAAACTCTTAATTTATAATTCAAATTTCGGAGCTTTTTTTAAGTTTTAATATGTTGAAAGCACACTCGAAGACAAAATTCCAGATATAATATTAAGTAACCGAAATAATTTTGGGGCCATTTCGATAAATTAATTCAAAATGCTTTTGAGTTTAGGAGGCAGCATGAAAACTTTAATATGCTACATATCGCAAAGCATACAATTTATCGATTGTTCAGCCGCTTTAAAATTTATTTTTTTAAAACCGCTTTGTCAAACAATTAGATGGTACATGAAGTTAGATCTCAGCGAGTACGCTGGCTCGGTCACGTTCTGCGTGCTGATCCGGAACGAATTGTGCAGCGATCTCTGAAAGGAGAGCCACCATATGGTAGGCGCAGAGGTCGTTGCAGGCGACGATGGCTCCACGATGTAGAGAACGACTTGGCCTCTTCTGATTGTCTTAGACAGTATGAAGACCAAGCTCAGGATCGAAACCGTTGGAGCCAGATTGTTGATTCAGTAAGGGGCCAGTAATGGCCTTTAACACTGTTATTATTATTATTATTGTCAAACAATTATTTACAAAATATATTTAGATGTTAGTTCTGTTCGCCTAGTTTTAGTGTATTAGCTGTTAAAAAAGTTCTATGTTTAGATACGGATTAGTTACGATTTTTTCGATAATTAAAAAAAAAAAGTTATGGCACTTTGCAGCCAAGCGAACAATAAGTTTGGAAGCCGATTTTCACATTGTATTTGTTATCAAAAGAATCGTTAAATCGACTTCTCACTTCCCCTGATCGAATTATAATGATGCCATCTAAGCCTCTTACTTTAAATAACAGCAAACTATTAACTTTTGTTCTCGAATATTTTTCGTAAAAAAATTAAATTGAAAAAAAAAGCAAGACTTTGAAAATTGGTAAAAGCTTTCACATTTCATTTTAAGAGTGGTACACTTCGAAAGCTCTAAACATTTTATTCTCACAAACATTGGATTATACTTTCTGAGTTGTGCTTTTAAAAATTGAGGTGGAAAATTTATTGCTTAGAGCTTCTAGCAAAATGAATAAAAATGTAGAACGCAAAAGTTCCGTGAATATTTTATTATAGATAGCAAAATTTGAAATATTGGAAGCTTTCATTACAAATTTAAATGATCCATAAATTTTTAGGAATTAAAAAAGCTTTCATAATATTAATTGATGCTAATAAAACTGAATTAATTACAAACCAGCTTTTAAGAAAAATGATGAAAGCTCTACTGTGTTTTACTTGTAAGCTTCAAAGTTTTTTTACATTACCAAATTTCTCAAATTTACAAAACTAATCAAAGCTCTTAATTTATAATTCACATTGCAGAGCTTTTTTTGTAAAGTTTAAATATTTTGACAGCATTGTTGAAGACAAAATTCGTGATTTAATGTTAAGTAACCGAACTAACTTTGGGGCCATTTCGATAAATTAATTAAAAATGCTTTTTAATTTAGGAGGCAGCATGAAAGCTTTAATCTCGTTTTGATATTATAATACTTGATTAGCTGTAAAATATTACAGAATAGACACAATATTTTCGACACTAAATAAATAAAAGTTATGGCAGCTTCCAGCAGACCTAGCAATTTATTAATTTGGAAGCAGCTTTAAAAATCGTATTTGGTATCAAACGAATTGTGCAAGTGCCCTCTAACCTAATCGATTTATAAAAATGCTGTCTAAATTACTTAGTTTAAATAGCAGCACGAAATATTATTATTCATTGATTGCTGGTTTCAAAAGTCACAACCCGGAGGGAATAATTAATTTGTGTCATTTTTTACCGTGCGATAGAAGGCTGACTTGGACTTGCTCGCGTCCAATATGCTACTTTTCAGCCAAGCATACAATTAATCGATTTTTAAGCCGCTTTAAAATCAATGCTTGGTACCGATCGAATCGGTAATATATCCCCTTCTTTCCTCTTAATTAGGTTAAATAAAAATACAGCGAAACTACTTGGCTCAGAGATAGCCACAAACACGAAATGTTTTTTTTTTAATTTTATACAATAAATAGGGAAAAACAGTTCAATTAGCATCACTGCCTTAGCAAAACTAGTGAGATCCTACCAGAAATAGCGTAAGGTTTGAGTTCACACAAAGATAAAATAATTTCATTAAAAAAAAGTTATGACACTTATCTGCCAATCGGGCAATTTATTAGTTTGGAAGTAGTTTTTTTAATCGTATTTGGTATCAAAAGAACCGTTAAATTGTTTTCTCACTTCCCCCAATCGAACTATAAAATTGCTACCTAAATCAGTTGGTTTAAATAGCAGCAACGTAATAATTTTTTTCGTTAAAAATAAAATTTAAAAATATGTGTTTCCATCGATTTTACGTGACCATGTCGACCAAACAAATGGGTTTTGACCGATTTCGTTTCAAATTCAATTCTTGGCGCGCACACACACACAAAAAAAGCTAAAAATAGTTCACCTTTAAAATAACCACGCACAAATCAACTTTAAAATTCACTTCATTTATCCTCTCTCATTTTTCATTATTTTTTTGGTATCCAAACAATAATTTTCCATTCTCCGGAAAAACACACCCTGAAAAATCGACAACAAAACATAAAACTAAACAAAACAAAACAAAAATAATACTGTGCATCATAAAAACCAACAAAAAAAAACTAAAAAAAAAAACATTGATCGTGTGCGCAAGTACATGTAATGTGGAAAATTATGTTCAGCGCACGCATATGTTTTTTTATTTTTGTGTCGAAATCATCACAACATATATATATATATATATATATATATATATATATATATATAAATATATATATATATATATATATATATATATATATATATATATATATATATATATATATATATATATATATATATATATATATATATATATATATATATATATATATATATATATATATATATATATATATATATATATATATATATCTATATATATATATATAGGGTACATAATATACATATTTTATGTAATTTTATGTTTGACAGACAGAAAATACGCGTGAGTAAACAGAGACAACAACAATAAATAAATAAAATGAAAATGTAACAACATTGAATATACATAAATATATAACGAAAAATATAAAAATTTGTATGTGTGTGTGTATGTGTGAGAAGACATTTTGAAGTTGCTTGAGCACATGAGAGCTTTTTTTTTTACAAAAAAAAGCTTTTTAGTAAAATAAAATCATAATAAAATAAAAAAAATTAAATGAAAATATATTTAAAAACCCCACACCGTGTCTTATAGTCTTACCGGCACTAGTTCTAGCTTTGGTACGTTGTGGTTTAACATGTGGGCTTATTGTTGGTCTACCACTTGTTTCAAACTTTGTTTGAAATGTTTGATGATATCCATAGCTATTTTCGTATCCATTATATAGTCCACCGCCGCCTCCGCCGCCGCCGCCTCCTCCACCGCCTCCTCCACCACCACCACCACTTCCTCCAGCACTATTATTATTATTATTATTATTACTATTATTATTATTATTGTTATTATTATTTCCGCCATTTTGTTGTTGCTGTTGTAGTTGTTGTTGCTGATGTTGTTGTTGCTGTTGTTGTTGTTGTTGTTGTTGTTGCTGCTGTTGCGTCGTATCAAATAGTCCACCATTTAACGGATTATTACTATTGTTATTATTATTACTACTATTATTCATACTATTATTTGTAGTCGTACCTTCACGTTGTTTTGGTGCCGATTGACCACTCGATGGTATCGTTGGTTTTATATCTAATGTACAACTAGAATCTGATGTGACTGAGGTAGTTGATTGCGCTTGCTGTGCCGTATGCATGAATGCATTTACCGCCGCCTGTTTTTTATTAAAATAGAAATACTAAAATTTTAAACTTTTGATATGCAAACTATTGCCGATTAAAATCAATCGATTTAACAATATTTTATATTGGCTGTATTACCTGATATTCGGCTGGTCCCGTTTGTACTGAATCAGGTGTTGAATCTTTTGGTGGTGTAGGTGGAAATGAAAATAAATGTTGGGCGCCCGTTTGCCCCGGCCCCGCCTGCATTTGACTAACTTTATCCTGGGGATCTTGCGGACACGCAAACGGTGAACTCCATGCGCTGCCATGCGGTAGTGATTTTGGTGCATCGCCCAGCCAATGGAGCGGCGAATGAAAATGTGGTCGACATACTTGTGGTGATGTATGTGATGTTGGCATTCTTGAGGCTATAAATAAATAATAAAAAAAAATTGCATACACATTAATAATTTTATCACAACAAAACTTATAAATAATTTTATAAAACACAAAAAAAAAATAATATTTTGAACGATAATAAATTATTTACTTTGGCGGTTTTGTGAATATTAAATTATTAGTTATTACTATCTACGTATATACACATGTGTATATAATCTGCATACTATACACTATACCAGTAATCATATCGCCGTAATTTAATCGCGCATAGCACATAGAGAGAAAGAGGTAATTATTATGTCATTAAATATTAATTAGTTTTCTCTTCGCGTATTACATACAAGTTTTCTGTACACCAATGTTGGATATATGGTTGACAGATAATTGCATATTAATTAGTTTTGACAGATGTGTATGAGTATTTTGGTGTTAGACCCAAAATAGGCTATATTCTGTGTATCGGAGAAAAATTAAAGATATGCTAGAGATTCAGACAAGCATCGACTGTTCAAGTGTAACAAGTACTAAAACATCACTTTACGGTATCAAATTACTCGTTGATAAGTACACCAGCTTCCCCAAAACGAACTTTACAACTTAGACCGAAATTGGTCGCCCTATTTAGGCTCAAACTCGAAAAAAAATCATGGAAAAATAAAAACGCATTTTGCATTGTAATCTAACTACCTCAGTAAGTTGGTAAAGATCACTTTTCTTCTATATACAAAAAAAACGTAAATAATAATCTAGATACAAAGTACACGTATACCAATATAATTGTAGTAATCATAATAATATATCCTTTTAATAATAATAATAATTGCGCAACTATATAATTCATAAATAAAGTTGGAAAAATCAAAATCAAATTATTATGTTCAATTTTGCCTCAAACCGATCATCATACGCGATCGATCGTAAAATTATTGCATTTTCAAGTTATATATTTATAATGATCGCGCCCATATATACATATACAAGAAACCAAATTTTATATTCGCGGACACATGATCTTGGATTTCATATGAGATCCCACTCATGATCGTGTATGTATATATATATATATATGTATATATATATATATATATATATATATATATATATATATATATATATATATATATATATATATATATATATATATATATATATATAATTCCAAGTAGACAACATGGCACTCATAGAAAATCAGCATATGGAAATTTAGTGTACGTTATTCAATATATATGTATATAAGAGATTGTGATCGCGTATACATACACATACACATGATCAATAATTCATCGATCATTTTTTTATTTATTATTCATATATATCGCATAATATACAACAATAGCCGCGATAAAAAAAAATGCACTCTGCGCGCGGGATCGATCGTACAAATATTATAATTTTTTAGTTTTTTTTTTGTATATTTTCGCGATCGTTTATCCATTCTCGGATAAATGTTTATACATAAACCAAAAAAAAAATACACAAAAATGACAAATAACGTTTTTTGGTTTTGTTTTTTTAGCCAAATGCACACAAAAATACGATTCCCTTATTTAAATATTTATGAATAATTTTTATATCGGACATCAAACGTGCGATCGCGATCTATATATACAAATAATATAAAATATGACAAATTTTTTTTTTGGTACCAGTAAATATGTTTAAACGTGTATATACTGGACACCCAAATAAACAACGATCGTGCCAATAATTATTATCCGCGATCGATCATCATACAAAAAAATTAAAATAATGTCACATATGGAAGTCGATATTGTAACATCCGGGGTTTTTCTTTTCCACGCTAATTAAACTGACTTAAATGCAAATTCTCGTTCAGGAAACACGATCAAGTAAAAATATTTGACAATTTACTATGTATGTTACCTATATATCCACATAAAATTGTGTGGCATAATATATAAACATGACAGGCAGGTGAATTTCAAACACACAACGATCAACTGATCGTATATAGATATACACAGGTGAAATGAAAATCATAATTTATATAATAACAAAATACAAAAAAATGTCTGTAATTAAATTTATGATCATTAAATTGATTTATAAAAAATAAAATTGTAATAATTAAAAACGGTTTTTTCTTTTTGGGTAAAGGAAGAGGAACTGTTTTTAATTTTAATGATCTTTTTTTTTTGGGGGGGTACTCCGATAACGATCGCAACGATACAATATTTAGTTGATCGCTTGCATAACTTTAGCATTTTAAGGGATTGTCTGCTCATTAAAATATTATTCGAAATGAAGCGATCGTGAATTTTGTGAGTACGATCACTAAATTATTACAGCGTGATCGATTAAGATTATGACGATCACATTATTTATTTTAATCGCGATCACCTAATCGCTCAATAGTACCGTGGTTTCAAATTCACGAGAAAATCTTTTAACGAAAAACTTGTTTACCAAGGTGACTGGGAGCTTTAAGTTCAGATAAAGCTTTTCATTAAGCTCTTCTCCAATTTTCTATTCTTTTTACCCACAGCAAAACTAAATGACCTATTCACTGACAAGTTTTGGAGGAAAGCTTTCGTTCATAAAAAATTCATAAATATAATACAACACAGATTGCATAATTACCAGAAACAGATATTTCTCTGGCTTCACATTAGCCATTTACTATGTTTGTGGACGAAAACATGGTTATCAGACGTCAGGAAGCTTACAAAAAATTATATGTATCAACAAAGTTAGGAAAATTTAATGAAAGTTTTATGAAAAGCTTTTGTTTCACTGAAGCTCTGTATACAGTTTTGAACAGAAAAAGCTTGGAAAAAGCTTCAAAGAAGCCTGAGTAGCTTATCTTATAAATTTCTTATAAAATTTGAGCTTTGAGCCGCTCTTCGTCAGCACTACATATAAAAAATAAGCTTTTATTTAAGCTTTTCAAAATTTTATTAGACTTTGGCTTTTGTAAGCCATTTATATCGTTTTCAAGGAAAAATTTGTTAAGCTCTGCATTAGCCATTAACCATACTTTGGAGTAAGCCATTGAATTTTTTTTTATCAGATTTGAAAAGAAACTTTACGTTACAAATCAGTATACTCGCACATGTCATTGAGCGATTCTACTCAGAGTTGACTTTTATTGATTACTGATTATGAAACGCTTTCGCATTAAACTTGATTAATGGTGGTTGATGTAAAAAGTTTCGATGAAGCTTTCTTACAAATTTGTAGAAACACCTTGTGAATTGTTTGAAAATATGGTTATGATATCTGAAAGCTTAGCAAAAGCGTACAAAATACTATATATAGCATTGCCTGTTTTACGCAGGTAAGACCAACGAAATGTCGAAAGCTCACGGTCAACAAAGTTATGAAAATATTATTAAAGTTTTAGGAGAAAAGTGTTTGCATTGTATTTGAAAAAGCATTTAAGGTTGCTCTGCGTCAGTATTACACACACACACACACACAAAAAAAAAGCTTTCAATTGAGTAATTCAAAATTTTGCTAGGCTTCTTATTTATTTGAGTTTGGTTTTAGATTTCATCACCTTTTATAAGGTTTGCTATGAAAAAAGCTATTCAATAAAATGTTCACCATGCTTGGAAGAAAAGCTTTTGTTAGTTAAGGATTTATAAATAAATGGACCAAGCTCATTAAGTGAACCAATGAATGCATTTTTATCAGAATTTAGCGGACTTTTTAGTTCAGTTAGTTTTTGCTAGCTTTTACAATTATAGTTTTTAAACGAAACTTGTCATTTTCATCTCCATTCAATCTATATTAGTTTGGGCTCTAAATAATATGAAACATAAAGCTCATCAGATCACATCAATAATGTTTGTAAATTGCTACACATAATTAAGCTTTTAATTTAGCTCTTTGTGCTTTTCTTCAGTTTCTCGTAAGGCGACACTAAATAGAATAGAACACTTATAATTCTTCAGCTTTGAAGAATGTTGAATAAAATAAACTTCATTGAACCTTTTTCCATGTTTGAAGAGATATCAACGTGGCTTAATAGGATTTTAAGGTCTAATACGCTTTTAATTTTGATTTTTTTGGTTTTTAACCAAAAAATTTCATTCAGTTGAGCTTTTCGATAAAAAAAGCTTTTTGGGCCACTCTTCAAAGCCCTTTTTGGGCCACTCTTCATTTGTTTCGATATTTGTATAGAACGAGAAAGTCTATTCACGAAAAACTGGTGATGGTTACCACTTTTGGAATAGAAGCTCTCGTTCATATCGGATTCATACAAAAAATACGTTGATGTTGGTAAAATTTGAAGAAACCAATATTTATTAGGCTTACCATGTTGGTGGAGTAAATCAATGAAAACATGGTTATCAACCATCACGAAGAGTAACTTTGTCAAGACCAATTAAATGTAGACCAACAATATAAGGAAAATGTAATGAATGTTTTCAAGAAGGTTGGTGTAAAATGTTGGGCTAAATCTTACACTACAGTTTTAAAGATGCAGATTGGAAAAAGCTTTAAAGAAGTACGAGTACCGTCTCTTATGGGCTGCACTATATATAAAAAATATGCTTTCAATTGAGCTTTTTAAAATTTTACTAGGCTTACTATTTAAATGAATTTGATTTAGGTTTTCGTCAGGCTTCTATATGGTATGTAACGATATAAGCTATCACGGAAATGATTCAAAGAGAAACATTCGTTGACAACGGAATTATAACTGAAATACGAGGTGAAAATTGCAAGGGTTGAAGAAAAATAATAAATAAAATATAAATGATTGTTTGTAATCAGAATTGACAGTGGCTTTTGTTAAGATCAATTATATATCGAAAGCTCATACAACATATAAAAGTTTAACGAAAAGCTTTACCATTAGATTTGATTGAGATTGGTGTAAAATCTTTTGTTGAAGCTTTTACAAAACAACTGTGAAGCAGCCTGGGTACTAAATAATAGCGATCATAAAGCTCCGTCCCATATTAAACTTTTTGTGGTTTTCTTCAAATTCTCGTAAGACGGGACTAAATAGAATACCACGTTATCAGCTTTGAAGAATGTTAAATAAAATAAAGTTCAATGAAGTTTTTGTCAGATTAGAGAAGATGTCATGCGGCTTAATCGATTTTTATAGTACATCTGCTCTTTATATGATTCAAGTTTCGATAAAAAGCGTTCAATTGAGCTTATTAGGGCTGTTAAACGCATTTAGAGAATAAACATGAATTTAGCATTATTCGTCATTAGGTTCCATCGTTTTATTTTACTATGTCAAGAAAAAGCTCATCAAAAAGCTAGATTTTGTTGAGCTTTTCGGTCCACTTTTCATTAGTTTTGCTATTTGTGTGGTACAGTTTGAACATACTATTTTTTGATAAATTAAAAGCTTTTAATGATTATCGCCAATTAATTAAATTAGAAGAGAAAGTTTGTCAACTGAAGCATTGGAAGCATTGATAAAGATAAAAGCTTTGGAAAACAAGCTTTTGCCTGAAAGAGCAACAAAATAAAGTGAATATGTTTAAATCAATGACCTTAAGCTCAGGGTCAAAACTAGAAAAATGCAATGAAAACTCATCGAAAAGTTTTTGTATTATATTTGATCAATAGGGTTGATGTAAAATTGTCTGCTTCAAGGTGAATTAAACAAGTCTGTATAGCTTTTATTATTGGTTTCTTATCTATAGTTTGTTGAAACACTTGTAAGGTTGCTTTACCAGCACTACATACCAAAAATAAGCTTTCGTAAGACTTTTATATGGTTCACTCAGTGAAATGTTTACCATGTTTATAAAAAAAATTTGAATTATTAGGCTGTACATTAATCTTTTACCAAGCTCACCAGAATTCATCAGGAAACTCAAAAAAGCTTACAAAATAGTATACAAACATATCAATGAGTGTTTTTTTGCCAGATGAAAGAGTGGATTGATAAATGATGTGGATGTAAAAAAATTTGTTGAAGCATTTTTACAAATTTGTTAAGAGAGCTGTAATGGAGCCTGAACCTTCTCTAGGTGTCTTAGTTAGTTTGAAAATGAAACTTTCTATATTGAATTTATCGTTAGCTTCATCCACTCTCTATTAGATTGGGCACAAAATAATATGAATCATAAAGCTCCTCAAATAAAATATTACTTCATCAGCTTTGAAGAGAAATCTAAATTTGAATCATCTGCTCAAGTTTAAATAAAAAGATTTCAATTGAGCTTTTCAAAGCAGGTTAAAGCCTTTTATTGAATGAGAATGCATTTAACATTACTCGTCATTAGGTTCCATCGATTTATTTTACTATGTTAAGAAAAAGCTCCAAAAAACTACATTTTGTTTTAGGCAACTTTTCATTTCGCTATTTTTGTGAAAAAATTGAACTTCTTGACAAATCTAAAGCTTTTTATAATGCTTATCGCCAATTGATCAAACTAGTGGAGGATATACTGGTCAACTGAGCTTTTCAAGTATATTGAATATTCACAAAATTGCTTACAATTTTAAAGAGTTAGCTTTTGGAAACATTGATGAAAATAAAGCTCTCCGCACTATTAATAATTTTCAACCGATAAGCTTTTTATTAGATTTATATGGAATTTGCTGTTTTTTGTGCGAATCATAATTTATAGCGAAAAATAAACGTGCCCATATTTCTATTATATAAATCACGATATACAGGCACATATTACGCGTGCACCAATCATAAACAAAAACCAATTATATTTAACACCTTAAACCTTTCTCCCGTACATAATATGTAATATGTACATATATATTATTATATTAATGTATAGAGAGCTACGTACTCGTATAATTCTTGATCGCAAATCTAAGATACAAAAGTGTAACAAATTAAGTCCCGATCCGCAACAAATAATAATTCAAAAAAAAAATTACTTAAAGTAGTTATTTGGTTACTTACAAAGAAGTTGCAAAATTCGCGTTCGTACAACATTAAAGTAATTTATGAGATAATTTTCAATCTCAAATAGATTGGCTACAAATTTTTTTTTTTTTTTTTTTTTTTATCCTTTCAAAGATAACACTTTAGCTCGGTACCGTATATATAATACATATGTATAAAACTAAAATGTTCTCGTTCGTTTTGATTTTTCTTACATACATAATACGCGATCATTTCCTTGGGGTTTGCGATCGATAATTTAAAGCAAAATTTTTTTTTTTTTTAAAAAATTTTTTTTGAAAATGATCGACAAAAATTTACCCAATGGGGATTCTTTACATATTTTTGTATAAATGTTTATGTTGGATGTGTTTTTATTGTTGTTGTTGTATTTAACTATTTTGGAACAACAACTGATCGCGCAGCAGAGCATAATACACACACACGGTTCGATGACCGATCGCAAATTTTTTTGTATATTTTTCGCTTTCATTCAAAAAAAATAATAAAAAAAATCTCTTTTGTTTTATATATTAAATATAATAATAATAATGCAAAACCCCGCGGGCCTTAATGTGATGTATGGACGTTCGATCTTAATTTTTATTAACAATATTTTTTCATTTTTTTAAACTTAATAACAATAATAATGTTAAAAGCAACTGTTATTGCAAAATGCAAAAATTATACACCCTTTAGTGCAAAAAATATTTTTTGTCGTCGTCATCGTCGTCTCGATCGTATAAAGATATTTTTGGTGGCTACAGGAAATTTGTATATAACCATATTTAATACGTACATATATGTACAGGCGCGATCAATTGTTTTCAGTCTGGTTAACATACCAAAAACGAATAAAATCAAATCTAATTTTTATCTAATCTTAATATCGCTTATACATATAGTTAGGATACACACACACCTAATATTTCCTGTATTGCATGTAACTATATAGAACGTCATTTTGAGACGAGAATGACAGCTGTATTCATGTACGCCATTTTATTTCGACTGAGCGCATATTATACAAAAGCAACATAAAATACAATGTTATGTTTTATTTTAGATAGAAATCATCAAATTTGCTGCCATATGTTTTTGTATATAATCGACAGACATTGTACAAAACAAAACTATAAATGCCCAACCATTTTATTACCAAGTTTATATGAGACTTGTCATGATTCCGACGGTGCGAGGCATCATCAAGTAACCAACCAACCGAAATGCATTACACACAAACTATATATACGTTTATGTATAAATAATTAACCCATACACAACATGCACACACCCATTTCGGAAGCTAATTTTAACCCCTCGATTTTATATAATTGTTCTAAATATAAATTTATATAAGGGAAGCATATTTTAACTGTCATTTTCGGATAGATGCAGATATGACGCGATCTCATAATTGAATTGAATTTGAGTGTGTTCAAATTTAATCCGTTAAATAATAAAAAATCTGAAATCGGATTTATATATTCTATACCATTTGTATCTATATAGGCACAGACCACCCTTATAAATTTTTTAGATAACTTTATCTTTATCACAATCAACCAATCTATATATACTATAAACTATCCTCAAATCGGATTATTTACCGGGGGAATTAAAATTTTAGTTATAGTTCGAAACAAACAAAAAAATGTTTGTGGGTTTATAATTATCCGTGGGAAACCCCGATTCCAAAATATAGAATACGTCTTATATTTCGGGGAGCTTTCTAAGTCTAAGATCACGTTGATTTTTATCGATTTGACCGATCAAAAATCAAAAATATTAAATACGAGATACAAATGAATAAAGCTTATAAAAAGCTCACCAAACTCTTAGATATTTTGATGCTTATTGATTTTCACAATAACATAGATTTGAGAAGAAAGCTTTTACATAACCTTTTAAATTGACAGTTGAAAATTTTAAATTGTTCCAATCAATAATGAAAGCTTTACCACAGCTTTTAATTTTTGAGACTTTTGAGTTTTTTGAAATTTGTTCAATATTTGAATAACCTTGTAAAAGCTTACGAAACACTAAACTTTGCTTTATATTTTATTACGCTTGCTAAGCCTGAACACTTTAGAACTTAATGGTTAGCATTTTATAAACTTTAAATGTGCATTGGTTTAGAACATGGTTACAACTTTTCAAAAAAAACTGTTTACAACTTTTTCCGTATAATTTTCCTATTTTTAAAAGTTAAAATAGTTAAAGCCTTCATTTAACCTGCAAAGAATTAATTTAAGGATTTCTAAGAAGAAAATAGGTTCAAATAGATTTTATTCCGAAGTTTGATAAAATTGAAAGCTTTTATGAGCTTTCTAATCGGAATAATAATGGTATCACGAAAGCTCAGCCAATGCAAAATATCTTGTGAACTTTAGAAGGTTGTATTAGTGAGTTACTAAATTCAGGCCGAATGATGTAATTTGCGCAATCTATGCTTTTAGATTAATTGTTAAAAGCCATATAACAGCTCTTAATGACTCAGAACTCATTCAAAAATTGAATAAATATCTATTATTCTTGAAACAATATAGCTATAATAGTTCAAGCTTTTAGTCGCCAGGATCGAAAAGCTCATATTTGTTATGTCAAGAATAGACGGGTACAAAAAATTTGATTCGAATAAATTTATATTCGAAATTAAACAAAACTTTTAATTGCGTTGAAGCTTTTGAAGCATCTCGAAATCTTTAGACGCTTATTAAAGCTTAGAAGACCTTAGAAATATTTTCGTTAATTTTTCAGTACGGATTCTAATAAAAAAATTATATTTCTTATTTTATTGAGCTTTTTAGTTTTGAAAACTAGTACAAAATACTAGCTTTTACAAAATTCAATACATTTACAAACAGACGGAAGGTTTTTGATTTGCTGTAATTAAAACTATCGAGTATGGTTTTCAAATTGCTGATGCTATAAAACGTTCCACAAATTGTTCAGATTGATTCAAAATTAAATCAAAAATTCAAGACTGCTTTCCTGAGAGGTTAAATTAAATTAACGTTGTAAATTAATTTGGTTTAATTTATAACGTAAAATTTCGACTAAAATATAATAAACTATAAGTTTACTTCATATACTACATATAGATTTCAAGTCTTACAACCTAAGTATGACAAAGCTTTTTAAGAATTTTGAGAACTTTTAGTAAAATGTAAAAAATTCAAAATGTTTTTACGAATTATTAGTTCAATAAATTAAAGCACAGTAAAACTTTAAATATTTCATGAATAATAAAACTTTACGCAAGCATGATCAATGCGTACAAAACTTTAAGCTAAAAATCGGATTTATTTTGTGATACGTGGATACTCATAAAAGTTTGGAAGACCAAAAAATATAGATTTTAACAAATATTACGAGAGGTAAGTAACTATTTTTTGGAGCTTTTTTAGTTTGAGAACATGAGAGCTTTTTAAATCTGGGGAGGAGCTTCCACAATGCTAAATGAATTTTATATTAGAATTGGTTATATTCCCTAACATACTAAACAAGGTTTTTGGTTTGCTTGTTTAAAAACACAACAAAATAATTTTCAAAATTCAGAAGCTTGTGAAAGCTCATTTACGGTAAATTTGATTTGATTGAAGCTTCTTTGTTATTTTCATCTGGATATATTGAAATTGGCCTCTTTAATTGAGAGTACGTTGCACATACTAAAATCTAGATTGAAGCTTTCAAACATAAGCTTTCAAAAGTATAAAGAAAAATATCTGGAACCTTGGAAGCTCAACAAACTATTGAACATTTTTCTATGAATAATGGAGGTTGTCGGTACTTTTCGTTAAATTGCTTTTATTAAACTTTTAATATTTTGAACAGCTGGAATTCACTCTGCATAGTGTTTAATTAGGAAGCTTTTATGAAATTAGATTCGATACTATTTATTTCGGAAATTAAATAAAACTTTGAAAATTGATTGAAAGCTTTTTGTACCTATCACTTCGATGTACTAATACTCTCGATAAAAGCTTAAGAAACAATAGATTAAAGGTTATACGTCACATTTTATTGAGCTTATTAAGTTTAAATCTAATTTTTGTGCTTTGCAACATGAAGCTTTTTGGCAAAGTCTCGAAAGCAACCTTTTCTAAGATGTAATAACATTTAGAAATATTTATTTTACATTTGTTGTCAAGAAACAAATTATAAGACTTTCCTAATTTTATTCAATAAAAGTTTCAATAAAAGCTTTACATTTTGTTGAGCTTTTAGTCTGAGAATTTTTTAAGAGTGCATTTAAAACCATTACATGTGGTTTGGTTCAAGCTCACAACACATGGAAAAAAAAAATTTCGAGAGGTGGATTAAATTACGGTGACAAGACTAGGATTAACATTTTTTTATATAAAGCTTTACATTTTGTTGAGCTTTTTAAGTCTGTGAACTTTGAAATTTGATTGTGTTCGCTTTCCTAATTATTTTTAAGGTTTTACAGTGATTAATAAATATGATTTGGTTCTATCTTCAAACCACATTGAAGATTTCTGCCCTAAAGCTCAATATTGTTAAAACTTGTCAAACTTGTTAAAAGCTCTATTATTTTTTCGTATATCGAATAGTGAGAATTGTACAAGTTTGTTGGTTTCTAGTTATATAGAGAGATTTGTTTGGTTAACGGTTTTATTTGAATTTGGAGATTTTGAAATAAAAGCTTTCCAAAAAATGTTGTATAAAAAAATTAAATTTTGTTAATTTTTAAATCTGGGGAACTGAGAAATTCTGTTATAATTTTTTAAATCAATTATACAGGAAATAGCCTGATTTTGTGTGATTTAACCTATAAGTTTTGAAATTAATTTTGTTTCGAACGATTTGCCAAACCAATTTTAATGCATAAACTTCGTACATACATATATAGTTTACCACCTCTGAATATTTATGCAATATATTATGTACACAAATATTTATAAACAATAATTATAAAATTGATCATATGCACGTCGTAATCACAATAATTACATAATTTTGTGTAATGCTATTATTAAAAATATTTTATATAGTTTTCCGTGCGCTGTATTATAAATATATAAAGCAAAAGTAATTTTAAACATTTATAGAGCAAAAATTTTATTATTACACAGCCAGGCAAGTATGAATGCGTGTGTGGATTATGATAATAAAATGTATATGCAATACATAAAACATAAATACAAAAAAAAAATTAAAAAGTGAAAATGTGCATTTATATCGAACACAAATTTTGAAATCATAAAAATTGAAATCATGAACCTGTTGTTCCGACGGTTCGATTCTGATGATTCATTTCCCAATATGTAAATATATCTAAATTCGATACATGATAATTGAATTAAAATTTCTTCTTTAAATAACATTTATTCTTCTTCTTTAAGATCATAGAGTTGTTTTTTTTCTTTTTGTAATTTTACGATCGAACCAATCAAATCACTTAATTGTGTTTCTGTATATATGTGTGTGTGTGTGTATACATTTTTTACGATCGATTATATTAATTATCTATTCATCGCGCCTTGAATATTTAATATATGTACATATATAGTGGATTAAAAAAATGCTAATTTAATATTTTGATTTTGGACAAGCTTCCGCTTTTAGAAATTTTAATTTTAAAGATCACGATCAACAATTTTGCGTCATTTGAGGATCGCGGGCCATTTAAATTAAAAAAATTCTCATAAGCATATACACGTACGTATAGGTACATACGTATATATCCATCCAATATTGAAAGGTGAATGCATTGTTGTGATTTGACATTTATATACGCGATCTCTCTAAAACATATATTATATATTTTTGCTGAACATGATCATGTTGATGATCATCGCGCATCTTATAATATATATGATTATATAAAAGCAACAACAAAAAAATTACCTTCAATCTTTTTTGTTTATTTTTATAAATATATATGTACTCTCGTATGTACGAATGTTTCTTATCTAAAAATGTCAATCGACATGTCATTGTTGTATTTTTAATTGTTTTCTGTTCAAAAAATAATTTTCTGCGGGAAAATATGGATAAGAACATATATATTGTATCTGATGTATATAGAAGTAGCACGAAAACGATTTTCTCATTTATTTCCAAACGCGCACACACAAATTATATCAACAATGTGCGAGCAAACATCATGAGAGAGAGGTTGATTGCATGCGCAAACACACATCTATTGTAGAATTTTTCAGTTAGAAACAAGCTTGCAGGTAACCATTAAACATAATATTATCAACCGTAATAATTGAGCAACTTATATACGTTCCAAAGAAATGCCTAAGAATCTCTTAAGCAACTTTATATAATTTATATTCAATGCAGGAAACAAAAAAAGATGGAATAAATTATGTAATTAATTTGAGCAATTTTTAAATATTGAGCTACGATATTGAGCAATACTAAATTATTTGTCGGTTAAAATTATTTCTAAAAAACTGTTGTGAAAAAAATTAACATTATTTATCAATTTTAGCAAGCACGTATTTTTAGCAAAATAAAGTTGATTTAAAACAGGGAGGCCTGAATTGAGCTCATATATTGATAAAAATTTAGCAACTTCAAGTATATATATTTGAAAATCATAATAGTAAAATAAAACTAGTTGAGAAAAAATAAATGTTCATAATTTGAGCTACTATATAATATTGAGCTACAAATTCAACAAATTTGAGGTGCAAGTTTTAAGGCCACTGTCTTTTATTCGGAAACAAATTCGCTATTCCTAATAGCACCAAAAATCAGGTAGAACGAGACTGAACGTGATTTACAATTGAAAACCGCTGCTTGATATCACTACATCTCAGGACTACAGTTAAGGTACATACAATTAGAAAAGCTACTATTTTGACTTAGTTTGCTAAAAAAATTGAATTTTATTAATAAAGCTATATTGAGCAACTATGAAATAATTAATTGTCTGAGGATATTTCAACGTCGCGTATCCTACCAAATTCAGATAGTTAGAGAGCAGGTTTCCAGCTAAAAACCGTAGATAATATATACAATTTTGGGCAATTCGTAAAAAATATCACAAATTAAGCAATTCCCACAGATATATTGAGCTTTCACAATTTAATTTAGAATAAATCATATATTTAACTAACAAATTTTATGTTTTGACAAATGTGATTGCAGTTCAAGCCAAAATAATTAAGATACAAGATTTGAGCAACTTACTTAAATCCATGAAGTTCTGGACGAGTTAATTTTGGCAAATGGTATAAGTTAGCCAGAAATAATATTCTCCACAATTCGGAATCACGAGTAATTTTACCGAAACAATTATATGGAGCAACTATAAAATATTTTAACTTTAACTTTTAACCATAGAACTCTTATCAGATTCTTTGGGACGTTGAATTTAAAGTCGTTTTGTTTGTATGTCCAATTAAGATGTAGCAATCAAGATTCCAAATCAAATAATCCAAAGTATAGAGACATTTTCAATTTGATCAACTAATAAATTGCTGTCAACTTTATGTGTATTGGGAATATTTTAAACAGCATTTCAAAAAGAATTTGGGCAAACAATTACTGTACTCAAACCCAAAATGTTCCAGTGGTATTGCTTAAATTATTTCAAATCATGGCAAAAATATAAATAATGTTTTAATGAATTATGTAATTAGTTTGAGCTACAATAAAATATTGAGCTACACAAATTGCGTCAAACAATGTGAAACTCTGATAAATTCTTTAATACAATACTAATGATTTGAAAAATTGTGAAATTTAAAAAAAAAATCAGCTACAAAATTTTACCTACTAAATTATTGAAATTTCAGACAAGTTAATATTGGGAAAGGATTTGAGTTAATCAGAAATGATTTAACAGAGTTTGCTAGACAATATTGCTTAATTACCAGCATAGCTATATTGAGCAACTTTTTGTTTTAAAAAAATTAAATCTACGAAAATTTACAAAATTTAAACTACTAACTTCTGAGCTACTATAATTAGTTGGACTAAACCATTTAGGCAACATTTATATTCTATGACTATGATTATGCAGAAAATCAGGCAAGACGTACGAAGAGCATGCCTGCAAGATCGTGATACCATCTTAGCTCTGCCCTGCCTTACGAAGGAATGCCTTTATTGGTGGTACCGCAGGGATACAAAAGAATCGTGTAAGGGGGATGGTTTAACCCGGTAAAAACAGGTTTTTTTTGAAAATTTCCATCTTCCTACGTAAAACAAAAAAAACACACACGTACACATACGACAGAATAATTAAACAATTTCACTATTCGAAAAATCGATACGAACGAAACCGAACGCTATACACACAATTCCAATCCATACCTCAATAAAATTTGACCTACTATTTTAAGCAATTCATGACAGAGGTTATCAAAAAAATTGAATATATCAAAATAGTCATATTGGCAAATAAAATATGTTTAATAGTTTGAGTTTATTTCAAACATCGATCTTACTAAATTCAGGTGGCAAGAGAGCAGGTTTTCAGATAAAAAGTGATAGTATAGAACATGTTGAGCAATTAGTACAAATAGAGCAACTCCTATAGAAATTATATTAAATAATCCTCCTAAATATTGAGTCACCATATTTTAATCTACTGGAATACATAATAAATTGAGCTACACAAATTCATCAAGTTTGTATATTTATCCAGGAAATGTTTTCTATGTTAAGATGGGCCTAGATTTGACAAGAAAAAACTGAACTATTTGAGCAATTCAAAATTATAACAATCCGTACTATATAATCTAGCGATATACAATTTGAAAATCAGATTGGATGTGTAGTTAATAGTCACATGTTGATAGAGTTAGCGACATTGAGCTACACAGTTCGACCAATTCGGAATCAAGGGCTTGATAGTGTTTGCTAATTAATTCGAAAGTTTACGAAAATAGTTATGTTGAGCAACTATATAATGTTTAAAAAAAATTAAATTAGTACCTACCATCATTTTGAGCAACTTTTAAAGAAATAAATTGATTTAAAAAAAATTGAACTACTATAAATATTTGAACTAGATGATTTAGTCAAATATTAAATTCTATGATCTTCGATCGTTAAAAGCATCTGTCAATTTCCCTATGCACAAACATAACACACACACACACATATATATATATATATATATATATATATATATATATATATATATATATATATATATATATATATATATATAGATATAAACAGAATGATCGATCGACAACGATCAAATACTTTGAGACATTGAATTAAAAAACTTTTTTTCTTTTTTCGATATTTTTTTTATTTTTATGTTTGTTTGCGCGGATCACAATGCGTCAAGAAACCAAACTCTCGTTTCGTTTTCGATCTTCAGTGCCTCACGTAAATTTAAATAATTTAACAATAAATTTTATTTTATTTATTCGTGATTGACAATAAAAAATAAAATCGAAATAAAAATAAATAAATAATTAAATAAAAATTTCGAGATCGATCGATCGAATTTGGAAAACCACCCAAAAATTATTTATATTAAATTGGAAGATCGTTTTATAAATTTTTATGATGTGTTTGATGAAAATTCCATAATTTTGTAGAAGTATGTTTTGTTTTGTGCGTGGAATTTATTTATTTATTTAGTTTATCAAAAACTGACGATCAATAAAATATAATAAATAAAATAAAATTATATAAAACAAAGCTTTTTCTTTTTTTTTTTAGGATCAACAAAAATATTTTATTTTTTAATATTTTATTTATTAATTTTTTTTAAACATATTTTTGCGAAAAATGACAACGCGAAAACAAAAGAATCGAGCGAGATTTTTATAGATTCACAGCACGGACACAATAGGAGTTTGAAAAATAGTGTCGAGATGGCCGCCTCCGGTTTCAAAAATTCTCAAGACCTCCTGGAATTTTTATTATTATTATTATTATTGCTATTATTATTGTACGATTATTGTTATTGTTATATTTCGCGATCACATAAGTTTTATAAAAAAAAAAAAATTTAAAGATCGATCGATCTCTTTTGTTTTTATTCACGTTTCGTGTTTTTTCTTTCTGTTTTTTTTTATTATTTTATTTATAAATAAAATAAAATAATCGATTGATCGCGATTGTATAACAATCGATCGACCAGACATAAATTAGCATAACCTGCATAATAAAATATATAAAAATTTTCTTTTGTATGTTAGATGATCACTATGATGCGTTTTTATTGACACAGTCAGATTTTTTTTTTTTTTTTTGATATATTTTGGTTGAGGTTATGAGAAAATCCGCGTTATACCGAAAAATTGCCCGCCGTCATTTCCTTCTGTTTTATATATGTATGTACATATATTGCCCGCGTTTATTCAGTCAGATGGTAAATTAGATTTTTAAAGCATCACTAAACATAATAGACGTTATATTTTCTCATGGCATATAATGTATGTACATATATATAGTGTTAACCGCATTATGATTTAATTAGAGTTTTGTGCACAATGACATCTTTATTCTATATATGTATATGCGAGTAGTTCCCATTTTTATAACGATCGTAATGATGATGATGGCGGCATATATACGTACATTATAATTGCATATATGCGCAGAAATTATAATATAATTATTTTATTGTTTAGGTTTTTAAAATTAATATACATAATTAATGCATAATAAAACATAAAATGAGATCAGAGTTTCCACACACATCAGCTATACATATGTTAAAATCGTAAATATTTCGTTAAAATTGGATTGCAAAAATTGCAAAGTTTCGTCCGCCGCGTGCCCAATTTTCGGTTACATTACATGCGCGTGCGGGTTCTGAACGACACTAAATTCAAAGGTATCACATAAAATCAAACACAATTTGATAATTTAACTTTAAATTTGTGTGAACAAAAAAAGCTCATGAAAAATTAAATATATTTTGACGAATGATGAAGCTTGTCAGGAGCTTTCGTTAAGTCAATTTTATTATTTTAATGATTTGTTGAGTAGCTGGAATTCACCCTGCCACTAGTTAAATTAATAAGCTTTCAAGAAATTTGATTCGATAATTGTTATTCCCGAATCAAAATAAAATTTAATATGCAAGCTTTTTTCAGCTATCACCTCAATATATTAGTACTCTAGATAAACACAATTATAGCGATTAAAAGTTATAGTTCACATTTTAATGAGCCTTTCAAGTCTGATTTGATCTTTCAAAATATTGATATTATCCTAATAGCTTAGAAAAATAAAGTTCTAAAATTTTGTAATTAGGTCAACAAAACCTATGTATTTTGCCGAGCTTTTAAAGTCTGATATTTTATTTGGAAATATTTATTTTAGAAACAAAGTAAAACTTATATTTGAACGTAACCTAGCGGTAAGCAGCTTGAAATTAAAAGTTGTAAGTCATATATTATTGAGCTTTTTAAATCTTACAACTATTGATAGCTTTTAGTAAATCAAAGCATAATAACGGGTTTTATTAAATTCGTTGACAACAATAAAATTATAAAACGTTTAACATTTTTCAACGTTGAGAGCTTAAATGAACTTATTTTGAAATAATATAACATAAAAGCATTATAAAAGCTTAAACATTTTTTTTTCAATTAGGCACCGCTCAGTTGAAGAAAGATAATCGGAAAACATTTATTTTTTAAATTAATTATATTTGCGGACTATCGAGGTTTTACGGTTCTGCCAATTTAAATGCTCAAATCAGTTGAATCTAAGCATTAACCCCGCTAGTCTGTTGCTAAATACATGTTGATAAAACAACGAGATAAAATAGATGAAATTTCCAGAATGAATTTAATCGAAAGCTTTATTCAAGCTTTTCATTTCATAAAAATTCTTGTAATACATTTGTATTAGAAAGTTTTGCAGTAATTGTTTTCCAAAAAATGAACAATCACAACGCTGTTGCCCGTTTAAACTTTCATGAAGCTTTGAAATGTAAGCTTTGAATGGTAAGCTTTGAAATGTAAACACAGTTAGAATTAAAATTTTAGAAATATAAGAAAATAATAATTTCAAAAGTGTTGTAATTTCGAAGAACGCACAAATAAAATTAAATGCATACATTACAATTAAGTTGAGCTTTTCATGGCCCTCTAGTATGATTTATACGGTGAACATCTATGAACGAATCAACAAAGTTAATGATTTGAATTAATTTTATTTAAGAAATTTGAATTTATTTCAATTACCCTGCTAAACGCGTATGAGTTTTCGTTCAATTTTCGTTAAAATAGGATTTTAATTGATTGACAACCGTAGAATTAAATTATGGGTTTCGTTCAATTTTCGTTAAAAATTGATTTTTTGTTCAGTGTGCGGGATACCAAATATGGTCAAGAATACGATGTACTCAAAGGGCTATTAGTTCTGTCTACGCGAACGATTGCGTGTAAGTAATGCTTTAGAGTTTTGGATTTATACGGGTCTTGTTTGGCATGTCATGGTTCTGTAGGAACTAAAACTCTCATGTTGGTACGAGGCAACTTTTTGAATTTGTGTTTGGGTTCGAATTTTGATCGTTGATGAAGAATTCACCATGTAGTACCTTAATATTTTTACCATATACTAGCTCTACTAGAGTGTCAGTTGAGGTCCTGCTTGAATGGGTTCGACTACCCAATAGAACTGCAATGAGACGTATTACATCTCGCTGTGAAGGCAGCTTTAGTTTGCCTACAGAATGGATCGACAGGACCATTGATTTCGGGTTATATATGCTCTTGTTCGAGTGCGAAATGAACCTAGATACTTCATGAGTTGGATGCACATTGTTGATTCGAATTATATTCCTTGGTCTGTCGTTATGGGACTCCAAATATTCTGTCTGTATTAAGATTTTACTTACAGTTTTAGCAGTCATTTATCTGATACGATAAGCTACTGGCCAACATGTATAAATTGGTCGGCCAACGTTAAAACGTAATCATAGCCATACGATTGGGGCAGTGGAACAACTGGATCCATGTGGATATGTTCTAATCTACCACGGGGTAGCACGAATTTACTAAATTCTGATATTGTAGGGCGGTGAATTTTAAACTTTTGACAGTGGATATAATATTTCTCCCTATTGCTTGTATCATCAGTATTTATTCATAGCCAGAAGTATTTTGAAGCAATTAATATGCCGGGGTATAAAAAATTTAAAAAATTCGTATATCTTTAAAAGAGCGTCGTAAGAATTGCTAATGCTGAAATGTTTTATAGTTGGCGTCACAACCTGAGCGTAATCTGGGTCTGTTTCCTTTGTATAGTGATCTTTCACAATATCCAAAGCTCATGTTGGAGAGTATTCTTTGAAGATCAGCCAATTGTTGTCGCTCGGATTGTTGTTTGATTTCAGCAAATGACGGAGTGGTTTTGGATTGATTAAATTTATTAAATTCAGATTTGGACGGCGACCGGTAATAGTCTAGAATCTATAGATGTTAACTCATCTGACATTCGTTTTAGTTAGAGATTTTTGTATAAATCGGTGTTTACTAAAGTGGAATCGCCTGCTATTTGTTCAAGCAAAGAGTAACTCATGAAGGCGCCGCCCTCGAATTCACAGTAAGTAGCGTGCTTGCTTTGTTATTCGAGGGCCTCGTGTTCGATTCCCGGTCATGACCAAAAATCACGGTTGGGTGTTTTAATGTGTAAGTATATGTGTTTGCCCGGGTATTGCTCCGTGGGCCCATTGTGGTATTGAGTGCTGGAGTAATCCGCCTAATTTTAATTTTTTTTAACTAATCAAGGCACTGCTCCTCGCTAATTGTATAGCCCATTAACTCGTTTTAAGTGAATTGTATTTATTTTCTGGCAAGTCGACTATCATTGGTATACCGTCGTTTGTGGTATAACACCAAGGGCATGGGCGAACTTTTCCTCATCGTTCTCCAAACAATGCATGAATAATTGTTGTTCGATGACTCTGAACCATGCCTCTGGGTATTCACTATAGAAGGGATGAATCTTCGATTGTATAGTGTTGAGGGGTATGTACCACTCGATGTGCCGAGTTGGCTTTCACCGTCTGTCTATGTTTGTATTTTTGGATGTTGTTTTTTACAATTCTCATTATTTCAATTTGTAACATTAATGATATTAGGTGAACAGCCCACCTCGACTTTTGATTTCGGCTCATCAAACTATTGTGAATGACATTTGAATTTTCGTTCAATTTCCTTTAAAATTGGACTGTATGTAGTTAAAATTAGGATCGTACCATACACGACGCCGTTTGTTTATTCGTGAGCTGATCAATAAATTAAATTTCTATTCTCGTGTAAAATGGCTTCTCGGTCAATTTTCGTTAAAATCGGTTTTAAACTATAAAATTACGATAGTATAGTTGTTTGGTTCCATTCGTGCCCATGCATTGCTTTTAATTCACACGTTACCATAAACAAATAAAACCGATTTAAGCCGACTATTTGAGATTTTAAGCGTCTCAACACAAAATGAAATTAGAATGTTCGTTCAATTTTCGTTAAAATTGGAATTCATAACTGAAAAAAAAACGATAACGAGTTTCAGGGCTTAGAGGATTCTAATGCGATTTGCGGCGTCAATTTAAAGAGGGATCCAAAACAATGTTCGTTAAAAATTAGATTTTCGTTAAATATTCGTTAAAATTGGATTGAACTTAAAATTAATAATTATAGATCATTTACGATACGATTTTTGCTGTTTTTTTTGGAACCATTAACGACTCTATCTGACTATACATACATATGTATATACATATCGATATTAAGTAAAAGGCCATCAATATTCCTTTTAAAGCGAATTACGTTAATCTCGCATTAAGAACCCTTTTATATAAATTAAACAATATTATAAGAAATACTTTGTTAAAAAATAACTGTGAACGTCTTTTATATACATTTCAACTGCTTTTCTTTATATATATACGAGTAATTTCTTTTCTTGTTAAAAAGTATAACACAAGACCTCTTAATAATAATTTATATTCTTATGTAACAATTTTCTTGTTTCCATTCAACAACACACAGCAGATTTTTATATACATATTTCAAGTACCTCTCTACAATCCTTTAATGCACACATATAATGTAAAAATAAAAAAAATATTGTCATCTCAGTTTTCAACAGCGTTTTTGATTTAGTAACATTATATAGTTTTTCTGGATTATAATAACAAACCGATTCCAGGTGTGTCGTCGTCTCCTCTCTCTACAGTATTTATATACAAATAATAAAATCTATGTATATATATAAAATCAATGGTGCTAAAATAAATGATCGACCACAAGCTGAGATGATCGCGATTTCAAATAACAAAAAAAAAAAAAAATAACAAAAATTGTTATAAATTATAGAGGATCAATTTCACGTCCCTTTCCGCTTTTAATTTATCCAATCACAAAAAAATATATTCTGCGCTTGTGTATTTATATATACATATGTACATATGTACGTATATAGAATAAATTCTATTATACTAAATTAAAGCGCCATAACGATCGTCGATCGCGTATATAAGTATATACTTACATACATATATGTACATAAGCGCCATTTTTAATTTTCTTGTATGATATATAATTATTTTGCATTTAGAAATAATACTTCCTGTCTTATATATATATATATATGTATATATGTGATCATAATTATGTATGTACGTATATACACATATAACCTCATTTATATTAAATTATATATTGTGCGATTGCGCGATCGAACAATGTGATCGTTTTATTCCATGTATTTCGAGGGATGTTGATCAATGATCATAGTATGACGAAATTTTGTAATCTGCGCATATACATATGTGTACGCATATAAGATGATTTTCTCACGGCGCGATCATGTACACGATCATGACTAAAAATATATTTTGTTTTTTATAGCTATCGCAGGTTCTTAGAATATAAACAAACCGTGTGCCGACATACGATCACCTCTCTGCGCGCTCGAATCTAACCCGTACCCATGACCTTTTTGTGTATGCGGTTTGGAACGTGTGTATACAGCGCTATACCAACATACATCATATATACATATTTCTTCTAAAAAAAAACATGTTTTGTTATTTTCTTAAATCATTTCTTGACGAATTGACAATTTTTTATGAGATTTTTGCGGCATTTTTATATAAATGTTTAAAAAATAAAAAGAAATAAATAAAAATTAATAAAAACTATACGGCTTGGTACGTGCAATGAATTTATATTAAATTTATAATATAAAACTATACATACTCGTAAAAACAAAAGAAAATTCTAAAATTCTAAACACAAGAAAATATTAAAAAAATAAAAAAAATTATTACTTTAATTAGCCGCGAAAAGTATGATAAATGTTTAATGGCGAGGGAACGTAAATTTATCACTTTGCTGCGGTTCGGTTGAACTTTTTGTTTTTGTTTTTATTTTTTTTTACCGTATATATGTAGATGCAGTCAATAAACAGTGCCAAGTCAACCTCAACAAATCTACCGGAACTAATCGATCTTGAAATTGTTCGGCTCAACTAAATATAATTTTGTGATACATTATAATGGTAAACGAGTCAATTATTGTGTTTTGTTGTTGATAAATCAGACGTGGGCAATAAAAGGTTGATGGTTCGGCGTTTCCCTTCATTCATTAAACATCGACATCCAAAACACGTTTAAATACAGATCGCACAAAGAATTTACATCAATTTTAATATAAAAACGAAAAAATCGAATATCGAGCTTTTCGATTTCTAAAGCTTTTTTAAAGGCGTCAAAATTTTTATTTAGCTTAACTCAAATCTTAAGAAAGCTGTACATAAATTATTTTAAAAGTTAAATGCGTTTAAAAATTAATCACTTTCGAAAGCTTTTATTTGTAAAAACCTACTTTTTTGAGGATTACGAAAGTTTTCAAAACTTGTTCAAACAAACATCCCACACATATATGTTTTTACAGAAATTTCAAAATTGCCTTCTAAGCAGTGCTCGAGTGGTTCAAAATTCGCAGTTTAAAAGTATTCGAATTAAAATCAAAATTGATCAGAATTTTCATTCAACCAGTCTCTTTCAATAAGCTTGGTTGAAATGGTAAGATAGTTTTAAGTTAGCTTTTATATCTCTGAAAGCTTAAAATTCTGAAACATCGTCAGCCCAGCTAGCCGATTATGACTTGTTAAGAAATTCAAAAAGCTTTCATATAAATTTTAAAAAAAATGCTTGGGTGAATGAAAGCTCAATTTATGAAAACGCTAAAAGGTGAATATCGGAATTCTAGAGCTAAAATGTTATAAAACTTAAAAACTATTTTACTATGTTCTTTGCGCAAAAAACTTGACCGAACAGCTCAAAGCTTTAAAACAGCCTTAACCAGTAATTTCATTTAAATACAAATAATAACGCGCCTATAAATTAATCATGTTTTATGGCTAGATCAAACTAGCGTTAGATTACACTTTCATATGAAAAATTGTGAGCTTTTATTACAAAAAGTTTTCGAAAGCTTTCGCAAATATATGCATCCCAAATTGAAACAAAAATGTAAAAAAAAATTTCTTAGCTAGTGTTTTTTATAATGAGAGCAGCTTGAAGGAAGCTTTATCAGCCTTCAGAAGCAGAAGTTCATTTAAATTGAGTCATCGTACGAAAATTGCTTCGTTTAACACTAACCACGTACTGCTTTAAAGCTTTAGCTTTAGCTTAAGGTCTATAAGCGGATGGACAATTTATTTTTAAATTAAATATGCTCTTTAGAACGGTCGAAGAGAAGTTCAAATAAGAATACGTCGTCTATAAATAACCGAGTTTGAAAGGTGGGATTGTTTAAAATTTGTAGATTAAAAATTATGAGCTTTATGCAACCAGTTTTGGAAAAACATCCAATAATCTAAAAGGTATAGAACATGCGAAAACCAACAAATACTAAAAGAGCATTCGAAAGCTTTTGCAAATATACATTCATATCAATTGTTACTTCCATCAGAGGTCATGTAGCAAATTGAATTCAAAGATCGTGTACCAATATTTAAAAAAAAATATGTGCAGTGCTCATATGGGTAAAAGCTCAACATTCACATAAGTAAAACGTAACAATTTGAAACTCAAAACTAAAAAGTGTTATAAAATTTAAAAATAATTTGCCATTTCATTTTATAGTAAATTACTTGAACAAAAGCCTCAAAGCTTTCAAACCATATTATCACTTAGAATCATTTAGACAAGTGTTAATTCTTATGACGATTTAAAATATTAACCGCACATAGCTTTAAAGCTTTGGCCATTCTTAAATTGAAAAATATTTTAATTTAAATAAAATTTCTTCAGAAAGCTGCAAGTAATTTATTTTTGAACACAAATTACTAGGCGATTATAAATTAATCGGTTCTCAAAGCTAAAAGTTGCAGAATAAAAATGATAAGCTTTTATTTCACTAAACCAATTTATTTCACAATTCACTTAATTTTAAAAGTGAGTAAAAACTTCAATAGAAGCTCAAATAGAAAGCTCAAATCAAAGTATGACTTGCTTGTGAACCCTTGTATAAAACTTTAAAATTAGTACCTGAAAACGAATACTTCATTAACTAATTAATATCTTGAACTTAGATCTGCTCATTGGGAAAACATCCAATAATATAAAAGGTATAGAACATACAAAAAGCACCAAATACTAAAAAAAATCGAAAGCTTTTGCAAATATACATAAATATTAATTGTGACTGCCACCAGTATTTATTACCCAGACACATTTATATATTTCAATGATATATGTTCAACATAGTATAGTTCGACGAGAACCACTTCGTTTAGCATTCCAGATTAAGATTGCGTGGTTGCTTACACACAGCTTTAAAGCTGTGGCATATTTCAAATTACAAATTATTTTAATTTAACCCAAATCTTTAGAAAGCTCCAAGTAATTTATGTTTGAACACAAATAATAACACGGTAATACATTAACCGGTTCTGAAAGCTAGGTTTTATTAAAAGTTGCAGAATAAAAATGATGAGCTTTTATTTCACAAAAGCAATATCCACTTTATTTTAAAAGTGAGTAAAAAATTCAATAGAAGTTCAAATATAAATATATGAAGCATACAAAAAGTGCTAAATTGTAGAAAAGCACACAGGAGCTTTTGTAAGTAGGCTTCCCATATGAAATCAAACTATGACTTGCTTAGGGGCTAGTATTAGTAAAAGCTCAAATTAAGACAAAAACTCAACAATTTGACAAATCTAGATCTCTAAGAGTGTTAACGGTCTAAATAGTTAAAAAACTTTAACCACACAAATCTATGAAGCTTTGAAAACAGTTTTAAAATTAATATAAATGAATTATGAAAAAAATTAAAGCTATATTGGTGTGCTTTCCAATTTGAAAAGGTTGATTAAAGCGTAAGGAAATGTTTAACTAAAACAAACCAGTCAATGGGGTCAAATTATTTTTTAAAAAGCGTCCAACATTTAAAAGCTTTTGAGAGTTTTTGTTACAGTCTGGGACGCGCAGCTTTAAAGCATTAACGGTTTTTAACATTAACCGTCTTTAAAGCATTAACGGATATATAAATGTGTATAAAAATAGTGTTTTCAATTAGCCTGGTTCATGAAAGCTCCATGAGATTAAAAGTGTGAGCTTTTATTTTAATAAAACTTATTACTATGCAACTTCTTCTGCTGTTGAACGCACATTACATTAAAAACTATTAAAACCTTGGATAAGTAAAAGCTTTGTACTTAAATGACTTAAAGCTCAAATTATGAAAAAGCCCAAAAACTAAACTAAAATGTATTCAAATTAAATTTCATTTTACTAATACTGTGTGCTTTTTATTCATAACAACTATATACAAGTAGAAAAAATTTTCAACTTTCAATTCAAATAGAAACAAATGTTGATACGAATACTTGACTTACTATAACTAAACTTGAATTGTGATCATATTGGAATCCAAGAAAATTCCGATTTTCTTGGATAAGTTCAACTTTTTCCGGAATGTAGAGAACTTTCACTGTTTGAAGCAATGATCACATTGGAGACTTAAAAAATGGTAAATTGCCTTGGGCTTCGAAAATTATAGAAACACCAATTTTTTGTTATAACCATATTGGAGGGGGACTACTACAAATTTGTAAGAAAACATAATTTATGTATCTTATATGTATATATTCAGATCTAAATCCACCTTTTAGCAAACAATTTTTGTTTTAATGTTTTTAAATGTCTTTTTATGTAATATAGAAAAATTAACGATCATGATGATAGAATCATTTCGTTATGGTTGTAAAAATTTCCCGGAAAATACGCTACAATAAAATCCATTACTGCATGTATGTATATATACTGAAAAGAATAAATTTTATTGTCTGACTTATCAATTGAATACATTTAAGTATATACATAAGCGCATATATTAAACAAAATGCGCGAAAGCTCACTAAACTCATCATATATTTTTTATATATTGAGGTTACCCCCATCGCATCATAATTTAAATATAATGATGAATATGTCTATCAAAACAACATACATACATACATATATATGTTTGTTGATGATGATCATACTGTCTGCATATTTTAATTAATTAAAATAAATCATTTAAAGTGAAAAATTTGTAGTTTCAATTCTACATTTATATCAAAACTATATATCTTGTAAATTTTAAGATTGATGCGCACGCATCAAATTAAATAAATTACATAAATAAGAAAATGTATAGATATAGACGCGACTAATATTACACATTTGATTTACTTATAAATTTTTTTTTATTTTTTTTTTAAAGACAAGAGTTCTTCTTTTACTTCTTCCCTCCGCATTTCTGCAATTGACAAAATAACAAACATCGCAAAAGTTATGCCGCGTTCACTCATAAACACACAGACATTTATGTACGCGACGACTAAACTGAAAAGTATAATTTTTTTTTTTTAATTTTATTTAGTTTTCTTAGAAATTAGGTTATTTCTCAATTAAATTATAAGTCGTCGTCTGTGCGATGTGGTTTTTTAAAATATGTTACTATATTTTATTATTACAGTACATTAGACACAGTTATATAGTTATATCAATGACTATATGCGGTGTATACCGCGCAGTGCGAACAGATCATAATTTTGGTTTTTTAATAAACCAACTTTTCGGCTATAAATATTCAAGACGCGTAAACAAGGCGGCTTAAGTGATGTGTAATGCCTCGTGTGAAATATACCCGGATTTAAATACTTGAGCTTTAATTCAACCTTTCATTTAGCAGACCTTGTAGTTCATCAAGTTTCATTTTAAATTTCATCTCGATTATAAAAGATTGAAATATTCCAAAAATTTCAATCATTTCATTATACAACTATCACAAATAATTGGCTTCAAGATAATTAAAGCTGACTAAATAATTTTAAAATTTTAATGATATGATGAATTCCTTAAATAATATGTTGATAGCTCAAAATAAGATACCAATAAGCTGAATAGGTCAAACGCTGTAATATCTTCAGATATTTTAAATTTGGCTGGCGAGGGATGTGATAAGCTATTCCTTCTAAGGCCGTACTCGTATTGATGGTGAGGGCCATGAAAATGCAGTAAGCCAAACAAAATTGTGTGGCCATTGAGGTAACATACTACCCAAATGAGGCGGGCATAGCAAGAAGAAGAATGAGAAACACAAACAATCAGTCAGTAAAGAGAAATTTAAAGATGAGCATCGAAACGGCCATAATTAGAAACACAGATTTCGTGTTGGCATCGAATTTGGTGGCAATTATTCAAAATAAGAAATTGAATTACCGCAAGCTAATGCCATACAAAATATGTTAGGCAAAAATCGAAAAATGTGAACGGGTATCAGATCTGACTAAATCAATCAATGCACTCGACGCAACAATATTTCTGAAAGATGCCATCTAATCGATAATGGCAGCAACCATAACAAAATGTTTTCGCTGAAAGTAATACAATTTCGAAATAATTGTTTATTGGTTAACAACGGAATTGTGAATGAATGGTCTGTCTACTAACATCCTCCACCATAAAATAATTTAAAATAATCGTCCTTCCCATATTGCTCAGAGGACCTTCTGGAATAACTTTTATTGTAAAAGATATTTTTTTTCCTCGCATTAAATAATTCAACTACTAATTAACCCAAATAAATTAGAGTTTCAAAAAAACTTCACTTGGAAGATACATACACTAACATTAGAGTTAATTGGATCTACATCTCTTAAGATCAACTATGACTATTTACATCTAATCACGTTTAACTGTTGTTTAAATATAAATATTTAATACTTTTCTGGCTTATGAGATCATCAATCATTTAAAAGATTTCTTACACAGCTTAGTAGCTGAGTTAATAAAATTTGAATAAAGTCTTCAAAGTCGGTTACAATCTCTCTTAAACTATGTTCTGACAAAGCAAACGTCGTTAATCAGGCAACCGCGAGTTTATGGACTGAGAGAGTTATAGGCAATATTGATGATCGATCTCAAAACATTTTAAACTTTCTTTTGTGCCGCTAAATACCGAGATGAAGAAGAAAAAAAATTTTTTGGATAATGCCACTTGCTATCATACCATTTCGTAATCGAACAAAAAATTGGGTTATTTTCCACCAAACACGAGAGCGACTCTTCAACCATTAACTAATAGTATTATTCAAAATATGAAATGTAATTTGATTAAATGAATTAATCTACTCGACACTATAATAATCCTGAAAGAAACCACACAATCGATAATTGCAGTAACCATAACAAAATGTTTCCAAAATTGGGGCTTTGTTAGAGATCAAATCGCTGCATTTAATAAACGTTGAACTAGCACAAAAGTATAGCTTGCTTTACATAAAATCCTGGATCTCGGCAAAAATCCCAGGACCCGGAAAAAATTAGTTGGTCAAATTATTAACTATTTGACTTAATTTCATAGATTCCGCATGCCACAATGGGTTGATACAAATCAAAATATTCTGATAATTTACAAAAAAGAACAATATAAGCTAATTAATAAACTTTTCGAGATTTTAAAGAAATTTTAAGCTAGACCCAAATTATATTGAAGACAACAAAAATTATCATTTTTTTAATAATTTTTTTTTTTAAGTAGAAAATGGTTTTCGCTGTAAGTAATACATTTGCGAAATAAATGTTTATTGGTGTATAACGGAATTGTGAATGGGTCTGTCTACTAACTTCCTTCACCATAAAATACTAAAAAATAATCGTCCTTCCTATATTGCTCAAAGGACCTTTTAAAAAAATTTTTTTTATAAAAGATAATTTTTTTTTTTAAATTGATTCCACCAATTGTGCTGGTTTTTATTTGAATCTTGAACAGCTTATGAGTGGGTTAATAACCGGTTATAAGATGTCCTTTCAGCAGTAGAAAAGGCTGTGTTGATACAAAATCGGATCTCGAGAGAGAGAGAGAGAGCGAATCTCGAGTCCGACGGGAAATATTCTTCATATTTTATTCGGAACGTAATATACTCTAATGTCCCACAAGTATATGAAAAAAGTAAGTCAATATCGGAAATGATAAAAATCAGGCTATTTCGTATATAAACATGACGTTTGACGCACATGAGCATCGGGTCGAATATCGATCGCATCATCGCATACATACATACATGTACATAAATAGTCGCGCGCGTTTATTAAACCTAATTTGCATAGAAAAATCATTACGCGAGAACACTATAAACGAACCAACAACTAAAATTTATGTATATTCTCACCATAAAACATAAAAACTATATATATACATACGCATAATATACATTTTAAGTTTTAGTTTTTATTTATTATATTCAAAACAATAAAATAGAACTATTATATATAGTTTTAAACTATTCCAAAAAATTAAGAACACAAAAGAGGTAAAAAAAAAAACTTAAAATAAAAACTATTTTAAATAGCGTCGACACACCGACGGCACCGTATGCTGTGCAGAAATAGTATAAAAGGTAGAACGTCTTGTGCGTATATATACAAGAAAAGTAAAAAAAAATAATGCAGACGACAGTGTGCGGTTGACCTGTAATAAACCTTTAGGGGGTCGGAAACGAACTATACATAGTCGGACATTATAAGATTAGACGCGTCTAACGTCTAACTGCAATTATTATGGCATTGTTGTACACGAAATTTGTTTTTTTTGCAAAACGCATCATCCACTAAATACATATAAAACGAAATACATTTTTAATAGTTTAGGCGACACTAATAAAAAAAATAATAGTTTTATAGTTTTTTAATTATAAAAATATATATTTATTTAGTTTTATTGAGCCATAAAAATAATTTTTGAAAGTAGTTTTTCGGTGGTGGTTCCTTGTGCGCGATTAGAGATTTCTTAGAAATTTACGATTTTTATATCAAAATATCAATTTTATGATGATTGACATACTTTAAGTGATATGGCTTAACTTAAGTAAATTCATCAATCGCGCACACATATATAAATAATAACGATGATCATGATGATGATGATGATGATGGTAATAATGATAGTAGTAATAAAATCATGAATTCAATCGATGTGCTGCGTCTTGAATTTGTAATTTAAAGGTGTCGATGAAAAACGATTGTCTTGTGAATTTTAAATAAATTTAGTTGTTGTGTTGTTCTCTTCTTATTTATTTATTTGATTATTTTTTTTTTGGTGCGCGGTTCTCGCATCTTATATAAGACGTATCCATATAGGATATATTTATATGTATACAGACAGACAGACAATCTTTTTTATTTATGTTGTGTACATACTTGGATATAAAATGTATATATATATACGATCATGTCAAATTAAATTAAAAATGATCATCAAATTTTTATGATATTTTGATTAGGGTGCGTAATTGAATTTAAATCCAGAATTTATTGTTTGTATATACATAAATGTATGTTTTATGATCGTTTCAATAATCATAATACGCTCGATATGTATATACAGTAATTATGGTTGAATTATGCGATTGTGTATACCAATCAGTGCCTTATCATCAAAAAACACAATTCATGGCTATGCAGACATCAAAAATATTAATTTTTGATTTTAAAGTCATCGTATTTATTTTAAACACCCGGATGGTTATTTTAAACAAGCTTAAATTTTAAAATGGAGCTCGACTAAATTAGGGGTGTAAGTTGGTCAGACGAGAAAAAAAAATTGAATGTTAAATTGAAGGTGATTGTATTAAATTTAACAAATAATTTATTTGGAATTTAAATGTTTGTTAAATACTTATATTC
This sequence comes from Tipula unca, assembly GCA_951394425.1. Classification (NCBI taxonomy): domain Eukaryota; kingdom Metazoa; phylum Arthropoda; class Insecta; order Diptera; family Tipulidae; genus Tipula; species Tipula unca. Next base: position 11,107,865 of record OX596382.1, read on the forward strand.
TCGTTATAACTCGACTTGCGCGAATTTAAAAAAAAATTATAAGTTTCTCGACGGAGCTGCAAAATTATCTCGTTTAAGTCGGAACACTTACAGAAGGTTTGATACAAGTTTGAAACAGATTTGATATGCATTCAATACATAAGTTTTATTTGTATGACAAAATGTGATGATAATACGTAACCACCTGAATTAATATAAGTGTTAACAGTAGATTTTTGATCAGCATGCATGTCTGCATAAATACTAAATTAAATTTTAAAATTCTAAATCTAAAGCTCACATAAAACGATTTTATAATTATGTGAATTGGAACTCCTCGCACAAATTCTAAACAAACTGTAACTCTTATTTTAAACGACAACAGTATTTTACTTTCAATTCAGTTATGGACTTATACATGAATTTAATACTAAAATCGTAATTAACATTTTCGGACGATTTTTATAAAAACCTAGCTATGTCCATCTATACAATTTAAAATACAATTATAAAGCTAAAGTGGAAGTAAAATTTAAATTATGTTTTGTTGTCTGATGCCCTTAACATTTATCGAAATTTGAACAAGTAAGCTAAATAAATTAAGCTTACTTCTCGATGTCACATTCTATTTAAATTGTGCAAGCTTGTACTAAGTTTAAATAAACAAAGCTGTTTGACTGTAGTTGGGAAAGTAATAAGTTGAGTATAATCTTGGGGTAGATTTTTGATGACATGCTAGACAACTAAATTAAATTCTAAAATTTTAAATCAAAAGCTCTTATATCGTTGTTAAAATTTTTCGGACGATTTTTTTTATTAAAAGAACTGTACCTCAATTTTAAAGGGACCACAATAATTAATTTCAATTCAGTTATAGTATAGGCTTAGGATAGCGAAAATCGTTATTAAACTGTTCCAGACGATTTTTTATAAAAACTGAGCGAAATCTACAATTTGAAATAAAATTATATTCAAAATAAAATTATATTTTAATTCACTTTAAAAATATAAAAGATTTGATCCAAATTTGAAACCGATTTGAACACGTAAGCTGAATAAAACTCACTATCTAATAACTGAATAAAATCTCATTTAAATTATTTTGTAGTAAATTTGAATAAAACAAAGCTGTTTGGATACAGTTTGATTGTAGTTTGAACAATTTTGTTCAAAGTTTGGGGACCGAACCAAAGTCTCTACGTGTATACGTTTGATTTATGTAGGAATTTCAAAAAATTATTTATATTTGATTGGTTTCAAGGAACATCTACCTGAGTTCAATTTTAATCCAATTTAACGCGACACAAATAGAACAAGATAACCTGAATTGGGCAATATTAGTGGATATTAGTGTTCAATTACAATCCAATAATGAAGACGGAGAATCTAACTATTCAAATAATACGAGGCATCAAACATTGTAGCATTCATCCCCATCTCACCCAAATATTCCTTCAATGTTCCAGAATCTTTACCAGAATCATCAACCTCCAGTATTCCCGTTTCTCTATAATTATCCCTAAAGCTCAATACCTCTTTGCTCAATAGATCTTTGCTCAATAACCTTTCCCCCTACGTTAACCTAACACCAACAACGTTGCCCTTCCATACGGCATTCCATTTCAGGCACCATTAGCCACCAGGTTATCACACAATCAGCCCGGACCGCTCATTACAAATTCGTTTATTCCAAACTAACCGGCAAATCCTGTGCCTCAATTAGCACAAAATAAGTCCAATTACCATAGTATACTCCAACAAAATTAGATCGAAGAGTATCTCACGAACATGCCTCCGCGCAATCTAGTAGGTCCCAAGAATATACTTTCCGTGCAAGACCTGTACATAAATGGGGCATTTCTTTCGATGGATCTGCAACTTCTTCAATGATATGCCTTCTTTCATGAAGGGTTCGGCAGGCGAACATTATTGGTTAGTTCTGGAACGACTTCCGGGATGTGATTGGAATCAATTTAAAACTGCATTCACACATCGGTTCCAAGATCGACGAACGAGAATCGTTTACCGAGTTTTATTATGATATTTTAAATTTAATTCTGCCTTTGAAGGTACTATTCTCAGAACTTCAGATTCTGGAGATTCTGAAGAAAAATATGCGAGCTGGAAGAGAAATATCATCGGTTTCAGATCTCATCAGTATCTGTATACTTAAGATATTTGGAGAAATGTCGGACTGGTTCCAGAACAACTGATACAAAGAACCATTCAGTCTGTCAGAGTTCATGAAATGGAGATACTTGATACAGAATCATCTCGGCTTGTGGTTAATTACAATTCAGTTAAGGTTTCTAGATAAATTCAACGCTAAAATCGTTATTAAAAATTTTAAGACGATTTTTTTGTAAAAACATAACTACAATTTGAAATAAAATTTTAAGCCAAAATCGGCTTGACGTAATTCCAATTAAGCTAAAAATTAAATAAAAATTCGAACTAACATTAACTCAATCAGCCATCTTGACTACACATTGGAGTGAATATTAATCAAAAGCACCACGACTCAATGCTAAAATCGTTGTACTGGACGATTTTATATCGTATTTAATTTAAGCACGCGGATTTTAGTTTATTTCTAAACTATTCTTAACATACACCGTCTACTACCACATTGAATCAAATTCGGGATTGAAGTTACATTTTGTTATCAATTTCTCACAATTATAAAGGGTTTGATACAAGTTTGAAACAGGTCCATTAAGCATGTAAGCTAAATAAATTAAGCTTACTTTGTGCAATGTCACGATCTGTTTGAATTATAATCGTTTGCTAAATTTGAAACAAAATGTTTGGCAATTGTTGAGTTAATATTTTAACTCAGCCGTGGTTAAATTACCTAATCGAAATTATATTTTTAAAATAATTCGTCAACCCGTAATTAGAATATGCTTTATGGAAAATCCGGAATTTACTTAAACAAGCACATAGTTAAATTAAACGTTAGAATATTTAAATTCAACTTGCCCGTCGGTTGAATACTAAATCGAACTGTTATTTAAATTTAATGCACTAAGAACTGTACGTGAATAGTTAATAGAAATAGTAGTTAAATCAACTAATCAACATTTTAATTTCACCCAGTGCGTAGTTAATTTAACCATTCGAATGGTTAATTTAAATATTTGTAATTTAAAAATATAATCTCGAGTGAATAACAATTTTGTAATCCGATTTTTTACATATTTCGAAACTATCCACTATAAAATAATATGCGCATAAATAATTTACTACCTTGTCCTATAACTTTCGTCTCTAACAGTATAATGTAAGTGGTCATAAAATGGCCAAATTAATAAAATATAAAAAATAAACTAACGATCATTAAAAACTATAACATATTAAGTTGATCTAATTAAGAAGAGAAATTTTTATTTTATTTTGTATTTTATTCGTTCGCGCGATCATCAATCAATCAATTAAATTGATATTTGCACATACATATACATAACACAAAAATTTGTCATAAAAATTGGATTTCAAAGATTAATTTTAAGATGTACGTCTTGAGAAAGTTAATATAATTTTAATTAGATTTATAATGTTAACGAAACCAAAAACTATTAACACAAATTTTTAGCAATAAAGTTGATTGCCATTTTGTCACTCTTTTATATATATATATATATATCGTTTAGTTTTTATATCTCTAAACTATACGTCTATACCTATGTTCACGACGAAAAGAGCAATTATTTATTGGAAATTTAAGTTTTTTATATATTTTATTTTATTTTCGTATAGCGTGATTAGAAATACATTTGTATCCCTTCGAATAGTTTTCGAAAAAAAAACTTATGGTAATCACACTAAACATATCTAATATTGCTATTTTAGTTTTTGTCATCGATGTCGCGCGCGCTCAAAATATTATATTTGTATAGTGTTATTGATTATGGCATATATATAGTTATGTCGTATAAATATATATTATATATATATAGTTACTTACCGGGGGTATATCCATATGAATAATGACGACGACTACTATTTTCTAGTGCATAAAATGCGCCCATATCACTTGCATCGTGGCCAGACGATTGATGTCCACCACCGCCGCCGCTCCCGTGCCCACCGAGCGTACTCGGTGATCCGCCTAATCGTGGATTATCATACCAACGTGCTGTCTCCGCCGTTGATGTCATATCCATTTTTGATTAAATATTATATTTTCTAAATTTGTATGCGAAGTTTAATATTTTTTTTATTTAATTTTCTCACACTTATGATACAAAAAAAAAATGTCACCGTTAAAAAAAAAAAATTTTATATTAATTTCACATGTTACAACAAATTTTCACATGAACCGTTTTATAATAATAAAATAAAATATAAAAATAATTTTCTTAATCGTCACAAATCACAATAACAACATTTACACTTTTGATTTATATATTTTTATTTAATTTTCCACTTTTTTTTTAACTATTATAAATCACAAAAATAAAATTATAAGATTTATATAAGATACGCGCGAAATTTTTCCACAAAAAACAAAAATTTTACTTAATCCAGTTTCTCAATTGTTTATTTAAAATTTATAAAATACTATTATCACTTTTCTGAAAAATACAATAATATATTTAAAATAAATTAATTACGTATTTAAAATTCAAAACAAGATTTGATTGATCGCGATCAACTTCACCAAACCGACTGATCATCAGCCAAATCAATCTGCAACTCTATATTATGCTATATCGCGCGATATAATAGGTACAATAAAAAAAATAAAAAAAAAAAGTTTCGTTTTGGGGACACTTGTGTGTTTAAACTTTAAATCGAGTTGAACGATTATCAAAAAACAAAATACTTGACTAAAAAAAATTTTTTTCTTATCGTATTACACTTTTTTAATTTTGTCAACTTAATGATAAGAAGCGCGTTTAGTTTAATTGGTTTTTATAATGTCGCGGAGTTTAAAAAAAAAAAAAAATTATTAAAATTAAATTTGGTGATGTTTTAAATCGCGATATTGGTTTTATTGATCAAATTAAATAAAAAATTTAAAATTTTTGTGTCGTGGTCGTCTAAATATAGACTTATCGGTTTCGTATCGATATAGATAAGAATAAAAACTATATATGAAAAAAAAATTGCTGCAGTAACATATCGTTGTTTAATTTCTTGCACCGGGAGTAAATCAAATTTTCTGTATAAGCCGATTTACGTTTTATACACATTCTACGAGAAATAGTCTGACGTTTAAATTTTATTTTATTTAAATAAAATCGGGAAAAAAAATCGGGAGTCACTGTATTCAGGACCGAATAGCATGGAGTGCAAAATTTTTTTACAAAAAACAAAAAATGGAAAGTGCGCATTGGACTGTCATAATTTAGATAAAATTAGAAGAAATTTAACATGCATAAGGTAGATAAAAAAAAAATTGGTATTAAGATGTATATAAGGCATGAAAAACAATTTTATTTTGCCCAAATCCGTACGCCAGATTATTTTAACATATTATAATCCGACTGCTTTGACGTGAAACAGCCTGCATTATAAAGTTTATTTTCTACAGATCTAACAAGATTAGTTTAAAATAGTTTAATGCCTAGCACGTCGATTAACACAAGATTTAGCCACCTTTAAGAAAAATCAGCAATATTTTATTACTTTAACCCTTTCTAATATATACTATGCGTTATCTATATATACTAAATCGCGCACACACTAAACTAAACAAGATTAATGATATCGTATATATATGAAAGTAAATAAATCATAAAGTTATGAACACATCGATAATCGCGCGAGAATGAGAAAAGGAGGCCTCACATATCTGTCTAATTATTCTGCCACCAAATTTTTTATGTAATTAATTTTTGGTTTTTTAATTTATAGTTAATACAAAGTATATATACCTTCCTTAAAAAAAAATCAATCAATAGTCTAAGAAAATAAATGACTTGACCTACGTCGTGCTGGTTAGTTGTTAAAAGGTAATTTGGATTTTTTTTTCTTTTTTTTTTCAATTTCAACTTAACACTTAAGAAATATATATTATAAATCAGGTTCATCTCTTTACTATATATATATGTGTATAACTATGTAAGAAGCTGTCAGTTTTCTAATTAATAATCATAATATAGAGAATAGCGCAGATATACCAATACTTAAGATGAAATTAATATTTTTTTTTTGTTTGTAGATGATCGAGAGTAATGAGTTTCGGTGGTAATTTGGAAGATATTTAGCCAGTGGCATATTTGTATGATAGAAATCGTGCGCCTCTTTGTTTACAGTTTTAAATAGTTTTTTACGATTTTTTTGTTGGTGCGCGCGATTTGGTGCGAGCTACTACACTATTTGACTTTTTTGATATAGGTCGACCGATTAGTAATGGCTAAATTATATAAAAGAAAATTAGTCAATTTTCACATCGCACGTCTAGACATAATTATAACACGAATTATAATATTATATATGAATGCATAAAACTATCCGACGGACTATATATTCTTGGTACCTAAAAATTATAAATATTGTGTACCTTCCATGAAATACACAACTAATCATGATAATTGAAAATTGAGACTCCTATTGAGCTTTTGAGACGATGATTTATTGATTTCTATTCACCATGGTTTATAATAGATGTATACAGTGCACACACACACGCACATAAAAAAGACGATCAATATAATAAATGTGTACATGTATACGTATATATATATATATATATATATATATACAAAAGGAGGTATAAAGATGTTTACAAAACTATATAGGTAGTGTGGCAAATCGATGGGAAAATATTGTGACACTTGTGCAAAAACCGGCGGGATTCGTAAATTTTTTTTTACTAATTTGATCAAATTTATAAACGTCAATTAGCATAAAACATAATTTATTAACCTTTTTTTCGTATTTATGTAAATATGTTGCGGGTATAATAGTAATTCCTCAAGAGGCGCGTATGTGGTATATAAATCTATATACAAAATCACTATATAAATCCGATCACAATCACTGTAATATCACTGATCACTTATCACACTATATATACATCGATTTTTATCAATTTTATCTCATATATTAGATCACTTCACTCACTGTAAGTATACCGCACAAATTTTATAAAATCCCGCGACGCGAATTTCAAAAAACAAAAACAAAAAACAAAACACCGAATACACCGCGAGTACTATAGATACGCGCGCACACACTGTATATACACAAGAAAATTTATATAAAGTTCAGTTTGATTGATAAACGTATATAAAATCGGATTGCAAATCAAATCAAATATATTTTTTTTTTAAACAGTGAAAATTTGTTCACAGAAAATTCAGAAAAAAACAACAAAACAAAAACAAAATTTTCCCATATTTTCCTTCATATACACACGCAAACACGACAACGGTCTTCGACCAACTAAATTGTATTTTTTTCTATACGCGCTAACGAATTCGTGTTGCGTTCGTTAAATTTTCGTTTCTTTTGTGTGTTTTGTGTTTTTTGTGTTTTTTTTTTAGTCGTTGTATACAACAGACACACACACAAAGCACAATTTATATATTCTATTCTTTTTTACTGGATACACACGATCATATTTGGATTGGATTTAAAATGGGGAGGGCGTGGCTTAAAATTATAATGTAGACGCAAGCTATTTGGTATGCAGCTTTTAAGCACAATAAATAAAGAGAGGCGTGTACATAATTCTAGAGAATCGCTCATTCCTTAACAATATATATTTTTGAGATCCCGATACAAACCGCATATATAATATACAGTGAAGTAAGTATAGATAGCTAGCTAGGTAGTTTAACTAGTTTTTCATTTCGTTTCGTATATTTTCCAAATCAAGAAAGAAAATTTTTGTGGGAATTTATTGTATTGAAAAATCTTAAGATTTTTTTTTTTTTTTTTAGTTTTGTATACAACACACAGTGATGTGAATTTTTTGAGTTTCATGTGTTTATGCGATGATAGTTGTTGTTGTTGTTGTTGTCAAAAATATAAATTGCTGTACATTGAGCGATTCTTTAAGTCATTAAACTTGGTGATATGTTTCGGTTTTAGATTTTTTTGACGAGATGTGATTAACTGGTTAATTATATGATGTTCAAGGATGTTAAGTGTGTGTGTATGTGTTTGTATGTTGATGATGATGATTGAAATATATATACAGTTTTACCCATATGTATGTAGTTTTGTTAGTTTGGCAAATGAATTTATCCCGTCGCGATGGTGGTTTATCTCAATTTTCAAGTACATATGTATGTCGGAGGAGTGAATGAAAATAAATGAAATGATAAAGCTTAAAATTTTGATCAAATACAGAATTTAAATGAAAAACGGTAAAACACGCGAAAAATTGTCCAACACTGATGCAACATAATTTTTCGTGTATTTTACTATGTGAGTGCTTCAAAAAGTCGACCGAAATTAGATGAAATTTTTTTTTTGGTGCTGTTTTGTTCCAAAAATAAAAATTTGATATCAAATTTTAAGCATTCACATAATAAAATACACGAAAAATTATCCAGCACTGATGCAGATCGACTAAAATGGACTAAAATTCGGTATCGAGAAATTTTATAACGTTTTTTCGACCATTTTCCTTGTAAAGTCTAGGTATTCCTCGGGTTTAACGATGACCTCCTTCTATTTTATTTTTTTAAACTGGGGCGAATACTCTATCTGAAGAATGAAATTGTATTCAAGGATAGGGAATAATCTAGATTTTGATTATGTGGCAGATAGCCCCAATAAGAACACATAAAAGGCAGTGCTTGATCAGTACAAGAAGTTGAACAAACTACCAGATTGATCGGTAATCATTTCCATGTTTAGTTTAAAATTTAAATTCTCACTTGATCAGCAACCACTAACTTATAAAACCGCTTGACTACCACTCGGGCTAATATTTCAAAAATCGAAACATGTATATGGTGTTAAGATATTATGTTACGTAGGATAATGTGAGATAGGGTTTGATTGGTGGTATATTTACCGTCCAAATTAAACCAGTTTTTCAAATTTTTCGTAACTTTTCAATTCTGCTATTCTCTAGGCCAAATAAAAAATTTTCGATTCCAAATTTAAGTCGGGTTACAAGACACTCACATAACCAAACACACGAAAAATTGTCTTGCATTAGTGCTAAATAATTTTTCGCGTATTTTACTATGTGAGTGCGACTAGAATTCGGTTACGAGAATGTTTAATTTTTTTAATGTTTTATTATATATCTGTTGAGCACTGGCCACTGCCCGCATCTTGGCTAATATGACGAACTGCGTCTGATGCTTATATCTCACCTACATGCAACCTACCGAACACGAAGTTAGTTAGGTTTGTCGACCCTGTGACCAGATCAATTTGAAATTGGTTTAAGATTTGTTCTCATGGAAAACAGCTTGTCCCTGGGGTTGATCATTTGTAAATATTACTAGTCGATGTTGCTGATTAAACCTTTATCCGATCTTTTATCCGAATATTTTCAAGTGGGTCCATTGAATCTGTGGGCTTATCGCAACCATCACCTCTACAAACAAAATAATTACAAATAAAAAATTTCATAGTTTTAATCGTGTTCGTTTTCCTTTTCATTAAAAGAACCGCTTTATACGTTTATAGAAGTTCCCGACCCCATGCCCAAATTACTTGGAAATTTTTATAAAATTTGTTGTCAACTGAGATAAGAAAAGGCACAGACTATATCAGCGGTAGTTATTTCCCAAAAATTATGCATGAGAAACCCTTTGGACAATGAGACCGACCACTTGAACGTTTTATTTGTAAGTGTTGCTACGAATATGTTTGAATTGCATAGTCATTTATAAGAGTAACAGAACAGAAGACATATACGTACGAATAAATATTATATTCGGTAAAATCACGAACAATGCCATTGACCAGGTGGCTGATTATATATCACTATCATAGTAGCAATTTTATTTTGAGCCCTACAACCATCACGTATAAGCTTGATATAATATTGAAGCCCATGATAAACTGTTGAGGCAATTTAGTTTGATCCTTTGTTCCATTCGAGAAACACATTTTCGCTTTGAAGGTGCACTTTTGATGTCCTTTGACCTAGTTTATACAAGTACAACTGCCTGCTGTAATAGGCAGTTTATATAGCACCCTTAACGTTGTCGGCAACAATTTTTTTTGTCTGTTAGTTTGTTTGAGCTGGACACATTTTATTGGTGCTGTATTATTTTCAGAATGCTTTTTACTCCTCCTATTCTCACCTTTATTATATCCTCAAATATTCACAAAGTTGATTTGACAGATTCTAATCAGGTTTTTAAAAATTTGGTGGAAGGGTATATTTTGTTATTAAAAGACACGATTAGAAAATAGTTATTTTCCACACACAAAATTAATGGAAGTCCCTTGACTCGGAATGGACAATCTGTTGTTCACTATGCTAAGAAGTTATACAAACTATACCAGATATATAGATGACCATCAGTAGCCAATTCCATGTTATTTTATCAAATAAAGAATTGTATGGAAAGCACTTTCTTTGATTGAACTCGATTAAATAGAACTCGAAATCTTATGGGAAACTCCCAACTGCTTGACTTCCATTTAGGCCGATGTTTCTAAATTAGAAACGTATATTGTGTTAAGATATTATGTTCTAGAATAATGCGAAATTGAGTTTAATTGGTATTGTTAATTCGACCGATTTACCTTTTCAAATAGGTCCATCTTACTAGACCTTTCAAAGATAATGTCACAAATTTTTAAGTGTGGTTTACTGTGTGAATGTGTTGTCTACAATTCCAATTTTATTATTTGTTTAAAATATAATAACAAAAAAAATTCTCTTTTACCAAATTTTAGTCGGCCTTGCGAGACACTCGCATAGTAAAACAATCGAAAAATGGTCTTGCATCAGTGCCAAATAATTTTTCGTTTGTTTTACAATGTGGGTGCGACAAAAATTCGGTAACGAGAATGTTTAATTTTTTTATGTATTATTATTTATGTTGGCCACTGGCCACTGTCCATTATGGCTAATATGACGAACTACGCCTGACGCCTATATCGCACCTATACTTGCAACCTACCGAACACGAACTATACAGAGCACCTTGTCCCTGAGGTCTGATCATTTGTAAATATTAATAGACGGTGTTGTTGATTAAACGTTTATAATATTTTCTGGTGACCCTTTGGGCCTATCGTGACAAACAGAGAAAATCACATAAATACAAATTTCAACATTCGGACATTTGAATACGTTTAAGTCCCTGACCCCGTGGCCAAATAACCTGGAAATTTTTTATAAAATTTGTTGTCAACTGAGCTAAGAAAGAGCACAGACTATATCTGATCTCAAGCGGTAGTTATTTCCAAAAAATTATGTGTGAGAAACCCTTTGACATCGAGGCCGATCACTTGAATTTTTTATAAGAATATGTTACAGAACACAAGACATACGTTCGAATAAACAGTATATTCGGTTAAATCGTAACTTGCGATCATTCGTTTTGATTAGAATACTATTTCGTGGCTATCATGCGGCTATCACGATTTTTTGTTAACTATATGTATATATATACATATGTATAATACGCGATAACGGTGTCGCCAAAGATATGATTGATCGATATATAAAAACGATAAGCACCTATATCGCAATGAATTGGTTTTTCAAAGCAAATCGATCATCGTTTAAAATCATAAATTGGTCACCTGGTGATTATAGACGATAAAAATCGTCGTGCTAGATAAAAATTCGATATTCCAAATTGGGTGTTTAAAAATCGTACATATTTTGTCTTATAATTAAATAATGGAGGCTACACACATAATTATGTTATTTACTATTGATCGCGTGATCGCACACCAAAACGATTTTTATGTACGATCATGGTGCGATCACTACAAAATTATTCATGAAACAAAAAGTTCGTATAAAAATGAATTCGACCGCGCTATACGCGATCGGTACGAGATAAGACATATGAGTTAGAACTGACCTTCAGGACAAAAATTAGAACGGACAGTGAACCAAAGCAATTTTTCTATGTACATGGTGGCATGTAGCATGATCGACAGAACTAACGAAAATTTAACATAGTTGAGTGAATTTGGGTTAATCGTTCTAATTTCAAATATGTTCATGTGATCGCACAAAAATTATATGGAAAACTTTAAAATTTTAGTACAAAGTATATTGTCAGCGTGGCGCTAAATAAAATGTATGCTTTTGTTATGTGGTTCCTTTGAATATAACGCAGAATTACGCGACAAATAGTCCAATTTATTTTGACAAGAATTATCGTAGCAGATTTGTATCACTTTTAATTTTGAATACAAAGGTTGGTTGTATGATAGATTATTGATCACGGCGTTCGACCACATTGAAATTTAAATATCTAAATTGGAAAGTTGTTTAAATTAAATTACTTTTTCAATATTGTAAAGTGATCAGGATTTGGGTCCAGATTCCTTTATACAAATTGTTGGACACTTAACTAATTTTGACTAATTTTATTTATGCAGATTGATCTCGCGAGATATTTATTTATTTCAATTTCATCAGTGATCCGGGCCCAAAGGAGCTCCCATAGACATATTTTCAAGGAAATTAAAAACATGGTCAATACAATGTTTTTTAGTGATTCGCGACGCCAAAGTCAGGAGGTTCCAATAAAGAAATGAAAAAAAAAATTAGAAAATTACCTTCGATTCGATGAAAACACTTTCTATTAAAACTTCATAGTAATCACACCCTATAGCAGGCATTTACCTGCTGTGATGTGACGCTGATTCGTTCGATCGAGCATTTCGTCGCCATATACACGCATTGGTTGATTAACAACCGAATCAGATCAAATTTCACGAAATATTTGATGATTTTCTTAAATCATCTATATAAAATGTTAAGGCCCTGATTAATTGATTAAGCAATCCAAAATGTTATGATTATTTGGGTCTCCAATTATCCACAATAAATCTCTAATTTTATAAAATTCCAATTTCACGAGCCTCTTTCATGCAGAAAAACTTACCGAACTATCCTATACATATTCCCAACCGAAAAGCCTATATTTATATATATATATATATAGAAGTTTAGTCAGAAAACTTCCCGTTGTGATCTTTTAGTAGACTCACAAAAATACCAGTACTCCCAAAATAAAAATTTAAATTTAAAGTTAGCACCAAACAAATAACTAACTGTTATAATGTTAAATTTTGTAATTATTTCCATTTGGTTTTTTTTATGCGAAAATTAAAGGTTTGTAAATTGTGTGCCACCGATTCTACCAGGGATTTCCTCAAACACACAACTACATTTCCGGATAGCTTACACCAACTGCGCTATCTTTGTGTTCATGTGGATGTCCATGGAAAAGTTATATAATTTTTGTTTAGTACAATTATCGTGCAATAAAAATAACGCCCTAATTTTTTTTCGAAATAAATTAAATTTCTTATTTATACTCTGTAGTTACTAACCATATCGAATCTAAATTAAAATTGAATTATAAGCTTTTCAAAGCTTATTAACAATTTTATAGCGGTAATCTTAAACCAGAGGGCGGGCAACCTTCCTATAATAAATGTTAAAATCATCAGTTTGACCAACTAGTTTAATTGAAATCCATTGTAATTCAAACGATATACAAAAATTATCAATTCAACAAAAATCAATCTTACACAAACAATTGGCTAGCACTAACGCCACATATGTAATTTTTCATGTGTTTTATTATGTGAGTGCTTGAAAAGGCCGACAAAAGTTTGTTCATAAATACAGGTAACCGCATTAGCCATGGTACCCAGTTATACACACAGATCGACTAAGTCTGTAATACGCAAATATTAGAGAGTCTCATATTTTCGGAGTCAATGTTGCTAAATATTGTTAAATTTCGCAGTTAAAGGCTTCAAGATAATTTCGGAGTTACATTTAAAATTTGCAGCCACTGACGTTTAGTGTGGCGTATAATTGTTTAAAAAAATGTATTGCATAAAGCAGTTTTTATTGATTTACTATTCTAAATTAGTCAGTTAAATTCGGAGTTAGTTCTTAGTTTATATAAGTACATAATCCCAAAATTCAAAATTCTAAAATTCTCACTTCCAGACCCTGTTTTACAATTTATCTACAAAAATTTTATAGTTTTAAAATTTTTAAATTGTACAAAATCTGCTATGCAATTCCGAATTTTCATGTTGCTTTATTGCTACACCACACTGTGTAAGGAATACTATACCTCTTTTTAAAAAAAAAACAATTTTCAATTCATCCACAACGTCTCGAGTATATAGACGATTTAGCCAAGTGAAGATAAATTTCAGTAAATTGAAGCTAGGACCTGAATATTTATGGAGCGGAATTAAAAGCTCACGCATGTAGATGGTGGGCGAAGGTTTAGACTGAGAAGGTTTAGTATGAGAGAACGGCCGTGGATTAATCAAGTGATTACTCGAAATTTCAAAATTTGAATCCGGTATTTTCGTGGACGAGTTCTTTTACAAAATGTAATCTTAATTTACTCCGAAATTTAATCGAAACTCACTCTGAATTTACTATAGTATTTAGTTTCCTACTCCGAAATTTCATTTACAAAACAATTTCGGAGTTACATTAAAAATTTGAATTTCAAGTTTTATTGCCATAAATTAGTAATTTAAAAAATTCGGAATTAGTTCAGAGATTATATAATACCGAATTTCGAAGATCACCAAATAATTTAATTAGAACAATTTCAATTTAGTAAAGAGTTAGTTAAAAAATTCGGAGTAAGTTGTATGTCGATATAATCGTTTAGATTTAGATGCAACTCCGAATTTTATATTACCATGTCAAAACGCTGCTGCTGAACTCACAAAGTCAAGAAATGTATATTTAGGAGATACTTTGTCGAGACTGCCATACAAAAAATAATTTTTAAAACAGACATAACCCCCACGAGATCGTGGTTTAGTTGAACCAAATTTATATCTTAGTTAACTCCGAAATTTTGTACTGAAATTTTAAGGCTGATTTGGCAAGGCCGAATAAAATCTGGTATCGAATTTTAATTTTCTTATCCCAAAATACCAAAAAAAATGCAACCAATATAAAATAAAAATTGAGACCAATTTTTGTTCGACTTTTCCAAGCACTCGCATAGTAAAATACACGAAAATTAGTCCTGCATCAGTACTGGACAATTTTTCGTGTGTTTTACTATGTGAGTACCTGGCAAGGCCGAATAAAATCTGGTATCGAATTTTAATTTTCGTATACCAAAATACCTAAAAAAAATGCCGATTTTAGTTAACCTTGGCAAGTACTCACATAGTGAAAAGTTGACCATCCATGATGATTGGATGGTTATCAAACATATTTTGAATGAAATATGCTATAATCCAATATTCTAATTTGCCGATATACATAAACATACATCATGCGCGCATTATACCCATAATTCCTTATAAAATTACTCCGGAAATCGTTATCAATAATCCATGCTTGCATTCATTAATCAAGCCGAACAAAACTAAATGTATTTGTAAAAAAACATAAAATTACCCAAAAACATTTCTCACCCCGCATATACACTTCACACTATCCTATTATACCGCCCTTCCCCCTCGTACATACATTATATGTGTGTGTTTCATGTTTTCCGAACAAATGCATGCTTTAGCCCAATTCATTTCACGTGACCTTATTAGCATAATTAAATCATTTTCTTTTTATGTATGTATGTATGTATGTATTTATGCTTTCTTTTGTTTTCTTTGTATAATACGATATTATGGTTATTGTTTGAATTACAACCGCGCTACTTTTCTTTTGTGTATATGCGCTGCTATTAAGTTGCATCGCGTAAATTTGCATATATCGCGCATTATTTTGTTTGATGTGTGCACATACATATATGTGTACATGTACATAAGACTCTCATCATGTATATTGAGTGAACGTCTTGATTACCAACATAAATGTAATATGGGAGATGAATTATGTGTAATTGGCGGCCAACCTGTTAATTTACTCATTTACATATTTTTCATTTATGCTAATTAAGTTTTTCATGTTTTTTTGCGTTTATATACTTTCTTGGAATTAGTTCCATGTAATATGTTAATGGTTACCTGTGACTATATATGCATACATACATATTATACCGATCGATTAGAGACATCCATCTTCTTGTACCACCCCTTGTGCGGTATATATATATATGAAAAACTTCCATATTGCAATTTTTCTATCCCCAAAACGAAACTGACAACAACAACAAACATGGCTATCCCCCAAAAAATGCATTGCGCAAATCGATATATTTGTTGTTGTTTTGTATCCGGTATATCTGTTTGTGTGTGTGTGTGTTGGTGTATCGTCTTTTTCTTTTACTAATATATACATATATATATATACTGGGAGAGAAGACGCATAATACATAATAAGATGAAATCGGAAAATGTATATAAGAAAAGTCATATACACAAAATGGTTGAAGAAGATTGTTGATTGGGAAATTATTTTATTGATTTTCTTTTATTTTTGTATATCGCTCAGGTGGTTGAATATTGAATGAATATGAAGCCTTTATATATATATATATAGAGAGAGAGAGCCTCACACGAGTGCCCAAATATTTACCGCAACCGCATCCATCTTCATGTACATGGTCGCATGGTTCATGTACATTAATGTCTGGGAATTTCAAGCTGAATTTACATGTGTTTCGTTCGTTAAATGCGATATGTATATATATAAAACGCAGATTGCCTTGATGTAATATACGCGAGCGTGAGTTATATATGTATATATACATATATGGTCGATGTATAGTCTTACAAGAGAGTGGGGGCAGGGGGGGCATGTGCACGCGGTGTAATAATATATATATATATAGAATGTGGGCGATATATATAGAAAATTAAATTGATTTTCATTTTTCCTTTTTTTTTTTCCTATTTTGATGTGCGGAGGACGTGGTTCGGTGGTGCGAGGGTATATAGGGTTTATATATATTCATATATGGAAGGAGGAACAATATTTGTCTATCATTATGATGGTTTTGAAAATTGTATTTTTTATATTTTTAATGAGATTATAAATTGGAAAATCAATATACAATATGAAAAATTATTAATGGAATATAAATTATTCGGAGCTTTGGGTAATTTATAATTTTTATATATAGAGAAGAAAGCGAGTCATTGAATTAAATTATACTTACATTATATACGTACATATATGAGCTAAATTACAGAAATTTCCATAAAAAATATATATAGTTTGTATAATGGGGGAACAAAGTCCATTCGCATGCCCGCCCATGAGACAGCATTATTAGCAGCTTGACTGTCCGTAAAAATCTGAATATTTCTGATTTTTTCAGCTTGAAAAACGCTACAATGCACTGAACTCCGTTCCACCGAATTTCCCATTTATTTTCTTAGCCATCCGAGAAGAAGTTTAAAACTCCTGGGCTTAGAACTACAACAGCCAGTCATCTCTCGATCAGAAAAACTGAACATCTTTGTCACACAGAACGAGTTTCAGTGTAATACCCAGAGTCAATTTGAAAAAATCCTCATCCAGTTCTAGCAACATTGTCATTGGTGATAAAATTCCAATGTATTGGGACCGCACAAAATTTTAAAAGTTTAAAACTTTTAAATTTTAAAACTTGAAAACTTATATGTTTAAAAATTTTAAAAGTCAAATAGTTTAAAAGTTAAAATTAAAAGTTAAAATTTTAAAAGTTAAAATTTTAAATGTTTAAAATGTAGTATTTTTTCGACAACCATTAAAAGTTAAAAAGTTTAAAAGTTTAAAACTTAGTATTTGTTCGACAACCATTAAAAGATTAAAAGTTTATAAATTCAACTGTAAAACTCTAAGTTTAAAAAATTTAAAAGTTTAAATGATTAAAAGTTTCAAATAAAAAATTTAAAAGTTTAAAAAGTTTAAAAATTTAAAAATTTAAAAGTTTAAAAGTTTAAAAGTTTAAAAGTTTAAAAGTTTAAAAGTTTAAAAGTTTAAAAATTTAAAAATTTAAAAGTTTAAAAGTTTAAAAGTTTGAAAGTTTATAAATTCAAAAGTTTAAAACTATAAAACTCTAAGTTTAAATTTTTTTAAAGTTTAAATGATTAAAAGTTTCAAATAAAAAGTTTAAAAGTTTAAAAAATTAAAAGTTTAAAAGTTTAAAAGTTTAAATGTTTAAAAGTGTAAAAGTGTAAAAGTTTAAAAGTTTAAAAGTTTAAAAGTTTAAAAGTTTAAAAGTTTAAAAGTTTAAAAGTTTAAAAGTTTAAAAGTTTAAAAGTTTAAAAGTTTAAAAGTTTAAAAGTTTAAAAGTTTAAAAGTTTAAAAGTTTAAAAGTTTAAAAGTTTAAAAGTTTAAAAGTTTAAAAATTTAAAAGTTTAAAAGTTGAAATGTTGAAAAGTTGAAAAGTTAAAAAGTTGAAAAGTTGAAAAGTTTAAAAGTTTAAAAGTTTAAAAGTTTAAAAGTTTAAAAGTTTAAAAGTTTAAAAATTTAAAAGTTGAAAAGTCTAAAAGTCTAAAAGTCTAAAAGTTTAAAAGTTTGAAAGTTTATAAATTCAAAAGTATAAAACTATAAAATACTAAGTTTAAAATTTTTTAAAATTTAAATGATTTAAAAAAGTTAAAAAGTTAAAAAGTTAAAATGTTAAAAAGTTAAAAAGTTTAAAAGTTTAAAAGTTTAAAAGTCTAAAAGTCTAAAAGTCTAAAAGTCTAAAAGTTTAAAAGTTTATAAATTCAAAAGTTTAAAACTATAAAACTCTAAGTTTAAAATTTATTAAAGTTTAAATGATTAAAAGTTTCAAATAAAAAGTTTAAAAAATTAAAATTTTAAAAATTTAAAAGTTTAAAAGATTAAGGGTTTAAAATTTTAATAGTTTTAAAGTTTAGAACTTAGTATTTGTTCGAGCACCATTTAGAGGTTTAATATCAATGTTGAGGTGGCAAGTTAATAAATAACAATGTTTCTATGAATGTTAAGAGTGCAGAATTCATGGGCCTAGCCATCGTTCATGGTACAGGCTGGCATAGAGTATTAATTTAATTTATTTTATTTATTTAATTTATTTTATTTATTTTATTTATTTTAATTATTTTATTTATTTTATTTATTTTATTTATTTTATTTATTTTATTTATTTTATTTATTTTATTTATTTTATTTATTTTATTTATTTTATTTATTTTATTTATTTTATTTATTTTATTTATTTTATTATTTAATATACATTTTTTCCACAAATGGAAGAGTAGAAAAAATAATTTACAGAGGATAATGCATCAATCATCAAATTTACCAAATTTTGTTATACATTTTTCATATGGGACCTAGAGAAAACTTAATTTCGCTGAAAATAACTCAAAATTGTAAAATCTATAAAAATTTACTTAAAATCAATTAAGAATTCAACTTGAAATTGTTAAAGAGATATGGGCTGTAGTCCGAACTAGAGTTAACAAATTAAAGATTTGTAAAGATTTTTTTAAAGACACAACAAAGAAATTTTCATAACCTTGAATGTGTCAAAGAAAAATTTGATTTGCAAAATAGTGAAGTTGGTATTCAAAATAGAAGCGAAACCTCCGTTTCGCACATGGAAATCGCACTATTTTTTTAACTTTAATCTTCCAAAAATGTAGGAGGCTATGTACTAAATCGCTCTCTATAGATGACCAGATCTGCTTTGTTCGAAAGATAAACGTATTAAGTAAAACATGAAGCGCAGACCAGCATTTTTTTCCCCATGTATAATTGTGGTTGCTTAGGGTATTATAGATGTCTTTTAGTCTAGTTCGATTATAACACATCACTTGTTGAGTTTGTAATAGATGTCTTCTAACTACAACAGCCCTTTAGACAGTGCTATTAGACACAAGCAAATTACATATTTATATATCGGTGTACTCGACCGCAGCAGTTAACAATCGGGCTATGGCGGTTGCACCGGTCGATGACGAATTTATTAAAAGTGAGATCGGAAATAATTTAAGGGGTGGCAGCAACGAAGTAAAGCCTTACGTGACCAAAGATTTTCGTTAGATTTGGTGATTAAGCAGCGATACTAAACTACGTAAATGAGCAAATGAGATAGACATTGCAGTATTCTTAAAAATTTCAAATTTTAGTGTGGGATTCTGCTCAAAATGGACCAAAACTTTAACAAAATTTCCCTATAGAAATATAGGGAAATGGCTATAATAATATAATTGTTTTTCAGTCAAATTTCGTTCAAACTTTTGTTCAACAGTTTGTTTTAAAATAATTTTCAACTTCTTTGAAATTATCAAATTTTCAAATTGGCTTGAAAGCTTTTCTATCAAAATAAATGTCAAGTATATAATGGTATAAAGTACATAACTTTTGGAAAGAACTTCCAGCTGAAGAGAATATTATGAGAAAATAGACAAAGTAATGGCACAGTTTGCCGACTCTATAAGATTTCTCAATTTTCATAAAAAAAAGTAGTGTAGTCAGTTCCAAAATTAGGTCCCAAGGAGTAATATACTAGACGAAATTAACTATTTGAACATTTAACACTGAAAAAATTGAGCAACTGGTTTCTAGGTATATACTTATACAGCTCAATGTTATGTTAGCCCAAATTAGACTAAATACATAAAGTAGCTCAAAATTGAGGAATTTATAGTATAAATTAAAAATGGCTCAAATATTGAGCTCTTTTGTCTTTTCATGTAGGCGCCATGAGAAAATATCTCAATTTGAACTCGCCTGTTGCCCAAACTGGTGCACATCTTACTGCGATTCAACTATTCGACGAGTCTCCGTTCGCATAAATGCAAAAACCATCCTATATTTTAGGGAAAATGTAATTTCCATATCCCATTTACATCATATAATACCAATCGATTTACACATACATATATAATACAGATTGACCTCATTTTTCGCACTTTAATTTAAAATTTTCCCTCCTGTTGGAAAATATACATTTTCCACTGAATCATAAATCTCGCAAACTAATCATCACCGTTTCTGTGTATATATATATACATACATATGTGTGCAAGTATATACACTACCACCATTACAAATACATAATATTTATGTACAAACACAAACTTTTATATTAAGCTATTTCATTAAAATAATTACAATTTTCATTTATAATTTTTTGTATAATACAATTTTCCTTAAATTTTTGTTTCCATTTCGCACCAAAACACAAAAAATTAAGAAAACAGTTTTTTTTGTATATATACAACTCAAGCAGCGAGATGAAAATCCTCCACCACACACACACAGCCAACATTTTATTGATTAATTCACAACGTCAAAAAAAAAAACTAAAAAATTGAATTGTTGTTGTCAAACCGAACAAAGATAACATGATTACGACAATATATTGTTATCTCTATTTGCATTGTACATAACATTATACCGACCCGATACGACGAATATTTGATTGAAACAAAACGATATATGCGAAAAAACGAAAAAGAAGACGAAAACTATATCTCGTTATTTTTTTTGGTTAGTTATACGACGATTATCAGCGATTGGTGTGAAATTTGACACGCGCATTCTGGCGAACCAATCATTGTAAATTAAACTTAAAAATTTTCTTGGCATAGACACACATACACACACAGCCCGACCAAAGTATATAAAGCGCACAAAACATATATGCAACAAAAACAAAACAAAAAACGTTTGTGTTATATGAGTACATCCCATTTTTTGTTTTGTTTTGGTATAAAGTATAAAAGTTGTATACTCCTCCTTTATATAGTAATGTAACGCGATGTGAAATATATAACAAGATAGCATTTATCTCTTTTTTACGCGCATATTTGGTCCGTGGCTAGAGCAGGGCACCAAAACCAATGATAAAATATTTTAAGATGTGGTGTTGTTGTTGTTGTCAATTTTATATATTTTATATTGCAATGGCAACGATGCAAGTGTAATAATATCTCTTCTTGTCTATCTCGTCGTATTTATCTTCTTATGTATGCTTAAGATTTTTTTTTTTCGTCTTAAGAACCAAACCAAACCAAAATATATATTTTATTTATTTTTATGTTCGTGTATCGTATATGTATGTACGTTTATATAAAAAGGAATAACTAAATTTATATGTACGAGTATGTACATATAGATGGTGGAAATAAAAAATGAGGAAAATGAAAAATACGTTGGGATTGGGATGCTGTGAAATATTTTGTTCGGTTCTCTGCGCGCGCTAACCAATAACTTTAATGGATATAAATATATATATATTTACAGAAAAATAATAACAATAATAGTAAATATATAGTAATAGTATATAGTAATGATCGTAATGATTTTCTTCAGAACATCTTGAATTTTAAATATTGTTATTGTTTTGCTATTTAATTCACGCGGGATGGAAATTTACGTTCGCTTTGTTTTCATGTTATATATTGTGTAGTGCGCGGATTTTTTGTTTTAGGATGGGGCCTAAAATGCTGAACGCTCTTACTCAAGCCAGGAACCCATAATGAGGAACAAGTGGCTTAATTTACAAGGTTATAAATACCAACTTAAGCCAAGTATGTGATCTAATATAGCTAAAATGCCCATTTATAGCTTAAACTATACTAAACTTATTTAATGGACTTAGGCCAAATTATATACTCAAATTTCAGTCAAATGGGTCAGGCCAACATATTTTAGAAATGGCTCGATTAAGCTTAAATTTATCAATAAACTAAATAAATTCAAATATGATTTTTTTCGCTTAAGTAAGTGCCTTAACTTTGTGGTTTACCCAAAATAAATTCAAACCGACATCCTAAAATGTGCAGCAAACCCACCTGGACACGCCATCAAGTGTTAAATCGTATATAACAAATTGAAACATTTTGGTTATTGGAATAAATGTCGGCTTAAGCCGAATTATAAAAGTTTAAATTGTTATAGGTGAAGTAATATATATCTAAAATGCCCATGTAGCTTAAATTATATTTAACTAGTTGCAACATATTTTTTAAATTTAAGTCAACTGACTTAAGACAAAATTAATTCAAATAGATATCTTAAAAACTTCAGCAAGCCCAACTTAAGTCAATAAATAATGTACGTCCAAATGAATTTTTTTATTCAACCGAGTTAGGTGATTTAAATGTTTTATAATAATAATTTAAGCCGAAATATTATGTAATTTCACAGATTCATGAAAAGTAGGGTTATGTTTAATACTAAACTTAAATATGCTAAACGGGTAACCACATTTAAACCAACATTGCATTAAAATTTATAATTTTCAATACAAAAATTGTAATAAACGCCCAATTCGATTTTATTATTTGTGAAAATTAAGTCGAATTGAAATCGCAACAGACCTTTCAAAATTTTAAATAAATTTCTTTATTCGGATTGGAATATGAAATTCTTTATTGTTTGGAAATAACGGTGATCAGCCTTTAGGATAGGTATTGGAAATTTTTGAGAAAGGATTTTAACTGAATATGTTCACAAAATCCTCTACTTCCAAATTATTCAGAATTATTTACAAAATATTTACAAATTTTTATAAATTCGAATTTCAACATTTAATTTATTTTCACAAAATTATCAACATTTTGATTATTCGAAAATTTAAAAAAATTTACATCTTCAGAATTTTTAAATAATTAAATAAATTAAATATCGAAATTTCACAAAATTGGATAAAATTCGATTTTATAAAATATAAAATTTATATAAAAGGTCGGTGGTTTCCAAAATTATCAAATTAAATAACTCAAATTTTTATCATGAATTCTGAAATTGATTTTATAAAAATTCATAAAATTGAATTGAAATTCGAATTAAAAAATATTTCAAAATATATTAAATGTTAGGGCACTCCAGAATTATGAAAATATCAATTTTAATTTACTTTTCTTTTTGTATTTGGCTAAAAATTGTGAGAAAAGAATTTTCGATATTTTTAAAAAAATTTGAAGATCCAAAACAGTTAAGTCTGGTCCGGAGTTTAGAATTGCGCTAACTTCATGAGTTTCAAAAATTTAGACAGTCATTTATCTATTTATTTAAATGAACCAAATAAATCAGATAATTCACTTAAGCCAGGAACTCTTAATACAGAATAAGTGACTTAAGTTAATGGTGCAACGTGAAGCAATGTAAAATCATAGGTCTCAAATTAAAAAGCTTGGGTAAAAAATTTGGCAGATTCCGCACATAAGTGACTTAAGCCAATATGTTTCGGAACTAGCTGTAAAACTAAATAACTTCTAAGATAACTTAAGGCTAGAACAATTAGCATACCGTCAGTCAGACCAAATGAGAGACAATCCGGGTGGTGGCTGGGATCAATAGGGTAGGCGTCTGACCGTCTATGGTACTATATCATATTCCAGCGTTGTAACTATTACTACTAACGGACGTACACCAAAAAGACATGGCAGTGATACACATACGAGACCTGGAGGCAGGAACTGCCTCAGACGATGTAAAGATGGATGTACGAGCGGCACTGGAAGTTGCGAAGGAGTTGCGGTGGACCTGACTGTAGAAATATCTGCATTAAGTGTGGCAAGGACGGTCATAAGAGAAAACAGAACGGTCAAATACAACGCAAGCCATTTATGGAGAGTTTGAACAAGGAGGCAGAGAGCTCACCTATAGATATAGAATAAAACAAACAGCAGAGCAACCCACAGTATGTGAGTGGTGCAAATTAATACGTATTGCATTAGGCCAGCCCAGGACCTACTTATCGCTACTGCCCGTAAAATGCAGGTAGGCGTGGCCCTGGTGAGCGAGCCAAACCAACGTACACTTCCGAGAGGAAACTGGAAGGCCGACGTAGATCAAGTTACCGCGCTAATCGTGCTGTCAAAGGACGTTGCACTTACTAAAACAGATAAAGGAAAGGGAGTGGTTTGGGTAGAACTAGAGGACATTATCATTATGAGCTGTTATTTTTCTCCTTACAAATCTATGGAGGAATTCACCCTGAGACTGGATGAACTCAGCCTAGTGCAACCAGACCAAGGATTTGATCGTTACGGGCGACTTTAACTCAAAATCACCGGAATGGGATGGATATATATTAGGCAGTCGAAGGCAACTCGAAAATAGCATAAATCAAATCCGGAATCGGAAAGTCTTCGATGAGAAGAGTCTCAGTGATCACTGATATATTATATTCGGAATAAACACAGCTGTACCAGCTAGACTTCAGGGGAACAGGGTCTCGGGGATGGCAGGTTGGAGCAAGGAGTCAAACACGCCTTCGGAGTGCGATTCAACATCACTTTGATATCCCTAGCATAACATCACCAGCACAGTAAGTGGCAACAACCAGAAGCGCATGTGATGATGCGCTAGATTCTAGAGATCGAAATGGATGAAAAGCCATTTACTGGTGGACTCATCATGAAGAGCGCTTGTACCTACATGGGGAAGGTGATAGCGCAATCGAAGAGGAAATGCTGGAAACCCATTTGGCATTCCATCGGAGGTTGTTAGAATCGCTGCCGAAATTCATCCAAAAAATGTGTTACACGTAATGAACTCGGCCCTAGGAAATGGGGAGTTTCCTCGTATCTGGCAAAAAACGCACCTGGTTCTGCTAAAAAAAGACGGAAAACCGAGTGATGGTGTACCGACACCGTACAAACCACTCTGTCTGCTGGATACATTCAGAAAACTTTTCGAATATTTGCCGTTTCGCAGACTGGCCAACGAAATTGATACGAAGGTACTTCAAAGCTATCTGAATGAGCGACGAATTATTGTGAAGGCTGGAGGTGCATCAACCCAAATGGAGGCTACGAGTAGAGTTCTCCCAGGATCTATCTTAGGACCTATGCTTTGGAACATCTTGTACGATGGCATCCATCAAATTCATCTACCCGAAGATGCCAATTTGGTAGTGTACGCGGATGATTTAGCACTTGTTGTCTCTGGCAGATACGAGTAACAACTAGTTGAACGAGTGGAGGCGGGAGTAGAGGTGATTTCCAGATGGCTTCGTATTCATCGGATGCAATTGGCTCCAGAAAAGACTGAAGATGACACCACGGACTAATACCTCGAAGATGGTGGCGGAGGAGAATGGTTGTTATGCTATAAGCATGATGATTACGGTAATACTGACCATAAAAATTAGGGGAAAAGCGGGCACGTCGACTTGAACAAACAAGAAGGCAATTGACATCCAGCGGTCGAAGTAATGCAAACTTTGTGGTACCGGGCGCTGTGATGAGCTGAGGTAGGGGATTTTTAAGAGTCGGTAAGAGGATTTTCAACGTCCATGACGATTTTCTTATTGTAAAAATAAAAATAAAAAAATAAGAGACAATCCAATAAACTAAATAAATTCAGGAGGCTTAAGGTGGCCATCATTTTAATACATTTTTTGAGAAATCAAATTTCAGAGATTTTCTATAGTGAATTCCCATCTCTGGCCTATAATGGCCAATTAAGTTTTTCGGTTAGTATTATTTAAAATTATAGACAAAGAAGAAAATATTATTGGGAACATTAGGTGGGATATCCGATGGCCTATATCCGACGTTCCACATACAGATAAGGTAGAAACTGAGTTTAAGTAGCAGCAATGATAATGAATGGCTAATTAACATTCTCAGCAGTAGCGTCTCGTGAACTTTAAAGCAGGACGGACAAAATTTTAATATTGCAGATGTTGAAATCGAAAAATGAGTGCTTGGAAAACTAAACTATACATTTATAATTCGGGATGGCACGAAGAATATTATTCACCGATTATGTAATTATTTGTGCTTTTCAAATTAACTCCTCTAGCCAACAAATCAGACCATTTTGCTTTGTTCGTTGCTCAGTTAAAGCTACTTTTGGAACAATTTTTTAGCAGTCAAAAAAATATGAAATAAATAATAATAACCGCCACCAAATTACAAATTCAGTTTTATTTAAATTTTCGTATATAAATTATAAAATTATGTTGCCACATCGTCTGGCTGCAAAAAAACAATTTCAAACATAGTGCCATGAGCTTCCAAAATATGAACATTGTTTCGTGGAGCATTGACGATAAGATCGGTTTGTGGTTTTCGTGACCAATGTTTTATTTCCTCACCGTCCATGTAACCATGGTCGATAGTTGTATAGCCGATGGTGTACACGATATTAGGTCGAATTCGGATTGATGCCCCCAAGCTTATGACAACGGTTTTCGAAGTAACCCGCAAATAATTAAAGCTCAATGGTATTTGCTGGATTATCGTTTTGTTTTGTAATTCCGATTGGTGACACGATGAAATAGTGATGTCGATTCGCTTCATAAAATATGAACTCGAGCCAAATACAAATCCACTCAGCATCATGTCAGATGAAATGGTGAATTTTGTTTCATATTGTAATCGATTTACGTATGTACTCCAGTCGAACTGCGATTTAAACTCCATTCTAGGTTTGCAATTCCATAGGCCATCTTTATAGTCAGTTTCGAAAATTTTGTGGCCACTAATACTTAATAAATCACTTTTTGATAATAATTCTGGATAGCGGGTGTTAATATCGCGCAACTGTTCGATCGACAGCGTTGGAAATCGAATTAAACGTACCAAATGATCGAATTGTATTTGATTTTGAGTAGAATTGTGTTTGATCCAATGAACTAATGCATCAACGATGTCTATCTCATTAACATAGCCCGTGATCTGGTTAAGTTTTAAAATTGTTTCAACGGCATCTGGATGAAATGATAGAAATGCGTCTGACATAAAAACCTCATTTAATGCAGCAGCTACTTCAAATTGCATATAATTTAACGTAATTTCATATTTGTGTACGACACAAACGTTAAACTTTTCAATAAAATCAAAATGGCAATTAAACAAAATGTTGCCCAATCGTATCACACGATACGCTTCCGCCAATTTCAATAAATCGTAACGATTTCCATCACTGATATTACAATCGTCGGTGTACATAAATCGTATGAACTCGTAAAATACATCATATCCGTAATCATTGATTTCAATCAATTGCGTTTTGCCTAAACGTGATTCTAACTCCTGTTGAAACACAACGCTGCGCTTCATTAGCTCAAACGCGTGGGCATAAATTTGTTTGCCCCCCACGTTAAATATAACGTCCGATAGGAATTGTGAATTGAATAACTTGGCCGAAATGTCCTTCATCTCGAACGGTGTGTGATTAATTATAAATTCCATTTTTCATGTAACTTTTACGCACTTGCACTCAATTTGAAATATAACGGTTAACTGAAATCCAAATATATCGATCGAGTGTTCAATGAAAACAAACAAATCGACCGAAAATGTATATTGATCTCTTTCATTATCAAAAGAGTATAAACCAAAAATCAGGAATTGTACAGTTGGTACAAAAATTATTAAAGCAGTACAAATAATTATTAAATGAACAATACGTCTGGTTTATTGCATTTTAATTGTAACTGTAAATTGGTTGGAACAAAAATGAAATTTAACGATTTTAGTTTTATATAACACAGTGATGCAAATTTTTTGAATTAAACTGAATTTTTTCAATCAACTGTATATAAACAAATAAATGTCTCATAAATAAAAAAATCGCTAACGGAGGATTTTGTTTTTATTTGGGCTAATATTTAAAAGGCCGCCACACTATAGAATGAATGAACACGTACAATAATTTTATAGTCACCAAAAAATGTTTTTTTGTCTACATGTAGCTGAAAACATAGCTATGAAATTGCTGAATCGACCATTTCAAGTTGAGGACATATAGTCATGCAGATATTTTAGAGTTACAGAGTTAGGTTTTTTGTAATTAATTAAAAATGTATGGATGAAAAAATATTAGGGCGTTTTTTATGTCATAATAAACATACATCAGAACATATTTTTATGTTTGATTAGTATGAAATAATAATAAGGCCCTAACTGTTTTTCAACATCATATTCAATCAATATTCTGCGTACTTGGGGGTTGAATTTGATGTAATTAAATTAATATTTAAATTACTATGTTCGGAAAATTTGAAAATTTATGAAACACTCTGTATATATGTACACATAATAGAGGGGTAAAGTATTTATTTGCATTTTTATCTAAACAAAAAATTCCGTTCGATTATTTATATTTTTCCTCGTTTATCCATCTTTTCTAATCTTGATTGTTGTGTCGAGCGTGAATATTATATAGGAAAATCGTTTAGGGAAAATTCGGGAATCGTGCACACATTGATTTTATTTTTCTAACTTTTGTTACGCAGTAACGACACTGCACACAGAAGAGTTGGTTGCAATGTGATGCGCGGGAGAATAAAAGGGTGGATTATGATAATTGATTGCCCATTTAATCGAATGCAATATGAGATAACGTCACTTTCGGTGCTAGATTAAAAAATACTTTAAAGTTCGCTTTGAAAATGCAGACAAAATTTTAAACCTAAAGGGTTTTCCAATAAGAGGTTTCATTTTGCATAGCCTGCTATTTAGGTAGCCGTCAACGTTGAAGCTGTAATCTTTTGACATTTGTCAAGAAGGCCGATTACCATAAACGTTGTATCTTCGCTGATTGGGTCCTTCAAATACATCAAAATGTTCCGGATTTTCATCGAAAAATTCCAATTTTCACCTCGGAGGCTACGTTAATAATCAGAATTGTCGCATTTGGGGCTCAGAAAATCCAAGAATGATTGTTGAAAAGCCATTCCATCCTCAATGTGTAATCCACCCTCTGGCGGTGTTATTGAACCTTTTCCGAAAATTTGGTTGGTGCAACTGTTATGGTGAATGGATTGCGCTACCGAGCTATGATTAATGATTTTTTATGGCCGGAATTGGAAGATATTGATGTGGAAGACGTTTATTTTCAGCAAGACGGCGCTACGTGCCACACAAGCAATTTAAAAATCGCAATTTTCCAAGAAAAGTTTAACCCTGTTATTTCTCGAACACGTGATCACAATTGATCTTGTGATTTAACAACACCTTTAGACTATTTTCTTTGGAGTGGGAATTTGTCATAGAAAATTTCATTTTGAAAATGCCATTTGGCTCTTTACAATGAAATAAACATTCACTGATTTCTCTTAAAAAATATTGTTGTGTTTTAATATCAAAATGAAACCTCTTATTGGAAAACCCTTTTTAATAGTCATCAAATGCGCTTTAATTTAAGAAAACAATAAGTTTTATAATTCAGCTTTTCATCCCAAACTGTATATAGGACAAGCGACGTCGCTATTCCGCTTAATGATCAACAATGTATCAGCCCCAATATTGTGAAAAAATCGTTATCCATTATGTTGTCAATTTTTGATTTTGAAATTCCAACTCGAATTTTGAAAATACCAAAAATACCAATTTTGGTTTTATTCTCATTCTTATGACAAAAGAACTCTAAAAATTATTAAAATGATAAATTAAAAAATTTTAAAATTAACTTAACATAATTTAATTAAATTTTATAAATTCTTTTTTGGAAATTATAATTTAACTTTATTTAAAATTTCCAAATTGTGTATAAATTAATTATATGTGTATTTTAAAATTTAGTTCCAAAACTTATGTACCACATTAAATATATATTTTTATTAAATCCAAAAATTTGGAAAAAAATAATAAAAAATTATAATTACAAATCCAAAAGTTTAATACGAATTTTCAAATTTCAAACAATTTAATTTTATGAAATCGAACTTAAAATTTAGAAAATTCATATTAAAAATTATAATGTCCCAAATTTAAAGAAATCATATTTTTCAAAACCATTTTAAAGAATTAAAAAATTTTAATTTTAAAATTTAAAATTTTGAATTACAAAAAGAATTACAAAATAAAAAATTAGCATCCAACATTTATGAATTAAATTCTATAATTTTTCAAATTATTTTTAAAGATGGCGGTGTTATTCAAATTTTAAATTCAAAAATTTTAAATGGTTTAAATAAAAATTATTGAGATTGAATTATAGAATTTTAAAATATAAGTAGTTTAATTCTGACTTAAAATTCATATTTCAAAAATAAAACATAACTCAATTTTATCTAAATTACAAATTGTAAAATCAGAGTTTGGTTTTAAAATTTTATTTCGATTCAAATTCAAAAAATATATATTTTAAAATTATTATTCTTACAATTTCAACAATGAAATTCCTGATTGATAGTTTCTAAAGCATTCTGTTCCTATTTTTTATGTGTTCCAATTTCCAAATCTATCCAAAGGACCCGAAAAATTATTAAAATTCTAGATTCAAAATTCTTAAACCTAATTAAATTTTTAAATTTTTAGAAAATTCCGTATTTGCTATTTTTTGTTCTAAAATATAGGTTAATTAAATCGAACCCCAGTTTTTTGAAATCGAAACATACGAACATTTTAAATTTTAAACTATTGATTAAAATTCCGTATAATAAATTTTTAAAAGGTAAAAACTTTTAAAAATTCTTTATTTTTTGTTTTAAAATATATCTTACAAATTTTAAAATAAAAACTCATAAGATTTCTGATTTTTCAAACAATGTTCATACAAAATTTAAATAATTTTAAAATCTCATATTTAACGTTACACTAAAATTTACATCGAATTCAAAATTTAATAAATGAAAGCTAAAAATTTGAGTGTAAACGGAATTTAGAACGTTAAAATCTGTTTTTGCATTAGGAAAATTTTTGAATTTAAATTTTAAAAAATACTTTTAAATTATTAAAAAAATTTAATTATTTAAAATTTTTACAATAAAAAAAACTTAATTTTTGAAAATCCAAATTAAAAATGTTATTTTCTGAAATTCGGAAATCAATCGGAAATTATTTGGGAAAAACATAATTTTTAAAATTTAAAATTATGAGCTTTCAAAACAATTACAAAATAGAAAATTTGCATAGAAAATACAAAATATACGAGATTTGAAAATTTTAGTTTGAGAAGTAAACAATTTCCGAGTTAAATTCTAAAATTTTCCCTATTATTTTTCTATAGATTAGACCAATCCAGATTCTGAATTCAAAATTTTTAATTGTTGGTTATCAATAAATTCCAAATTTTAATATTGTAAATAATTTAAATAAAAATTTAGAAATTCTTTTTAAATGTACTACATACAGATTTGTATAAATTTTAAAAATTGATAGAATTTTATTTTAAAATATAAATATTTTAGTTCTAACTTAACATTCATGGCGAATTTAAAATTAAAAATGCTTAGTTTTAAAATTATAACATAACTCAATCATATCTAAATTGTATGGATCTATACAAATTGAATAATCAAACTTTGGTTTTAAAATTTTATATCGATTCAAATTAAAAAAATATATATTTTAAAATTATCATTCTTACAATTTTAACAATGAATTTCCTGATTTTTAATTTTTCTGTATTAAATATAACTTAACTTAATTAAATCCCATTTTTTAAAATCGAAATAAATAGAAATTTAAAATTGAAAACTTTTTAATTTCTTAATTTTCAGATTTAAAATGTATCTTACAAATTCCAAAACAAAAATCTATAAGATTTCTGATTTCTCAAATCAATTTCATATAAAATTTAAATTCGGGAATACCCAAATATATAATTTCAAAATCTCGTATTTAACGTTACACTAAAATTTAGGTCGAATTAAAATTATTAATAAATGAAAGCTAAAAATTTGAGTATAAACGGAATTTACAATGTTAAATTTTAAAATTTAATTTTAAAAAATTCTTTTAAATTATTAAATAAATTTAATTATTCAAAATTTTTACAATTTAAATAAGTTTAAAAAAATTCAAGAATAAAAATTCAACTTATAAACTCGAATTAATTTAAAAAATCGTACATTTTAAAATTACCATTTTAACGAATTCTAAAAATTAAATTTTTATTAAGTTTTGTTATTAAATTCAGAAAGTTCAAAAGTTATTAAAAATTCCAAATTTAGAAATATTAAATTTTATTTAATTTAAAATTCGAAATTTTTTATGTTAAATTATAACTCAATTTTAGTGATCTTAGATTCCAGAACAAATTCCAAATCGATGCTTAAAATTCGAAAATTATGTGTATTTTAAAAATTTTCATCCTGATTCAAAATATCATTCTATTAAATCCAAAAAAATTGGAAAAAATAAATAAATAATTACAATTATTAATCTAAAAATTGTATAGGAATTTCAAATTTTGAGACAATTTTAGAATCAAAATTATTTTGATTTAAAACTGTCCAAATTATCCAAAGAACCAAAAAATTATTAAAATTCTATATTTAAAAATTTTAAACTTGAAAATTTTTAGAAAATTAATAGTTTGAAAATTTTCATTCCTTAAATAATAACTTAACTTAATTAAATCCCAGTTTTTTAAAATCGATGAATTCGATAATTTTCAATTAGAAATTTTTGATTTCAATTTCGAATAATAAATTTTAAAAATGGTGAATTTTTTTGAATTCCTAATTTTTAGTTTTAAAATATAACTTACAAATTTCAATAAAAAGATTCATAAGATTTACAAATTTAAAAATATTAAACATAAAAAGAAAATCCATTTCTGATTTCTAAAATTTATTTCATATAAAATTTAAATTCGGAAATACTCAAATAAATTATTTTAAAATCTCATATTTAACGTTACACTAAAATTTACATCGAATTCAAAATTTTATAAATTAAAGCTAAAAGTTTGAGTATAAACGGAATTTAGAACGTTAAAATCTGTTTATGCATTTAAAAAGATTACAATTTTAATTTTAAAAAATATACATTTTAAAATTACCATGTTTAAGAGTTCATAAATTTAAATTCCATATTCAAAATTTTTTTAAATTTTGTTAACAGATATTTCGTTATTCAGAAAACTCAAAAATTATTTAAAATTTAAAGTTATTTAAAGTTAAATTATAACTTAATTTTATATTAATTTTAGGATCCTAGATTCCAGAACAAGTTCCAAATCGATGCTTATAATTCGATAATTATGTGTGTTTTAAAATTTACTTCCAAGAGTTATGTGCCAGATCTTTTTGTTAAAACCAAAAAAATTCGAAAAAATAAATTTTTTAAACCAATTTCAAATTTTGAGACAATTCTAAAATTAACATTTTTTATAATATCAAAATTTAATAGAAAATTTATATTAAAAATGATATTTTCCGAAATATACGAAAACATATTTCTTAAATCAATTTTAAAGAATTAAAAATTTTAATTTTAAAATTTATAATTTTGAATTACATTAAGAATTACAAAATATAAAATTTGCATCCTAAATTTTTGAGTTAAATTCTATAATTTTTAAAATTATTACAATATATTCCAAATTTTAAAATTTTAAATAGTTTAAATAAAACATTAGAATTCACATTAATTTTATTCTACAATTTAAATTATTTGGACACAAAATTTCCAAATTGTAAATTAATTTTATTAATTCAAATTCCGGTTTCAAAATTTTAACGGTTCTGAAAATTTAGATTTTATATCAATTTGAAGCAAGATTATTCGATCTTAGAATTTTCAAAATTAAAATTTATGATTTTTGAGATTTTAACTACAATTCAGAATTTTCAGAATCGGGAAGTTTATATTGCGATTTCGAATAAAATTACTAATGAGCCATAGATTTGAGAAACCTAGAGATTTAGACTCAGGTTCCGATAGTACACTAGATAGATGACTATATTCCTAGTCCACTAAGCCCAAAAACTACTCCCTACTCCCAGGAATAAATTAATCGGGCAATATAATAGAGCGGTTCTCCCGTAGCGGTATTCCTTTTTTAATTCAAATTATTACCATATTTAAATCAAACTAGTGAACATGAAATTAGAGCTGGTTTCCACTACGTATTGAAGGGCCGTGCTTCAGAATAGTACTGGTATTATTTGTCTCAAAATCGAAATTCCACCTGGGAACAATTACGTGCGACATTTGAAAGTGAATTTCAAGATTGCAGAGGTGATATACACATTAGACGTATATGTCAGAAGCTCGAAAACAATAATCGAATGAATATGAAATCGATCGCGAGTAGGTTTAAGGGGCCGATTCCTTCCGATGATTTTCTAAGAATAATAAAAGAGAATATTCGTTTAAAATTACAAATTGGCTGGCCAAACCATTATAGCCAGTTTAGCAGTCTTGATCGATAAATGTCTTGATATCGAAGAAACGTATGAAAAAACACGTTATAACCCGGAAGTCATGTGTCAGCGTCGTTTTGTCAATGAGATAGTTACCGATTCGAATAGTGATCTTTTTGAACAAATGAATTTGAACGACGACCAACAGGCTTCATTAAATGAAATAAACTTAACTGGTAGTCCTCAGGAGTATGTGGTAAATGCTTTGACACAATTCAAGGGATTCGTCAAGGAGTTCAAACTGTTGGTCAAACACAACAATACCCACCGATCAAGTATAGCAACAATCAGCAACAAGTTTCTAACAGACCGTATTTAGACGTGTCGATTAACGATATTCCCTATCGAGAATTACTCGATAGTGGCGCTTCTGTATGGTGCTGCCATACAATCGGAGATGCTCAAAGAGCTAGACCGCATGATGGAATTAGGTGTCATGGAAGAATACCACAGCACATGGAGTTCCCCTATCGCACTTGTGAACAGGGCGAGCGAAAAGGTTCGACTGTGCCTGGAGGCACGTAAACTGAACGAGCCCATTATCGACGGACTCCTGAGTCGGTTGGATCAAACCAAGTTCATTTCTATAGTATTGATTTGAAAGATGCGTTTTGGCAAATACCGCTGACTCCGTAGTCTCGAGAGAAGAATTTTCATATATTTGGACGATTTACTGGTTACGTCTGCAACTTTTCAAGAGCACTTAGATTTATTACGACTTCTGGCACATTCAAAGTTCGATCAACAATTTATTATTCACTGTGACGCTAGTACCACGGGTGTTGGTAGTGTATTGAGTCGCAGGTGGGTGATGATGGTGAAGAACATCCCGTTGCGTATATGTCGCAAAAATTCAACTCAGCACAACGAAACTGCTCAATTACGGAACTAGAGTGTTTCGCAGCTGTGCTGAGTGTCAAGAAGTTGCCTAGCACAATGGTCATTGAACCTACAAGGCTTTACTTTTAAGATACTCCATCGGAAAGGTTCTCATCATTTTGTACCAGATGCATTATTCAGAGCATTCATGGATACTACACATCATCGTTTGAGGAAATTTGCATCAGTTATACCTATTGATTTAAAATCACAAGCATTTTGGTCCTATGACTATGTTAAGTTAATCAAGGGAATCAAAGACTCAATTAAACAAGATGATTGTTATGCCATTCATGATAATAAAATATATGTTAGAGTTCAAAATCCAAATGAGTCCATAAGTGATTAGCCACTATTCAAGTTGTTACTTCCAATTGTATTACGTCCGGATATCATTAAACGAATCATTGATATCGGCACATAGTGGAATAGTAAAAACATTAGAGTTGATCCGCCGCTCATTCTGAATTAGCACCTATAGCCAGAGATTATGGAGCCATTAGCACCTATAGCCAGAGATTTGGACTCAGGTTCCGATAGTACACTACATAGATGACTATATTCCGAATCCATTCAGCAAATTACCCCCTAGGAATAAATTAATCGGGCAGCTTATATTGTGAGCCATTACCACCTTTTGCCAGATAGTTGTATTCTAATTTTCATATGAACCAGTAACTGTAGCAAGACCAAACCGCAATATTACCTAAATTAAAAAAAAAACATAAAAAAATTAAGATACCAATTTTTAATCGGCAATGCCAAGCATTCACATAGAAAAACACACGAAAAATTGTTTTGCATCAGTACTCAACAATTTTTCGTGTGTTTCACTATGTAAGTGTTTGGAAAAGTCGATTAAAATTTGGTGTGGAATTTTTTTTTTTTTCGATTTGTTGGTTTGATTTCAGTAATGGACCATGAAAATGTTTCGTGACCTACAGATTAACTAGCACTGTGCATCCATACCTATATAATAGATCATATTTCTCCAAAAAAAAAAAAAATTAAAAATCAGCTGTCATGAAATGCGATGATTTATTTTTATAGACATTGTGTCCCAAACGCAACAAACAATGATTAATTTAAATGAAAATGAATCCTTTTTCCTTAAAAAAAAGTCCCAATTGTTGGGATATTGTTACTGTATACAGTTTGCGCGCACCCACCTTTATTGTTAACTGTTTTTCGACCAAAAAAAAAAATATTTTATGAATGAATTGTTTGGTTATGGGTCTTGTCTCAACATTTAAGACGAAACATAATTAATTGATAAACAACCAAAATCCTTTTTGTTGTTGTTGTCTTGGTCTTCCTCCACAGTAGAAGAAAACTAGAAATTCAAATCATTTATGTTGCATATACGTATATATGCTCGTATAAGATAGGATCTTAAGATATCAACATAACGATCAGATCGATCTTTTACACAACGCATAACAACCATAAGAAATACATCTTAAATATATATCTTAAATAAAATAAGATAAATTGATTACAGTGCATTTTGGGACGATCGATGAATTATAGTTTGTGGTTTTCTTGTTAATTTTTTTGGTTTGGGATCAATATGTAGGTTTATAGTCCAATTAATTTTTTATTTTATAGTTTGGAGTCATTCTGTCTAAACTGACATTTATTTGAAATTTGTTGTTTTTTTGAAAAATTTAATTGAATATTTATACGCGCGAGAAGGATGATTATTTCCGGGTATGTATATATATACAGTTTGGGTTGGGTTGATTGATCGAGTCGAAATAAATTCCTTTTCGTATGCAAACCAAAAATTTTATCACATAACTCCTACAAATCACGTTCGAAAATATATTACCAAAAAAAAAAATATATTTGATAACCTATAACAGTTAGATAAAAAACCAAAGATAAGAATTACATCAATTAAATAAATTCTTGATATGAATATTAAGATGAATATAAGATTTTATAATACATACATACATACATATATACGAGACTCAGTTGGATATCTATAATTTGTCTCCTCGATTTCTATTTCAGTATAGACAGAAATTTAGAATTGTTGTTGGATTTTGGGTTCTTCTTAATTTAATGTCTCTTAATTTTTCATATTTTATTATTTTATTTTATGTTTGTTTGTTTTATTTTTTAATGTCTTAGAATCTAACAAAATTAATTTATCTTTTGAATAAAATTAAAGACATGGAGAGACAGAAAAAAAAAGAAACACAAAAAACAAACCAAAAAAAAAATAAAATTCCAGCAGCATCAATCGTCACCATTACAAATCTTGTGTGCGCGTATACGCGCAGTGGAACTCCTTCACGTTATTTAATTTTTTTTTTTACGAATATTAATTTTGGAAATGGGCGATCGAATAAAGATAGAGTTTGGTGGTCTAGAAGATACGGAGCACCCTGCCATTCGGTAAGGTGTACAAACATACCTATATATAATGGAAGTGAAGTAGCAATAAGCAATGCAAGACGATCGTCTATTATACATATAGTTAAGCCGATTCTGTACACATAATTCACCATAATTCATAATTAATATTTAAAGTAACGCTGCTGCACGAACCATGGTGTAGCTGAATTGATTCAGGAATTATTGGACCCTAAAAATAGTCTATAGTGGGAAATAGTCGGACGGAGCAAAGATTATTACATTCGTTTAATTCAAATAAATCAGGAGCAAGGTTCATGACCTTGGGGGCGATCGTGGCTGAGGAACAAGCAAATAAATAAACCTTTCAAGAAAACATGCTATTGGACGAACTGCTGAACTTATAAAGACACAAATAAGCAGAAGAAAAGAGTTGTCATGAGACACCCTTCAAGCGGAAACAAACCAAAGCAGAACCAGACAAGTCAGACGGAAGTTAAATTTCCCTGAACAATGGAAGCTAAATTTCCATGAGAGCAAGTCTCCAAAATGAAAGAAATTTGGTTGCCAGCTATCAGTTGGTGACCGCCCAAAGCCGCTTCTTTTACTGACTTAGATCCCCGGTCCGCCAGAGTATCCTCCAGTTGTAACGACCAACTTTAAGCTGATGAATGCGAACATTTCGATTGAGGGATCCAAGGATATCCGGTGCAAACGTGAGGCAAATCGCCAATCGATTGTCTTTCGGGTTGACCAGAATTCCTTTGAGAAAATTACGGGATCCGGTTTATCGTTGCAGTACGTGCTAGAGAGCATCTCTTTTAGAATCATCTCTGGTTCGTAATTCTTTCACTTTTTTTTATATCCTGGACTTCAAATCATGGCCATGCTCAGAGTAAAACAAATTAATTTGCAACATAGTAAGTCTGCTTCGTTGGAGCTAAGGAATCTCCTTTCTGTAATTCATACAGATATTTGTCCAATTCAGGGACCGTACCTTCTTGAAGGTTAGGTTTCTGAATTGAATTGAAATAATGGCAGACTTTTCTAACATTAATACTTCCCACAGTCATGAGTGTAGCTCGGCTGATCTTTCGGCATTGCTTATCGCTTTAATATTCAATAATTCCTGGTGCTTGCATTCGTTTATTTACCGTATGGGTATGACTCTGTCTTACCTCCTCCCTCAGAGAAGCCGGCTAACCTTATCCTAACCGGATGTGATGCTAATGCTCATCACTCGATTTGGGGTAGTACGAATATTAATCAGAGTGGATCTTCTTTGTTCTATCATTGATTTAATTTTTGATTGGAGGATGACGGATGATGTTCTCACCTCTGATCACAGCTGTATCTAGTTTAAAACTAACATTAAACGACCACCTACAAAGCCTGCTCCTAACAGGCAATTGGGGACTTTTCTCTCCCCGAACTGTAATCCGGTCGAGTAACGACATTGAGGTATATGCGTATTCACTTGAGTTGGCAATTTCGACTGCTTTTGAAAATTCTTGTCCTCTTATTACGAACCAAAAGTTTAATTACAAACCGTTTTGGAATTCTCATCTTAAAAGGCTGAAGAAATCCGGTAGGAAACTTAAAAACAAAGCAAAAAACTTCAATCGTCAGATTGATTTGGATAATTTTCTGGTGGCACAAAAAGAATAAACGAAGTTGAAGATCCGCTCACAAAGCTTCGTGGTTAAACTTCTACTAGGAGATTAATAGCCTGTCGGCGGTGGCTAAAGTAAATAAAGCCATGGCTAAGAATAGTGTTTGTAGACCTGATACTCTTCGTCTACCTGATTGTCAACTTACTTTCTGTCAAAGAGAAGTTGGTGAGCTGCTTCTATCTGTTCATTTCCTTCTGTGGCTCTTGATTGGTACATGGCTTACAAGCTGATCCATCTCGATGATCTGCGTTTGAGTCTATTTTCTTTTGCACCTTACAAGGCTGGTGGATCTTCTGATGTTATTTTCCCGGCTGAATTACAGCACGGCTTTTCTATCATTCAAGACCATCTGATAAACCTTTTCCAGGCATGTATTGCTTTCTGCGATGTTCCTAAATCCTAGAGCAGGAGTAGAGTCGTTTTTATTCCGAAGGCTGGAAAATTCGATAGTACGGACCTCAAATCATTTCGACCTATTTTCGACGGAGCCTGTCTTCAACTTTTCTTAAATCCTTGGAAAGAATTGTCTACAGATTTATTAGAGACAAGCACCTAGTTACCTTCCCGCTCGGTAACATGCCACATGCTTATATAGAGTTGGTAAGTCTTGTTAAACTGCCCTACATGAACTTGTAACTAGGATTGAAAGATCCCTCTATCATAAAGAGTTTCTTGTAGGTACTTTCCTCGATATAGTGGGAGCTTTTGATAGCACCTCTTTTATCTTGAATCCATGCTCAAGTCTCGCACTGTAGAGACTGAAGTGGGTGGCGTCTTAGTCTCTGTCAAGGTTGCCAACGGCTAACCCCAGAGGGGGGGGGGTTGCTCTCGTCTCTTATGATGTTATGCTGATGATCTTGTCTTCACAGTTTAAGGCAAACACCTGAATATTTTATCCGACTTAATGCAGCAGGCCTAAGATATTTTGGAGACAGTGTGCATTGACAAGGGTGACTGCACGTGAATCCGTATATTTAGACATTTTGGATAAGACATATTTAATTGTCTTCACTAGGCGTAGGAGTGGATCATATCGGTGGATCATATTATCTTAAATAGCCAACTTTCCTGGAAATCTCATCTTGATTCCAATTTACAAAAAGGTACTGCCATATATTGGTAATGTAGCAGGTCTTTTGGGAAACCCTGGGGTCTAACACCCAGGATGTTGTTTTTCATTTATAAACCACTGGTCTAACTGATATTACCTTACACTTCTGTTGTGTGGTGGCCAGTTGTTAATTTGTTAAAGGCTTCTACTGCTTAACTTAATAGTCTTAAAAACACGAAGCACATTGTGACATAAAAAAATCCGATTCCCAGATAACTATAATTGGACCTGAACCCGCGGGTTTCTTATCTTTTAACTACGCCAAGAAAGTTATAAAGAACTATAACTCTTTAAAAGATCTAAGACTACAGTAGCTTGCTACTTTTAGTTGTCGTATAGCGAAGAATTTCATTAGGGAGCCCAATTTGAAATCAAATAATTATGCTCTAACTTTGATAAAGGGCCAGCTAAGAATCTTGGTTGCGATTCTTACGGGTCATGGTCGATTTAATAGGCATCCCCATCGAATGGGTTTATCTCAGGATGTTATTTGTGATGACTGTCTTGAGGAAGATGATGACTGCTTGCACTTTGTGTGCAGTTGTCCAGCATTCAACATTATTCGGGTTCAGATTTTCAGCTGTATTAGTTCTAATAATGTAGATCAGTTGTCCTCCATACCTAGGGCTGTAGTGCGTTTCTACGAATTAGGATATATTCCTGGGTTTGCATTACGGGCCGTCCCGGTATTTAGTGCGGAATCCGTATGGGTTCCAACCAATTAAAATAAAATAAAATAAGACGGAACTTCAGCTTCAAATCAATATTGAGAAACCCCTGCAGGTATCAGTATAATCAGGAACCAAACGATAATGTGGCCCACCCATCTACAAACTAGTAAATCTAGGGTACTCCTGGAGCTGCAGCAAGCTATTGGAGGAAATATGGCCGCATTACAATCACCTTTGGAAAAGCTATTGGGCAAAGAAACCGATTTGAAAACCTTAAAACCAGTAGAGCAGATTCTCATCGAAATCAAAGACACATCGAGTGAAGTGAATTTCAAATATCTGCGATTGATGATCCCACTTCAATACTTTAAGTCTCTGGCCTTCGGACATAGGATGGAATTTTTCAAAAAATTTCTTAGCCTATTACCTAAGAAATTGGCTCACGTTTGAACGCATCGAAGATATATTATAATTATTAGCAACTTTATTACACGGGCCTTGTAATTCGGTAGCACATAGGCCAACACCAAAGGCCAGGCACTTTTCGAGGCATTCTTAGGCTAAACATAAAATGTCACGCTTGATTGATCTTGATTGATGAACATGCTCGATTTTGATAGAGGGGATTGTCACTGGCCTGTTCCCAGAATACCTTACTGTTATACTCAATCTTGACATAACTTAACAGAAAGAGGTTGAGGTGGTTTCACCAACCACGATGTGGGAACAACATGGCACGTGATTTTCTCAATATTGCAGGGCAATAATCCATGCTAAAGCAAAAGAACTTTACGATCTCGTTGATTATTATCTGAGTGAAAGATCAGCTGGTACTATTTTGAAACGATCATCATCGTTCAGCAATCGAAAGAGCCGGAAACCGTACACAATACTAATATGGTTTCCCCTCACTCAAAAGGAGGTATTGCAAATGGTGTTGAGTTATTTCCAGATCTAGTTGGCCTTGAAATTGAACTGCACAACGAATTTTAGCATAAGCGACACACACAATACGAGCACGACTGTGATCCTCAGCTAATTATTTCTATTTTACTCAACCCACAACTGGTCATTGAAAGGCAGCTTTTCTTAAAGATGGAAGTTAAGTACCCATATTCATAGACTAAAATTGGTGCTCTTCAATTCAAGGTAATCAATCTCAGCTACCCATCTATACGTATATATAGTAATCTGTTATTCGTAAAACATCTTAAGACGATTACTTTTCTTATGTATAGATATTTTTTAACGTACACATACGAGTACACATATACCAATACACAAAACAAAACAAATTGCAACAATGATATACGATTTGTGCAAAATGATAACGTTGCCAATTTTATTTTATGTGTACACCATGCGATGATAACAATACAATTGAGCTTGATAAACCTCGGTTATATCTTTGACACAATCTTTAACAAAAAAAAAAACTTAAGTCTTTCGTTATGTTTAATACACAAATTTGTCACAATTTTTGTATTTTTTTTTTTTTGCTTAAACGAAAGTGATAAAATCTACGGTGGAATGTATAGTTTAACTATTGTGGCAGTCAACCGCAGGTTTGAACTATATATACACGAAATTGGCGTTAAATCGGATTTTTCAAACATGCGTGAAATTTATTTCGTAATCCAAAGATTTGGCCACTTCACTATATACATCAAAGATCTAAGCATACCACTGGCACTAGTTTAAAGCAGAGGACTACATATTCATCTGCCAAGATGTTGGTTGTTCATACCTGGCCCTTCTTGTAATGAGGTAGAGAAAAGTTAATCCATTTTTTTCTGCTAGATATTTTAGTAAGTTCATCACTGCGCTGATAGATGCTATATAGACATACTCAATACTCCAATTTTTTACCATGGAACCTAACCGTGAAAATTGCGTTTGATCGTTCACAGCTGTTTATGTGTAATGCCGCACATATTTGTTGGTTGAAATTAATTGGTGGCCCTCACCAATTGTATTGATGGTATTTAATGGTACTTTTCAAGTACTTTGCTGATAAGTCTCTTTTCTTAAGTTTTCAGCCTTGTCTATTGATTTCCGGTCATATTGCATTATACTGCCCTCTCCTTCTTATCAGCAGTGACTATTCAACTGGTTCCATCAGTTGTAATTTAAAACTGTATTTGGTTCCTAGCTGATGCTCCTGTATTTGAGAAATCAGTTGGAGATCTATTTTCCTTGACCAATGTAGCTCGATTCAAATTGGATAGATCCATCATCCAGTGGTAAAGAAAACATAGACATATCCATAATATCTAAAACGATATAAAAGTCATTCTTGAAGTTTCTTATGCAAGTAGTT
Organism: Tipula unca; assembly: GCA_951394425.1. Taxonomy (NCBI): domain Eukaryota; kingdom Metazoa; phylum Arthropoda; class Insecta; order Diptera; family Tipulidae; genus Tipula; species Tipula unca. The sequence continues at coordinate 11,151,916 of OX596382.1, forward strand.
TTTGTTTGAAGTTTAATTGGTTCTCTAGGGGCCATCATATTTTTTGAAGGTCATTACGTTAAGTATGATGATAAACTTCCGAAATATTTCAACACACATGATGAATTGGAAATTTGGTAGTGTGAGATTCAAGAAACATGGTAAATGTACAAAAAAAAAGTCTCGATACTTTAAATATTAAAACCTTTCTAAGCTCTCACATAGTAAAACACACGGAAAATGGTCTTACATCAGTGCCAAACAAATTTTCGTGAGTTTCACTATGGCAAGGCCGACTAAAATTTAAAAATAATTAAAATAATTTACAAAAAATTCTCTACCAGATTATAATTGACTTTTTGAAGCTTGATGTCTTGCATTTAAATGTCTTGCATTAATGCAATATTTTAATGTCGATGAATTTTTTTTTATATGATGTAGAACGCGCATACTAGCAATTCGAATAAAAAACTCACTGTACCCTGTTACCAGTAAATTTGAATCACTTCACTGTTATACATCGGTATTTCGTGCAATAATCGATTTAGTATACATTAAGCATTGAACGATGGATGCATCATCTTGCTTATTTTTTTTTTTCAATTTTATTTAAATATTTTAAATAAACAATTATTACAATCTAGCCACCTGGACTAATGAGCAATTTTAGTCTAACTTAATTTACTATGTTGTATTAATCTATGGCTTCTTCCCACTGGTGTTCCATAGGGTCTGATAAATTGAATTAAACCACATCGTAGCAATTACACCAGCTCAAAAGATTTAGTTCGTTTGAGCTTGCGTACAATATCTGTGTTGTTTAACAGCTTAGTTGCCTCAGTGTTAACATGTTGTTCGAGCCTTTGCCTATGTCTCACTGCATTTTTTTTGGATTTCCTTTGAAACAGTGTCCACTTTAAGGTCTCTATGGAGGTCTATGTTTCGAACATACCATGGTGCATCAACGATGTTCCTTAATACTTTGTTTTGAAATTTTTGGATGATTTCCACGTTGCTCTGTTTGGAACAACCCCAAAGTTGGATACCATAAGTCCTAACCGGTTTTAATATTTGTTTATATAATAGAAGTTTATTGTATGTTGATAGAGCGGAGCTCCTTCCTATCAGCCAATACATCTTTCTATATTTAAGCCCCAGTTCTTCACTTTTCTTTTTGACGTGTGCTTTCCATCGTAGTTTTGCATCTAGTGTCATGCCAAGAAACTTAGCCGTGTTGGCATACGGTATTATTTCTTGATTAATTGTAACCGGAATATGTTCGAGTCGTTTGTTTATAAAATTGATGTGAATTGATTTAGTTTCGTTAAGAGTTGATTTTTCGTTGCTATTTCCAACAGCTAAGATTGCCGTGTCATCAGCAAATGTCGCCATAGTGTTGTTTTCTAATACAGGGAGATCATTAGTGTACAATAGGTATAGGACCGGACCTAATACACTGCCCTACGGTACTCCTGCCTTGATTTCTTTCAATTCAGAATAGGAATCGTCTAATTTTACTCTAAAGAATCTATCTTTCAAGTATGATTCTAATATTGTAGTGAATTGCATTGGTAGTACAGTTCTTAACTTATAGTTAAGTCCTTATCGTGCCAAACTTTATCAAAGGCCTGTGCAACATCTAAAAATATCGTTGAGCAGACTTTTTTCTCCTCTAATGCTCTTTCAATAATATTAGTTATTCTGTGTACTTGATCTAATGTTGAGTGTTGGTTGCGAAAACCGAACTGATGATTTGGAATCAGGTTTTTCCTCTCAATTATCGGATTTAGCCTTTTTACTAATAACTTCTCAAAGAGTTTAGACATAACTGATAATAGTGATATTGGCCTGTATGATCCAGTTTTGTGTGGTGGTTTCCCAGGTTTAGGAATCATAATTACTTCTGCAATTTTCCAGAGGCTGGGTACATATTTCAATCGAAAGGCGGCATTTATAATATTGGTGAGCTTTAATAATGCTTTCCTCGGTAGTTCTTTTAAAATTTCTTCTGTGATAAGGTCATAACTCGGCGCTTTTCTCGGATTCATATTTGTTTTTATCTCACACATGACTTCTTTTGGTGTTGCTCGTAGGATTTTTTGCGAGTCAGATTGTTTAGCTTAGTTTTATCTTGATGGGCTCTAGTTTGTTGCCATATTCTCCTTGTCCTTCTTGTTTCTGCCAAAAGCTCTCTAATTTCTCTAGGGTAGTTGTTTCCCTTAATTTTCTTTATAACTTCAGGAGTGTTTTCCCAAGCTGATTGCTGTATGTCACTTATGAACTTGTGAACTTCTTTTTCTAATTGCTCCTCACTCCTTAGCGGAACCATTAAGTTAATTTTTCTTTCTAAAGACAGTCTAAAGTATTCCCAATTTGTGTGCTTATTTACTAAACTAGGATAGCTTTCTTTTTGAATGATCCATTCACTTAATGTCAAAATTGGGGAGTGATCAGAGCTTAGGTCAAGACTTTCATCTATATGTAAATAATTTACAGATATATTTTTCACTATAAAGAAATCAATCAGGCCAGTAGGTCGGTTTACCATTTGATAAGGCTTCACAACCGTCTTTTCTGATAGAATTGAGGAGTTCTTTCCCTTTGGTTGTTGTTAGTCTAGAACCCCAGTCGATATTTTTTGCATTAAAATCTCCTCCAATTACAAATCTTTTCCCTAGTTTACTGAAAAATTCAAGATAATCTTTTTCTTTTAGAGAGTATTTCGGTGGGCAGTAAATTCCAATAACACTAATAGAGTTATTTTTGGTCTTGATTTTAACAGCTGTTGCTTGTATACACGAAAAATGTCATGCAATATTTTTGATGTCGATGAATTTTTTTTATATGATGTAGAACGAGCATACTAGCAATTCGAGTAAAAAACTCACTGTACCATGTTACCAGTAGACAAGCGTAGCCTGTGCTAGACTAAGCATCATTTTGATTGCAAACTATAAAATTTGAATCACTTCACTGTTATACATCGGAATTTCGTGCAATAATCGATGGACTATACATTAAGCATTGAACTATGGATGCATCATCTTGGTTATAATAAGACTGAATGTCCACCTGGCATAAAATGGTTGGTATTATCACGAATTAGCTGATAGCTAGGTCGCCGGCACTTTATTAGAGGTGTATTTACTCAGTTATCAGACAAGCTTCGCACTACTAGAACCATAAGGAATCCAACGAGACATCGAATAGAAAGTTGGTCTCTCTTCCAATATTATTTAGTAGTGTTCACATAATTCGGTGGTCCAATTATCGATTGTTGGTCTCAAAAGCATCTATGCGCGTATGCAATATTTCAAGTTCATAGCATTTGTAAAATTCGGGTTGAAACCAGCACACGCAAACAGCTGGTCATATAGTCATTTAAGCGAGAAGAGTGTTTATGATTCACCGAAACATAATGACCTGCACACTTCTCGTCCTATAATCATGAAAAAAAAATCCCATGTATCCCTATTTTACGATAGGACACAAACAAAAAAAAATCCAATCAGACTAATAATTCCATATTTTTTAATTACCCGCACACATAAAATCCTTTTGTCTCCCCCAACACTCTCGCAGCTCCATATAATCATATTTTTGTGTATAAAAGGGCCACACCAATTTTATGATTATACCATTATTATACATAAATTTTCTGCCTGCCTCTGCCGCCTGCTAGAATAAATAAAGGATGCGTATATGATACAAAAAAAAAAGGAGACCAAAAAGGTTCATCGATGGAATAAATAAAAAAATATGTTACGAGGTTAATTTATGGTATCTCGTTCTCGAATTGCCTTTTTTTTTGTTCCATTCATATTTGTACGTACATAGATATGTTATTTATACGACTCGTCTTCCCGATTATTTTCTCCTATATACATACATGCACACACATATACTATATAAGGATAGGGATCCTATCTTGATAATCGAAATTGACTTTTTAATTATCGTGCGGAAACAATGGAACTGGATATGACATATACGTATATAGATGATACGTAAAGGAGAGGGTGGCTTCCTTACATTTACTTAATCCACTGTACAAACATAGAATTTTTCTATTGTCACCCGCAAAAAAAATTAAAACTCGTAATTTTCCAATACGATTTTCCCCTTTTTGGTTGTTTTTGTTTTTCTTTCGAAATATGCGTATACACAATCCCTCTGCTAAATATTATATTGAATCGAGAGACGCATCTATCTATATATATATACAGACATACACACACATACACAAAAAGATTATATAGAATAGATAAATCGTTTGGCGTTTTTAATCTCCGGGGTGTGCAAGATATAGATAAGAGGTGATTTCGTTCGTTCATTTTATTTCTTATATATACGCATGTATACATGTACAGCGGAAATCGAGACGAGAGATACGATATATCTAGGCAACAATATAAAATTTTGTATCCCTTAATTCGCATATACTCTTGATCGTATTGTGCGATCACATTGACTAAGGAGACAAATCTTAAATCTATTTATTCGACAGATTGTTTAGAAAATGGATTTTCATTTTTATTGTAACGTTAAGCTTTGGAAATACATAAAATTAGGAAAACCGATTGGTGCTTGAATATATAAGGAAACTTGGAAAATGTGTAAATTTATTTTAAAAGAATTTTTTTTTTTGACGCAGGGATCAGCAAACTATATATGTATGGTGAAATATGTATCACTATCTGTTGTTATGGAAAGACACAATAAAAATTGAGATGTTAAAACAATTGTAAACCGAACATACCAACATTTTTCCTAACAAGACCCCATCTGTTCCTTAGCCGCGTATTTTCAAGCTAAATCATCGGCAAAATGAAGCGAAATATATTTTTTTTGTTGGACCTGTGAGCACACTCATGACAGGCCGTGATAACAGAGTTGCAAGATACGAGAGAACACAGGGTAAAAAATTGCTTGAATGGTGAAACAAAATTTAGTACTTTGCTTCAATTAGAAATTGTGCTTGAAAGAAGCGAAGCATAATCTGTTGATAGCCAAAATAATAGAATGTAATCTTTTGAATGAAACCGTTGAGGCTAACGGTAGTCTCTGATTGCCGTAATTAAAAAAAAATTGTGGGAAATCTGTTGGATGTCCTCATATAGAATAGATTGATTCTTTGACTGAACTAGGAAGAGTATTGCATCTTTCTTCCGTGATATAACCAACAAACACATTTATTTTCTTTTTATTTAGTCCCAAACATTTTTGTTCCATAGCCTGTAAAAAGATAATTGAGGATCTAGAAAAATTTACAATTCAAGATAGGAGCAGAAACTAGTAGCTCGTTTCTAAAAATTGGTGGGTATTCCCAAACGCGAATTATTAAAATTAAATTATAGCAACAGACACACTAATCTTGCTCACAATATTTTAGTTTAGTCATATTAAGTCATAAGCCGCCCTCGATAGCACAGTAAGTAGCGTGCTTGCCTTGTTATTCGAGGGTCCGAGTATTGCACCGTGGGCCCATTGTGGCATTGAGTGCTGGAGTAATCCGCCCAATTTTAATTTTAAGTCATATTGAAATTTCAGCTACACTCTACTACCTTAAGCCGCGGTTCATTACCTTAAGCCACAGTATTACAACTTAGGGGAATACATTTAATTTTTAGATACCGTGTTAAGCCCTAAATTTCCCGTATTTCAACTAATCAATGCTTAAATCACATTTTAGAAGATTAAGCCCCACCACACTATGTTAAGTCACAATAATCTAGCTCAAGTGGCTATTATTGAACTGAAGCTGTCTCTAATTCTTAAACTTCTAACTTTAGTCATTAAATAGGTACTAGTCACTTTGGCATTATGGTTTAAGACATAGTGTGACTTAAGCCACACATTACATTATTTTAAGTCACAATATTCAAGCTTAATTGATATTCAAGCTAAAGCTACTATGCCTAACTTACTATTTTAGGCCACAATTATCTAGCGTATGCGGCAATATTCTCCGTAAAGCTGTAGCATCATAGTCTAAACCACCGTGTACTTCCAACCTAAGTCAAATATCTATTAATACAGTTTTAGCTTAAGTCACAGTATTAAAGTTAAAGTCACAGTAAACTATTTTTAGTCACAATATTCTAAATAAAGTGATGATAGATTAAGATTAAGTCACCGTGTGTATAAAATGTAGCCAGCCCTATTCTAGCTTAAATCACAAATATACAGATCTAGACTGCGTATGTAAGATTAAGGTCCAATAAAAAAAGTGAGTACGAATCTCTAATGAAGCTTAAGTTATAGTTAAACTATAATATTTTAACAGTTCTAGCTTAAAGCATACTGTGCTGGTTCAATTCAAATTATACCTTTATCCTCCAATACCTTAAGCCTGCCCTATTAGCACTTACGTGCTAAATCTGTAGTAGCTGATAATAGCCCAGGTTAGTTTAAGTTTTAATAAAATTTTGGAACGAGCACGATCAAATTTATTCTAATTTAAACAGTTTAAGATTTGGAATATTTAAACATACTTTAGAATTAGAGATTACTGGAATTTCGAGAAAAATTCGATAAAATTTCAAATCTTGATTAACGTTTTGAATTTTATAAAATTTAAAATTTTTTTTTTTTTAAATTTTAAAAAATTGATTAAATTTAGAATTAAAAAAATTAAAAATTTGATAAAAATTTCGTAATTTTCTAAAATTATTAAAAATATTTTTAAGTGAAATTTTAAAATTAGCAAGTTAAACATTTCAGAATTGGCCAAAAAACCATTTGATCCTGATGTTCCGAATACTTGACAAAATATTGTTAAATTCCAAACCAAATTATAAAATGTATGTATGTACTACAAACAAAAGTTTTATTTTAAAATTTGATAAAAATTCATCAAATTTACTCATAATTTTATAAAAAAAAGTTCAAACTCTTAAAAATCCGAAATTTTGAAAAATATAATTTAAACAAAATTATCAGAATTTTTTTTGTGAAATTTAAGAATTTAAAATTCGCATTACTAACATTTCAGAATTCGTCAATATCATATAGGAGCTTAAAATCTTAGAAACGAGTGTGATAAACTATTCCTTTTTAAAATTAATTGATAAAAAATTTTAAAAAAATTTCAGAATTTTATAAAATTTCTCCCAAACTTTTTAATTTAGCAGAATAAAAATAACAAATTTCTTAATTTTGAATGAATTTTGATTAGTTTACAAAATTTAAAAATTGGAGATTTTTATAAAAAAAACCGTTGAAATTTCAAATATTGAACAATGTTCAGAAATTAATAAAAGTATCAGAATTCTCTATCAGAATTCGAAACCTTCATAATTCAAATAGCTCACAATTCGTCAAGATTTAGAAAGTTTTAAAACTTTAGAACATTGGCACAGAATTCATGATACAATTTTAGAATTAGTTAAATCTCAAAAAAATTTATAAAATTTGTAAAAAATTCAAATTTGCAGAATTTGATAAAATTTTCGAAATTCCTCGAAATATCGAAATAGTTTAAAATGTTTAAAAATGTATGTATAGTACAATATATCTGATCAAATTTTAAAATTTGTTAAATTCCAAAACAAACTGCTAAATTTACTAAAAACAATCATTTTTTTTTAATTTGGTAGAATTTAATAAATAACTTTAAAAAAATTTAAAATTTTGTGTAATTTCTCCCAATTTTATAATTTTATAAAACTGAAAAAAAGTATTTTTTTTCATGATTTTACTAAAATTTGTTTGATGAATTTTAGTCGACGTTTCCAAAGCACTTACATAGTAAAACACACGAAAACTTGTTTTGTGTGAGTGCCAGACAATTTTTTGTGTGTATTACTACGTGATTGATTTGAATGGTCGACTAAAAATTGGTATCAAGTAATTTAAATATACTTTTGTATTTTTAATTATAAATTATAGCCAAGTGAATTTAATAAACAAAACACAATTCGTTCGGCACGGATCGAGACGGTACGTAAAACAAAATCAAACTAGCAGCTCGATTCTTATAAAAATTGGTGGATATTCTGATACGCGGATATAAGTCAAAATGTTTTACTAATAAGGATTCCCACACATTCCGCCAACCCGATCTTTTTTATAGAATTTACGAATTCGCGTGGTTTATATAATTTACAGGAACAGTTTAGTTGGGAGGCAAACCTGTTTGTACGTTAAGTTCTGATTGAGAAAATTCTAAATTTAAAAATGCAAAAACTAAATTCTAAATCCTTAAATTTGTTTACAAATTCTTAATTTTAAATATTCTAATAAATTTGAAAAACCAAAATTCAAAATTTTAAAATCTTATAAAATTCAAAATTACAAATTATTTTAAACCGTGTATAATACTCAAAACGAAAATTCCGATACATTTAAAAATGTGCCAAAGATCTTAAAAATTTCTGAGTTAAGAATCTAAATTTTCAATTTAAAATTCAATAAACCGCGACACAATATTTTTACTAAAGTAACCATTTCGGCGACTTAAACAATTTTAGATTTGGAATATACAAAACTTCAGAATTAGAAAAAAACTGGATGTTTTAGAAAAATCCGATAAAATTTCAAATCTTGATAACGTTTAGAATTTTATAAAACTTTAAAATTTCTTTTTTGTAAATTTTTACAATTTGATAAAATTTAGAATTAAAAAAATATAAAAATTATGTAATTTAAAATTATTTTTAAGTGAAATTTTAAACTTTCTTTTAAAATTCGGAAGTTAAACATTTCAGAATTCGTCAAAAAAAAAAAAACCGATTCTGATGATCCGAATACATGAAAAAAAAATTTAAATTCCAAACTAAATTATAAAATTTATCGACTACAAACAAGAAATTTATTTTAAAATTTCATAAAAATTCAAAAAAATAACTCATAATTTTACAAAAAAAGTTTAAAACTCTTATTAGTTAACTTAAAAATCCGAAATGTTGAAATGTTTACTTATGAAAATAAATTGTGAAATTTAAGAATATAAAATTCGCATTACTAACATTTCAGAATTCGTCAATATCTTATAGGAGCTTAAAATCTTAAAAACGAGTATGATACAAATTTAAAATTTGTTAAATACAAAATTTATTATAACTATTCCTTTTAAAATTAATTGATAAGAAATTTAAAAAAAAATTCAGAATTTTATAAAATTTCTGCCAAACTTTTTAATTTTACAGAATAAAAAATAACAAAATTCTTAATTTTAAACGAATTTTGATAAGTTTATATAATTTAAAAATTGGGCTATAATAACTTCAGAATTGGAGAATTTTATAAAAACAACCGTTGAAATTTCAAATATTGAACCATGTTCAGAATTTCATAAAAGTATCAGAATTCTCTACCTATCAAATAGCTAACAATTCAGAATTCGTCAAGATTTAGAAAATTTAGAAACTTTAGAACATTGGCACAGAATACGTGATACAATATTAGAATTAATTAAATCTCAAATAAATTTATAAAATTTGTTAAAAAATCAAATTTGTGGAATTTAATAAAAATTTTGAAATTCGTCAATATCGAAATATATCAAAAAATTTTAAAATCTATGTGTAATCTGGTAGTACAGAATATCTGATAAAATTTTAAAAATTAAAATTTTAAATTCCAAAACAAACTGCTAAATTTACTAAAAACAATATTTTTTTTTAAATTGGTAGAATTTAATAAAAAATTTAAAATTTTGTAAAATTTCTCCCAATTTTATAATTTTGCAATGATGTTTAACTGTCAAAAAGTTTTCTTTCTTTCATGAATTTGCTTAAATTTGTTTGATGAATTTTAGTCGACATTTCCAAAGCATTCACATAGTAAAACACACGAAAAATTGTTTCGTGTGAGTGCCAGACAATTTTGTGTGTGCATTACTATGTGATTGCTTTGGATGATCGACTAAACATTGGTATAGTGAAATTTTATATTTTTATTTTTTATTTTTGTTTTTAAATTATAGCCAAGCGAAGTTAATAAGCAAGGCACAATTCGTTCGACAGAACATATACTAAAATTGACGCGAATCAGAGAATATTTACAATATGGTACTGCAAAATCGAGATTCCAGTATTTTCTGGTAGCTACATAGAGTGGGCTAGTTTTATAGATTTGTTTAAAGGCAGGTGTAAAATTTGTCTTCGTTGTCATCATACATGTTATCGTGTACATAGCACAAACTCACACAGAGATTAAAGATAAAGCAATGATATTACTATTAAGTCAATTGTACCTACTGCCGTAGCTCGTGTAACGGATGAAGTAATACAAATTCGCAGTTCGAAAATTTCATTCAGCTTCACAGATTTATAGATAAAACATGGGGAGTGACAGATCGACAATCCGATTCCCATTATAATGTATATAGATTTATTACTTGGAGTTGATGTGTTCTTTCATATACTGGAGCGAGTTCTGCACACGCTAACCTTATAGCTCAGAAAACCTAATTCTAATAGGTTATTGGAGGAAACACACTAAAGAATTCGATATTAACGCTGCCTTTAGAAAACTGGTTGGGGAGATAGACGAAGGCACGTAACAGACATGTATAATATTGACAAGATATTCCGGCAGGTGCTTGCACACGACCAGACCAGAAACACTACAGATGAAACTAAGGCGAAGATCATCAGAGTAAGAACTCACTTCTTACGAACTAAAAACGGTGACCTATGGGTTAGCTAAGCAATTTGAAGTTAGTCTCAGAGTTTGTGTTGCGTAATGTTAATGTAGATAATCTTATCATGAGTCTTTTAGGAAGTTGTTTGTGGGTCTGTAAAGTTGGAGCAGAAATTTAACCACCAACAACAAGAATTCCGAGATTACTGGAAATAACTGAGGAACTTGAATTACACTTATGAAGCCTGCGGTTTAGTTATCTACATATACATTCTAAAGGAAACGAAAAGACTACTATTCATCTAGTTGGTGCCAAAACACGATTTGCTCCACTGAAACAAAGAAATTTGCCTCAATTAGAGCTTCCTGGAGATTTCAGTTTTTTGAATCAAAGCGGATTATGCCCAAAAGAGAGTGGTTTGTGAGCCAGAATTATTACAACAGTCAAAAATAAGACTGGCATCGCTGTAACAAAACATCATTGTGAACGTACATTTCGGGTCATTTCACAAGTCGCGCACACTGAAATATGTCCCCAGCCCATATCTGTACAGTACCAAAACAGACATTCGTTCCCGACAATACTATCATTGTTATTATTATTACTGTACTGTACTAATGTTATAGTCGAAGGGAAATATATGTTTGTACAGGGGTAAGTTTTCCATGAATTGTATATATATGTATATAGGAAAATCGGAAAAATGGGTTGGATTCCGCATTTCGTTTTTTATGTATTCCGAGTTGTACGAGTAGAAGAAATAAAATCCAACAAAAACAAAAAAAATATCCCTGATAAAAATGAACAAGATACAGTGATAAGGAAATTTTCTGTCGATATTATTTTTATTTCTTTTCTTCTTCGTCGTCATGATGTTTTTTCGTCTTCGTCATCATCTTCTTCTTCTTGCTCATCTTCTAAATAAAATTATATTCAGTTTGTTATATATACACGAGTATGTTGTATATAGGCTTTCGACCTTATCTTAACTGTGCAGTTTTGTGATAATATTTTCTTCTTAGTTTTCTTTTCTTTTATTGTTTATTTATTTATTTATCTTATTGTTGTTGTTGTTGTTTTGTCTTTATTGTCGTTTTATTTTTCTTTGTTATAGATGTATGTATGTATATTATGCGGAGTCTATGTGGAGAAATGGAAAAATTATGATTTGGATGAATTCGTCACAATAAAAGAATTAAATTGACTTTTTGGGAAATGTTGCGTTTATTTAAGGGGGCGAGGGGTGGATGGAAATTGGATTTAATACGTCAGGTGTAATTAATACGTATAATTAATATTAGTTAATCCTATAGAAACCCCTGCCAATATAATGACGAAATGTAGAGGTTTGGGGCTGTACTTTCTAATTATTAGGTTTGGATAAATTGTAAATTTGGTCTTATAGACCCAACTTCTGGACGACTTTAGAGGACCAGCCAATCATAAGCGCACAGTACATAAAAAAAACATAAATTATTTCGGAGGACTTCCGTATCCAACAAAACCCAAAATAAAAAAAAATCTCCACAACAAACAATCAACAGAACAATAGATTTTATTATTATTTTTATTACATGATAGTTTTGATAGTTTCCCAAAAAAAATAAATAAATAAAAAATTAACTGAACATTGTTGTTGTTGTTGTGTTCTAGAGATGACAGACAGACAAATGAAATGTCAATAAAATTAAAATTTATGTTCCATTTTTATGGACACCAAAAACTATAATTTTGTTTGGCTTGAATGGATGGATGGATAGTTGATGCGCGATGTGGTTATGGATGCGAGAGATGAAATCTTGAAATAATTTTTTTTATTTTATTTATTTTTTTTTTATTAATTTTATCGTTTTTTCTTAGAAAATATTTTGGGATAGATTTGAATTTAATTAAGTTTTTTTTTTGTTGGTTTCATCTTAAATTATGAAGAAATTTTTTTTATTTTTATATTTTTAATTGATTAAGGTGAAATGTTTGTTGTTTTTTTTTTTAAATAATAAAGTTGTTTTTGGATTGTTATTAAGAATTGATTTTTATTACAATATATACGTTGATCTGGTTTTTAAAGAAATTATTTTAACTATCCTCCATATCGTTTATGATATCAGGCTTCTGAGTTTATTACTATCACGTATACGTTTTTATGTATAGTTACAGTTGCAACAGGTTTAATTAAAAATTAAATTTTATTGCAAGAAATGCCAGTGTCAAGTGAATTTTCGATGGTATTTCAAATTTTATAGTTTGCGACCAAAATGATGTTTAATCCATCTCAGCCATTTTGCTACTGGAAACTCGTTTCATCAACTTAGAAAAAAAAACTATTCGCAAGACGACTAAAATCTGGTATCGACAATTTTTCAAATTTTTATTTTTGAGATTTTATAAAAAAATTAAATTTCGATTCTACATATTACTCGGCCTCATCAAGCACTAACATAGTAAAATACACGGAAAATTATTTAGCACCGAAGCAAGATAATTCAAGACTATTTTGTTATACTGAGTCTAAACATATTATTCTCTCTTCCCCTTATAAGGTTGATCGAACTAAGTACGGCTTTGAAGCGCCTCCGTGTTAGCCTCAATGACACGACTGGAAAAATATATACGGTCAATTATATATGCTTTAGACTGCGACGCTAAACATCGATGTTTTTGTAGTCCAATTAACATATTGCCCTCCATCGTTTCAACTTGGTTCTATCTCGACACAAAATTTTCGGTGAAAGTGTTAGAGCCCAAACTATTACACTCCATCGATCTTGATTATTCACATCGATCTAATAATAAAATGTATGCCTGTTCACATGCCCGTCACTCTTTTATGTATGATAGTTATGTATGGAAGTTATTATATCTCAAAGCGCGAGAGACAGTCGTTTGAGATATTCCCCTATCGAGTTGATATGTTTATTGATACTCTGATAAAATCAGCCAATCTGAGCATGAAGACCATTCTGTAGGTTCATCCTATACGATATTTAAGTAAGAAGTTCCTGGTGGAAGACGATACTTCGACGACCCAATAAAACATTTTACTATCTTTGGGCCCGGTCTTAAAACTTCGCTTCCGCAGCTCTCGATTTTGTTCTCACCATTATTCTATTTGATGATCGAACTTTTAATGTCCTAATTAAAGGCAGCGAAAATATTTTTATCTTACGGTCAGATGTAAATATTGTAGCTCGGGTAAATATTGAACCTCGCGAACTCACATTTGGACATTCAGACTACTTTAAAAGTGTTGTCCCATCAACCGTCATCGCTTGCATTATTTTAACCAAAAGCTTTAAAAGTGCATTTAAGTTTATTTGACAATTTTGAAGTATGAACAAATATTTTGAGCTTTTAAGTATTATTTAATAAAGAGCTTTTACATAAAATACTGTATAGATTGGAAATCATTTATATAAGCCGCATCTGACTATATGCTACATTTTCATAAATAATTATGCTTTAATTGATTATCCCTCTCGTGCCACCACACAACTCAAAAGCTCTAAATTAATTATATTTTTATTATATTTGACATTTCTTTATTCAAGCAAATAGATTTAATGTCTAAATTGAGATGGGCTTTGGTACCGATAAAAACTTAACTTTTATAAAATCAAATTGAAAGGCTTGAACAACATAATGTACGTGATTTTTAATTCCATAATAAGTTAGATCGTTAACCCCAAGCTTTTTAGGTTTAAATATTTATGTTGAGTCGCCAGGCGGGCTTAGTCGTATATAAGCTTTTATGCTACATTTTCATTTGTTCGTTAAACAAACATTTTGTGAGGTAACTGGTAAACTAGATAAGCCAAGTTCATTTAATTCAGTATTTTTGATAAAGCTCAATTAATCAAAAAAATATTTCGAATTCTATTTAATCTCGAATATGTCATTTATAAATCATCTCCAATGAGCATTTAAGTTTTAACCTAAAGCTTTAAAATAGTCCTAAATATTGTTTTAAAACGGTTGTGGTTAAAAAAAATTTTGGTGAGATATGTTAAGAATTGATTTAGAAATACCATGAACCAATATACTGATCTTTTAAGTATAAATAAAATAATTTATATGTACACATATATATGAGCTTTCATAAACAATTACGTATAAGTACATTTTTGATTACATCCTCACAATTAAATTTCATCCTCCATTAAATTTTTTCATTAAACTTGGTAACCTGTAATATATATTTGAGCTTTTTTGGATATTTTTAAAGCATGCTTTTATAAATTTTAACAAAAATTTAGAGTGATAAATACAAATGAAAAGCTTACAACCTAATTGTTTAAGCACATTCGCACTGAATAGTTTTGTTGACTCTAAGCTTTTTAGTTTAAATATTTAGATTGCGTTGTATATTTTTGGTTCTGAACGGGTTTAATTTAAAAAAGTATTCTAAGCTTTTTTGTCTAATATTTTAATTAAATGTTAAATAACGACATAAAAGCTCCACAATTGAATTTTATAAAAAAGTCCACTATTTTAACCAAAAGCTTTGAGACAGCATTTACATTTATTTGACAATTTTGAAGGATGAACAAATGTTTTGAGCTTTTAAGTATTATTTAATATAGAGCTTTTACACAAAATACTGTATAGATTGGAAATCATTTGTATAAAACGCATCTGACTATATGCTAAATTTTCATAAATAATTATGCTTTAATTGGTTAACCCTTTCGTTGCCACCACACAATTCAAAAGCTCTAATATTAATTATATTTGAGCTTCCTTTATTCAAGCTAATAGATTTAATGTCTAACTTGAGATGGGCTTTGGTAACGATAAAATCTTAACATTTATAAAAACAAATTGAAAGCTTAGAGCAACATAATGTACCTGCTAATGTACCTTGTTAAATCGTTAACCCCAAACTTTTAAGCTTAAATATGTATATTGATTCGCCAGGCGGGCTTAGTTGTATAGCTTTTATGGTAAATTTTCATTTGTTCGGTAAACAAACCTTAGTGCTAATTAGTGGAAATTGTGGTACGAACAGTTAAAGCTCTACAATTAAATTATAATAAAAAGCTTATTTTTATCTAGCTTTTTTAAATTTTGAGTTAACTGCTAAATTAGATAAACCAAGTTCAATTAATTAAATTTTTTTGTTAAAGCTTGCATGATTTTTGGGTATGCATCTATTAGGGAAAGCTTTACATAAATATCGTAAATATGTACAGGATATTTCTTTATTTCTCAATTTAGCAAAAAAATATTCTGAATTTTGTTTATTTTCAAATATGTAATTTATAAAACATCTCCAATTTAGTTTTAAAGCTTTGAGATATTCCTAAATATTATTTTAAAACGGTTGTGGTAAAAAAAACTTTGGGGAATTGATTTAGAAGTATACTAGCTTGATGAACAAATATACTGAGCTTTTAAATATAAATTAAATTAAATATATATTACCCATATTTTTTGTATAAATTGAAGAGCTTTTAAAACCAATTTGATATGAGCTTTTATAAACAGTTACGTATTTGTACATTTTTAATTTTCAATTAAAAATTATAACCTGTGTATATATTTGAGCTTTTCTGAATATTTTTTTTTTAAATTTATGATGACAAATACAATTAAAAAGCTTTCAACCTAATTTTTTAAGCACATTCGCACTTGTCGATTGCGTTGTAAACTTTTGGGTCGGAACGGTTGGATTTCAAGTACTCCAAGCTTTTCTGTCTAACTATTTAATAGATTGTTAAATAACGCCGTAAAAGCTCAACAATTAAATTACATATAAAAAGCCTACTTTCACCTAGCTAAACTAAACGATTGTAGATTTAATAATTTTAAGTTTTTTAGTTGTGAGATTTAACTGTTAATCAAGCTTAGCAAAGCTTATTTTATTAAATATTTTCGTTAAACCACCTTTTATTTCTAGTAAGTATTTGATATTTTTTACAAATATCGGAAAAGGTTACAAAATGTTTCTAAATTGATAATTTGGCAACTTTTTGTTATATTTTTAATTTGATGAGCTTTTGATGAAAGTTAAATTGTAATGTTAGAAGAGAATTTATGAGCAAGCAGCCTAAAAATTGGGTCCCACTTACGAATAATAAATGTCGCTAAACGCTGAAATTGGTAGCTCTGTTTTAATCAAAAGATATGAGAAAGCTTTAAATAACTATATTAACCCTAAGCTTTTTAGCTTAAAAATGTAGAATGCATTGTTTTTATTTTGGTTCTGAACGGGTTGGATTTAAAAAAGTATTCTATGCTTTTTTGTATAATGTTTTAAATAAGTGTTAATAATAGCGCCGTAAAAGCTCCACAACTGAATTTTATAAAAAAATGTATGCCCACTTGCATCTAGTTAAACTAAAAGCTTGGAAACTAAATAATTTTAATTTTTTGAGTAGTAAGCCTTAACTGTTATACAAGCTTAACAAAGCATATTTCATTAAATATTGTCGCTAAAGCTCGTTTTATTTCTAGTAAGTATTTGGTATTTTTTACAAATGTTTACATAATTTTCGTTATATTTTCCATTCGATGAGCTTTTGATGAAATCGTAATGTTCGATTAGAATTTATGAGAAAACCAGTCTTAAAATTGTGTCCCAAGTACAAATAATTAATGTCGCTAAACGCTGAAATCGATAGTTCTGTTTTAACCAAAAGCTTAAGTTTAAATTAGAGCACTGATCACTTTATGTGCTGATACACAAAAGTGTAAAGTTTTTTTTAAGCGTTGTGTAGAATTCTTCGAACATGTTTTTAAAAATCAAATCGTTTCAAGATGAGCTTTTGCACAGTATATTGATTGCCTCGAAAATCAGTTAGGTACAACGCTTCTAACTATATGTCAAGCTTTTAAAAACAATTATATAATAGATTATAAGATTGCTGACTTCAACTTTAAAATCCAAAAGCTTTACATATATATGTATGTTCTAACGGGCTTTTATAAAAAAATCAAATCATAAAAATTTTGACAGTTTACAAATGTCTAAAAGCTGTGATGGTGGTAAATACAAATATAAGTCTCTAAAGCTTTAAGCTTTCATCAAACCGTTTTTAAGCACATCGCTCTGCATAAGCATTAGTTACAATCAGTGTTATTTATTATGACATAAGAAAAGCTTTATACGATAGATACATTTATGTAATTTTGGTTCTTATTTTTCGTGCACCATCTTTTTTGGTAAACCATTTTATACACCAATTTCTGTAAATATTTTAGTTGCCTGTCAAGCGCTTATTAATTAGCGCCAACGGTATACGGTAAATCTCGGTCACTGATTAATCAACAAAAAAAAAAAAAATTGAGCACCAAAAAATATTTTTGTGCACCAAAATTGTTAAATTAGTTTGAATCGAAATTTCTACACTATTTACATCACAAGTTGAATTAAATAGATAGAACCAACTAAAATGATAATTTAACTGTCATTGCAATTTTGACAGTAGTAACAACTAAATATGTTTTATTTAAATGAATCATTAACACTTTCGCAATTTATTAAATTAATGACATTTTGCGCGAATTAATTGTACAGTAGTTGAGGTTAGGGATTAAAAACAAGTGTAGGGGTGTTAAACAAAAAATTAAATTTCGTTCACAGATACACCTATTGCAATGTTGAATAAAAACAATCAAACCCATATATAATAGTCCTTCATCAACGTAAAAAACATGTCTTATCTACTATCACAAGACACTTTTATTTTTTAGTATTTTCCTTTCAAAAAATATTGAAAGCATCAATATTTTAAATCTGTTCGACAAATTTTAATTGTTCCAATCTCAAGTTGATATATACTTGGTGAATATATGTATGTATACTCGAAACTCGCGATCGGCGAAGATAACAACAAATTTCTTTTATACAAATTAATTAAAATAAACGAAAACGGTATACGAATATACCGCATAGACATTGTATATAGAGAGAGTACGAGTGGATTTTCTCAGACATAAAACAAGAACAGAAAAACAAAAAAAATTGTGTGTGACGTAATTAGATTTAATTAAGGTAAAAATTGTGATGAGTATCATATTTCATACATACGTATGTATGTATGTATGTATGTGGATACAAAATTCTCTAGATAACTTATACATATATATGCGATGCACAACAAAAATCTGTTCAAATGCGGTGGCAATGGGATATATACTCGCTGTACACGCTGGAATGGGATTTTGGCAACACAAAATAGAATTAAATAAAAAACTTTGCCAGTTTTCCCTATTTTTTCCTTCGTACATAACAAAAAAAAATGGAATTAAATAAAAAAAAAACTCGTCGGACAGTTTCGCATAAAAAGTGTTATCTAGAAGATTTACGATCTGACTTTTCATACATCCCCTAAATTTACTATACTACACCAACTACTACTCATGTATAGTATACCCCTCTCTTCGTCAGTTTTATTTTTGGTATGTGTGTATATACTCTCTTGTCCACATACACACACACATATTCTAGTACAATATACCAAAACCCAAAACAGAGTTTGATTAGAGTTTTAGATATAAGGAAAATTTTCCATGTCGACTACAAAAAGAAAATCCTTAAACCGAGAAAATAAAAATTGTAGAAGGATTCTGTACATATACGAATGTATATATAGTGAGATTGTGTATATGTATATCCACCCTAATTTTATACCCGAGTACCGAAAAAAAAAAAGCTCAAGATGACGAATTTTTTTTTTTTATATTCCTCCCCCTTTTGCGGGGTTAGTATATCTATATACATATGTACATATATATTACAATTTTGGGGATGAATCTGTGTTATATTCCTGTTTGTTTTGTTTTAGACAAGTTATAGTCCTTTTTTTTTGCCGTTTATACACAAGTGAGGGTGGTTTGTGTTGTGTAGGTGGTATAACTTTTTTTTTCTGATTATAAAACATAAATTTAAGGGATGATGTTATGTTATGTGATACACATAAAAAAATAACAACAACAACAACAGCAACACAAATTTATATCACAAAAGAGAGATGTGGCGGTAAGATAAGTGGAAATTTTTATATTTTATATATCGCACAATAACAATAAAAGCAACAACAACAACACAGCAGCAGCATCACTAACAGTATATAGTAGAAAAACAAGCTTTTTTCGAAAAAGCACGTAAAATACGAAAAAACTGAAGGAAAAAAATTAACCTCACTTTTTTTATTTTTTACTTTTTGGTTATTACAAAAAGCTTTTCATCAAAAATATAAAATTACTCTCCGGGTTGTGTTTTGTTTTTCTCGAGGAAAATGGGAAAATATACCGTTTCTTATGTACATGTTGTTGGGTCCAGAAAATAGAAATTATAATTCAGGGATATTAATGGGTGTTTTGTATATGTGTGGCTGCATCGGGGGTAGGGGTATTTATGCCATGCTAATAGGGTACGTGAACCGAATACATAGATAGTTTATTTACGTATTCTGATTTTTAGATTCTATCCCAAGTGCCGAAAATTTACATATTTGTGTGTTTGTAGATATTAGCGAGACTACCGTATAGAACCTCATAGAGCCTAATGGTTTAACAACGTGATATAAAAAATTGTAAGTTGTGCCCCTTATTATATATTGAAGAGCTTTTACATAAAATTTAGTTTTGATTGAAAATCATTTAGATATGAGCTTTCATAAACGATTACGTATTAGTCCATTTTTAAGAAAGCTCCATTATATTTTTTCATAAAATTTTGTAACCTGTAATATATATTTGAGCTTTTTTGAATATTTTTTTAAAGCAAGATTTTATTAAAATATTAACCCTAAGCTTTTTTGTTTAAATATTTAGATTGAAGGTTAAGATTTTTTGCCTAATATTTTAAATTCCACAATTAAATTATATAAAAAAGCACACTTTTATCTAGATAAACTAAAAGCTTGTAAATCTAATAATTTAAATATTTTGAGTTGTGAGCTTTAACTGCCAATCAAGCTTAACCAAGTTTATTTCATTAAACATAGTCGTTAAAGCTCGTTTTTAAATGTTTCGAAATGTGAAAATGATTAAACTTTTTGTTATATTTTTTATTCGATGAGCTTTTGATGAAAGATTCAATGTAATGTAAGAAGATAATTTATGAGAAAACAAGTTTTAATTGTGTCCCAATTATGAATAATAAATGTCGCTAAGCGCGCAAATCGGTAGGTAGTTTTGCTTTTAGAAAGCCTTAAATATTTTTTAAAAATAATATTTGTGCATTGAGCTTTTAAATTGAAATTAAAGCACTGATCATTTTATGTGCTGATACACAAAAGTTTAAAACTTTTATTAAAGTCAATTATGGTTTGAGGAGGAAAAGTCATTTTGATCAAACAGACTTTAGACTATACCAGTCTCAACGTCAATCAATTATTTTGTGTTGTGAGTTTAAGAGCGGAAAATATATTTTCAGCCAGAGAGAAATGTTTGATCGGAAAAATAATTCCTCATTGCGCAAATTTGGAGCTGTTGAACTTTGTCAGGAAACACTATAAAGCCTAACAAACCATACGAGATATTTCGATCAAACGTCGTAAGTGTTGAACACGGGTTTCTGGATTAGAAAATTACTGTCAGAAACAGTGAAACATACGGATGCCAACATCGATTCTGAATATACTTGATCTCTTTCTTTCATTCATGAATGTCAAAAAAATTTGTGGTTGTGGCTTTTTGCGGCCACATAATTTGAGACCCCATAACATTCATACGTCATTATTTTTGTGGCCTTAAGCTGCTGCCAACAGAACCTTTATACAAGTAATATTTCAAGATTTTACTATTTGTGGATTTTGGATAGGGATATAATTCTTTTTCATCTCTGATGCATCTACTGGTTTGAAAGTTGAGACAAATTTAATTTATTTCTAATAGACGCATAGGAGGCAGTTGGTCTAAATCATACAAAACACCTCAAATTCAAATTTTCGTATAAATAAAATTCCATTTGGAATTATAGCCAAAGGTAACAGTGTACTTTGTTTAGTCTTCACGGTCATATGGATGTGATAGTTGGACGATGACGGACGAGTACAAGAGATGGCTGGCTTGCCTTACATTTAATAATGGCCAGCTAACGGGTGTCTTAAGGTCCACCAGCAGTAAGTGACCCACACATGCGAATGTGGGTTAAGCGACGGGCCAAAATTTGAACATGGAACGTGCTAAACCTCTTATTACCTGGAGATCTCCAGAACCTCTCGATGGCACTTACACATTTGATGTACTTGCACTACAAGAGATAAGATGGTCTGGGAATGGGATCCATAACACCACTAATGAATACAGTCTCTACTACAGTGGCCATCAGAATGGAAGAGAAATTGGAGTCGGCTTTCTTATCTACCAGTGAGCGCATTATTATATAATCCAGCCTTTGCGGAGCTAGAAGACATCATCAGTAACATCCCGCACCATAACAGTAAAATCATTGTGGGCGACTTTAATGCAAAAATCGGTTGGAGCCCAGAAACCATACCACATATATTGGCTCACACAGCTTACATCAGCTTAATAATAACAACGGCCAAAGCGTCACCGAACTTGTTATAATGTATAACCTAGTCGTATCAAATACATTGTTTCAACATAAGAAAACCCTCAAGGTAATGTGGCGATCGAATGATTGAAGGAAACAAAATTAAATTGATCACGTCATGATCTCGAAGAAACATTCTGGTTCGCCGATCAATGTTGTCAGCTTGTCGAAGATAAACCGTGCCGTAACACTAGGGGCACTGAAACAGAATATCTCCACCCTCGAGAAGCCACAGACAAATTCATTCGTCAAAACAAGCGCGAGTATATATAGGGACATGCATCGAACGCCAGACGTCTTACTAAAGACTTCCATCTAAGATTCAGTGCCATCAAAAGCACGAATGGGGAGCTGAGAACAAACGTGGATGATGTTCTCTCAGTTTGGTAAACGCACTTCTAAAATTTACTAAATCAGACTGACCAGGTATTTGTGCCATATCGCACAGTGAAGAAGGTGGACGCAGCTATTAGTATAGGTTAATAAATGGTAAGACACCCGGCCTCGACGAAATCCAAGAAAAACTAATAAAACATGGAGCAGCGGATCTTGTATCTAATATTTATGGCCTCGTCGTGATTATCTGAAACCAGGAAGAGTTGCCTGGGGAATGGAAGACCGTTCTCATATGTCCACTGCACAAAAAAAAAACCGTCTCAAATGTGAAAATAACCGTTGCATAGCTCTGTTAAACACCGCCCAATCTCCGCTACTGATCAATGTTCCACACTACGGATGATCTTGGAGAAATGTTGGGAGTACAAGATAACCATTCACTAACATTACATAAACTTTCAACAGGCATATGATAGCATAAATTGCGAGATATCGGGCCGCGCTCAAATGTCCAGGGATTCCAGGAAAACATCTGGCTTGCGGTGAAAAATCGTACAGTTTCTGTTTCGAAATTACATCTGATGTGCGACAGAGCGAGGCAATCGCGCATGTGCTGTTAAATCTGGGCGCTTGAGAACGCAATAAAGGAAAATGGTATTGATACTTCGCGGTGCATATTCAATAAGTCTGGTGAAATTCTGAGATGTGTAGATATGCAGATATGATATCGTTCTTCTTGGTCGAAGACCCAATGATATCAAGGACATTGGTACCACTTAACCGGAACTCAAAACAACTTGGTTTGAGAATCTAAAACAAAATGGTTATCAACACCTATAGGAGCATCCCTATGGTTCGTTTCGGAGACTACAGCTTCGACAACGTGGAGGACTTTAAATATCTCGGGTCTATTGTAACATCCAACATCGAGTTCTCTATTCACAGTCGAGGTCGCTATGCGATCAAAATATCTTTCACAGTCGTGTAAATTCGCACTTTATGGAGAACTTATATAAGTTCTGTGCTAACTTTCTTTGCCAATGAATGAATATTATTTTCTGCGTTTCATAGAAAGGTTATCGGATTCATTTTTGGTCCTATTAAAGTTGTGAACAACGAATGTCATATTCGAATGAATCACGAGATTAAGCATTTTCTTGGAGGCTGGGATGTCATCGGATTCGTGAAATGAAGCCGAGTAAGATCCCTATCAAACCGTATGTTAAAAAAAAGCTTTCCATATCGACAGCCTGTCGGCGTACGTCATAGGAAAAGGCCCAGACTACGCTGGCAAGATAACGGCGAGCAAGATCTAAGAGCAATAGGATGTCGAAATTGGAGGGAGAAAGCGATGAACTGAGATAATTGGCGGACCATTGTGCAGGCGAAAAAATCCTTCATAGGATGTGAAACGTTTTTTATACGTTTATACAGTGGATCAAAAACACCCTCGTGCTGTTGTACATCGTATACAGAAAATACTAATTTATTATTCTGTGCACATACAAAATATAAATTTTAAACAATTTATTTTGATGATTTTCTTGAAATCTTCGTCTATCTCGTCTTTCTTACATATATCTTCATGTATAGGTATAGTCGTATGTATTGTATATAGCTAATCAACATCATCATCTTCTATCATAACTTTATAACCCATTCGATAAAATTCGTCAGCTGTAATTAATACTTGAATGTCTTCAACACAATTTATCCCGCTCCAAGATCACAAAAATTCGTTGTGACACAAACTCGTATTGTGCTGATGGCTGATCACGGCGCCATCCAATAAATGATAATAAAAAAAAAATTATCGAAATTAGGAATAAAGTCTCTCATCTCGCCATATAGGTAATTTAATACACGAATTGTATTTTGACGGAATAGTTATAAATCGAGAGAGAGATTTTAATGAACTCGCTCGTCTTGTATGATGGGTCCCAGCAATCTTATGTATGTGTGTATAGAACGAAAACACAAAAAAATTAATAATTTATGTTTATTTAAGAATTAGACAAAATGAATTAGTGTTGTTCAGTTTTTGGGTATGGGTTTCTTGTTTTTTTTTTTTTCAAATCTTGAAGAAAATAAAAATAAAAATTATTTTTTATTGCTTTCTAGGAACTCTTCTTCACGTTTCTTACAAAAAAATATCGTTTCTTTTGGTTTTTAAATTTAATGGATGGGGACATCGTGATTTTGTTTACTTAATTCACACGATTTGTATGAATTTTTAATTTTTGGTCGAAAACGTTTAAATGATTAGTCAATAAATTTATAGTACAACGGGTTGGTGACTCACCCAGCCCCTGGTGACATATTTTTTTTTTCTGTGGTATAACATCTTATTTTGTAGGTTTCGCAAATTTCGTCTCATTGTTAATGAATCCATGATTTTGTAGTTTGATAAAAATATGTATTCTTATCAATCAACACAATCTGTTCTTGAGAAAATTTGTGTGTTCTTTGAAGATTAATTCAATTCTATATACCCATTTTATTATGTTTGACAAAGCGCGCGGCACACTTTATATAAATAAAAAGTATTACCGTCCAACCCCGCAACCCACAGCTGCATTAAATTCGTTACTGCATTGTATCGATTAGCAACTCAAGATAAGATAAATCCGTAAAAGCTTGCCTCTAATCAATTTTTATGAATATCCTTCATCTTTTTGTCTCGATTTATATTTTACATCGACACACACACACACACACACAAGAATATAGTTTGTCAAAATAAATAAAAACATACATTTAGCATGAAGACAATATTCGTTTATCAATTCAACAAATCTGAATTTTGCTTACATCTTTTTGAATACCAAAACAAAAAAAAATATTTTGTTTAACGAATTTCAGACTTATTTTGGGATGCTGCATATATACGGTAAAAATAGAAATGCATATACATAAATAAAATAAAGATGTCACATTATTTTGTACCTATTGTTGTACGAAACCAGAGACAAAGATAAGATTAAGACGAATGTTTGTTTTCATTACAAAATTTATACAAAAATGAAATTGCAACTAAGTCAAGATGTAATATGTAATTGCGGAAAAGAAGACGAAGACAACGAAAAGTGATTACAAACATTTATATATATACATAGTAAGATGAAGATTTCTGATAAGAAGATTTTGCTAGTTTGTGTATGATTTTTGTAATGTATTCAAAATCTTCGCTTACTTCTTCTGGAAATCCACAATCGACTTACTTTACCACTAGACATATAGCTGCAAACTGGAATTCGCTGACAGATATAACAGAATGTATACGCAGGAGCAGCCCAAAAATTCGGAAGGATGGGCAGAGTCAACAGTATTAATTGAGTGCCCTCACCTTTTCATAAAGAAAAAATTTATAAAAACATAAATTCGTCGACCTTAAAGCACTATTGAACTAGCACTTATGCAAGACAATTTTTCGTGTGTTTTACTATGTGAAAGCTTCAAAAGTCGATTAAAATGTGGTATTGACATTTTATTTTTTAGTTTGTCAATTTAATTTACGAAATTTTAAGAAATAATTTAAAAAAAAATTTAAAAAAATTTGTACTCGACCATGTCAAACAATCACATAGTAAAACACACGAAAAATTGTCTAGCACTGTGACAAAACCATTTTTCGTGTGTTTTACTATGTGAGCGCTTGAAAAGTTCACGTAAAATATGATAGCGGGAAAACATTTTATATATCGTTTTGGCTACTGTATTCCTGATACTATAATTAAAAATTTCGGTTAAACCATTTTTTGTGATCTCGTGAGTATTGGTAAAAGCTCGTTTTATCCGTCATGAATTGAAATTACATATTTTTGCATAGACCATCATAATGCGGAGACGCAGGATGTTTAAATTTCAAAATAATACTCCGTTCTGTCGTGAAGTGGAACACCTGTGTATCCGTTGTCATATGATTTGCTGCTGGGCAATCTTCTCCTGCTGACATAACTCTTGAATGCGGCCAAGCATGCCTCCGTTATTAAATTGCCATTTATGCTGTACACGGATTAGAACTGAACCGGCGAATGAAGATACACTCGTTAGAAACTTTTCTTGACGGTTTTTGTACAGCGATAATCCATCAAGGTTGACGGAAGAAATGAGCCAGAAATGTTGAAGCAGGATGGAGGTAAAGCACGTGAACTGGTAGGAAATATCGTTGTACTCAGATTGTTTGAATTCGGCAGAATTGCATTAGCACGGAGGTTGCCTCCTGCCATTATTGTCGGTACTCCGGATTGGAACTTAGCCCGTAGACTGATCACTACCGATGTTCTATACGCTGGAGTGTTTTCTCAATCGAGTAGTCCAGATGACATTTTCCCTGCTGAATTTCAGCATGGTTTTCTACCCATCAGTACTCACCTGCTCAATCTGTTCCAGGCGTGAGTTTAGTACTGTACCAAAATTCTGAAGCAGGAGTAGAGTTGTTTTCATACCTAAAGCTGGCAAATTGTATTGTACTGAGCCAAACACATTTAGGCTCATTAGTCTGACCTTTACCTTTCTTAAAGCTTTTGAGAGCATCGACATATTTATCATGGATAACTATTTAACGAAAAGACCACTTACAAAGAATTTCTATAGTAAGTACCTGGACATTGCGGAAGCTTTTGATAGCACTTTATTTTCACGATCACGAGTGCGTGTACCAATTTCAATATTAATCAAACCGTTGTTAGATTCATCGATTTTTCTTTTGCTCAAATCTCGCATAATTGAGATTGAGCTGGATGGCTCATCAGTATACCCGTCAATGTGGCCAGAGGCTGCCCGCAAGGAGGAGTACTCCTACCTTTATCGTGCAAAGCTACACGGATGATATCGTTTTGACATAATTTCTGGTAAATACCTGAACGTTTTATCTGATCTGATGCAGAACGCCTTGAAGTAGTGGAAGTTTGGTGTCATGTAAATGGGTTGTACGTCAATCCCTCAAAAACTGATTTGGTTGTCTTTACCAGACGTAGATACAATGGTAATATATATGTCCCCATTCTATTTAGTAGAGCAATTATAAGGATAGAACATGCTATTCTAAATAAATTTCACCTTGATTGCAATGCAGAAAGGTCTTGGCAACTCCTGGGGTCTGACCCCAAAAATGATGTCATTCATCTACAAATCACTTGTTTCACCTTTACTGTCGAATGCTTTAGTAGTATGGTGTGAAACTGACATCTTCTGTAGCAAGGCTGAATGAATTGCTGATGACAGCTCGTAGAGATATAATCGGGGCTATGTCGTTTACTCCTCTTGTTACTATGGAGTATATTCCATGCTTACCTGGGGCCCTACTATCACTTTCGACAACGATTTTCGACGACGGTCGTTTTCCTATAGTAGGCAAAGGAAGAAAAAGGAAAACAAGATTATAAATTTACTATTGTTTACCTTTTTCTTCCTTTGCCTACTATAGGAAAACGACCGCCGTCGAAAATCGATGTCGAAAGTGATAGTAGGGCCCCTGGATTGCAGTCTTACATTTTTGGTAGTTTAAAACTAAGCTTAAGTCACATATTCGGGAGGTTGACAAAGTGATTGAAAGGCTGTTGTTTGAACTAACCTATTCATTCTCCGCCATTTTCCCTTCCAGGGGACTGTGGCTCTCTCAGGATTTCTATATATAATTGTGTGAGTTGATGATTTTTTCTGCGGACGGAAGTCAATGCAGGGTTTGGATTATATTGTCTTAAGTATGGGCTCAGATTCTCGGGTAGTCTTCGTAAACACTGATTGATATCCTTATTAATCCTTTGACTGTGTCTAAACTGGTCAAAGATGCAAACACTACATTAGTCTCTTTCATTGTGCAAAGTCATGGTTTGAGAAAGGAACGTCCTGCAGATTCAAGGACTCGATTCCTGATAAAGCTAGGGTGGCCAGCGGTCTAGACGGTATCGTCTCAACCAAGACACTATTGCTGGAGCTAGTCAACCAAGTGGCTGGTTCAGCCGAGATAATTTTGATAGTGGTCTGCTTCTCTATTCTGGTAATACACACTATCTTGGAACTTGAATGTGTCCTGTTTTGGGACTGATTGAGGGCTCAATATTTTGTGTTTGGTTAGTCCATCCAGGGTCACTTCTGCCTTTTCATTGTGAATCGTGGCTGATGAAGTGAGCCATTTCGATGAATTTGAGGGAAACAAGCGCTATCACTGATGGTATGTCGTTACTTCCAATTATAGGGGATCGTCCACATATAGAAGTTATTCAGTATTGGTTAAGACGCTAGTGGCAAATCTGTCTCGATTGCCGAGTCTAACAATCAGAGATAGGCGTTTACGCGTCATCTGTTATTTATTATTATCATCATTATTACGTCAACAACGTAGAAAACGTCGATAATGTAGACAATTCCTAGACTGGTCTTGGCAATTAGTTTTAAACTAAAGGGTGACCAAATTTCTTGCGGAAAAATGTGTTATTGGTGATAGTTTTATAGAATTTCCGTCAATGCATTTAAATCTCTTTTCAAAAAGAGCGGAATTTAAAACGAATCGTTCTCAAATACCATGAATCTACTTCAGCGTCATTTTTATCCATTACAAAATCATTAAATTGGCCCAAAACCAAATATTCCGGGGATCTTTGACTCTGACCGTGCCATAAAATTGAACACACTCCAATCCATGGTAAACCAAATTCGAGTTCAGGAAGGCTATGAATGCTATCGAATTATTAAAAAGCCAAATCGTTGAGATAACCAACACTTTTTCGATAAAATATGTGCCAGACTGATAACAAAATTTAGTGGATGTGTTTTGATGGATGACGAAACGTACATGAAATTGGTTTTGAAACTAACTGCAGTTAGTTACGCATTTGCAAAAAAATGTATAATTTGGCCAGAAATTTGCAGTTGTGAAGCCAGGTTTTTATCAAATTTTTTCATAACGACATATTTTGCTGCTATTTCTTCAACACGATTCAGCAGTAAAGTTTTGGTCATATAGCTCGTTCACACGACTCTAATTCCAACAGAAGCAATTAATTTGCACGAGATTAATCAAAGCAATGTTATCTTAAAGAGTCCACAGGATGTATCGAAAAATTTTGGGCTATATTGGAAAGAGTTCTGAAGTGCAAAGGTCACACCAGCAGTTACGCCAGAAACAGGGAGCATCAAACAACGTGTGCGTAATTTTATCCGTGATAACGATATTTATAAAGGTGATTTGTGCAAAAATTAGAAAAACTCTAAAAATTCAATTTAATCGTATGGAAACTTTATTATCATTCGAAATAAGAATACGTCTTTCAAATGATGGCCGTTACTGCCATGGTCCTTTCTCAAAGTCCAATTTTTGATGACGCGTTCGAGAATATCGAGTGGTATTTGGCAAATGACACGAGTAATGTTGGCTTCCAATGCTCAAGTCTAGCTGGTTTATTCATATAGACTTTGGACTTTTCGTAGTCAATAGTTATTTTTCAATAAGTAGTTATTTTTCAATAAGTACATTGCTTCAATTCAGGCAGCAAATATTTCGTTATTACGAAATGGCAAACACTTCTGAATAAATGAAAACACGATGACAGTTTGAAACTATTCATGCGTCATTTGTCAAAAAGAAACAAATAAAAAAATCACCTCTATTTGTTGTCATTATATTTTAATTGTCGATGTTGACAAAAAACACTGCCAAGTAATCTACGTTATATTTTACGTGTCAACAACCGCATAGATTACATAGCGTAATCTACCTCGCCCATCCCAGTTCACTGCCATTTAAATAAATTCTGAACAAATAATTGCATGTGAGCTGCTCAACCAAGATTTTTTGTTTTCTGCTCTTAAACCAGAGTTAAAACTATCAAATTCATCAATCAGATAAAATTCCTCGATACCAAATTTTAATCAAACTTACCCAGTACTGACATAGTAAAATACACGAAAAACTATTTTGAATCGAAATAAGACAATTTTTCGTGTGTTTCACTACTTGAGTACTTCGCAAAGCCGACTAAAATTTAGCATCGAAAATTAATTTACTATAAATTAAAGAAATTTTTAACAAACAAATATTTGAATTTCGGTTATCAAATTTTTGTCGACTTTTCTAAGCACGCAATAGTAAAACACACGAACAATTGTCTTGTATTAATGACAGACCAATTTTCGTGTGTTTGGGAAGCCAAATAAAATTTTCTATCGACATTTTACGATAATTTATAAATAAAATAGAAAAATTCTCAACACAAAGTTTTAGTCGACTTAAAAAGCTCCTGTAATAATCCAATTATTATGACCGTTAAGCTTGCTTAAAGTAGGTTACAGAAGCTTTCACACAATAGAAACGTATGCTATTATCAGTAGGAGCAGCGATTTATAAATAATTATAACATCCTGCGGTTTAAACCACAGAATTTCCCAAATGCGCATCTACATTGGCAAAATAGGATAGTAGTTGTTTGAAGCTTGTAGTCCAGGTGATTTTTCCAGGGAAGTTTACAATCCAAGACAACTCCAAGTGATCGTTCTCTCAAAAAGAGTTGAGATTAGTCGGATGAGACACTTAGAAATTTGCCAAAAAACTGTTAAAACAATATCATTTGGTGAACAAGTAAATCGTAAATTACCAAAAGGCCCAGTAGAGGTGAGTGTATACCTCCCTGGGGATAGCCTTTGTTAGTTTTGACAGAATCTAACACGCCAATACATTGCGAGAACGATAGTGACAAACTTTCCAAAAGTCTTTCATTTAGGAGATATCCTCACAAAATCAAAATGATGAATACTATATATGTAGACCTTGCGTCATTTTAGAGACCGATGGCTTCAAGTAGAGTGGGGTCTACTCTAATCGATTTTTTTTTTTTTTTTTGTTAATTAAAGGAAATTTTGAAAATTTGGTAAATTCAGTTAACCAGTTTTACAAAAATAAACACAAAACTGTCTTATACTATACGATATATCCAGACAACGATAAGGGTGGCCTCTAGCTATTTACCCCCAAAACCTATGTAGCATTATTCTATATGCCCTTATATACACACACAATTCAACCAATTTTAATTTTAAGTACAGTATAATTACAACAAAAACAACAACAACAAAAATTCAATTATTTAGTTTCACATTTATTGAAATAACTATAATAACATATTATCAAAGTTTTAAAGTGTTTACAAAATGTCACAAGTGTTTTTCCATTCAACCGTGGTAGAGACGACGAAAAACTACTGTACACAACAACAACATTTTTTTTTCAACATTGGTGGTATGGCACGCGTCTCGTTAACACACTTGAAACTCTATTGTATGCGCTCGTACATATATAGGAATTCTAAAGTGTGTAATTTTAGAGTTCCGATATATGTATGTAAGCGCGTGGTTTGTGTAATGTAAACAGTTCAATCAAACATAAAACAAAAAAACTATTATTATTTATTGTATACGCGACCAAACTAAGATAACAGATTGATATGTAATTTATCGAAAGAATAATAATAATTGTGGTCGTTTTATAATTTCCTCGTAATAGAGGGTTGATTATGGAGGGTTGTTTTGTACCACCAACAATGTTATTATTTTAGTTGTCACAATTGGCTTCAATTACATCACAATTGAGCAATAAAACCACATGTTCAATTTTCTTTCGTTTTCCATTGTTTTGTACATATATTAGGTCGGAATTTTATTGTCCCGCAGTTGACATAATAGCACACAAAATATTAATCGGAATTTTAATTAGTTTGTGTATAAGAATTAAATCTGGAAGGGTATATAGTCAATTTATTTTTAAAAAGATTTTATCCCCTTTCGTCAGTCTTTAGTTTTCGTGAAATGCTGCATGTATTTGGGTATTGAAGGATGCAGGAAGCCAAAGAAATAGAATTCAGTTTTCCGGAGCACCAAATCATCGTGAATCCTGTCGATTTAAAAAAAAAAAAAAAAAAAATCGATACTAAATTTTAATCGACCTTGCCAAGCCTTCACATAGTAAAACACACGAAAAATTGTCTAGCACTGATGCAACGCCGTTTTTTGTGTATTCTACTATGTGAATAATATTTGGTGCTCAAAGCTTTATTATTATTTTTGAAATTGGCTGGAACCCACGAGGATTCCGCACTCAATGCCACAAAGGCCCATGGTGCAAATCCAGGGTTCTATCCCAATTCGCAAACACGAAGGTTCATGAATTGTTTGGATTCCTTGACGAGTTTAGAAACAGTCAAGGGATTTCTTAAAGAGTTAAGTACAGCTTTACTATCTGTACACAGTAGAATATTTTTGTTTTTAACAGTAAAATTCCAAGCCTCAATAACACTACGTGTCAGCGCTATTAGTTCCGCCTGAAAAACAGTACAATGCGATCCAAGACTACCGAAAAGTCTCAGATCCGTCCAAGGACAGTAGATTCCAAAGTCTGCAATGAGAGCCATCAAAATAAATGGCTATGGACTAATTTAATTTGTTAGGAAAACCTGCGAAGTCCACAAATCTCTCGAAGGATAAGCCACCGAGAAAAGATTTGAGAAATGGAATTTGGGTAGTAGTAAAATAAAGGTGCGTAACTGAGGCAAGGAAAGAATGGATTCCATAGCAAGAAGTGGAGTCGAGAACATAGCCTCTGCAAGCAAGATTTTGTTGACAATTGAGCTTGGCCACAGAAACCTTCAGGTGAACCACTGGCCACCACATAATAGAGGCGTACGATAGTATCGGTAGGACCAGTGATTTATAAAAGAAAGAAAGCTCCTAATCTTAAGCCCCAGGATTCCTCAAAAGCTCTTCTACATTGCCAAAAAATGGCATTAGCTTTTTGAAGCTTGTAGTCCAGGTTATTCTTCCAGGAAAGTTTACTATCCAGGACAACACCAAGGTGCTTGATGTGGCCACATTTAGTGATCATTCTCCCAAAAAGGGAGGGAACAAACAGTTCAAGAGTATTCCTCTTCCTTGAAATGACAATTAAATCAGTTTTAGAAGGGTTGACGTAAAGACCCTTCTCAACACACCATGCCTCCACAATAGTTAAAGCATGCTTAGTTAGCTCGGATAAGACACTGAGACATTTGTCTGAAATTGTCAAAGCTTTAAATTAATAACTAGAAACTTTTAAATTAAAGAATTTAAGCTCGATCGATACATTACAGAATTAATCAGGCCTTAACATATTTTCAAGACGTCCCATCCAAATCAAAATCTCATGATAGAATTTACTGAATAGTGAATTTCAAACATGAATACTTGCTCTTTTGTGTTCATTTCGAACTTTCAAAAGCTCTTACAGTAGGACAAGAGAGATTTTTATGTTAACCCTTTTAGTTCAAAAGTTTTAAAGCTTTTAAGAATATTATTTCAATCGTCTCAACTTACTAAAAGTTTTGGGCTGTAAACCTTACATCTTATACAAGTAAATCATTGCTCAAATCGTAATCTTTTAGTGATTAAAAGGATCATAGTAAATTTCAATTACAGTAAGCTTTTAAAAACCGTATTCTAGAAAGCTTTTACATAAATTATAAAAATATTTTTAAAAAAGTTTACAATTATCATTGTTTTCCTTCATTGTTGGTAAGCTTTTTTTAGTAAAACTGGTTTAGTGCTTTTAAAAGCTTTTGCTTAAATATGTTAAAAAGGCAACCTGCCCAAATATACCATCGTGTTTATGAAAGCAAGACAATGAATTTTACAAAAACTTGAATTTTGAGTTTTATCATAATTTTTAAAAACTAGAAGCTTTGGCCATTCACCCATTATGAAAACTTTTAATAACATTTAAATAAAGCGTAAGTATGACAATTTATATCGACTACATCCTGTTGTTTATAAAAGTCCTCTAAGATGGGCATCCATATTATATAGCAACAAGAATCGAACGAGAGCTTTTATATTGATTATCATATAGATGCGCTTTTATTTTGTTTTTTTGTATTTTTGTGGCAACGAAGTGAAGGAAAAGCTTGATCCGCTTGTAGAGTTTCCAGCAGCTTCTGTTGAACTCCAGATCAATGAGTTCAAAACGAAATACATGATCTCTGGTCATAGGGGCAATGGTACACCAGATTTTAGTAGGGGCCACTACACGATTGAGGGCTCTTACCACTCACGATAACAGTGTGGGTGAGAATATTAAAGTGCGCCTGGCAGCTGGCAGCCGTGCTTTGTATCCTATAAGGCCACTGCTAAACTGTAAACACCTATCAAGTGCCTTGAAGCTGAAACTTTCCAAAGCGTTGATCAGGCCCGTTGTTATATTTGGATGTGAAAGTTGGGCGCTGACGGATGAGTACGAGAGATGGCTCCTTACATTTGAGAGAAAAATCATGCGTGTGATTTACAGCCCAAAACGCGAAATAGATTTCACATACCGAGCTGTGTACAATATTCAGATCAGAGATCTGATGAAGAAATAAGATCTCAAGTGCTGTTTGGTAATCCGGAACGAACCGTTTCAGGTGACGTTGGCTCCACAGCAATTCATCTATCCCTCAATTGTGGTTAGGATGCTATTAGGAAGATCACTTTACTTGAACTGGAACTGAAGTGGCGTTCTACTTCTAACTGTCGAAAGGTGAAACGGTTCATCATTGAACCTAACGTGAGGTTCACTAAATATGTGTTATCCTTAAAAAAGAGCCAACTCAGAATTCTGGTTGCACGAATTACGGGCCATGGACTTTTCAAGGTCCATCTCCAATGCATGGGACTTGCTGAGGATGGTCTTTGTGACGACTGTCTGGAGGAAATGGACGACTTTCTACACTACCTTTACAGCTGTCCACATGACATTGTGTTCTGTTTAGCTTTCATTGCTGTCATACTCCAGTATTCAATTTTTGAAGTAGCTGCTGCCAGTATACCCGTAATAGAATTATTTGATGTTCAAATACAAAATTGTTGATCACACTCAGCAATGCCCATCATCGACTACCGCCACCGGAGTCAGTTTATTTCGGATGATATTTTCAAACACTTCATCGATCGAGTAGAGTAAGGCATATCGGACGGTATGATGACGGTACTATCTGTTTTGGGGAAGAGAGCCAATGTTTGTCTTTTACATTTCTTTGGGAAAACTCTTCGTTTGAGCCTGGAACCTTTGCGACCCTCATAATTTGCTGTCGTCCTCCAGAGTCTCCTCATCTATTACATCCTCGCGTCAAAGACAGTATGACGGCCAAACCCAGGATCGAAACCGTTGGAACAGGTCAGTAATGGCCTTTAAACACTGTTTTATTGTATCACTCACGGTATCAGTGGGCATATTTACCCTTACGTTTACAATCGCGGATACCCGAGTATGTTTTTCGTTTTCAATGACCAGCATTTTATTAGTTTAGTTATCGTATCGACATGAATCCTTCAGTAGCTTAACAATTGTATGTTCTGAATGGTATTTCAAGAAAACCTTTTCCAAAACTCGATTATAAATCGTGTTTAGGAAAGTTTGTTCGAATAACACCTCAAATGAACAGGCAACGTATAAAACTTAACACATAATAAAGAAAATCAATTCCCGGTGTTTGCCACTGGTTTTTTGCAATTTGCACAATTTTTCCGGATCGATCTTCTCTTAGAACAGAGGATGTTTCCATCTCTTGCTTCAATTTCCAGTATGACTCTTGGATGACTCTTGCGGATGACTCTAGATAAACCCACCACAGAATGATTTTTTTTTTAAATATATACGAACACATTGTGATGTTGTTTGAAAAATCCGAAAATAGACGATTCAACAGGTCGAGGTTTGCCTATTACGACTAGAAACTGTCCCTAGAATTGATAAATTGTTGTCACTTATTGGCTTCCATACCCGATTACTATTTGTATTTTTGTAGTTCCATGTTTGGTAACTTTGAGCTCCTCTACGATTGATTTCACGAATAATGATGTCACAAATTTCTTCACTTATAAATAATTTAAATGTTTGGATGATGCTTCGATCGTTTGTTTTATTTGTTGGCCATTCCAAAGGGTCCGATTGCTCCAAGGGTTCATTTGCTAACTCTTCCGCGTGACGAAAGAAGAACCGATTTGTCATCATGAATTTCTGAAGAATGTGTTTCTAATCACATCAGCGCTCTGAAGGTTTATATCAATTATGGTTCTATCAAATACCGATGACTAACTAAACATTTTGTATTTGAGTGGTGAAAGGGCGTCCATGGACTCACAAAACAGTTCCATTCGCCTTTATAGTGAATGGTGTTCACAAGAATTTTCTTTACACAATGCCCATTTTTATTGGTTCTGGAACCAAAGATTTCAAGTTTTAGGAATAAAATCATTCTATAAAACAAGCCAGTTCTTTGCACTGCTTTGCTGTAGACTTGTCCAGTTTGCAAAAGCAGTAGTGCCCGTTTACGAATTGGGATAGAATCCTGGTTTTGCATCAAGGGCTTTTATGGCATGAAGTGCGGAATACTCATTCCTTCCAACCATTAATTGGTATAATAACTAATTAACTCGTTTAGTGGACAGCTTTACTTATTGTTTTTGGAAGTTTTGGCAGACCGATGCCAGTCTGCAAATAATCTTTCATACCTTGCCAACTTTCCAATACAGTCAGTCCGGAATATTGAACGATGTCTCCATAGTTGCCTGTAAACATGAATTTGAATTTTAGCTAAATCGAAGCAATGGCTGAGGAAGAAACAAATTTGTTGGTCTCGTTCCTACTACCACCTGTTGCTGCAATCCCGCAATGTTAGTGGTTCCCAAATATTTTACGATTTTCTACAACAATTTAAACTAACAACAAATGTGGTTGATGCAGTTCCAATCAGACATAACTAAAAATCTCGACGCACAACATAAATAATGAATTTATGGTCGTCCTTTTCCCCTGACACCCCGCGCTACATTCGCATTGTTTCTGGAAAACCCGAAATCTATAAAATAATTTCCTAAAAAAAAAAAATAATAAAAAATACTGTAATATGCGACATACAACAGGCTTAGTGCGGTGTCTGGCGCCGGTATTAAAAAAATAAATTAAGGATACAAATTTTGAATAAAAATACCTTAACCTACCACCTTTTTCTTGTATATATTTTCTTCTTCTTATATACATCGACAATGGCACATTACTTTTGTATTGTGTTACACCAAAATATATCGAGACAATCACTTTTATATACGGCAACATCGTAACCACAATAATGTTGTCTCCTGAATTTTTTTTTTTTCGTCCACGATAATGATGATTTTATGTTGATCATCGTCATCATCATCATCATCAGCATGTGATCCTTTTTCGATGCCCTTAAGGTACAACACAAATATACGAATTTATAAATTGTGTCCTTTTTTTGGTTATGAATTTTTTGGTATTTTGTGTGTTGTGACAGGATTGTATAATTTATGTGACAATAAATCCTTTTGTGAATGTTTTCCAGAAAATGCGAGTAATTTTTGTTGTTGTCCTTTTATTTATAGGATATCTATAGATACCCAAAAAAACGGGATGGGAATATTTTTTGGTAGACGGTTATTTCAGCAGCGATATGATTGTATATCAATCACAGTTATATATTGGTTCCCAAACTTGAAGACGTTCCTAGTCGTAATTACACCTGTTATATATGTACATATACGAGTATGTATATCCATGGATGTGAGTGAAGTGAAGTTCTTGTTTCTCCCAATCGTGGAACCGTAATGAGAACCCGAATTTTTTATTTTTATATTATTTTCGATGATTGATGAGACGGAATTGGAAAAAAAAAATTTTGTGGTTAAGAAATTAATTAAAAAAGTTTAAGATTTTGAAAAGGGTTTTATTTGTATTGTAATCTTTAAGAAATACATAATGAGATAAGTTTATGAATGAATTATATATAAAAAATAAAAATAAAACTTCCGTAAAATATGGTTTAGGCACGCACATTAATCATTTTTATGTATATACGCATAAATAATTTGATTGAAACCTATATAATCAGCGTTGTGCCGTCATCATTAGTCGTTTCTCAAGGTTGGGTCGACAGTTTGTATTGAGGCAATGTCCAAATATGTATTCACACAGTGGAAATCCACCTACAGTAATATAGTTTCCAATATATATCCATTGAACTATCACCCGAAAATTCTGTTCGATATTTATGTCAACTTCCAATAATTTCTTTCAATGTGTCTTCCAAGTACGTAAATCTGACACAAATTCTTGGTCACGTTGATTTTGATCACATTGAGCCCTACATAGTACACTGGCTCTATGCCTCAGTGGTCAGACCCACCCTGCTATATAGGGTTGTCGTCTAGTGGCCAGCTTTAATAATTATAGTTAACCTGAAACCTTTGATGAAAGTTCAAAGAACATTAAAATAACAATTTTAATTTCAATCCAATTTTAACAAAAATTGAACGAAACGCCAAGTTTCATTTCATGCTGGACCAATTTCGTAAATTTCTTCTAATCGTTTGACTAGGGTAGACTAAAGGTAGACTATCTAATTAGAACTACAACCCATTTTAAACGAAAATTGAGAGAGAAATGAATTTTTAACGAAAATTTAACGAAAGTTCCAATTTAAGTCACTTCTGAAATTTTAAACTATTTTTTAATTCATATTAACATTTTGCCATTAATAAGTTATCACTTAAATTTAAGATCCAAATATAAAACAAATCGTGAAACCTATTCAGTTTTGATGTTTAGTCCAAACCTCGTTAATCCAAATATCATTAAGTCGCACTAAATGCTAAATTTCATTAATTTTGATGATTATTTTCGACTCAACACTCAAGTAATGTACAAATCTTTAGTATTCGAATAAGTGAACTGTACCATTAATTAGTTGCAATCCAATTTTAACGAAAATCATATTTTTAACGAAAATTGAACGAAATCCTTAAGATAATTTTTACTTAGATCGGCGTAAAATTTTGCTTTAGGCTGTTTAACGAACCGATTAATTAAATTCAAATGTTAACCAAAATTCTACGAACAATCAGATATAATTTATGGTGCGTCATTAATTCTAACTTAATTCTCAAACTTATTAATTTTGTTGATTAGTTCATATAAATAGATGATCATGTATGTATAAATCATAATTAAGCTTAGGGAGAAATAAAAAGCTCAAGATAATAAAGATTGATTATTTACGCCTAGAAAAGCTTGAGCGTTAATTAAACCTACAATCTAATTTTTATGAGAATTGAACGAAATCCCAAATATACATTAATTGTACGGATGTTTTTTGATCAGATCGGCCAATAATTTTTCGTCTGGTCACATGCATGCAGTTTGTCGCGCTGATCAATAAAAACCCAACTTTAACGAAAATTGAACGAAAATCCTAATATATATCAAGGTGATTTATGATTCATACTCATTTGGCACGTTAATTTTAATTTACGTTCCAAATCTCATTGGATCTAATTACATAAATCCACAAAATGAGTTCAATAGATGATCAGCGCGTATAAAACAAACTAGGGGGGCATAAAAAGCTCAACTTTTACTTTATTTGTACGTTCTTCGAAATTACAAAGCTTTTGAAATAATTATTTTTAGATTGTTCTTGAAATTTTAATTCTAGCTCGACTGCATTCAATTACGAAAAAACTTCCATCGATA
This sequence comes from Tipula unca, assembly GCA_951394425.1. Taxonomy (NCBI): domain Eukaryota; kingdom Metazoa; phylum Arthropoda; class Insecta; order Diptera; family Tipulidae; genus Tipula; species Tipula unca. The sequence continues at coordinate 11,191,876 of OX596382.1, forward strand.
TTGGCTCAATGATGTCAATTAAATTAACAATGTTGTGAATCTTTATTTTAAGGAAGATAATTACTACAAATTCTAATATGATTTTAGAACTATCGTGGCAAAATTTGATAATAAACTTTTTGACACAAAGCTTATACTTAGAAACTTAAGTAAAGCTTTCGGCGAAATTAATTTTGGGAATTTTACCTGTTTTATATTATTTTCTTGTCAAAATATATTTACCACTAGAAGAGTTAACGCTTAGACTCGACAGAGTTGAGCTTTAAAAATAGCAGAATCGTAAAAGCTCGATAATCCGCAAATATAATTAATTTAAATAATAAAATAATGTTTTTCGATTCATCTTCAAATCATCAAATGAGCGGTGCCTATTTGGAAAAACTTGTTTAAGCTTTTATAAAGCTTTTATTATGATATATTATTTCAAAATAAGTTCGTTAAAGCTTCCAACGTTGAAAATTGTCGAAAGTTTCATAATTCAATTGTTGTCAACAAATTTAATGAAAATCGTTATTATAGGCTTCGATTTACTAAAAGCTATCAATAGTTTTCAGATTTAAAAAGCTCAATAAAATATGGCGTAAAACTTTCAATGTCAAGGTGCTTATCCCCGTCGTGATCGCTAGGTTACGATCAAATGTAAATTTTACTGTTTCAAAAATAAATATTTTTTTGTCTGATAGCGCCTAATTTAATTTCTGGCAATGTTCACGAAAATATTTTTGGCATTTCCTTAGGTTTTATGAAAGTTTTAGTATTTCGCGTTTTAGTAAAAGCTTTAATTATTATAAACGTGTACATGCCAAATACATCGAATACCGCACTATTCATTTTTTACAAGATTGAGAAACTTTAAGATACGGCTTAAAAAGCTTCTCTGTGCTTTTGGTAGAACTAAACTACTTGTATGAAGTTTATTAAAAGCTTAAAAAATTTAAATTGTATTCAAGTGCACAATCCCAAAAATATCAGACTTTAAAAGTTCAGTAAAATTCAAAGCTTTTATTGACTTAATTACAAAAGCTTACAACTTTATTTAGACATAAAAGTTCCTAAAAGCTTTCAGTTATATTTAGTTTCGGGAATAAATATAATCGAATCAAATTTCTTGAAAGCTTATTAATTTAACTAGTGGCACGGTGAATTCAAGCTTCTCAAAATATTATTAGCTTAATAAAAGTGACTTAGCGAAAGCTACTGAAAAGCTTCATCATTAATAAAATTATATTCAATTGTTTATGAGATTTTTTTGTTTGCACAAATTTAAAGTTAAATTACCAAATTGTGTTTGATTTTATGTGATATCGCCTCACTTTTGTATTTTATTTATTTATTTTATTTTTAACGAGGCAACTCGCATGCGCGGAAATCGTTGTAAAACCATTTTTCGTTAAAAATTGGAATTCAAAAATTATGATTGGGTCGTATTTGCGTGCGTCCAATTTTTGGTTTAATTACACGGGCGTGCGGCGGTCAAGACCAACAAAACCTAGGAGAATCCACTTATGACTGCTGTCGTAACTGCGAAGATAAGGAATAGGAAAAAACAGTTCTTGACCTGATTTGCACCGGACCTCGTCTAGCGCAAAGCAAAATGAAATATATGAGACTTCTCCATCTGGTAACCTGACGGTTTTTGGTGGGACTGATGTCAGACATATTCAACGCTTTATAGAAAGCTCAGAATGAACTTGACTTACTGTATGTTGGTTTTTTTGGAACCTTATTTAAACATACTTGTGACTGTATATGTTTCGAATATGCAAAAAATGTCGTGTATATACCGCAGACACAGTAAACTATACGAATTGTTGGTGTAATGTTATTTTCTATAAATTTAGCGCGGCAATTTCGTTTATTCCGCATACAATGAATAAACCTTTTGAAGATTGATAGAAATATTAAAATTTATAAATATTTCTTTCAAAATATTTTTAACTCGTTTTCTACCGATTTCAATAAGAGATTGCAATTAGTTTTTTTATTTTTATTGTTATGACAGAATGACAAGAAACATAAAAAAAAATTTACCGCCTCTATTCTCTCCTAACATATATGTACATATAGTATAGACGATGAATATATTGTGTATCCACTCCCATTAAAATTACAGCAAAACTTAAAACTTCTATGTCCTATTATGTCATATACGTTATAGACATTCTTTGGCATCTAAAATAATAACGACTAGTACGTCAATGGGGCGATTGTATATATATGGCGTACATAAGTATATCTATATACCGACAAAGTATTTCTAACAGTCTCGCACAAAACACTTTTCACTTCACACATCATTGAGCTCAACAAACCTTTTTCTTTTGTGTACGCACTATACACAAGATGTTTATAGATATTTTCCGACATCTTCACTTTAAATAATACAAAAACTGTTTGAGATGATGCGTCAACAAAAGTAATTTGACCCAATCAAATCAAATTAAACGAAATTTACAATTTTTTTTGTATAAAAATCGAAGAATGAAACCTCTTTTCTCTTCTTGAAAATTTCTTTGACAAAACTGTGTGTGTGCACGCGGGGTTAAAAAAGGAACTCGCTTTTCTTTTATGTTTTTATATTTTTGTTGAAATTTGTTCATTTTTGAAATAGGTTTTTATGGAAATGAATAATGGTAAACCCTTTTCATTCGTCTCTTGCATGTTTAGCATGCGAATGGCAAAAAAATGTTAGGGCTAACATTATTCGTCCGGCGTGAAAGAAGCTATAGGTGTTTAAAATATTTGAACGATTAATTTGGTACATACAAATCCGACGTGAATAGTTAAACTAATTCATAAGGACTTTGACATCAAGGGCCTCGATCGATTCAAAACTTGATGAGAGCTCTAAATTGGATGTTGAGGTCAGTGATACTAAGTGTGTGAAGTTATCCCAGAATTTCTCTCCAGAAAAAAAAAAAATCTTCATAAAGCAACCCCATCCCACGATTTTGAAAATCACTCAAAGACCGTTTGGGAGGATTTTCAAAATTTTGTGATTAGAAGAGAAAAGTATTGCCTGATGAAAATTTTATTTTTTCTGGGATGGAATTCTGGGATAACCTTACACACCTGCGCAAATTTTAAATATTGAAGAAAATCAAATGCCGATGTTCCAGAGCTGGCACACGAGCATCTGTGGTTACATCGGGCCAGCATATAGTGGAAAATTTGCAACATTGCTAGTTCAGTTTCTTCACTCATAATTACAAACGGCCCTTACTCACAGATCAAACTCAAAAGTTAAAGTGCAGTCGCTCGTTCCTTAGAATTGCGCTGCGAGGTATCTGTCTATAATTTAAGATTTCTAAAAAAGAGGTTTGTCGTTCACCGCCCCTGCGTGCCAACTAATCCTGTTTACTCTAAGCAAGTCTTTATTAGTTGTGATCCGAGTAAGACAACGCTGTGACCAAAAATCACGGTTGGGTGTTTTTAATGTGTAAGTATTTGTGTTTGTCTGGGTATTGCACCGTGGGCCCATTGTGGCATTGAGTGCTGGAGTAATCCGCCCAATTTAAAAAAAATAAAAAAATTAAAAAAAAGACAACGCTCGAAGATGTCCTATTTCTAAAAGGCAAGAACGATATGAAGCAACCGATAAACTTTTTCTCTCAAAAGTGCAATTCAGTACAAAAGAACTACAGGTGACTGAACTGGAGTGCTTGGCTATGCGGTTTAATCTATAAAAAAAAAATCAAACAATACGTTTTTACAATAAATCCAACAATACGATTATATTAGAGGTGTAAAAGTGGCTAATAAGCATGTGCCATTTAACGCCGACTATCAAGGTGGAATCCGTAGTTACAATCCATTGATGTTGAAATTGTCCACCAAAAAGGCTAGGAGGATGTGGTAGAAGGTACTCTATCTAGAATATTTTATGAGTAGAATATATATATATATATATATATATATATATATATATATATATACATATACGGATTGGACCCAAAAACCATGAACCACCTGAACCACTAGTACCAGTATTGATTGAAGTAGAACATGGTGCACGTCACGCTGCAGATGAAGGCATACGAACGTGTGTACAAGCATAAAATCACCAAACTCAGTAGCACGACCAACAATCGGACGCATAGACTTTATCGATTGATTATTCCAGAAAATTAATTAATTTAATTTCTTGGGCTATATCCTAGATCAAAGAACGGTACGACTATTTTTTTGTAGTTCTGGCTCCGTTGACGAAATTTTGATTTTTGTAATCGTTCAATAAAGGGAAGAACAACAATCGTCAATTTTCTAAAGTCTGATATTATTTCAATATTTGGTTGCCCAGAAACCATATTCTCAGATATACTGGAGTTCGGAGAGTTAGTAACTCATAAACCTGATTCATCAGGCAAACATTTATAAACTGCGGGCTTTCTAAATGATTCTGAGGTTGAGACCTGACATCAGACTGTTTGACGATGCTCCTGCAGTTTTCTCAGACTATCTCTTAATTTAAAGTAAATCCAAATGAGTCCTGTTGCATGCAGACTCGCGCGTTTGGTTTTTTAGACAAGCGATTGGTCCAACGTGACTCTGCTTTGAGTGTGGTGGGTGACCGTTTTTAAAATCACTTTCAAAAATAAATACCAAAAATTTTTTTTTAAGTTTTAAAAATTTCATATAAAAAATAAAAAACTATTCAAGTATAACTGTAGTATCACTTGAGTAGGAGGAATACAGCATCCAAAATGACAAACAAAAAAATATTGAAAATTCTCGATACCAAATTTTAACCGAACTTTTCAAGCGTTCTCATAAAAAAAGACACTAATATTTGTCTTGTATCAGTGCTAGTAAATTTATCGTGTTTTTTACTATGTGAGTGATCGGCAAGGGCGACTAAATTTTTGTAACAAACTCCACAGAAGAAATATTATTATTAAACAAAATTCTCGACACCAGATTTTAATCGACCCTTCCAAAATTCCTCTTGCATTGTTGCTTGACGATACACAGTGCAATATTAGTTTGATGCTAGATATATTGATAGATTTTGGCGAAGAATATCTGAAAAGAAATCATGAAATTGTTTTGGTTTAACCCAAGGCGGCCGTCCTGATAAACTAGCATAGATACAATTTGGTTCTTAGCTGTACCACATTAAAGCTTATCAAGACGCGTTGAAGGCCCTTGACTCGATCTTACTATAAGATCCATTAGGATCTTACTATAAGATCCATTAGGAGCTTATTGCAAGCTGCTCGGGCGCAGGATCTAAGGAAGTGAGAAAGAGAATCTCCATAGCTTGGATAGGTGTGCTCTTGCGGGCCCCAGTTACACAACTTTACGCTGGCCACCGAATAACAACCCCATATAGTAGTATAGGTTTGAGAACTGAGACGTAAAACCAGTGTACTATATGGGGCACCATACCCCATCTCTTTCCAATGGCATTTTTGTAGGAGTAGATGTTTGATTTAAAGATTATATCTGAAAGCCATGGACTATTCCTTTAATTCAAGCGATTTCTCAATCGGGCCAATAAGGGAATGGAGACCTGTTCCCACCGGTTGACCCTTACGGTACGCGTTTTGAGATATCGACAGCTCTCCCGGTTTAATTGAGCCTCTGATGTAAGCCTCTATTCGTCTTTCGAGTGATTTTAATAGAAAAGAGGATATGCTAATGGGCTTTAAGTCTTTGGGCTAGCAATGAGAACTTGTTCCCGTCTTAGGTATAAATAATATTTTTACTTCCGTCCATTTACTAGAAATGTGACAAAAATCTAAGCAAATTTTTAAAATGACTTCCAGCCAGGATAGGGTTAAGTCAATAGTTCGCTGGATTTCGGAAACCTACACCTACACCAGCTGGTTCCGAGCACTCCGGGAAATGCGTTTCTATTAGTAGCTCCAGGGATTCCTCACTACACGTAGTTCATGAACCATCTGGTCATTGGAGATAGAACATACAGTACTTTGCGTAGCCTGGCAATCCTCCGAGGACTCCTGCATATTACCACAGTAAAGCCTTCAGGCCCTTGTTTTGGCTACGCTTATCCGTACTTGTAAGTTTTTAGGACTTCTTTATAGCAGTCCCACAATCTGCAGCTGCATCTGTGTTCCTCGCTTTCTTGACAGTCTCCTAAATTTCTCTTGGAGTTCTCTCGACAAACCATAGTCTTTTGTGTTAAGAGTCTTTAACATGTTTTAACATTCACTCAACTGTAGACTCAGTGCCAAACAATCAAGAGCTGACGGATGAGTATGAAAGATGGCTCTTACATTTGAGAGAAGAATCATGCGTGTGATTTAGGGCCCAAAATGCGTAGTAGATGGTACTTACCGAGCCCTGTATATAATATAAATATCAGAGATCTGATGAATATTCCCGTTATTGTACATGAATTAAGATCTCAGCAAGTACACTGCCTCGGTCACGTTCTGCTTATTTATCGAGAGCGAATTGTGTAGCGATCTCTGAAAGGATGCAGGCGACCATCGCTCCAATATGTAGAGAACGATTTGGCCTCTTCAGATTGTCTTAGACTATCACTATGGGTCCAGTAATGGCCTTTAAAAACTGATAATAATTATTATCTGAGTTTGGTAAAAACTTTTTCGAAATACAGCCCAAAACAGTTGGCGATGGAAATGTGACTAATTTGAGACATCATTGCCGCCACTATCAACGAATTGGGCTCGAAGAACTTACATTAGAACTAGGTTTGGTGTTACCTAAATCAACTTGTTTGTCTTGATTCCATCATTTCTTACGACTAGGACAGGGTGTGAAAAATTTTGATTATAGACACAATATCCGATGAAGGTCCGGGTTTAACTATTGGACTTTTTCTTGACTTGATTTCAACCGACTATTTTTTTCGGGTCAACATCGGCAGTGGTTTTCTGCAAAATTGGCATTTTCCAAGTAACAACCATAGAAACTTTTGTAAAGCTTGAAATTAATAATTTGTCCATGTAGTGGGATACATGGGATATAAGTTTACATCAACAACGGTTCATGTACACTATATACACTTTTCCTAAGGATGACGTCACTATTTTGCATACCCAACATATCCCTGTCAAACAGTTAACTGTAAATTAGTTCCAAGCGCTCATACATTTTTTTTGCACAACTGAACGAATTTAAATTCAAATATCTCAAACAACCGTTACATTATCAATAAAATTGATTATTTTTTTCATCTAGTAGTCGATTTAAATTTACCGTTACCGATGTTTAATTTTTTCATTTTTTTGTTTCTGTTTGCTTGTTTGTTTTAAAATCAGTTTCAAACATGCCTTTGATGAAAGAGGAACAGATTTGTCGTGTTTTTAAAAATTTTCGAACAAAATTGTAATTTTTCTGTGATAGAAAAAAGTTTTAAAGAGCAATATTGTAGTGCTTCTAAAGGGTATGTATATATTCGTTCGATATGATTTACATTTAAAAATAGTTTTAAAATTACTTAAGAAGAGATATAATGAATTTCTGAAGAATATGTTTCCAATGGCATCAGCGATCAATTATTCGAAAGTAGATGGCTCCACGGTGTAGAGAACCACTTAGCTTCTTCAGATTGTCTAAGACAGTATGCTCAGGAAATTGTTGACAAAGTAAGCTATTTTATTTTATTATTATTATGTTGAGCTCTGGCTTACTCACTAGATCTATATGAGGCTACATCGGATTTTGCCGTAATCTACACACAATATTTAGGTCTACATTAGTTGCGGACTAACGCTACATAAATTAATACAACTCAAACATTACACAATCGGGCACGACATTTCAAGACCATCAAAACCATGTCAAAATTTAATTAATTTCATCAAAACTATTTTTAAGATTGAATATTTAAAAAAAAATACATTGCCACAAAGATTATACCACTACTTAGCTTTAAATTTTAAATCTGTACGCATATTTAGTTTAAGACACAACTATTTCATATATTTTTGGTTCAGATTGATATCTTAACAATGAATATTATTGTAGTTCTAAAAACTAAAAATAGTTTTGTTAAAAAAAAATAAAATAAAATTAAGAAACGTGATATAATTTAATAAATTAAAATTATGAGTGGCAATGCAACCAACAACCAAGTTTCGTTTGATTTTGTGTATGTAGGTATGTATGTATATGTGTAATGTAAATACATTGTATACAGAGTACTGTGAGATGTTGAAAGGGTTAACCGAACTAACAAAAGTCCTTTTTATTTTTTTTTATTTGATGTTCCATCTCGTTTCAAGATTCGTATCAATTCTGGAACCTTTTCACAAACAAACACAATTTTCTTTGATTTTCTACATCTGAACAATAGAAAATGTCTGTTGGAACAGAATTACAGAACATATATTCAACAATAATGAAGAAATTATTATCATGACAATAACCGCACAATAGAAATGTTTTTTTTTGTCAACTATTGTTTGTGTGAAAAATTTATTTAACAAAGAAAAATGTCAGTGACATTTTTCTCATCCTTTTCTCATGTACAAAAATAAAACAAAAAACTGAAATATCCTTGTGTGTAGGCGAGTGGTTTAGATACACAAGCGCGGTTCCAAACTGTTATTTACGTATATACGTTTATACATGAATAAATCAATTTGTCATTAACCTATATGCCATCAGAACAGCTGATACATTGAGATGTCACAATTAATTATCATAATAATGATAAATAGATGCATATACATATATAACCTTTTGCATTAACAACTGAATTAAGGTCTCTTGTATAACAAATCAATTCAAGAGTCTTTTAAAAATGTTTTTTTTTTTTTTTGCTGAATCATTCAGTCACTCTCTTATACAAAGTCATTATCATCATAATCATCGCAGCATCGTCAAAACAGAAATTATATAGAAGGACAATTTTGACAGTAGGGCGGGAACCATTTTTGATTGCAATACATAAGTGAATAACTATATATGAGCGTATAAAAATATGTAAAATTTCGTTTTCTAGGCGAGTCTATTGGATCCCAATCTTATCACAATCGATTGTAATACCATGATAAAAAAAAATTCAAACGTATTGTACCTCGCGCAACTTTTTCACCTCCAAACATACCAACGGGCCTGATCAACGCTTTGGTAGGCATCATAATCACGGCACTTGGAGTTTAGATTTGAGCAGTGGCCTTAGAAGATACAAAGCATGACGCCAGCTCAAATATTTGAACTTCCTCACTCCCTCGAACGTAGTGGCCACTACTAAAATCTGGTGTACTATTGTCCCTATATGACAAACTCTGATACACAATTTCATAATTTCCCTGTTAACATTTATACTGGCAGTGGTCAGCCTCAATCAGACAGTATGTGGCTCTTTATTTTGCCATCCTTGGAACAATCTAGGAATAGAATTTGTCGGTTATCTTCTTTGAATTTTACAAAGGAAATTGCTTTCCATTCCATCAACTCAAAGTTTGATGTTCTTTTAATTGAGGAACGTGATAAAGTAACCAGCATTATAGCGCCATTTCCTTCTTGTACCGAACTAGGGTAAAACTACTTTATTATCACTTATAATTGTCGGGGAGGCGAGACCTTTAGAACAAAGATTTTATGCAGGCTAATGTAAGACGAATTTATTAAAATATTGTAAAGTAATTGCGGAGAGTCAGAGCGCTTGGTGCACGGGAATTGAACAAGATGACCAGCAAGCATTCGTACCCGTTGCCTCTTATTAATGGATTGTTCGGTCGTTTGGGTATATTTGATTTACTTAGGAAATTAGGATGCCACCCGATCCACAATCCAGAGATAAGGCGGATTTACGGTACCTGGACGGCCCTTGTATCATTTCAAAGTCAAGACCTTCGGTTTGTGCAATGCCTCGGAAACTTTATGTGCGGAGACGACACCTTGGTTACCTCGGTTACCTTACGTGAACATTGTATCCTCTTGGTAGACGTTGCTGAACAGTTGAACGGCCGGTTTAACCATAAATATACAGTAAATAATCAGTTTTCTTTTAAAGCGGTAAATTATCTGGGTTATTTAGCGGGTGCCGTAAGGCGAAATACTTTATTAGTGAGCCCAACTCGAAGCTGACTAATTACGCTCTTTCATTAAAAAATGATAACCTAAGAACACTAGTATCGATTCTTACTGGCCATGGCCGTTTCAAGCGTCATCTGCATCGCATAGCCAGCAATGCCGTATGCTATATGAATGGTTTGAAGATTATGATGATAGCATACACTTCATCGGCAGGTGCCTGGAAACTTCTCCAATTTTTTAAGGATGTAGAACGCATGTGCGTGATTTGATAGAGTTCAAGGTTTGCAAAATCGGCTCTTTGTGGCATTGAATGCGGAACCTAAATGGGTTCCAGCCAAATGAAAAATAATAAAAATAAATAAATAGTGGGAGATATGGGTACTTCCGGACAAATTTCGAAAAATGAAAGGTTATTCTAGAATTTTCTCCACCCTAGACCACCAAACAAATTAGATAAATTTATCAAAAACCTTGAATCCTTAGCTGCTCCACTCATCAACCTCATTGTGAAATTTACAAAATTTAAATGGTCCACTGTTACAGAACTTGCTTTGTTTTAACCATGTTTGCTAATCCCAACCATAGCAGTTAAGTACCAAATGGGGAAAAGCTGTACTTAAAACCGCATCCACGCTATAAGGACGCTGCAAGTCTGATAGTTTCAATTGGTGTACGCGCGTATAGTATACAAAACAAGATTGGTGTTCAGCTCATGATGTTCCCACACCTCCCACAAATCTAAATTCACACATAAATTTTGCAAAATTTATGATAGGCACCAACACACAAACCCATAAAAAACCGAAAACCTTCCCAATTACACGCGAGTTTTTGTGTGCATGTAATAAATTTAGCAAACTTCCATCGTATAATGCACCGAATCACAATTAAGATAATTTTATAATTGCCCAAATCAAAATGTACATAAACATGAGAAATTTAATAAGATCCACCAGCGCGCATCCATCCCTCTTATGTACGTATATCTAATAGACCCGAAAATCAATTAAATTTTAACAGAATTTCTAACAATCTTATGTGTATATACTCGTACATATGTATATGATTGTCAAACCAACCCTAATATTGTATTGTTGTGTCGTTTTGTGTATTCGATATCTAAAAACATAAATATTTATCTCAATTAAAATCAAAACATAATGTTTTACTATTTTCATGTTTTGAGTTGGATGGATATACACATACGATATACATAAAAGACTTGAGGGGGAATCCAACATAATTTCGTTGTTATTGTTGTTGTATGTAAAATAATTTGTGGGACAAGACTCACATAAATATTAGTTATGTTTATAGTTTATGTGATTTGTTGTCACCCGAAAACTATGTATATGGATAATAAAAAATTTTAATTGATTTGTTTCGCGCGCTCTATTTGTGATGCCAATTGAATATTGTATAGGACGCGCACGAAATATGTACGTCATCGTCTAATCCCTTTTTAAGATCATTCATCCACCTATTCAGTTGATTATAATATGTAAGACAACGATTAATAACACACAAAAACAAAAAACATATTTTTATGAATGACATAAGTCATAATTCATATTTGTGTATGTATGTATATGTGGTTTTTATCTTAGATAATTTATTTCTTGAGATCAATGACAATAATTTTTTATTTTTTTTAAATTAAATTGAATTTAACTTCTTCATATAATTCTTCTTATTCTTCTTAAGAAATGAAACGATCGAAAAAATCAAGTTAAAAACCAAAACAAACAACAACAACGATGGTATACATAGCGAGTCTCAAAATCGAAAGAATAAAAATTGATCGAAAATTTAAGATATTCAAATTAGATCAGTTACTGAAAGAAAAGGCGTAACTTCTGTTTTGGATTTATATTTTTGTGCGGTTCTATGATTTATCGTCGAGATAAATCTTTCAAATTTCGATTTATTTATAGGTATAGGATTTAGAAATTATTGGAATTACAGCTTTTAAGGATATTGTTGAAGTATATGAGAGAAGAAGTGACTATTTTGACGTACCCAAAAATTCATCCGCAGAAAAAAACTCCGTTCATCAAGCCATACATCTGGAGTACTTCTACCTATATGTCGGGATCATGGACCACGTGACACAAATATATGTATATGCTATTGAAACTACTATATATAGCACAGTAGTATAGGAGCCAGCAGAAATGAGTGCATTTTCATCTCGAAGTATAGTACCACCCCCATGAGGTTACGCCGAATTTTATACAATCGGCTCATCCCAGACTTTATGTCACATACACAGAATACAGTTGGCATAAAAAAATTCACCCCAGACTTTTTTTATTAAGTAAAATTTGAATAGTTACATATAAAAAAAAAATTCTGAGCGGAGTTTTAGCCGGCCTGAATATAGGATAGGCCATCTCTATTCCAGACTGAAAGAATTAGAGTATTTCATCTTTAAAAGGAAAAATAGATATACCTGCCAAAAAAAAATTGACCCTCGCTCAAATACTCCAACACGAGATTTAGGATCGGTACGTGGAAGTGGAACGGAAATTTATGTGAGAATTTAGATTTATTCTAGGTATGGGAACATTTAAACTCTCAGAATTGCAGCGTCATTGTAGTGCTATAGGATAAAAAATAATATTCTCTCCCGCGAATATGCCGTTTATTTTCAGTTTTTGCCATTTTGTACTCTCACAATAAGGTGCAGTAAATCAGCTTATTCGAACAAAATTGCATTGAGCTGTTTATAAATTTTCATGAGTTCATCAAATGACTTTATCGGGATTAGCACAACACGGGAGTCGAGGAAAATCCTAATTTCAGCGAATTGAAAGCAAGTACTGTAATAGTGGACCATTTAGATTTGCAAATTTCCCAATAATGTTTCCCAATAATGATCAGCTAAAGACACAAGGTTTTTGATAAATCTGTTTAATTTGTTTGATGGTCTAGGCTGGAGAAAATTCTAGAATAACCTTTCATTTTTCGAAATTTGTCCGGAAATACCCATGTCTCCCATTATTTATTTATTTTTATTAAAGGGCCCATGGTGCATATACCTTGGATTCTATCAAATCACGCAAGAAGATAGTTGATGCACGCAGGAATTGTCCTGGAATTAAACAAATGAGACCTAATACAATCGAAAGCAGGGCAGCTGCCGATGAAGTGTATGCTTTCATCATCTTCTTCAAGGCATTCATCGTGTACGGCATTGCTGGCTAGCCCTATGCAATGTAGATGACCTTTGAAACGGCCATGGCCAGTAAAAATCGAAACTAGTATTCTTAAGTTATAGTTTTTTTAATGAAAGAGCGTAATTAGTCAGCTGCGAAATGGGGTCACTATTGTTCCAAGGCACTGACAGTATAAATGTTAACATGAAAATTATATAAAATTTGGTTTGGTAAAACATTCTCCGAATCACAGCCCAAAACACTAGTGCTGGAAGTGACAAAGGTTCTCATGATTTTCCGTTTCTCTCAATACAGTTTTGGGCCGTACAGATCGAGATAGACTAGGAGGAGTCTAGATGGGTTCGATACGTATATCGATACGTATAGACATTGAGACGGAAGTCTCGCAAGCCTTCGGAATAGAACTGAAATTATGGGAAAAGTTTGTTGTATATCATATAACTGGAGACGGATTAGGTGTATGACTAAGTTCTGTGACATTGTGGGTGGAATAATTTAATCAAGTCTCCCAATCTCATACTAGATTTTCTTTAGTGCAAAAAAAATTGTTCTGCGAGTGAGCTCCGAGGTGGTGCTGCATGTCATTTCCTCCTGGTTGGCGCTAGGCGGTTATTATCGTTGGTCGCATACTCCCAGATCTCCGCTGGCCACTTTACTGGTTTTATCTGACCGCATCGATAACAAAATAACTCGGTGCTTGGGCTATCGGACAATTTATGAAAATGTGCCCAATATCCGTACAATTAAAATAAATTGTAATATGGGTATAGTTGCAATTGATGACGCGCTCCGGACTCTTGATGAGGTATAGGTGCATTGAGACTGGGCATCATTGGTGTTGAATCAACTATAGTATATCATTCATTAAAGTGAGATGTTTCGACCAGGTGTTTGCATAAACAGATGACCCCACGCACAGGATGGAAATCGCTGGTAGTTACAATAGTTACAACTATCGATGAGTAAATGCCTCTCATTGTAGTAATTGCACAACCCTCATACTCCTACTTCGAAATTTAAAAAGGAAACAATACTTCACAACAGCTGTAATTGTAGATGCTCCCAATTAAACATTCGTTAGTGTCAAATTCAAATAATTCGAAAATTATCGGAGGTCGATAGTATAGGGCTCTGGTTAATTTGGACACATGGCAAATAAATAATTTATGGCAAATAAACAAAAATATTCAAATTTTTACTAAATATTTTTTTCCTTAAGTTATAAAAGATATGAATCGGAATCAGTGTCTGCGTGATTTAAATGTGTGTTGTTGTTGGTTCGTTACCAGCTTTATGATGTGATAACGGGTGCCATATTAGTTTTCAATTATTCTCGTAATTAAGCTTTTATATGAAGAAGGACTTGAAGGGACAATTTACAAGAACTAAGAACTTACACAAATAATAAAAGATTTTGGAGGATTTTCAATCTAAAGATCTCCTCAAAGTTCGAAAGGGTTCATTTAAAATTTCAGCAACATCCATCAAAATTGTATTCTCTGGGTTTTTATTTTTATTTATTGGCTATATCTGCACACTGCTCTTGGCAGCCTGTACTAATATTGGAGAAGGGATGGTCTACAAGTTTTGCACTTTGCAGCCTAATTTTCTATGAAAAGTTGGCAAAATCGACACATCTAGTGGCAATTTCACCAATCAAAAAATTATCAAAGCTTGGTGGTTGCTTACAGGGTCTTTAACTTATTCGCAAAGAGAAAATAGCCGCCCTTTCAACGAGTTGCCCAGAAACATTTATTTTTCATCAAATAAATTATACATTTTTAAAAAGTCAGGGATGGATTATTTACGCTTGTTTTGTCAGAGCTATTTTTAAAAATCAAGAGATGAAATCCTGGAATAACGTCAAGGTGGTCTCCATAAATTCAAAGATTTAAAAAAGAAAATTATGACTTTTATCAATTTTAGTTATGTATGTATTTAGCGCTAACATTTTCAAATGGTCCCGGTAAATTGAAATTCACCAAAATATTCGTAAATTTCAATTAATGGAGTGGACAAATATTTCGTGTTAATGCCACCCCACATTTAAGTTGAAAACGTATTGCTTCCTCCCTGCACTTTTTCTACTTTGTAGAAATTCACTCTGCTACTACTCAAGCAGCCGGTCTTTGAATAATACCTTGGTCTGGTCGCATGGAATAAAGAATTTAAATTTTTTTAAAGTTATCTCGTAGCGGTTCATCTCAGGAAAATTAAAAATGTTTTCTTACAATTTATCACAGCAATAGATCATGCCTAGTCGGAAACATAAGAAATTATTCCCATTGCTGTTCTGGATTGATTTTCAATTTCCTGGGATGGCAAGAAAATAGTATTGCAAGAAGATTAATGTTTTTGAGATGAAATTCTGGGATAACTTCACACACTTTGTGCCACCAGGATTCTCATATCTTTTGACTGGATCAAAATACTTGAAAATTGTTAGAAATCCATCGAACGACAAGGTCTAGTGTCACCTGCAGAAATTATTAGAAAAACATTTTAAACTGGACTTGACCAATAGATTTGACTTGTTCAGTTCTACGAAACCCCTGTGCAAACTCCCAGTACCTGAAAAGGTTTGGACAATGAAACATAAAATTTAACCAAATTTTTGGGATGGACCAACCTAGCACACTTATAATGCCCCGTATAGCCCACCAAAACAATCACATAGTAGAACACACCAAATTCGTATTACCTTAGTGCTAACCAATTTTTTGTGTATTTTACTATGTGGGTTCTGGAAAACGTCGATTAAAATCTGGAATCGGGATTTTTTATTTATTTTTAAATTATTATTTATGGAAATTAGTAAAAAATTTAAATACTGAAATACTCGATACTCAATGTTAGTCGACCTTCTCAAGCACTCACATATAGTAAAACACACGTATTCAATTATGAACCTGTGGAGCAAGTAATAACTGGCTATATTTATAAATATTTGTACCCTGAAAACTAAAAGAGCTTCGCATGAAATGTTACAGGCCTCGCACATGCTTAACCCACCACTGGATAGGTTCATTCTCACCATACACACTCACTGTCCAATTGAATTAAATTAATCTGACGAATAATCTTGATTAATGAACATAAATATGTTTTCGAAGATATAACGTGAGTCAGTGTGTCCCAGCAGCACCTATCATTGAAGCTCCCAGATGTTTTCTTCGGTAGATCCATTTCACAAATTCATTGGAGAACCAAAACTTCGACAAAAAAAGAAATCTGTATATAGTGTTGGCATGCTGGTGTAGTTCGATGGCTTTTTTGGTTTGTTCGTAAACACAGTCAAATAAGTCGAAAAGTCGAGGGGTTTCTGGGTGGGAGGAAACCGTGTTGCCATTGATAAATAATGTGGTATAATTGGTTTAAATGAGTTGCAAATAATCAATTCAAAGAGTTGGAAAATTCACGAAAACGATGAAATTCCCCTATAGCACGAAACCTCTATTTCCAGCTTTAATCGGTGCCACTCTGGAATAATCACTGAATCAATTACCAATTATGAAACCACCTGTGATGAAAAATGTATCTGACAGACCACTAAAATGTATGTATTTTTCAAAGGTCGATTATGGGTTGGGACTGAAGCTGTCACTAATTATATGATAATTTTGCACATACCAAGACCAGTCCTAACAGATATATGCGTCAAAATTGGGTTTTTCAACAAAGTTGGAATATACATTGTTTAAAATAGTATTGCCTGATGAAGGTTTTTTTTTAATTTTTCTGAGATGGAATTCTGAGATAAATTCACACAGTTTGTGCCAATTCAAATATATGGAAATCATTCAAATCATTGGCATCCGTCGACCGATAAATTTAATTTATATTTTGATCTATAAGCGAGCTGTATTATACCACAAACCACCCGAAATTCCGATCAACTCCGACATACAGTTGTAAACTTCAACCTATTTACGCCTGTAAAGTGCCACAGTATTATTGGTCTGGATCAAACCTGCCCATTAAGATGCAAGACTTTTGTATACGAGTGGTACCAAGAATAAGTCAACCGAGAAAATAGCGCAGTGGTTAAAGCTGCGACGTTTGGATCGGGAGGTACCGGGTTCGAATCCCAACAGAGGCGGGATGCAAAAGGGATTTTTCATCTCCCGATTACGATCGGTGATTAAATTGAAAACATCTATGACCCTCTGTTGGAATGTAGAACTCATGGGCCGACCCATCTTTCAGGTCATTGTACAGGGTGACATAGAGCTATGCAATGCGCAGATGGTATACTGTACTTGTGTGAATGGGATGAATGAATGGTTTGAATGAATGTTGTGTGAATGTAAGGTAAGGCTATGGACCAAAGGAGTGTCTATGCCAATTCACTTTAAAAAAAAAAAAAAAAGATTGAGTCACCACCGTACAAAAAACAGGAGAATTGGCTGTGCACCTACCAACCCAGTGCTGATTTGTCGATGGAAACGCCCAGCGAGAAATTCATTTGCCTAAAAAGTTTCCAAAGTGATTCAAGCAAATGGTCGATCAGCACTAAATGATTTTCAGGAAGGGGTGTAAAATCAGCCAAATTTCGTCCACTAAACAATTTTCTTTTTCATATTTGTGGCAATATTTGTACTGTCTGGATTTTAATTTTGGTATCAGTACAACGGTGTGCTCTATTTTGGTCGTTACAAAATTTTAGTCGGCTGTGCTAAATACTTCCATAGTAGACTACACGAAAATTTATCGTGCATCAGAGTTTGGAAATTTACTAAAAATTGGTTTCTGTAAATTTCAAGTGAATGCACCAACCGGCATCAATGGAATTATGCAAAAATATTTAAATTAGGCGCCACCTTAAGCCCAACAAAAGTATATAAGTAAACGAGTATATTGAAAGACACAAAACCAAAAAAATTGTTAAAATCACAAAAATACAAAACTTCTTAATCCTTTTAATCCTTATTTATTCCTTTTGTTAATTTCAAGTACTTTCTTTATACATTACAACATATACTCTGTGCATTTTCGTCTTTAAGGATTAAAACGTAAAAGATAATAAAAATATCAATTTTACTATACACAAAAGTATATATGATCTGATAATCACTCAAAATAAAATCTATTGTCCTTTGTGTACATCCCACTCGAAAAAAACAACAAATAACCAATGTCAGTCAACTAATGCTTTGGACTTAATGTTTTCTTTTAAAATAACTACCAAAAAAATGTGTACAAACGATTACAATAGACCCGAGAGAAGAAAGAGGTTTCATTAGATTAAAACAATAAAACTACTGTACTCACTCTGTTTCTTATATACGTATGTTTTGGATGTGTATGTGTATATGTGTATATGGTACAAGGAAGACGACAAAAACAAATAGAATTATAAGAAGTTTAACAATAAAAAAGTACTTGAGATGTAGACATGGAGGATCATTTAAAAAAATTAGAACGGATTATCCAGCAGGATAATGGAGAAAAGATAAAAACATTATTATTTCCAAGTACTTGAGTTGAACATTAATAATGTTGCAATTTTGGGACTACACTCTTATATATACCATATGGAAGTTTGTTGACGAGCGCAATCAGTTTCAACCACGAGACTCCTTCGCATATATACGTAAGACAATAATCTTATTTATTTTATTTTAGTACACATATATATATATATACACGAAGTGCGATAGAAATCAATAAAGACTTAAAATAATTATCTGTCAAATGAATAAACAAATCAATATATCAAATCTTAAAGACGACGAAGACGACGACGAAACAAAAAAAATTATTTTCGTTACCCTACCCTCTTAGTCTTTTTGTCACTCGCATTATACAAATAATTTTTAATAAGACAACAACAAAAAATGAATTAAATTATTTAAAAGTAGTATTAAGAGGAAGATGAAGAAATTCATGTATGTATAAGAAGTAACCAAACAGTGACATTTCATCATTTTTATCATTTCGAAAAAAAAGTAAAAATACTAAAAACAAGCTGTAGGGTGGCTTAAGATACATAGGCCTGATTATATGATAGATTGAGAGTCCTAATTAGATGATAGGTATCGATATGTATGTATGCACGTATAACCACTAGTCACTCTTCCATTCATATTCGGCATTTCGTATATATACACATAATGCATTAAAAACTATAAATCCACCCACCCATTAAACTTTGCACGAAATCATCTTAAAAAATCAACTTTTCATTAAAAAGTAATACCAGAAGTTAATAACACATCTATAAAACATAAAACTATAATATATAAAAATAAATATATGTGTTACTTAATAACATCTTATATGTACATACAACAACAACAAAAATATTATTTTTTTTAAAGATCAACTAAATGATGATTAGTGATTAGCAAGCAGTTTTACCTCCCAAAATACCTTTAAAAAATTACAAATAAAAAATAACGTAAAAAATAAAAAAATTTATAATCTTAAACTCATTAAAATTAAAAAACCAAAAAAAAAAAAAATTAAATATATTTCTTTTTAGTTTTAAAGAAATCAATCAAAAGAAATATTTTAACATTCTTTAAAAAAAAAAATTTTTTTTTTGTCTTGGTTTAGTTTTATTGAATAATAAATTAAGGCGCCGGGTGACACAAAAACTATTTATTTTAAATCCGATTTGTTTCTTGAACCCTTAATATGATTGTGAGCCAAATATAAAAAAATTATGAAAGTCTTTTGACCCCGGAGTACGACAGAAATCCGATGGTAAAAGTGGGAGACAATCTGACGTTGAATTGGTGACCCATGGCACTGCCCACGTAAAATGTAAGTTTTTGTATACAAAAAATATACAAATAACTCTGATAACAGTCACCATTCCAATAGATTTTTAATATTGAGCAAATCGTTTTAGCTCATTGTGTTTTGAGCCAAATATAATTTTCATGCTCGCAGACTATTGGAAGGTAGAAATTTATTTAATCAATTTAAGCAGAATCAAATATTACTTTAAATTTTGTGAATTACTAGCTTTAAAATTAAGCAAATATTGTGTTGCTCAATTATTTTTTTAACCATACGTATAGTTTTCGAATTGAGGAATAAATATTTATTTGTTCTGTAAAACTTGTAGTTTGGTCGAATGCAATTCGTAGACAAACATTTGCGACTTAAGAGCTTGAATTGAGCAATTTAAACAAGGTGGTAAAAATGGGTCACCAGTTTTGAAAAAATTTTAATATTGAGTTAAAATGTTGCTCAATTTTTTTTTTGAGCATTGTTAACGTAAAAAATTTCAAATTGAATGAAATGTACATATTGGCTGTACAAATGAAAATATTCAAAGAAATGTACTTACCGACTAATGAAATATTTTATAGCTCTTTTTTCTAAATTAAACTAAACAAATTCCAAAAATTTGAGATTTGATCGAGTGCTGTTCACTGACCAATTATTTACCAGTGCAATACGCATCTTTAATATTAGGTAAATATCTAGTTGCTCATTTTTGTTTAGTGTATCTCTTATAGAACTGTACAACAGTATGGCCATTAATTTTATATATATTTTTAATATTGAGAAAATATTTTATTGCTCAGTATTTTCTTGAGGTAAAATTTAATGAAATTTTAAAAATTAATTTGTTAAACTAATCCATATTTACGAGAATCCCAAATATTTTCTACTTATATGTTGTAAAATTTCAAGTGGTGTACGTATACTTATACAAACTGATTTTATATTCGGAATATTAGAAACCATTGTGAGCAATGACAACATCTATAGGTATAGTGCGTGTCTTTGTATTCAATTTCACGAGGTGTCGTTAATAGACGATGATGATGATACAAAGATGATACAAAAAGCTCTATTAACAACAGCCATCTACATTAGTGATATTGAGGAAACCGGTTTACACATTTTTAAAATTAATATTAAAATAAACGTCAGGCAAATTCAGAACCCAATATTCCTATAAAATGGTCTAAAACTGATAAAATTTTAAAAATTGGTACAAATTTGTTCAACTAATCCATATTGTAATCTAAAATAGACCAAATTCAGATGAACTTCCTATACTGTCAAATTTGTGCCATAACATATTTGCGACTCAAGTGCTAGAGTTATTAAAATATGATGATGAAAATGGGTCACCAGTAACTTTATAATTTTAATATTGAACAAAACTAAAGTTGCACAGAATTTTTTAAAAGTAATTACAACGCTTCTGGTAAGCTGGCAAAATATAGTTGGTTGTCCGTATGGTCGTGGTAGACATCGCAGTTCATACAAAGCAAACTGTTTTTGAAAACTCTCAATTCACTTAGAGTGGCCGAGATATGAAGGAGACATATATAATGCAGTTAGAGTAATTGGATAATAATGCCAATGTGTCTGGTAAAACTAGCGTCGAACGAAAACATTATACCTATAGATCGGACAGGTGTATAATTATTTATTTAGTATAAAAGGGCATTATTCTATCAACCATTGATGTAAAAACCTTATAATATTATACGCATATTTAATATTGAGCAAATATCTAGTAGCTAAAATTTTGTAATTTGGCTAAAGATCACTATCATGTGAGGCAAATATTTCCCACTTATATGTTGTATAATTTCAAGTGGTGCTAATTTTATATAGTTTTAATACTTAGCAAATATTAAGTTGCTCAATATTTTATTGTACTAAAATTGCTTAAATTATAAAAGTCGATTGGAAGGTACAAATTTGTTAAATTAATTCATATTTAAACTAAACTAGTCGAAGCTCATTAAACTTTCGATACCACTAAATTTGTGGTTTGGTTGCGTACAATCCGTAGACCAACATTTATGAGTTTAGAAATTTAAAATTGAGGAAAAGCATGTTTTTAGCTTAAAACTGGTAACAATCTATAAGTTGAATGAAATGTACAAATTGGTTAACAAAGCCTTTAATCGATTTATAGAAGTTCCAAGTTTTAAAAATTCCTTAACTTAGTTTCAAATATGATAAAATGATATGATAAACTGTCCGATTTGCTGTCCTATCAGTAAGAGTGGGCCTTAATGGCATTGAGTGCAGAATCCTCCTGGGTAATAATAAAAATCTCAAAATTTTTATAAAACTAAAACTATTGCATGTCGTTGCCGATGGTGTGTTAAATGGTTGCCCCATTTATATGCCATCCATATATTTCTATAGAACTTTAATATTCGGCAAACAAATATTGTTGCTCAGGATTTTGCGCTTAACATTGATAAAATTATAATATACAGATTGAAAAAAATCTGCAATTTGGTTAAAACAATAAATTTTAAAACCAAATCAGCCAAATTGGGGCCGCTTATTAAATCCCATAATTAAATAAATTACGATAGCTATTTGTTTTGTTGCTCAATTTTTTTGTTGACGTTCACCATTCGTTAGTCAAATTTTTCCCAATTACATGTAATAAAATTTCAAGTGCGATTTAAAACTATACAACAATATAGCAAATGCCCTCCAGTTTAGATGTTTTTAATATTAGGCAAATATTTTGTTGCTCAATATTTTTTGAGCTAATCTAGAGAGATCTTCTAGTAGAGATCTGCACAACAATATATGCCACTGTGAACACCATCTTGAATTTCGTTCAAATATTTTGTTGCTCAATTTATTTTTGAGGTGAACGTTATTAAAATAGTGCAAATTGAATGAGATGTAGATATTTGTTGATCGAATCCGGAATTAAACTTAAATACGTCAAATTCAGACTCATTTCATACTTTAAAACTTGTGATTATTTGACAACCCCTCGACCAATACTTATGACTCATGTGTTCGAGATATAAAATGTGGGTCACCATATGGGTCACCACTGTTATATAAATTTAATATTGCACAAAAAAATAATGCACATTAAAATTTCAATGGAATGTATGCAAATTAGGATTTCAAATATGAATTTGGAGTACACTTATATTGAAATCGATTTGAATGAAATTTAATATGTGCTTCTGTCACAAAAAAGTTCACAAATTGTTTTCTTATACAAATTTTATGTTCACTGAAACACCTTTAAATATTTCCGTATACACACTTATATATATATATATATATATATATATATATATATATATATATATATATATATATATATATATATATATATATATATATGTATGTATAAATGGACCACCCGTTGAATTAAAGTCGAAAATAAAACTCCACGCGAGATTTAATTTAATAATATATCATTTTTTTTAATAAATTTAATATTTATTTTGTTGTTGTTGTTGTTGTTGTTGGTGTATATTTGTTGGTTTGTTTGTTTATAATTTATTTATCTCTTGATATATAAAAATCGAATAAAATAACACGAGTAGCAATATATATTTCATATCTTATTATTTTATAAATAATAAATAGATTAAACCGTATCTTGATCTCGCAGCAGCAACAGCAGCAGCGCGTTATATATCTGAGGTTTTATTATTGTCATTACTTTTCTGTCGTTATTTATTTATTTTTTTGTAATATATATATGTATGTATATCAAATGTGCGGAGAGTACATTAGATTTTATGTACAGACATACATACATATACCTATATACGGAAGGATTAGGGGTTACAAAAAAAAAAATTATGTAGAGCAATCTAGATGCGTGCACGCGATTTCTTACTAAACCTATTAAAAATTTTGATGGATCTATCAATCTTGTAGTTGCGTATATAGTACTTAAGTTTCATTCATGCTGAGCCACTCCTTAATTTTTCGGTTTGTATTTGAGTGTACAAGACCATCGATTAAATTTTAGCGCAATTAAAAACTAGAAAACATTTTTGCGGCTTCATCATACTTAGAAGACTTAAGTAGATAGATTTTTCTATAAATGTATATACAACATATACCATACACAATTTATCACATCTCTATTCTCAAACCAAATTTTTATCTCGTATATATCGTTAAACAGAAGCTATATACACGATTGATGTTAAACTTAAAAATAAAAATTACTAGCTGTCATTATTGGAATGCCATCCACTAACTAAGAAAAAAAAAATCTATATATAAGAAGAATAAAAATACAAGAAGTTCCAACTAACTAAATTGAAGAAAAAGTGAAGCATTTTTCCATTCATTTCTACAAGAATTAAAAAGAAGGTGGAATGAATTATTATATTCAAATAGATTGATGATTGTTCGAAGAATGTATAACAGGATAGGCTTTGTTCTTTCTATATAAGACATTATATGTTTTAAGATATGTTTTATAAAATTAAATTAAATTAAATTAAATAAAAAAAAAATTTTGTGGTTAAATGAAAAATGAATCACAAAAATATTGATGGATTGGTATACGAGTTAAAATTAAAGGTCTTGTTTTGTCACACACGCAGACGATGAATTGTCTTACATCCATTTTATGTGTCATCTTATTAAATCAAAAAACCAAAAAACAATAATCAATTTAATTGAAAATCTTATAATACGTAAGTATGTATATGGAAATGGATAAGCGATCATCAATTTTATTAAATAAAAAAAAAAATTGTATGAGAAAATGTTATTATTTTAAAGGTTCGTTAAGTTGTTAATCAATTAATCATTTACTATTTTTTCGGAGGTGTAATCCATGTTTATTATTTTAAAAAAAAAAATTCTCTCATGTCTTAAGTTACATATACATGGGATCTGTGAGTTCGTTAAATTTAGTCGTAAACGTATAATTAACAAAATTAAAAAAAGTCTTGTGTATTCTGGCCTGAGTATCATGGGATCACAATCCAGTATTTGGACCCGATCTTCTCGGAACCATCAAGTCGGCATTGACGAAGAAAAGATATTTAGTAAAGCTTTTATTTATTCAGAAAGTTTACAACTATGCTGGAATTTAGTGAGCTTTTAAGTTTAGTCGTTTGTTTATCAAAAATCGAAAAGCATTAACACAAGAATAGATAATATTTTAAAAATTTAACAAGTTCTACTAATTCGGTTTGAGCTTTTAAAATACATTACGACCATAAACTTTACTAAATTTCTTAATTTGTAAAACATGTTGAGTTGACACTGATTTAAAAGCTATTAGGTTTTCAAAATATTTTAGTTCATTCTTGTTTAATTTTAATTGCGAGCTTCAATTCGAAATACATTTTATAAATTTTAAAATAAATGTTTTCAAAAACTTTCGAAGGTGTAATGCCGCCTTCACTTAAAAGCTCAGAAATCAAAATGAGTTTGAGATTTAAAGTTTACTAATAGAAAAGCTCTAATGCCCTAATATACATATTTTAAATGTTTCGGTTTATTTAGAAAAGCTCCTCACCATTATATGGAAGCTTTGGTGAAATAGGTGTAAAAATATAACAATACGAGGTCGCTTAAGTGGGTAATAAACTGCTTAAACTCTAAAATCGTAAATTCGTAAAACTTAAAAAATTCAGTGGAAAGCTTTAAGTTTTCTAAAGATTATAATCAATTAATGTTATGTTATTAGAATTTGACGAGCCTTAGAACGGGATTAAGATCCCAATTGAAAAGTTCAAATGAAAAACATATGAAGAAAAAGCTTTGAAATTCTTGCACATATATATATATACATATATGTATATATATATATATATATATATATATATATATATATATATATATATATATATATATATATATATATATATATATATATATGATAAAGCTTTCATTTACTCAGAACTGCTTTCCAAATTATTTCGCTGAAGCTTTCATGTCAGAAACTTAAAAAATCATGTCAGAAGCTTTTTAAATTCTGAATTCGTAAAAATTAAAACTCGGATTAGACAGCTTTAAGAGATAATCAAGAGATTTGGTCAGTCAAAGATATTTGAAATTTTATTTAATTTTTATCATAATATATATTAACGAGCTTTAATTCAGAATCAATTTATATTATATGGCTTTTGATGTCATTTCTCGAAAAGATATTTGAATCCACATTGCAATGTCTCAAAATATTTATAAGCTTTAGAATAAAGCGTTAACAAAATACAAAATAAATTTATATATACGTTTATATAAAGGAAAAGCTTTAATACTTTCGTGTAAAAATGAACTTAAATGTTTGCATTTTATATGAAAAGCTTTCGATTTCAAAATTGGTTAATCATAAATTAAAAGTCAAAAAGCTTAAAGAATTTAAAATAAATCTTTAACAAAATATTCTAAAAATATAAGAAATTCGAGCTTTTAGAAGTGAATATTATAAGAAATATTTGAAATAAACTTTACCAATAAGCGCTAAACTCGTTAGCACTGAGTTGAAAGCTTTTAGTTTTCGATAAATTTTAGTCAATTAAACCTATGTTATTGCGTTTTGGAACCATCAAAGAAGCTTAAGATGCAGAAAACGCGAGACGTAAGTTGATCATTATTCATATAGCTACCACATTGTTATCAAATTTAAACATGTTCTGTTTCTTGAGCGTGCTGGTTTGCACAATGAAGCCCAAAATTTTTTAAATTATAAAATTAAAATGGTGTAATACTTTGGTTTAAAAATTATCTGTAAAAGCTTTCTTTTCCACGAAATCCAGACGAATATTTAACACATAAATATGAAGCTTTAACCAAATATTTCTAGAATTCATGAAATTGTACTTTGGATTGAACATCTGAGTTGAAAGCTCCGTGGTTTTCATGAGATTTAAGTTCAATTATATTTTGTAATTAGCAGAAATATGGTTTAGTTTTAATTCAAACTATATTTTATGAATTTTAAAATAAATTATTGGACATTCGAACCTTTTCATTCGAACCAGCACTAATAGCACTCAAAAGCTCAGATTTAAAATATATATGAATTTGTAATTTGGGTATTCAACAAAATTTTGACGGAAAAGCTTGCATTATTTCACTTTCGCTTTTAGAAAATCTTTACACTATTTCACGAAAGTATTGGTTTAAGAGATTTAAAAGTACTAAAATACGAGCCTTTTAAAGTTATTCATAAACCAAATACATAGATTAATTGGGCAATAAAATTTACTTAAACTCTAAATTCGTAAAATTAAAAAACTGAAATGAAAGCTCTTCGGTTTTGAAAGATTTTAGTATATGAATGTTACGTTATACGAATTAAAGATTAGCTTTAAAACGGGATTTAGCAGAACTTTAACAAAATATGAAATAAAAGCTCTAAAATTAAGTCTCAAAAAAATATACGATGAAGCTTCCATTTAATCAGAACTGAACTTCCGAATTATTAGTTATTATTAAATTATTAGCCCGTAAAACTTAAAACCCAGATTTGACAACTTTAAGATAGATCTAAGATATTAGAAATCACATTTAAATTGTATTCAATTTAAAAAAAATTTAGGTTTAATTCGAAATCAATTTATATTTTATGATTTGCATTATAATTTCTCAAGACATTTGTTTTCATTAAATTTTAGCCAATTAATCCAAAGCTAGCAAAAATAAAGGTTAGCATTTGGCAAGCTTTAATTTAAATTATAAATTTCACGGGATTTTAGAGGATTAAAAATTGTTTACGTTCTATTTATGAGCTTTTAAGTATTTAATAAGTTTTTTAACCTAAATAATATATATACAAAATAGTGTAGGATTTTTAATACAAACTTCTAGAGTATTTGATAAGCAATCACGTACTAATTGAGTTTTGTACAAATATGTCCTTTATGAGCCACAAACAATAACGATGAAGAAAATGCGAAACTAAAGTTGATCTCAGTCTTAACATTTTTTAAAGTATCAAATAAAAAAGTATAATACTTTGGTCTAAAATATGTAAAAGTCGTTTTTATTCAAAAGCGTAACAAAAATATAAAAACCAGAAAAATAGTTAACACATTTACATAAAGCTTTAAAGAAATATTTTATAAATTGAATTCTACTAATTCGGATCGAACTTTTATAACACCATAAAATAAGAACACTTGGCCATAAACATAAAACTCTGTGTTAAAAGCTCTAAGGTGTTCAAAAGTTTCATTCAAATTTTGTAACTACCAGAAATAAGGTTAAGCTTTAACTTGAACTTTCGGATTAAGAAATATATTTTATGACTTTCAAAACCAATTGTTTGACAAGGCATCATCTCACTGTAAAGCTGAGCTTTAAAATATGTATGTATGTATGAGATTGAGATTTGGCTGTTTATCAAAATATTAACGGAAAAGCTCTAATTCTCTAGCTTTAAAAAAATACTTTAAAGCTTTCATTATATTTAGGAAAAATGTACACTATTTCACGGAAGTTTTTTAAAATTAGACTCAACAGCACGAAGATTTCGAAAGATTTAAGTAAATTAATGCTATGTTATAAGAAATAAACTTTAGAATTTGAAGAGCATTAAAAAAACATTGAGCTTTAACCAAATATGAAGCAAAAGCACCAATATCCTCGTCCGGAAACATATAAATATGATAACTCTTTCATTTATTTAAAATAAACTTTCATTTCAGAACTGAAAAATTTTATTATTTGAGCTTCTTAAGGGATAAATTTGTTAAAACAAAAATACTGATTTGAAAGCTTTGATAAATCATACTTGATTGTTAGAAATCAAATTTAAGATTTACCAAGCTTTAAATCGAAAACTAAATTCATATTTTATGGCTTTTGTCACAAAACCTCAGATTAAAAAAATGTATGAGCTTAAGATTTAAGATTTTATTAGAAACCACATTTAATTTTATATCAAAATATAAATTAACGAGTTTTAATTCGAAACCAATTTATTTTTGATAGCTTGTGTTGTCATTCCTCTAAAATATATTTGAATCCATATTGCAATGTCACAAACAATTGATTGGCTTAGGATCAACGCGTTAACAAAATATAATGGAAAAGCTTTAATGCTTTCGTGCAAAAAATTAACTTGAATGCTTCCATTTTATATGAGGAGCTTCCGATTTCAAAATTAATTAATCATTAATCAAATGTCAAAAAGCTGAAGAATTTAAGATATTTTAAGATTTAAATTGTCGTTTAAGAACTAAATATATTTTTAAACTTTCATTTTATTCCGAAAAGCTAGAGGTTTAAAACTTGTTAACGTTTTGAAATTAGAAAGTTAAGGGCGAAACACAACAGTTCAAATACAAAAATACCCGAGCTTTAACAAAACACGACGAAAAAGATCCAATAACTTTTCAAAAATACGAAGTCTTCAGAATTAGATTAACATTAATATTTGAGAGCTTGAATTTGTAAAAAGTAAAATACAGATTTGAAAGCTTTGAGTAATCATATTTTATTGTTAGAAATCAAATTTAAATTTTACCAAGCTTTAAACGAAAACTGAATTTATATTTTATGACTTTTGATATTAATTTTTTTAAAATCATTCGATGCAACATTGCAATGACACAAAAGCCCAGATTAAAAAAAATTATGAGCTTACGATTTAAGATTTATAAAAATGTGAAAAAGCTCAGCAAATTTCGTGCAAACATGTATTTTAAAGCTTTCATTTTAATCAGAAAAGATTTCAATAATTTCACGTCGGAAACTTTACTATTGAAAGCTCTACTGTTTTCGTGTTTTTCATAGATTTTAAGTACATCAAAATTTTATAAGGTTAACAGAAATACAGTTTATAATTTATTGATCTGTAATTAGAATTCTAGATTTCCTTTAATTCAGATTCTTTGTCGGCCTGAGACTTAATGTGTATATAAATATAAAGAAAAAGCTATTCAACAACGGCTTCCAACCCGATTTATAAACTTCATAAATTATAAAGCCTAAAGCTTAAGTGTTAAAGTTACATAATTTCCCCGCGTCACCGCATTTCAATCAAACGAATTTATTACTTCACCACCGCACATTAAATTTTATTGAAATAATGTTTTAGCCATGATTATATGAATGTACACATTTTGGACAAGCAAAAGCTCTTCAAATTACGCTTTTTATAATTTTATTACATACAATACATGTAATGTTTATATATATTTATTCACCATGAATAAAAGCCCAGCAAAATAAAAAAAAATGAAAAACTTTTACGTCATTTTTATTTCATTTCGGGTGGTTGTGTGGCAACCAGAAATTTATATAAATTTTTTTTATTTCGTTTTGTTGCCATACTCTTTTTTGGAAGCTTTCATGCTTTTTGTTGTTGGTGTTTTTTTTTTTTTTTGGTACACAATAAAATTTATTTATTTATATATTTTTTTGTGTTATTGTTGTTGTTTGGTAGCTCTGTGTTATTTCGGTAGGCTTATCTTGTTCACTTTATTTTTTATTATTTTTGTGTACATTTTTTTTGTTGTGTTGTGTTGTGTTGGACAAAAATCTACAATACATTGGGGATGAATTTTTATTTTTATTTTTTATTTTTTCGGGAGCTTTTTTATTTTTGTGCGAAATAAAATACTGGAATTAAAAAAAATGAATACATAAAAAGCTTCAATTGGGCTTACGTATATACCCACAGCTCATAAAATAAATAAATAAATAATCAAGCCGAGTGATGAAATATAAACAATAATAGTAAATTTAATTAAATTTATAACAACAACAACAACATTTATAACGAGAAATTAATCATAAATCGCGCGTGCAAAAGGTGAACATGTTTATAGATTTATGCGGGCGGAACTATCTACTCTGCACACATACGAGTATATATCCGAATATATTGATCAATTACTTAATCCCGCGCGCGCACAGTAAATCGCTAATATCTTGATTAAATACGTCCATATACACATTAACATATTAATGATATCGACTCTTATCGTTAATCATATCAAATTGCTACTGCACACCGCGAGATCAAGTTTTAATTTAAAACCAAAATAAAAAATCAGAAATTGATTAAAATCAAAAATTGCGCGCACTTAACTTACGTCAATCTTCTAAATTATTACCTGTCCACAATTCAACATTATATACTAGATAGCTTTAAAGCTCCCGTATAAATATGTATATATGTATATACAAAAAATAACTTTATATAAATTTAATTAGTTTTCAATTTTTATTTAAAGTTATGTCACTCTTCTTCGTCGTTTTATTATTTTCTTAATTTATTTTTTGCTTTAATTATTTTTTTATTGTCTTTACAAGATTACCATTCGATATGTACATACGTACATACATATATACGTTTGATATATTATATTAGAAGATTGATTAGTTTATTTCTTTCGAGAAATATTTTAAATATTTTTCATTCATAAATCAATAATTTAAATAAGAATATGTTATGCTTTTTTTTTTTATTATTTTTAGAAACGTCTTAAGAAATTATTCTTATGTACAGAGAAAATGTTTTATATAAAAGGTATTTGAAGGTTGACTTCCGTTTCGTATATATACGTGTATTTATGTGTACAAGATTTAAATAATTTATGTATAATAAATAAATAAGTAAATTTATATAATTCAACTGTTTTGGGTTTGGTACAGTGGATTAAAATAATGCTGCTGGTTTGGAATATGTACGGACATAGGTATAATCGGAAATGTGCAATGCATCATCCAACAATATCGATTCTCCTTTTAAAATCATATAATTTATGAAAGTTCATAAGTTTCAAAAACTTCATAAAATTAATGAAACTTATAAAATTTACGAAAATTCAGAAAATTCACCCTCCAATTTATAAAATTCATGTAATTCAATCTAAAAAAAATTCTAAAATTCAACTTCAAATTCGTAAATGAATAAAAAAAAAATAAATTCTCAAAATTCATGAAATTTGTAATATCTATAAAATTATAAAAATTTCTGAATATATACATAAAGTCCACACAATTAATAACATTTTAATATGAGTTTTATTTTTATGAGTTAGAATGAAATTAATCCATTGTTATCAATTTAATGAGTTTTATGAATTCATATATTTCATGAATTTTGAATATTTTATTAAGTGATGAGGAATTTTAAAAGCAATTGATGATATATGAATGGTTCATGAATTTGATTAAATATTTATAAATTTATGAAAATTAAGAATTATAAACTTATAAAATTTTGTGAATAAGAGAATTTTAAAATTTTTATAGATTTTTTCGAATATTAAGAATTTATGCATTTAAGTTAAAATATAACCGATAAAGTGTTCATTTGAGAACGACGATAAAAATTATTTAGGATTTCTGATGCAAATATATTTCAGTTTATTAATAAATAAATAGTTTACGGTAAAAATTAATTAAAACAGGAATTAAAAAGATTAAAACATACATCACAGCTTAATAGTTTAAAAATTGGTTTTGACAATATTTATAATTTTTCATTAAATAAAATTTCGGATTTTGTCAATATTTTGAATCTTAAAAATTTTGGGATTTCCATAAATTTTTAAAAAATTTTAATTTTTAAAATTTATAAATTTAAATGAAATTTACGAATTGTTTTAATTACATGAAATAGTAATTTTATTTAAATAATTTTATGAGCTTAATGAATTTGAATGGAATTAATTTATTGTATTTTATGAATTTTTTATGTCTTCTGAAATTGATGAATACTACAGTTCTCTTGATTCACGAATTTAATAAAACTTTAATTGGATTTTGTTAATTTTATAGATTTTTAAATAATATGAATTTTTACAAATTTTATGAGTTTGAATGAAATTATGTGTATGAGATATATACAAAATAATGAAATTCATAAAACTTTATCTTTAATTTTGTTTGAATCTCCGAACATAATAAATTTTATACATTTTTTAAATATTATGAGTTTTATGAATGTTTATAAATTTTATGAAATAAACTTCAGTTCGTGATTTTATGACTCCGAATGAATTTAATTATTTTGATGAATTTTGAAATTTTTATTAATTGTTTAAAAATTTTAAGAAAAGCTTATGATGCACCACAGATGGTTTATAAATGTTCACGAATTTTATAAATTGTATAAGAAATTAAATTTTCGAATTTTACGAATTTTTTTAATCTTCTGTAATTTATAAATTCAGATTTTATTCATGAATTAATAAATTTTTAAAATAAATATTATGTAAAATTTCATTCGTAATTTTATGACTAAATTAATAATTCATGAAAAAACTAATGAATTCGAGATTTTATTGATTTAATTAATTAAATTCATAAAATTCAAAATAAATTTGATTAATAGTTTTGAATTTTTATTAGTTTGATAAGTTTTATGATGTTTTTATGAATTTTAAGAATTATATATAGTTTAAAGATTTTTAAAAGTATTAAAAATTTCATGGTTTGAGCAAACGGGTTTAATAAATTTAATGCATTTTATAAATTCTTGGAACTAATTTTATGAATTTTCGTAAATCGAAATCAAATTTCAAATTTAATAACTTTTTAACTGAATACAGTTCAGTAGTTTTTAATAGTTTTTTAAATAATGTGAATTCCAGGAATTTTTATAAATTTGATGGGTTAAAATATTAATGCGTGATGTAATACTATGAATTTTTTTACTGTGAATGAAAGTAATCTGTATTTTATGAATTTAATTAATTTTAAAGATTAAGAATTTTAAAGGTTTTAGGAATTTATGAACTTTAATTTTGAAACTTTATAATTTCAAGAATTTTCAATCAATTTTATGAACTTTAAACATTGTAATGAAATAATTTTTTGAATCTACTGAAAAATAAGAATTTGATTTTGAAATTAATCCATTTTTAGAAATTTTATGAGTTTTATGAATTTTACGAATTTGAATAATTTCATTAATTTTTGTAATAATGTTTATGAATTTTAAAAAATATAGTATTTATACATTTTACTAGTGTTAAAAACTAAATATACATTTTAATGAGTTTTACGAATATTATAAATTTTTGAGAATTTTATTTATTTTGACTTTTATGAATTTTATAAATTAAATTTTATGTTTTTTTTTTGTAAATACCACAAGCATACTATACATACATTTACTAGAGATCGCAATAACTAATGAATTGATGTATTGCCCTTTGAAAGCAGAACGTTAGCAGGTTTTACGTATTTTATTCATTTTAAGGATTTGTGAATTTTAAATATATCATGAATTTCAGAATTTTAATTTTGAATTAAATTATTTATAAATTTTATGAATTTTTTGAATCATCTGAAATTAACGAATTTTCTTAAATTATATTATTTTCCTGATTTTATTCATGAAATTAATAAATTTTAAATTTAATTTTATTAATTTTTAGAAATTGTATAGGTTTTAATTTTAATTTGTGATTTAATCACTTTGAATGACATTAATAAATTTTTATGAATTTTATTACATGATAGTCAAATTATTACTTTTATGAACTTTCCGAATTTAATCATTTTCATGGATTTTGACAATTTTATTAACTATTTAGGAATTTTAAGAATAGCTTATGATGTATGGATGTTAAGTTTTATAATTTTTGTTTAATTTTACTCGTTTAAACATTCAAATAACAGTTTATGAGGCATGAATAGAATATTAATTTTGATTTATGAAATACATGAGTCATTAAACTAAATTTAATTTTTTATGATTTTTGAATGTTGAGAATTTTTTAAAAATTTCGAATTTTTGACGTTGATATTAAAATTTCATAAATTTAAACTAACGAGTTTAAAGAGTTTTTGGCGAATTTAATTAATTGTACATGAAACAGCTTATAGAAATATGGTTTATGAATTTTATTAAAATAAAAATTTTATAAACTATAAATTTATTTTTATGAGTTTAATGAATTTATGATATATTTAGGAATTTTTGGAATTTTATAAACTTTTGCGACTAACAGAGTTTTGTGAATTTTAATAAATAAAAATTGTATGGATTTTCATTATATTCAGAATTTAATAATTTCATTTGACTTTTATAAATTTTATTAATTGTATTAAACACCAACACAATTACATTTATTAGAGACGATGGATGGTGTATCGGGATTTGAAAGTAGAGCGATAGCTTCTTTTTTGAATTTTATTACTTTAATAAATTTTAATTTTAAAATTTTATAATTTCCAGAATTTTCAATAAATTTTACGAACTTTAAAAATGGTATATGAAATAATCTTTACAATCTTCTGAAATTTAAATATTATGAATTTTATAAATGTTTATGATTTTATGAGTTTCATAAATTTTATTACATGAAATCAATATAATTTATTGATTTCAACTTCAATTTTTTTTTATTCTATGAATTTTATGAATACTAATGTTTTTATTATTTATAAATTTTAATAAATTTCTAATGTTTTATAAATGATGGTTTATGAATTTAATTAAATATTTATGAAATATATAAGTCTATATTTAAATTTTTATAGCTTTGAAATTTTGAGAATTTAAAAAAAAATTAAATTTCTGAAGTTGCAGTTTAAAATGTTGAAATTTTATAAATTACAAAAATATTTAACTAACGAGTTTAATGAATTCTTAACAAATTTTATTAATTGTATATAAATTAAAATTTTGAATTTCATGAATTTGATTGAAATTAATTTAATGAATTTTATAAGTTTCACTAATTTTATGAATTTCTTGAATCGTAGAATTTAATAAATTTTATAAATTTTTTAAATATCATGTTTTATGAAACTTTTTAAATTTTATGAGTTTAACTTTAATTGTTTAAGAATAATGATTATGGTTTGTTCATGGTCACTTTTGTGTAAAACAAAATTTGATGAATTATGAAGTTTTTATATTTCTCGGTTTGAGAATTTTAGAATTTCATGAATTTATGAATTATATTTTCTTGAATCTATTGAATTCTATGGATTTTATTACATGAGATTTAAATTGCTTAATTTTAAATTATTTAATTTTGAAAACTTTAATAATTTTTTATGAATTTTAAGAATAACTTATGATGGGACGATCTATAAATTGCATTAAATGTTTATGAAATGTATGAGTTTCATAAATCATTTTTATGAGTTTTATGATTTCATGATATATTTATGGATTTTATAAATTTTGTAACTTTTAAGATTTATGAGAATTTTATGAAATTCATAATTTTATACTTTTATGAACTTAACCGATTCTAGTTGAGTTAAAATATAAACTTTATGAATTTTCATTAAATAAAACAAAGAATTTGGATGATGTATAGTGTTCAAGTATAAATTGAACACTTAAATTTTGTGAATATTATGAATTTACGAATTTTATTAATTTTTTGGATTTTATAAATTTTACAAATTTTGAAAAATTTTAAATTTTTATGAATTTTTAATTTTTAATTAATTTAACGAACTTTAAAAATTGTATACGAAATAGTTTTTTGGATTTTATAAATTTTTTGAATATTTTTGAATCATCTGAAATTTTCGAATTTTCTTGATTTTATTCACGAATTTAATATATGTTTAATTGAATTTTATAGATCTTTAAAATATAAACAATTTTATAATTTTTTAAGATTTATAAATTTTATGAGTATTATGAATGTTACGACGGATTTCATAATTTTGATTTTAAAAATGAATGTTAAAAATTTAATTAATTGTTTAGAAATTTTATGAATGTTATGATAGTTTATGAGTTTTATTAAATATTTATGAAATTGATAGTTATATACCTATATAAGATTATTAAAAAAATTAACAAATTGTATGAGTTTTGAAATTTTTAAATTATATGTTTATAATAATTTTTATAATAATTAATAATTCATTTTAAATATTTTATTAATTATCTTATAATATCTTTATTTTATTAATTTATAATTATTATTTTATAATCTATGAGCATTTTATTAAATATTTATAAAATGTATGAGTTTGTTAAATTGCTAAGAGAATTTGGTTAATTTTATAGATTTTTTTAATTATGGATTATTATAAAGTTAATCAGTTTCAATTTTAATTTGTGATTTTATGACTTTGAATAAAATCAATAATATTTTGTGAATTTTATGAGTTTTAATTTTTATGTGATTTATATTAACGACTTATTTGAATTTTATTAATTTCATGAATTTTAATAATAATGTTTATGAATTTTAAAAAATATAATGAGTTTTATAGGTTGAATATATGTACATATTTATGAGTTTTACGAATATTTACATTTTTTATGAATAACATAATTTTACAAATTTACAATTTTTATGATTTTTGAAAATTTTAAGAATTTCATGATTTAATTTTACTTTTATGAATTGTATAGCTATTTAAATTTAAATTTTCTTTTAAATACCAACACAAACCTATGTTTTTTTATTAGAGAACTAATATTGTCCATTGAGAGCAAAATCATGGAATTTTATTAATTTTAGGGATTTTTTGAATTTAAAAATTTCATGAATTTTAGGGATATATACTACTATGAATTTTGAGAATTTTTTAAACAAAGCAAGCACGATACAAGAAGATAATTTTATATTACATAAAATATGCTTTTGTTATTAAATTAGAGCTTATGATCTGGACTACTTTTCAACCTGTAATAATGTATTTAAATGAATATTACTCCACATCTCTCTGTAAATACACTGACAGAGTGCTAGGCTAGGTCAAAAATTTAAAAAATTCTTTCTAATTTTTTTCGAACCATAACTTGACTAATCAATCATGAATTTAAAACCGTGCACATTGTATTACGCCACTATATCCACACAGAATTATACAGAACATAAAATAAAAATGAAAAAATCGCGGTTCATTGATAGGAATTTGATCTGTTGATCTTGATTGAAATGTGATCATGCTTTGCGCGACGTTTCAAAAAAAAATTATAATTTTCGGTAGCTTTTATGAAATCCATTGAATTTTATTTTTATTACATTTTGAAATATCATTTTTTTTGTTTGTTTGTTGGCCTCATGATTTGGTTGCTATTTTATATAGACGCGCTAATTTTAAACTAAACGCGCTAAACTTAAATTTTGTGAATATTATGAATTTACGAATTTTATTAATTTTTTGGATTTTATAAATTTTACAAATTTTGAAAAATTTTAAATTTTTATGAATTTTTAATTTTTAATTAATTTAACGAACTTTAAAAATTGTATACGAAATAGTTTTTTGGATTTTATAAATTTTTTGAATATTTTTGAATCATCTGAAATTTTCGAATTTTCTTGATTTTATTCACGAATTTAATATATGTTTAATTGAATTTTATAGATCTTTAAAATATAAACAATTTTATAATTTTTTAAGATTTATAAATTTTATGAGTATTATGAATGTTACGACGGATTTCATAATTTTGATTTTAAAAATGAATGTTAAAAATTTAATTAATTGTTTAGAAATTTTATGAATGTTATGATAGTTTATGAGTTTTATTAAATATTTATGAAATTGATAGTTATATACCTATATAAGATTATTAAAAAAATTAACAAATTGTATGAGTTTTGAAATTTTTAAATTATATGTTTATAATAATTTTTATAATAATTAATAATTCATTTTAAATATTTTATTAATTATCTTATAATATCTTTATTTTATTAATTTATAATTATTATTTTATAATCTATGAGCATTTTATTAAATATTTATAAAATGTATGAGTTTGTTAAATTGCTAAGAGAATTTGGTTAATTTTATAGATTTTTTTAATTATGGATTATTATAAAGTTAATCAGTTTCAATTTTAATTTGTGATTTTATGACTTTGAATAAAATCAATAATATTTTGTGAATTTTATGAGTTTTAATTTTTATGTGATTTATATTAACGACTTATTTGAATTTTATTAATTTCATGAATTTTAATAATAATGTTTATGAATTTTAAAAAATATAATGAGTTTTATAGGTTGAATATATGTACATATTTATGAGTTTTACGAATATTTACATTTTTTATGAATAACATAATTTTACAAATTTACAATTTTTATGATTTTTGAAAATTTTAAGAATTTCATGATTTAATTTTACTTTTATGAATTGTATAGCTATTTAAATTTAAATTTTCTTTTAAATACCAACACAAACCTATGTTTTTTTATTAGAGAACTAATATTGTCCATTGAGAGCAAAATCATGGAATTTTATTAATTTTAGGGATTTTTTGAATTTAAAAATTTCATGAATTTTAGGGATATATACTACTATGAATTTTGAGAATTTTTTAAACAAAGCAAGCACGATACAAGAAGATAATTTTATATTACATAAAATATGCTTTTGTTATTAAATTAGAGCTTATGATCTGGACTACTTTTCAACCTGTAATAATGTATTTAAATGAATATTACTCCACATCTCTCTGTAAATACACTGACAGAGTGCTAGGCTAGGTCAAAAATTTAAAAAATTCTTTCTAATTTTTTTCGAACCATAACTTGACTAATCAATCATGAATTTAAAACCGTGCACATTGTATTACGCCACTATATCCACACAGAATTATACAGAACATAAAATAAAAATGAAAAAATCGCGGTTCATTGATAGGAATTTGATCTGTTGATCTTGATTGAAATGTGATCATGCTTTGCGCGACGTTTCAAAAAAAAATTATAATTTTCGGTAGCTTTTATGAAATCCATTGAATTTTATTTTTATTACATTTTGAAATATCATTTTTTTTGTTTGTTTGTTGGCCTCATGATTTGGTTGCTATTTTATATAGACGCGCG
Organism: Tipula unca; assembly: GCA_951394425.1. Taxonomy (NCBI): domain Eukaryota; kingdom Metazoa; phylum Arthropoda; class Insecta; order Diptera; family Tipulidae; genus Tipula; species Tipula unca. The sequence continues at coordinate 11,231,492 of OX596382.1, forward strand.
GTGTACCCCGTATATATATATATATACTAATATTCGTGTATGTTTGTACGTACATTTTTACCATTTTGAGGAGGAGTGATGAATGACATGATCATAAAAATCAATAAACTTATACCGACTTTATTTTTATTACATTTTTGGTTTTGGTTTATAAATAAAAGACACAACAATTTATTTTGGAATTACTACAATTTTTTTTGGTTTTTTAGTTTTAATTTTAATTTTAATTTTGATTGGAGACAAGATGGAGAATTAGACAATAAATATTATATAGACGAAAATTTTTATTGTTTGAAATGAAAATTTGACATAAAAATAAATGACAAGACTCGGTGAGTACCGCATATATACATATACTTAGCAACATAAAAATTGTTTCAATATGTATGTTTGTACAAAAACCGCCCAATTTTCGTTATCACTATGGCATCTAACAAAAAAAAAATTGTTTGCTAAGGAATATCTAATGCAATTAACCTAGAAAAAATCTTATTATGTTTAGAAAATTCTACAATTTTCCAGTTTATAACACCGTACGGAATATGGCTGAAAAAGACGAATAAAAATAATTATTACATATACGGAGGAAAGAAAATATCCCCTCTGGGTTTAGTTGATTAAAAATATTTTTAAAAAAAATTGTATTACCTCTACAGGTCGCTTCTTTTATAAATTTGTAAAGTTTAATAAAAGTTGCTGGAGGTTTTACCAATTCAAATCTTCCTCACGATCCTATGATTTGTAAAGCGATTTGCTCGAGTCATTAAATACCAACCTTGTCAAATATATTAAAACAATTTTTGGAATTAAATTTTTAGAATTTTCGAAAATTAAAATTTATAATATTTATATTTTAAGAATTTGGAAATTTTTAAAAATTAAGAATTTTTGATTTTGTCAATGGTTTTGCTAATCAATTTTGATTATCAGAATTTTAGAAAATTAGGAAACAATAATTTTGGGGTTTGTAATTTTAGATAAAATATTTAAGACTAGAACCTTACGAGTTTTATAAAAATTTTGAATTTCAGAATTGAGGGAAAAATTTAAAGATTTAGAACAACATAATTAAAAAATTTAAATAATTGATAATTTTCTAATTTGGGAAATTTTGAAATTTTAGAATATTACAGAAATTTTAAAATTTTTCAAATTCTCGTATTTCAAAACTTAAAGTTTATGAGTTCTCGAATTATAGAACTTTAGAACTTAACATTTTTTAGCATAGAACTATGGTTAAAGAATTTTAAAATTTTTACCCATCATCCACAATTGACATTATTTTGAGAAGCGTCTGACAGCCGGCTAAAGAACATGTTTTCCAAGTTTTCCAGGGGTTACCATTTTTTTTTTAATAATTTCAGAATTTCAGAATATTAAAATTTTAGAAATTTATATCGAGTAAGTGACCTTGCGTTTGGTTCAAATCGACGGTAATAGTCACAAATCTCTGATTACTATTGTGGATGGAAATGTAATCATCTGCGTGATGCATCTAGTTCAGATGGTCAAATCAATGGTCGTATAACCATAATATATAGCAACATGATTATTGATAACATATTTTGAAATAAAAAACTTTACATCTACTTTCGAAGTTTTAGAAATTCCATGTTTTAAATTAAAATTTTTGAATATTTTAAAGACTTAGATAATATTCAGAATTTCAAAAAAATTTAATTTTTAAGAATTTTAATGTTTGGAATTTCAGTCTACTTTCATTATGTATGATGATTTAAGCTAATGTATGTATCTATGTGTATGTATCTATGATTAAAGCTAATGTAATACAGCTTTAGCTTAAATCACATTAAGCCCGTTATTTTGTGGACCCAAGGCACAAAATTCTAAGTGAGTTCAATCATTAAAAATTCACTAAATTTTGAACGAAATGTTATGGCTTAAGCTAGATTTCATGACTTAAGTACTAATTTTATGATTTAAAGTACGATAGATTTGATGTTCACCAGAATGATGTTTATGACTTAAATTACAATTGTCTGAAATATTTGGTTTAAGTCAGAATTGTATGGTTACAGGTGGAATTAGATGGTTTAAACAGCAAAAATATGTTTTGCGGTAAAATTATTCGGTTTAAGTGAGAGTCAGTGCGATTTAAGTTTTAAGACTGAAATTTTACACAACTAAAATCCATCTAATTCCAAATTAATGTAACATTATGGTTTGGTGATGTTCATGACTTCGTTTATACGACTTAAGTAAGACTTATATGACTTAATAGCTATTAGTGGATCTTAAATTTAAAATTATTTGACTTAAGCCAAAATCATGGATTAAGCTATACCAATACAAACATAAAATTTAAAAAAAAAATCTCATTTTAACTTATGTCCATTATCAATATAGAGATAAGTAACAAAAATCGAGTCATTTTTTAGGCTTAAGCCACATGCGGCCCTAGAACCATAGTGTGCTATCTGGTGACAGAGATTTTTGGGAAATTCAAACTTCACAAACAAAACTTATCACATTAAAAATATCACAAACTTTTACTTTGGGTGCACATTTCTTTTTGCGTAGTGGAAGTCCTGGAAATATAATGGCTATCAACGGTTCAGGTCAATGAAATTGAATCTAATTTAATTCTTCAGTGGAAGTAGTTCAATTAAATGTAGAGCAAGATCCGGTTTTTTGATATTTCGTCCTATCCGCCTTATACTTTGAGCAATAGTAGAAAAGAATAGTAGTTCAAAGAATACAGCAAACATTTCTAATTTCGTAAATGAAACATGAGAAAAATCCAGGACAAAATAATTCTAGAATTACTGTAGTCCATGATATCTGTATTTCTGATATTGGATAGTAATAAGAGGGTTTCTACCGTTTACCATTTTTACAGTATACAACATATGAGCCCAATCGGAGAAAAGTATTAATTTATACCTCTAATATTTTCTAATATTTAACATGTTGACAAGTGCTGATGCCAGATCATTCCCTCTTCAAGGTTTTCTAGATAGTAAGTGACCTGAGATTTTAAATTTAAAGCGGCTTAAATCAAGCAACTGCATGTCTTTAGCCAATCGTAAATGCATCAAAATGATTGAAAACACTAAAAGCAACCTTAAATTGTGGTTTAAGGCTTTTAATTTAATCAATTTGGTCGATCACAGCGTCTTGACAACAATAAGGTCTCTCACATAACAATGTTTTGGCTTAAAGTAATAACGATTTTTTTTTGAAGATTTACTTCTTTTATGGCAACATTCTCCGAAATACAGAACTCGTTTTCCAATAAATTACCATCACTGATGTCATGATTCTGATTTTCTAGCACGTTTTATAAAAAAAAATCTATAATGAATTTTAGTCGACCTTGCCAAGCGCTCACATAGAAAAACACACGAAAATTTGTCTAGTACTGATGCAAGACAATTTTTCGTGTGTTTTGTGTTTTATTATATTAGCAAGATGGATTCAAAATGAACGGTGTCCAACCAATTTCAATTAATCCATTTTCCATATGTATACAAAACTTTTTTATTCGTTCAGATACCAGAAAATATTTGCTATATAGCAAAAAAAAAATCAGAACTAGCAACAACAATGTGATATCATAAAATGACGAGACAAAATGACATAAAAAAGAAAATTACTCTAAATAGAATTTTTTTTTTTTATGTAATTTTAATTTTGATTAGAATCTTATCAAACAAACCACAAACAAAAATATTTGAATGAAAATAGAATAAATAAAAAAAATAGTAGTTTGTAGTGTATATAGTTGTTGTAGAGCAAATAAAGTAATAATAATTTATTTAACATTATTTTTATTTCTTATAAATTAAATTTTTTGGTTTTTTGTTTAGAATAATTTAGATACGGATCTAATGCATTTTATAGTTTTTGTACAAAACTATAATAAAATTTGTTAAAAGACGAATAAATCATATTAATTTGGTTGTTTTATGTCTTGCAGTATATTTGAATATAAACTATATAGACATACATATACATATATGGATATATTGCAATTCCCGCGAGTTGATAGTGCGTCGTTACAAATGTACACACGTATAATATAGTTATCTATATAGTCGAGTGATTAAAAAACACTATATTATTCCTAACGTATATACATATATATAAAGTTATATTGTACTAACTGTTATACATATATATACACTCTATATACAATGTCTGATGTAATCGCGCGCGCAATGGGAAATGAGATGAAATCTTATTTTGACGTCTTATCTCGTCGCTCGTTTTTTTTTTTTTTGTTGTAAAAGTGTTGTGATAAAATTACATCACATATCGTACGTATAACATGGAGTACATCGTATACATAAAAAGCATTTATGTGGTTTTAAATGTTTTGATTTTTGTTTTGTTAAACCGCATTTTTAATTTATGTGATTTTAATTTGGTTTAAAATACACAACAATTTGTTGTAATTTAAGCTGATTCGGCATTTAAATTAGGGCAACTGTAATCTGTAATTTATAAGTAATAATAATAAAAAAAAAATGAGAATTAAATTTTAGTCGACCTTTCCAAGCACTCACATAGTAAAACACACGAAAAATTGTCTTGCATCAGTGCTAGACAAATTTTCGTGTGTTTTACTATATGAACGCTTGGCAAGATCAACTAAAATTTGCTATAGATTTTTTTTTTAAAAACGAGCTAGTCAATCAGAATAATAAGCTCCAATACTTGCTTCGAACTAAACTCACTAAATTACCCCACTCGGTATGCCACCATTTCAAATGAAAATCCAATGTTATTGTTCTATCAATCGAGGTACCGTAAAAAAATCGGCAAAATCGCAGGATATTTGACGTTGTACGTATCTATGGAATTATTTATTCGCCCTTCAACTCTGATAGTTCCATGCTCATCCAAGAAAGGATTCCAAGGAGCTCTTCTATGGTGTCTCTTGACCTTTCCTTAAAGAATTAATCTCAATTAAAAAATATTGACTTTGTACATACTTGATAATAATTACTTACTACATACTTGATAATGGTTTGCATTATTTCGGCTTAATAACATTGTCCTTGCTGGTTTAATTTCTATAGGTTTCTTTTGCTCAGTTGCGATCAACCGTTGTGTTACACGGAGTTTGTTTATGTTACACAGATGCAAGTGTCCTTTTGAATCTCTTAAAAAAACTATATCGTTAAATCTTCCAATAATGAATTTCGCTCCTCTTCCGTCTTGCATGATGACTTTTGTGCTGTGAACTCCAAGTGGCCGTACGCTTGAACCTTTAATGCTGGTTCCGCTTGATATCTTGGAACAATCTCTAATTGCGCAATCCCTTTTGTGTGCCTCCTCCTGTGAATCCCTTCTGTTTGTCAGTCCCAAATTAACCTCACCATCACACGAGAACTCGCTATCTTAAGTCCTAATTTTTGCTTACACGAGTCAGTCATAAAAGTAGAATGTGATGCCGAGTCTAACAGCGCACGACAGTTTGTGAATTCACCATTGTTGTCTCTTTTTCGCACAGTGTTGAAAGAATATGAAAACATTTAGCATGCGATACAGCTTTTAATTCATCTTCATGATCTTCTTGAGTCATCTATGTGATGCTATACAGTGTTGGACTTCGCATTGTATTCCTCGTGTATCGAACTATAATGTTTCCTATGACATGTCCTGCATCTACTTTTGGGATGGCAATTGTAGGCGTTGTGCCCTTTATGGAAGCAATTGAAACATTGCTAACTGATTTTATTTTTACGATGCTTCTGAGATTAGAGCTTTAGTAGCTATATAATAATTTTATAAATTTTTAGTTATAAAGTATGCGCGAACTAATTATTTACCGCGGCCTTTTACAAATTGTGTGTCAAAAATACCATATCGCAGTGCCTACCATGTGACATGCAGAAATTGTAATGATGACTATATTATGCAGGTAATCCGAAAATTCAATTATACTCGGTTAGTCGTATACTGAGAGTAACCCATATTTTCTTGTTCAATTGCAGGGGATTACGAATCATATATTTAGAATAATATTACTGAAAAGCTTTCACGTTTTCGTTTAATCAAACATTATAACCGAATATTTCACATATACATGCGTAGTTCAACTGCATTAATGGCTAAATTGCATGAAAAGCTCAAATTTATCAGATTTAACAGAGCTCAAAACAAGTAGAGAGCTTTAATTGAAAACTTTTATTGGCTTACCAAAGCTTTTACATTCAACTTTAGTTGAAATCTATTTGAGCACATAAAGTTTTTCCAAACCCTTCGATATTATCCTTTACTATTAGGAAATGTAAAGCTTTCATATTTTCCTAAACCTTATTTAACTTGAAAGAGCTTTCACAAGTTTTTGGTATTCAATTTGTTTCAAAATTATCTTACCTCAATAAACAAATATATTTTCTTTACTTTCGTTTAACCATATTGATCAACGAAAGCTTCAATCGAAAGTTTACATATTTAACAAAATTTAAAATGAGGAACCAGTTTTCATATGAACTTTCGCGCATATTTAAAAGTTAAAAGTACAGAGATCTCTGATAGTTGCTTTTAACTATTTCTCTTTGTATATTCAAAAGTTTTAAAAATTTGGTCAGTCGTTTTAATCACAAAAGCTTTCAGTTTAAACAATAATTCAATCTTAAACAACTTTTATACAACTGAATACTAACGGGAGCAAGATATCAAACTCACGATGTGTTTCCATCAGTTCTACCAACTGCCCGTGCTCATGAATTTTTTGAGCTTTTAATAGTTCTGGAATGGGTAAAAATGGTTCGGAAACACGAATATCGAAGTTAATTAAATTTTAGCAATTCAACTAGATATAAATTAAGAAGAACTGATGGAAAAATCTAATGTCGGAAAATCAAATTCGATTAGTCGTATACGCAAGTATTTATGAACAACTGAAGTTCTTACAAATTTCATATTGACTTACTAAAGATATCCAGTTGCACTTCATTCGAAAATGTTCAGAAATAATTTAAAAAAAAGCTTTCCCGATTAAACAAATTTAAAAGCCAAATAATTTTCGCTTATACATGTGACGTCAAACTCCATTAAATTGCGTGAAAAGCTCTAACATTTCCGATTTAACGACTCTTAAAGCGATTATATAGCTTTTCCATTATTGAAAATGTTTAATCTAATAGCTTTCACATTCAGCTTCAGTTTATTTAATTTTAACTAAGCTAAAAGTAATTCAAAATTTTTAAAATGTATGCATCATTATTAGGGAACATAACGCTTTCATATTTTCGTAAAACTATTTTAACATAAAAAAGCTTTCACAATCTTATATTTACTCAATTATTTTCTAAATTAACGTAACTCAACAAACAACATATTTTTTTACTTTCGTTGAACCATGTATCAGAAACTTTCATATTTAACAAAATTGAAAATGATGAAATGGTTTTCATATAAACTTTCACGCGACTTTCTTTTATAACTTTTTTGCCCACATTTTCCCGAAAAGATGGGGTGGAAAAAGCTTGGAAAGCTTAAAGCTTCAACTATCATTAAAATCAATTATTCTTCGCCCAAATCTAAATTAATTAAACATAAAAATTAAAAAAATGGGAAAAATGTATGTGAAATAAGCTCTAACAATATTGAACTTTCATATTTAACAAAGCCTGAAAAACATAAAGCTTAAAGTTTGTTAGAAATTTATTAGAATTAATTGTAACCTAAAAAGTATCAGATAGCGTTCATATTTTCATCGTTCTTCGCGGAATTTTGGATAGAACTGAAAAAGAAATAGAAAGCTTTCAAGTTTACTGAAAGTTTACAAAATTATTCCATCGTTAAAAGTACAGAAAGCTCTCATAGTTACGTTTAACTATTTGTCTTTATAATTCAAAAGTTTTGTAAATTAACTAAAGCTTTCAGACCGAACAAATCAGTCTAAGCTTTCTTATCTAACTAAACTTTTAATAAACAGAAAGCTTTCATATCTTTGTTATTCAGAATAGATTTAATAGGAAGCTTTTAATTTTAATAGTCAAATGTTTCACATAAATATGCGAGGTTCAACTCCACTGCATTAAAAGCTCTAATTTTTGAGATTTCACAAAGCGCACTACAAGTAGACAGCTTTAATTGAAAACTTTTATTAGCTAGCTAAAGTTTAGTTGAAATTTATTGAAATTAACAAATCAATAAAATACCACACCACTTTAATATTTACTATCGTTGAGTAGAGAGCTCTGGAGCTTTCGTTCAACTACATTAAATAGCCGGGTTTATCTTCACTATTAGGGAACGTAAAGTTTTCATATTTTCCTAAAACTTATTTAACGCGAAAAAGCTTTCACAATTTTTTAGTTATAAACATTTTTTTTTCTTCCGTTATGGTAACGAAAGCTTCGATCGAAAGTTTACATATTCAACAAAATTTGAAATGAGGAGGCTTTTTTATATATACGATTAGGTATTTGGAACACTTTAATTTTAAAGCAAGCTCGGAAAGCTTAAAGCTTCAACTAACATCAAAGTCAATTTTTCATAGCCTAATGCATACAAATTAATAGCAGAATAGTGGAATAATTCGGGTGAAATAAGTTCTAACCATATTGAGCCTTCATATTTAACAAAGCAAGAATAACAGAAAGCTTTAAAGCTTATTAGAAATTGTACTGAAAAATCCCATCGTTAAAAGTACAGAACGCCATAACCTCGTTTAACTATTTATCTTCGTATATTCAAATGCTTTCAAAATAACTAAAGCTTTCAGATGAAACAACAATTCAATCTTAAGCTTGTTTATTCCACTAAACACTAATATGAATTTGACATCAACCTCATTATGTTGTTCCATCAGTTCTACTTAATTGCCCGTGCTCATAGACTTTTTAGATTTTTCTCGATAGTTTTGGAATGGCCAAAAATGGCCCGAACATACGTAAATCATGTTTAAATAAATTAAAGTTCACCTCGTAAAATTTGATTATTATTCACTGTCTGGCATCGCGGCCATTTTAAACTATTCCAGAACTATGACAAAAATCTACAAAAATTCATTAGTATGGGCAATGCTAACGATGGGTAGTGCTAACCGAAAAACATAGTGAGATTGATGAATACCACGAGAAACCTGATTAGTATTCAGTTGATCTACGATATGGCAACAGAATCACAAAGATAGTGTTTACCTACTCTGTGTAAATTATGCAGTGATTGCGTGAATGTTTATATTTTTATGAGGAATTAAAGTTACATACCAATACATATTCATATATTGTTAAGACTGATCATGTATTTTGCGTTAGTCTAGATTCACACCATATTAAAGTGGTATATTTTTTTATAGCTCTTTTTAGCCTTACGCTTATATACTTAACTATGTACATTTGGTTATTCTACATTTATTTTTTGTTAATTAGCATAGTGAAGAATGTGATTATAAAGAGCGTGCACTATTTAAGCAACTTATGTTTTAATTTTATATATAATTACACACAAACATATACAACATGGTTTAATGTTTTTGACTTAGATGCATATCTCTACTTATTCATAGTGTAATGGCGGTACAAACTTGCAATAATTTTAATTTTATTTTACAGAACATTCGAAGCCTACGTAAAAATTTTGACACTCTTCTAACAAATATAAATGCGATTAATTTAGACTTTGTCGTTTATTTTTCACTGAAACATGGATCTCAAGTTCTGAAATCTCAGATTACAGCCTAGATGGGTTTTCCTTCTATGCTAATTGTAATGATAATTATCGAGCTGGTGGCGTAGCTGCGTTTGTGAAATCGGATTTGGATCATCAGGTATTCATGCTTAAGTTCTCTTCTGCTGATGTTATGAAAATTGTTATTCAACTTGGTAGTATTAAAGTGTGCTTTGTGTTAATTTACAGATTCAACTTTTGTACGTTTGAGTCGTTTTTAAATGAATTAAAGAATTTCTTTGATACTGATAGAGCCAATCATAAGATCCTGCTTGGAGATATAAACTTGGATTTGCTGAAGGAATCGCAGGCAAAGGATGATTATCTGGTTGTATGCTCATCGGCCGGTTTGGAATCCCGTTTGAATTGTGTAACTAGACCATCCTCTAGTTCCTGTATTGACCATATTTTCTCTGAAACCGTTTCTCAGAATTTCAATATTGAGATCCAAAATTTGCAGCTATTTGTTACTGATCATAATACCATCCACTTATGTATTAAAATTAGAAGAGATTCAAAACAAGGGAGTAAATACGAACCAGTGTATCTGACTAAATTTAATTTCTCGGATCTATCAGAGGCACTCACTTTATGTAGTTGGAGTGAAGTATTTTCTTCGGATAATTCTAATTTAGCCTATACAAGTTTTATTAATAAACTAAGTAAAATTATTCGTAAACATAAATCTATTGTTAAGGTTAAACGACGTAATTTTAGGCTAAAGCCCTGGATGTCCGACTCCCTACTTAAATTGATAAATCGCAGAAACAGTTTTTTGAAAAAACTATCTAATGATCCCAATAATAATGTTTTTAAAGAGAGTCTTAACATGCTGAATTCCCAAATTAAAATTCTGATACCGGTCACAAAAGAGCAGTATTTTAAAATCAAGTTAAGTGAAGCTATTGATTTGAAATCTAGGTGGAAAATTGTAAATAAAGTTTTGAATAATAGTTGCACCCCAAATAATGTTACATCGATTGTTATTGGTGACAATTTGGTTAGTTCTGACTCGTTTGAAATTGCAAATGCGTTTAATGACCATTTCTGTCGAATACCTCACGCAATCATTACTGAGAATTATGAAAATGTGATTTTGGACGATACTGTTAGATGTGATTTGGTACTGTCGAGGTATTCTAGTTCAAATTTATTCTTTTTCCCAGTTAGTGAAGCGGAAATAATGGCTGCTGTTAATGCCTTAAAATCTAGCAACTCCTGTGGTATTGATGGGATATCAAGCAAATTGGTTAAACATATTATTTCTAATATTTGCCATATTCTGGTATTTATTTTTAATATGTGTTTTTCAGAGGGGGTTTTCCCTGATAAATTAAAATTCGGCATTGTCAAGCCTCTCTTTAAGAAAGATTCACGAAATGACCCGAATAATTATCGTCCGACCACATTACTAAACACATTTTCGAAGATCTTTGAGAAAATTATCAAATATAGATTGTTGAATTACCTTGATAAAATACATTTCCTTGACAAGAGGCAGTTTGGTTTTGTAGAAAATTCGTCAACTGAGAAAGCCCTAACATCTTTTTTAACACCGCTGCTGCAAGGCCTTAATAATAACTGCAAAGTTTCTGCTGTTTTCATTGACTTCACTAAAGCTTTTGATACAGTAAATCATGAGGTATTATTGGCTAAGTTATCGTATGTCGGTGTCAGAGGCGTTGCACTTTCTCTTTTTAGATCATATCTTCAAAATCGGGTACAAAGTGTAATTATTAATAATACATATAGTGATGAAAAAATTGTGAACGTCGGGGTTCCACAAGGGTCTGTTTTGGGCCCGCTGTTGTTTATTATCTACTGTAACTCGATTTTTGATCTTAGAGTAAATGGTGATATCATCGCGTTTGCGGATGATATGGCGTTTCTGTACACTACGAATAATGATGTGGCTACGTTGGAAGAGAAAATTAATGAGGATATGTGCTTGCTGAAAAAATGGTGTTATGTGCATGAGATGATTCTCAGCGCTAAGTCCAAATTGATGTCTTTCAGTGTTGGAGGTACTATCCGAGATTCTCAACCATTGGTTTATCATTCTCTGGTTTGTAATCGGTCTGGGTGTAATGATCTTTGCGTGCGTATTGAAACTGTGGAGTCCTTTAAATACTTAGGAGTGATGCTTGATGCACAACTAAATTTTAAAGAACATGTGAGCATTTTAAAAAAGAAACTGTGCCATGTATTAAGATCCTTTTATTTTTTGCGTAAAATATGTAGCCGGGATCTTTTGAAATGTCTTTATTTTGCAATATTTAATTCCCACCTCCAATATGGTTTAATATGTTGGGGTGGAATTTTTTTGACCAATATCAAACCTTTGATGATCATCCAAAAAGCTGTTTTGAGGTCCATAAATTATTTACCCAGGATTTCACCATCGTTTCCCATTTTTGTAAATAATAAGATTTTGCCTCTGCGTCATCTGTATGTTTACAAAGTACTTAAAATGCATTATATTAGGAGCGGAAATCGTTTTCGTGATGTGGATATTAGTGGGTCATATATGTTACGGAACAAATCTAGGATCTGGGTGCCTCGTCCCAACTAAGAACATTTCAAAAGAAATTTTTTGTACATCACACCGAAGCTAGTTAATCAATTACCAATGGGCATTTTAAACGCAGTTACGCTGACTGAATTTTGTAGGCTGTTAAAAGAATGGCTCTTTACAGTCATTGATGTTGAGAGTCTGTTTAAAACGATTATGTAGTTTGTCAAAAAATTTTTATTATTTTCTTTTTTTATTTTTATTTTAGTAATTATATGCTTAATTGAGCTTTTTACTCAATTTCTATCATGTTGTGGTATGTTGTGTGTAATTCATATTTACTTTTATATGATTTTTATTTTTATAGTTATTTTTTATTTTATTTTATTTTTTATTTTATTTAATGTGGTTATATTTTGATTTTTGATTTTATTTTTATTTTGTCTAATTCTATTTTTATTTTTATTTTTAGTCTTATTTCTATTTTTCTAATTTTATATGTATGAATCGTGGCTCCGTGACATTTTTTTTTAAAAATTAGGAGTTCACTAATAAAAAAAAAAAAAAAAAAAAAAAAAAAAATATAAAACTATTTAAAATAGGTTAGTTAAAACTTCACAGCTTTAAAAAGACGTGTGAAATTAATCCTAAATAGTTCCTAAACATTTTGTATACTTGGGTTTGTTTAGCGAATACTTCAGTCGCATGAAATTTACTTAATTTTTCAGATTTAACTATATAAGCCAAGTGCAGCAAGAAACAATTAAAGTTATGGCTTTGTTAAGCTTTACCCGATTTACTGCAGTTAATTTGAAAATTCAAATATCGGTTGAAAATTTAATTCGGTTGTATACTAAGAAACCTACATTTTAATGTACAACCGCAAGTTCGTACGAACATCTCATCTTATCGTTGAATCATATTGACTTATAGAGTATAGAGCTTTTCATTATTGAAAAACTTTTATCTAACCAAAGCTTTCACATTCAGCTTCAGTTTACTTGATTTTAACTAAGCTAAAAAACACCAAATGAGTTTCATATTCATAAAAACCGAACTTTTTAGAATTTTTCAACATAAAGCTTTCATATTTTCGTAAAATTATTTAACTTAAAAAAGCTTTTACAATCTGTAGTTATTCAATTTTTTTTTTATTTAACATAACCGAACAAAAAAAATGGTTTAGTTTCGTTTGACCATATTGAGCAACGAAAGCTTCAATTGAAAGCTTTCATATTCAACAAAATTGGAAATGAAGAGAAAGTTTTCATATAACGTTTCGCGCGACTTTTTTACTAACATTTTCTCGAAAAGATTGTGTGAGAAAAGCTCTAAAAGCTTAAAGCTTCAACTATCATTAAAATCCATTTTTCTGCGCCTAAAACATACAAATTAAAAAAGTGGAAAAAATATATGTGAAATTAGCTCTAAAAAAAGAGAAAGCTTAAAGTTTTGTTAGCAAATTATTAAAATGTGTTTTGACATTAAAAGTATCAGATATCATACATATTTTCATCGTTTATTCGAGGAATTTCGGATTGAACCGAAAAAGAAATAGAAAGCTTTCAAGTTTATTGAAAGTTTACGAAATTATCCCAACGTTAAAAGTACAGAAAGGTCTATAGTTACGTTTTAATTTACTAATGCTTTCAGACTGAACAATTCAATCTAAAGCTTTCTTATCTAAATACAAACTTAATGAGCAAAAAGCTCTCATATATTTGTTTGACTAAATTATCATGACCAACAAATATGTTATGACGCCGCAGATGACACAGTTGTTACAATAAGTTATCATTTAACGTAGGGACATTAAAGTAAACCGTAAATTATTAATAAAATCGTTGCACCGATTAATAGTGTACACGATTGTGAAAGATTGCAAAATGATTTTGAAATTTTATTGGCTCTCTGTTGATGAGCAACCAATTATCACTGAATTTGACCAATTATCACTTTTAATCAATGTCATTCCAACAGAATTGAAAACGTTTATTCCACCTTACCATAATCGTTCTCTTGAAACTGCACCGATTAGATAATCGTCGTAATGTGGTTTTCGGCGCAGGCTTCATTCACGATATTTTTGATTACGCCATCTAAATGCGTCAAATTATCGAACATTTCAAGTGAAACGATTAATTGTGCGGCTAGATAATTATTACATTCATCGTTCACAATTTGCGTTATCGATTATTTTTTTATTACTTCTCGCAGATAAGATAACATTATAGATAACCAAAAATATAACAATTTTAGTTCAACTTATCACCTCAAATTGTGTACAAGTGTTTCAAATCAAGTGCAAAGTGTCCAAAATTATAAGTGCGCGTAATCAAAACTCTAAGAATGGAATGTGAAATCGATCAAACGCCATTCAAAATGGAGGAAATGGTGGCAAAACTTTTTAATAAACAATTCCTATCGGACATCACGTTTATGATTGAGGACAAACCAATTTATGCCCATTCGCTGATTTTAATGATGCGCAGCAGTGTATTCCAAAAGCAGTTGAATCGACTACATAGTGAAAAAAAAATTATTTCAATTACTGATTATGGGTATGAGGCATTTTATCAGCTGATCGAATTCATTTACACCGACCAATACGATCGATTTACAAACTATCATGTTGAATTATTAAAATTGGCGAAGTACTATAATGTGGTTCGATTACTTAACGTTTTGTTAAATGAAATTCGTTTTATTACGGAAAATCTGGACTTTTGTGTTGTGGAAAATTATAAAATTGGTTTGAATAGTGTTATCCTTAAAACAGCTAATCAATTAAACGCGACCATTAGCTCAAATGCATTTCTATCGATTCATCCAGACACATTGGAAGTAATTTTAAAACTTGATCACGTTTACACCGAAGTAGAAGAAATCGATATCATCGTAGGGATGGTTCGTTGGATGATGCACTATTGCACCGAAAATGAAATATCATTTGTCGAGTGTCGCCAAAAATTTGATAAGCTAATTCGTTTAATTCGGTTTACAACGCTGGATGACGAGGACCTGAATGACGTTAAGACAACATATCCAGATTTTCTAACGGATCGCGATTACTTGGATATTGCCGCGCAAAAAACGGACGCAGCCACAAAAGAGGATGATATATGGAATTGTACACCACGACAAATAGCTCCGTGGCCCTATAAACGTGACCAATACGCAAAAGTATTGGAATTCGAAACCGTTTTTTCCGTTTCGACTGATCTAATCTTCGCTGGATTTGTTTTTGGCGTGATCACAAGTTTCTCGAAGGACAATCGAATCAATTTTACAATTTCGTGCCAGGACCCCAAATTAAAGAAGATGAGCCAAATCAATATAAACGAGGTTAATGGTGATTGGATTTCCGGTGTTATAAGTTTGGGTGCATCAATTCGACTAGTGCCCAATATCATCTATACAATTCGGTATAAGCCGACGCTAGTGGAAAAGAAAAAATTATATTCAGTCCGTACACCACAAACTGAACTTATCCTTACGGCTCCACCAAATTCAGTTAAAATCATAAGAGCTCATGAGACCATGATTGAAATGTTGTTTATCAAACCAGAAGACGCGGGAAAATCGATTGATTTGTAAATCGAATAAATAAATAAAATTGATTGACACAGTGGATTGTTGCGTTTTTTAATTTAATTGGAGAAATTGATACCAGTGCCCCTGATTTGGAAGAACGGCTGGAAGGGCTGAAGGATATAAAACACCGACTCATAATGGTGATAAGTGTTAACCTAGAATGCCGTTGACTCCCTCATCTAAAAGTATCCGAGCGACCTCAAGGAATTGAAATATTATAAGCTGTCGATTATTGGTGTTGCTGCATGTTAGTATAGTGGCAGTTGCGAGTTCCGATGACAAACTGAATAAATAAACATTTGATAAAATAAAATTCTAAATTTTAATCATCAATTCCTAGGTTTCACATAGTATAACACACGAAAATTTGTCTTGCATCAGTACTAGACAACTTTTCGTGTGGTTTACTATGTGAGTGCTTGGAAAGGTCGACCAAAGTTTGTTTCGAAATTACTTTTTTCTATTTACTTTGATTTATAAAAACTAATAAAAAATTATCTTCTTGATACTAAATTCTGGTCCACTTGATTTTCTTGTCAAATCAAGATTTTTGCAACTGAAAAATTTTTGTTGGCATTCAAGTCGCCATTGTGCAAAACATGTCAAGAGAAAAGTTGTTTTAATATCCGTACCAACTACTGAATGCCGTCCATCTGGCTTGTACCTGAAGCAATCACTGAAATGAAAAACTGTAGCCAATCATCAAATGTTGCTTAAATGTTCGGTTTCAAGGTGCTGACGGATCTCAAATTTAGTATAATCCTTTGAAAAATGACGGATTGGATCAAGCCGCCAATACCACAGAGTTGAAGCGAAATTTGAAACCGTACTATCATTACGAACATTATAACGAAAACGAACGAATATACAAGGCAAAAGTATCGAGGTAGCCATTGTCATTGACGAAACGAGATTTTAGGACGGCTTCTCTGTCATCCTCAGCTGCGTACCTCTACGAGATTGAGGAGTGGCAATGATATTGGGATTCCATCTAAAACTGGTGAAAATGGCAGTGTGACTTGATCACCAACATCCGTGGTGTAAGTATGCAAGATAGTTCGTACAGACAGTTAAAATGAAGAGTCTTTGGTAACCGTCAAAACCGATAGCATGGAAATAGTCCTACTACACAAAAAGTACAGAGGGCATGAAAAATAAACCGCAGTTAGATCCTGAATTCTTCCCGAAAAGTTCGGCCCTAGCCGTAGTTGGTTTAGTAGCATCGCTACCAGAAAAAATATTACCGAGACAACTCCAGTCACCACAAACGTGGATCACTTCAGTAATGAAGAATTCACGTCCGCAATCCAGATTATGAAAACCAGAAAAGCGCCAAACCTAGACAACATCGAAGTCGA
Source organism: Tipula unca (assembly GCA_951394425.1). Lineage (NCBI taxonomy): Eukaryota > Metazoa > Arthropoda > Insecta > Diptera > Tipulidae > Tipula > Tipula unca. The sequence continues at coordinate 11,248,610 of OX596382.1, forward strand.
AGTGATGCTGCGTGCATGTCCTGTAATATAGGGTCAAGTATCACCAGTTTCATGAATGTTTGCCTGGATAAAGGAATTTATCCAAAAGCTTGAAAAAATTGCAAAGTAGTGATTATTAGAAAAGGAGATGACAGAAAACCTACTGATTCTAAATCTTTTCGAACTATCATGTTGTTGCTAGTCTTAGGTAAATAATTTAAGAAAATTGATTTCTGGCAGGTGACGAATATGTTCCAGGAAAGTGGTGCATATAGTGCAGATAATCAATATAGCTTCAGAGTAGTTAAAGAGTCGGAGTAAAAGAACGCATAATTGCCCAACAAATCTTTACTCGATCATAAACCACACTCTCTGATAGAATTTCAACTGTTATCACTAACCATGGCACACTTCAAAAGAATGTAAATAAAAGTTGCCCGCTGGGCTACATATTAGGAAGACATTATTCCAACTCGATGGACGGCTACAGAACCACTTTTAGTTTCTTGCCAAACATTGTGGAAAGACCCAACCGCCCTCGTTAGTAAGTAGCGTGCTTGCTTTGTTATTTGAGGGTCACGGGTTCGATTCCCGATGGTGACCAAAAATCACGGTTGGGTGTTTTTAATGTGTAAGCATATGTGTTTGTCCGGTTATTACACTGTGGGCCAGTTAGTGGCATTGAGTGCTGGAGTAATCCGCCCAAATGTGCACCGTTAACAAAAATGTTAATTTTGACATTGGCGGTTTTGAGGTTAAATTCGTGAACGTTTAAGAGTTGAGCCTCCTCAGCAGCCCAACACTGATTTACCAATAAAACGATGGAAGGAAAACACGTTGCATCAAAATGTTAAATTACCACGTGTTGCCATCGAACCATTCTCCGGAACTTATAGTCAATGGCCTTCGTTTCGGAATCATTATAAATCCTCGGTTCATTTGAATGAAACGTTATCTGATTCTCATAAATTTCAATTACTGAAAGGATTTGTACGAGGAGAGAAAGTCGACTTAATCCGTTACATTCCGATCACTGAACTTAACTACGAAGAGGCTTGCGATAAGCTACAGGCCAGATACGACAAAACGAAAGCCGTTGTGAACTTCTTGATTGAGAAATTCATGAAATAAAAACCAATGTTGCAGTTCAGCCTGATTAAGCTTCGTAAAATCGCAGAAGTGTCAGATGGCGTAATTCGTGAGTTAAACCGCCTGTGCTCGTAAAACGAGAAATGTGACCCATGGTTGTACCCGCAACTCAAACGAAATGACGGTTGTTGTCACTGGTGGAATCTTCGATCCTTTAGGATTTTTGGCTCCAGAAACAATGCAACCAGAATGGGAAACATTTCGTTCAAATGTCATCCTATTCGAAAATATTCTAATTCCTGGTTTTTAAACATTCCATACCATCACCAAAACATAATCGTGAGGGCTGTAGACCTAAATGGAGTTTTTTCAGTGAGAATAATAGCAGCCAAAGCAAAGGTTGCTTCACTTAAACAGATTTACATGCCACGATTGGAGATATTCGCTGATATTTTACTGGTAAAATTATTGTCTGCATATCGTCATTGCTTGGATATCCCAAATCTGAAAAACATTTGGCAGGACAGATTATACTATTGTTCTTGCGTGGCTTTCCGATGTTCCTAGACGGTGGTAAACTTGCATCACAAACCGTACATCATTCATCCCATCTCCCGAAATTATTTTATCGAATACTGGCCGAAATAATCTTACGATCGATCAGCTTCCAAATGTAATCTTTCAAGATATGGAATCAAAATTAAACAATTTTCTTTATACTTGAAAGGCTCTCAAACTAAAAGGGCTACAATGTTTGCTGTACGAGATTCCCAAAATGACAGCTTGGTAGAAGATATTGACCGAATTAAAAAAGGTTCGAATTTACGAACGAAAGTAAACTTGAGAATGCTGAGAGTTGATAGAGGAATTGGTTTGACCACTTGCACTAAACATCCAGCTATTGTCGACGCCCGCTATCTGTTTACGACATGTACTATACTGTGTCAAAAATCTTGCTAAATAAGTAGCTCGTTCCGGTGACACATGCAGTAGCTAATCTACCGTCGATTTAGATAACGCCTTCCAGACCGTTTTCCACACATCTAAAACCGGAAAAGTTGTTAAGATCTAGTCATTAAGGGCATTTACATATAATTGGTATTCGACTTGACTACAGAAGCGTTTTTGGTCTGCTTCAGACGTGTAATATCCAAACGTGGTCTTCCAACCCAAATATTCTCCGACAATGGATCGAACTTCTTCGGTGCCAAGAGAAAAATCAGTCAATTACGATCCTTTCTATCCACCAAGCACATTTATTGGCATTTCATTCCTCCATTGTCAATAAATTTTGGGGAAATGTGGAAAGTCGGCGTTAAATCGATGAATAGATATCTATTACGCAAAATTGGAGAATCTGTGCTAACTTCCGACGAATACTATATTGTGTTGTGCCAGATAGGGTTTTTGGAAGCTTTGGAAGTCCACCTATCTCACTACGTTGCAGCAAAGACCAAAATTGAAATCTAAACAGGCGAACTTTGAAAAAGACAACGTTTCACCCGGATCCTGGCCTTTAGGCCGCATAGTCAAGACTCACCCTGGTGCGCTGATTGAATTGTTCGTGTGGTCGCACCGTGAAGACCCAACGTGGGATCTAGAAAAAATCTATTGGAATACTCTGTCTCATATTAGATAATTAATTTACTGGTTCCTTAATAGGGGCAGTATGTGAAGGACTAGACAGTCCACTTTTCAATCCAATCATAGCTTATAATGCAAGGTTTCACAACCTATAGCGACTTTTAAAATTGTTAAGCAGTTTTATAGATTTTACGCAGACCACAAGAATTTAAGATTTAACCTGCAGATATAAAATTTAAAACATCGTATAAGAAGCTTAGACTCGACCTGGATAAGTAGTAGACGAGTTTGCGCCTTCACACAGCAGGGACGGAAACAAGTTTTACCAGTCCAAGCATACACCGACAATGGAGAAATGGAAATGAATATATAGGCTCCACTTGGATGCCATTTCCTCGCAATATACATACGAGCGCACAAGAATATCTGTTGAATTTTGTTATTTAATCGTATTGGGATTAGTGGCTTATTTGAAATGCAAACTGATTAGAATCTATACAGAAATTTAAATAAATTTTGCTGCAATATACTCACACAATGAACCCTTATTATGTGCACTCTCTTATCATAATGTCTCACATGCTCTATATATAAATCTTACATATACTAATTTTCCAGTTGTTTTGTGTATCAAAGATAAATGAAACCTCAACATGGGACCAAGCATGGAACAATGAAGATGCTATATAGAATCGATATTTACAATCATCACACAAAAAATTCTAATTTATTTCCTATGCATAATAAATAATAAAACTCCATAATGTTAGAGGTAGGTTTATGAGGACTTCTCTCTAATTTTTTTATGCAAACATATATTTTTGGCTTTATTGTGTTCCTCTCGTCGGTACAGTAGTAGTACATAATACCTACATAGACTATGGGTAGGCAGAGCGCGCACACACAAAATACAAAAATCGGTTTTGTTTCTTTTGTGCACAGTACACACATATATACTGAAAAATTATTCATAAAACTAGTACTCTTACTATTATGATTATTTTTGTACATGAATTGAACTTTTACAAAGGTTAGTTGTTTGAATGTTATCAGTTATTCTAAAAGATTTCATCTTGGTGATAAGAAAACCAAAAAAAAAAAAAAAAAAATATTTTTAAAGCATTTACATCTGTCGTTGTTGTATTTTATTTTTCCTTTTTTCCAGAGATTTTTTTTTTTTTTTTTTTTGAAGGGGTGCGATGTCATGCTCTCTTGTATACATACTACCACTACTACTCCTGTGTTCAGTTCATGTTCGAAACAATAGGAAATTATTTTTTATCCATCCTTAATGATTGGTTTATTTAGTACTACATACTATATACAGGCTATACATATAAACTGAATTGGCATATGTTTGATGGGAACAATATTGGATAACAAAATTGTTTTTTGTTCGCCCTGAATTACACAGAAAAAAAAAATTTATAAAAAAAAAATTCCTTGATCCTGAAGATTTTATCCAAGAGATATCTCTCGAATTTAATTATTTTATCCAAATCTGTTTTTGACATACAAATTATTGTTTTGTGTTTATATAATAATTCTGGTTGGTTGTGCGAGATTGTTTGTGAGCGGTCTATCTGTGGAAAAAATTATGGTTTGTGTGCGTTGTCAACGCAGGAATTAAAAAGATTAAAGAGTAGAGCGTACACAAATTAATTGAATTAATTCATTGATGGAAAATTAATTTATTGTTAAATGAAAAATATATTTATTTTTATAAATATACAGGATTGCCAACCGTAAAACACACGAAAAATTGCCTCGAATCAGTGCTAGACAATTTTCCGTGTGTTTTACTATGTGAGTAACAGGTAAGGTCCATCAAAAATTTGATTACAAAAAATGTTTTTCTCTTTTCTATAATTTATAAATAAATTTAAAAAAATAAATTTTCGATCCCAAATTTTAGTCGACCTTTCCTAGCGCTCACATAGTAAACCACACGAAAAATTGCCTCGAATCAGTGCTAGACAATTTTTCGTGAGTTTTACTATGTGAGTAACAGGAAAGGTCGATTAAAACTTTGAACACAAGAATTTTTTTTCTAGGTGCTATAATTTTTAAATAAACTAAAAAACTTCAATTTTCGATCCCAAATTTTAGTCGACCTTTCCTAGCGCCTAATTGTCTAACGTATGAATGTTTGGCAAGGCCGGTAAAACATCGTTTGAAACCGCTGATAGGACTTCTAACCAAATAATTAGGTTCGTAGATGTACCAGTACAATATTTCGTCTACCGAATACATTTTAACTAAGTTGCAGCAAGCTGAGTTAGACCTTTATTAAAAAGTTATTTCCTTTTGACCTTCGAAAAACAAAACAGCTCGTATGATTCAGCTGGATGTAATAGCTAAAAGCTAGAGCTCTCCGTCTTTGAAACCGATTAGCTTGGGTCATGCCCGTACATGTGGTCTGGGGGGGTCCCATTGAAATCAACGGATAAAGTCGATGTGGTTATTGCTGCTTGTAATTCGGTTGTTTTGCATTCATTGGAGATCTGAGGTTGAATAGTTTTCCCCTGAAGACGTTACTTTTGGCACCTCAAACAATCCGCCATGTTCACTCCAGCTAAACCACACCCATCACAAAAAGTATGGGTTTTATCCATTCGGCAAGCTACAAATTTGTGACCAAGGTCCTTGCAATTCCAGCAAACGACATACGATTGTCGATTGATTGCATTAATGCTATTTGAGGATGTTGCATTAGAGTAAAATTCATCATCAGTTTCGCTTTTGTTCCTTACCCTGCCTAAATGAGTGCTGGTTGACGGTTGACCTTACTCCTATAGTTGAGCAACTGCTTGAAATCGTCTTGGCGTGACTCAATGAGACGACGTGGATCGAATCCCGAAGTATTCCATATTTTTTCATAATTGTCGCAAATTTTTCGAAATCGATTTTTCTATCGAAGTGATGGTCATATTACTAGTCGCGTTTTTCAGAGCGGGTTTCATGTTATCCAAAAGAATCTCAAGAATTTCATTAAGAATTAGACGGTAATATGTACTCTCAATTTCCGTTAAAAAATCATTGATATTTTCTTTTGGATACTGCATTCTACCAAACTTTCCACCTGGACGGATACGTTTTTCAGCGAAATTGATAATTTTTGTATAAAATTAAATTTGCTCAAGTGTAGTTTTGAAATCAGTTTCCGAGTTTTGATTTCTTCCCGAATCGTGTTTATTTTCCAGGTTCGATTTTTTGAGTCATACATTGCCCGCTGTTTTAATCCGTTTAACATCTCTTTTTATTGATCGTGCCATTCGATCAAGAGACCCAGCATATTAGTTGATTCCGCTACGGTTTTTAAAAAAAGTACCTAGACGTTGTGCTTGGTCTCTCCAATGTACCAGTTTAATGTGCAACATATGTATTTTATTTAATGATGATCCATCTTCAATGCGATCTAAAAAAAAATAAAATAATTGGTGGGACCAGCGTTAAGTTAAGAAACTGAAAAATTGGTTTATTCGTTGTAATAAATTAATTTATTCGAATTTGATTTTAATTTAGTTAGTTAATTTTAATACAACCGAATTGACAAAAGAAAAAAAATATATGATCCGCAATCGTTAAAAATATGTTTGAAGTCTCTTTGAAGTAACTCGACCGATCCAACTGCATTCGTCGCCACATGCGCCTTAACATCCAGCGTGTTTTAAATGTAGGAGTACCAAATATGTCTGATTTTGGTATTTATATACTGGTGGCACTGGAAAAGTTGCACGTTCTTTTCTTTTGCACCCACCTCGCATTCACACAAATTAACGATTCTTAATTTAAAACCAAATGGAAAATTTCACAAAAATGGGAACATTCACAAAAGTTGGATGCATTAACCAGGAAGGATGTCCTTTCTTATAAACCGGACTAAACAATACGAAATATACCACAAGTAGTGACCTTAAAGATTCATTTTAAAGAAGACCCTTGGTTAGAAATTCTAGCGATAAAATTGCCTTTCCGGTGCCAGGAAGACCGTTATATCAATTTAAAGTAATGCCGGTTAGGAGGTGCGACTCACCTCAAACTTAATGGAATCTAATATACAAAGAGGTCAAATTTACGTGTATTTAGATGACTTACATAACACCTCAAGCAGCCTCGAGGAACACTTCCATCTTTTACGAACCGGCCGAAAATGTTGCTTACTATACGGCACTGGTATACTAACTAATCCTAATTATTAATGATCTTTTTTTATTCATTGCGATGCTTCGGCTGCCGGCATTGGGAGCATTCTATTTCAAAAGGACGATATGAAACGATATGAAACGATCAACCTTTCATTCGTGTACGTCATCAATGAAACGTCACACTACAATGAGTCTCTGTCGAATGCGGCCAAAATGAAACTTTTAAAACGATTGTTGGCCGATGGTCTTGTATCTTTAATCAAAAATTTACTCAAAACAGATGCGAATTACATGGAGCCTGGAAGAAGCTAAGTTCTAGGTACAACAAGCCAAAATTCATATTAAATTCATACAAAGCAGCGTTATTGGATCAACCCTCTGCCCTAAGTGCAGTTGCAGCCGTTAGATATCCGTTCACTCAGTGATAAGGCAGATTAACTACTAAGGGCATTCGAAGAAATGACAAGCATGGGCGAAGGAAATCGTCGACATTGATTTTCCCTATAGGAAACGATTTTTCTATGTTTCTTAATTCTCGAAGCGATGGCCTAGACGATGTATTGATAGAAGCTTCTGCTGCAGCCAAAGACAAATGATCACATCGCGAATTATCTAAATGAAAAAGGCCCATCAATGGATTTAATTTCTATGGTAAGTTCATTTCTCACATGCGTTGCTCAATTCTAGATGTGGAAAACTGTCTGAAATACGAGGATGCTTATACTATGACATAAGGCCAGAGATATCACTCAGCACTGGTATTTTTTTTATTTACTCAGTCAGTCCTGTAAGGATGGATATTGCAGTGGAATATAAGAAATTTATTTAAGGAATATTCGTGTCAAATTTAAAGAATACGTGTAAAATTCTCGGTTTGCGTTGGAGTCCAAGAGTAAACGTTGCGAATCAACATTCAATTTTCAAGTGAAATCTCGACCAAACGGAAACTGTTATCAGACATAACAATTAATATTTACATAATAATACAGGATAGCCAGACTTTCCCAAATTTTTTTTTTTTTTTTTTTTAATATTTATTTATATTACGACTGAGTCTTGTACCCATTTAGTAATTTACATTGCATAATACAGTATTTTGAATAGTCGGCGTAATCAAGTGATTATCCCCAGTTAGTGTAACTCCTCCCTCAGATTTTTCGCCACAGTAAGTCTACTGACCTCCTGGTCGCGATAAGTCCAGTGGTTTGGTTCTTTGCAGTCTTCTTGTTAGAGATGTAGTCACCATACAGCGTATGTCCAGATTTTGATGCTGGTGCAGACGTTGTAGGTGTTTTGTTGCATGATGCTTAATTTCATCCGCGACAAGCTCAATCTTGAGATCTCGATGGAGGTTGTCGTTTCGAATGTACCACGGTGCATTAACAATACATCGTAGGATTTTATTTTGAACTGTTTGTATGATTTTGATATTTGTCTTCTTAGCACATCCCCAGATTTGGCTACCATATGTCCATACAGGCTTCAGAATTTGTTTGTATAACAGCAGTTTGTTATGGATCGCTAGTTCAGATTGTCTCCCTAGGAGCCAATGCATTTTTCTAAATTTTATGGTTAGTTCTTCTCTCTTCTTTTTTATGTGTTCCTTCCATCTAAGCTTAGCATCTAAAGTCATACCAAGATATTTGGCAGTGTTTGCATGGGGTACTACTATTGAGTTTATCATTATTGGTATGTATATGGTTAACTTTTTGATTTGTAAAGTTCACTTGGATTGATTTTGCTTCATTTAATTTAATTCGCCATTGCTTTGTCCAATTACATAACAGGTTAGTAGCCCTCTGTAATTTACTAGTGGAGTCATTGATGTTCTTTGCTGTTGCAAGTATTGCCGTGTCATCGGCAAAAGTCGCTATTGTTTCTTCTGTAGTTGGTATATCTCAAGTATATAGGAGATATGGGATTGGCCCAAGAACACTCCCTTGTGGTACTCCGGCTGTTATTATTTTTAGTTGGGACTACTCATTCTCATACTTTACTCGGAAGTGCCTCTCTGATATGTATGATTTTAAAATTTGAAAAAATTGCTCCGGAAGATCTCGATGAAGTTTGAATTCTAGCCCCTGGTGCCATACTTTGTCAAATGCTTGCGCTACATCAAGGAATATAGTTGAGCATATTTGTTTGCTTTCTAGTGATTTCTCGATTACATCAGTAATTCGATGTACTTGTTCTATCGTAGAATGTTTTTCCCTAAATCCAAACTGATGTGAAGGGATAAGATTCCTTTCTTCGATAATTGGTTTTAGTCTTTTAAGAAGAACTTTTTCAAATAGTTTCGATAATGTTGGTAGCAGAGAAATTGGCCTATATGAAGCTTTATCATGCGGAGGTTTGTTCGGTTTAAGTATCATAATTACTTCTGCAACTTTCCATTGCCTTGGTACATATCTTAGTCGAACTGCTGCATTAATTATATGCACTAGTTTCCTCAACGCTTTCTCCGGTAACAGTTTTATTATCTGACCTGTTATAAGATCATATCCTGGAGCCTTATACGCATTCAGATTATTCTTGATTTCCCTTGACTTTCCCAAATAAATATAAAATAAATTCAATTTTTGATACCAAATTTTAATCGATTTTTCGTTGCGCTCACATAGTAAGCCACACGAAAAATTGTCTCGAATCAGTGCTAGACAGTTTTCAGTGAGTTTTACTATGTGAGTAACTGGGAAGGTCGACCAAAAATTTGATAATTTAACAGCTGAAACACAGCAATCAATGCAATTATCTTTATGTTCATTTATTGCAATTTTAAATTTAATTTTTAGTTGATATAATTTGGGACTGAACCCTGCACATTCAATTCTGCTGTGCATTTCACAATCACATTATTTATCATTGTACTTATGCTCACTGATAGCGACAGTGAGTTGATCGTTTCAATATGAGCAAGAGTTGACGATGAAAGTTTGATGGATTTAACAAGGTGGGTAGTTGAAATTGAAATATTGCAATGTACACCTATTAAAAAAAACAGTTTTGCGAGGCCCTTCAGAGGTCGAGACAAAGGGCCCTTCAGAGGTCGCCAAAAGTCGTCGCAGATAATTTTAATGGAGGCAGTATCGCAGCAATATTTCTTCGTGACGCAAAATGGGGTTCCGTTTGACTATGTGTGTGTAATAAAAACCGCGCGTGTTCCGGGCCTTCAGTCCAACGGCACCATGCGGACAACATAAATATACATCAACTATACATGTAATAATAATAAAACTTATGCTTTCAATGTCAATTTAAAAAATTACATTTTTTTTATACCTATATTATCTATAATTGGAAACTATATTTCGATATTATTAAATTTATAGTTTTTCAGTTATAACTATTAAGTGTATCAATAAAATTATTATAAGAAAATATATATCTTAATTATAAATAAAACTGAGTACATGAAAATTATTATAATATTCATAAACTATTTTTAAAAGTTTTCCCATTTTAATAGTTTTTCTCTTTTACAGTATTTTTGTATTATTTATTTATAAAAATATATATTTTTATTCAGTGATTTTTATCTCAAGACAGTCACATACTCGTAGCTAAATTAGAAAAGATGAATTTAACGAAAATATAAATAAAATTAAAAAACCTACATTAATGTAATTAGACGTAATTAAAGATTAATTAGATATGATTAGTAATAATAATTATTGTTTGTTGAGATTTAAACTCATAGTTTTATTTTTGTTTGTTTGTGATTAATATTCGTCAGTGAATAGATGTATGCATACGGTGGTGATGTAATACAGAAATAAATAGTTTTATAGTGGAGGATTATTAAAAATAATTTTGTAATTTACAATTTGTGCTACAATGTTTCTATTTAATTTAATGAGCTACTGTTTATTTTTATTTTTTTTGGTTTATAATTAATTATACCTACATAAGATTCATATCGTTTAAGTCTGGAAAATTTTATACTAATTAGCAGCTTTCAAAAGCGGGGTTCGTCTTAGAACCTAAATTATAAAATTTAAAAAAATTTTAAAGTTTTGAAATTTTGGTGCGCACAAATTTAAGATAAATAAAAGACGGCAAGTCTCTGAAGACTCTAAATCTTTAAATCTGGACAATAATTTCAAATCTTCACACTTACACATAATTAGCTAGGCTAATGTGCGCCCGACCATTTTGAATGTTCTGATGTATAAAATAAAAAATAGGAAATAGCGGATTAAGCTAAACTTCGACTGGAATTTTTAAAAAAATTATACATTTTTTTCAAAATCAGAGAAATTTCGTTCCCAGATATTTACCATTTTTGGGATTTTAAAATGAATAGTTTGTAGAAATTTAAAATTGTTAAAATTTAATTTTAAGTTTTATAACTTCCAATTTACAAATTTCAATTGCTAATTTAGAATTTTGTGTCTGTTATCATTTTATAGGGTTTTCCAATAACAGGTTTCATTTTGAATACGCTACGTGCTACACAAGCAACGAAACAATCGCAATTTTGCAAGAAAAGTTTCCTGACCTTGTTATTTCTCGAAGGGGTGATCACAATTGGCCACCGAGATCTTGTGATTTAACATATTTTGATTTTTTTCTTTGGGGCCACGTGAAAGATAAGGTCTATGCCAATGCCTCACAATCGATTCAAAACCTTAAAGATGGAATTCGTGAAGTTATCGAGGATAAACAGCCGTAAATGTGCGAATTGGTCATGGAAAATTTCATGAAAAGGATATGATGCTGCAATCGTAGCCGTTGCGGCCATTTGGCTGATATCGTTTTCAAATGTTAATGGCATACCTTCCAAAAAATACTCATTTTTTTTAATATCAAAATGAAACATCTTATTGGAAAACCCTTTATAAATCAGTTATTCTCAAACTATAAGTCACGATAAAATTTGTAAAATCAGAAAATTACGATTAGCATATACGAGTATAGCAATTATAGCATAATACAAAAATTTATGAATTGTTGAACTATTTTGTGGAATGGTAAATTGATGAGTTTTCTAATAATACAATTAAGTTCCAACAATTTCAATCCTGGCCTTGGTCCTCATACTGTATTAAACAGAATAAAGAGGTCAAGTTCTTCTCTAAACTGTGGGGCCATCGTCGCCTGTAATGACCTTTGCGCCTGCCATATGGTGGCTCCCCTTGCAGAGATCGCTGCTCATTTCACGGCATTTGATAGGTGGTAAGATTTAGCAGTGGCCTAAGAGGATACAAAGCACGACTGCCCACCGCTATCTGTACCTTAATAGCCTCCCCCACACCGTCATCGTGAATGATAAGAGGGCCCAATTATTTGAATCTCCTCACTAACTCATACGTGTAGTGGCCACTTTTAAAATTTGGTGTTCCATTGTCCATATGACCAGAGAACATGAATTTTGTTTTGAAATCATTGATCTTTGACACATTGAATGTTGTCACTAACCAGATCCTAATATCGTTTCTTTTGATCTTCATTTATCAGACGTATGAACGTATCATGCGTTTCACTTTGCAGCGACCAAATGATGATCGATGCCTACGTATTTGATTGCAGATCCGACATCCGGCACAACTCGAGCCCACCCTTTTCAAACTAACACATGGTCAATTTGGCTGCGGGAAATTCCGCGAAGATTGGTCCATAGATGGATCTGTTTGTAAGGGAACTACGTGCGCTTGCTTTTCTAAGATCGTGAGCAATTGCAATGATCATTCTCTCACCATTATCGGTCGCAGTTTCGTTTTGGCAGTACGAACCTATGTTCTCACATAAGTGGGCCTGATTTCTCCCAGCTCTAGCATTAAAGTCCCCAATTACCATTCTAAGATCGTGTTCGGATATAGATCCACGTGCACACAAAGATTTCCGAGGTTATCTCCACTGTAGAGCAACGTATAGCCCTGGGACACATGGTCTCCACTTTAAGGCTAGCGAGTTTCTTGAAGTGCAACTAGTTCTAAACGATACTCCTTCATACACGTAATTGAGCCTTCCAGCGCTCCTAGAATAGGAGATGAATGGATGTATAGCAAAAATGAAGCTGTACGGCGGTGGTGTAGGATGTAGAATCATTGTAATTCGTTTCGTGGTCCCTAAGTTCAAGTCTAGATAGAGCCGGTTTTTATTTTTTTTTAGTGTCAAGCGGGTCTTACCTTCATTGAATTCTTCTCGCCTATTACATCAAAACAAAAATATGTTGTGTTTTATGAAAATTTTCATTAAAAAAGTATTTAACTCTACCTGGGCTTGATAACTCAGATCTATACAAAACGCGAATATCAATGGCTCTGCTTACCTGACCAACTATGTACAATTGACTTGCTGCTTCTCCCATCATTTATACTTGCCATATAAATGGGGAAAAATTAAAATTTTAACAGAAGCTGAATTAAATCCATTTGAAGGAAGAAATTAAATACGTTTTGGCCCTAACCGAGACTTAAATTACGGTGGACGAAACCAAAGCCAATGCCTCTGCTTACTTAACCACCGCCAACTGCCCACATTAGCACACAATGAGTAGCGTTCTGGTTTTGGTTTCGATGGTCTCGGGTTCGATTCCCGATGGTGACCAAAATGTGTAAGTATATGTGTTTGTCCTGCACTCAATTTCTCAATCCGCCCAATTTAAAATAAAAAAAAATTAAAAACTCACAGTTATATCGCCGACCCTAGGGATTGACCACTTTAAATTTTCTATGCAAATCCTTTGCAATGGACTGTCCGAAACACCTATCAGCCTGCCAATCTTCTGATTTTGTTTAATAAGTAATTTCTACCACAGTATCCAACCATTTGGGATTAGGTGTTTTGATTCTGATTTTGTTTTAGACTTTTTGGGGATTTCGGTGCAGCATTTGCCGCATACAATTATTTTAGTTTAGTTTGAATGAATACATATTTTTTGTTATTTAGGAAGTATTTCACTGTTTTGAGGCGGCAGCAAACATTGGACTTGGACAATTCTGTTATTACGAAGAGAAATTTATGTTCACTACGCGTGCTCCATTAAATATTGCAACTGGACTAATTTTGTGCTGGCTGAGCTTATAAAGATGCATCGTCTTCCCCAATATAGCATAAAGTGGCGAGAATGGAACATCTGACGCAAAATTATATAACTTAATCGGTCGACCTCCAAAATTACTTAAATCCACCGCACAATGAAATCGTATATATAATTAAAGTTAAAAAGGTTCTTAAGTAAATTAAAGTAAGTAAACACTAAAATTATCTTGTCACTGGTGTATATACATAATCCATTTATTAAACTATACATTTTATTTTAGTAGTCACCCATTATTGTGTTTACATTCAAGGAAATCATTAAAAAAAAAATTTAAGTTAATTTTTGTGTCGAGAACAACAAGCGCACATGATGTACATATAAGACGAATAAAGAGGACGTTTCTCTATATATACACATAAAAGAAACACTGTGTTACAAGCAAGCATATGTCGACCATTTCAGAATTATAATAAAAAATAAAAAAAAGAGAAAATCATTTGATCCATTGACGAAACGTCCATCAAAATCATGATTTACAAAAATAAAAAAATTAAAAAACACTAAAACTCCATTCATTGCCCAAAGGTCCAAAATGCGATGTATTAACAATATAGATTAAGTATTTTAGTTTTAAAAAGTCTCCATGACTTTGCATATTCCATTTTATATTTTTTTATTTTTTATTTTTGTCTTGTGTATATGTAACAACAATATTCTCGTCTTCTTAAGAAATCGAAGATGTACATATATAGAAATTGGCTCTTGTCCATGATGGTATTGTTATAGAAAAGATGAAATGAGCTCTGATCGACATTCCAATATTTATAGCGCAAGTAAAATATTTTCTCCATCTCATCTCGTGCGTCGTCTTGACTTTTTGAGTCAAGTACATCGTGCGCGCATATACTCGTATCTATATATGAAGAAGCATTTTAGTTTATTTTGTTAAATAATTTGAGTGGTTTATTATTGTTTTGAAATGGTTGTTAATTTAAAAAATTAGGCCTTTCAAGATTTGGGCGATATATTCTGCTGAGCAATACACACAATTGTATACATATGTATATGTATATTTGGAAGGTAAAAATAAATAAAAAAATTAATTTTTTTTTTGTGTCTGTGCGCTTATAAAAATATATATTCAAGAATTAATTAGCGGAAATGATTTTATCTTTTATTATTTTCTTTTTTTTTTCTTTAAATTGAGATAAAAAAGAATATACACACAAAAATAAAATAATTTGAAAGATTTTACTTCAACGATATGGGGGTACACATATTTTTTGCACGAGCACACAACATCTTTGACATTTAACCATAATATAGTATTTATATGTGGTGTAACAAGTTGTTTGGATGTTAGAATGATATATTATAGCCGCAGGTGCATTATTTTAATTGTTCAGGCAAATATTTTAGTTCGTGTACTGTGCCGTGCCTGGCGTAATGTACAGTCTTAAAGGGATTCTTCTACATTTTATTTTAATGCATCAATCAAGCTTAGTGGTTTGGATTAAATCGTTACATACATGTCAAATTAATCATCTTCAAACTATTTGTACGTTAGGAAATCATTAATTTTAAAATTCGAAATTTTACCGAAATTCCTAAATGTTTTATATTGGTTAAGAAGTTCTTTAAATTTTCAAAATCCCGTTAAAGCAAATTTTATTTCCAGAATTTTTGAAATTTCCAAAAATTTGAGTTCAAAGAGATGGATTATTTCGAAATTTAATAAATTCAAAAATAAAAAATTTAAAATCCTTACAATTTCAAAATTCTGAATTTTATACGTCAGATGTTTTCAATTTGAAGATTGAAAATTGTTTTTATTTGGAAATGTCCAAGAACTATAAAAAATGTTAAATATCGTTTAATTGAATTTTCTAGAGTTCGTAGATTTTTTAATAAAATTAAGCTTGAATTGTGGTGGTCTGGTGAGAAGCTGTCTGAGGGAATCATGTTGGTACTTGTTGCCAGCTCTGTATCTTGCAGCTTCCACAAGTGTGCGTGTTACCTCCCCGTGGTGACCATCGGGCAACTATTAGCCCCTGTGGTGTACTAGGCGAAAACATGACGCTAAACAACTGGGCCGGGTTAAGGTGTTAATCGTACCGTGCTGATAACCAGCCAGGCTGGGGGCCCAGTCTAAAAACTAGCCCATTCTAAAAACTAGCCCAATCTCTAACGGTGCATCCGGATACTTGGCGCTCTCCGGATCATGTAGCCTTACCTGTGTATTGCGGATCTCTGCACAGGTGGACCTTCTTTCTCCGCTACTCGTGGGACCTATTATTGAAGATCCAAATAAAAAACAAAAAGAAACCGGTACTCTTAAAAACACGGAATCTAGTACTGCGGAGACATCGGCCTTTAGGCCCGGCACCAAAGTGCTATTAGGGGCATAAGACCAAATGAGGCTGGCCCCTCGAAACCAAAGGGCAAAGGCACGAATGCTGGCCCTCCATCAGTGTCAAACTATCAGACCAGGAAGAGGGTGCATGATCTCTAACATTCTAACAGATAATGTTACCAGGCCCTTCAACGAGGTGCTAAAGGACCACCTGATCATGGTAGTCGTTGAAAGGGCTCAAGAAGATGGGAGCATTACGGCCCTTAACTGGAGCAAGGTGGAGAATTCCTTAACCGCCATCTTCCTAAAAATCATAAGGGAGAACCCAGGACCTGCTCCGTCTTGCCGAGACGGAGGGTGGCATCGGGGTCATGTTAAACTGACTGCCTGTGCCGATGAGAGGCCTGTGACCCTCCACAAAAAGGCGATCGGCAGCCTGGGTGACGTCTGGCCGGGGACCAAACTAGAAGAGCCCCACATAGTACACTGGCACTACGTCTCAGTGGTCAAACCTATACTGCTGTATGGGGTTGTCGTCTGGTGGTCAGCGTTAAAAATTATGGCCAACCTTAAACTATTGATGAAAGTGCAAAGAACGGCCTGCTTGTGTATAAGTGGGGCTCTCAGGAGCACACCTACTCAAGCTCTAGAGATTCTCTTTCATCTTACTCCCTTGGATATTCCAGCCGAGCAGCTTGCATCTTGCACAGCCATTCGGCTCAAATTCATATCTATGTGGACCTGTAACACTCCAGGGCACTCATTTATCCTATGCAACAGGGATATTCCGGAAGCTACCGACTACGCTATTCCTTTGCCATCTGTTGAGATGAGATTAAAAACTGAATTTCCCACCAGAGAGGACTGGGTGAACGAAACGATTATGTACAATGAGGCGCTAAGCTTCTTCATGGATGGCTCAAAAAGGGATAGAGGGGTTGGCTGCGTTGTATTCTGTGAGGCACTAGGAGTTAACTTCTCTTTTCGTGTTTCCGACTTTTGCAGCGTTTTTCAAGCTGAACTGATCGCGGTAATGGAAGTCACGTACAGGTTGATGTATAATGTAATATCTACGATGAATATTCGCATTTTTACGGACAACCTGGCTGCTATTAAAACGCTACAATCATATTCCCTGACGTCGAAGGTAGCCCAGAACTGTCAAGCATCTTTAAGTGAGATGGCTGATCAGTTTAACATCCGCTTGACGTGGGTGCCAGGGCATTTCAATATCGCAGGGAATGTAAAGGCAGATGAGGTGGCCCGCAAGGGTACAGCACGCCTAATAACCCAAAGTAGGCGGGATATAAATATACCGCTTGCTTCATGTAAACTGGAGCTTCAGGAAGAAGTCATAAAAGAAACGAACTTCAAATGGTCTAACGCCAGTTCGTGTGTAATAACCAGGCAGATCTGGCCTGGACTTGACCGGTCCAGATATCGCTTCGATGACACCATATTGGTATGGTCGTGGGAGCTATAACGGGACATTGTCTCATTGGGATACATGCGAGCAGACTGGGTGTGCCCGTCCACGATTTCTGCCGCAGCTATGGTGATGAGGTGGAGGAGGAAAATGTCCTCTATCTGCTCTGCTCCTCTCCTAGTCTAGCGTACAGCAGAACAAAATGTATGGGAACTTCCCCTTTGAACGACCTCATGGATCTTAGTAAGATCGATATCCGGGACTTTAAACGCTTCTCAGGATGGTTTAGCGAGTGAAGAGGAGGAAACACGATTGTGATACAGCTACGGACCAATTTTGTGACTATGCTAGTCCTTAAGGACGGCCACCCTTACCTAACCTAACCCAACCTTACTTGAATTGAAATTGAATAAATTGCGCAAGAAAAAAGAATAAACTATTTTCAATTCCCTGTGGTCTGCGGGGCTGGCACATGTCACGTAAATCAAAATTGCACGAAGATGTTTTCCAAGAATACCACCACAGTATACTTTGCTCATCTTAGGAGGCAGCTGAACAATCGCTTTAATTTAGCAGTGGCGACCCTCATTCGTAAAACCATTCTGTTTATAATATCAACAAAAAAAATTTGATCTTCCAAAAAAACACCGGATTAAGTACTTGATAAAGATTAACAAAATCATATACAAAACTTTTTAATTATTTTATTGCCTGACGTAAGGTGTCGGGGAAGAACTGTTCTTCTTTGGAATATTGTACTCCAAATTTTTAAGTAATTTAAAAACATGAAATTCGGAATTCAGAATTATTAGACATCATGGAATTGATGGAGATCTTAGTTCAAAGGCTTGTGTGAAATTTTAAATTATCGTCCATATGGCGCATTCACTTTTAACAGGAATTAGCAAATAATTTAAAAGAGATCGCCGCATGGGTTAAAAACCAAAGTCTCAATTAATAAGATATTCGGTTTCAGCGTAGTAATTTGCTGGCTTAAGCTAGCTTTTCTAATATCCCTTACAACTGGTAGGGCCTTGAAATATTTAAATATTTGATTGCTTTGATATTTAAATGAAATTTTTTGGGTTTAGTTGACATTTTAAAAAGACCTGTAAAATCGTCAGTATACCCGAACCAATTCATGCAGACAATGCATTGTTTTTGTTTTGTATGAAAAATTAGACAAATCGATTTTATTAAATCGCAGTCCTATTGAATTCTCCTTCTATATGTTATTGATCTATGTACTAAAAGCAATGTACGCTGTATAAAACTATGGGTATAAAACCATGCTGCAATTCAGCAGGGAAAACGCCGTCAGGACCACTCGATGCAAACGAGAAAACACCCCAGTGTAGAACATCAGTAGTGATCAGTCTACGGGCTAAGTTCCAATCCGGCATACCGACAAAAATGTCAGGAGGCTCGATGGCAACCACACTCGAATCAACAGTGTCACATCCAGGAAAATGAACAGACAACATAGAAGCTCACCAACTTCTCGCCTGCAGGAGGTGAGTAACCCGGACGGTGGGCGAAGGCTATCAAGTTTGCAAGTATCATTCTTAGTTTTGTTAAGTCTGACGAGAACAGATAAGCTATTAATTTCCTCGCAGAAATGTTTCCACGCAGCCCTCTGCGCTTTTTTATAGGCTTTTTGACTGATGTGAACCTCTACCAAATGTTATGATGAGCATAAGCGTCACAACCAATCATCGCTAGAGGTAGATTGTTGACCCTACACCACACTGTAAGGTTCACCAGTTCCTCTGAAGGAGGGGGCGAGGCGGAATCATAGGGTAAATAGGCCGATACAATGATAAGTTTAAAACTTGAGTCAGCATACCCGAGAGTGATTAGCACCGCCACAAGATCAGCCGTGCACTCATTAATAAGAGCGGCATCAATATCATTAGAAATATAAATGCACGCTCTAGTTTTAAGAACAGTGGACTTATGAAAGATCTTGCCAAACTTCGAGTTCAAACCAGAAACCGCACCATCAATAAGGTACGGTTCCTGGATTAGGCAAAAATGTGTGTGCGATATAGCAAGCAGTTCCCTTAACTCATAGGAAGCTGACTTGCTATGTTGCAGGTTGATCTGTTTTAATTCAAGCATGGACGACATCATGAAGACCAGCTATAAACAAAATATAATAATATGCCCCCGGAATCCATGAGTGCAGTATAAGCGGTTTCGGAGGCTCACCAACCGAAAGTTGGCCACCCTCTCAGACGTCCTTGATTCTGTCGATCTCTCCACAATCAAGTTGTTAACTTTTGGTTGAGTCTATGTATTTCTCGGGATTACCATAATTTTTTGTTTTTATATAATAAATAATAATTCCTAATCCACAAATGTGCAATTTTAAATCTTCAAGTATATTTACGGAAGAAATATAAGAATCCACAGAAATACGAATGTCATACAATTTACTTGTAGTTCATGAACCTTAAAGGGATAAATTTAAAGTAAAATTAAATTGAGATTAAATCCTGCGCTCATTATGGAAATTTAATAAATTAGATCTGATTGGGTTGAGAGTGGCCGAATACAAAAGTCTAATATTTTAAAACTTTTAGTATTTTCTGTGTTATGCGCTAGGCCCTGCTGTACACTTTAAACCAAAAATTGATTATCTCTTCTTCACGATAAATAATTAAAAGTGGATTTTCAAATGACATACCCAAACAAACAAAGATTGATAATATAAGATTTGTTTGTTTTCTTATTTATATTGTTGTTGTTGTCATTTATTTATGTATTTAAATAATTTTATTTTTAGTGTGAATAACAAGATGCGCTCTTTAACGAAGAAGACGTATATATAAAGAAGAAACGATTTTTAGTTTCTTAAAAGTTTATTCAAAACAATTTCGTCCGTTTCTTAGAATAAATCTTTATATGTACACCCTGGATAATTCGAAATTCAGCAAATTAATGAATGGTATCGCGCGCACATCGCGTTGCATACAAAATACAAAAAATGTTCTCGAAATTTAATTAAAATTTGGTCGCATGATAATTTATGGAAAATCCATACGAGTACTACACTAAATATATCGCCTAATTCACACAAATATATGATTTATGATTTAATCACAAAATAATCAATTGACTATTTAGTAATTTTTTTCTGGTGTGAATATACGCGGACTGATAAAATTATAAATTAAAATTTTATCTATAATTTCTAAGAAATTGATATTTTTTTTACACGTCTGATAAGAAAAAATGTTTTCTTGTATATACGCGATTGATTGATTGACATTGGGGTAATATGATTTACGTTTAAATTATTTTATTAGTTTGGTAATAACATCTATTGCCCGACTATATGTTATAGATAAGCAAGATAGGGTATATAGTGAACAAGGCACACACACACAAAAAATGAGTTTCTAATCAAATTTCAAACAATAAATTGATTATTTTTCAAGTCAATCGAAGAAATGTCTTTATATATAAGTACACATTATACACTTATGATAAAGATTTGATAAGATAGTTTAGTATATATACATTTGACTAAATTTGTTTATATATACCGACGGCAGAAGGATGCGAAAACCAATTAATTCTGTTATAAAGTTCAGATTCGTAAAAAAATAGAGGTCGCCTCCATACACAAACCATTTGTATTTCCACGCATCTTTCATTAAAGTGTCGGCTATTTTAATTACACGGTATACGTACAAGACCACTCCAACACCAAATGGATGTACGTACTCGTATATAAATTTCGAACTTATAGAACAAAAAAATAAAAATATTGACAGATTTCCAATTATAATTAGTATACATTATATAAGAAGTAAACCTCCTTTTCTATAAATCTTTTAAGAAATTAATTTTAATTTTTTTTATTATTATTCTTTTTTAAATTAAAAACTAAAATAAAATTATTATTTTAATAAAAACTAAAAACAGAAAAAAAAAAGTGTGTTCCGCCCAATTATCTTTGAAATGTGAACATCGTGATTTGTTATTTTTATTTTTTATATAAAAAAAATTGTATTCTTTTATAAATTAAATTGAACAAAAATATAACGAAAACAAAAAAAAAATAAATAAATTAACTTTCTTTGTTAATTGATTTAAGAAATTATAAATATTTTGAAATTCAATTAGCTAGGCGAAAGAAAAACTGTATATAGATAGGTACATTGTAACGACAACACGTTGTCATGCTGTGCGCCAGTTGATGTTAAATAAATGTCCTATGTACGCGGAAGTCTGAAAAATCACACGATTATAATGCAATTTTTTTTAAACTTAAGCTCTCTAACGCACAAAACAATCGGACAAATAATATTTAATGTATCGGGGTTTCCATTTGGGACTTGACAACTTTGGGCTTTCACTGTGGACGCACCCTTAAAAAAAAAACCAAACTCTCAGTGTCAAAACATTCAGTAAAGACAACATTTTCATCATGATAAACTACAACTTCAAGAGCATTAATTCCTTCATTAACAAACAGAATATGCGTTATTGGTCATTTGAAAAACCACATGTGCTTCAAGAAACACCACTTCATCCACAATAAATGTTAATTTTTCTTCGTTGATGAAAGTGACCGTCACGTCATAGAGATCGCAACAGAGACATGTTGCAACATATGATATGTGGTTTCAACAAGATGGAGCAACATCGGGTCTAACAATCGACTTATTGAAATCTAAATTCGATGAACGTGTTAATCCAGAAATAGTTCTGTCGATTAGCCGCCTAGATCGTGTGATTTAAAACCTCTAGACTTTTTTTTTATTGGGCTACGTTAAATCATTGATCTATGCCAAAAAGCTGGCGTCGTTATAGAGGAGCTCAAATAACCCAATGCGTTTAAAGTAAAAATTTGATAACCGACAGATTTTTGGGATATGATCATAAATCTAGATTTTTAAAATTCCGGCAACATATGTTTCCGATCAAAAAATATTTCGAATTCAAATGTTTATCACCAAAAAGGGCGGTAGCCTAAGTCTGGACAAACAAATGTATATTAAGCACGCTCTCGGGCAGGGATGGCCATTTACGCGTCATCTATTATTTTCTATGTTGACATGTCTACCACCTGCCCACAACGTAAACAATGTCAACAACGTAGACAATGTCGTTAATATAGATACAGTGATTTTGTGAACTCGGTCTAAACAACGGTGGCCAGATTTTTAAGGATCAATGCGAATCGAGTGGTGGGGACCGTTCTTTAAGTAGGGTGTCCATAATAAGAGAAAAGAGGACATTTTATGGAAATGGAAAAGGGGGTTAGGTTTGAAAATAAGAGTAATAAAGGACAGGCAAAAACAGTTTACAAGAAGCTAACTTATAAAAAAATACTAAAACTTTTACAAACATGCAGAGCCTTACAGAGCTTCGATTAGCCCTTCGATTAATTTCAACGAAATTGAGAAAAACTGGATTTTCCGACTTTCCAATAATCTTATTTAAAAAAAACTCGTCCAAAATTACGAATTAGTTACTTAAAGGATTAGCTGAATCCAGAAAATTTCAATATTCAGCGTTCACAACTCGTATTCCCCTAGGTCGCTTGTCGACACAGAAATATGGAGAATGTACCAAAGATTTAATCAAAAGTTCAAATGCTACCAATTAATTTCTAATTTTTGTTGCCTTCTCGTGGGTTGCCAACACTTTTCAGGACTAGGACATAGTGATTGTTTTTAATAATAAAAACTTTCTCTGAATCTATAAGTTCTCCGAATTTATCTACACCCAAACAATTTCTTTTCCTGGGTTTTCAATATGGCCGCTGTTTCAAAATTTTGACTTTTTGAAACAGCGGCCATATTGAAAACCCAGGAAAAGGAAATTGTTCACTCTGGAGTTCAGAGCCGTTTAGTTGCAATTCAAGTGTTCATTCAAGAGTGGTTGTAGAAGATGGTTTTTGTTTTTTGGGAACATAATATTGAAAAATTGTACCTAGTTTTTTTTATTAAGTAGTTAGTTTATAAATGATTTAAAAAATAACAGTATAACGAACATTATTTACGGGAAGAACAAATTGTTCCAAAGGAGGATAATACTTTTCAAAATGGGATGCCATAAAACAACAATCGTTGAATTGCATAGTAAGGGCCCTAGTTTCTCAAGTTAGAAAATTAAAAAAAAGAAGAGAAGAGAACCTTTCAAAAAAAGAAAGTGTAAACAAGATTGGGGTATAAAAAGGGTTCATGAGTTTTTTAAAGAGAACTTCTGGCCACCCTACTTTTAAGTTTGGGTTCGTGGACATTTCTTTACTCTCGCTATTTACCGTCTAAATCTAAACTGATAAAATCGCTTAAAATAGCTTAAAAAATTCACCAATTTCCCCTCAAGTTAAAATATTTGTATCTTATGGTCGGATATAAATATATCCGTCCTCGTGAATCAACCTACAATGCATTTTATCTAATTTACCATCTCAGAAAAATAAGTGAGGTTAGAAACTAAGTTACTGTTTTTCTAAGAACTGAAAATAATACAATATATAGAGGAGATACAATTAAAACTCAAACTGTCAAATTATTATTTGCCAATTTCTATCCGTGTTTCTAATAATTTCCAGGCATGTGATAAATTTAAAAAATATGCTGTATTGTTGGTAAACTATTAAACTAGTGTTAAATGATAGTTTATTCGTAAAGACTACCTGAATCGTCGATTTTTCAAAATACAACTATGAACTTGTTCACACGCTATAATATCGTAAGTTATTGAGGTTGTCTTAAGATTGTCGACATTGATAAAAATCATTGCCAAGTAACCATGTGGATTACATGACGTAATCTACCTCTCCCATCCCTGCTTTGATGTTCCAGTGTGATAATCGCTGTTTGGAATATCAAATAATTCATTTCTCTGAGGTTTTTTTTTAAAAGTTTTAAAGGCCATTACTGGCCCCGTACTGAATCAACAATTCGGCTCCAGCGTTTTCGATCCCGAGCATGGTCTTCATACTGTCTAAGACAATTTGAAGAGGCCAAGTCGTTCTCTACACCGTGGAGCCATCGTCGCTTGCAACGACCTTTGCGCCTCCCATATGGTGGCTCTCCTTTCAGAGATCGCTGCACAATTCGTTCTGAATCAGCACGCAGAACGTGACCGAGCCAGCGTACTCGCTGAGATCTTACTTCATGTACAATATCAGGGAACTTCGCACCAGATCTCTGATCTAGATACTGTACAGAGCTCGGTAGGTACCATCTATTTCGCGTTTTGGGTCGTAAATCACACGCATGACTCTTCTCTTAAATGTTAGGAGCCATCTCTCGTACTCATCCGTCAGCGCCCAACTTTCACATCCAAACATAACAACGGGCCTGATCAACGCTTTGTAAAGCTTCAGCTTCACGGCACTTGATAAGTGTTTAGATTTTAGCAGTGGCCTTAGAGGATACAAAGAACGACTGCCAGCTGCCAGCCGCACTTTAATATCCTCACCCACACTGTTATCGTGAGTGATAAGAGAACCCAAATATTTGAACCTCTTCACTCCCTCAAACGTTTGGTGGCCACTACTAAAATCTGGTGTGCCATTATCCCTAAAACCAGAGATCAGATATTTCGTTTTGGACTCATTGATCTGAAGTCCAACTGAAGCTGAAAACTGTACAAGCGGATCAAGTATTTCTTTCACTCCGTTGCTATTCAGTCCAATCACGCATATGTCATCTGCATATGCAAGCACCTGATTGGACTGGCGATATAAGATGTTACGCTGCGGTGTTACAGTTTTACGAAAGATGTACTCCAACATGAGATTAAAGAGTATTGGGGACAGAACATCTCCCTGCCGAAAACCCGAGTTAACTGCAAAAATTGTCGATAGCCTGTTCTCAACTTTAACACAGCATTGAGACTGCGTCACTGTCATCCTACATAGTCGTACCAGTTTTGTTGGCATTCCTAGGTACTCCAGGGCACACCACAAATTCTCTCGATTGATCGAGTCATAGGCCTGCCGGATATCCAGGGACACCTGGTGTACGGGGATGGATGTCTCATAATATTTAGATAGAATCATCCGCAGCGAAAAGACCTGATCGGTGACTGATCGATTCGGACGAAATCCTCCTTGATAGTGACCAACCAAGCCCTCCGCTAGAGGAGCGATTCTATCCAATACAATGTATGACAGTAACTTGTATGCTGTGCAAAGAAGAGCTATACCGCGATAATTCTCACACTTCAATCTGTCTCCCTTCTTGAAGATGGGGCATATCGCGGGCACTTTCCATTCGTCAGGCATAACTTCGGTTCGCCATACTAATCGAATAAGGTCGAAAAGACAGTTCCACAAAGTATCCCCTCCGAATATCAAGAACTCTGAATTAATG
This sequence comes from Tipula unca, assembly GCA_951394425.1. Taxonomy (NCBI): domain Eukaryota; kingdom Metazoa; phylum Arthropoda; class Insecta; order Diptera; family Tipulidae; genus Tipula; species Tipula unca. The sequence goes on from OX596382.1 coordinate 11,274,519, forward strand.
CAGTCCACTCCAGGTCACCTTCGTTTCGTTTCAATCTCTGCCTGGCTTTAGTGAATTCCTGATGGGATGGCTCCTCAGTGCAAATCTCCGCAGTCTGTAGAGGTGGCTCGACAACAATCTGTGACGCATGATGGCCATCAAGCAGGTCATTAAAGTGTCTACTCCAAGCATCAAGTACTGCGTCGATGTTGACACAGAGGTTTCCATCGCGGTCCCGAATGGCGGTTGACGTAGGCCTGACTCATTGCTGAGTTGTTGTACTTTCAAAACCTCGGCCTTCCGCCATTGTCGCTTCTTCCGTCTACAAATCCGCTTAGCTGTCATTCATTATGGACTGTATTTTGTTGCTCAACTGCAAGACGACACTCGTCATCAAACCAATCATTCTTGGGTTTGACTTTCACTATACCTAAGGTCTGTTGAGCAGAACTGACAACCGAAGTTTTCAGTACCTCCCAGACAGAGTTCATGCAGTCAGACTGGTAATTAGCTTAATCAATGTTGTCGCTGACAAGATCATCATATTGTTTTTTTTTATCATCATTTATCAGACCTTCACAGTCGAAACGTACCATGCGTTTCGCTGTGTTCCCAGACTTGTACGAGAACTTCCATCGTAGCTATGCAGCGACCAAATGATGATCGCTGCCTACGTATTTGGTTGCTGACCGATAAGTTCTTACATCCTGCACAACCTGACCCCGTCCTTTAGAACCTAACACATGATCAATTTGGCTGCGGGAAGTTCCGTCAGGATGTGTCCATGTCTCTAGACGTATGTGTTTGTGAGGGAAGAATCTACTTGCTACTCTAAGATCATGAGCAACCGCAAAGTACATCATTCTCTCACCATTATCGGTGACAGTTTCGTCGTTCACAAGTCGGTCTGATTTCTGCCAGCTCTAGCATTAAAGTCAGCAATTACCATTCTAACATCGTGTTCGGGTATAGATCCCATCAGATCGTCCAAGTCATTGTAAAATGAGTCTTTATCTTGGGGCTGGCTTGGCTAAGTTCATGCGCAAGCGAAGCTTACACAATCTTCGGTTATTGACTGCGTGGAAATCCAAAACACCGTTCTTTACTTGCGGCTCAAGAAGAAATCCAGCTCCAAAATTTCCGAGGTCATCTCCACTGTAGAGCAACGTATAGCCCTGGGACACATGGTCTCCACTTTTAGGCCAGCGAGTTTCTTGAAGAGCAACGAGTTCCAGCCGATACTCCTTCATGCACGTGATTAGGCCCTCTAACGCTCCTGTTTTTCTAAGTGATTGCACGTGCCGATCCTAAATCTCATGTCCGTGTACTTGAGTGGGGATCCGGTGTTGTTTTGGCGGTATCAGGGCAGCGATCCAATCGTTTAGTCGTCTCCTACGACAAGCAAAGGATGCTGTGGCGGTATTCTTGGGAAACATGTTCGTGCAATTTAGATTTACGAGAAATGTGAGTGCCCTCCGACCACAGGGGCCATCCCAACTCAATAAAAATCCTATATAAAGTTACAAATTAAAATGTTAAAAATCCAGAACAAAGCAATCAAATGTAACGAAAATGTGTGGCAGATTTTATAAACCCAACCAAACAATGTATACAATCTTCTAGCTATATATACATATATGTATGTATATGGAATTAACTTATCAAAACCAAGTCATGTGAAAATTTAATTTATATATTGTTGCAAAAAAATCTATATATTATACGAGTATGTATGCCTGTCCTACATCTATAACACTACATTGTACGCATCGTTTGTATAAAAGGGAGGTTATATAGTCTTGAATAATGGATCACAAATTAAATTTCTATTTGTTATTCTTAAAGACATATTTTAGTGCAGAATATAAATCTTCTGTGTAATAAAATAATAAATGATTTTCTAAATTTGACCGATCGCATCCCTTATTCCAATGAAAATGTCCACCAATACATATATATGTATATATAACTTAAGGAACATCACAAATCATGAGGGCTTAGAATACTTGAACATTTCTCTGTTTGTTGTTATTGTTTTGTTATCAAATGTGTTGTATTGATATTGATATACTGTGTGTGTTTGTGTGTCGCCAGGGTAGTATAACTTATAACGTATATAAAAGAATCCCTGATTTGTAAAAAATATATATAATATTTTAACACATATTGTGTATCGTACTTATATTCAGGGTGGCTTCTAAATCACAGCGGGGGTGTTTTATTATACAACAACCCTCATAAAAAAAAAAAACTAACGAGAACTCAAATCTTTTATAAATAAATTTATAATTATTTTATTTGTGAATATAAAAACAGTTAAGGGTCTAATAAAAAAAAAAAAAAAATTGAATGGAACCTTAAGCCTCCTTACTTGTGCAGCGCACACAAAACACGAAGAATAAGAAACGTTTAAAATCACAGCAGGACTTTGATTGTTTTCGTTATTGTGTTTTTGTGTGTATATAAGTATATGAAGTGACTTTTGGTTTCATTTGTCAATATTTTTGTTGGTTTATTGTCAATTGTTTGCTTAATTTTTCGTTTGTGCTGTTTATGTGTATATAGTAAATGTATTATGACATATTTATCCGTCTCTCAGGACTTCATCTAGATGTGGTTTTGTTTATTTGTTTTGTCTGATTTTAAAATATCTACTTTGTTGTTTTTTTTTTTTTTAATTTAATGAGGAGATGGTGGTGCCAATGACATTAATCTTAATTCTTTTCATTTTTAAAATTAATGATTTGGAATTTAATTATAAATATATTTGGGGAAGTTATATATATATATACATAGTACAAGACGCCGGACAATGCAATAATTTTTCAAAATTTTTTAAAGGTTTTGTTTTTCCTTGGAACTTGTTAGTCTTGCGGACCTCCAGTTGAGTAACATATTTTTATTCTGTATATGTACGAGGATCACACAGGTAGATATTTTTAATAAACTTAATCGAATATACACTCCCGAGCAGCAAATTGACTCAAACCCAGGAATGGGCATTTACGCGTCATCTATTAATTTCGACAACTCGTAGATAACGTAGACAATGTATAGACAAACAGTAGAAAACGTCAATAATGTAGACGACTGACAAAGTGACTTAGTGAACTAGTTCTAAATTACGGTGGCCAAATTGTTTCTTAGGTTTATTGCGATTCGGGCGAGATAGTTTTAGAATCTTTATCAATGCATTTTAATCCCTTTACAATTTAGGTTAGGTTACAAAAGTTCTAAATTAAAATATTTTCATAAATTAACTTTAACAAATTTAGAAATCGTTATTTTATATAAATTCATACAATGCTGTGAACTGTGAATATTCAATTTCAACATGCCGTCTTCTACGTAATATACCCTACGATCGCACCCCAGCATGCTCAATTGGAATCATGTGAACTGAAAGCTGGTCGCTTCATCGCCCTAATCCTAATCCATCAATATGAAATCCTCCCCTATATATCCTGCGTATAGGGAGATCACTACACGATCCAATAGAATGTCCTCGGTATATCATTCAGTGGTCAGACCTTCTCTACGGCCTCCTCCATAGGTACGAAAACAAGATCTGTTTTTCTCTCAAGTAATATGCTACCCCACACCATTCGCGAACCTCCCCCGTACGAGATTGTTTCAGCAAAACAGCAGTGCGAGAATCGGTCTACTCGACGCCGGTCGACTCGCCCTCTCCTATCACTACCATGGTGAAATATTCTCCACTCGTCAGTGAATAAAACGGACCTCTATTGCTCGATACTCCAATTGATGTGTTCACGAGTAAGTCCGAGTCGATCTATGCGGTGGTGTGCTGTCAATTTTTGGTCTCTAGCGGACCGTCTTAAAATGAGGTTGGCTTCCTTCAAGCACCTTCTGACTATCCATTGACTAATAGCTATGTACATTTCGAACTTGTTTTGGATCCTGCTGCCCATCGATGCCCGCGAGATGGCAATCTCACAGTGAAGTTAGAACGATAAATCGATCGACCTTCTCAGATGTACACAGATACCGGCTGGTATGGGGTCTCCAATTGAACTTACCAGTTAGGCTAGGTTATGTAAGGGTGGCCGTCCCAAAGGACTAGCATAGACACAAAATTGGTCCGTAGCTGTACCACATTCGAGTTTCCTACTCTTCACTCGCTACACCATCCTGAGCTTACCAAGAAGCGTTTAAAGCCCCGGATCTCGATCTTACTAAGATCCGTGAGGTCGTTCACAGCGGAAGTTCCCATACATTTTGTTCTGCGGTACGCTAGACTAGGACAGGTGCAGAGCAGATGGAGCACATCTTCCTCCTCCTCATCACCACAGCTGCGGCAGAAATCGTGGGCTGGGACACCCAGTCTGCTCGCATGTATCCCAATGAGACAATGTCTCGTTATAGTTCCCACGACCATACCAATATAGTGTAGTCGAAGCGATATCAGTTGGCCTGATCTGGACCGGTCAAGTCCTGCAGGTCAAATCTGCCTGGTTATTACACACGAACTGGCGTTAGACCACCTGACGTTCGTTTCTTTTATAGCTTCTTGCTGAAGCAGCAGTTTACATGAAGCAAGCGGTATATTTATATCTCGCCTGCTTTGGGTTATTAGGCGTGCTGTACCCTTGCGAGCCACCTCATCTGCCTTTACATTCCCTGCGATATTGAAATGCTCTGGCACCCACGTCAAGCGGATGTTAAACTGATCAGCCATCTCATTTAAAGATGCCAGACAGTTCTGGGCTACCTTCGACGTCAGGGAGTATGATTGTAGCGTTTTAATAGCGGCCAGGCTGTCCGTAAAAATGCAAATATCACTCGTAGATATTACATTATACTTCAACCAGTGCATGACTTCCATTATCGCGATCAGATCAGCTTCAAAAACGCTGCAAAAGTTGGGAAAACGAAAAGAGAGATTAACCCCTAGTGCCTCACAGAATGCCCCGCAGCCAACCCCTATATCCCTTTTTGAGACATCCGTGAAGATTTAGCGCCTCATTGTCCATAACCGTTTCGTTCACCCAGTCCTCTCTAATTGTAAATTCAGTTTGGAATCTTATCTCAGCAGATGGCAAAGGAATAGCGTAGTCGGTAACTTCCGGAATACCCCTGTTGTATAGGATAAATGAGTGACCTGCATTGTTACAGGTCCACATAGATATGGATTTGAGCCGAATGGCTGTGCAAGATGAAAGCTGCTCGGCCGCAATATCCAAGGGAGTAAGATGAAAGAGAATCTCCAGAGCTTGAGAAGGTGTGCTCCTGAGAGCCCCACTTATACACAAGCAGGATGTTCTTTGGACTTTCATCAATAGTTTAAGGTTGCCCATAATTTTTAACGCTGGCCACCAGACGACAACCCCATACAGCAGTATAGGTTTGACCACTGGACGTAGAGCCAGTGTACTATGTGGGGCTCCATACCCCATCTCTTTCCAATAGCATTTCTGCAGGAGTAGAGCGCTATAGTAGCTTTCTTTACTCTCTCTCTCTCTCTCTCTACGATGTTTGGTTTCCACCTTAGCTTGCTGTCCAAAATGAGTCCGAGATATTTCGCTCTATCCGTAAAGATCAATCGAGTACCATTTAATGTTTGAGGGTCACACTGAGGAAGTTTGTGCCTCCTGGTGGTTTGTGCCTTTTTGTGGGTTTGCGTTCAGTCCCCAGTCGCGTGCCCACTCATAGAGGTAGCCAAGCGCGCACTGCATGCGCTCACTCAGCGTACTAGGATATTTACCAATGACCGCAATAGCAACGTAATCCGCGTAAGCGACCACTTTGAAGTTTTGCCCTTCCAGGTTTAGTAACAGGTCATTTATGACCAAGTTCCAAAGAAGGGGGGATAGAACCCCACCTTGAGGTGTCCCTCTGCTCACGTATCTGCCGCGAGACGTCCCACTCAGATTAGCTGTCACGATCCTGCCTCTAAGCATTTGATCTATCCAGCCTCTGAGTGATCCGTCTACCTTCAGACACGCAAGGGCCCGAGTCATTTCCCCCGGTCTGACGTTGCCCAAGGCCCCCTCTATATCCAAGAAGGTTACCATTGAATATTCCTTATATTCAAGTGATTTCTCAATCGGGCCTATAAGGGAGTGGAGAGCTGTTCCCACCGATCGTCCCTTACAGTATGCGTGTTGAGATCCCGACAGCTCACCCAGCTTGATTGTGCCTTTAATGTAAGCCTCTATTTGTCTTTCCTGTGCTTTCAAAAGAAACAAGATAAGCTTATAGGCCTAAAGTCTTTGGGATAAACGCGTGAGAGATTTTTCCCGCCTTAGGTATAAATATGACCTTTACTTCAGTTCACTTTCTAGGAATGTGATGGCTGATCGCGTTTAAACGAATTAAAAATGGATAATATAGCAGAAAATGATACAACATCAGATTGCCGTTGGCAATTCAATACCTAATGGCCGAAACAAATTCGACATGCGGCAAACTATATATGGAAATTATAGATTTACTATATATGAATATATGAATTCGACCCTGCCAGACGGTTAAAACTTAATATTCAATAGTTTACACCATATCGTTTGATTGATGGCAATGTATGTTCATCTTGCCCAATATGACGGGCCGCATGTGCTACATAGCCTATACCTACACATATTTTGCTTATGGAAAGAATGATTTTAGCAAGGGTACCTGGCACCTTTGACCCCTTTAATTTTCAAACATTTGTAGCAATCTATTCAGATCAGATCTTGTTTTTGGAAAATTTATTTTGATAAACCAAAAAATTGTTAAATTTTTATAGAATTAGCAAAGAAGGTTAAATTGTTAATTCAAAATTGATTGACTTAAAATTAAATTAATAATTGAAAAATTTCAAAAATGTTTTAAAAAAAAGTTTTAAATTTCTTACTTTTAAATTTAGAAATTCAAATTTTAAATCTCTGAAATTTTAAAATTTCCAATTCATAATTTTTGGAATTTTCTTAAATAAGAAATTTTTAATTAATCTTAAAATTATTAACAACTCGATTTTCGAAAATGGTTTATAGAATTGTGAAGAAATAGCCATTTGTTAAATGAAGAGTTTTGACACATACAATTCAGAGTCTCAGAAATGAAACAACACACTTTATGGACACTTTTAAGTCTATAGAATTTTGATGTTAAAATGAAGAATTTTCCTCTAAATTTAAATCTATCTTAGCTTTAGAATAATTATTAATTTACTAAATGAAGAAAATTCAATTTTAAGCTTGAAACAGAATTCCATTCTATATTTTATATTTCAACAATTTAAGATGCCAAATTATTTAATTTTTAATTTAATAATTAATTTTTAATTTTACTAAACTTAACTTTAAATTATCTTAAGTAGCTTCACAATATTTTACGAAATTTTAAAACTTGCGTAACTTTTAAATTCTTAATAATTTTAAAAATCAAAATTTTAATTACTTAAAACTGTTGAGCCAAACTTCTTAATTTTTAATTTGAGGTCTAATTATAAATAAATATTTTGATTTAAATTATAATTTCAAAATTCTAAATTATTAAATCTTAAACCTTAAATTTAAAATTTTTTAATTTATTCAAAAATTGTATATAAATTTCTTGCGGCTTCAGAAATCTTCCACCCAGAATATCAAGATTTGAAATTTTGAAACTTATTATTTATTACTTTACATTTTTCAGGTTCAAAATTGTAAAAATAATTTTAATTATAATTTCCAGGTGAAAACATAATTTTTAAAATATTTCAATTTGTGGATTATTAGCACTTTAAGTTAATAGACGCGCGTCTACCTTTGAATTTTAACCAAATTTCAAAATTCAACAGATCGATATACTCGGAGTTGATCAAATTTTGAATTTTTAAATACAATTTTTTAAATTTAAAAATGGCAAGTTTTTAACATCTAAATTCGTTGTGTAATTCATTAAATTTCCAAATGAAACTAAATAAAGATTTTGGGATCATCTTATATACGACCCGGGTGTTTGGCAGGGAGATGCTTCGTCCCCCGATACTCTTCAATCTCATGTTGGAGTTAATCTTTCGTAAAACTGAAATAACTCACCTCAACATCTTACATTGCTAGTTCAATCAGGTAGAGTTTTCAGCTTCTATGGGACTCCAGATCAATGAGTTCAAAACAAAATACATGATCTCTGGTTAAAGGAGCAACGGCACATCAGGTTTGTATGTACCAGTAATGTTCATAAATTTCATAAACATTGAAATTCGGCTTTTCAAGCTATAAATGATCGAAATCCAATCGTGCATCTAAAATTAACAAAATTTAAATAGACGTTTGAGGGAGTGAAGAGGTTCAAATATTTCGGCTCTCTTATCACTCACGATAAAAGTGTGGGTGAGGATATTAACGTGCGTCTGGCAGCCAGCAGACACTGCTAAAATTTTAACACCTGTCAAGTGCCGTGAAGCTGAAGCTATGTTATGTTTGGATGTGAAAGTTGGGCGCTGACGGGTGACTACGAGAGATGCAATATCGATATTGTATATGAAGTAAAATCTCAGCAAGTATGCTGGCTCGGTCAAGTTCTGCGTACTGATCCGGAACGAATTGTACAGCGATCTCTGAAAAGGGAGTCACCAAATGGTAGGCGCAGAAGTCTCTGTAGGCGACGATGGCTCCTCGGTGTAGAGAACGACTTGGCTTTTTTAGATTGTCTAGGGCAGTATGAAGGTCATGTTCAAAATTGAAACCGTTGGAGCCAAACTGTTGACACAGTAGGGGGCCAGTAGTGGCCTTTAAAAACTGATTCATGGTTAAACATTCTCTTTTGCGTTAGAAAATATCTGGTCAGCCTTTTTGTACGCCCGCAGGTTTAAGTCGATTTAGTTGTTCGGTAGAATGTCTATAGATGTCCTCGTTAGTTCTCAGCTACGAGAGTGCGAGATCGTTTTGCGTACGTACACATATATATGCTTCACCATGGTATAAAAAAACACGAAAGATTTATCTGCTTAAATGTTGTGTTTAATGGGAATGTTGTATACAGAGTAAAATTAAAGGAAGCGTTAAAGAACGTCAGAATCTCAACATCCCAAATATCGATTTTATTTAAAAAAAATTATTTACGAATAATAACAATACTAATAAATAAGATCAAATAACGCAAAAATGCATTATTCTTATTATTAATAATAATAAAAACAAGAAAATATGGAAAACATGAAAAACAATAAGGCTTGATCGGTTTTTAATCTTTATGGTTATTTTGGTAAACATAAGTTAATGTATTGGTTAACACTGTTTCGTGCAGAGTTTTTAATTTGTGTAATTTGGATGCGTTCTATTGGCCTTCAGGGCTTTTTATCTAGTATTAAAAATAGGGTTTACTCTCTAAGTTAAGACTCACCATGGATGGGTGACGTCAATGTGTCAACAATCCATAAACGACGACGATATAATAAAAACAATTCCTAGATTGATTTTGTTAATTAGTTCTAAACTGTAAGTTGACCAAATTTCTTTAGGATCAATGTAAAACTACGTTATAAAACGGTATAAAGAAGGTTATAGCATGGCAAGAGCAGCACAGATAAATCGGAAATATAACACAGAAATTTTTTCTAATTCCATTAAAAACAATTCGTAGATCTCTGACTGTAACCGAAATCGTTCAGATAGCCAGAATTTGTCTGCTAAACGTGGCAGACTGCTCCATGGCCAAATTGATGGATAACAAAACGTGACTGGAATTGGATTTAAAGCAGGTTAATAGGTCAAAATTCTGAGGTTCTGAAAGTACAACAACTCAGTAATGAGCGCAGTTCGCGTAATTTCTTTAAAGGAATTACTGGACTGAACCATACTTTCAGGCCTACGTCAACCGCCATTCGGGACCGGGATGGAAACCTCTGTGTCAACATCGACGCAGTACTTGACGCATGGAGTGGACACTTTACTGACCTGCTTGATGTCCATCATGCGTCACAGACTGTTGTTGAGCCACCTCTAATACAGACTGCGGAGATTTGCACTGAGGAGCCATCCCATGAGGAATTCACTAAAGCCATGCAGAGATTGAAACGAAACCGTGCACTTGGAGTGGACTGCATTAATTCGGAGCTCTTGATATTCGGAGGGGATACTTTGTGGAACTGTCTTTTCGACCTTATTCGATTAGTATGGCGAACCGAAGTTATGCCTGACGAATGGAAAGTGGCCGCGATATGCCCCATCTTCAAGAAGGGAGACCGCTTGAAGTGTGAAAATTATCGCGGTATAGCTCTCCTTTGCACAGCTTACAAGTTACTGTCATACATTGTATTGGATAGAATCACTCCTCTAGCGGAGGGTTTGGTTGGTGACTATCAAGGAGGATTTCGTCCGAATCGATCAGTCACCGATCAGGTCTTTTCGCTGCGGATGATTCTATCTAAATATTATGAGACATCCATCCCCGTACATCAGGTGTTCCTGGATTTCCGGCAGGCCTATGACTCGATCAATCGAGAGAGTTTATGGTGTGCCCTGGAATACCTAGGAATGCCAACAAAACTGGTACGACTATGTAGGATGACAGTGACGCAGTCTCAATGCTGTGTTAAAGTTGAGAACAGGCTATCGACAAGTTTTGTAGTTAACTCGGGTGTTCGGCAGGGAGATGCTCTGTCCCCGATACTCTTTAATCTCATGTTGGAGTACATCTTTCGTAAAACTGAAACACCGCAGCGTAACATCTTATATAGCCAGTCCAATCAGGTGCTTGCATATGCAGATGACATATGCGTGATTGGACTGAATAGCAACGGAGTGAAAGAAATACTTGATCCGCTTGTAGAGTTTTCAGCTTCAGTTGGACTTCAGATCAATGAGTCCAAAACGAAATACCTGATCTCTGGTTTTAGGGACAGTGGTACACCAGATTTTAGTATTGGCCACCACACGTTTGAGGGAGTGAGGAGGTTCAAATATTTGGGTTCTCTTATCACTCACGATAATAGTGTGGGTGAGGATATTAAAGTGCGGCTGGCAGCTGGCAGTCGTTCTTTGTATCCTCTAAGGCCACTGCTAAAATCTAAACACTTATCAAGTACCGTGAAGCTGAAGCTTTACAAAGCGTTGATCAGGCCCGTTGTTATGTTTGGATGTGAAAGTTGGGCGCTGACGGATGAGTACGAGAGATCCTTACATTTGAGAGAAAAATCATGCGTGTGATTTACGGCCCTAAACGCGAAATAGATGGTACATACCGAGCTCTGTACAATTTCGAGATCAGAGATCTGATGAAGATCCCCGATATTGTACATGAAGTTAGATCTCAGCGAGTACGCTGGCTCGGTCACGTTCTGCGTGCTGATCCGGAACGAATTGTGCAGCGATCTCTGAAAGGAGAGCCACCATATGGTAGGCGCAGAGGTCGTTGCCGGCGACGATGGCTCCACGATGTAGAGAACGACTTGGCCTCTTCAGAGTGTCTTAGACAGTATGAAGACCATGCTCAGGATCGAAACCGTTGGAGCCAGGTTGTTGACTCAGTAAGGGGCCAGTAATGGCCTTTAATACTGTTTATTATTATTATTATAGGTCAAAATATGTGCCTTGCCAAAAATAGTGGCAGTACGCTATACTATGCTAAATATAATCACTTAAACTTAAATTAATTTGCAAAAAGAGTTATGTGGCAAGCGATCTGCAGGAACCGGTCGCTCAATCAAGCTTCGTAGAAATAATTCTTCAGTTTCGTATATTCACAAAATCATTTTCACTGCTGACATTGAGGAAACCTCTTTGAAAAGAGGTTTCGTCAAGTAAAAAATAGTTTGGAGAAGAGAACACCGATATGAACCACAAACATACAATCTATATTAATGGTCACTTATAGTACAAAACTTTAAATCAACTAGCATCAGATTACAGAAACGATTATCCAGAGGCAGCAGAGGTATTGTAACACGATTTTTACGATGGCGATTTGATGTCTGAGCAATTTGGACGATGCTCAACGTATTGTTCAACACCTGATCTGTATGCGGAAAAAAGAGGATTTAATATACGGAAGTGGTCATCGAATAGCATCGATCTTATGAATAGTATTCCGGAGGTTGATTAAGAAATTAGGATTAAGGGATTTGATCGTGATTCACAAAGCATTTCTGTACTTGGAGTGAAGTATGTATCCAAGGAAGATGCTTTTAAATTTAAAGTTAATTTAGAAAGAATTGCACTAACAAAACGCTCTGAGGCGTCATTGGGTAGTTGGCGCCAGCCATAATCGCGATTAAAATAATATTCCAGAAACTGTGACTATAGTTGGGGAGGATTATGCCTCAATCAGAGAAAGTTTATATAGATTGGAACCAATCAGAATACCCAGATGGCTACACAATGATTATGCTGCGATAATATATAGTAGAGTGAAAACGGCAAGTGGCTACCGAGTAAATATCGTCACAGCTAAGATAACGGTGTCACCGATCAAAACAATTAGCATTCCTTTCCACGCCTTGAGATCTGTGCGGATTGGCTATCGTCATGTCCAAGGATATGGCAGACACTTGTGTCCAATAGAATGTCATATGTCCTACAGAACACAAACCGTAGTCAAGGAACCACGTACCATCAACCGATAACCCAGCTGACTGCGCTTTGCCAGGCGTGTCTCCGTAGGAATTAACGGTCTACACTGGCTAAGAACATCAAAGAGACATTGGCCAAATAAAATTTTGACAACAGAAAGTTTAGTAGTGGCATTAGGGGAACAAAAAATAAATACGATCGCATTTGTCAACATTCAACCCAGCAACGGTTGACTTTCCAGCCTTTTCGAAAGATGTTCCAAATTTTCAAACCTGCCGTGTGTTTATATTCGGATATCAACGCGCTAATTAATAATAAACCAATCACTAACAATTCCAAATGGACGAATGTTTCTCCATTTGTAGATAAAAACGGTTTATTGAGAATTGGTGGCAGATTGAATAATACAGATATTTTATACGAGATGAAGCATCCAATAATCAATGCAGCCAATCAACAATTCCTTTAAGTGAAGTATATTTGGTTCCGGTGACAGTGTAAGCAGATGACCATTTCAAACATTGCCCGGTGTTAGAGGATCCGTACCGTCCGCTGTCATTTCAAATATAATGTTCGTAAGTTACGCATTGCTTCTATTTGAATTAACAACGTTGTCATATCTTCATATGTCAATCGCGTCTCACCATTGTTAGACTTGCTTGTATCTCTCTATAAATGTTTGCATATTGCTCGTCGAGCATGGAAGCGCCTGTATAATTTTCGCGTATCGCAGCCTATAGACGACTTGCTATATAGCGGTCCACCATAATCCACCCCCGCCGAAACGAAAGGCCCGCGATGATAGGTCCCTCTAGATTGCGGTAACTGTCCCATTAGTGGTTGTTGTGGTTGTGGCTTCACATCTGCCAATGACTGCACAAACTGCATCCTTGCATCTAATGATGTGATATGTTTGCCTTAATATTGTCATCAAAACTTTAAGACCTACATGCAAATGATTAACGTTTTCTGATTGGTATTTTACAAGGCTGCGAGTGGGATAAATTCCTTTATAGTGGTTAAAATAACCATTGGGATTAGACGAGCTAGGTCTGTTAAAGTGGCAAAAGTACGGTTTGGAATAGTAACTAAACCGACTGAATGGTAATGTTGTATTTATTGAGGAGTGAGGAAAAAGTAAAGGCTTATACAATGGATATAAAAGTAATTTTCAAAAAATCCGCACACAACAGTGTTATTAAAAAAATTTGAACTTTTAAGCAGCACAGCACATTGCGATGATCATAACAATATTGCTTATTTATATACATATATTACAAAAATTTTCTTCTTAATCATCTTATTATTTTTTATATGCGCGTATATATATATCGAATGGATTCTGTTATGATCAATATATTCTATATTATTATTAATTTTATATAGAACAACAACAAAATTTTGGTTTTAAGACAAAAACAAAAAAAAGTTGTAAGAATAAAATCATTCGTTCAATAATAAGGTGGAGTTTTATATCCAATACTCCTTATAACGATTGAGTGTATATATGATCAATATCTTATTACAAAAAAAAGTTTATATATGTTTTTTGTTGTTGTTGTTGTAAGAAAATTATTATTATTATTACGATTTTTTTTTTGGTTTCTTAATAATAGTCATTAACTAGAAAGAAACACGGAAAAGAGATAAAATGATTCTTCACTTTGTTCAATTGGAGTTTTCTTCTCTCTTGTACATATGTATATATTTCGATCGATTGTTATGACATACTCTGATGATGATGACACGGTGACGATGTATATATAAGACGTACGTATATATTTGGTACATAATGTTGCGCGTTAAAAGTTCATTGAATCCTAACATTAACAGTAAGGAATACTTTGGAAATGATTACGCTGTTTTTAGATGTGATCGTTCATCATCAACAAGTTGAAAAAAATCAGGTGGCGGTGTACTTATCGCAGTGCATTCAATGGTTTCCAGTATTGCCATAAATTTAACTCCATCAGCTATCGAGCACGTGTGCGTAAAAATCAAAATAAATCAGACGATTCTGTTTATTTATACAGCCTACATTCCAACGAGTTCGTGTAGTGAAAGTTGACGAATTAATTAATCTCACAAAACCAAATGACTTAGTCTTAGTACTAGGTGACTTTAATCTTCCAAATGTAATGTGGAATTATGATCAAGATATGGATTCCTTTCTACCATGCAATATCACATCAGAATCGGAATATGTCTTTCTTGATGCTTTGTTTGGATTTAACCTAAAACAAATCAACAACATAGCCAATGCTCTTGAGAGAATATTAGATTTATTCTTCACAAATATAGATATATTTAAAGTGACAAATTCAAATGAAATTAAGTCAACAACATCCGGGCATCATATGCATACCACCTATAATTTTAAAAAAATAGACCACACTGGACTTCAGCAGTACTTACAAGGTATACAATGGGACGCTGCTTTAAATACTAATGATGTTGCTAACAAATTCTACCAAATTGTATTACAAGGTTTTGAAACCCACATTCCATTGTGCCGGAAAAAATCTAATATTCATCCTCCTTGGTTTGACGACCATCTGATTAATCTGAAGAACTGTAAATCTAAAGCCTATGTTAAAATGATTAAAAGTAGTTTAGAATCGGATAGGACTGTGTTTCTCCAATCCAATGAAGAATTTAATTCATACTTCAAGGTCAAGTACCTCACAATTATTGCAGATGTACAACGAAGCATTTCAACCAACCCTAAACAATTCTGGAAATACTTTAGATCCAAACGAGAAATTGATGGTTATCCAACTAATATGTATATTTGAATGATATTACAACATCAGATCCTAAAAAAATTGCGACATGTTTGCTGATTTTTTTCAATATGTATACAAACCCAAAAACAGTAATTGGTTTACCACTCAATCAAACGTAAATAATAAAGTACTTATCAGTTTACCGGTTATTAGTGATGAGGATATTTTATATGCACTTAATCAGTTTGGTGATGGATGTGGGCCGGATAATATTCCAACGTCTATATTAAAAAAATATGCTAATATTTTAGTAAAACCATTACGGAATATATATACAATCTTTCGTTAACTTCCGGAATATTCCCTGATTCATGGAAAATATCTAAAGTTACACCTATTTTTAAATCGGGTAAAGATATCACCTGTTATAGAGGGATATCAACCACTTCAACCATAGCAAAATTATTCGAACAGGTTGTATGCAACAGCTTTAAAGGAGTCCTACCTCAACATATATCACTCAATCAGCATGGGTTTATGCCTAGAAGATCTACATCTACTAACCTTGTTGAATTTACCAACAAAGTTATTAATGAAATTGAAAACCGCAACCAAGTAGACGTATAGTGTTTACTGATTTTAGTAAAGCATTTGACTCAATCTGCCATCACAAGGCTCTAGAAAGTCTTTACAACTTTGGCTTTGCATCCAACTTCATTAAATGGTTCAACTCATATTTGTCTAGTCGCGTACAATATGTGTCAATTGGAAGCGAAAAATCTAAAATAATCAATGTAACGCCAGGAGTTCCTCAGGGTTCCCATATTGGACCATGGATTTTTCTCGTTTTCATAAATGGAATAACTGAAGTCATAAAATACTCTAATCTTCTCATGTTCGCAGATGATGTAAAAATCTCTCATACAATTAAAGATATACATACATGACACAAAAGTATTACAAGAAGACATCGAGAAATTCAGTGAATGGTGCCACAAAAATTCTTTGCTGTTGAATATTGACAAATGTAAAGTAATGTCTTTTCATCGCAAGAGGAAACCGATTAACTTTGCTTATAGCGTTAATAATACGGAACTGCAAAGAGTTAAAAAAATAATCGATCTAGGTGTCACATTCGCTGAAAATATGAGTTTTAACAACCACATTGACAAATGCATTGCTAAAGCAAATTCTATGTTTGGTTTTGTTAAGCGTTGGACTGGTGAATTTACAAATTTGTCAACTTTATTTTCACTTTATTTTGCGTATATAAGATCGCAAGTTGAATACGCATCAGTAATTTGGAGCCTGTATTATGCTAACCACATCAAAAAGATTGAAAGCATTCAAAAGAAATTTATGATCTTCATTTTAAAGAAAACTGACTGGGACTATTACCATACGGTAAGCCGTTTCATGAGAATATAGCCCGCCTTCCACCATACACGACAAGATGTTTAGAGTATAAAATTTGCACTCTGGAAAATAGACGCTTATTTTTAGACTCAGCTTTCATCGGTAACATCCTGCTTGGTTTTATTGATTCTCCCTACATATTGGAAAATACAGCTATCCATGTTCCAATCAAATCGCTGCGAAATCATCGGTTTTTGGAGATAGTACGCCACTCAACTAACTATGGTGAAAATGGTCCAATCAACAGACTGGCAAAATCATTCAACATCGCTGAAGAAAACTTTGACTTTCATCTCACAAAGGACTGCTTCAATAGGAACTTGAAGAACTATTTTTTAAATTTTAAAACTTAATTTATCAGAAATTATCTGGTAACAACTTTTCAGTTTATTTTTTTTTTTTAAATATACTTTTTCAATCTAATTTTTTTGACAACTTCTAATCTGAAGTACTTAACTTTTAATTTTTAAAATTGTAAAATTTAAATTTAAAATTTGATTATTTTTTTGTATATGAAATCATACTTGTAATGTACTAAATCGATTTCTTTAATATAAATAAACCAATCTGCGTTCTTTGAATCCCAAAACACATTAAGTTGGTCTCTATAACAATTATCCCATTATGCTGTTTCCATTCCGTCTACCAACGATCAAAATTACCCAAAATAATAATTTAATTTTTAATAATACATATATCAACCGGATATGTTAAATTGCTTACGAATATATGTAAGTAAATGGAATTTCTATTGAATCTCTGTCTGTATATACGTATTGTTGGTGTATAATTGATTGTGCTACCGTTTCCAAAACCGGCCTGATGTACATATATATATGCGATGGTACCTGGGTTATTATTTATATATTGCGATCGCCGTGTGCCCATAACATATAATTTAAGGTAATTTACGGATTTTAATGAAGATGTCTATTATATGAAATTGAAATAAGAATTTACAGATTTACTTACTTACGGCTTATTTAATTTTAGGGTTTTGTTGTTATGTTATGTACATCTACTATATACATTCAATAAAGTGCTTTTCGAAACTCGTGGCGGTTTATAAATCCGAATAAAATTGTTTTAATCAACCATAAATTAAACGCGTGTCTCACACCTTTATACTATATATAATGTATATGTCTTATATATTTATCGCGACTTAAGTGATATGCAAATACGGTAATTTGAGATTAGCGCGCGCATATATATAAATCAACCTGTGAACAATAATCAATATCTATTATATATGTACATATAAATTCAATTAACATTAGCGTAATTTTATATATCGTATAAATATATCTTTTGGATCTTAAAAAAAATACAAAAAATTAAATTACAAGAAAAAAAAAGTATATATCGTAAGATACAAATCTTAGGTACTACTGGTTTTTATGCTCTATCACTATATATATATATATATTCATTTATTCCGTGTATCTACTATATAGATATATAGATTTAGACATGTGGATGATCACGACACAATGATGACGATGATAATTATCATGTTTGATTTTTACGTTTGATTGAATTACCAAAAAATAATAAAAATTACCGCCGTCAATCAAAATTCGTCATATATGATCGGAAACTAAAAAATTTGAATTCATTCATAAATAATATTGAATAGATCTATGTACAAATAAAATTTAGATTTGTGCTTCGGAATGCCCTAAATTTAGTTAATCGCCATTTGCGCGGCTAATTTGACAAAACACTGGGTGTTTTGTACATATGTATACGGAAAAATCACGTTTCCAAACGTAAAATTCTTCTAATAAGATATAGGTGCAAAGAGCACAAAGTTTAACTATATGCTAACCTTCATTACTAAAAATAGACAAAAAGTGCTAGACATCACAGTTGCCTCGGATTTTATTAAGAAGGGGGTATAAAACTGGAAAGTGTCCGAAGACCATTCCTTTTCTGACCATTGTTATCTCCAGTACGAAGTGGATACAAAACCCACTAGCATTCCATTCTTCAGGAATAGGAGGAAAACTGATTGGGATTGCTTCAGAACCATTCTGGGTAACGAACCATTTCCGGTATCGGTTCCAAAAACCAAGCTGCATCTACACAGGAGTTTGATGTTCTAGTAACCAACCGGAGAATGTCCAAGAAAGCGGGAAACACAAATGCTGCTCTAGATAGGGACTGTTATAAGGAATAGTCCACAAAACCTACAAGTTCGAGCTTAGAGCAGCCGAAACAAGGGCCTTAATGCTATACTGTGGTAACATACAGGAGTCCACGGAGGCGACCAGGCTACGCAAGGTGATATGTTCTATAGTCCTTCCATCCCGAGCTATCTACAACGAACGGATGGTTCATGGACTACGGGTAGTAAGGAATCCCTGGAACTATTACAAGAAACGCATTTCCCGGAGTCCTCGGTACTAGCTCCAGAGAGACCCATGAGAAATAGGGGTGAAGATTTCGTAAGTCATATAGTAAATAGGTGGAATATTCTATGGGCAATAAACAGTTTTAAGCCATATAAGTCGGCAGGACCTGATAGCATTATCCCTTCGGATATCCAGCGAACTATTGACTTAACCCTACCCTGGCTGGAAGTTATCTTCAAAGGCAGCCTAGAACTCTGTCACATTCCTAGAAAATGGACTGAAGTAAACTAAATATTTATACCTAAGGCGAGAAAAAGTTCTCACTGCTATCCCAAAGACTTTAGGCCTATAAGCTTATCCTCTTTTCTATTAAAATCACTGGAAAAACAAATATAGGCAAGGACACACAGCATGCATATATCCCAAGGTAGGCGGGATATAAAGATACCGGTTGCGTCATGTAAACTGCTGATTCAGGAAGAAGCAATAAAAGAAACGAATATCAGATGGTCAAACGCTAGTTTGTGTGTGTAATAACCAGGCAAATTTGGCCTAGACTTGACCGGTCCAGATCCGGCCAACTGATATCGCTTCGACGACACCATATTTTTTGAGTCCCACGTTTTTGTGTGTCGTTGAACTTTTGATTTTTGGCAGGATAAACAGGATTGTGCCCAATCGGGCACGTCTTTGATTATGCTGGGCCAAAAGTAGCGAGCAGAAATCAATTTATGAGTTGCGCGGACACCGCAGGATGCAAGACACCGTGTAGCGTGTCGAAGATGTTTCGACGTAGTTGCTCTTGTTCTTGTGCGATTTTGTTGCAGTCAAAGTGAGTCTCGACCGTGGCCGTTTCGTTTGCTGTTGTTCAACGTTATCGGTACCTTTTTTATGAAAACGGTTGGAACCTACAGAGGTTCCGCACTTAATACCACAATGGGCCCATGGTGCAAAAGGTATCGCTTCCTTGGACATGCTGGATATTTGTGGTGAATTGACTGATGTAATCCAAGTGGCTTGCTTGTCCTGGGTTGCGTTCAGTTTTAGACTGTTAAAGTCCCGACCCTCGACAAAATATCTAAAGTGTTTGACTGCTAATATATCTTGCGAGTAATTCCCGATCAAAGGCAGATTATTTCTTTTCGGCATCCGAGAGTTTCTTTGAGAAGAATCCCAGGGGATCGCAACACTTTTCGTTATACTGTTGCAGGACTGCTCCGACAGCAGCATTTGACGCATCAGTAGTAATGCTGAGCTTTGAGTCGCTCTGTGGATTGTAACAAGAGTGTTGTTTTTGCAAATTCAGCCTTGATTGACGTGAATGCGTGTTGCCATTCGTCAGTTAAAGAGAAGTTTTCGACGGTCTTGTGCTTACGTAGTAGGCGATATGAATTGATGTGAGTATTTCAGCGAGCTTTGGAATGAATCGGTGGTCTACTACTTACCATGCCGATGAATCGCTGAATATACGGTTGATTGAAGTGGGAGCTGGGAATTCTCTAATGGCATTGGTTTGATATTGTGAAGCCATGACGAATTTTAAGATGTTGATGTGAACATTAAACTCGACAAGCCTGTGGAAAATAATTTCGAGGTGGAGTTTGTGTTGCTCCTCAGTTTGCGGTGCCACAAGAATTTCGTGAATGTATAGACGAAAACGAAGTCGAGATTCTTCGGGAATATGATGCTAGCCTCTGATGAGATCAAGTTTAGAGAAAACTTTGAAGCCATGCAAGTGCGTGGAGAAGTATCAAATGTGGGGTATTGGATAGCGATCCCGTATCGTAATTGAGTTTTTAATTGCCGATAGTTTGCACATAGGCTCCATCGTGATCTTTCTTCTTGACCATGTGTAGCGCGCAAGAGATTGAAGATGTCGATATTCGACAAATTCCTAATTCCACGTTGGGTTGGAATTCTGCTTGTGCAGCTTTGTGGCCGGAAGTGCACACATTAAATAATGAATAATTCACTTTGCAATTCCTTGCTGGAATAACCGAAAGGTGAGCGCCTGCAGTGTCGACTAGATAGGTGATTTTGTTTTTTTTTTGCGTGCGGAAATTTTGCAGGAGTTTGCTGCATTAAAATCGTACTTTCTCAGTATCGATGCTTGTCCAAAATCAATCAAAACACTTTTTGAGGATGAACTATATTTATTTTTTGTGCACAGCCAAGCCACAATTTTTCACGAAAAAATAAAAAAATTAAATAGAATCATACGATGTATGTTGTGCCAAAGTTACAACTGCGATGAGAGACAAACTAGAACAGTCAGCGTTTGAATGAGTATTATTAACCAAAAAAATTGAGTGAGATCATGTTGTCGAATCATTAAATATTTTTAGTAACCGCATGTTACAAATGAAATAATTTATTATTCGAGGAAGTACGACATGTCAATAAATTTGGCACAAAAACCGGCAATAAATTGATAGAAATCTTTAAAATGTTTCAGGAATCGTTCATCAGTTTTAAAAATGTTAAGAAAATCGTGGGATTTGTGTTGTGTCTCCCAGACACTAACGCTGATGATGAAAGTGTTTATTCTATCATCACCGATTTGTGGATACCAGAGGAGTCGAGATTAAGCATTAAAAGATTAAAAGCGAGAGCAGAACCTAAAATATTCATGCGAAGAATTTTAACCATTACTAGGGAGTAATGAGAAATTGCTGAAACAAATAAGCTGCTTAGCCAAATACATAATTAAACTGATTTATTTTTGTATTTTTGATTTATTTATTGGGACAACAAGACTGAATTAAATAAACGAACTCGTCGAAAGTGATCGCCCATACATTTTATAGCGATCGTTTACCAAAAGATGACATTTAAACATAAAACATATTAGAAACCTATAGAGATCGTTTATATTCCTCGCAAAATGAGATCACGAAAAATAAAAAATTTAAATTAATCGCGAGACTTGTTAAATTATGATAATTGCGATCACTATCGCTTTTCGATCGATTACTATTGCTTTGATTATGACATCAAAGTTGCATCAATGATCACACCTTATTCATGTATACAATACAAAATTAATTAGAATGCATTCAAGAACATGACCGTTTACTATTGAATTAATTAACGATCGCGACCAATTTAACACGTAACAGCGAATACTTTATTACACACATAACAATCAACGTCTAATTACCACATTTTAAATAAAATTTCTATCAACTCATTGTTATCATTTTCGTGTTTTAAAATTATTTGTAAACCAACACCCCAATGCTATGATGTACAAAAAATAAAAATAAAAACATTAATTTATATAAATAAAATTTAATAACAGAGTGATTTTAAAATTGGATAAATTTGTTTTCTTATTTATTACAAAAAAAAATTAATATCGATTGTGAGAAATTATAAGAAATATGTACAAAATATATTTTTTATATATTATAAAGGCTGGAAATCTTAAAGCATCTTTCTATATATACTCGTATATACACGAGAAATATTAAATTATATTTTTAAGAATTTAAATCAGTATCTTGTTATATTATCGTAATAGGTGCGAGGGAGGATGATTTAATATAACAAAAATGCAATATTTTATTGTTTCCATTTTGGATTTATTTATATATAAACGAAGATTGTGTGAAAAATGCTTAATCTCGTGAAAATGCACAGTAGACATATATTTGACACTAATAAGTAGTGTGCGGAAATTCGGCCATGTAAATAAGTGTAACGTGCGATCGAGTGCAAAATATCCATTAAAAGTATTATTAATTTTCTTATCGATATATATGTACAAATAAGACCATTCGGCCATAATAAATATGTTTTTATGTATAAACTCGAGGTAAGACACAGAGTTAAAAAAAAATATATAAAAATATTGTTTATAAGATAATAAAAAATAAAAATAAAAAAATCTTTAAGAAGGAAAATATATTAAATATTGTGTTGTTATAATATTTTTGTGCGCTGTAATATATTATTCGCTAACGATTAACTCCGGGCTAAGGGCGTGAGCCAATCGTTATAAAATTTATATTTAAGTAAAACACATTAATATCGTATATATATATATATATTGTTGGGTATATATATGTAGCTATATGGTGCGAGAAATTCTTTGATCGGTTATCGCGCAGGGAATAGGTTAAAAGTTTAATCAACAAAAACATTTTTTTTTTTTTAAATATTATTAGTTGTGAAAATAAAATTGGAAATCATTTTATTTTTGTTTTAATTTTTCGGGGCAATTAAATTTGGATTATTATTGGTAACACGCTAACGGTGATATAATTATAAGCGCATATATTTCGTTATTTATTGTGTGGAATGAAAAATTAACGAAAAAAGTTGAAAAAACATATTTTATCTCGAGAGTTTTACAAACACAAAAACAAATACACACGTGGTGCCAGGAACTTAATTATATAATAATAAAATTTACTGGGGAAAAACTTGGCGTGCATCTGAAAATTCCCGTGGAATTACACCAACAACTATCCAATTAGCTAAAATTTCGAGGGAGTCATGAACATATCGCCTGAGTAGAATACAGTACCCTAAAGGGTATACGCAAAAATACAATCTAAACAATAATAATAAAAAAATACATCAAAATTTTTCGATACCAAACTATAGCCAACCTTTTGAAGCACTCACATAGTAAAACACACGAAAAATTGTCTTGTATCATTGCTAGATAATTTTCCGTGTGTTTTACTATGCGAGCGCTTGACAAGGTCAACTAAACTTCGGTATCAACATTTTTTTTTTTACTAAAACTTGATTTACAATTTTTTTTTTATTTATTCATATTGATTACACCCAGACCCCTATACAAATATATAATTTGAACACATTTGAATTCATATAGAATTTTTTTTTTTTTTTTTATTGTTTTAAATATTACAACTGATTACATATATCATTTAGTAATTTCTCTATCTTTCATATGTTCAATTTGCAGCGATATAACCCATTAGTTAGTCTCTAAAAATTTGGCCACCCTATTGTAGTCTTCCCAATTCCAGTGGTTTCTTTCTTTGGAGCCTTCGTACTCCATTTGTGTTACTCAGCATACCACGTAACTCAACATTTTCATATTGACCAAGCCGTTGTATGTGTTTCTTTGCATGAATTGTTATTTCATCGCTGACGTTTTCCATCCGGAGGTCCCTATGTAGGTTATCGTTTCTTATGTACCAAGGAGCGTTCACTATTCCACGTAACACTTTATTTTGAAAAGCTTGTATTATTTTAATATTGGTTTTCTTAGAACAGCCCCAAAGCTGAATACCATAAGTCCACATAGGTTTTACAACTTGTTGGTATAGTAGCAACTTATTAGGTATTGACAGCTCTGAATACCTTCCAATTGGCCAATACATATTTCTATATTTAATGTGTAGTTCCTCCTTTTTCTTTTTAATGTGCTCTTTCCATTTTAACTTAGCATCAAGACTCGAGAGTCATGCCAAGATACTTGGCTGTGTTAGCATAGGGAACTTGTTTGGAATTTAGTTCTATTGGTATCCAGTTAACTATTTGATTGGTGAAGTTAACGTGCGTTGATTTTTCTTCATTTAGCTTAATGCGCCATTTTTTGGTCCAGTTACTAAGTTGGTTCGTTGCTATTGTTGTGCCGCTTGTGTTTGGTAAATCACTTGTGTAAAGTAAATACAACACTAGCCCTAGCACGCAACCTTGGGGAACCCCTGCAGATATCCTCTTTAGCTCGGAAAATTTTTCTTCACATCTAACGCGAAAATATCTGTTATCAATGTAAGATTTCAATATCTGAAATTATTCTTTTGGCAAATCTCGATGCAGTTTATATTCCAATCCAAGATGCACTTTATCGAAGGCCTGTGCTACATCCAGAAATATTGTTTAGCATATTTTTTTATTTTCAAGTGCATCTTCAATAATACTTGTAATCCCGTGAATTTGCTCTATGGTGGAGTGGTTTTCTCTAAATCCGAACTGATGTGGTGGTATTAGCTTTCTCTCAAGTATTATAGGTTTCATCCTTTTGTATAACAGTTTCTCAAAAATTTTCGAAAGTACTGGAAGCAGAGAAATTGGCCTATATGACTTTTTATTATTAGATGGTTTGTTCGGCTTTGGTATCATAATTATTTCTGCTACTTTCCATTGCAGAGGTACATATTTCAGTCGAAATGAAGCGTTGATTATATGAAGAAGTTTTCGTACCCCTTTCTCAGGAAGTGAATTCACTATTTCACCTGTAATTAAATCATAGCCAGGAGATTTTTTCATATTTATGTTATGGCTAATTTCATTTTTTAACTCTCGTAGAGTTACAGGTGGTATTTTCCTACAATCCTCCTTGTGCACTGGTATTATATTTTCATCCGCTGATTGTCTAGCATATGGTTGTAACGTTTCTTCAAGATGAGATGCGAAAAGTGCTGCTTTCTGTTTTGCACTTATTACCCAATTTCCCTCATCATTTTTTATTGGCGGTATTTGATAATTTGGTCTTTTTAATGCTTTTGTAGCTTTCCATAGAGAATACTCTGTTTCTTTAGTGTCTGTAAGACTACGAAGATAACGGGTGACCGATTCATTTTTAGTTCTCTAATTCTTTGCTTAAGCTTATTGCAGAGGTAATTAAAAATTATTTTGCTTTGTGGTGCTCGGTTTCTCTGCCATGTTTTCCTTGCTTTCCGTTTTTCATTAACCAAGTCCCTGATCTCGACTGGATAAATGAAATTATTACGCTCCTTGTTTTGGATTACAGGGGTGCTATCCCATGCTGCTTGTTGTATATTATTGATTAATAGTTCCACTTCATTTTCTAATTGAACCGGATCCTTGATTGGTACAAGAAGATTGGTGTTATCTTCAACCAATTTCCTAAATAATTCCCAATTGGTTTTGTTATTTGTTAGTCTAGGTGGATTTTCCTTATTAACAATCGTGGAACTAACAGTCATAATGACGGGCGAGTGGTCCGATGAGAGACTTTCACTATTTTCTAGAAAAATGTGATTTTCGGATGTATCTCTTGTAATGTAGAAATCAATTAGATCCGGAGTTTTGCTTGTGTCAGTAGGCCAGTACGTTGGTTTTCCTCCTGAATGAAATTCACAATTGTGAGCTCGACCAGCGGCGTATAGTTCTCTACCCTTTGGAGTTGTTAATCTTGGCCCCCAGAAAGTATTTTTTGCATTGAAATCACCTCCAATGATAAAATTAAGTCCTAGCTGGTTCAATAACTTTTTATAATCCTCTTTATTTAAATTATATCTTGGAGGACAATAAATTGAACAGACATTGAATATTTTTTTATTGTCAAGTTGAATGCTGATAGTAGCTACCTGCATACTTTCTTCTTCAATTTTTATTCCCTCATGATCTTGAATATTTTCTTTCACAAATATTGTTGATCCCCCTCTTACTCTTTCTGCTGGATGTAAAGCGTGATAAGAAACGTAACCACGTATTTTGGTGTATGAGGTTCTAGTAAGATGGCTTTCTGATATTAAACATATATCAATTTTTTCAGTATTTAAAAAGATCTCTAACTCTGGAATATGTTGGATTATTCCATTTGCATTCCAGATTACAATTCTTAATGTTTTACTTATCATATTAGTTTAGTATAACATGGATGTTATTTCATCCACTGTTTCTCGGCTATCTAGTCGCCTGTTCAAAGCATCTATGGATCTCTCTTGTCTTATAAGCCGTGTATTTAGCGTTTCGATGCTTTTAAATATTTTTTCAAGCATAGATGTATCTTTGGAGTCTTTGAAATTTACTGATTTGTGTGGGGTCGTACTTTGTAGCCCGGATGCCACCACTTGTGAAAACGACTTGCGATCAGTTACTTTACTCGATATAGGTGGTAAAGTTTCCTAGGTTGGTGTTTACGCTATTGGCTATCAGCGTTTTATAATATGATGGACCTTGCCGTGATTTGTCTCTAATTTTTTGTAGTTCTTTAGCTACTATGCACCCTCTGTAGTTTGCAGGATGTTGCTCTTTGCAGTTCACACATGTTGGAGGGGAATTTCTATTAGTGGACATGCCTGAGCAGCATGCCTTCCAAGGCACTTTACACATCTTGGCTCTCTATTGCAGTATTTTTGCGTATGGTTAAAACCTTGGCACTTCTTGCATTGTACTATAAGCCCAGTGGATTTCCGTAGAGCTTCTATTTTAACCCTCATATTTAAAATAGCTCTTATATTAAAGATGGCTTCTATCTTTTCTTTGTTATTGAAAGTTAACATAAATAACGGGAGACCTCTTTTAGTAACTTTAAATTCGGACCCTTGTTTGACCTTCTCTCTTTTTATTATATTTGCTGCATTTTCAATTTGCAGTCCTTGTCGTTGGAGATCTTCCATAATGTCTTTTATTGCACAGGTTGGATGGAGGCCCCTTGCCATAACCTTTATTGGGCGGTTGCTTTTATTTTCATATGTATACCATTCGATTTTCTCTAAATTAAGCTTTGTTGATAATGCTCTATAAGTATCGGAGTCCGGTGTGTAGATTTTCCATACATTGTTGTTTAAGGATGTTACTCTGTATTCCTTATCTGTAATGGATTTCAAAATATTTTGTACAGCTCCATATTCGGTTATACCAATAATATTAATTGGTGGTGGTTTTTCTTCTTTCGGTGGTTTGCTTTCACTTTTATCTCGTTTATCCTCATGGGGCGGTACCTTTGCCTCCTTCCTATTAGTAGATTCTGTCTGCGAGCTACTAGCTACTTCCGGAGAGTATTCTACTTTCCTTTTCTTGCTTGGACGTTTTTTCCGTTTGACAATCCATTCGGTCTCTTTTGTTAACTCCTCCTCATCAGTATAGAACTCTGTAGTCTCGTTACTAATTTGAGGTTCATCATTGACTTTGGTTAAAAAACCTTTTCTCAATTCTTCATTTTCTTTCGTCAGCACCATAATTTTGCTACTAAGCTGATGCGTCATCTTTTCAATTTCATTGATTTTTGCGAGAAGATTCGCATTTTCTCTTTGTAACTGAGAGTAACCAGTTGATGATGGCATCAGGCTTGAAAGCCCTTCTTGTGATAACAAGTCTAAGTTAAAATTTCCGCTGGCACCACTTCTGGCATTAGAAGCATCGGCTTGATCAACTAACGAGTTAATACTATTTTCTTTTGTAGGGGATCTTCTTATATTTGGTCTTCTTTGGAACGGATTTGATGTTCCCGGGTTATTGTCCTCTTCAGAATCCATTCTGCATAAAGCGTGGATTTACCAATGTTGATATTGGTGTACCACCTTAATTTAAATGGACACTAAACTCATCGAGCCAATAATTTTGGCCGGGAGTGTATATAAAATAATTAATAAGAAGCTAACACTGCACTTTTAATTTTTTTCACAATATGTACTTATAAAATAATTAAAAAAGGAACTACTAACACTGCACTTTTTGACTATTTTATTTTTATTTTATCGCTTACTTTATCGATTTCACGTCCAAACCCCGCAACGATTGAAATCAAGTGAATTCATAGAATAATGCAACTTAATAACAAAACAAAACGCAAAGATTTCTCGAAATTTCCTGTTGGTTTAAACATTTAAAGCATTTATAGACGCATTTGGAATGTTGAAGGCATACTGGTGCCCCACATTTCCCACAAAACTATTATACTCATGACATAATTGGCAATTTCGTCTCTTTGGCAAAACGATGACCCCATTGGAATTTTCTAGTTTTCCAAAACCAGTTTCCAGTTATTAAAAAATGTTTAAAAAATAGATTTTAAGATTTTTATTTGTCACAAATAATTAATAATAAAATGAAATTCAAATTCTTAGAGTAAAACAGACACGCTTCGTCAACATCCACGTTTAGGTACATCCTTGAAATTATTAACATTTTTTTTAACTGTCAGGGTTTTGTCAATATAAAATTAAAGGCGTTGATTAAAACTTAGCTGGTCGGGGTATCAAAACCTCAAATATCGCTTCACTTGTTATAAGGTTAGCGTCGTCCCGGCTTAACGCCTCAACGGCCAATTTTATTGGCTCTAAAGCTTCTAGTAATAATAAAGCAAGGTTATTATGGCTAACGAATTCCATCGCGTCTTACAATCCAAAATTAAACATAATTAATTTCCCTCTTGCTTTTAATATCTTATATGTCTTTAACAAGACAAATCTTACGCACCTGTTCAATTGGAGCTTTATATTTCGCTGAGATTTATTGAGGTTTGATATTTAAAATGCCCACGTTTTCTCCATAATCCCATTCATCGCTGGTGGGACAGTTCGATATATTTTTCACCATCGCTACAACATTATTCGTCGAAGCAACAATATGCAATTTTAATTCTAATCCGAATTCTTGATTTTCGTTATTATCACGCCGCAATGATTGGCGAATGTAATCGCAATTAACGATTGCATTTACGCTGAAACCATTTTCAGCTACTAATCTAGAAATAGTTTCGGTTAATTTTACTGTAGGTTCACTTTTAAAATTAAAATTACTTGGTTTCATGTCTTTTGTCTGAGGTTCGTCATTACCATGCAATTTTTTTGATGGTCCTGCATTATCTTCAAGAACTGGTCGCTTTCCGAAAAAATTGAGAATTGATTTAAATGAGTAATAAGGCGCTTGTACTTGATCCCTTGGACGATAAATACTTGTTGAGAAATTTTACATCGTGCTCTAACAGTGAAAGAATCCCACTTTTCGGATTTAGCCATTTTGGAAGCTAAAAATATATTTAAACGTTAAGATTTTCATATAAATTTATTCATACGTGTATTAAGAAAATTTTAAGTTACCTTTTAAGTTTTACGAAATAATTTTTCTATAACTACTTGACATTAAATAAAAAAATTATATTTTTGTTTTCCGCTAAAAATGTAATGCGCACTGTCAAATCAAATTATGTATTTTTTTTTCTCGAACAGGACTGTGCAAACAAATTTTGTTAACAATAAACAACAACATCATTAGGAATGAGGAAATGGAATTTTCCAAATTATGTCGGAGCCATTAATGGCAAACATATTGCCATCCATGAAAACAATACCACCAAATACCAGATCACAACACTACAACTACAAACTATAAATTTGTGATGGTAGATCTTTGAGGAATATTTAAAAGGTCCCGTTCGGACAAGCCCTTCCGTCCTATAAATTAAAACTACATGGGAAGCAAATGCTAGCAAATACAGCTAAACTATACCCTCACTATTTTCTCGGTAAGTTGTTAACGGAAACTATGTACATTTATTGTATAAAATAAAACAATTTAATTTCAGGTGATTTGGCTTTTCCTCTAATGGAAAGTTTAATGAGACCTTTTACAGGGAATTTTTTTATCAGATGATAAATTGATATCCAATTATCGTATTTAAAGAGCTCGAAGAACAAAGAGACTCTCTTTGATGTCTTCGGGATTTTGGTTGCAAGAGGGCGAGTTGTTTTGACAACCCCTGATTGGCCTGGTAGGCCAATGGAGTTATGGAATCAATCAACCTTTATCTTCTCTTAGACGAATAGGGTAGGATAAAATCGATCGAGTTGGGGTGTAGTTAGACTAGTTTCCACTTTAGATCTCACGTAAGCAAAATACAGTGAAAATAAAATTTGCTTATCCTTAAATTCTCCAGTTTAACGTTTTACAAAGCCAAACATAGCGTTTGCTCTAGCAATATAGACATAAATATGCCAGTTGAAATTAACATTATCGATGAAAGTAACGTCTATCGATGAAACTAACGTCAGTTATCACATGACCTCTGTGCAATTCTATGTTACTTATTTTATATCCAGTAAACAAAGAATTATTTTTACGATGATTCTTGATGTTTAAGTGCATAGTGAGTTTTGATCACACCACACTGAGTAAATATGAGCGCACATTTGAATTCTTTATTAGTTTGGTTATCTGACCGATGAAGCCAATTAAAATCCAAGGTGCAATGTGTGATCCTTTTGTAACAAGGATATCTTGGACTTCCCTTTTCCAATTATTGCATATTGCAACCAGTTTGGTAATAGGGCTTGAACCAATTAATATATTCGATTGAAAACCCGAATGCAAAGAGACTCTTAACTGCTTTGTGGTGACATATAGAATCAAATGCTTTACTGAAATTTGTTTTGATACTTTCCATTTCTCGGGAAATACGCCAGTGATTAAAGAGTGATTGATAAGCTTATAATATAGATGATTGTATATTATTAGGACCACACCTATCTCCAAAACTGGACCAGGCTTATAGAATATTCTCAAAGTCAAATTGGCTGGGTTCCCCTCAATTTCACGTTTAGATCGAAAATATTTCCAAAATTGTTTTGGATTTACTTTGATTTTGTGTTGAATATCAGTTAAATAAGACCTGTACTTTTACTTAAGTATAGCTCAAATTCACCGCTATATTGTAGGAAAGTGTTTTGATCCTACACCATCCCAATTTTCAACATTTTAACACATGCTTTACAATTTTAATCCTTCTAATTTATGAGTGGGTCCAAACCATGGAGGATGAGTACTCGATGCTGTGTGTGTTAAATAAAGGCACATGAAGGTCAAAGCCTTGCAAGATGGTTTCATAAAATTGGTCGACATTTCTGTTAACCTTCCTCGCATTTAAAACATCATTTCCAATTCATCGCTTCTAAGTACAATTGTATTTATATTGCTGATTATGGTCGGATGTTTTCGATAAACAATCGGTTATATCAAATAAAATGCACAAAGATTTTTGGTTAATATCACTTGCGACAAATGAATTGAGCGACTCAGTTACTTTAAAAGTATCTAGTTCATTGGTGAAGACAAATATTTCAATATTCCCATGAGGCGGCAAATATTTCAATGAGATCAAATTTATCGAGAGAGACAGGGGCAGGAGGAACCCGAATGAACCATAAAAATATGAAAACCCTATTTACATATATGAATTTAAACCCGTGCGAATTCTATCCAATACTAATAAAATAAAACTCAAAATTTAGGATTTTTTAAGTAATAAGTATTTTCTGCCGAAAGAAGTTAATTAGAAACTCTCCTTAACCCCTGTATATCATTTTAAATTGTGGTATTCTTACAAAACAAATACAAAAATATATTTAGTTGTTGGTCACCGTACTTCTAAGCATCGGAAAAAATTTAAGTAAGTTTGCTTTAATATGCAATAGGCCAGCTACGCAAAGTACTATATTCTAGTCCTTCCATCCCGGGTTATCTACAATGACCGGATGGTTCATGGACTACATGTATTGAGGAATCCCTAGAGCTATTACTAGAAACGCATTTTCCGGATTGCTCGGTACTACGAAGTCTATACCCATGATAAATAGGGGTATAGACTCCGTAAGTCATATAGTAAAAAGGTGGAATATCCTATATAGGCAATAAACAGTTTTAAGCCATACAAGTCGGCAGGACCTGATGGCAATATCCCTTCGGATATCCAGCGAACTATTGACTTAACCCTACCCTGGCTGGAAGTTATCTTCAAAGGTAGCCTAGCACTATGTCACATTCCTTGAAAGTGGGCTGAAGTAAAAGTAATATTTATACCTTAGGCGGGAAAAAGCTCCCACTGCTATCCCAAAGACTTTACGCCTATAAGCTTATCTTCTTTTCTGTTGAAAACACTGGAAAGACTAATAGAGGCTTACATTAGAGGCTCAATCAAACCGGGTGAGTCGTCGGGATCTCATCACGCATACTGTAAGGGACGATCGATGGAAACAGCTCTCAACTCCCTTATAGGCCCGATTGAGAAATCACTTGAATATAAGGAATATTCAATTGTAACCTTCTTGAATATAGAGGGGGCCTTTAGCAACGTCAGACCAGGAGCAACCCTTCCGTGTCTGGGGGTAGACGGGTCACTCAGAGGCTGGATAGATCATATGCTTAGAGGCAGGCTCGTGACAGCTTATCTGGGTTGGGACGTCTGCCGGCAGATACGTGAGCAGATGGACACCTCAAGGCGGGATTATATTCCCCTTTCTTTGGAACTTGGTCATAAATGACCTGTTACTAAACCTGGAAGGACAAGGCTTCAAGGTGGTTGCTTACTTGGATAAAGTTGCTATTGCGGTTATAGTGGGTATTGTATTAATTAAAACAATAATAT
This sequence comes from Tipula unca, assembly GCA_951394425.1. Taxonomy (NCBI): domain Eukaryota; kingdom Metazoa; phylum Arthropoda; class Insecta; order Diptera; family Tipulidae; genus Tipula; species Tipula unca. Next base: position 11,307,592 of record OX596382.1, read on the forward strand.
TTACACAATATTTGTTTATATATTTATATTATAATTTTTGTACAATTATAATTTAGTTAATTTTATGAGTTATATATATATGTTCTCGTAAGTGTGTCCCGATTGTATTACTTCCGTATTACTACTGAATTTTGCAAATCATCACGATATATTGAATATGCTGATTTATGTTTTGGTTGCATACATTAGAGAATATCGATAATCGATAATAATCGATATTCTCGAGTATCGAAATATTTTTATTCAGCAATTGAGCAATGTCTCAAAACTAAGCGGCGCGGACATAAATATTTTTGCAACGGCCGATACTATTTATTTTAGTAATTGTTGTGCCGCTACACGGTCTTCGGTAAATATCCTAGTACGCTGAGTGAGCGTATGCAGTGCGCGCTTGGCTACCGCTCAGAGTGGGCACGCGGCTGCGGACTGAACGCAAACCCACAGAAAACGGAGCTGGTTCTCTTTACCAGGAAGCACAAACTTCCTCAATGTGACCCGCCAACATTAAATGTTACTCGCTTGATCTTTACGGATAGAGCAAAATACCTCGGACTACTTTTGGACAGCAAGCTAAGCTGGAAACCAAACATCGTAGAGAGAGTAAAGAATCCTACTATAGCCCTCTACTCTTGCAAAAATGCCATTGAAAAGAGATGGGGTATGGAGCCCCACATAGTACACTGGCTCTACGTCTCAGTGGTCAAACCTATACTGCTGTATGGGGTTGGCGTCTGGTGGCCAGCGTTAAAAATTATGGCCAACCTTAAACTATTGATGAAAGTTCAAAGAACGGCCTGCTTGTGTATAAGTGGGGCTCTCGGGAGCACACCTACTCAAGCTCTGGAGATTCTCTTTCATCTTACTCCCTTCAATATTGCGGCCGAGCAGCTTGCATCTTGCACAGCCATTCGACTCAAATCCATATCTATGTGGACCTGTAACAATGCAGGCACTCATCTATAATCCTATGCAACAGGGGTATTCCGGAAGCTACCGACTACGCTATTCCTTTGCCATCTGCTGAGATAAGATTCCAAACTGAGTTTCCCACCAGAGAGGCCTGGGTGAACGAAACGGTTATGGACAATGAGGCGCTAAACTTCTTCACGGATGGCTCAAAAACGGATAGAAGGGTTGGCTGCGGAGTATTCTGTGAGGCACTAGGGGTTAACCCCTCTTTAGGCTAGTCCTTTAGGACGGCCACCCTTACCTAACCTAACCTAAGCTTGCTTTAATATGAAATTTTAACAAATATCACGAAATTTGCATAAAAAGCACCCTCAGCCCCTATGACTTAAATAAAGTTTTAGCAAATTATTAATTTGGTTTGTGCTCAGTTTCTTTAACATTTCTTCATTTCTTCTGGATTTTTATATATTACAGACCAAAAGTTGTTGGTCGCTAAAAATATTTTTTTAAATCCTGGTTCATATTGTGCGTCCATATTTCAACGTGTCCAATTCGGAAAATTACCAAAATAGTAAAGCCTAAATTATTGTTATGTCCAAAATTTTTTTCATTTTAAATATTTTATGAATTATTCAATAATCTCAATGGACAAAAAATGGACAAAAATGTATAACTGGCTATCGAATTACGTGCAGCCATAATCACGTTATGTGACGAAGTGTGCTCATATGGATAAATTGCTAAGAAACTCGAAATTTCAAATTCTACTATAGTGGGTATTGTATTAATTAAAACAATAATATTTACACAATATTTGTTTATATATTTATATTATAATTTTTGTACAATTATAATTTAGTTAATTTTATGAGTTATATATATATGTTCTCGTAAGTGTGTCCCGATTGTATTACTTCCGTATTACTACTGAATTTTGCAAATCATCGCGATATATTGAATATGCCGATTTATGTTTTGGTTGCATACATTAGAGAATATCGATAATCGATAATAATCGATATTCTCGAGTATCGAAATATTTTTATTCAGCAATTGAGCAATGTCTCAAAACTAAGCGGCGCGGTCATAAATATTTTTGCAACGGCCGATACTATTTATTTTAGTAATTTTTGTGCCGCTACATCACTCCCCTCCTGGATCGAAAACCGTAGTGTTTAGAGGTGAAATCTCACGGTCTTGTGGACACTACGATTTTCGACTGGGTTAAACACAAGTATTCCGTATGCTGGCTTGAGCCTGTCGATGCCAATTGTCGTGAGTTTTCCATCGATGTCCACAACAAAAAATTTGCGCAATTTACGGGTTACTGGATATGGTCCAGAATACGGTGTACTCAAAGGACTTTTAACTCTATCAATGCGAACAAATACATGTGAGCAATTTTCCAGATTTTTGGGGATATATGTATCCTGTTTGGTCGGATGTCTCGGTTCTGTAGGAACTAAAGCTCTCATGTTGGTACGAAGCTGCTTTATGAAATCCGAAGTATCTGTGTTTGGGTTCGAATTTTGATCGTTGATGAAGAATTCACCGGGAACCTTGATGTTTTGACCATACACTAGTTCTGCTGGAGTGCAGTTGAGGTCTTCCTTAACTGAGGTTCGAATACCCAATAGTACGGTTGGAAGATCGGAACTCCAATGGGATGTATTGCATCGAGCTGTTAAAGCGGCTTTAAGTTGCCTGTGGAATCGCTCGACAAGACCATTCGCTTTTGGATTATACGCTGTTGTCCGAATGCGATGTGAACCTAGGAGCTTCGTGAGCTCGGTGAACATTGTTGATTCAAATTGTGTTCCTTGGTCTGTCGTTATATAAAGTGGGACTCCAAATCTACAGATATACTCATTGTAGAAGATCTTGCTTACGGTTTTGGCAGTCATTTCTCTGATTGGAAAAGCTTCTGGCCAACGGGTAAATCGGTCGACCATCGTTAGAATGTAATGATAGCCATTCGATTGGGGCAGTGGACCAACTAGGTCCATATGAATGTGTTCAAACCTGCCACTTGGTAGCTCGAATTTACCAAGTTCTGATTTTGTGTGGCGGTGAACTTTGGATTTTTGGCATTGGATACAAGATTTCGCCCAGTTACTTGTATCAGTATTCATTCTTGGCCAGAAGTATTTGGAAGAAATTAATTTTCGCGTGGCACGTATTCCAGGATGTGATAAGCCATGTAGACTATCGAAAATTGTCCGTCGTATGTTCTTCGGAACGAAGGGTCGATTTTTACCTGTCGATGTCTCACACCAAATTTGCTGCTGGTTGTCTGGTAGGTTGACTTGTTGCAGGTTGACTCTTGATTTCAAATTCCGAACTGAAATCAATTTCTGCAATTCGTCGTCGCCTTGTTGCTGTTGTAGTAATTCTTTCATGTCGAAAGAGGAGACAATACACACTACGATTTAATCAAACTGAGCCAAACATAATCAAACTTCAACGTGGGCAATCTCCAATCGAGATTGTCGGAAATGAATGAAAGTGAAAAAAAATCACCATTGATTGCTGTGAAACAGTGCCTCCATTTAATCTTTAATGGTAGAACTGCTGTGAAGAACCCAATGCTTTTAAAAACAAACCGCCAGAAACGACGCAATTAGGCAAAGTACCACGAGAAATAGTAAATTTCGCAATGGAGATAAGTTCTTGAGTCCGGCGAATCGAAGTTCGAAATTTTTATAAATTGTATTTCAGTTAGGCACGGAACTGGCTCTATGACAATATGGGGTTACTTTGGTGACAACATGGTAGGAGATTTGGTAGAAATGACGGAACAAATGTATCGCTTCGACTATCTCTCGATATTGGAGAACCATGCTGTGCCGTCCAGTACGATAATCATTCAAAATGCTCATTTAATGTGTTTAAGGCAGACTTGCAGCAATAATTTCGCCACTAAAAACTTAATTTATTGATTTAATTGTCACACTTAGATCGGAATATTCGTTAAACATCCCAACATGTGCAAAAGACGTGTAACATAAACTAAGAAATGCATGGAGGAAGTAAGTGAGAGGGCCAGGACTCTGTCACACAGTTGTTCAAGCAAAGGAAGGCCATATCGATGAGCGCTCAATTTAATCTTTTTTTAAATTTTTCTTTTGGCTATCGTATTTAATATGATCTAGAAATAAATTTAATTTAATTTAATTAAAATAAATTTGTGATAAAACATAAAAAACAATGTTTTAATTACAAAAATAATATCGACCAAAAACTTTTTCGCCTGTAGTGTATTTTAAAATACCCAAAAACCAAGTGTGTCCAGAATTCTATCCAAGGTAAATAAAAAATGTTCATCAGGCAATACTATTCTCGTCCCATACTATACTATTCTTGCTCCCATAGAAAATGCAGATTTTAATTAATAGTTCTCGAGAACCGCGAGTGCCGAAAAAGTTTCCTATGTTTTCGGTCATATGGGGCCATATTTATATGAATTTCTGACCCTATTGTGCCAATTACTTCTTACGTTTTGGGATGATTCTTAAAATCCTGGGATGGGATGAGAACAGTATTGCATGATGAACAATTTTAATTTTTCTGGGATGGAATCCTGGGATAACTTCACACACTTCAAAAACCTGCTTTACTCTCACTGTATAGTATCGCCTAAGAAGAAGGAATACAAAATATTGATCAAAATTTCTCGATACCAAATTTGAGGCAACATTTTGAACTACTAACATAGTAAAACTCATTAAAAATTGTCATGCCTCAGTGGTAGACAATTTCTTGTGTGGTTTGCTATGTGAGTACTGGGAAAAAATTCATATAAAAATTCAAATTAGTGAGTACGGGACAGAAAATCTTGAAAATTTAATTCGTTTGACGTTTTAAAATTTTCTTGTCAGCCAACTCCTTTGATAAACGTAATTCGATCAATAAATATATTTTTTTTCCTGGACCCAACAAAATACTCAAGTTCGGTCTGGTGTGCGGAAGTTGTACGTACATATACGAATTGTATTCCCTTGCGAATTTTAATTGTTGTAAAATTACCATATATTGTATATATTATCCATACATACAGATGTATAAATTCATATCATGTCCAAATAAGTCTAGCACACATAAAGACAATTCATTTGCATATATATGTATATATAAAATCTAAGGTACATACATATATACCTAACCAAGAGATAAATTCTCATTTAATTGAATTCTTTCATCCTTTCTCGATTGGATTCATTAGATTAATTTAAATATAAATTTTAAATATTCTAACAACCCAAGAAGAAATATATGTATGTACGTAACGTACTTATGTATATACCTACATACATCTCTTCTTATATTATATACAGAGATTTTTTTTTTTTTTTGCATATTCTTAAGAAATAATTCCCTTTAGGTAATTTAATTTGTATCACATTCTGGGATATTTTTTGTAATGCAAAACATTTTTTTTTATATATATTTTAAATGTTCGACGATCACGATTTTGGTCAATATTTAAATTTATATATAGCGAAAAAAAAAATATAAAGATTTGCTTTTTCTTAATAAAGTAAAACTTGCAGAAGAATTGGAAGAAGAGTGTGCTGCATTATTTTATACGTATACACTAGTCGAGCATATATAGCCTATTATTAATCCTTGAATAAATTATGTACATATATATGTATGTATATATAGATAAGTTATGTATCTCGGTTGTATTTTATGGTATAAAGTAAGTCCCTTTTTTTTATTTTTTTAATGTTCTAAAGCTAAAACATATAAAAAAAAATTTTTAATATGCAGAAAAACTAATATCGTTTGTGCGGATAAGAATTTTAAAACTAACAATATTTTTATTGCTATTATCACAAAGTCAAAGAGTTGAATGTACGGAAAATTTACAATATGTACATATATAAAAAAACATAAAATATGATTATGGTTTTAGTAGATGCATTTATGCAGATGCAAAGTGGATTTTATGTGCATGTACATAGGAATTCAACAGGCTGTGTTTTAACTTGATTCGTTGCTTTTATTGTCTATATAGATTTGAAAGTGATTAATAAAAAATTGTTGTACATATTTTTAGAATGGCAATGACTATAACAATAATGTAGAAAGTGTATGCTTGGGATGTATACATGACTCTTTTTAGATATGAAAGTATGCTGTCGAATTAAGCTGATTACCTACTTGACTAAATATATAGAATATACTTAGCTAAATTTGACTCAAAAAGTGATCTAACTATAAATAAAGTTAAGTTATAGAAATCCTGTGGGAGTTGTAAGTCTCAATATATATATTGAGTAAATAATATAAAATAAAAAATGCTATAGGTATGAAATGCTAAGGAGTTCATTGGAAAATTTCACGGTGCAGGGACTCGAAAACCCAGAACCGGTGATTGTCAGGATACGATGGTTTAGTATACCACCTGCGGTAGATACTGCGACAGGGGAAAATCGAAGGTGTAAATTAGTGCTATTACGCACTGAAAAATAAAGCATATTCGGTAAATTTCATAATTACGGATCACCAAATACCAAGTATAACAAGATCACCTATAAAAGAATAAACCAGCAACTCGTTAGCTGATCAAACCGATGCTTTTTCTAATGCCAGAAGAGACTACATAGCAAATGGAGCAAGCATTTGCCGAGCTAAGCGAAGAAATCGAACATCTAAAACAAGAAAATGAATACTTAAAATTGAATAAGGATTCAAAAGAACGAAAGAAAAACCACCCCCACCAATAAATATTGTGGGCGTAACCAGTTACCCAGAAATTTAGTCTCTGATGAAATCGATTACTGACAAAGAGTATAAGGGGACAGCGCTAAACAATGACGTTTGGAAAATTAATACTCTGGACTAATATACTTATAGAACCTTATCTATAAAGTTGAATGCTGAAAAATTTGAAGACAAACAGGCTCGACCTATAAAAGCTATGGCAATAAATAAAGGTATTAAAATACTAGATGCTATAAATCTTGTAAAAACAAGAGAGAACAGAAAACCAGGAAAGAATCAATTCAGTAAAAAGGGACTCCCTTTTTTATGCTGGTATTTGATAACAAAAAGAATGTACAAAACGCTTACGATTTAAAAGGAATTCTTCACATGAAGGTACAAATTTAACCAATGAGAAGAACCACGACCTGCATACTCCAATGCAAAAATTGTCAGAAATTTAATCACACCCAAAGATATTGCAGTCGGGATCCGAGAACGAGTTTTCTTATTGGTGGTGACTTTAATGCAAAATGAAATGCGCGTCAAAGGGCAAAGAATTGTTTCAAGCAGGGCAGACATCAAAATATGAATTTTACACTGGTGGTATCCCAACACACTGGCAAGCAATTCACCGGTTATCATGACAGTTAGTGAAACGGTAATTCGAAGGGAAAGTGCACCAAGATTAACCAATTCAAAAACAAACTGGGAACTCTATCGTAAATTAATGGAGGAAAAAAACAAGTTCCAGGTACCAATAAGAAATTCTCACCAGTTAAAAAGACGCTTAACATATCCTACCCAATGGAAGTTAGAGCGCTGGTAAGAAAAAAACGACGGGCATGTAAAATCTGGCAAATTAATGGTACACCGGAGAACCCAACAATTATTAACAATTTATGTAAAAGTCTCAAATCCCTTATTAAAGAAGTAAAAAATGAATCAATCAATAGATATCTAGTTAGCCTAACTGATGAACAAAATTCTGATTACTCACTGTGGAAGGCCACGAAAGGACTCAAGAGACCAAAAATGCAAGACCTCCTCTTAAAAAGGATGATGGCACCTGGGCAAGGGCTTCCAAAGAAAAGGCTGATCTGTTTGCGGAGTATCGCCAGGAACAACCACTACCAAGACAAACTGCAAGTAAATTCAAAATACAATTTTTATATGTTTCAGGAACTCTCAATTCATTTCATCTTAAACACTAAAATTTGTGACATTGGTTTTGAATTTGAATTTATTTTTAAAAGCTTAAAATTAATAATTGAACTTCTAAGACTAGTTGCCCAACTGTTAAAATTACTGTTTACCAAATTCTAAAATAAATTATTGAAAAATTTGGGAAACTGGAAAATTTCAAAAACGAATAATTTTGAACTTTCTATTATAATATGTATCTCGACTGTCAGCAAATTAAAAAACCTTGCCAAAACCACCTGAATGTGATCCTGAGTGAGCTGGCTAAACTATCGGGTATAATAAACGATCAGATCTCTTGATCATGATTTCGAACGAAAAGATCATGATTTTTATACGCGATAGAGGATGGGGTTAATTCATTTTCATGGCAGAAAAATAAGATCGTAAAATAGAAGTTTGAGTTAGATCATAATATATAGATATGAACACAGCCTTGCCAGGTACATTTGTGTATCAAGCGAAATATCAACGAAAATATAAACGAAATTTTACTTTTGATTTAAAATTACGATCGAGTACATGAATATTATCAATACCGTGTTGGTACTTAAAACCAATTTTATTTAACACGTTTTCGATGATCAAATATCGAACATTTTGCTTGATTAGAACATGAATTTGTACATGATTTTAGCTAAACTATATTAGTTGCAAAAAAAACACTCAGAAAATCTCCTAAAGAATTATAAAAATAATTAAGGCTTTAAAATTTGACTTAAGTTTAACAAGATTTTAGGTTCACATGTACATATGTATACGAACCTGACCCGATTCACAATTCATGCAATTATTTTATTTGTGGTTCACATCTCTTAAGTATTTGACATAAGTCAGTTCGAAATAAAGCCATACTGAATATGGATCGAAAAACTGGATGAATGGGCACTAGAAAATCTTCCAATTGTGACAAGGTCCCCCCATTGATTGAAAGTTTCTTACAAGTCTAGAAAAGCTCAATTACTTGCCAAAAGTTGTGTTTTTCCAACCAAAAATAATTATAAAACAAATTTAAGTTGTTTATTCTGACTTAAGTCTAACCAATTATTTTATTTGTGGTTCACATCTCTTAAGTATTTGACTTAAGTCAGTTCGAACTTAAGCCATACCGATTATGGATCGAAAAACTGGGTATATGGACACTAGAAGATCTTCCAATTGTGAAAAGGTTCCCCCTTGATTGATTGCAATTTTATTACAAATCTAGAGAAGCTCAATTGCTTTCCTAAAGTTGTGTTTTTGTAACCAAAAAGAATTATAAAACAAATTTAAAAAGTTTAATCTGACTTAAGTCTAACCAATTATTTTATTTTTGGTTCACATCTCTTAAATATATGACTTAAGTCAGTTCGAACAGTTAAAATGATCAAAACTTCGGAAAAGCTCAAGCACCAGAAAATCTTCCAATTTTGAAAAGGTCACCCAATTGATTGAAATTTCCTTATAAGTCTAGAAAACCTCAATTGCTTCCCTAAAGTTGTGTTTTTCCAACCAAAAAGAAATTTAAAAAAAAATTAAAGTTGTTTAATTTGACTTAAGCCTACCAATTATTTTATTTATAGTTCACATCGGTAAGTATTTGACTTAAGTCAGTTCGAACTTAAGCCATACTGATTGAGGATCGAAAAGCTGGATATATGGGCACTAGAAAATCTTCCAATTGTGAAAAGGTCCCTTCATTGATTGAAATATTTCCGCAAGTCTAGAAAAGCTCAATTGCTTCCACAAAGTTGTGTTTTTCCAACCATAATGAATTATAAAAAAAATTAAAGTTATTTAATTTGACTTAAGTCTACCAATTGTTTTATTTGTGGTTCACCATCGGTAAGTATATGACTTAAGTCAGTTCGAACTTAAGCCATACTGATTGTGGATCGAAAAAATGGATAAATGGGCTCTAGAAAATCTTCCAATTCTGAAAAGGTCCCCCCATTGATTGAAATTTTCTTACAAGTCTAGAAAAGCTCAATTGATTTCCTCAAGTTGTGTTTTTGTAACCAAAAAGAATTATAAAACAAATTTAAAAAATTTAATCTGACTTAATTCTAACCAATTATTTTATTTTTGGTTCACATCTCTTAAGTATATGTCTTAAGTTAGTTCAAACAGTTAAAATGATCATAACTTCAGAAAAGCTCAATTACTTTCCTAAAGTAGATTTTTTCTAAACCAAAAATGCTTAGCTTAGTTGTGAAGGGAGTCAAAATGGACAACGCGAACTCAAAAAGATATTCAACTCATTAATCCGGGCATTTGTACTAAATATATAACAAAACGACCAAATTCACACAATCATAACGCGATTAGAAAGTTATATTAAATACAAATCAACGATTAGTTAGTATAATTCCCAAAAATCCTTAATCAACGTGTGAATCTAAAGTCTAAATTTCTCCCCTCTAGAACCAAAAAATAAAAAATAAAATCAAAAAGCCAACACTCATCCATAAATCCATCTAATAATATTTGATGACAGGTTTAATTTTATGTATATTCTCTCTCGACAGTCATTTGATGTACAATATATGTATAGTACACGAAAAATAAATAAAATAAAAACAAAGATTTAAATATTACATCCAACTATAATGTGTATATACGAGTATGTACACAGAATGATAGATGAGCGGAATTTCATTGCCCCTTCCTACGTAATACCCAACCACCCATTACAATACAAAAAAAATAAATAAATCTTTAACTAATTATCCTCTTTTGATGCATTCGACTGCGCGGAACAAAGGAATTGAACTTCCCTTTATTTGTTTCGACATTGCATATACTCGGTACACTCTCCAGCTTCCGCATTTACTATATATGTACGTGTATACGTATAATAAACACGCGTCGTGGGTTAAATTTTAGGTTCTTAACACACCAGATTTATTTTACATATGTCATTGATATCCCCGTGGGAGTGCAAAATCACTATAGTCGGTTACTTAAATAGTTAAATTATTTTTGGTCATATAGTTAGATCGACTAAATAGTTTATTAGCCCGAGGGGTGAAAAATGCAGAATTATGAATTTATTTAATTTTTTATTCTTCTCATTGTATTTATATATTTAGGGGTTGAATTCGACGATATATTAAAAAAGATGAAAAAGTCATCTAGTCATTCAACTATAATCCAATTCGGTGTAAATAATATGATTAATGGAATAATAATCGAGGGATATGAATATATATGTATGTATGTATGTGTACATAGTTTATGTAATATATACAGTTTTGGGTAAACAACACTATACCTGTAAAATAAATATCTTAGCGATTTTATATAGGCGGTCCAAGATCGCTAAACGAAGGTTACTGTTCAAAAAGTAAAATGGATCCGTTTTATCGTATGAACAATATAATGTTGTATGGACAATAATTTATCGTATGGACAATAATTTATCGTATGGACAATTTATCGTATAATAATTAGGTAGTGTCAACATATTTTAATTCAATTTGACGGAACTGGGATTCTAAATTAATTTTTTAATATATAGTTCTACCCAAATATGGTTTTACGATTAGTGATTTTTACGAGAAAAATTTTTAAATTGGTCAAATTTTAAAAGATTTAACTAATTGTGTTGTCAGCCTCAACCTAACCTATATGGACCTCAATGGCTAGTCGATGCCGAACAAATGATAACAATACAAACAAGGAGCAAACGAGCACAAATTATGACGACAAAATGATCAAAATATTGGCGATCATAAGAAGATTAATCGACCACCATAAAGGAGGATTAAAACAAATGGCAACGAGACACACTACCAAAGCGACGCAATCTTATAAGTTTGCATCCGTTTTTAGATGACAAGGGTATTCTTCGGGTTGGAAGCCGGATTCAAAATTCTAGTATTCCATTTAATCCCAGACATCCTATCATCCTACCAATGAACCACCATGTAGTAAAATGCTTAACAGAGAGACGCGCATATGCTGTATACTCATCCAGGATAAGGATAAGTGATGTTACTATAATATAGCTTGCCGCAGATTCTGGATAGTCAAGGGCAAAATATTATCGAGAATGATAGTTCATAAGTGTAATAACTGTATATCAAACGAAGCCCGAAAACACAAGTTCAATTAATGGGAAACCTACCGAACGAGAGGGTGTACTATGAAAATCCATTCTAAAAGGTAGGTGTAGATTATTGTGGACCAGTGAAGGTGCCACCCAGAAGGAGAAGACAGGTATCTTTAAACGTGTACATCTTTATATTTGTATGCTTGAGCAAGACGGCGATACACATAGAGACTGTATCTAATCTCACAACCGAAAGCTTTATAGGAGCACTAAGCTGGTTCATATCAAGAAGGGGAAGTTGTAACACACTGTATTCCGATAATGGTACAAACTTTGTGGGAGCAAACAAAAATTTAAAGGAGTTATTCCAATATTCTTGAAATCAAAGTCGTCCGACATCGCATCAACACTTTTGCAACACGAAATAGAGTGGAAATTTATCCCACCTGGTTCACCTCAGTGGAATATAATGGTGGCAGTCAGGCACGCATAAATACATCTAGGAAGGGTAATTGGTAATACATTACTAACTCTAGAAGAATTTACTAGTTTTAGACTATTATGAATTCGAGGCCATTGGCCTCGTGATCCAGTGAGAAGACATGGATTATTAGACCCCGGCTCATTTTTTAATTAGGCGTACATTCATCGATGGCAAGTGGCAGTTAGATATATAAACAATGCAACAACATTTTTGGAACCGTTGGCGTAGGGATTTTCTAACTACCCTACAAAAATGGGCCAACAAATATAACAAAATAGCAGTCGGTGACGTGGTATTAGTATCTAAATTAAAGTTACCATCAACGTGTTGGCAAATATGTCCTCTCTAGAATTCCAAATGATATACCTAAGGTTTTAATCGTTTCGCCAATTTCTATCGTATGGCTGCATTCATCCATATGTTCCTTTTGTATGGTTTTGAGTATTTCTTTGTTGTTGCTACTCCATTTCCTTTGGTTGTTGTTGCATTAATATCGCTTGTTCTATCGTGTTCGGACTTGATAATACATGATCAACATAAAAATTTTCAGTGAGCACCAATTTTACTGCTGAGTTTTGTTCACCGTCATCTTGTGCTAAATGATGAAGAACTCTAGTGACCAAATATGTACCTGCTGCTGATTCATTGGTCACCTTATATAAGTATTGATTGTGCCTTGTTGGTTTCTCCATAGTATTAATTGGGTAGATTTAATCTCTGGGGTTCATTCTCACCTATCCAAACATCTTTTCGTTGTCGGCTTTACATACGAATTTGTATTATCTCCATCTCAGTAGGATCTCTAATCGCTATTGTTGTATTGTTGAGCCAGTGCACATTATATCGTTGAGTGAACCTACATTTGAAGCTTTTAGAGAAGCGTCATAAAAACTATTAACTTCGTTGTTGAACTGTCTTGTTTGATCACTGCATGGTGCGGCAAAATGTAATCTTTGTCCACATCATCCTGATTGTTTATTATTTCCATATGTTTCTAGTCGTTGACAATCTCGAGGTCTGAATATACTCGTCAGGTGATTAAGCAAACTTATCGGGTTTTTCTTTATTCGTATAAAAAATTTCTGGTGAAAAAATATTCACCACGAAGAGATGAAGAATTTTGAAACATATTTTATTACACAACGCGCGTTCTGTACCAATTATAGCCAATCCAGTTAATCTGTCTTGTGTCATTATGAAAACTTCTTTCACCACTGACAACTGTCACAGGTAGGGTCAACAGAATTCTGAGGGCAATATTGACCTTGGGACTAAAATTTAATTCTGTTATAAATTTAAGAACATCGCGAAGTGATAGATTTGTATCTATAAGGATACAAAGAATTGACAACTCATCTGCAATATCTTGTCCATTTATATCAGATGAATCTTCGTAATTTAAAGTAAATTCAAGGTCCTTACAATGACCTACCAGCTCATCCTTACGCATCTCTTATTTATATGATAAAGGAAAGCGAAATATTTCGACCATCTTAAAGTTGAAGTTGAAAAGACATTTGGCTTCTGCACCATATTAAAAAATTTTGCAGCTTCTAGATTTAATGAGACTACGTAGAATGCTCGACAATTATCCTAACTTGAACTCCACAATGCGCACCATTCATATAGGCTCCGTCGCCATATTCTTATCCTTTCATGTCCTGTAAAGGCAACCCCAGCTCTGTTAATTTTTTGTTTTGTACAAACTCTAAAAAACTTTCATTTATACAACATCAGCCGTTATCAAGTTTTTCGTTCATTTAATTAATTATTTTGAAATTTTAGAAAATAGGTTTTTATTGATTTCTCTTTTATCTAATTCATTAATATTGCCGCTAGATCGGGCCCCGATTGCAGAAGTACTTTCCCATGCTGGTTGCTGAATGTCTTTAACAAACTTTTCAGCATCAGCATCCAGTTCTTCATTGTTTTCCAGTGGACTCGTCAGTCGTATTTTGCTATTTAAACGAAACTTCGAATAGGTTCAATTTTAAAAGCATTTATATGCTATGGGAATTTTAATACGTTTACTAACAGTCTGTACAAATATACTGCTGTTTAGAAAGGTATAAAGATGATTTTCAAAATTAATTTTTGAATTGAAGGCTAGTAAAATTGTTGACGGCTCTTAAACCATTTATATGCATATCTACATTTATTCATTTTATTAAAACCAATTTATATGTTTTTATTGATGTCTCATAAATATAAATCCAGCTATACACAGTTTTCGTTTATCTCTTATCAATATATATGTATTTATTCGAAGGTATATAGCAAATTTATGTTTCTCTGGATTACATATATAATTTACATAAATACGTAAATTTAATTTTTGTATGTATCACACACACACACACACTCACACATAAAAATAAAATCCAATCCGAATCCCATGCCTAATTTGCGGAGCCATAAATATATAAAAGCTACGGTTTATGAGAACTTTTGTATAAATCGGCATAAACATATAAACCATCCATAAATTTGTTTTATTACAAACGAACGAATTTGTGTAAATTTTGAGACCAACAAATTATGATTTGTTGTAATCGATACTGCATTTTGTGGCATCAATATCATAATTTTTTAGTTTTTTTTTCGAACGATATCACATTTCATAGTTTCATATAAAATCGACCCTATAAGTTTTTTGTATATCCGCGCGCATATACATAAGTTGTTCATCTGTCTGTATATGCGTATAGAAAGATAAATGTCACGTGTCTACATCTTCCTGGAACACACGCGTTGCTATATTGTAACAAACGATTGATGTATGTAAAAAAAATTAGTTTGTACGCTCTTTGCGTGCTCATTGAATTGATTTTAATTATGTGTATGCGCGCTGAGACAAGTGTTAGATTTCATATGAGTGTAGCAATTCCTGTTTCTTTCAATTCATAGTTTGATTAATTGTTTTCATATATACGTAAATTCGATTTGTGTAGGTGGATTTTTTCTATACTTTGATTTTAATTGGAATATTTAGTCGAGTAGCATTCTTTTTAAACTTTTAAATTTAATTAAGAAACTAGAATTATTATGTTGTACCGACAATCGAAATATGTACATATATACAAAACAATTGTTGGTTATTTATTATATTTTTCAGATTTTAATAATTGATTTTATATTTAATATAAATAAATGTTATTGTAATTAATCAAAATATGTATCCTATAAATGTTGGTTTTGAATGATTTGTTCTTTAGAATACGAGTACATGCGGTACATACAGTTGCACAATTTTTTTGATTTAGCAAAATTGCACATTTATGTCACTATCATTATACGTACAATCTGTAAAAGTTGCCTAACAAATCGTCTACGGTTATACTATTTTCGATGATTTTGATTATTTATGAAATTTGAGTCATTAGTTAGCTATGTCTAGACTTAAATGACCTATTTTAATTTTAACGAGTATTACTTTAAACGACACAATAAATCTCCGTACATTAATTTCAATTTTGGTCCAAAACACGACTGAAACTCTACCAAAATTTTTGATAAATTCTGTTCCTAAATTTATGATAAATTCTGTTTCAATTTTTATCCTAAAGTAACATACAATTTTTCTACTCCATTATGTAAAAATACTGTGGGATTGATCCTATAAACTTTTTAGATTGGTCATACAGAAGCTGTGAAATGCTATATATTACGATTTATTTCGGAAATTTCAACGGTCAAGAACATACCAACGGTAACACAGGGGTAGCCAACAAGGTCTGAAACTCAATTGATATAAGGGAATAACCGACTCTACAAAAACTTGGCCCAAAGAACGGTTATATGATTACGTTTGTCGATTTTAGCTTAGTTTTGTTTACATACACCAAACATCCAGATGGAAGAGCACACGGTGGCACTGCTGTTTTGATCCATCGAAGAACAAAGCATTTTGAACTCATCAAATGCGTGTAATATCGGCTGTTTACTGTCCACCGAAACACGCAATCAAAAAACCGCAATTTATTGATTATTTTAATCAGCTGAGTATTAAATTTCTCACAGGAGGCGACTATAATGCTAAGCATGTGCATTGGGGTTAGAGATTAACAACACCTAAAGGAAAGCAACTATATGAAGCAAAGAATGAAAAAAAATTACTGGCTTTACAACTTACTGGCCATCAGAAATAAATAAAATGGTACGCACCATAATGTTCAGATGGAAGATTGCTATGACTTATTATCCGATCACTAACCAATAATAATAACTCTGAGTACCAGAGCTTTAAAAGCAGAACCACCTCAACGTCTAACAAATAAATTAACTAAATGGCCTCTATATAGAAATATAATCGAACAATATTTCCAATTGGATATCCAACTTTGCACCCCAGAAAATATTGATGCGGCGGTGATTAATTAAACACATATATTGGAAATAGCAGCAAAACAGGCCACACCTGATATTAACAACTCTGAGAACTTATTAAGCCTTCACCTAATATACTTCATAGTTAATCTAAGAAAAATGGACAATACGCCGGCTATAGCAGCAGAAAAAACCCTTTCAAAGAGAGAAGGGGTTTTTGCTGCTGCCATAGCCGAGAGGACAAGAAAACTCAGGAATCCAGAGTTACACTAAACAATCCAACATTATCGAATCCATAATATAAGGAATCCAGATGGACAATGGGCCAGAAGTGACGTAGTAAAGGCCACTGCTCTCTCTAACCACTTGAAAAAAGTATTTACACCAACCGAAAAAACTAACAACAGTGAGCCTACCAAAGTTTACGGAGAACCTTTCGAAACCAATTCCTTTAAAATTTAAGTGGAAAAAATTTAAAAATACCATTAAAAATTGTATAAACCCAAAAACCCAAAGAAAGCTCCAGGACACGATTTTATTAGCGGCAAAATGATCAGAGAATTATCTGATAAATTCATAAAAATCATAACGGATATCTTCAGTGCGATCGTGGGTATTTCCCTAAAAAATGGAAAATATCGCTAATTACAATGCTGCCAAAGCCTGGAAAAGACGAAACACAAATTGCACCGTACAGGCCAATAAGTATACTTCCGATGATTTGTAAACTTTTTGAAAAAATAGTATATCAAAAATTAAAACCAATATTATATGAAACTGCGGGAAAACTTCAAGGGACAAAGTCCTTTTATATTATCTCGTTAAAATCTTAATCTTAATTTAATTTTTAAATATAAAAACATTATGCAAATGAATATTTAATAAATTACTTTTTATAATTGACCAAGAAATCTGTACCACTAGATTGCTAATAAAAATTCGTTTCATTTGATATATCACATGAGATAAGCCAAATTAAAAAGGTTGATCCATCATCCAGCATCTATGGTCCAGGTGATTTTTTTTGTTGACAGAAGAATCAATTACGAAAGTGTGATAAATTAAAAATCACCCGGAAAGTCAATCAAGCAATTAATTAATGATATCAGGGAAACGGCCGCTTCAGAAACTCTTACAAACTATCGATCTTTTTGTGAAAATTGTCCTTTACAGTTTTGCATAATTTAGGTCCGATTTTACCAATTGAAGTTCTGATATTGTTTTTAATTGTTTGGATCGATTAATGCAGTTCATATTCACTAGGCACTAGGTTGATTTAGAAAACGAGACTAATTACGTATATCTAGCCCAAAAATAGCACTAAACTGTAAATGGATTAAAAGTTCATTAGTTCCTCTTGAGTTTCATTGATATAATCAGAAAAGAGATAGAATGATAATAGATAAAAATGAACCTCTTCCCTCATAATAAATTTCGAAATGAATTCTATGCCGGTTTCATACATTTCCAGTACTCATTCGATGAAGTTACGGCATGGTACTTTATAAATTAAATATCTTGAAACACCCTATAATTAATGATATTTTAAAGAAAATATAATGTACACTGTAGTATATTTATAAGCTTTGGTGTTCCGCCAAAATTTAACATTATGGAAAACTGTTTTTTAATTTTTTTCGTATTATATCACACCCCTCCCCTCCCCTCTCAAACACTATATCCTGGATTCGTGCCTGCCTGCGAGCTACCACTCTCTCTTTTTTCTCGATAAAGCCAAATAAGTCCGATTTGGTGTTGCAGCCTGAAATAGTTGATCAATCTTCGATTGGGCCTGACATCTGCTATTTGAGAGAGCGAAAGAGAATGCTGAATATACGTAAAACAACAAACATTTTAACCAGCTTTTAAAAATACACGAAGTCACTACGGATCGAAGCGGTTGTCCTGAACGAAGTGTTTTCCATGTCCCATAATATCAACATATTATGTTGGCTCTCATTCTTCACTGCCTGTCTCAAATATTTCATATCACAGACAATTCGTCGGCCAATATTTAGTTATTTGTGCGTCTAATCCACACCAGATTGTGGACGAAATTTAAAGACAATCTTGTCACAACAAAATAATTAGCATTTTAAAATCCGACTTACAAATTGTACTTGTTAGTTATATTTGACATATTGATCTTTTGTCAATCATTTCTAAAGTTCAATAAATGGACAGATTCCCGTTAAACTATTTTAACTTTTCTGCCCATAAGAAGACTGACTATCGACTAGATACGATCATATATACATATAACCATGCGTTCAGAACAGGTAGATAATAGTAAATTTCATGGCCAACAAATTGTATACCAGCGATCTGGGTGGGCTTAAAAAAAGAATAATTCTCCGGTATGTTATCTGCCAATTGTCAGTGCAGATTAAAATAATTATATTTTCCATCAAAATTTAACTTTTATATACTATGATTTTTTTAAATGATTTTTATTTATAATATTGAAGTTCCTAAGTTTGTAAAAAATTTAAATTTTAAATGTTTACCTAAAATTCTTTAAAAACACAAATAATTATTTTATAAATCCCCAAAGTTAATAGTTTGAACTTTGATTTAATTTTTGAAATTCTACCACCAAAGAGTAGGCACCGAGAAACTACAATCATCTTTTCAACATTATATTCAACA
The DNA here is from genome assembly GCA_951394425.1 of Tipula unca. Lineage (NCBI taxonomy): Eukaryota > Metazoa > Arthropoda > Insecta > Diptera > Tipulidae > Tipula > Tipula unca. The sequence goes on from OX596382.1 coordinate 11,326,905, forward strand.
AGTCATCTTTGAAGGCCTCTTTCAAAACTTCAGCCATCCGCTTATAATAGTTAACGATCCATCATCATCTCATCAATGTTTTGTTAAAACAATCCATGGTTTCGTAATATAGATTAATCGAGCTACTTCATCAAATAAATTTACATATTTTAATAAATTGAATCAAAATTGAAAATTAATATTTAATCATGTTATCAAAATTTGATAAATTACGGAACTTTTGAATTTTTTTAAAATTTGAAATACACTCTCTCGAATGGGTTAAAATGAATAAAATTTTGATAGTCCCGAATTTCGACTATTTACTCAGAATTCGGCATTTTAAAATTTATTCGAATTAATTTTCCAAATTTGGAAATTTTTGAGTGTTTAGATTGTATAGTTAGGAATAGCATATTAGGATTTTCTAAACTTTTCAAAATACTTAGAATTTTCAAAATTCTATAGTTTATACTGAAATATCAAATTTTGATTTGAATACCTCAACAAATCTATTCTTAAAATTATAAAATCGAATATTTACAACAAAATTTTAGATTTTATAAATTGAAAGTAAACCGAACTTCGAATTACACAAAATCTTTCAGGAGCTTTATAATATTCAAAATAAATTCGTTAATTCGTTAATTCAAATATGAAATTATTTTTTAACAAAAAATTATAATTTTTAACTAAATTTTGAAGCTAATATTTAAAATTCGGTCATGAAAATTTCAATAAAATTTTGTAAACTACTAAAATTCATAAATTTTGATAAATTAAATCAAAATTTAACTACAAATTTCTATATTTTTGAAAAATTTTAATTTTTTTGAAAATTGAATTTCCCAAAATTTGCAAATCAGAATTTTTAATCGGGTGGAAAAAGTTAAATTTTCAGAATTGCTAACATCGGTCTCAAAAATTAAAATTTTCGTAAAACTGCAACAAATAAATCGAACATCTTGAATTCGACTTTAAATTCAATGTTTTCATAATAAAAACTACATTTTCTTGAAAATTTTTAGACTTTTTAAAATATCGAAAAAATCGTAACAATTTTTATATCCAACCAAAACATGAACAATTCTTAATATTTCAAAATATATAAAAATTACACTTCCTACCACCTTTCAAATACTAATTTTGATTTAACACCAATAACGTGAATGCACCCATAAAAGTGCTAAAAATATGTGTAACTGATAATCCTTTAAAATATAAATACAGATTAAACTATTATTTTGACACGTGTCGCATCCTCCTGCATCTATCAAAAAAAAACATAAAAATCCTTTAAGCATCTACAAAAATCACGAAGGGAGCACAACAACAACAAAAAAGAAACAAATTTAAATTTGGTGACGACCTGTCTTAATGCTTAACAATAACGACGAGGTTTATCGATACACAAAAACATAAAATGAAATAAATTATAATGACTTTTCGTTTTACGAGAGTCATCTGTATAATGCGCACGTGACTAGTTTTATAGAAGTCATCATTGATGTCCATTTATTTGGATGAAATCTAATAAAAAAAAATTTAAATCATATTTCATGGTTTTAAAATTTTCGTATACTCGTATATTGAAAATTTCAAGTTCATTAATTTTATGGAGTCGCCGCCGCCGTGCACACTTAAAAAAAGGGTGGTGGCTTACTAGTTAAATGGTGTGAAATATTAACTACTTTTTACCGCATATATATGTATATGAATTGTATATGGATATATGCGGCAACATATTTAGTTAGCAGCAACAGTAAAATATAACAAGTTATCTAAAGTATAATTATCATACTTTGTGATATTATCGCACGGCAGAAAATGAAGAAAAATTAAACCAAATCCATGATCCTTAACGACCTTCTTTTTTTGTTCATCAAAATCTTTATTACTAATATTCTTTTATTTCGCCTTGATCTAGGTTATTAATAATATTCAGTTTTAATGTTTAATAAAAACGAAAAAAATTTATCACAGATTGAAGAAAATTAAATTTATGTCTTTCAAATTTTATTTTATCTTTCCATATTTTCACAAAAAAAAAAAAATGAAAAATAAAACGAAAGATTTGTGAACAGAATTAAAGAAAAACTCTCAACAAACAACAACAATAACAACAGAAATAGTTGGGAAAAATTCTTGTATATTGAAATGAACAAAACGTAAGAAAAAAAAATGAAAATGGGAAAAATAAGAATAAGACAACAATAAAATATGGTGGAATGAAAATTAGAAATGGAAAAATACAACAACAACAACAGTATAAAAAATTAAAAAAAGTTCTACAACAAGAATAAAAGAAGAGATGGGTATAAAAGTTGAGTAGGGTTAAAACTTATATTCCAAAGATAGATAAGAGTGATGAATGACTTTGTTTTCTCCATCTACCCAATCTAACCATACACCCACTTTATTTTTCTCGTATATATACATACATACATATATAGTCGTCGTCATGTATGTTGTATACATTTTTCTTTCATCTTCTTTACGTTTTTTCCCTTGTTTCTATGTATACGTAAAGAAACTTATCCTAAGATACCCTTCTTGTATTAAAAGAAATAAAGAAGCACAAAAAAGCTTAAGAAAAACTTTTCCTTATACATACATATACATATACATACATAATACGTAAGTATGTTGAAAAATAGAATTGCTGCGTTGCTTAGAGTTTGGTGCTTTGATTTACGGTATACGAATTTTCAATGAACGACCGATGCAATATACCAATTTTTTCCGTTTTTTTTTGGTTTAGGTTTGGTTTGGCCATTGGAACGATGGACATACTTAACAGATTTATGTATTTCGATGTTAAAGTTATGGATAAAACTATTATTTTCTTTTCGAAGAGATTTCAATTTTTTTATTTTAGAAAATGGACAAGCAACAAAAAAAAAAAAAAAGATTTCATTTTTTATCGAATCGTGGGTTTTTATTTTTTGTACTAGAGAAGCTCGAAATACATAAAGTTAGATGTACGGGTCTTAAGTATGTAGAAATTTAAGATATTTAGGGATTATATATGTATATATTATAGCAACGTAAAGATGCATTATTTTTATAGTTATATGGATGTAAGGATTTGAATTTTAATGAACTTATTATACATTTGAGATGGTTGGATGTGCAGTAGACTATCTAATATATTTAACTGGATAAAACTGTATCTTATATAAATATATATATATATATATATATATATATATATATATATATATATATATATATATTTATATATATATATATATATATATATATATATATATATATATATATATATATATATATATATATATATATATATATATATACAGACAGTAAATCACATGAACGGGTTTTTTTGTCTAGGAAAAACTACCTTATTTTTATCCTATACGCAAATGAACACCAAAGCCAACATATGCCATGATTTTTTCTAAAATTGTGCTCTTCTACAAACAAGCTGGAAACTGGTAGGTCGTTTATTTATGCGTCTAAAATTTATACTTACATTCATTTTTCGATAAATAGTCATTCCAAATTTTACAACATCACTGAATTTTGTGAATTCCTTAATTTTATCATTTCGAAAATTTTGCATTTTTTACTATTAACATTTTTCGAATTCTTAAGTTTATAAAACTTTACTTTTACAAAATGCTCAAGAATCTTCATTCTAAATTACTACACATATGTATGTAGGTATTACCATTATATTTTCCAAATCCTGAAATTCCTAAAATTTTTGTCTAAAATCTTGAATTCGAGTTTACATAAATATTCCTGATATATTTAAATACTAGACAATCAGAATCATTAAATTTAAAAATTTGTATATGTAAATTCCTTACTTTCCAATTTTATTTTCTTCAGATTTATCAAATTTCAAATTTTCTAAAATCTATTTTGGTTTAAATTCTAACATTCAGCCTTCCCGAAATGTTCTTGCTATTTCTAAATTCACAACTACAGAATTTTATTCTCGATATCATTGATTTCACAATTTTAATTCATAAAATTCTGAATTCCCAAAATTCTCAAACGACTTAGTTCTTAAATGCTTTTAAACATTTTATAAATTTTAAAATTTCCAAAAATCCCATTTTTCTCACAATTAAATGAGTTTTCCTGGAACATTAGAATCATTATCATCACAGTTTTACACCTGAATTCTTCAGTTTCCAAATTTGAATAAACAAGCATAATATATCCATACAAGCATAAACTGGTACGATGACGTTTTAAACGTCTAAAATTTAAAGTTAAATTCGATTTTTGATAAATATTCTTTTCCAATTTTTGAACATCAAAACCATTAAATTCGGATACTTTGTATAAGGGAACTCCTTAATTTTATCATTTGGAAAAGCTTACATTTTTTACATTAACATTTTTTGAATTCTTAATATAAAATTTTACATTTCCAAAATCTGAAATGACTTAGTTCTTAAAAGCGTTCAAACATTTTTTTAATTCTGAACTTTCTAAAAGCATATTTTTGTCTAAACCCTTAAATTCGGTTTTCCATATATATTCGTGATATTTCTAAATTCTACAATATCAGAATTATTAAATTCCGAAAGTCTTTATTCAGGTAATTTCTAAATTTATAAATTTAAATTTATACATTTTTTAAATTTCCAAAATTATGTATTATTTTCTATTTAGCTTCACATTTTTAAATTCTGAGATTTCAAAAATCCTAATTTTGTCTAAATTCTTAATTAGTTTTTAAAAAAATATTCCCGATATTTCTAAATTCTAGAATATCAGAATTCTTAAATTCTTAAAGACGTTACACCTGAATTTCTAAATTTCTAAATTTGAATTCATAAATTTTCAAAATTCTTTAAATTTTTACACCTGAATTCTTAAATTTTTAAAATTGAATTGTAATTTTTTTAAATTTCCAAATTCTTGAAGATTTCAGTTTATCAAATATCAATATTTCTAAAATCCTATTTTGGTTAAAATCCTAAAATTCAGATTTCTCGATATGTTATTACTATTTCTAAATTCAGGGTTTCATCATAAAATTTTTTCATTTCCAAAATTTTCTATTTAACATTTTTAAATTCTGAAATTTCCAAAAATTTCCTCAATACATACAATTTTTCATTTAAAATCTGGAATTTGTGAAATCGTAATTTTGTCTTAATTCTTAATTAGCTATTAGATAATTATTCCCGATATTTCTAAATTCTAGAATAACAAAATTATTAAATTCCGAAAATCGTTACACCCGAATTCCTAAATTTTTAAATTTTAATTGTAATTTTTTTAATCTTCCGAAATTCTTTATAATTTTCTATTTAGTTTTACATTTTTATATTCTGAAATTACCAAAAATTCAATTCATAAAATTTTGCATTTATGTAAATTCGGAAATTTGTGAAATCCTCATTTTATCTAAATTCTTAATTAGTTTTTCGATAAATTTTCCCGATTTTTCTAAATTCTACAATATCAGAATTATTAAATTTCGAAAGTCGTTACACCTGAATTCCTAAATTTTTAAATTTAAATTGAAATTTTTTTTAATTTCAAAATTCTTCAAATTTCAAAATTTCTAAAATCCTATTTTTTCCCCCGAAATGACCTTGCTACTTTTAAATTCAGAATATCAGAATTATATACCTTAAATCATTAATTTCCCAATTTTAATTCATAAAATTTTACAATAAATTATATCAATAAATTACCAAAGTCTTTACACCTGAATTCTTCAGTTTCCAAATTTGATTTTTTAGATTTTTTATATTTCCAAAATTCTCTATTATTTTCTATTTAGCTCTACATTTTTTTAAATTCTGAAATTACCAAAATTCAATTCATAAAATATTGCATTTTAATTCTGGAATTTCGAAAATCCCAATTTTGTCTAAACCCTTAATTAGTTTTTCGATAAATATTCGCCAAATTTCTAAATTCTAGAATATCAGAATTATTAAATTCCGAAAGTTTTAAACCAGAAATTCTAAATTTCTAAATTTGTAATTTTCTCAACATTTTTTAAGCTTCAGGTTCATCAAATTTCAAAATTTCTAAAATCCTTCTAATTTTGTCTAGATTCTTAATTAGTTTTTCGATCAATATTCCTGATAATTCTAAATTCCAAAATTTAATATTCTCCGAAATCTGAATTTCTAAACTTTTTAATTTAAGTTCATAAAATTTTCAATTATTTTCTAGTTAGCTTCACATTAGTTAAACTCTGAAATTCCCAAAGTTCAATCCATAAAATTAAATGCAAAACTCTGGAATTTGTGAAATCGTAATGGTGCTATCCAATATAGAAGGATTAACTGGTAGGTCATTTATTTAAACGTCTAAAATTTAAGCATAAATTCGATTTTTAAATACAATAAATAAATCTTTTCCAATTTTAGAACATCAAAACCATTAAATTCGGATACTTGAATTCCTCAATTTTAACATTTCCAAAATTTTGTATTTTTTACTATTAACATTTTTCGAATTCTTAAATTTATAAAATTCTCAAATGACTTAGTCCTTAAATGCTTTTAAACATTTTTTAAATTCATTAAATTGTGAAAGTCTTTACACCTGAATTCTTCAGTTTCCAAATTTTAATTCAAAAATCTTTTAAATTTTCAAAATTTTCTATTATTCTCTATTTAGTGAAATTAAATCGTGAAACTTCCAAAATTCAATTCAAAAAATTTTGGACTTGAATTCTGGGATTTGTAAAACTGTAATTTTGTCAAAATTTTAATTATTGATCGAAAATGTTCCCGATATTTCTAAATTCGAGAATATCAGAATTATAAAATTCCGAAAATGTTTGCACATGAATTTCTAAATTTATGAATTTAAATTCTTAAATTATTTATATTTTCACAATTTTCTATTACTTTCTAGTTAGCTTCACAATTTTAAAGTCTGAAATTATCAAAGTTCAATTGATAAAATCCTGTATATAAATTCTGGAATTTTTAAAATCCGAATTTTGTATAAATTTCCTAATTTTTACGTTTTCAATATTCTCAAATATCTTACAATTCTTAAATCCTATTTAGCTTCTGAAATTTCTAAAATCCTATTATTGTCTAAACTCTTAAATTAGTTGTCTATCAATAATTCTGATATTTACAAATTCATGAACATCAGAATCTTTAAATTTCCAAAATTTCTAAAATTTGTATTGATTGAGAAAATTTTCAGAATTTACAATTAATATTTTTCGAATTCTGAAACTCAAAAAGTTTAATTTAGAAAGTTTGTTCAAACTCTTAAATTCGTTTTTCTAAATTCTAATTCTTCTTCTAATCAAAAGCTCTAAAAGTTTGGCTTTAGTGCCAAACCAAGGATCGTACTGAAATACTGTAATTTATTTTTGGGTAGGTGAGGCCAATATATAACTGAGAAATATAGAATAGCACACCCTCAGCTACCCATAAACTGATATCGCTATTTTATTCGCAGTTAAAGTTCAAATTAACGCCCTGAACACCTTAAATAATTCCAATCTTCATAAATAAATTTTTCAGAAAACAGCTGTTATAAAAATTCATTTATACACAATTTTCTAATCTCAAGGTTAGCCCAAAAGATAACATTATCCTTTTATTCGATTAAACATCGCACGCACACACCCAGAGAAAAAATATTGTGGCCATTTCGGGCGAAATTAAAAAAAAAATAAAACCAAAGAAAATTTTTTATGACTTTTAAAAATACAACAAAAAAAAACATTTCGTTATAATAAAATGAAAAACATAAAAAAAAACTTTTCTTTTTATATTTTTTGATGACAATTTTCTTTTTTTTTATTTTTATATTAAAAGATTTGCTTGCCGAGATAAAATCAGACAGAAAACACAACGAGAAAAAAAAAATAAAAATAAAGAAAAAATCTGGAAAATATAAAAAGATTTAAATTTTACAATTTTCCATTTATCTATTTGTGTTATTTCTGCTATTTGTGTTGTTTGTGTTCAAGGAATAAAAAAAATGGTATAAGTACGTATTATAACAAAGAAGTAAAAAAAGCTTTTATCCCATTTAACCCATTAGATAGATGTGTTAGGGAAAAAACCACTCATAACCGTGTTGTTAGTATATTGAGGTTTTTTGTATATATTGCATTTTGAAAATCAATTCAATTTATTTTATGCGATTTAACCCTCTTCATCCATATTGGTTGGCTGGTTGGTTGGTTGGTATCACCATCAAAGGAATAGAAAAAAAAAGAATGTAATTGTCACCTCTTTCATGTAAACGTATATGAGTATGTTGTATATATAAAAAAGGGGTGATGGCTAATTTTTCTAATGGATTAAAATTGTATTAGATACTTTAATATTTTTTCTTGCCGAATCGACAGTTTAAATTGAATTTTTTTTTTTCAATAGTCTAGACTTATCATATTCCATATAGATTTCCTTCCGCTAGAATCGGTTTCCATAATACAATAGCCAATGAATATGTTCGTTTATACCTTTTTCAAATATCGATTCGATATAAATAGTGTTTAGAACTATGTTCTAAAAATAATTGAAATAATTGAAAATCATGTCGAACACACATTTCTAAATCTTGTACTGGTATCAAAAAGCTTTTTAATTATTTCCGTATCAATTACCAGTAATTAAATCAACACACGAAAATAATTATTTTTTGAAATTTTTATACACGAAATCTAATTTACAAAATTGGTAATCTAAAATTGGTGTAAAAAATGTATGTGCGCGTGTCAGTTGAGAACGGCTGAACCGATTTGGCTCAATCATTTGGCATAACAAAAAACAAAGATTTTTCAACTCTTATCAATTTTAACTGGTCGGATTTTAAAATTCTAATTGTTTTGTTGTGATAAGATTGTCTTTAAATTTCGTCCTTTTGAGTTTGATTTTTATCAATTTGGAGGATTCGATGGTATAAACGGAGTCTTTAGTACTGACAGGAACGGTGACTCATCCCATAGATTATGCCGTCTCAACAGGTAGTCATAGATCCGTTCATTATTATCCTGATCGAAATCATAAATGGCATAGCTCGGTATTTTCGAAATTAAATTTTCTTTATTTTATTTCAAAAAATCATACTTAGGGCCCGTTTAATCATAACAGATATCAAGTATCTTTAGTTTCTGCTAATTTTCTCAAGTAAAACGTGATTGGCATTTGACAAAGCTGACTTGTATACAGAAATAAATTTAGCGCATAGTTGTATACATACCGTTGAACTTATTAGTGTGATTTGGGTGATTTGGGTGATTTTAGATTAGACATTAACTTTGGCTGGGGATTTTGTCGAAAAAAAAAATTTGATGTTTGTGGTAGATCTACATGACTATAAGCTATAAACGAACCAACATCTAAGAGCTACTGGTTTTAGCTCAGGGTGCGATGAAATATTTCAACCATCCCATTGGCTTGACGATAATTATGGGATGAATTTCCAAGAGTTTCATAAGCTTCTGAAAAATGTTGACATAAATTGGGTTTACCTTGATCAGTGGTAATGCGTAGAGTAGGCGTATACCAAATAGAGTTATATATTCATCTTCAAATTTCTTTGCTATTGTGGCCAACATGAGATGCGATCAACGATAAGGGATCAAACAAATTCACATGCGCGTGATTTAAACGGTCGAATAGCATTTGACTTTTCACACACATGGCAAAGCTTACTACAATCATTGCCGTTTTTATTTATTTTTGGCCAAAAATACTTTTGTGTTACTCCTATAATTTTCGGGAACATAAATAAAAACGATTTGATACCGACGTTCTTTTAAATTTTAACATCCACGCATACCCTATCGAGTTTGTGTCTAGATATTTTTTTTGAGTAAAAACGAATCAGTATTGCCACATTCTAAACTTTCCTTCGGTCATAAGGTGGGAGCTATAGTCCCTAAACGCTTATAGTATAGTCGAATGCGTGCTGACAACAGCCCGGCCAGTAAAACAATTTTGAACTTTTTGGTAATTTTAATATATGTGTTAAATGGTTATATGGATTGGAGTTCAATATTCAGCGGAATTTGGGCTAAACAGAAAGTCGAAACTAGGCACACCAGAATCACATTTAGAAGTATAAATGTGAAAGTGTATATATCCAAACAAGCCGAATGATATGGTTATAAACTTTAAAGTTTGTTGGTTTCAAAAAGAAATGTTACGGTTTTTGTTTGAAATTTTACTTGCATAGTGGTTAACATAGTCTGGCGCTTTCTCCAAATCCAACACTTATGAGCAAAGTTATTTCTTAAGCGTGACCGACGTCTACCGAAATACTCTGAACTGACGCAGCTCCAATACTCGAAACTGAATTTGCTGACCTTATTGTTTTGTCGATTGTAGACAGTTCTGTTTCTATAGAATTGTAGCAAAACTATTTTTGAATCACAAAATTAGTTGACAATTTCATTATTAAATTTATCCAACAATTGGAATCGGCTGCACATGCATATCAAAATGTTTACTTGGGAATGATTTGAGATATCAAATTTTATTTTTGAATTTGTTGATGTCGATTAAAATGGCGAAAAAGGTTTTCTTAAAATTTAGCAAGGATCATTTAGAATAACTAAAAATAAATAGATATTTTCCACTGTATCACAGTTCGCCTAATGTGCTCTTGAAATCAGCGTTTGATTCCTTATTCGACATTAAAAGTCATCGTGTGGAGGGTTCTTCTATCTGCCATTAAAACGACTACAATTTTTTTCTGGGGCCAACTGTATACAAAGGCTATTTGAAGCATCTAGAAAGAAAGAAAGAAATCGCCCCACCAGATGTCGATCGTGTCTTGCAGAAACAATCGGTATACCAGGTCATTCGAGTAATCCACCAGATTAGATTGAAATATTTTCCTACGATATAGGGTTACCAGTAGATCAATTAGCTTCTGCCAGTAAGTGTTCAACAAGCTATCCGAAAGAGTCCAGCAAGCACAGAGGTCTAAACGATGTTGACCATTTGGTTTCCCTGTCTTTTAAGTAAGATCAGTCGAGCCAATTTCCCGCGTATCCCGCGTGGATGAGACTCACAAATGACTGAATAATTGGTCGACTTTTGACATATTTCGTCTCTAAATCAAAAATATTTCCCTTTATTGAAATACAAAAATTTCCCACCATGGAAATGGCCATGGAAATACAAAGACCACAATTTTACTAAACCCTACTAAAGGCGACCTATTTTAACTTAAAATTTTAAACCGGTGGATTGTGAGAGCCAACTGCAGCAAGTCAATACTGGTGCGACAAATATGACTTGATGTAAAATGGGCAAATTCGTCTCTATTTTGAATTTTATATTTGACTTCATATTGCCATGTTCGTCTTTCATTTGGGCCTATCTACTTAAAACAAATTTCGTTGCTATATATGGTTAGGTTTTGTTCAATTGCTCCATTATTGAGAAAAACATTTCCGTGTCTAATAGTTTTTTGTTTTTAACATTCGTCTATTTTAAAAACAAAAATGTCAGAATAAACGAAAATAATTTTTTTTTCTCGATTCTTCAAGTTTAAGAGTCGGTCACATCAAACCATGAATACTTGATGAATATAATATTTAACAATCGGTTGAATCAAATACAATATCCATAAATTTGTGGTTAATACCATATTTACGGCAAATGGATTGAGCAACTCAGTTATACTTCAAAAGTTAATTTGGTTTAAATTGTAACCAAGCATTGCTTAAAATAAAGATTTCACATCCGATTAATAAATTTATCAGTCGAATTAGCGCATTTTGCCGGACCACAATCGCTGGATCATTTCAAAGTTTAGAATACATTGCTATATGAGTACACCGACACCCGACTGCAATAAAATGAGGATTTCCCTTAACATCTTTCTTTTTCGGATTACAGTATATCCTTACAGCTTTCTTGATTGAATTTCCGAATGGTTGAATATTTGTGCGATTTTGTACAATTTAAAATGTCTAATTCGGTTCAATTTAATCCAATTGTACATTTCACATTTTGTTTGATTTGAAATTAGAAATTTAAATTCCAGACAATGTCAAATTTTTAATGAGACCAGTAGGCAGAGGATAAGCACAATTACATTCATACATTGTTATGCACTTAACGGAAGGGGCAGATAAATAACAAAATATAAATTCTGCGAACATTTACAATGAGATTTATTTGCTAAATTTGGAACTTGTAATGCTGGTACGCCTTAATATCTCGGAATTATAAAATGAAAATACCAAAACGTTCAACAACATACAAAGCCTTGCAGAGCCACGATATACATGGGTACTGAATAGTAAGGAATGTTGCAGGCCATTTACTTAAAATTTTAGCGAAATCCACAAAAACTATAGAATTTATAAGTTTTCAATAATCAATTTTTGTTTGGCTTCTAAATTTACGACGCGGTTACTTAAAGTTCAACAGGTCTCAAAAAATTTCAATTTTTTCGGTTCTCAATTCTTATTCCTATAATTAGAAAATGCTTCAAATTACCAAATTTTCTGAATTGCCAGCCCTAAATGTGCACAATATTTAAAAAATTTTAAAATGAAACCGAAATTTATTTTTTTTTTGTTACAAAACTATTCAGGACTAGAAAAAGAAAATTTCTTCAAATAAAAAGCCAATTTTCTAGGTTCTCGAAATATGGGAAAGAACTAATTAAAAGGTCAACTTAATCCAAAAACATTTCATTTACTATGTTTTCGACAAGGCCACCTATCCATCAGCTCAAAAAATAATCCCCTTGTGATTGTTTCTGATAAACCTTCCGGATATAATAAACCTAAATAGTCTATTGTGTTCGAAATTGCCAGGAGACGGGTCTTACGAAAGAATTTTGGGAAAATCCACCGGGAAATTCGGAAAATTAGTAAAATCATTTAAAAAGCATTTTTCGCTGGTTTTGTACGAAATTTCGCGCGTATCTGATCCAGATGGTCTTTTAGAAAAGAATAATTGGAAAATCTTAGTGGAAAACTCGGAAACCTCCGGAAAACCCGAAGAAAATTGATTTTTTTTTCTATGATATTTTGAATTTTTTGCTTATTTTGATGATTTTGGACGCAGTAATGTGGAAAGTCGATGCAAAGCTGGCGTTGTGCAATTTGGCACGTGTCCGTTTTGCATTGTCAATTTCGATTGTGCGAACGTGATATTTTTCTTGATGCTATTAAATTGAAAATTTGACTAAATTCGATCGATAACTTCATTTTTGTGGATTAATGACTTTAAAGTAAATTAGTCAAATGAATCATTGTAGTTTTAAGGAATTGATTTTTGATTAAAATTCCGGCTATCAGACGATCAAACCTATAGGACGAAGAAACCGTAATTCACAACAAATGCACGGTATCCATGAGAATGAAAGGCAAAAGTAACGCGAAAAATTAAATGAACATAGACGTGCTCATATTGGTAAAATTCGCGCTGCACGGGCACCAGGTCAGGTTCGACAAAACGTAACTCGCTGAAGAAGTGCGGTGAACGTCGACGTGAATTATGACTCTACAATGGCCTACAAAGATCTTCGCTGCGTTGATATTGGCGCATTATCTGCCGTGTGCTGACATTGCCAAACATTGAAGTTTCAAGCAGAAACACCAGGGCTATGTTGTGCCAATGGCAAAGTCATATTGCCGGTTTTGACTTCACCACCGGACCCATAACGTACTTATCTCTAATGGAGATACAACGCTATCCAGAGATTTTCTCGCACACACGTAACAGTACAATCAATGTTGTTCGTCATGCCGGCTATAATCCCACCTATAAGGTAAAGACGTCACCACGTGTTCATCATTTCGATTTCATGAAGAACCCAAGTTCCTTCAAATTTATTTCGTTGGAAATTCCGAATTTTAATTAATTAATTATTATCTTGCGCTTTTCAATGCGTCAAAACGAGAGTTAATCGGATAACTTTAATGACTTTTTCATGATTTAAACTGCTTTGGAGACAATGACTTCCGATGATCACAAAATAATCATTACTACAGACAAAAGACCAACCGGAGGCCATGTACGTCAGTACAATGCTCCCACTATTTACGAAGTCGCCAATATCCATTGGATATTGAAGATAGTCAATCTTGGTTGACAACACGTGGACAATCATCTTTTGAGATCGTCGATTATTTCAACAGATTATGTCGATGTCGATGGTGTGTCACTTATCGAGAGGCTTGCCAACGTCTGATTGGCTGGAAAACTACTCACATTGGGACTCAAATTCGTAAATTGTTTGCGATCATTATGGCGACGTGTCATCCATCGAACACATGGGAATTATGAAACAAATACAAGAACGAGATGGCTGACGACATTTGGCATCGAATTATGAGCTTGAAATAAACGACGAGATATGTAAAGAAGAGTTTTATCATGATCGAAATTGGGCATGCTGCCACCTATTGACAAAGGAAACGCAGTAATATTCTTCCTCGATGCTCCCGGTAGAACAGGCAAAACCTTTCTGATTTCATTGCTTTTGGCCTCAATATCTCAAATACCGTTAGCTGCTGCATCATCGGGAATTGCAGCCATATTGCTGGACGGCGGTCGGGTGGCACGATATTCACACGAATGACAAGCCAATGTGCTCAAAGCTCGGCGATGGCCAAGGTATTACAAGAATGCAAAATTATCATCTGGACGAGTGGACATTTGGCACAAACGATCATTGGAAGCGTTCAATCGAACGATGAATGATTTACGAAATGACTCAAGACATTTTGGTGGAGCGATGATTCTTCTGGACTTTCGTCAAACGCTACCTGTTATTCCGAGATCGACAGTTGCAGATAAACTCAACGCATGTCTGGAATCGTCGTGTTTGTGGCGCTATGTTAAGAAGTTGTAGTAGACCACGAACATGAGGGTCGGGTTACAGAACCACTCATCAACGTTGATCAGTGAACGAGCGATTTTGGCAGTGACGAATTACTTGATTCAAAACCAAATCGCTGTCCGTTGACTGTATGACCAATCAAGACGAGGCAACCAACCTTCCGACCGAGTTTTTGGATTCGCTTGTATTGCCGGGAATACTACCGTATAACTTGAAGCTCAAGGTCGGATTTGTGATACACAATAATAAATTATGGGAGGTTCAAGAGGCTGATTTTTAATTTCTGGCTGAATTAGTGCTAGATCTCTCTATATATGCGTGTTATTTATGTATGTAACAAAAAACCAAAATCAATAATTCATTTGTACAGCGAAAAACATTTTGTTAAATTAAAAATTTCACCTGTTCATATGTTAATTTATTTATTGAACAACAAAATATTTTTTTTTGTATATCGTGAAGATTTATTTCTCTATAATTATATTCGCGTTGTATTGTCTTCTCGTTGTGTTGTATACTTATGTGTATAAAGGAAAATCATTTTGGCTGGATTGGAAGAGGAGTACATACATATATATGTATAATAGCAAAGCAAGCAAAATATAAATAAATTTGTGATGTTAAAATACCAAGAAATTGAAATTAACACACGAAAAACGTTATAATTAAAACAAACATTCGCGCGACTTTTAAATATTTAAAGATTGTATTTGTATATTAATGAAATACGTTTGCAGATACAGTAGAAGGATGGTAGTGGCTTTAAAAAAGATTTACTACAAATTAAAATTTAAAATATAAACCGTCCTGTTTTTCCCCATAGATGCTTTGTAGAATATTAGTGTTGAAGGTTCCACGACAATTTACAGAAAAATAGTTAACCGATAAATCGACAATTCACCGAAAATGACAATTGACCGAAAACGACAATTAACCGAAAACAACAATTCATCGAATACGACAATTGACCGAAAATAACAATTCACTGAAAACGACAATTGACCGAAAACGACAATTCACCGAATACGACAATTGACCGAAAATAGCAATTCACCGAAAACGACAATTGACCGAAAACGACAATTAACCGAAAACAATAATTCCGCGAAAATATACCGATTATAATGAATTCGAATTATTTGATTAAAATAGGATTCTTAAAAGTTTTTTTAACTATAGGCCAATCTTCCACCGATTCTCATAAAACTTGACATTTTGAATGAAATTTACCATTTTCTATTCTTAACAATTATACATATACTCGTACATACCTATAATTACCTATAATTATTTATTTTAAAAATTATTTGATTTTCATAATTTTTATTTTACTTATAAATTGTTCGAAAAATCGTTCGCATTTTGAACACACCGTTAATTAATAAATAAACTATTATGCAATATATTGAAGACAAAAAAAAAATATGGGTGAAAATGAATCATAGAATAAACCATATTACAATTCAATTAAACTGTCCAGTGGTACTATTAGTCGTATAATTAGTTTGAAGGAATTTGAGAGTCAACCATGATGACCATATGCCAATACTGAGCAAATCGATAAATTCAAGAATCACAGGTGAATAAATTTTGTCACCAACTAGGTAACCAACGGAACCACGTGATTTTATCCAAAAATCATTTAACAATCCCATTCACATTCAACCTGTCAAGTTCCGTTCCAGCTGGCCATAATCCATAGGTTTATCCAAAAACCTTTCTAGAATCCTGTTTTCATCCAAGAATTCGAATTCATTATAATCTGTATATGGAAGTTCCCATGCATTTTCATTTTCAGAGAATTGTCGTTTTCGGTGAATGGTCGTATTCGATGAATTGTCATTTTCGGTGAATTGTCGATTTCGGTGATTTGTCGTTTTCGGTGAAATGTTTTTCGGTGAACTGTCAATTTCGGTGAATTATCATGCAACCGTGTACACCTCTATCATTATCCTGAAATTTTGTTTTTATGAATTCGTTAAAAACTTAATTCCAGTATGCCTTAATTAATTCAAGGCATTATGTAAAGTTAATCAGGAAATTCGATTCAGTAAATTCGAAAATTAAATAAATCATCGCGTTGAATAGTGTTACAGTCGAAAACATAATGAGATGATGAAGGCCAAGCGGGGAACAGATGAGATGATGAAGGCCAAGCGGGAAATACAAGCAAAATCAAAGATCATCATGTGTATGCATTGAAGTATTTATGTTCGAAGTATTTGTATTCTGCGTAGTCTAGAAACTTCAAAAGAAGTGTGGCAAAAATTAAGGAAAGTATTCCAGCATGATAGAGTGTCGAAGAGAATCGCTTTAATGCGAAAAATGATCAACACCAAACTTGAAAGTTGTCAATGGACCAGTATGTAACAACAATTATCTGTGCCTCGCAAAAATTAAACGAAATTGCACACTTGAAAAAAATTTTGATATACGATACAATTAGTTTCTTATATGACTCCAGGACAAAGTAACATCATATATTGATGCGACACTTGCTTTATAAAAATTCAAAAACACGTTACTTCGAAATACAATGCAATTTGTGTTGAACTTCGATACGACTTAATTACGTCTAATTTCGATGGACAGCGCATGAAAAATATTATGATAGAACTTGTGTTAAAATTTAAAGCAAGATGTGTTTAACAACACCAAGATGCTGCAAACGTCGAATTTCGTTATATAGATAGCATCGTAGATATTGATACTAACAATATCTATTTGTAATTATTTTTGCAGCGAATATTTTTTGTTATTATTTGTGTCGGAAAACGATCTGCAACAAACTGCATCATAAATAACCACATCATGTATCAAATATTAAAGCAAGTGACCAAATAAATAAAACCACACAGTTTTGTAATATTCATATACATGGATATTTATTTAAACGATATTATATATAGTATAAAAGTATAAGCAATATTATAGAGTATTATAAAACAAACAATGTTATAAAATTTCTTATTACTAAGAGTATATAATTCAATAATAAAAATTAAGAAAAATTCAATAATAACTTAATTTTGTAATAACAATAATTTTGAAAAACACTTCTCAATGTTTTTGAAATAGGTACCAATTGAAAATCATTTTGGACTATTCTTCTTGTGTACGTTGAAGATCCCGCATTAAATCGTAACTCCCACCTAAACCCAATAGGAATTGGTTCCGGTTCAACATAAAATGGATATCCTGAGAACAATTTTTTTCTATTATACTTTGAACAAAATTTTTGAAAAGTATCAGATATTTTTAATTTGTTGTAGGTTAAATTTTCAAATTCGGTTGGTGCAGACACAATATTAATTGCACATTCAGTTAAAGCTTTAGATTCACAAAAAATTTGTGATAATGTATCTTCTGGCAATCCCAATTCATTTAATTTCAAATAAAAGGATTTGATACAGTTATCAAATTCATTCAAAGTGGGCGTTATAGTTTCGGCAGGTTTGTCTAAGCAAGTTGGCCTGCACTCAACATCGATTTTGTGTAAAATATCAGTTGTTTTGACAGATTGTTCTACGGTTTGTGTACCGCTAGTTTCTATCTGAATAATATGAAATTTTGAAAGGTGCGTTTAATAAAGTAAAAAGTTTGAAAAGTATTCTTACAATTTTTATCTGCGACACATTTAATTTTAGTTTTCCTTAACAAATTCTTTAAACTTCAGATGTGAGATTAACTCGTCAAGCTTAATAAAACAGTTATTGTAATTGTAACAGAAATACATCTTAGAATGTAGCAGTGAACAACATAAAAGAAATACAGTATAAAAAAATGTATAAAAAATAAAATTAATTACTTGTGTTATTTGTAGATCTAGCTTGCTAGCGATTTCTTTAATTCGTGACGTGATGGTTTAGGTAACTGGCGTATCATAAAAATAATAACTTACAAATGTCCAGAATTTTTTTAACCCAGGGTCAAAATGTTGACCAAAATGCACAGTGTCATTTGAACAAAAGATCAATTGCTTCGATAAAAAATAAAATTGTTTGGTAAAATGACAAGCTCCTGTTCAATGCACAAATAAAAATTCGAAGTACCTGATTTATTTTCACCTTCATCAATTAGGGATGTGAAAGTTTTTGATCAATTAATTCTGCCGGTGACATATTTAGCTGTAATAATAAATCAATTGTTCAATTAATTTCAGTTTTCTACTTTAAATATATTATGTAAAGACTTACTCTTCTGAATACAACGATTTTTTTAAAAATAGAAGCAAATGATTCTATCTGAATATAAGCTGATGCTTTTCATGCTATCACTTGTGGCAATATGCTTACCAAATAAAAACACTCTTGCATGGATGGTAATAGTTCTGTAATAAAGCTTATTATGTTACTTGTAATTTAAATTTAATACTACTATATATGTATGTACCTTCAATTTCAGTTACAGGCTTCAAATTAGGTCCTTTTGTTTCTCTGTAGACCTTCTGAATACATGGGGAACAAGTTGTCCATTTATCAACAAACTTTTTGTGGCTGTTTGGAAATCTCAAATCGAAATCATAGATATCTAAAGTTTAAAAATTGTAAACAATAAACATGTTTATTATTGTTTATATGTTTATTATAATTTTGTTTAATTTAGATTCAACTTATTTCATAAAGTGATAATTTGATGCAATATTGTATCACATAGGAAAAAAATTTAACCTCATAAAATCAAAACCAAATTAAATTAAAAATTACACCGAAATTATGCTATATACCTGATAATAGAAAATCCTTATAACTCCATTCTTCCTCGTGTTTCAATATTTTTATATAATTCACATTTCCGTTAAAATTTACTTTAATCATACAATGATCCATTTGAAACACTGCGTGCACACTTACACTATTTGTGTTTTAAAAATAATTTTTAGACTGTTTTGTTATTATATTATAATATATATTATAAAATATATTATAAAACTATTATAATATATATTATTAAACTATTACATTTAGTTTATTATTTATTTAATTCTTAATATTTAATTTAAAAAAATATTCAATTTTATTCACTAGTTACGAAATATGTGCAAACTCTCTCACTGTGCAAGCTCAAAACAGTATGGCAAAAACACCGAATTACAAAAAAAAGTAACACAAAATTGCATGTATTACAGGGTTGAGAACCGCGACAGGACATAAAAGTGTTAATCTAAGTTTCGCATTTTTTATAAATATTTTATATAAAATTACAATGTATGAATAAAAGTAGTTGTACAAACTAAAAACAAGAACTCTGATATAAATAATAAATAATAATACCCAAGAAACATACACACAATTTTATAGTCTTTTTAATGTACGATACAGTGATCAGCCCTGACTTATTTCTGATTAAAAAAACAAATTCCTAGTGAAATAGTTGATTTTTTTGTTCGAAACATGTTGGTATAGAATGCGTTTTATTTAAGTTCGAAAACTTGTAATGTTGTACAACGACTACATATTGGATAATATATAAGTATGTATATTATATATATATATATATATATATATATATATATATATATATATATATATATATATATATTTATATATATATAAATATACATATATATATATATATATATATATATATATATATATATATATATATATATATATATATATATATATATATATATTTATATATATATAAATATACATATATATATATATATATATATATATATATATATATATATATATATATATATATATATATATATATATATATATATATATATATAAGATAAGTACTACATAGTATCTGAAATTTGATGAAAAAGCGGTGCAAAATATAATTGAAATTTCGGTACAATAGTGTCGATTTCACTGTCGATACAAGGTTTAAACCCAATTCTGATATGCGTTGCTTCATATATCGTGTGATGCTAGGTTTGTGTCGAAAATGATCGCATTATTTTTAAGTGTGTGGTTTTGTAGTCGATAAGGAATGGATTGGCACGTTTTTGTTTTTCTGAAACGAAGGTTTAACCTTCGCGGAGTACGTAAAGTCAAAATTGCTCATTAGTGAGTACGGTGATACCAAAAGTCTGGTAAATACAGAGTTTGTTTCTAAAGGAAATAGAAAGCGGTTTAAACCAAGATGCTATACAGCTGTAATCAAATTGGTTTTTTCGCAAACAAATGCAAGCCTCCGCTTAAGAAAAAGGAGACGGAAAATGTTTGCGGTAAATAAATAAATTCATATGATGAATGGTCTGGCGCATCATCGCATATGACAAATAATATGCAAATTATTACAAATTGTTCCAAATTGTCAACACGTAAAGAAGTTAGCATATGGCTAACAATGAAAAGGTGCCAGTCAACTGTAAGAGAACGTGTAATCTGGGCATTATCGTTGATAGTAAAAAAGCA
Source organism: Tipula unca (assembly GCA_951394425.1). Classification (NCBI taxonomy): domain Eukaryota; kingdom Metazoa; phylum Arthropoda; class Insecta; order Diptera; family Tipulidae; genus Tipula; species Tipula unca. The sequence goes on from OX596382.1 coordinate 11,348,057, forward strand.
ACGGTCACAGCTGATGTGCCCGAATCTATATGGGCCTGAATTATCAACGAACTTACTTTCTGTGGGTCATATGGCAAAAAATGGTAAAGTGATAGTTTTCGATGACCGCCAGTGTTGAATTTTTCACAATTGCAATCAGCAACTGGGACAGCAGCTTTAGAAAAGGATATGTGCAAAATCGATTTGGATACAAGTCTGTGTTGTTTATTCGGGTCAGAGGTCTTGGACAGGTCCCATATATGAAAGAATTACACAAATTGGCAGGCATAGACATTGTCGAACCAAGAGTGACAGTACGGCAAATCAAAGTCATCATCGAGCCATAAATTGGAGTAAGTTCATGCAGATTTGTGCGAAACCCGCCAGGATGAAAAATCTATTAATGGATCGCGTTTTCTCCTTGCGTTTGGTGATTACTCCCACAACACGTTTGTTTATTTCTTAAAATCCAAAGATTTGAGGATTTTGGGATCAAAAGCTATTGTATATGCATATGCCAAATCAAAAGCGGAAAAAGCTCGATCCAACAGCACAACAATGCATGATGGTTGGTTATTTTGAAAGTCAAAAAGGGTATCGTGTGTACAATCCAGCAAATGATTAGGTTTTCGAAGCCCTTAATTGTATTTTTGATGAGTCCCATAAATATTTAAACATCGATGTAGATGTCCAATTTTTCCAAATGTTAAAACATGAACAATCAGTGGTTAAGGATGCCACTCCGGTCGTGTCTGATTCTGATTAATTCATTCGGAACGTATTTCTTTACCGTTGTCGAATGAAGTGGAAGGTAATAATAGCCCCATAACGAAGATGAATGTTTCAGTGATGAAACGATTTTTGACGCACAAGTAAAAGATTGTGATAGCGATTATTGTCCAGACATTGCAATAGTTCAGAATTGGGAAAGTAGGCGTTCAGAAAGAAACATCAAAATCAAACAGGAAAGAAGATTTCGTTTATTGGTCAATTGAGTTATCGACAAATGATCCGCTTAGTGTTGAAGAATCATTGAGTTGCAGAGATAGTTATTCGTGGCGATATTCTATGGAAGATGAATATGAAGCAATTATGGCAAGCGAAACATGGATTCTGTTCAATCTACCAAGTAAACGCAAAGCGCTCAATTTAAAATGGGTGTTTAAAACCTAATTAAAAATAGATGGTTCAGTTCAATATACAAAGCAGGCCTGGTGCTAAAAGGTTGTTCCCAGCGCGAAGGTTTGGATTATGAGGAAACGTATGCCTATCAGTAGTGAAGTATAGCTTAATTCGCTACCTATTCGAAAGATACGCGGATGGAACAGGGAAAGTTTGTAAATTGAACAAGGCACTTTACGGATTAAAACAAGCCGACCGTGCTTGGAAACAAAAATTGGTCAAGGTGTTGGTAGAGATCTGAAGCTGATAGGTGTATCTATCATAAAATCGACGGAAATACGTTGTTTGTTGCGTTCTACGTTTAAGCACGGGTTTAAAAGGCGAACCAACCAAACGTTTTCAAATGAAAAATATTGGAGAGGTTCACAGTGTTTGGTGATTCCGAATTATAGGGATCGAGAAAAGGGAATTTTATCGCTCGATCAATGGAAAAATTCAACATGTCTCAATCTAATTCTGTTGCGACACTAATCGACATAACCGTCAAGCTAGACAAAAATATGTCACCAATCATCAAAGCCGAAATTGGGAACATGCAGAAAATTCCATTTTAAGAAGCGGTAGGCAGAGTTCTGTATGCAGCCCTGGGTACGCGACCAGGTATTGCCAATACGCAATGAATTTGGTGAGTCATTTTTCCAATAAGCCCGGCATAAGCAGCATTGGGTTGCAGTGAAACGAATTTTCCGCTATTTGTAAGGCACAGTAAAGGAAAGCATTGGTGGATTTAGTGATGCAGACGGAGCGAGTGATCTTGATGAAACAAAAATCCAACACCGGTTATATTTTGCTCAAGAACGGTGAAGCACCTTTCTTCAACTGAAGCCGAATATATAGCTGTCTCGGCAGCCTGTCAAGAAGCACTATGGCTTCGAAAATTGGACGCTAAACTCGCGGGCAGACCGACTTCGATTCCGAACTTCTGTGACAGTCAAAGCGTTATAAATCTTTCGAAGACAGATCCCTATACCATCCTCATAAGAAACACATCGATGTCAGGCATCATTATGTAAAAGAGAAAGTAGAAGCATCTGTTATCATAATAAATCCAAACGGGGCAGATCATATCATTGCTGATGCATTAACAAAGGGACTTCCCAAGTCTAAAAGGATGACTTTATGTTTGTTAGTTGGGACATGGAAAAATAAAATAGATTGTCACTTCCGATTTACTCATAACTATAGACAGCCGGATTTTTATTTCTACGTACCGAAAAACGGTTTCCAACATTATTCACACAGCATCCACTGTATACCAATAATTTACACATTTACACTTTCGATTTTGCAAAGTTTCTGCGATTTCCATGGGACTAACTTTTGAAAAAATTTTGTCTTAGCAGATTAAAATCTTATATATTCGCGATATATTTTCTGTAATTTTGTATTTTTCTCCTTCTACATACAATACACGTTGAGTATACCCAGATACACGAAAGGAAGGTGGATGTTATTTAATTTTTTTTTTTTTTGTTTTTTTTTTTTTAAATATTTTTTTTCGTTAACAACCTAAACTTTGAGAAAAATAATAATAAAATAAAAATCTTAGAAGATCGATATGAAGAATTTTTTTTTTTTTTTTTGTACCTTTCGCAAAGATACAAAACCAACATCATGTTTTACCATTAAAATTGTACAATTTGAATATATAATTTTCTTAAAGATTTTCTCTTATATACATACATATACTATAAATTGAAATTCACAATATTATAGTCACGCTGTCTCGTAAGATTTGCGAAAAAAAAAAAATTAAAAATTTGTTTTGAATTTTATTCTTATTATTAATTCCTCGAAAGAATAAAAACACAAAAAAAAATAAATAAGAAGAGAAATAAGATGAAATAAAATAAATAAATAAAAAAAAATTATATGTTTTATGTCATCTGTAAATGCGATAATAACAATTTATAATTTTATATATATATTATTATAAACGAAGAAGTGTTTTATTGAAATATGTGAACAAATATCTTGATTTGGGAAAATTGTTATTGACTTTGTATATAGTTATATGTATAGATGCGCGGAAAAATCTTAATCTGGAATTTAAGGGATAAATTTGTTTATATATATACATACATATGTACAAAACTTGATTTATGTAACATGTCATTTGTGGTTAAAGTATTTTTTTAACAAACATTTCTCGTCTCTCTACGCGACAAACATGTTTCAAGAAATTATGTTTTGTATAAAGTATATTTATGGTGTATAGATATTTTCTAGTAATAAATTATTCATGTTGCGCGCACTAGCCTGATATGAATATGACAAACCGAGTTGCTCTGTGCATTATCGCGTATTTTTGTATCCTTGACCGTTAACATTATAGCGATTTTCCTGTATTTAATGCACGACTTAAGGTCAGACCGACGGTAGCAGACTTCTTTATACATATATAAGTTTCATCTATTTTAAACTGAAGTGTGCAATGCTCGTATTTAATATGCCAACAAAAATTTAAGAATTGAGAATTACGGGTGTGAAGTTTGTCCTAAAATTGTCCTAATTTTTTTATCTGAGAATGTATTAGTAAAAATTATAAATCTCTCGTTATTATGAATTTTTTCCCAAACTGGTATTAATTTTGCAAGAAGAAAAATTGAAAATGTAATATTGCCGAACTAAATGTTACCCGGAAGTCTACACAAAAAAATTGAGTAGAAATTCAAAACCTTTAAAAAAATTTTAAAAAAATCGCCCAGCTAGCGATATACATATTTGGGTAGCGGAGGACTATATCTAACTAAAAAATATTAAAGCTTTTCTAAATCTAGAAGATAAGTATTTTAGGACAGGAGTGTTTTACTACGTATCACGCATTAAGTACAAAATTGAAATTATAAAAAAATTCTCCTGCTGAACCAACGAGCTAATAAGACAAATAACTTTTAACCATTTATCGGTTTATCCGAATTTTGTTTATTATTGTCACTAATACAAACAAATTTATTTAGTATTAGGACAAACTTAACACTTTTAAGACGCGTGAAATTTGTCCTAAATTTGTTCTAATTGTTGTTTTAGTAATTTAGGACAAACTTCTCGCGAATTCAGAATTGATTACATAAATTATTTCATTATATGTATCTATATAGATAGGGTGACCAGATATACTCTTTACTCTTTTATTATGCAAAACTCATCATAATATACTCGATTTTAGTTAATGTCCTCTGCTTTTATGCCACAAGGAAATACATAGAAAAAATGAATACAATTATCATGCGACACAAGATTTCTAACAATAGCCAGACAATGTATCTCGACCGTATACTCATGAAGGAAGTGCTATTGTTTTAATAATCAAAAGAAATATTAACTGATATCTGAGGTTACATTTAAGACTGGGTGTTGGGCTGTGTTGCATTGGAAGTCTAGCTAGAAACTCAGAAATGTCATATAAAAAATCGAAGTCAACTTCTGAATTTGAAATTTGAATCCAATTTTAAAATTCAACAGTTCGATGTAGTTGATCAAATATTTTGAAACAATTAATAGACAAACAAAATAAATTAAATTTTAATTCAAGTTTTAAAAATTTTTGTTAAATTCGTTTTTTATTTAATTCGTTCAACTTTGCAAGTATATAAGTCCAAAATTGCAATGCGAAATTTCAAAGTTTATGAAATTTATGAACATTACTGGTGATACACAAAAGTATTCGCACAAAGTTCACATTTGTGTATAAGGCTTTTATAGTATCTAGATTCATTAATTTTATAAACTATTTCTTACCATTATAGCTGTTCCATTTCCAGTATTTTGTGTGGTTCAATAATGGTTCTAAATCATCGAAGCATTGACTCTGGTAAATTATTAAGAATGTGAGTAACTCGTTAGTAACTTTCCACTCGTTACGAAATATATTTCTAAATTTGTGAGCCTGTCACAGACTTCACTAACGGACAAAGTAGTGAGACCATAAGGGTCCCATTTTAAGTTTTATCTTAAAAATATATTTGTATGGATTTACACAATTTATACGGGAGCAGTTCTAAAGGGTTTTTCGATAAGAGGCATAATTTTGATATTTTAAAAAAACGAGTATTTTTTAAGAGAAATGAATGAATGTTTATTTCATCGTAAAGAGGAAGGTATGCCATTAACATTTGAAAACGATATCAGTCAAATGGCCGCCACGGCTTCGCTTGGAGCACCATATCCTCGATAACTTCATGAATTCTATCTTTAAGGTCTTGAATCGATTGTGGAGCATTGGCATAGACCTTATCTTTCATGTGGCTCCAAAGAAAAAAGTCTAAAGGCGTTAAATCACAAGATCTCGGTGGCCAATTGTGATCACCTCTTCGAGAAATAACATGGTCAGGAAGCTTTTCTTGCAAAATTGTGATTGTTTCGGATATTGTGTGGCACGTAGCACCGTCTTGCTGAAAATGAACGTCATCCATATCAATATCAATTAATCATAGCTCGGTAGCGCAATCCATTCACCGTGACAGTTGCACCAGCCTCATTTTCGAAAAAGTTAGGTCCAATCACACCGCCAGCCCAAAAACCGCACCAAACAGTGATGCGTTGAGGATGGAAAGGCTTTGGAACAATCATTCTTGGATTTTGTGATCCCCAAATGCGACAATTCTGCTTATTAACGTAGCCTCCGAGGTGAAAATGGGCTTCATCATTGAAGATGATTTTTCGATGAAAATCCGGATCATTTTAATTCATTTGAAGGGCCCAATCAGCGAAGATTCGACGTTTATGGTGATCGACCAGCTTGAGTTCTTGTGTTAACTGAACTTTAAAAGTCTTTATGCAAAATACGGTGTAATGTCGTTTGTGGAATGTCTAATTTCAAAGATCGATGAGCAATCGAAAAAAACTGGGTTTTCTTCAACACTACGGGCTACAGCAGCAATATTATTAGTTGTTCTTGAGCGACGCACACGGTTTCGATTCTTCACATCACTAACTTGCCCCAACAGCTCAAATTTGTCCACCAGTATCACTATTGCCGGGCGAGAAGGTGCTTCACGACGACCAAAAAGTGCTTTAGTTTTGCGAACTGTGATTACAACATTTTCACCATTTTTTGAGGTGAATTTTAACAATTACAATGCGTTGTTGAAGCGTGTATCGTACTATTTTTTAGTAATAGTCAAATGTCAATAGATGACAGCTTCAAGATTGACAAAAATTAAAAATATTTTAAAAATTGGAAAATCCCTTCAAAAAAGCAGGATCTTATGGTAAAATTAAGAAACCGCATAAACTTAGGAACAAAGCTATTTTCAAGGTTTTAGACGAACAGGATGGTCATTATTTTTGAAGGTCAAAAAAATATGCCGTTGCCTAAACTACCATATCAAGCAGCCAGTATGGGATTAACCATAGGTTGGAGCCAAAATAAAGGATGCCAAATTAAAAGACGTCGAAAGATTGCTTTAGAAACATTTCGGGAGCGAATTTGTTGAGGATCTGAATTTTTATAAAAACATAATCGATCATAATCAATTTCACATAGGAGCAGAGAATGACGACAACATCTGCGACCACCATGCGGAAGATGAGTTTCTTAGAGTTTAAGATATCGTTTGTGATATTTTGCGGCAATTGGATTGCATTTTAATTTTATGATTACTAAAATGGTGATTTTTTATATTATGAAGTATTAAGATATTTATTTTGTTAATTTATGTTTCTTATTTTTTTTATGTTTTTTTAGTTTATGATTTATTCTAAGAACAGAAATAAAATTATGAACCAAAAAGGTTCCCTTTTAATGTTACTTCTAAGGATATCAAAAGAAGAATTAAATGATTACGGCGAATCTAGTCCCTCTTATAAAACAATAACAAAGTGGGCCCGTCTATTCAAACAAAAGAAGGAAGATGACAGACGCTGTTACACACAAAATGAACATTTTAACCGAGGATCTTATATTGGAAGACAGGCGGATCAACATTTCAAAATTAAGTATAATATTATATATATATATATCTATTGGCAGTGTTACCACAATTTTACACAATCATCTTAAGCAGTCAAAAGTTAGTGCAAGATGGATTCCCCGAATGTTGACTATAGACCAAATAAAGTATTGAGTGGAAATTTCTAAGGTAATTTTAGAATTGAGTGAGGGCGATCCGGTTAAATTTATAGACCAAATAGTTAGTCATCGATGATGAAACGTGAATTCATCGCTATATGATCCAGAGTCGAAACAGGAATCAATGCAATGGATAACACATGGGAATCCACCACCGAAAAAGGTTAAGGTTCCACCATCTGCGAGTAAAGATAATGGCAACAATTTTTGGTATGCTGATGGAATTTTGATGATTGACTACTACCTCATAAGACCACAATAAGTCAAGTCACGCCAAAAGTATTACTTCTAAATGAATATGAACCAGTTCATAAGGTGAAGGCTGCACAACAAGCCTTACGAGATTGCAAATTCAATGAAATACCGCATCCACGTTACAGTCTAGATTTGACCGCAAGGACCTCCTGTTTAAAAATTTGAGGAAAAAATTAATGGGGCTAAGATTTTCAAATTATAGTGAGGTAATGTCCACGGTAGAAGACGCACTGGTTTGAAAAGGTTATACTCCAAGCTATATGTGATAACCCGAACGATGTAACAGAAATTAATTTCTCATTATAAATGTCATCCCCTCCTATTTATTGGCACTCGCATACTTTGTTAAGATAAACATTTGAATTACAAATACGTTTGCTCTTGATGTCGAAATAGTTTCAGAATCTTGGATATAGATTTTTGAATCAGAAACGAATACAAATTGTATTTTGAATGGCATGTACCTCAAATGTCAATACAATACCGCCCAACAAGCATGAAATTATAAAACAAAAAATTTACATAATTACAATATATACAACTTCCTATAATTAATGCATTAAAAAATTATTAATTACATAAATGTAAAACTAAAAATCATAAATAACAATTTTTTTTTTTAATTTTATTAACAATTTTATTAATTTATTTATATTTTAATTTTTTTATCCGAAAAAACATCGAAAAAACATTAACCATTTATTTTATTAAATATTTTTATTAAAAAATATGTAAATATGATAATTATATAATTATTATTATAAATGATTAAAATCAATAATTTTTTTGGGTATAATTTGCATATTATAGATTACTGATATATTTATTGTATATGTATCCTAAAGCTTGAATATGTTTTAAATACAGTTTTGATTTTTTTTCCATAATCATGTATCATTAACTCCCGTATTATGTATACGTGTTCACTTTGACGAAGGGCATCATGGCAGCGCGGCCTACATTTAAAATATATTTATGCGCCCGTTATATAATAATTAATTTTGTTTTTTTTTTTAAAACACTTTAAAACTAGGTGAGACCTACTTATATGTATATATTATTTGAAGAGGACTAAATTTAATTTATCATCTAACATACAAAAAAAAATGTTCCAATCAATCTAAATATTATTAATTTCTCTTATCGCGCGCGACGAACATTTATGTTGACAGGCCTTTGATTTAATAACATAACATAATAATGTGTACATACACATCGAAAAAAAAAAAAATATAATAATCAAAATGTGTTGTGTTAGATTAGATTAGACATAAGTCGCTAAATAAAATATTACCGTCAAGAAAAAAATTTATTTTATTGTGCGCACCGTGATAAGGATTTTTTGGTGGTAATAATTTCGACTGATAACCTGATTGCGACATAAACACGACGTTATCTTAAGTATGCGTGTATATCATACAACAAGTTTATTGAAATTTAATCAATTTATATAGAGTTAATAAATTATTTGTATTTGGTGTTCTCATTCGGTCCTCAACTAAATTGATTTGCTCGTACAGTCAATTATAAATTATAGATAATAATCGATTAAATCTAAGGTATTTTTGGTTGATTATTATTTTGGATGTCTGGGTATATTATTCGGGTGTCAAAAATAATGCCAAATCATTTCAAACGACGTCTATTAATTGCCTGGATTTTTTTTATCTTTTTATAATTTTTTGTGCGTTTTTGTTGTAGGTATGTCAATGGTTTTGGTTTTTTGGTATGGGGTAATTAATTTAATACGCTTTGCCGATTTTAATCGTACATATGTACATAAATTTGTTGCTAAGCAAGTCTTCAATTGATCAATTTAATTAATAAGACATTATATATATATATATATATAATTGGATTGTATCGGAAGATTGCTGTTTTTGATATGTGAGTGGAAATAAACTACCGAATTGACGTTTTAATATATAAATCGACAGATTTGGCTTAATCGATTATCTCAGTAAATCATGATTTATCTATAATGTATATGACTATAAATTATATTTAATTTACATTTATTTAACACTTGCAAAAAAATATCAACTAAAATTTGCACACTATATTCATGATTTTGAAGAATTCATAGCTGAATCAATGTTTTCAATAGAGACAAAATATTCTGTATTATTAGATAAACTGCGAAACAACATAATTGTAATTCAGAGATTATTTATAAAGGGACGCAGTATAAGTCTGGCTTAATATTAACTCAATTTTGGGATGAAACGCGTGATTTGGAAATTAACCCACAATGCGCCGATAAAAAGAATTTTGGCCACACTGAAAAAAATAATCCGGTAATATTAACGAAAGATTTTCCGTTAAATTTTAACGATTTTTTTTTATAGATATAATGAATTATTATTAATATAATATCATTTTCCTTTAATTTAACATAAAATCATTAAGTTTATTAATTTAAAAAAAAATTTTTAAATACATTTTGTTATTTTAACCTATTTAAATTCGTTATTAAAATATTTCAGGTTTAACTATTTTATTGTTAATGTACTGATTTATCGTCAATGCAATAAAATTTCATTAAAATAAATTTGTGTGCAGAACGAAAAACATTTTATTTTAACAAACCAGTTTATGAAAACCAGTACAAAATTAAAATACATTTTGGTTTTAATTATTGTGTTGTTCATTATATTATTTTATTTTTAATGCAATTATGATTCATTATTATGGCTTTATATAAAGAAGGAAAATGGTCCTCTATTAACAGACTAGTCTTCATCATGTATATATGACACATTATGTGATTTTCGTACATACTTAATAAATACTTAAAATAGCAGATCGTTAAAATAAAATGAATTTCGTTCTGCAAATAAATCTGTAATAATGAATTACATTTACATTTAGGATAAATAATACAGTAGACAATAAAATAATGAAAACTGAAATATTTTAACAACGAACAAATTAAATGGAGAAATGTTACGGAATAAAGAAAAACAATTACGTAATTGTAACATTATTTTTCATTTTTGATACTCATGTTTTTCTAAGTTTTGACCGGTATCTGGAATACCAGTCAAAACTTAGAAAAACATGATTTAATGTGCAAAGGTATGGTAGGAAAAATTGCTCTGTTTGTTTGGATGTTGTACAAAATCGTACACCTATATTTGTATTCTGTGGTCACAAGAAAACCATTTATATATAACAATATTAATATTATAATATTCAGTCGAACAAAGAAGACATTTAAATGAACTTCTTACAAATTGTAGCATTAAACACATTACATTTTACTATAGTGTTATAATAAAATTAAGTCAACGTAAACTTTAATCAGTTGTCCACATTTGTGGTAACATTCTATATAGGTACATAATTTACAAATTTCATTTGATCTTGTAAAAAAAACCACTCTGTTGTGGAATTTTTATTTAAAAGTAATAAGCATCTGTGAGAACTTAAATTTTGTACCAGATTTTTTGCTTAATAGAAATGGAGTTAGGTAAATGGATTCTCAATATGAGGTTTTTCTCATCAAGAAAACGACTATTTGCAGTCTACTAAAATATTTACCATAAATAATGAAATCGAACATGTATATGAAACTGGAAATCTAGAATTGAATGAAAAAGCAAGTACTGGTGTAATTTTGCCAATTCATTTTCAATTTAGAAAAATATTTGAAAAAGATGACAATCTTATTAGTTCAATTGAATTTATGAAAAAGAATGAAGTAAATAATAATTATATTTCGCATTTTGTACAGGGTGATTTCTGGCAAAACACGAAATTGAAATTAAATTCTAGTGATATTTTCATACCATATTTCCTTTACAGTGATGATCTGGAAGTAAATAATCCATTAGGTTCACATACTCAAACACAAAATCTTACTGTTGTGAAGTATATATTTCCTACTCTTGAAACTAATATGAATTTGAACAATATTTTTACAGCCGCAATAATTAAGACGATTGATTTAAAAAGATACGGAATAAATCGCTGTCTATTTCATTTAATAGAAGAATTAAAAATACTGGAGGCGACTGGCATAGAAATTAAAACGTCAAATGGTTTTTATAGGGTTCATTTTATTCTTGGGTTAGTCCTAGGTGATAATTTAGCACTTAACACAATGTTAGGTTTCACTTCTTCATTTTCTTCCAATTTCTGTTGTCGTTTTTGTAAGGTTAATAAGCCAAACCTGCAGTCTAATGTGGAAGAAAACGAAGCAATTATACGCAGTAAGGCCAATTACGCTGAAGACATTTTAATAAATGATTCTTCACATACTGGAATTGTAACTGAATCATTGCTTAACAACCTCAAATATTTTCATGTAGCACAAAACTTTGCAGTTGATGTAATGCATGACATTTTTGAAGGAATTGCACATTATAATATGTGCCATATTATACTAAGCTTCATTCAATCTAACTATTTCACTTTAGATTGTCTCAATTTTCGTAAACAACATTTTAATTATGGAAGCCTTGAAATAGGTAATATTTCTGAATCAATTAAATTATTGCACCTAAAAAAATATCATTTAAAAATGTATGCCAGAGAAATGATGACCTTTATGCATTTTTTTCCATTAATGGTTGGTGATTTAATTCCCGAAAATAATGAAGTTTGGCAGTTTTTTCTAGGATTCCTTAAAATAACAGATATTGTTCTCAAATTTAAAATTTCCTTCGCAGACTTAAACATTTTGAGAACATTAATTCTTGATCATCTTTCCTCATATAAAATTCTATTTAAAGACAAACTTAAACCAAAGCATCATTTTTTACTACATTATCCCAAAATCATTCAAAATTCTGGACCTCTTCGGCAATTTTGGTGCTTTAGATTTGAAGCGTCCTTAAAAGACATAAAAATGTATGCACATGTAACAACTTCAAGAAGAAATATACCACTCACAATTGCGAAAAAAATTCAAATGAAGTTTTGTTGTTTAATGATGGAATCTACGAGTAAAGCGTTCTCTGCGGAACCAAAATATGAGCTCATTGATAAAGAAACAAGTTCAAGTGATTTGTTTTCAATAGATCTTACCCAAATTAAACGTTACACACAAGTTACATATAAAGGCACATTTTATAAACGAGGATTTCTCTTAAAATTGATAGATAATAACAGCTTTCTTTTTCAAATTGCAGAAATTTGCTTAAATTTAAATGAAAACCAAGTAATAATTGTGTGTACTCCATCATATTTTATTACGTATATTCCCCATATTATCGGATACATTGTTACCCCCAACACAATGGATTCGATAAAACAATGTTTTTCTATTGAAGAGTTCGCTGGTCCACCAATACAAATAAATAAAATTTTTGACGGATCCGAAAAAACACGTCTAAAAAATTTTTTTTATTAAAATTTAATTATATCTATATATATATATACATGCATGCAACTTATACTTATACCACTAAAAAAGAATAAATTAAATATTTAATTGTACACATATTTTCAATTTTATCTATAGCCCAAAATTAAAGAAAATTATTTTTCATAAATTGATCTAAATTCAAAACTTCAAACTTCTAAAGTGATCTGGTAATAGAGCATGCCATCATTTAAAATTTGGTCACTTTTCTATAAGCAGCAAAGCCGCGGTCAGGGAATGTCAAATCTAATTTGTATGGCATATGAAATATACTCAATGGTTTTAAAATTAAATTATAAGAAATGAATAAAGAAATATAATTCAATTAACATTGTTTAAATAGGAAAGCTATTCTTAAATTTTTAAATAAATATATTCATTACAAATTACAGTTAAAGTGTATTGTAGAAATAAATAATGTTAAATATCAACTTGCGTGTTAGCGGGACAACGATTAGATTTAAATTTAAGAAGTTTTTTTGCAACAATTTGGTTTTTGTGCAATTATTATTTTTCAATAATATTTAGTATTGTTAATCATATACTATAGTTTTCTTATTTTCTATTTTATTTTCTATTAAAACCAGTTATTATTTTGTTCCTGCGTATAACATAATATACGCCATACATTTCAGTGCAAACAACGTAATAACATATTTCAACTTATCCTTGACCTACGCTATTGCTAGAAGACAATGTTTTAATTTAATTACACAATCATTTAGCATGCCTCTTATATGACAACACTAATTATTCCATTATTTAGAATCTAAATCAGACTTAACTTCATTCTGAATAACAAAAAAAAAAAGGAAAAAATAAAACGTAATATTTAATTTAAACGAGGTTGATAATTGGTGTATACAAGATTTATAAAATTTATCGTCAACAATTATTGTATAAATACTGAAATAAGTTTTTACAATAATTTAATTTAAACAATGGATACGAATAATCATTGTGAGCAACATTTAGTATATACCATGGAGGATGTATTAATACGTAACGCGGAAACTAATGGTAACCTCAATAATTATTTTTCAACAAATTCCACTTGTCCAATAAGCTCGGTTGGAAATTCCCCCAGCTGTACTGAGAGTGATGTTCATTATATTAATTTAGATACTTCAAACGCCGACAAACATAACATGGAGGATTTAATAATAATACGTAATGTGGAATCAAACGAAAACCTTAACAACTTTACCATAAATGAAAATAGTTCAATAAATTCAAATGCGAATTCCGCTACGGAGAATCCAATTATTTGTATTAATTTAGATAATTCAAATACCAACAAAGAACTAACATTAAATTGCCAATCAAATTCAACAGAATTTCAAAATGATCATTCCATTCGAAACCTTCTTCAGCAATGGGATCTTGTACAAATGTATCCAATTTTAAAACGTATGTATTTAAAGGTATCGATTTAAAATTGAACAATAGTAATGTTTCATTTATTATATTTGTCTAGAAAATGATATTGACCTTGAGGCGTTAAAATATATGCGCAAACATCATGTGGAGAGACTCCTTAATAATTGCTCGATGGGAGTTTCAATCAAGTTTGAGCAATATTTAATGGAGTGGCAAAAACAACAGGTAATCTAAATATAAATAATATATACTATTATTTAAACACTAGCTAGCTAATCAAATTTATTTGCTTTAAGGGAACCTATAATACGAACCAGGGTGTTAATGATAATATGGAACAAGCTGCAGTGGTTTCATCAAGTGCACACATATCTCCAAGACAAAAATCAGTCATAAGTAAAAAAGTATGAACAAAAATATTTTTTTATGTTATTTGATAAGGTCAGCTTTAATTAATTAATTAATATTTATTTATATTATTTCAGGTTACACTACAGGAAATTTTAGAATTGTCTTTGGAAGGTAAAAATTTGATAACCATATCAAAAGACAAAAAATTGTTAACTGATACTAGTCGATCAATTCTAATAAATTTGGTAGTGAATTTTTACATACAAAAAAATTTACGAATGGGGGTAACGGAGTGCGAATCAATTTCCAATCAGATCAAACAACTTTTCGCCGAAGAGACTGTGGTAAAGACTAAAATATGAGGCAATTGACGTAAAATATAAATTTTTCATTTTTCTAGGGTGTGTATTTCCAACGACGTACAAAACAAAAACCAAAAGGGCAGCTATACGATCGGTACAACAATTACATCGCTAAATTAAGGCAGAACGATTTTCTGCCAAAAGCGAAACGATTTAAGAGTGGCGAATCATGTATTGGTAAGTAAACCATAATAAAAAATAGAATAATTTCGAAAAATAAATAGTATTTCATGAATTTTCTCTTATCTTATAGTGGACGAAATTATACCAGAAGAAGACGCACCAGAAATTTGCCAATTTTTAAAATACAACAGGGACGATAATGATGAGAAAATAATAATCGAGAAGTGGAAATTATCAGTGATATTTCGAAAAAAAACAATTAGGGAAAATGAAGGGGCAAACATTAAACATGTTTTAGAGGAATGGCCGGCTTATTCCCAATCATATGGACCAAAACTCATTTACATCGACTTCGACTATTTGTACCCCGAAGCAACTAATTTTTTTTTACTTGTCGATAAATTTGTAAATGAAGTTACAAATATATTAAAGGAGAAATTGACCGATCCTCCGAGTAAAAAGTTATTCAAAGAATTCGAGCAACAGAGGAATACAACCACTGGTGAATTTTTTGGAATAAATTTTCTATTTTCTGATTATTTTAATTATTTTTTCTTGTTTCAGATTCAAAACATTTCATCATTTTTCATCTGTTGCATGGATTGGTCAGACCAACAACAAAAAAATGTCGAACAATCAACAATAAAAAAATTTGGAATAAATACACAATTTCAGACTCACAAAATTGTTTTATGATATTTTCAAAATCATTTGAAGAATGTGAGAAGATCATACAACTTGAAATTGCCATGACACATTAATGAAAAATGGCTTAAACCTTAATGCAGATTTGTGTAATATTCATATATGACATATATTTAGTTTTGTTTCGTTATGTAAACTATCACATACTAATAAATTATAACAAAATCAAATAGAAATATTTACTTGTTTGAAGATATACGAGTTGGCTTTACATAGCAATGACATTTATTAATTAAATATTCTAAAATATAAACATAAACAGAGCGAAACGTCACTTGTAGTCATTCGTGTTTCTCTTTTTGTTCTTTAAATACTGGAGAACCACTTACTGTACCTCAAAGTACTGAGTTCATAAACAACTTATAAATTTTTATAGACATGTTTTTTCACTGTAGCTAAGAACGTGTAATTTGGGGGAAACCGTTCAAGGTAACTTTTTTCATGAATTTTTTGGAAATTTTTTGATCCTAAATGCCGACTTTTGCCTTTATATTAAAAACATTTTTCTCGATAAATGTAAGAAAATTTACAAATTTTCAGACTGTTTTTTTTTTTGGCTGACCGCAACGTCCGATCATCTTAATATATTATTAGAAAGTACGTATATAGTACATATAGGATGTTGCAAAATGTTTCAACCTAAAGCTTTAGTCTAGGAGGCATTTTCAAGTTATTTGAAAAAATTATTGAGGGTCCTCTTGATTCCCATAGGGCGCTCTTGACTCCGAGATTTGAATTTTTGTCAACACCACATAAAATAGGTCCTGACACGAAACATAGAAGTTCCCTATTAAGATGGTAGCCCATTGATTGATAGTCCGCTTACACAAAAAATCATAAGTGCCAAATAACTAAATTTTCGAAAATGGGCCAATTTGTTGAAATACAATTAATAATAAGATCATTTAATAATTAATTTAACATTAGAAAAAGTTCAATGATCTACCGACTGATCCACCTGTGCGCCCTCGTTAGCACAATAAGTAGCGCTATTGCTTTGGTATTTAATAGTTGCGGGTTCGATTCTCGATGGTGACCAAAATTGGTTGCAGGTGGTTTTAACGTGCAAGTATGCATGTTTGTTTGAATAATACACCGTGAGCCGGTTTGTGGCATTTAGTGCTGGAGTGATTATCCAACCCCACTTTAATTTAAACATTAGAAATATACAAAATAATATGAAATGGATACAAACTATACAAAGATAATTTTAATTTTAACATTATATTTAATATCCAAAAATTATACTATTAAAATATATGAATTATAGAGCAGATATTTTTCTGCTAACTTCAGTAAGGTTTTATATGTGTACATACTTATGTAAACGATAAAAAATGTGTCGTGGAAGCTGCAAATAAAAAAATTATACAAAAAAAATTGTGTCAGTAAATAAAAAATGCCGCTTGTCCAGCATATTTTCACGAATTAGTGTGAATTAAGGCACACAAAAAAAATCGGTGTCAGGCACACAGTAACTAAATGACTGAGCCAAAGTTGCAGCTTTTAAGGGTTTTCCAATAAGGACTTGACAATTTTTTTTTATAAATAAAACGCAAACCATTTGAGATTTCTCGTAAATTTGATTATTGGCTTGAAGTACAATCAAAACAAAGTATACCAAGATACGTTTGGAGGTGTCGATTCGTTGAACCCAATTTTCGATGACACGGCCACACATTTCGGCGGAAACGACCGCTGTCTCTCGTTCAATATTGGCTCTGAGGTTTTCTAACGATGCCGTCTAGTTGGCATAGACCGAGGATTTAACGTAGCCCCATTAAAAAAAAAGCCCAGAGATGTTCAATCACACGATCTAGGCGGCCAATCATCAGCACCATTTCTGGATATAACACATTCACTAATGTCTACAGTTCATGCAATTGACCAAAGAAATAACGGCTGTAACGTGACGGTCAACCAAAAAACGCGCCAATGACACCACCAGGATAAAAACCACACCACACAGTTATTTTTTTGGATGAAGTGATTTTTCTTGAAGCACATGGGGCTTTTCATGACCAATAACGCATATTCTCTTTGTTGACAAAGACGTTTAGCCAAAAATAATTACGACCAAAAATTGAAATTAACGCTCTTCGGAATTTTTGTAGTAAATTTTAATTATTTGTAAATGTTGTTCGTTCGTGTACTTCACCATGATGAAAATGTTGCCTTTACTGAACGTTTTGACACTGGTGTTTTCACAGTGAAAATTCAAAGTTGTTAAGTTCCAAATGGAAATCCCGATGTTTATATGTTAAAGTTTTAAATGCTGGATTGAAATTTAGCAGGTATTAAATAAATGAAAAACTTCAAAGTTTGCACTGATTGTAAGTTAATCATATCCATATCTATAAACAGCAAAGAAGTCTTGTACAATGAACAAACATTATATTTGATTACATAATTTTCCACGGCATTTAC
The DNA here is from genome assembly GCA_951394425.1 of Tipula unca. Taxonomy (NCBI): domain Eukaryota; kingdom Metazoa; phylum Arthropoda; class Insecta; order Diptera; family Tipulidae; genus Tipula; species Tipula unca. Next base: position 11,366,262 of record OX596382.1, read on the forward strand.
TACATATAGCATATAGAAATGGATTTTTTTTTCTTCAAAAATACAGTAAAAACTATAATTTATCTTAAATTAAACCTTTTAATCATATACAACATACGAGTACGTATATACATATATACGTACATAGTTGAAGGATAAACATCATAAATCTTAATAAAAATTCAAAAAATGAAAAAAAAAAACTGATATGCAAATTTAGATCAAATTCTAACTCAAACTAAAAAAAAAAAATATAGAAGATAAATTTATTAGATTAATTTATATTTAAAATCTCATTAGTCAATTTTCTTATTATTATTACGTTTTGTTCCATATATACGAGTACATGTGTACGTACTACGTACGGTATGTATCATCTATCTTATATTACGTATTTTTGTGCTTTTAAGAAAAATAAATATTTTTATATAAATTAACTTAAAAATCTTATCACAGAACAAGACGAAACTAAAAAAAAGAAAAAAGATTGATCCAAATATTTTTTTTTTTTGGAAAAACTTTTTCCCAACTTGATATCATACATATTTCATTTCTTTTCCATTTTTGATTAGGTTTTCTACGTATTCGTCTTCTTCTTAAGGAAAATTTATCATCTAATCTCGTACATTATGTTTATATATATGTACGTATATATGCATATATGAAAACAAAAATATTATTTATGTAAGGACTGATATATAGAAACTATAGAAGGAGTGAGTAGACGATAAAATATAGGAAAAGTAATTTTCTTTTTTGGGGCATTTCTTGATTAGTAAGTTATCTTATAAAGGAAACTCTTTCTTGTTTATCAAAATATATGGATGCGTTTTGAGCTTTTATCAAACTTAATTTAGAATGCAAAATAACGTGATTTCGAAAATACGATCGATTTTCTAAATCAAACCTCTAAATATATAATTTATTCAAAATTATAATTTTAATGGATTAATTTTGTTTAGTTGTACATATGTGTATATGTGTACGCGAGTATATATTTAGGTTTATAAATTATTCAAAAATTAAGGATATCGATTGAATTTTTTCTCTACATACGTAGATACATATACATATGAACATACATATGTAAATATCCTAATTCTATTTTCCTCGGAAAATATAATTTATATATAAACATAAACGTCGTGAGAACTCGAAACATCTCCATAGCAATATATTTTAGGGGTGAACAATATTTTTGTTGTTATATGATTATAATATGTTTGGTAAACACCCCATATTTTTTTTTTTCTCAGTACTTGGCTTTATCCTTTATATGACATTAAAAATCATTAGCTGGATTTAAGATTGATGGTACAAAATTTTTGAATTAATTTCAATAAGGAGCGAGGCGAATTTATATAGGTGGCAATTGAATTAAATTATGGTCACTTTTAAATTCTATGAAATTTGCAAACACCATAAAATTTACTGGTGCGCTGATAAGAATTTTACATATCTTATCATATGTAAAAAATATATGTATATAAAGTTTTTATGGTTGTAAGATTGAAGTAAAATTTATTCCCCGCAGATCGTCATGTTTATATGTATGTATATATGTATATATAAATATGTATATGTACACTCCCAGTCATATAAACAGGTTCACCGAGTAAAAATGTTTACGGTTTTTTCATTTGTGAAATCAAAGAGTACCATGATAACGTATAGTTTAAGAAAATACATTTATTTTAAGTAACTCTTATCCTAGTCCTCAATTTGCGTACCACCTTCATACACCTTTGTTGCCATCCATTCCCACATATTTTCAATTATGTTCAGATCATCTGAATATCAGGTGGCCATGTTAAAACTTCAATCGTTTCCGCTTGAAACCAACTTTTAATTAAACAAGCCTTATGGATCGGCGCAGTATTCTGTTGAAAGAGCCATTGCATCGGTCCAAAAATGGTATCAATGTTATAGGACGAGCATTTTGTATAATGGTTTTATACGGTTCTGGTTTCATTGTACTCTTTTTAAATTGAAATTCTATGGTCCTATAACATAACAACACCGATTTTGCTGTGTCTCTTAGTCAATGTTTTTTCTTCGTGCCTCAAATCGTGAAAGTATTAATAAACGTCCAGGTAATCAAAATTAAACTTCTCAGTAAAAATTAATTTTCCCCACTTTTCCGACCAAGTCATCACTTCTTTTACAAATAATAAACGACGTTCTCGATATTTACCATTTATAAGTGGTTTTTTTTCATCATTTTGCGCCGTTTAGGTAAAGCCATTGTTCGATGACCATTCGAGCCGTCGAAATGTTAGCGGAACGACCTACATTGTTTGCGATTTGCGGTCCCGTTGACCATTTTGGTTCCAATACTTCGGTCGTTACGCTCAAGGGGTTTGCTCTGCCCATTTTATTGTCACAATGAATATTCTGTAATTAATTTGAAATATTTTCGTACATTTTGAAGTAATATGAAATAAATTGGAAAAAAATTAATGACATACCTCTTTACGAAGCCAAAATAAAACTGAACCTTTTCTAATGACCAGAGCTGGACGGAGTAGATCTACGCGGTTGTCGGCACGTAAAGTTTTATGTAGATTACCTGGCAATATTTATCGTCATATATGTAGATAATGCCAGCGTAATATAGACAACATCAATAACCCACAATAAATTTAGCATTTTAAAATGTAACGCCCATATAGTTTTTGTGTTTAATAAAAGAACGGCTTGAATTAAGCCATATGGAAAAATTCTGGTATGTGCATCACAATTTTTCGTTGCTCATCAAATATCTCAGGAATATCAGGAAACAATATTACTCTTACGAGAATAATTTAAATTTTTTAAAAACCACCTGGACGTAATTTTGAAAAAAATTTTTTGTTAAAATCTTGTTAAAATGTTAATCTAATGTTAAATAATAATTTTCATAATTCATCAAGAAATGTGTACCACTAGACTGCTTATAAAAATACGTTTCTTTTGAAATATCACATGACATAATATAATCCAAATTAAAAAATTTAATCCATCATCCAGCATTTGTGTTCCAGGTGATTTCTTACCAAACTTTGTATCCTCTAGTCCATTTTACAAAACTCCACGAATACTTGTGCAATAAAATTCCAAGTAACCAAATTTTTTTTCTGAAGATCAAGAATACAAAAAAAAATTGAAAAATATCGTGGTTTTGGAGAAATAGACTAGAGAACAGAACGTTCTGAATCTAATCGCTTGGACCGTATAGATGCTGGATGATGGGTTAACATTTTTGTTTTGGATTATCTCATGTGATATATCAAATGCAACGTATTTTTATAAGCAGTCTAGTGGTACACATTTTTTGATCAATTATGAAAATTATTATTTAACATTAATTTGCATAGCAATTTATATTTAAAACTAAATTAAGATTAAGATTTTAACCAGATAATATAAATTGATTTGGGCTAAAATAAATTATAGGTTATTTAGGTTATTCTCAATTGCTATAGTTTTAGCAGCTCTATAAATTTCGCAATTGACGGAGTAGTTGTCTCTTGAAAATTCTAAAATATTTGGTGAGCAATGAAAAATTAACGTCACACGTTTGTGTGATAAAGTCATGTGATGCACACATCAGAATTTTTAACACATCTTCGTATTTTTATAGTTGTCAGGCATATTTTTCGACAACCACAAATCAGCTGCGTCTGGAATGAATGCCAAAAATTAGCTTTATTATATTCAGCATAACTTTTATGAAAGAATTATTGGTGTCCACATATTTTTTTTGGTCTTACATTGAAACCAATAAATTAACAAATGCATCACAATAGATTTCCATCGAGTTTCAGAATCCAAATTCTGATGCCAATGGCATTTTGAAAATCACCATACTTGATTATTTTGAAACAATTGCTGGTGTTGTCAATAAAATTCAAATCCGTTAAATCCTTTCTAAAGCACTACCAAGATCGCAAGTTTTGTGCGAAGAAATCGCAGGGAAGTTAGAAATATAAACGCATTTGCGTTTAACATTACATGAGTTAATGAAACTAAAATCAATCTGATAAATCGGTGTAGATTTATAGGCAAATCGAAAAATTCAGTTTAATCAATCGGATAAAGAACTAACGACCAGGAAAGAAACTGCCGCTATCGATCTGAACGAGGAGTGTCTAGCGACTTTTATTGGTTGTAAATATATTTTTCGCTACTAAAAATACCCGTTCGTTGGTTGTTGATGTAGGATTTTTTATAAGGAGCACTTCGAAACTGTCCAATATTTGATTTCGTGCGTACCATGAAATTGAGTTTGTTTTGATAAATTTAAACGCTCTCTCAACATTTAAATTTTCTATTCGAAGTTTGAATGATGATTAATTCAAACGCCACATCAGAAAATTTTGTGTTGTCCCCACGATCATTCCCTTATTAGTTTGACTCGGATATAAACGTGTTATAATTTGATCAGACAGATCTTCCGTAGTAATTTTGCATGAATAATTTAAAAACACGTTTCGGAGATACCCGTCGTTTGGGTACTCAAAAAAACAGAAATATTTCCGGATATGTGCGATTTTAATCATATGTTGGCATTCCGAATATTGTTAGCACTCGGAAAGTTTAAATTTGCATTCAGCAAAGTCCATTGATTTATATTATAAAATATCAAACAACTTATCAATATTTTCATTTTTGCAGACATGTATTGCTCAGAAATCCGAAATATTTATGAAAACTTTCTATCTATACGTATACAATTTTTATACGAGAATTTTATATCCCATCAAAGTATCAAATTCCCTTGATACAAAAATTGAATCACAGTAGTTTTGAACTATTTCAACAAATCACCATTCGTGAGCTTGTCTACATATCGACGTTGTCTACATTGATGTCACTTGTCGACATATACGTAGAAATTAATAGATGGCGTGTAAATGCCCATTCCTGCTAATCACACATTTTTGATTGCTAAATTTATTTTTAATCTAAAACAAAAGCTAATGGTTTCCTCAAAATCCAAAAAAAAAATTCTTGGTGCCCGCTATTATTTAAGAAATTTACCATTTTTTCTCATAATTTCGGGTCTTTTTCTGCAAAATAGGCTAAAATAAGGAACAACTTGATACTTTGATTTCACAATTGAAAAAACCGTAAAAAATTTTAACGTTTTTTTGAAATTTGTAAATTTTTGGTGAACCTATTCATATGACTGGGAGTGTATGTATGTATATAAAAGAAAATTTAGCTTTTCTTTCTTTTGTGTGCGCCTCAAAAATTTTTCTTTAACTTTAACTTTATTTTTATTATATGTATATATAGAGAAAAGATACCGTCATAAAATGAAAAATCTCAAAGTGAGTGCAGGCAAGATAAGAAAAACGAAAAGCTACAAAAATAAAAAAAAGATTTCCCTTATTTTATTTCTTTTTAACAAAAATAAAATAAATTTTTTCGTCTTAAGATTTATGTTACAAGCAAGCGAATCTTGTTTGTCAAAAAAAAAAAAAATAAAAAAATTTTACGTTTATTTATTTTTTTTTTGTTATAAACACAAAAAAAATTGAAAAGGAAAATTTTCTTAGATTTTTTTTTTTTGCGAACTTCTCGACTTTCGTTTCTCGGGGAAGGTTTTGCTCCGGTGGTTCCTTGGTGGTTTCTAATATTTTTTGTTCCTTTGTTCGATATACAGAAAAAAAAAAAATTTGGAATAAAACTTTTTTCTTTTTCGTATATATTTTATGACCAACCCCGTTAAATTTGGCTTTATTTTTATTTATTTTTCTTTTCAAATAATAAAAAATAAAGAAAAGGATAAGATAATTTTATTTTTATTTATATACGAGATTCTTAAAACACACAAAATAATCATAAAAAAATCGAATAAAAAGAAATCAAATCTTTTTCTTTATATTATAAATGTATGTATGTATGTATGTATGTATATACGTACATAAGAACCTGGACACAAATGTTTTTAATGATCGATTTTAATTTTGTGTATATACAAAGTATATATGTATATATAGAAAATAAACTTTGTGGAAATAAGAGAGGAATTAAACGACATTTTTGATAAAGATCTTCTTGTGTGCTTTAGAACGAAACGAATTAAATTAGAAAGAATTAAAGCGAAGAAGAAGAAGAAAATTAAAAAAAAAAACAAATCAAAATCCAGATGTTTTTCTTCATTGTATCACACCAGTTCGTAGAAATTCTGGGAGTCCAATGTCTCCCTCGATTTATTCCCCCCCACCTCCCATATTTTTAAACGTATGTATATCTATACACAACATTTTTAGTTGATTTTATTGATTGGTTAGTTTCTAAATAATATATGAATAAATGAATATGTTATATATAAATTACATAAACTGAAATAATTATTATTTTAAATTTTCAATTATTCAAAAAAAAAAAAGTGTGATTGTTAGTTTAGATAGTGCGCAACTACTACTAATTAGATTCAAATGCATATTAAATGTATATATACGAGTAGAACCTCCCCAAAATATACGATGTGACGAAATCACTCGCCCTCTTTTATACCATCGTCATATACATATAATATCCTCGTCATAATTTCACACACAACGCGGGCTCATCATCAAACAGCTTTTTATTACCTTACTAATGATGACCTCAAGAAGTTTATATATACACCAAAAGAAAACTTTTATTTTTATTATGAGGGAAAATAAGAAAATGAAAAACTTTTCTTTTATTTTTTATTTTGGTATTTTATATGCTTTATGTATCTAAGTATTATATGAAAGGACAAGAAAATGGTCTATGAAAAAATATGAGTTATTACTATTTTGATATATTTATGGTAAAATGTCATAGAGAGAAAGAAAAAAAATTTTTTTTGTAGATTGTGATAAGAAACACAAAAATAATTAAAAGATTCATTATCTTAACATAAATAAATTACCAAATCACAAGAAATGTTTATTCTGTCTTCTTATATATATGTATAGTATAATCTAAACTTTTATGGAATATTTTCTTAACTTTTTTGTTTGAGATATGAAGCTTTGATAAAATATACAAAACAAAAAAAAATTTGAAATAGAAAAAGTGTCTGGTCTATAGTTTATTTTTTTTATCTGTTTGTTTTGGGTGGGGTGATGTGTATATACATATATATTTCGACAAAATGTATACAGATAAATTAATCCTCTTATAAATTAACATCTCTAAAAATAATTGCACCATATCGGTAAGCACAACTGGAAAGTACATATATATGTATACAATAGCATAAACAAAGTTGCATCCCCACCGAAGAATGAAATCAAATATAAACTTATCAATATAAGTTTGCCACTTGCTAACTAAAACAAGTGATTAGAATATATACATATTCCGGCAGGTCTATGACTCCATCAACCGAGGGAGTTTGTTGTGTGCCTGTAATACCTATAGGAATGCCAATTTTGTACGACTGTGTAGAATGACAGTGACGCAGTCTCAATACTGTGTTACAGTTGAGAACAGGCTATCGACAATTTGTACAGTTAACTCGGCTGTTCAGCAGGGAGATGGGCTCTGTCCCCGATACTCTTCAATCTCATTTTGTAGTACATCTTTCGTAAAACTGAAACACCTAATCGGAACATCTTATATCGCCAGGCCAATCAGATGCTTTGATATGCAGATGACATATGCGTAATAGGACTGAATAGCAACGGAGCGCAGGAAATACTTGATCCGCTTGCAAAATGTTCAGCTTCTGTTGGACTCCAGATCAATGAGTCAATAACGAAATACATGATCTCTGGTTATGGGGAGAACCATAGATTTTAGTAGTGGCCACTACACGTTTGAGGGAGTGAGGAGGTTTAAATATTTCGGCTCTCGAATCACTCACGATACGAGCAGAGTAGAAAGAGCAGGTAATATAAAATTAGGAAACTATTATGATAAAATTCTTTACAAGAAGATTATAACTTACATTAAAATTAATTCGGAGATCTCATGACGGTAACACGAATTCGAGTTCAGGAAGGCTATAAGAGCTGCCGAGTTATTAAAAAGTCAAATCGTTCAGAGGAACAGAACTTTGTCCGCTATGAACAAGTTTTGACAAAATTTAGTGATTGTGTTTTGATGGATGACGAAACGTACGTAAAATTGGATTTGAAACAGGTTAGCAGGTTAAAATATTTATTTTGCCAAAAATAGTGACAATGCACTGCCGCTAAATATAAGCACTTCAACTTAGATAAATTTGCAAAAAGAGTTACTATGGCAACTGAATGGCAATGGCTACAGAAACGTATTTTGCCTTTAACACGATTCAGCAAAATTTTTGGTAATAAGCAATGCATCGCAATCAATTCAACGCGAAAACAATTCACCTCAAGCAATTCATCGCCAATCGTGATGGCAATTTATCGCGGCAATTAGTTATTAAATTATTATCAAATTCGATATGCTGGATGGTTATTGGGCCACGGAACAATGTTATTTCTTGACTATGTTATGGAAAATGACCAACTTGAATGGAACTAGGCTAATCCTTGACCGATTATAATGATACTCGACATAGTACTTAGAATAATTTTGGGATATGGCATTCACTGATTAAGATTAAATTTCTTCACTTAAAAGAATTTTCCTTCGCTTAATATGTCAAAATATGTTTTGTTGCGATCAACATGGCACATCATTATAATAATCTAACTGCCGGCCCGGGAATATGTTGAGATCAACAGTGCAACAAAATATCCCACAGTGGCAACAGGGTAAAATACACAAATAGACACATATGTTGGCGAAATATGATTTAGTTCATCATATATGTGTATACAACAACAACAATATAAATATGATTTAATTCATGTGTATACAACAACAACAATATAGATGCAATGCAGCAATTCTATATCAGTGTAATTTTTTACTACAAAAATTACCGAATTGCAATTTATTTGTTGTTAGTGTCATTAGTATATAAGATTTTGTATATATACTGGAAAAATAAAATAATAAAATCAGAATAAATTTAAACCTTAACAACGTGTTTACTCTCGCTTATTTAATAGACCCCACCCGTGGTAATCTATTAAATAAATAATACAACAATTTATTCTCACCTACTTAATAGACCCCACCCGTGGTAATCTATTAAGTAAACTGATAAATCGAAGCGAACTTAATTTTAGAATTAAGGCACCACCGAGATTTTACATGTTTTCTTAGTTAAAATTTGACCATACAAATAGTTAATTAGTATAGTATAATACATAATATCCGGGAGAGATTTGCCCTGTATTGAAAAAAAAATGGTTTAAAATTAAATCAAATTTACCTTAACTCAACTTTTACCGAAATAGCCTAGTTTCATTCTAGTTGGCCGCATATATTCCTGAATATTATACCAAAATAATTTTTTATTCCATTGTCTTAATTGTCGACGTTTATAAAAAATATTACCAAATAATCTACGTAATATTCTACGTGTCGACAACCTCGTAGAATACACAGCGTAATCTACTTCGCCCAACCCTGAGTGCCATGAAGCTGAAGCTTTAGAAAGCGTTGATCAGGCCCGTTGTAATATGTTTGAATGTGAAAGTTGGGCGCTGACGGATAAGTACGAGAGATGTCCTTTCATTTGAGAGAAGAGGCATGCGTGTGATCTACGGCCTAAAACGCGAACTATATGGATGGCACATACCGAGCTCTATACAATATCAAGATCAGAGATCTGGCATGTGGTTAATTTGTTTCGTTTCCGTATACTGCTCAAGTGTTTTATAATATGATTTTTTAATATAAATTATAAATAAAACATAATGATATGCACGTTTCACCAAAAGGGACCACCGTCGATTTTGATTCTTAGTCTAGACAATATCAGTGATCCCATATCTTTTATACTTTATTTTTTTTACATTACTACACAGTCAGAATAACTATTTTAAATTAGCCCTCCTTATGTTAATTCATACTTCTAATTTAATTCTACTCGTAAAAAAATTTCAAAACTGCAATAATTAGGAAAAAAATTCCAAAAAAAAAATAATATTACCCTATCGCCAATAAATTTCTAACTGCTACAAAACTGTTAATTTTTTTTCATTTCCTTATTCCCGTGGAAAACCAGAATAGACCCACTGGTATGAATATTGAGTAGAGTTTTTGTTAGCCGTATGTGTTACTTTGTGGTCTTACCTCTTAGAAAAACTGTACAGAGATTTTGACTTTACGATTAATGATTATCTTTAAGCTCTTGTACTAACAAATTTTAAATTTTTATTTTCTGGGACTTCATTAGCAACACACAAGTTCCAATGTTTTTCGGCAAGATGCTACATTTGATGGGTTATTTACACTGTTTCGGGATAGCTACACTTATCCAAGACATTTGCCAAAAAATTTCGGATTGAATATTCGGGCTAAGTTCATTGATAGACTGACCAGATTATTTCGAACGCAAAGGAGTATATTTTACAAATTTTAAATATTCGAAGAGATTCCAATCAAGCAACAAGCATATTTTGCAGTCCATATACAGACAAATATTTCATTAGTTATAAAATCAGTCCCTGATTTTGAACGAAATTATCTCTCAACTGATCTCGGGTCCTATAATTTTTATTTTATTACTTTAACACGATATTTTATCAAATAGAAATCGAATCCATAGTGATCACTGCGTTAGGAGTAGAACTAGACATATAAATAAAAAGGTTAACATTGTATATTTGTATAAACGTTCGAGCAATGTCCAAAAATTTCATAAACATTAAAATTCCGCATTTCAAGCTATAGAAAATTTTCGAAATTCAATCGGGCATCCAAAATTTTCAAAATTTTTCAATAAACAAAATTTTTAAAATTCGAACTAAAATTCAATTTATTTGTTTTGTTTAGCTTAAAAAAATTTAAAACATAAAATTTAACATATCTGACATTTTAAAACTTTTGAAAAATTTGTGGAACTTTGAAACTTTTATATAAATAGATAAATATTTCAAAAATGTCAGATAATATGTTAAATTTTTTCATTAACAATTTTTTAAGTTAAACAAATTTTTAAATATAAATTTAATTTTTAAAATTTAAATTTTGTATTTAAGTAAAATTCCATTTGAATATTTAAAGAATTACACATCCAAATTCGATTTTAAAAATTTTACCATTTTAAATTTAAGAACCGCGAGGAATATTAAAAAAATTTGTAACTATTCAATATTGGATCAACTCCATCGAACTGTATAATTTTGAAAATGGGTTCAAATTTCAAATTCAAATGTTGGCTTCCTAAAAATGAAGTCGCTTTAAATTTGACATTTTAGTATGTTAAAAAAATTTGAAATTAGAACCGCAAACATAATAAAGAACGACATTTATTTTTAAAATTTACTTGCCAGTTTAGAATTATGGCCTAACCTAACTCGACTCGCGGGAGGTCTATGGTTTTATTTGAGAATTAAGATTTAAAAAAAAATTAATTATCCTTGAATAAAATAAAATGATTAAAATTTAAAATTTAACAATTAAAATATTTGAGCTTTTCATATTTAATTTAAAATTCTAATTTTTAATTATAAATTAAATTAAAAAATAAAAATTTTGGTTCAAATTTTTGAATTTCAAACGTCGTTTTGAATCACAATCTTAAGTAATTTCAATTTTGATATTTAAAATTATATCCGAAAAATTAGGTAAATTTTAAAATTTTGTAAATTAATCTCAAGGTATACTTAAAATAACTTAAATTTAAGTAATATAAAATAATAATAAATAAATAAAATAGTAAATTTAGTAACAGTCGCAAAGTCTTTATAAAAAGTACAATTCTACTGTAATTTTAATTTTCATAATGAAAAATATTAAGAGGTTCTCTATTTTTTTAAATTAAATTTCGAAATTTATAATTTTATCAGATTGAATTTAAATTTTGGATTCTAATTTTTAAGTATAGGCAAGAAGAGTTTAGATTTTAATATTTAAGTGTAATTTATGTCTTTAGAATTAAAATTTTGATTTTGAAATTGTATAATTAAATTTTTTAAATTCTTTACACTTTAAAATTTTCAAATAATTTGGCATCTTAAATGAAATATGAAATAATTGAAATGAGTGAATGAAAAATAAAAATAAAAAAACTAGGAAACTAGAAATGGAACCGATCCATCACGTCCTCATCGAGGCTCCGGGGTCGTCAAAGAATGGAAAATAAGTAGGAATACATCAGCAGTTCCTGTTTTACAAATAAAATAAATTAAAGCAAGTTATACCTTAGAGAAATAAATGATAAAAATTTTGCGAGTTGTTTATGAAAATTTGTCTGAATAAATAAATCATTTTTATAAATTTTCTATTATTTACATCTGATTTCGGAAAATCAAAATTTCCCAGGATGCCCACATGAAACTTGGACCAAAATAATTTTCTAGTCATAGCTATTGGAAAAACACTTCAGATCTAGCTATCTCCAGACATAACACTCTAGAGGCTGAATTTTTATAAATTTTCAATTATTTACATATGATTTTGGAAAATGTAAATTGCCCAGAATTTTTCTTTATAGTATTGTCTTACAATTTTTTTTCCAATACATCTTCCTATACTTCATGTTCAGCTTTTTATTTTTTGACATGTTCTTTCCACCTCAACTTAGCATCCAGCGTCATACCTAGATATTTTGCCGTATCTTGATAGGCAACCTGTTTAGAGTTGATTATGATTGGGATTCTATTAGAAATATTTTTATAAGTAAAGTTCACATGCACAGATTTAATTTTGTACAGTTTTATTCTCCATTTTTTCATCCAATTGTTAATTAAATTTGTCGACTTTTGCAATTTTATAATTAGTACCTTCTTATAGATTGTTCCCAACTACCAAAATCGTATTATCATCAGCATAAGTTGCTATAGTTGCTTATTTCATTGGTGGTATATCCCGGGAATACAGGAGGTACAACACAGGGCCCAATACGCTACCTTGTGGCACCCCAACAAATTTTCTTTAGGTTCGAGTATTCGTGTTCATATTTTACACGGAAGTGTCTATCGGTTATGTAGGATTTCAGAGTTTCATAATATTGTTTGGGAAGGTCCAGCTTGAGCTTGAAATCCAATCCTCTGTGCTAAGCTCGGTCAAATACTTGCGCTACATCCAGAAAAACGCTGCAATATATTTGTTTAGTTTCTACTGTACGTTTTATTATAAATATCTGTGATTCTATGAATCCAAACTGGTGGTCAGGAATGGGATTTCTGTCCACCATTATAGGTTTCATTCTCTTCGGGGGCTTTTTTTCAAAATCTTGGATATGGTTGGGAGTATGGATATCGGTCTGAAGGACTTTTTATCGCTACATTGTTTGTTAGGTTTTAAGATCATGATTACCTCTACCACCTTCCATTGCATTGAAATGTATCTTAGTCTTGATTATATGGATAAGTTTACGTATCGCTCTATTTGGCAATTCTTTAATGATTTGTCCAGCTATGAGGTCGTACCCAGGAGATTTTTTCATGTTTAAATGTTGAATTTTCTCTTTTATCTCTTGTTAATATACATATTTGTATTTCAAGCTCATCAGATCGTTTCAGTATAGGTTAACATTTTCATACGCAGTTTGCCTGGGTGGGTAATGGTTGAAACGTTTCTTCTAGGTGTCTTACAATTGCTTCAAAATTTATCGTACTATTTTTATCCAAGAATTAAAAATATTTTTTCTCGACTGGATATATCTGCTGGAAACTATCGGCTGGACACCATCTGGAGAACTTTCGGTTATATATCGGCCATATAAATTTTTTATCGGCTGTCATATCAATATTATAATCTGCATTACGAATTTTTATAACTTTCGGCTAACTTTAACAGTATCTGAAAATAATAAATATTTTATGTTTAATGGAATATATATAATTCTTATTTAATTATAAAAATTTTAAAAGGGTCACAATTTATGAAGCTCGCAGGCGAAACATCGATGTTTATTTTCCAATAATGAGTTTATTGTTATTTTTGCGATACAATATTTACCAAAAATTAATCGCAATATATTTATCTCATAATTGGTTAAAATTCTGCATCTTAATTATAATATGTACGACAAAATTCTGACTAAATAAAATATATGTACAAATTAGGTACGAACGTCCCACCTCATTAAATAACGTATACATATATGCATATATTATATACATACATATATACAAAGAATAATAAAAATTATATAATTTTATCGATAACAAAACTGAACAGAATATATTTTTTTTTATATATACATATACGAGTAGTATACATCCGAAATCCGCGTATATAAAAAAATAATTATATGTAAAGTATATATAACGCATATTTAATGTTCATTTTAATATTAATATTTAGATTAAATTAAAAAAATAAAAATAAATTTATAATAAATGAAAATATAATTATGTAAACATACAATTATATTGATAATCAATCGCTTTATCATTATCAATTTATGATTTTATAATCATAAAATTTAATGTACGTATATACAACAACAACAATTATTTTAATATATTATATATCATCGTACGCGTAATAATAATAACATATAGCATATATTATATATATGTATGTACATATATAGGCAATGTATATAGTAGTAGCAGTAATAATAAAATGGATTGATTTTTTTCTGGTATATTGTATGGAGGGGACTTATACAAGATGATAATCTGTAATTCATTTTAGCTATATATGTACGTACACATATATGATCTGAGTGGATGCTCAATTCAACATCATGTATATAGATTATGAAGAAAAATCGATGATTGATGTATATCGTGGCGCGGATAAATTTAGCCCCATTCCATGTATGTATATATATACTCATGTACTAACTAATTTCAATATATTGCAGCTATAAATTTTCAACTCGGATCCTTTTAATCACATTAAAGCATGGACAAAGCTAATTAAAATTGTTCACGTAATTTTCTTGTGCGGAATATATGTAAAACGATATATGGGGGTATTTTTTGTGTTGTACGCACATATATACATATTACGGTCTCTCGCGCGTACCAGGTCTTAATGACCTGAACAAAAATGTGATTTATGATTTCCTCAATAGAACTTTATTTACTGTAACAATCCGCTGGCCCAAAAATATTTTTTATGGCACTTCTAATTTTATTTCGGGTCACATAAATTGTGGACACACGCGCACCCACACGATATTATAATACAAAAGGTATTTTAATTGGTTCTAATTGTTACCATGATTAGGTTTTCATTTCGAATATATAATACAACATATATACATATTACATATTTATATTGATTGTAAATAAGCTCTAATCACACCACAATCCGGGAGAGAAAAAGCATAAAAAATAGTTTTAAATAATAAATAAATATATTTCATGTTGATTTTAGAGATATCATAATAAAAATTTATTTATTTAGAGTTTTATTTTTTTTTTCGGTGGTTTGGAATTTTGTCGCATAAATTTAATTTTTTTTTTTTATTTCGGGTTTATATATATGTACATATATAAAGACTCCCTCTATTTCACACTCGTAAACGCGATATATACGAGTATTTATACACAAACTTTTGTTGTTGCTGTCGCGTTATAGTTTTGTTGTCATTTAAATCATTTTGATAGTATAGTTGTAGTAGCTTATCTTTTTATTGTTGCAATTGTTTAGCTATGCTCTATATCTTATCGTCGAATCTAATTTTAGATTAGTTTTTTAGCACTCTAATGGATTATATTTAAGTATTTCATATTTAATAGATTGTTGTACATATGTATGTATATCAATGGACGCGTGAAGTAAGTAACCTTGACATTAATAAGAAGTCTATAAATAGAGGATTTAATTCTGAATTCCAATAAGAAATAGTTTAACTTTTTGTTTTGGTTTGAATCATTTATTAAATTCTATTATACATAATTTGAGGTATTATAGGAAGAGTGCAGGACTATCCATAGGGCAAGGTGGGCTTGGGTGCAAGGTTCCACCTATAAGATTCTTAATATATAGGGTATAGAATATAATGGTTATAGGTACACTGAAAAATAAAACTAGGTAGTATTGAGAAAAATCATGTTTAATGCTACAAAAATTTTGGGTATAGAGAATATATAGTTATACCAAGAAAAGATGTTTAGTTAAATTGATCCGCATTGCAAAATAACAAAATTCTCTTAATATTAGATAATACTCTTTTAATTAACAAAATGAAAATAAAAGAAAATTTGTTTGTGATAACGAAAATTAAATGAAGAAGTGAAAAGGAATTTTATTTGAATTAACGAAAATATTTGTAAAACCAAGAGAATTTTTTAGAGAAATAAAAAAATAAAATTTGTAGATTTATTTAAAAAATACAATGAAACTATTTATTTATTAATTTTAGAAAATTTAATAATTTTATTATTTAATTAAGTTTCGTAAATTTACAGATTTTTTATTTATTTTTCAACTAATAATTTGCAGAATAAATTTTAAATTATATGTACATTTCTTTTTTTTTTTAAATATTAGTTTCTTAAAACAGTTTTAAAAACTGTATAATAGTTTAAATAAAAATAATTCGGATTTAAGAATGTTATTAAAGATAAAAAAAACATTAATTTTAAGTTAATAAATAAAATATTCATAGAATGAATAAACAAAATTCAATTTATACATAAGCATGTCATACATATGCAGGTATATTTTGGGCATTGCACATACGCCTTAGACTTTTAGTTGTTTTTTTAAATTCTCAGTGGTTGCTATGCTGTCCATTAAGTTACTCGTTGCTATTCATTTCTAATGATGTTAACAGCATTTGAACATCAGTATGTATGATTTCGTCTTTCAATTGAATTTTATAAAAATAGCGTTGGATAAATTGCCAAACCTTGTGGCATGCTTCCGGGTATTTTAAATTAAATAAAAAAAATGTTTTGAAGACCAGGTCAATTGCTGCTTGCACCGAAGAAGTTATGTACTGTATTTCGTCAAAGTACACGATTATTTTTCTAGGGTTGGTAAGCTCCTCGCCTTCTATCGCAATAAATGGCTGAATTCTATTACATTCGTTTTTTTCTTTTCAAGAAAATATATTAATTCCGCTCCAGTATTGTATTTAAGAAAAAAAATTTCCTGCGACTCCTGAATCGAGTATTTTTTTAATTTAGTGGTTGCAGTTTGATCTCCGCGGCGTTTTGTCGCAAAATGTGGTTTTAATATACCACTAAATAAGTGAAAAACCGCCGCGCATCGTCCTCCTAAAATAGTAGAAATTGTTTTTGTTTTAAATACAGTGAGTCCGCATCAATTATTTAATAGATTCCCTATTATGATCGTGGCGTCGATGAAAGCTACAATATGTGAATCCCGGTACTTGTTTCAGAGGAACACAGTTTATAATCGTATTGCCTTAAGCCTACAGTGGGGTGAGACCACTGTTGGTTTCAGTCACTACTTTTCAAAAGTGAACCCTCTCTAATAGGAACAGCTGATTCCAAATATTCCAGTCGTTATCAACTCCACAAGAAGGGTGAATAATAAATTTGAAATAATAATAACAGTGTTAAAGGCCATTACTGGCCCCTTACTGAATCAACAATCTGGCTCCAACGGTTTCGATCCTGAGCTTGGTCTTCATACTGTCTTAGACAATCTGAAGAGGCCAAGTCGTTCTCTACATCGTGGAGCCATCGTCGCCTGCAACGACCTCTGCGCCTACCATATGGTGGCTCTCCTTTCAGAGATCGCTGCACAATTCGTTCCGGATCAGCACGCAGAACGTGACCGAGCCAGCGTACTCGCTGAGATCTAACTTCATGTACAATATCGGGGATCTTCATCAGATCTCTGATCTCGAAATTGTACAGAGCTCGGTATGTACCATCTATTTCGCGTTTAGGGCCGTAAATCACACGCATGATTCTTCTCTCAAATGTAAGGAGCCATCTCTCGTACTCATCCGTCAGCGCCCAACTTTCACATCCAAACATAACAACGGGCCTGATCAACGCTTTGTAAAGCTTCAGCTTCACGGCACTTGATAAGTATTTAGATTTTAGCAGTGGCCTTAGAGGATACAAAGAACGACTGCCAGCTGCCAGCCGCACTTTAATATCCTCACCCACACTGTTATCGTGAGTGATAAGAGAGCCCAAATATTTGAACCTCCTCACTCCCTCAAACGTGAGGTGGCCACTACTAAAATCTGGTGTGCCATTGTCTCTAAAACCAGAGATCAGGTATTTCGTTTTGGACTCATTGATCTGGAGTCCAACAGAAGCTGAAAACTCTACAAGCGGATCAAGTATTTCTTTCACTCCGTTGTTATTCAGTCCAATCACGCATATGTCATCTGCATATGCAAGCACTTGATTGGACTGGCGATATAAGATGTTACGCTGAGGTGTTTCAGTTTTACGAAAGATGTACTCCAACATGAGATTAAAGAGTATCGGGGACAGAGCATCTCCCTGCCGAACACCCGAGTTAACTGCAAAAATTGTCGATAGCCTGTTCTCAACTTTAACACAGCATTGAGACTGCGTCACTGTCATCCTACACAGTCGTACCAATTTTGTTGGCATTCCTAGGTATTCCAGGGCAGACCACAAACTCTCTCGATTGATCGAGTCGTAGGCCTGCCGGAAATCCAGGAAAACCTGATGTACGGAGATGGACGTCTCATAATATTTAGATAGAATCATCCGCAGCGAAAAGACCTGATCAGTGACTGATCGGTTCGGACGAAATCCTCCCTGATAGTCACCAACCAAGCCTTCCGCCAGAGGAGTGATTCTATCCAATAAAACGTATGACAGTAACTTGTATGCTGTGCAAAGGAGAGCTATACCGCGATAATTCTCACACTTCAAGCGGTCTCCCTTCTTGAAGATGGGGCATATCGCGGCCACTTTCCATTCATCAGGCATAACTTCGGTTCGCCATACTAATCGAATAAGGTCGAAAAGACAGTTCCACAAAGTATCCCCTCCGAATATCAAGAGCTCCGAATTAATGCAGTCCACTCCAGGTGAGCGGTTTCGTTTCATTCTCTGCATGGCCTTAGTGAATTCCTCATGGGATGGCTCCTCAGTGCAAATCTCCGCAGACTGTTCTAGAGGTGGCTCAACAACAGTCTGTGATGCATGATGAACATCAAGCAGCTCAGTAAAGTGTCCACTCCATGCGTCAAGTACTGCGTCGATGTTGACACAGAGGTTTCCATCCCGGTCCCGAATGGCGGTTGACGAAGGCCTGAAAGTATGGTGCAATCCAGTAATTCCTTTAAAGAAATTACGTGAACTACGCTCATTGCTGAGTTGTTGTACTTTCAGAACCTCGGCCTTCCACCATTCTCGCTTCTTCCGTCTACAAATCCGCTTAGCTGCCCTTCTTGCAAGAGCTGCCTTGTTTTTCCTTGCGATTGTGAGACGTTGTTGCACTTCATTATGTGCTATATTTTGTTGCTCAACTGCAAGACGACACTCGTCATCAAACCAATCATTCTTGGGTCTGACTTTCACTATACCTAAAGTCTGTTGAGCAGCACTGATAACCGAAGTTTTCAGTACCTCCCAGACAGAGTTCACGCAGTCAGACTGGTAATTAGCTCCTTCAATGTTGTCGCTGACAAGATCCTGATATCGTTTCTTTTGATCTTCATTTATCAGACCTTCACAGTCGAAACGTTCCATCCGTTTCGCTGTGTTCCCCGACCTGTACGAAAACTTCCACCGTAGCTTTGCAGCGACCAAATAATGATCGCTGCCTACGTATTTGGTTGCTGACCGATAAGTTCTCACATCCTGCACAACCCGAGCTCGCCCTTTTGAAATTAACACGTGGTCAATTTGGCTCCGGGATGTTTTGCGAGGATGTGTCCATGTCTCTAGGTGTATCTGTTTGTGAGGGAAGAATGTGCTTGCTACTCTAAGATCATGAGCAATTGCAAAGTACATCATTCTCTCACCATTATCGGTCGCAGTTTCGTGTCGGGAGTACGGACCTATGTTTTCACACAAGTCGGCCTGATTTCTGCCAGCTCTAGCATTAAAGTCCCCAATTACCATTCTAACATCGTGTTCGGGTATAGATCCCATCAGATCGTCCAAGTCATTGTAAAATGAGTCTTTATCTTGGGGCTGGCTGACTTCTGTGGGCGCATGTACACAAATTATCGACAGGTTGGCTAACTTCATGCGCAGGCGAAGCATACACAATCGGTTATTGACTGCTTGAAAATCCAAAACAGCCTTCTTTACCTGCGGCCCAAGAAGAAATCCAGCTCCAAGATTTCCGAGGTCATCTCCACTGTAGAACAACGTATAGCCCTGGGACACATGGTCTCCACTTTGAGGCCAGCGAGTTTCTTGAAGAGCAACGAGTTCCAGCCGATACTCTTTCATGCACGTGATTAGACCCTCCAACGCTCCTGGTTTTCTAAGTGATTGCACGTTCCACGTGCCGATCCTAAATCTCGTATCCGGGTACTTGAGCGGGGGTCCGGTGTTGTTTTGGCGGTATCCATTTTTCTTTTTTTTTGATTTTATAAACAGTTGATTTTTTTACGGATGCGGGTCGTCAGCCCAGCGATCCAACCGTTTAGTCGCCTCCTACGACAAGCAAAGGATACTGTGGTGGTATTCTTAGGAAACATGTTCGTGCAATTTAGATTTACGAGACATGTGAGTGCCCCCCGACCACAGGGGCCAATAAATTTGAAAAGTATGTTTTTTATTTAGGTTTACAGTTTTTAAAAACATGATTTGCAATAGCTTTCGGACAATGCATACTTGCTGATTTATTGATATAGTGAAATGTTTTATATGAAGTATCATTTGAAAATCTATATTGATCTAGATGTCTGACTTGATATACATATTTAAGTGTATGTAAATGTTCGTCACGTCTACATCTTTCTATATCACTCAAGTGTGACATCGACCGAATGCTATTTGTATATAAAACTTACGCTCAGTTGTATTTTCGTTTTGGGCCAGAATATTACTTAGAATGGCTTTTGAAGTTTGATCTTTCACCTTAACAGACAATATTTTGATAATTTTGTTCTCAAATTCCTGGTGTGGTCGAAAATTCTTTTTGTAATACATTCCACCAAAATCAATGTCAATCTATAAAAAAGAAGTTGAGTAAGTATGTTTTGTATTATTTGTTTTTTCTATTTTTATTATTAAATTTACCAATCTAAATCCATCAACACTTTTATAGTTAGGCCAGGCTTCTAATATTTCCTTTGTAGAAAGCGCTTTGTTGATTTGATCAAGCCTTACAAACATACTGCCTTTCCAATGGTCAATCAGCTCCTGATATGACCAAGTTTCATACTTTAAGGCTCTGATGTGGTCGGTCGCCGTTTCTTTTTGTACAACAATCAGTTTATTTGTAAATGGTGATGTACGTTTAGGAGACGAATTTGACACTTGATCGGTTCCATACACGAGACCGTTTTGTTTAAATTTGTTTTTTCGATTATGATACTTCGTATATAATCGACCTAGAGGTGCAGCGTTTTTACGTTTCTGATAGTAATAAATCTAAATAAAAATTGAAATAAAATATAATTAAATATATTATGTTTTTATGTACAAAGTATGCAGTAAGAGAATGTACAACGTGCATACGATACATAGGAAAATATACAGGTTCTAATGTAAAAAATGTTTACCTCTTCTTCTGATGGAAACATCAACTTAATATTAGTAGAAATTTCTGCACATGCGTCAGCATAGCATTGGACAATTTCATTATTAATATTAAATTGTTTTATTGGTGATATTAATTTGTTTTGTTGTAGAAATTTGTAGAATTTGTAGTCTGTGTCAAAGTTAAGAAATGGATTTTTACAAAAACTGAAGAATTTCTGGTGTTCTAAATATGTGTTAGGGCTAGTTTTCTGTAATAGGTCCTAAAATGGAATGAATGATCGAATTTTGAACTTCTAATACATCAGTTTTTGTGAAATTATTTTTATTGTGCAAACTTAATAGAAAACTATTAGCTTTTATTTCGATAGAGTTTGTAATATGAGAGTAATCAAACGCATTAGTTTCAACCGACAAGCCTATTGAATTAGCGTTTTGTCGGGTGGTACTATCAAAATGATCCAACGACTTCGTTGTGAAGTCACAAGGTGAAGACGGGGAATTCACGTCACGTAATTCCTTAGATTCACTATTAACTTGATCGATCTTGGTACCGGAATGTTTCATTAGGGCGTGTCTGCGGAATGCTCGAACGTTAATTATTTTTAGTTAATCGTAAAAATGAGAGATTTTAAATAAAATTTTACTTGTTTTATATTATTTACAAATATTTTGTTAATATAAATCAAGCTATCGTTGTTTTTACTAACTGTTTATTCAAAATTATTTTTAAATTTTACAAATTACTATTTCTATGGGACAAAATTAAATTTGCTTAATTGTTACGAGAAATATCGTTGCGATTAACAATATTTGTTAAGTGCTACAAAATTATTATAACAAAATCTCTTTTCTAAATAATAACAACGGTTTTTTTTTTCAGTGTAGCGTCAATGCCACTATTATCTTAAAAATCGTTACGTAAATACGACAGCGTACAATTTAAAGCTATATATCAATCTCAAATGTCACCATTGTCATATTGAGTATTTGATACGTATACAAAATAATTATAGTAGATTATGCAACTAGTGCTATTAATGGATATTAATGTGAGAGATTGGTAAATGTCCGAGGGCGCTAGCCAGAGACATTATTACCCATTAGTAACACAAGTCGGATATACTTTTTATATTATTCTCGACTATAATGGCACTTTATCAACAAACAAAATATTTTAACTCTAAATATAAACGCAATTTTTTTTTTGTTGCTTTGTGTTTTTACCGCCCAGCTACATTGTATAGCTCCGTGCCAGCCTGTATATCATGAACGATGGTTCACCCCATGAGTTTTGCACTCATAGAAGGGTTCATCATCATCCTAATCTAAATCCAGGATGAAGAATCACTTTAGCATCCTGTCTCTATTGGGATTCAAAACCAGTACCCCCTGATTCAAACGAAACAGCTTTAACCACTGTGCTATTTACTCGGTAAATCCATAAATAAGGGTTAGAAGAAAAATATTTTTGGCCCACGTAATATCGTATATATGTACATATATATTTATAATGTAATATATGCCAACAGTCTAAATGTGATTCTAAATTGGTTACTAACTCACATTTTTCACATTTTCACATTTTTGCAATTCAACTTCATCCGTTTGCATGCCCAATATGGCTTTCTAACGAAATATTTAATTTTTCAACTCTGCGGTTATTAACCTAACCCTTAACAATTTTTCATACCGATTGTCAACAATATCCTGTGCTACATTGTTATACGAACGATTCAAATTTATGTACAGTAAATTGAAAAAATTCCTTTGGGTGTTTTCCATCCAGAAGTTTGGAAACAAAGTGAAGTTACACAAAATTTTCGGCTTCAAATTCAACATTTGATTTCCAAAATTGATTATTTGAATTTATTAATTTTAGAAATTTTCATTTTTTCTCAAGATTTTACTGATTTTGTCATACAGAATGCAGATATGCCTACAGAATATTTTAACAATGTTTCGAGGTTAATACCAGTATAATATTTTCTGATAATGCTTCAAATGGATGACCAAATTCAAAAATAAATCTAATTTTCGACTACGTTTTATATATTTATTACTTTAATTGTATGTGATGAGTACACTTCGATGAAGTTAAGATGGTTTAGATTGAACCAATCTTAATCTTTAGTAGTTTTAAACTACGTATTCTTGAACGTGTCATAGGATATTGGCAACATGATTCATGAAAAGATGCATTTATTTTGAAAACGGTTGCAAAATTTGCAAAATGGTGAAATTTGGCAAAAGGTTAAATTGCAAATGAAGTAGCCAAATCAAGTAAACAAAAATATTTAGTAATTTTAACAATTAAAAGTTCGAATATTTGAATAGAACTTTCAAGCTTTATAATTTATAAAATTTTAGAAAATCTCAGACTCAAAATTCGACAATTTTTTATTTCGTGTCTTTCTTTGAGTGAACCAGTTTCATCTATAATCAGTATTTTTACTAAAAAAGTGAATCGAACAGAGGAATCCAGTTTATTACGAAACTGACCAAAAATAAATAATATACAACAAGCCGCGTGCGCTTCAAACTTAAATTCTATATACATATCGAAGTTATTATTTGTACGCTGAAAAAAGTTAACAATTAGTTAGTTACCATTGCATAGTTATACAACTAGTAATACTATTCAGAATATTATCATTGGCAGCGGAGCGCATCTAAAATAAAATAACTAGAATTTTAGATATCGAATTGCAAGAATTTTATAAATTAATTTTAAAATCATATTTTAGGATGAGAGATAGATTCAGTTCAATCATAATCGATAATTAATTTTCAGGCTTTTAAATATTTCGATGAATTATCGATTTATTGAATTCTATAGTGTGTTGCGTTTATTGTTATGGAAGTTATGAAAAAGGATTCTTACCAAAATTTGGCCAACAGTATGTTTCAAATATGTTTAAACTATATATATATATATATACATATTTTGATTAGAGAAATCAAATCTGTCAAATATATTTAAATATTTCCCATAACTCGAAAAAAATGTCAATTTAATCAACCATGAAATTACAGAAAGGTTTAGAGATTTTAAAAGAATTTAAAATTTATCAATGCAGAATTTCGGTAAGGACCTCTTTGATTGCATCGGGACTTTGAAACAATTTAAATATTTCAACCACTACAGACGGACTAAATTTATTTCAATAGGATTCGCTCATAACGCATATTGTTATTTGAAAGTGACTGCATGCGGTGGGAGTATATTGGAAATATACGATCAGCTTTAAAATTACATACAATTTGATTTGCTATATATAAAGTTTAATATACATTTTTCGATTTACGAAACGATTTATTCAACCTTATTATGCGAACTCGTTTTATCAAAATTTCGGGCAGGCACCTCCACCCACTAGTTTTGTGCATCGAAGTATACGACATAGATTATATTTATATATTTATATTTATATATAACAAAAAACTCTATACCATATATACAAATGAAATAATGCTTCCAGTCTCGTTATAAAGTACTTATAAAGAAAGTTAAATGAAGAGTCGAAGGGGGGCAATATAGGATTACTCGTGAATAATCACTTTCTATAGGCTCGATAGACATTTGAGACGAACGTGAAATTTGGAAACTCTTTGAAATTAATTTGTTTTTTGTATTTATAGCTATACGAGCGCAGCAGATTTACAAGATCAGATGAACGATAGAAATTTATAAACCTTGGTGCGGCAGCCTATAATACGGATTTTCCAAACTCATTGTATCAAACTACACATACGACAAAACCTCAATATAGACACGTATGTAGATATATGTATGTATATTTAGATAGACACAAAAAACATTCCCTTCTAAAAATCATTCCTTCACTATAAATACTATATGAACTCAATAATAAAATGTTATGCATATTTACATTTATTTATTCCAAATTTCGTATGTTTGTCGTTATCTTATCAAAATTATAGGTCTATAAGTATAAGAAAATAACATACAAATTCAATTGACATGTTATCAAATATAATACATACGAGAACCAAACAATAATTTATACATATGAAATAGTAATAACCGGATAATGAAATTAATTTATATGTCATTCAAGTTAAATCAAAAGTAAATATAAATATTTAACCAATATAAAAGAAAACTGAGAATTAAGTCAATTGATTTAAATAATCGGTGGATTTTATTTCTCAAAAAAAAAAAAAAAAAAATGATAATGGGTTTAGAGATTGATTCATTGATTCATTTATTATGTTTTTTTAGATACATAATTCGATTAATACGATATCCACTTTGTTGTTTGCCGCGGTAGCTGTGATCTTTTCTTTATAACACACATACATACATATATACATACATAGTGATGTTATATAAATTAATTTAGGTTTTATACCGGTTTCAAGTTATGTATATATAGAATAAAATTTATGAGGTGAAAATCACCATAATTAGGTGTTATTTAGATTAGTTTCGAGATCATTTATAGATTATGTCGGATAATATAATAATTTATATCATTTTTGATAAGCGCCGCGTATATACCGATTTATAGACAAAATCTTTTCATATATGACTATAGTATATATATGTATATATGTACTATATAGCCAAATCAATATATGTATATATGCACATAAAATATTAAGTTATAATTTTGAATGTCGCGCACAGAGTTAAACTACCATAAAAATGCTTAAATAAATATTTTATATAGTTGTATACACACACACAGTATATTTACTATTTACATAACGATTAAATTTTCCAAAAAAAAAATGTAATTTTGTTATTTGATTATCAAGTATGTACAGTAGGGGATATATAATTATATTGATATATCGAGTGGAATTATGTAATCAAAAATTTTAGATTTACCTATATATACATACTTGTATATACATAAATTCCATCTAACGATTTCAAAATCAATTCATCATTGGTATTTCACAAAAATAAAATAATAAAAACTATAACCAAAATATATTCCTCCCGAAACTATACATTATATGTATATGTAGATACATTACAATCTACCTTGTTATCATAATATACAATAACAACAACAGAAAGATTATAATCTTATATATACATAATATACATATATACCAAAATATATATAATAATAAGTCAAATTTTTATGTAAATTTATCGTTATTTATTCAACTTCTTATTATTGTTATTTATATTTTTATCTCAAATTTGTATTTTTATATCAAATCAAAAATTCATCTTTTGACTTCCATATTTGTGTATAGTTGTTATTGTTGTTGTTACTGTTTTCTTGTCTTGTCTTAACAATATGTTATACCATCCCATCTTGCCATCACCGTATATACATTTTTTTTCAAGTCATAATTATATTATGATATATAAATAAGGAATGTTTATGAAATACCATTTTGTTTAAAGAATTTATGAAAGATATAATATGATTATGGGTATAACGTACATGACGGTTATTATAAGCTCTTTTGAATTTGTTTGGCCATTTTCAAGACAATATAATTATTAATATTTTGTTATAAGTTATATTTGATTTAATAAAAATAACTTTGAAAACTATTTATACATGAATAACCAGATTTCAAGAAAAAAAAAATTTAGTTCCAAAACTTATAATGACATGGCATAAATCAAAACTAAAATCTTGCTATTTATAAACCAAAAAGTATTGTTTTATTGAAAAGCTCATCATAGAACTATATGTCTAGCAGTAGGCTTTACAAAACATTTATTTAATCTGGATTAAGATTTTCAAAACGAAATCTGTGAAAAGGCGAGAAAAAAGTGACTAAAAATCGAATACTATGGGTATATACAAAGTATGTTTGTGTAAATGTGGGTGCTAAATTGATGTCAAATTAGTGCTAGATCAAAGCCATCTTAATAAATCAAGCCTCCATGTTCAAAACGAACTTTTATTAGTGAGTCTAAAGGTGCGTTTTTTTATTAACAGAACTTCAAGTTCTATAAGAACATCGGGAATAATACTGGGAAATTTTTTTTAGTTTAACCAATATATTTAATTTAAGTTCTATTTATTTGAATAAATTTCAATTTCTAACTATATTTTTTGACGTCTATTGTGAAATAATACAGGTATCAAGCATAAAACAATGAAAAATATTTGTTTAAAATATTTCCTTTTAAAATTTCCCTTTTTTTTCGAGTTCGTGTACTATGAATTTAACGCGAACTTGAAAAAACCAATGTTTTATCCAGAACATTGAAAAATAAAGTTAAATTTTATTTTATTTCGATAATAGTGAATTAAAATGTGTAGTTTAACATTAAATGTATCTTATTTATTGATAAAAAATTAAATTCATTTGGATTTTACTGAAAAAATGAGAAAATTCTATCCAGAACTTCATTCCAATTAGAAAATTTTTTGAATTAAAAAACACGACTTAAAATGACAAAAATAATCGCTCTCTTCATACATTTTATATGGAGAGACATGATTTTCGTTTATAGAAATATTTGTTTTCACTTGACTTGAAGGATTTTTCCGTGGTGTTTTCCATTTTATTGTATTATAATTAAAGGAAAATAAGATACTTTATTCTCTAATAAAGCTCAAATAGAAATATAATAAAAATTTGTAAGAAAGGGACATTGTGTACATAACCAACAAAATAATTTATTCCCATCAAACAAATAAACCAAAAGAAGAGAACATCAATGTTTTTTTTTAAAATGGAACAAACATAATGATCATAAAACAACGCAAAAAACGAGAAAAAATATATGAACACATTTTTTTATTTCATAGCAACAACAAAAAGTTATCGTATAAAAAATAATATTGAGAGCGTGATCAAATTGTCCCTCTCCTAATCCTAATTGACATATTGTATATAAATTATGTAACCTTTTGTAACCTTCAAAATAAAACACAACATTTTATCATTTATTTGATCGATACGATCAATATTTTTATTTTGGTTTAATGAGAAAATTCCCAGCGTTTATCCGATTAATCTCCTAAATTTTAATTTATCGTACTTATCATAATTTTTATACATATTTTTCGATGTTTAGATTTTGAATCGAACTATTTTATTTCTGTGTTGGAGTGAATGCAGTATATTGAAAGAGAGTATTAGAATATATCAGATATATATTTGTATATACAAATTTAAAAGCGCAAATAAATTAAATTAATAGCAATTTTATAATCATAAAAATTATGTTTAATTAATATAATTTCGAAAAATAACCTTGGCCATCACCTAATTCAATTCTTTGTCTATTACTTTATGTAATAAAATATTAAAAGCTCTCACTATTAATAGTTGAACAATTCAAAAGAAGTTTGTATGATTTGCCATGGGATTGCATAGACTTCTTTGTATTTTACACATTTTTTGGTTACCTAAAAAAAGCTCGTTTCAAAATATCGCTCAACATGGAGGCTTTATATATTAAGATGGCTTTGGCTAGATTGACAGTATAAAGTGGTAAATAATTAGCATCCCAAAATATAGGCCCCGATTCACAAAATATAAAAATTCTATAGTTATAGCATTACAGAAATACTTGAGAATAGATTACTGTACTGATAATCGGTATTCATAAACTGCATAATTGCTATACATCAAATTGTACATGTACCGGGGTCCGACGCAATTGAAGTACCCGGATTCAAAACCACTGTCAGTTTTTTGTTTATTGGCCGTATTTGTTATAATTTGTTAGAAATTATAGATTATAAAACTCAATTTATTTTGAAATTATTCGATTAATATATAACTGTATGTTGCCTGAATCACCGCAGATTCAATCGCTGTTCAAACGATGCTAGCACAATGTCTTGGCTTATTAAACGGTTCGATTCACGAGTCAAATCCTTTTTCAAATATTTTTTTTTGTAAAATTTCCCAAATCGAGTAACCCAACCGATTCAGATGTGGTGAATACCGTAGCCATTGTTGTATCGAATAAAGTTTGGAACATTGTTGATTAAGTCTTGCGTTATATGATTGTGCCAAGTTCTGTTGAAATGTAAAAAGATGATTTTGGAAATCTTTCCTGTTCCATGTATTAAAGCGTCATTTAAAATTAATTTTTGTAAAACATCATTTATTTTCGCCTTTGGTGGCAGAACGACCATTTTAAGCGACTGTCGCCCGAACTATCACCTTTGCTGCTCCCTTTTTTCGTGGTATCCTCAAATGCTCAGAATTATCATCAGAATGTCTCTTATTCTCTCTTTATTATCTTTAGAATCGTTTTTTTTTATTGAGGATCCGTTTGTTCGTGACAGATTTGTTTTTTTGAAGGCTTTATTTTCAGCATAGATTCGCCGAACATTTCTTTCACAATCAAATTTATGAATAACTAATTTGGATATTGTCAGAATAGCGGAATTTTACAGACACTTCAATTGCCGGATATATTTTTCGTGCGACCAGCTCATGGATACGTCCAATGAATTCGCTGAATCTCAAATCAGAAGAACTAATTAGATAATACATTAATCAGATGGAAGGTTTGGGAAAATGAACTTAAATTTGGTACCCAGAATTTTTTTGAATAGGTTTGTTTATTTTTTATAAATTATATTAAACGGGATTTTATAAAAACATAGAAAATGTTTGAGCTCCTCCGCGGAACACTGATAAAGACTTGCCGCAATTAATTACTCGCAGTCATTGCGCCATTATTAGATTACTAGCGTAATTACATTACAATCGATTGCCCTATACATGGACAAGAATGTGGGACGCCCAATAATTTTTTTGTTTTATTTAAATATATTTTAGTTCTAGAACCTTGAATTATGGCTACATTCATAATTATATAGACTGTTTGAAATACTTTGTGGTGTTCACATTACTAAAACAACTTATTATAGTTTTCTATATATGCGTATAGCGAAAACTGTTCAATATGCCTAATGACGAAATTAAATTAAATGATATAATTATTAAGCGGTATAATTTTGTCATTCAACTGTCAAATATTGAGCCTAATTCTATATATATATAAATATTTCCCTCAATGTATTCATTAAGTGTTTTTTTAAAAACCTCGAATCCACTAAATATAATACACTCTATAAAATTTAATTGAATTTATTTTAAGAAATTAAAATTGATTTTTTATGTTTTTTGATTAGAACGAAACGTAATAAATATAAAACTAAAATAAAATTATCAATAATTGATTAGTTCGTTATTATATTATATGAATAAGCTTTTAACATACATGTATACGTCTATATACACATATGTATATTATAAATATATCGACGACGGCATAAAGACACTAACTATTACATTTATACTAAAATTAATTTCCGGATTAAAATAAAAAGAATTGAGAAATCAATTAAAATGTTAAAGCTTTCGACATGAGACTGTCAATCATAAAAAAAAACAAATCCTATATAATAAGTATTATTCATAATTCGCAAAAGCTATAAAAATGTTGTAACCCCCTAAAAAATTCTCTGTATATATAATTTCGCTTATCGCCCAATATAATCGAAATTGCCGTTCAAATTACAAACTCTATAAATATATATTTTATCACCTTAATTGTCTGAATCAATATATAAACTTTCATATATACATGAAATTACTATACATTCTCTGCGATAAGAAATTATTAGTACATGTATATAGTAGATCAAATTATAAAGATTATTATCTATATATACATATACTAAATTAATCAATTATAATTATATTATGTATATATATATATATATATCAACTATTATTAAATTAATTCAAATTAATATAATTATTATTTTTAATTATGTACATTATATATCGAATGTTATCATCAATTAATTATTTATGTTTATTTTTAGCAATCCAAATATATTATATGTAATTAATGTTTAGCGTGGTCGTGTCGACGTATATATACGTATACATACATACATATATATAAATTTAGTTGTCATACTTATGTTTTATCAAGGTTCGCGCCTTATCATAATATATCGAAATAATATATAGTACTTGATAATCAGCCAAAAAATTTTGAAATTGGTTTTTATTATAATAAAATTTATAAAATACTTCTGGTAAAGTGGCTTCTTAATATTAAATATGATATCTTGAGTATGGTATATTACATATGTATAGCTATATAAAATTGGGCGGGTAAATTATATAAGGCGTAACATATTTGCATTGACGAATATAATTTGACACCTTAGACCACAAAAAGTACATATGCGTATATATTTATCCAACAATATTGCCTTGGCTTAATTTACACACACACTATATGTACATACCGCATAAAATATTTTCACCTAATTCTTCATATTTCAAGGAATTCTATACAAAATCAAACTAACACAAAAAATTGATCAATCTCTTAAATGGTATACATTCATTTTAACTTTGTTCAACCTCTAAACAACATAAGTTTTTAATTCAAAATGCATTCTATATATAATAATATAACCATTATAACCAAACAACAATGGCAAATTATCTCAAATTTCTAATCACTTGATGAATTTATAACAATTTAAGTGTCAAATTTAGACATACATATACCAAAACGAATAAAAAAATTGATTTCTTAAAGTTGATAAGCTCGATGCGATTCGGAAATGTAATATGAATCCCAGTGCTCTCATATTGAATCCCTTTTATATATATATACATATGTATATAGTACCCGGGTGTAATAATTATATATATATATATATATATATATATATATATATATATATATATATATATATATATATATATATATATATATATATATATATATATATATATATATATATATATTTAAAAGTATTTTTAGGCGATTCTTTTATTTGTTTTATTTAAAAAAATTATTTAAAATAAAAAAAATTATATAATTTAAACTTTTCCAATTATTTTTATTGTTATTAATGAAGGAACAATTAAGTTATGTAATGAAAATGGAAAAAAATTTCGAAAAAGCAATTAAAATAATTAAGTTTTTTGTGCTATGGTGGCGTATACATATATATACAAATAGTAGTTGTTGGTTTGTTGGTGTCCTTAAGGAGTTTTTTTTTTGTTATATATTTAAATTGGAACACAATGTTAAAGTGGCAAAATCCATTTATACGCTAAACTTAAGATATTTCATCTTCCATGAGCTTTTTTATTCTCTATACACCATTGTTAGTTTACCATTCTGTATATATGTACGTATATATACAATATACATACATTTATTCTTCTTGATGGATGATAATGATGATGACAATCCGCTTATACATATATAATATTATGAATATACGAGTACGTAACAAAGTAGTAATAATAATTTAAATGTTGATTTCATTATTATTATACCATTCTAAATATTTTATTTTTTAAAAACATTATTATAATTTACATAAATATGATTTCATAATTTTCTTGGCTTTTTTATTTATTTATTTATTTATGTATATATATAGTATATGTGTATACATGCATATATGATAAATTATGATTTTGCTAATCTATGATCTTGATTATATAAATTTGTATAATAATATGTATGTACTCGTATATGAACATATATACAAAGAAAAAATTAAGAAATTATAATGCATTAAATGAAACTGTTTAACGGTTTGCTTGCAGATTATTTGTATGTGCGGTAATTTAAAAGGTTTTTTCACTATTAGTTACCCACCATGATATATTAATTCCATTCATCGAGATAATTAATTTTTCCTCATCATTGATGGTTACCTCATAATCTCATTAATCGAATATAACTTATAAATTCATTTCTATTGAAATTTTTTAAATATGTATTTGAAAACAATAGAAACCTAATGTGTAACAATTATTATTTAAAATACGAATTAAATAGAATAAACATAAAAATTTAAAATAGAATTAGACTTGAACTGAGACTCAACAACTGTTCATGCTAAACTATGTAAAGTTCCTACGGAATAATCTCACCAACCAAAAAAATTTGAATGTACAAATTATTAAAAAATATGTTCAAATCGAATTCCATTCCTCAGGCGCATCTTATAATATTGGGAGTACAAATAAGCTTCCAACGTTTTTTTTTCTACAGTTTGAAGCTTTATTACGAAATAATGGTTACAGATAAATTATTCAAAATAATTGCCCCACGCTTATATTATTAGTCATATTAATTTTAAATTTCTACTTGTTAGAAATATACCTTGATAGGAGTAAGGAAGAAAAATTTTATTTTCTACTTTTCAAAGCAAATATAAGCGTAGTTTTTTAAAAAGTATTTTTTAAATATATTTTATTCTTGTGATATCACCAAATAGAAACCAGTTTTATTTTGTTTGGGTTTATTATTATGCCCGAAAGGTGGTGTTATATTAAGCTTAGACCATTTATAAGAAATCGTTTGTTGATGCCGATAAACTAATGTCTTACAAACGTTAGTAAAATTTTGAAGTTTAAGTCTTGTAAAATAACGATGTTTGCTCTCATAACGCATAGTCCATAAATTGATTACCTCGTTTATGATTAAATGGAGTCGGTAGCGTTACCCGCAGTAATGGATCATCCTTGACTCGTCGAAACCGTCGAAGCTTGCCGTTTGACATTTTTAAGCTGACATTTACTCATTTCATTTATTCCTATTATCTGTTATGTAAAACACCGAAAACTTATTTGTATACCCAATAGTTTGAATTCCGCAGTAATTCCATATAAGAACTGAAATTGTCAATATAAATCAGTCAGCTTGGTTTGTGCAGTTCAAACTTTTAATTTCTCTATGTATATGGTCATCACTGAAAAAAATGTTGTATTTATTTACTAGTTTTGCTGAGTAAACCGAAAATTTTAAATGCTGTAAATTTTTTAAATAGTGTAAGATTTGCAACAGAATTTTGATTATGGAAAACTTTAATGAATATCTTACACAATTTTCAATTGTTAAATTGAACTATAAATATTTATAAATTATTACCTATGCTTAGTAAAATGATGTTAGTATGTAAAGTTCGGAGTCTTTTTAAAATTAAAATTGATAACATTTATTTGGATTTATAGGTATAAGGGGGTCAAAAAGGAAAATATGGAATTCAATCAAATAATCAGTCCATAATCGTATATAATTTTTGCGAAATTTGACCGTTTCAAATTAAACTTTTTTTTGTGGTTTGATTATTCGATATTTTAGTCGCTGTTGATATTTTTATAAATTTTAATTCGAAAAAATCAAGCTTAGCCTCATGTCTATAAGTTCAACTATATTTTTATGTCAAACTTTAAATTGGACTTTATAAAACTCTTATATAATATATCAAAAAGAGTTCCTTTACTTATTACCATTAAGGACTTAAATATTTTTTTTGGCAAAATATTTAAAATAATTATAGTTTTACGGTTCATTGATCTCTACTGTAAAATCATATTTGTACTTTTAGTGAGATGAGTAAGTTTCAATATGCATTTGCTTAAGCATGTCTAAAATCAATTTTTTTTTTCAAATACATATGTATGTAGAATAAAGATTTGGAAATATTAAATTTCCGGCAATCGCACAAAAAAAAAGTAGAAATTACTTAATGTATAAAACATGTCCGACATCTGAAAGATTTAAAAATTGTGAAGCCCCTTATTTCACATTTTGAACCAGAAAAATTTCAGAATCCATTAACTGATAACGTCTGTTCTTCCTGCGATCACTCTTTAATATAATAATATAACCGGTAATATATTATTTTGCAAGTTACGTCGCCAAACAAGAAACGATTAGCGTATTGTTGAAATTTCATCTGAGAATTATTAGTTCGAACAGTCTATACACGTTTTCAAAACATTGTAATTGATATCTTATCGAAATCATCACCAACTATCATATTTTATTCTTCCTACTTCCACACTATTTTATTTAAAGTGTAAGCTAACCACAAATAAATTCTATTAATAATATACATGCATACAACAGAATCGTATGAAATCAATTAACTTGTTTAAAATAAAAAATTGAGCCTTTCTATATTTACACAAAAAAATGTTATTTATTTTCTTCATTTTTCCTTAACCAATTTTATTTCTGATTTTTAAATAAACTTAATTTTTTGTTAAACACAAAAAACTACAAAAAAATTCCTTGTAAATTAAAGTTTGACATTTTCTTTTGGATTGTCGCGTCTTTCGATTTTGTTGCTGTATATATATATATATATATATATATATATATATATATATATATATATATATATATATATATATATATATATATATATATATATACATATATACATATATATATTTAGTTCGCTGCTATTATATGTATGTACATATTTTATTAAAATTAAAAGTGTGAAAAGAAGTTTTATTGGAATTTTTTTTTAAATTATAAATTTTAAAATAAACAAGCGCACACAAAATAAAGAAAAGAAAAAAAATGTCAAAAATTTTATTAAATTAATGAATTTGTTATTAATAAATTTTAATTTAATTTATATATTTACATAAAATTAAATTAAATTACAAAGCAGGTATGTTTGAAGAAAAGAGAATGTCTAAAAATTAATTTTTAATTTAATTTAATTTATGTTAACAATAATTGATCTAAGCTCATGCTATTATATATAACAACGAAATGCTTAAAAAAGCTAGATGTATTGTACATATTATATAGACGAGTGATTGTTCAGACGGAATAAAATTATATTAAACTTGCAAATTCTATCTATATTTATGTATATAACCTAATGTATATTATATACTGCGATGTATAACACCCACATTTCCTGTCATTTTACCTTTTCTCGATACCCAAAAAAAAATTATTGCATACACGACGACCTACAATTATATAGCTGTCTATATTTTAATGACATGGGAACTATTTAAAATATTTCAATCAAGTAATTTATACCACAAGTCACAATAATAAATCAGACCTTTTTTTTTTTGGTTTGTTTGGGTCTGTGTTCGCTCCAAACCAAATCTATTTGGACAAAGATATATAATTGGATATACATCACTACAGTAGTATTATCACATATATCACGAGCATCCCAAACATCGAGCGCACAAAAAGTGTCAAAACAAAAGTTATATTTTGTTTTTGTGGTGCTATAGTTTTGTTGGATGTGCGCGAATTAAAATGTTACACAGAAAAAATCTGATCGGTTATCAGATCACATCGCGCATCATCGCGAACACAATGTATGTAGGTAAGTCGGGATTCACACATAGAACAAAATGCATCGCGCAAATCGCGCTATATACCAAACACTTTATCTTAATTCCTTTGGTGTTATATATATGTATAGCTATGTATACACAAATATATATATAAATAAGACATAAAACTTCGATGTCTTAATTTATTGGTTTCTTACCAATAAACACGAATATATTTATTTTATATTCAGACTTAAAATACATATAACTATAAGCTAAGGAATAAAAACAAACAACCAAACAAGGAATTCGAACAAATCACCAAATCAATATCATCTCTATCAATAATTTTATTTTTTATTTAAAGGATTTTTTTTATTTCACGTTTCGCAACAAAAAACTATTCCAACGCGACACACTACATAAAACACACTGTTGAAGTTGGGAAATAATAATAATAATAAAAAATTTAGATTAACATTTGTGATAGAGATAACATTTTGTTTAAATAACAATTTTATTTATCCGCCAAAACCAAAGCCAACCAAAATAATGGATGGATATATAAATAAAATTCTTTAAATTCTTTTTGTAAAAGAAGGTTTTTATTAAAAATTTCTTATCCAATTTTAAAATCCGCATACAAAGTGTTTTAAATTTTTGTTTATATGTATGTGCATCTTAACACCTTTAAGAAATCTCTGCAATTTATGCCGTTTGAAGTTTAGAAAATTTTAAAATAAACAAAAAACATTAAAAACAAAAACGGAAATGTAAGAAACCATTATGTTGATGGGAATGCCGCTTGAATAAACCTCTTCTCCTTTCTTTATATACTCATTTTCTTTATTTAGCGTTTTCATGGACATTTTCATAAATTGAAGATAACATATAGATACCATTAGACAACTAATACTTATTAATATTGATGAAAGGACAAAATACCAACATTGATTTCATTTATTCTTCGAAACTTCCGCCGATATACAAATAATTTGTGGATTTTCTCACACTTTGCCATTAAGTTGGAATACCGAAAACTTTCGCAACGGCTGATTAATTTTCAGTCTGTTTAAGAACAGACTGATTAATTTTATTTTTTGGACGTGATCAAGTTTCTATCAACAAATTTATGGGATCATTATTCAAATTTTATCTATTTTCGAAATCTAACAATTAAAGAAGAAAACGGATGCTAATTACAAGGTTACTGGAACATATCAATTGCACGCATTAGATTTTAAAATCATTGAAAATACCTGTATACCATTATGAATCAAAAGTTCCTATACATATAGCAATAGAGGAGCTTCGCTACCATATTTTCTAGAAATAGCTTATTTCTGTTTGTTATAAATTTTGCCTATCTATAAAAAACTTCAAATAGCTATACTGTGCCTCGCTAGTTTCCGGTTATTATTATTATTATTTTACATAATATTTACATCGGCCGAAAATATTCAGGTTAGCTTTTGATATATCGGATGAAAATTCTACAAAATTTGAGTATTTTAATGAATGACTTTGGCGCAAATAAAGCAATTCTATATTAATTGATGTACTCTATCGTAAAGGTTGAACTAATTGTATATACTGAAATCTGTTGAAAATTAAATATTCATTATTGCATTTGTCATCATTGGTATAAATAATTAAGTTAAGAATTAATTAAGTAATTTTATTTCATTTTATTTCATGCTACACCTTGTGGCCCTTTTAATTCTTCACTATCCATCTTTGCTATTTTACATCAATATCGTAAATAAGTTATCTAATCTTCGAAATATTCGAGTTCATATGTTGATTTGTTTGTTCCAAATGGAGATTCCTATATGTATAAAAAAATTAATTATATAAGTAATTTCATTTCTAACATATGTTATTCTAATACCTATAGTAAAATAACTACAGCTACAACTGGAACCTAATTATTTCACCTGTAAATCCAATTATATTAGTATAGAAATATAATTTTGCATTTGAAATGCACAACTATTATATATGTACATTGTGTACATATAGGAAACAATTTTACGGTTTGAAAATTAATCAAATTACATACTAAATTTCATTGCTTACCGACATTGATATAATTTAGTTACACTTGCATTAAATTTTTTTATTAAATTATACATTAAAGTTCAATAAATGCATCCTTACACATTTGAAACACGAAAAATCATGAAATCAACGAATTTTACATTTTTGAAATTGAAAAATTGGTTGCATACATACATTTAGTATTGCAATAAATATTTGCGTAGAAGGATTATAATATTTTCATGACCAATCAACCAATGGTTTTGGAATTGGCATAATAATATCCCGCCAGACTTTAAATTGACTATTACATATATATGTACATATTATATTAGACCACCCAAATTAAAATTCTCACATAATTTAATTTAGTCGTTCATCTATATCCCTGCTAATATGTAACTAATTAAAATGTTCAGCTATAAAACATCGACTAATTTCTATAAAATATCACAATTTAATTATGCATTTAACGAAAATTCTGACAGTATATATGACACAAATGTAGTAAATAAAATCCATTTAACTTATATATATTTTATATCCCGCATAATTAAAATTAATTTTATACAACCGCACATATATTAGAAAACCCTTTTGTACAAAATAGAACCTAAACCAAAGAAAAAGTAAATCCATTAAAAAATTTCTAAATTATTTGTGTTGACATTTTTATGTATACACGAAATGTGCTCGCGCGATGATGGTTTGAATAAAAATGTGGCGCCTCATTAAAATTTCAAATCAAATCATCATAATATATGTATGTATATATACATAATGATACGTAGTGATTTTGTAAACATATGTTCAAAATTATTTTTGATTACTGCGAGATTATATTAAATGTATATGATCAGTTTAATTAGAGGTACTGTTGTCTAGTACATCGATATAAGCTAAGCCGTCTTATATAAGTGAGCGGAAGTTCCGATTTTTTTTTAAACGACTGTTAACTATACATAATTAATTAATTTGTATTACTCCACAAAATTAATTTCTTAAATATTTATGAAAAGTCTTAATATTCACATCCCTCCTTCTTATTCATATATATACGTGTATGTTTTTCTTAATTATGATTTAAACATAATTTCATGTGTATTCGTATACATGTACATATCTACATAACAGAATCATTTATGTACCTCTATATGTAATAAGTCTCAGAGGGATATATAAATTTCATTAGAGATAATTAAAAAAAAATTTAATTAGACATATAAACGAATTATAATATGCGACGACTAATTGGGCCGCACACGTTTTAATTTATTTGAAAGGGTTAGAAATTAGACGGGTAATTTTTCATTCATGTCTAATATAATTTAAATCTTTAGTTATGTCAAGATGTTTGTGTTGTAAGTTGAATGAAAATGTCAACATATCAGAAAAATTAAATCAGAGAAAGATCTTAAAGACACTTGACAATTCGGATTAATTCAAATCGTTGGTCACTCATGCGCTATTTGCGATATACTTAATTAGAGGTTTTTACTCAGAGTGTATACCTAGCGAATCAGTAATAAATTTACGCAACAAGGCGACATAAGCAAAGTCTTTATGAAGTTTTCGACCAGTTTCGTTAAATTGAATTGTCGGTTGAACAAAACTTAGCAGGGCGAAAAATTTCACACAAACTGAAGCAAACATCATAATAATAATTTGAATATAGAACTGAAAAAATGCACACTTGACGCGTTGCGGTGTTCGCTAGCCAACCTGTTTCAACTTCAAATAAACAGTCAAACATAATATTGGATAATTCGTTTAATTCTGCTCATCAAAAGTGATATTTTATTCTAAAGACGAAGATATAGCTAAGAATTAAATGAATATGACTTAGGTTTATAGAGAATATTTAATTTCACTATTTTTAACTGTCAAAAACATTTCGACAATATCGTTGCAATTATAAATATTTGTCAAAGATTAAAATTGATCAGCTACTTTCTCTGAAATCGGTCGTTTAGAGCCTTTTTAAAGTTTAACTTAAGCGTGAATTATTTGCGGGATTTAACCAAAATCTCGAATAAAAATATATTTTTGAATCATACATTTACTACCATCTGTATTAAAAAAGCAAGCATCTATACTGCAACCTAGCAGCAAATAGCGCAACATCGAATAATTTCGTTTCGTTCCCAATATTCTCACGAGCGCTCCACACAACCAAAAAGGTGGAAACTGTCAACGATATGACAGTTTCTCTTGTGTGTTTTATATTTTAAGAAGAAAACAAAAAAAATATTTAAAAGTAAAGCGAAAATTTTTTTTCTCTATTTTCCTCCAATAAAAGATATTTTTTTTTTTTATTATTTATAAATTCGAAATTTTATTTATAGATCAGTTTTTTTTTATATAGGCACTCGATATACAATAATATTATGTGTGTGATATTCATATTACGTTCTGTGTAGAGTCGGTCGCGTCTTCTCCGTGCTCATCGGTCGGTCGACTATAACAAGAAAAATTCGCAGAAAAAAAAAAAATCGCGTTTTATTGAAAGAACATCTTTAGGAAATTGAATTTAGATAATGTAAAATAGTGCTGTGACTTGTGTGCATTTGTGTGTGCTTAAAGTGATTTTAATTTTTTCTTGTGTGTGAAACCTACTTAAGGGAACCAATAACTCGTGTGTAGTACCAAATCTCCGTCTTGGGAATTTTTCTTTGTGTCATTCATCACAAGACACGGGTTGGTGAAAAAAAATAGCAGCTATTTCACGGCGCGCGAGTAAAGTGGAAAATTCAACAAAAGAATGTCGTCACTCCGTGAAATAAATTTATTCAAACTCACCGAGATTATTTCGAATGGGACAACCAAAATATCAACGATCGGAGAATACAATGATTTATACGAGGTGCTGTGCTTGGTGCAAGAGAACAACGAGATCGTGTTGAGGCGGACAGATAAATTTGGTAAAATCTCGTTGAAATTATTGTGCTGGTTTGCCGAATCGAGCCGATGCATTCAGGATATATGCTTTCAACCTCAGGGACCTCATATCCTAGTACTATGTGAGTATATCGATCCGTCAATTTTTTATATTTTGATACAAGTTCGTTGCCCTTTTTGTATGAAATCGCGATACGAAAGAGAATCATTGTGATAGAGAGTCTGTCTGTGTGCTCTGTTGTTGTTTCTTATCTCTCATCTTATCACAAGACTTGGCGAAATTTTTTGGTTTCGTTCATCGATAATTGACGCTAACACGAACACACAACATCGTAACCCAAATTTGGTTTGATGGAAATACATTTGTAGCTCGATAATCATATCCACGCTTATGCCTACAATTTCGCTCTCTACTTTCAGGTTACGACAATACTCTTCACACAGTATCGCTCGACATTCTTTTCGAAGAAATTGCCCAGACCACATCACAAATCATAACATCATACATCATCCCATTCATCGGGCCACATGAATGTCCCAACTCAAAAACATGCCCAAATAATTTCGAGAACAACTCATCAAACCGTTCAAGTATTTCGTGTCGCTCCAACGAGGACACAAGCAGTTATGGTGAATCGGCTAAAAAAATTGAAGAATTGCTCAAAAATAATCCGGCTATGAGCAGTAGTGGTGGTGGGAATAATGGTGCCACTCCACCGAATAATGGAACCGATAGTCTAACGGCGAGCATTGATAAAGAGGAATCCGATGTCGAAGTGATTTCGGATAAGAGTTTCGATAACGTCGAATTGGGCAAGAAACTGAGTAAAGAATCGACGTTCGATGAAAGTAAAACGTACTCGACAAGTTTGGAATCGAGTTCGTATCCGTGCCCGTATCCGACTTGTTGTATATGGTGGCAGACATTGGGACAAGAAAGGCGCGCGATTATTGGATATTCAGACGGTACGATTTGTTTCGTCGGCCTTACTCCAAACTGTCCGTTTATCGCAAATACCTCAATCGAGAAGAGTTCAATCGCACGAATGGTTATATGCAAAGACAGCTGCCTCGAAATCATTTCGCTTATGATCACGACATCGATACACGAGCAGTGGAAATTAATGTTGGAACAAAAAGCGATCGGTTACTGCTTTCCTGGCGACTCCGTACATTTCACTATAGACTTATCCCTAAATTCTAAAGACAGAGAGGTTGTGAAATCCCAAACCACCGAGATCGACGATGACTGGCAGTTTTTGATTAATTTGATCGAGAATAATCAGACAGCAGAGTCTCAAGCGGGTGTACCAAGTACCAGCAGTTCATTGAGTCGTCCACCATCCGTAGCGGAATCCATTTCATCCACATCATCATCACAAAAAGTAGAATCTGAACCGGTTGGGCTTATACCAACGGCACGGGCTCGGCTTGCATCACTTAAAGACTTAGGCGCCAAAAAGATTGGTGCTCTAAAAATGAAATTAGCCGAGAGTCGTATAAAAAATAATGAAAAGCTGGTAAAGCATAAAATAGAACCAACCGCCTTAGCCGTGATCGATTCGCCTGGACAGTATCCAGAAATATTGACGACTCCGTCTGGGCCATTCTTCAGTGTTCAATACATTAATAACAAATATTTATTGACTGCCCTGCATACGTACTCGGACACACTATCTGTGCACAGTATGGACATTACCCTAATCCCGCTGTTTTTATACAAAATTCCAAAAAATTGTAAAACTGTGCTGCTGACAAAAAATCTTCTATACACGATCCAAACCGTTTACAGTGAGACACAATTGGACGATATCAATGATGTTGAAAATTTAGTCGATTCGTGTGAAAATGTCACGCTCGAAGATCAAAAATCAACTAATGTGTCACCGGTCGTAACCACGCCGACCACAATCTCAACTGATTTAAGTCGTGAAGTTAGTGTCGTTAGCGTAATCAGTTGTCGCATGGCTTCAACTAAAATCGATAATGATTGTGAATTTAATGAGAAAGCTTTGCTCGCCCAATTCTCGTTCCCAAACGAACGGATTATAAATATTCACCGACAAATTTGTACGTACGATAAAGATTTGATCAATGATTTGCAAAATTATAATAATGAGCCCACAACCAAAGCCACAGATGAGGAGGGTAGTGAATTCTACTATCTAAAGGAGTACAATAATATTCGGTCGAAACTAGAGGAGTCGGAAAATTTCGATGTGACCGATGTTAAAGTGATGGCGAATAGATTCCCCGATGTCGAATACGAACGGTGCTATATCGTAACTGATCGGAAAGTGTATAGTGTCGATTTAAGGTAAGTTCCATTTTTGTACTCAATGTTAAATTGTGCGTGACTCTGCTCCATTGGAGGACCTCGAAATATGTATATACGTATTAGGTCAAATATTATGTCATTACTAGAAAATATGTTGAAGTCGATTTTAATGTTGAAAGTTTATAAACACAAGACGGAGCTAATAAATTTTCATGTTTTTCCATGTCTGGAAAGTTTATTTTTTTTTCGATTTATGACTTCCGGATGTGAACACAAAATAACATAAAATTTTAGGGAAATTAGATTAAAGCTGTATGGCGAAAGGTGGTGATGGTTGAATGTAAAAGAATTTAATGGTTCTTGTGTTGGATTTTATGATAATTGCGCGTGTATATGGAATATTCTAATAATTTCGTTAGATTCGATGAGCGATAAAATTTCAAGAATATTTATTGATTGAGAAACAATGAAGTTCCATGACTCGTACAAAACATCCGAGTTAAAGAAAATATAATTTAGTAAGATTAGCCAGCTGTGAATGGAATTCACTGTAAACTGAGTAAATTTACCCGTATCATCAAACCACCAAAAAATAATCAACCCGATTTTGTTCACGTTAGCATAAATCATTATCTGGCATCATTCATTATAAAACGTAAATTGCACTATTACATGCAACCAGCCATCAACATTCTATTTTGAACATTATGAGATTATCAAAATTGATTTGTATGCTACTTCCTACTATTTTGTTATATCCATATATACTTAATTTG
The DNA here is from genome assembly GCA_951394425.1 of Tipula unca. Lineage (NCBI taxonomy): Eukaryota > Metazoa > Arthropoda > Insecta > Diptera > Tipulidae > Tipula > Tipula unca. The sequence continues at coordinate 11,410,907 of OX596382.1, forward strand.
CACATAAATCATAAATTATTTATGCTAAATTATCTGATGATGTGTTATGTGTATGCCGGTCGGCTGTCTAAAGCCAATGAACTCGTCATGAAAAATTTATTTGGTGTTTTGTCTAATTTCAGCACCTATCCGCATAATCAATTTTTAAATTTTGCCACCGCCACCCAATGGTCACTGTGCGAAGATTTTTGTAATACATTTAATATTTCGTTACCGCAGTGTATCGAATTTGCCGGTGATGTCTTCCTCAAACGACAAAAGGTGACCCAAGCCTTATTAACGTACAACATAGCGAAGGTAAGTTATTTTAGACCACTAGACAAAATCTCATTGACTAATTTTATTCGATTTGTATACAGATCCCACCGATTTATACCGCTATGAAATTGGCTATGTTCTGCGAGTGTAACGCCCTTATGCACCTATGTGCTATGGCCTTAAAAATGACTTACATTGTAAAAGGTAAATATCCAATTAGTTACCATATCAAAGAGATACTCAAGACTGCGGATAAAAGGATCGAGTACTACGCAAAATGTAAAATTGAGATCCCGAAGTTGATCGATAAGCCGGTCAATACAGGTAAAAGTTGCAGTGACTTCAGCTACGATAGTGACGAAGCGAATTCAGATATTAAAATCTCGAACACCTCGCTATTCCATCTCTCGAATTATTTATTCTTAACTTTGGTTGAACGGGGCATCCGGGATCGACAATTTCTACCACTTTGGAATTTTTTATCGACCAACACCCGATACCATTCATATTTGGCGAGTGTTGTCCTGTCCGAGAGTGGATTGTATTCGAGCGCGATTCTATTAGCTCGTACCCGAGGTGTAGCTCTCACCGTATTCTATTGCCTTGTGAAAATAGCGCACACCAATCCCGACGAGTTTTTCGACCTGAACGTCGTGATGTATAATCTCTCGGACGAAATGTTCATGGAGTGTATTACATATTTGTACACAATTGCGCGAGACTATTTCGAAATAGTCAAGAAAAATATCGACTCTTTTAACATCGAGCTACTAGAGCGACTTAAGACGCAAATTAATCCGTTCAACGAGGTATACAGACCGATTATAGTGAAAATCAGCTGCCTCTATGCGCACGGTGACGAGACTGACATGTACCGCAAGGAGTATATCGATTGGTACAAAAGCTTTATAGAGACCTACATTATAATCCTGATCAAATTGAAGAATCTACAGAATCCGGAATCGAATTTTTTGCATGGACTAGACAGCTTCCAAATTAAGTATGAAGAAGAATTGAATGCGGCAGATATTGATTATGCGGAAAAATTCGGAGCTGGATTTTCGTATGGAGTTTGCATTGTGAATCGGATACCATATATGTGGGGGTTCAATGGGATTCATCCTAATTTTGATGTTAAGTCATTGGATTTGGATAAATCGGAACCGGCGCATACACCAAAGGAGTTGGCATTCTTCACCGATTTAAATTTGAATACACTATCGGTGAAGTGTGGCAGGGCGCATTTCTTACTGAAGACGACTAGTGGGGTGAATACTTGATTTGATTAAATTTAATTGTTTATGTTTTCTAAAAATTGTGTTTCCTCATTCTAGCTATACGCAGTTGGCGGCAATAATCTCGGTCAACTAGGAATCGGCAATCACATGTCAATGAGCCCACATCCGTCTCTTGTACGGGCGTTCGAAGGTAAGAAAATCGAAATGATTTCAGTAGGCCAATATCACAATGGAGTCGTAGCAAACGGTAAACTATACACATGGGGTTGGGGAATATTCGGCCAATTGGGCCACGGAAACATCGAAAATCTGTACCAACCTAAGGTCGTGAAATTCTTTAACGACAAGAAAATCAAACAAATAGCGTGCGGCTACTCACATACCCTTGTATTATGCGAGGACTCTCTATACGTATTCGGATCGAATCATTTCGGGCAGCTGGGATTGGGGCAGTACGTCCCGAGTAGTTTAATGTACACAGTGGATGAGGCGTATCATGGGAGCTTACGAACATCGCTCAAACGGATGTTGATCCCAGTTAAATTCGATCTAGACTACGATGACGAGACAATTACACTCATCCACACGCACTATTTTTCGAACATGGTTGTGACGAACAAAAATAATTTGTATATTTGGGGTCTGTCACCTCAGTCGTTAAGATTGGCGTCGCAAGCTAAAAAACGGGCAAAACAGTCACAAAAACAGGATGAGGAGAATAAAGCACAGCAAGTTCAACAGCAGTCGGAGAGTAATGAAGAGGAGGCAAAATTATCACAGTCCGTGGAGGATTTAGATATCGGAGGTGGTGCTGGTTCTAGCGGTGATGAGGAAAAAGAAAATGTTGTTATAGTGGACGAATCGTGCGAGCATTATTTCCCGAAACAGGTGGATACATCAGATGTAGAAGGCAACATTGTCGAAGTGTCCTCTGGACTCTATCACTACGCCCTCATGTCATCTAATCGTCATTTATACACATGGGGTAAAAATTTGGAACGACAATTGGGCCATGATGGCTCACGCAGTGATGTCCCCAAACCGTGTCGTTTAGAAACGATAGAAAATCCGCTTCACGTACAATGTGGCGGGGACTTTACCCTAGTCATGACCACCGATCATATTATCAAGGCGTTCGGAAATAATAACAGTGCACAGTGCGGGAAAGAAGTATCGTGGAAAGATTATAGCGGTCGACTTGTTCGATTACGATCGTCGAAGCGACTCGTTCGAATTCCAGACGGTAGTCAATATATTCAGAACCCAATTGAAATTCAGCTGCCGAGACAAAATCCCGATGAGTCTGATACAGTGACGTACCTGAAAAATATCCCGAAATATAAAAAGGACTATCTACGAAAGAGTAATTTGCATGATACATTACTCGAATTAGCGACGTGCAACGGGACCATCGATTCAAATTTAAACGAATTGTGCAATGATGCTGCGGATATAGATGTCGCTAGTGATAATGGTGATGCTGGAACCCTCGTGAATCACGATGATTGTGTCACAACCGATAATAGTATTTCGATCGTTCATAATTTATCCTCTGTGTACGATCCAATCGAGTCGAATGATTCGAGAGATTTAAACGAACTGATCCATTATTGCCTGTACATTTTCAATGGGCTGTACAATGAAAACAATATAAACGAGAAATTGGGCGCGAACCAGATAGAATACAAAATTAGAATTCTTATGTTAGAGTATAGATTTTTAGAAGCATTTAAGCTAGCGATAAATAGTAGTAGTAGTAGTAATGATAATAACACAAATAATAATAGTACCAATATGACACCACTCAAAGTGATCAAAATTTTTGAATATTTTACAAAAGACGCGCAAATTTTTCCGATGCCCATCGAAAATCTTAAATTTTTCATTTACGAACTTTTTCTCACATTCATCGGAAAAAAATATTCGCTGATCATTTTAGAGGAATTTCTACTGGCCAATTTGGATTTGTACCTCATTCACATCGCTTATGTATTATTTTTTAATAACAACAATAATACAGGAACAACTACAATGAGTAATTGCAATAATAATAATTTAGTGAATAATAACATGAATACCGCAGAATTAGAACGACGAGTGCTTGAGAAATACAAATATCTGTTTATCGAGAATAATTTCGATGAACAGACCGAGCCGTCAAAATTAATGGCGGCGGCAAATTCCATGGAGAAGAGTGAATTGATATTTAGATCGGTATCACCGAAATTTTGTATCCTAATTTGTCAGAAATTGATTGAACTGAATTTTGAAGATTAAGCGGTTTCTATGGTCGAGACGACGACAAATCAACCACCTTGTAGTATACACACTATCTAGTCCCCCAAGAGTTCTGGTTTTTGGTTTTATATATTTTGGCTATGATTTGATTAAAGCAATACATTTATTTTTTTGGTGTGCCGCGATCGCTTGCCATTGCCACACATACTTAAGTATTTTATGTATAGATTTTATTTACCATTGAAAAAGATTTTATTTCATTTTTAATTTATTTTATTTAATAGAATTTCTATCTAACTCCTACATCTATTTATATTATATAATATAATATATATATTGACTTAAATTGTATAAATAATTAATAAAATGTTGATATTATACACGATAATTACTTAATATTCATACAACTTAAAGGAATGTTATATAAAAATAATTGGTTTGACAAATAAAAGTATATATTTGAAAATTATTGTATTATAAAATACAAAAATGTGTATTTCGTGTGCTGTATTTAATTTATTTTCATATTTGATAATAAAGGTCACTCTAAAAAAACTATTAGTTACACCAATCACCAATAGATGAACGGGAACTTAAAATATGGTTACGATTGTAGTGACATCTGTGTTAGAGTTCAGCGACTACCGTAGATGTAAACTGTTGTAATTAGATATGTCTGGACTATCTGGAAGAAGCAAAAAGTGATAGTTAGTTGTGTTAAAGTTTTCCAGAATTAAATTGGGTGTTTTATTAACACTGGATTATTAATAAAACACCCAATTTAATTCTGGAAAACACTAACACAACTAACCATTCGAACCTTGTTTGACAAGGCTAAAACTAAAACTAAACTTGACAAGGCTAAGACTAGTCACTAATCTAGGTAAACAAAATTAAATTGAGTGGGATTGGTATTCGTTGTAGCGGAGGTTTTTCGTGTCCGTGTTTCTGAGGGGCATGATTGAGATAAATTGTCTATGGGCTAATAACTAATAATAATGGACTAATAATCTAATAACGAAATATTGTTGACTAGCTTGGCGTCTGCAAGGTTTCAAAGAGCAGTTTCATTTTATTTTAGAAATGGTTGGCATTTATCTTACAAAACCATGCTTATAGTTTTAGCACTAATAATAAGGAGAAATTCATTATGTATCCTACCTGTGCTGGGATGTTCTATCATCACTTCGATTCGCTTCGATAGACATTTTTGTCTCTTTTTTTACGAATAAAATTGTGCTCCATTGCGTTTTTTGAATTACGTTTTGTCTATTGCGATCTCAGCCTGTTAGAATAAGTTTGCAAACTATCTCTTTTTCCTCTTTTCACTTGCCATCGAAAATAAAAATATTGGTGATATTTTATCGAATGAATTTATAGAAATAGAATCGAATAGGCTATGATCACAATATAAATTGCGAAATAGAATACAATTTTGTTCGTAAAAAAAGAGACAAAAATGTCTATCGAAGCGAATCGAAGTGATGATAGAACATCCCAGCACTGTTTATGGATGATGACAGGTAGGGATATTGTCGATTGTACGAAGCGCGCCTCTAACGGAAAAAATGTAACTACACCAACAAAGAAATATGGCGTTTGGAATGTGTTATAATTAAACAAATGGTTGTGGTTTTAACCCAAAATCATTAGTTAATGTTAATTAAAACAAAAATTAATTTAGACAAAACACGAAATTACATCTTATGTTTGTTTGTTTTCCATTTACTAAAATATAAATCAGAAGCTTCAAAGAACTGCGTTAGTCCAGTTTAGAGAAAATCCGCCAGATTGAATCCGTGACGGTTCAATCTTCAATAAAGTACTTTATCTGTTTTTCTGTTGCATAAAATATTAAAAAAATAATTAATTTTGAATGTATGTTTTTTTATACTATACTAGTTAGGATAAGTATGAGAAACAAATAAGTTTTATTAATGTTTAAAAAAAAACAAAATCCATTAAAAATTAAATTAAATCAAATAGTTTTTTTAAACTCCGTTATCTCGGATATTAATGAAATGCAATGTTAAACTTCAGTCGTTTCTCTCTCCATAAACTCGATCACTAAATTTTTAGATTTTTCTTTCTGCACCTCTTGCTTTCCTTTTTTTTGTTCCTCTCGTAAGGCTGCCATTTCCTTCCAATTTTCTGGTAGAAAAGTAATGATATATCCTTCGTGTAAAATAGGCGGTTTATTTAATATATTGTCCTGTGTCTCATCTACATTCTCTGGAACGGCAACGTTTTCACCGTTTTGAGGCAAAAATAATGTTGGAACAGCGTTTCGTTTAAGTTTGCGTTTAAAAAAATAATGAGCCTCAAAATGTTTTGCACAAACAAATATTCTTTTCTTCGTTTTCAAAGGCAAAAAATCACAATTTTTTAACCAGGCTTTATGGTATGAATAATACTGTTCAGAGTATTTAAAAAATCTATCACCATTTCGTTTGCACGACTTGCAATTCCTAACAACACATATAGCACTCCGTCCACTCATATCAACAGTCTTATATAAAATTATATTATAAGTAAATTATAATATGTACAGGTTGTTACGATGAAAAATTGTACGATTTCCAAACATAATAAACCAAATATTGTTTGATTTGAAAGGAATTCCATTGTCTTTTCGGAAGCATGTGAGTACATTTGGTGTAAAATCTAATCAACATCTGAATGCAAACGCAAAACATATTTAAAAATTGGCTTCAAATCATTTTTATTGTAAGTTTCAAAATTACTTTTGGTCCCGGGATCAACAAAAATTGGGAATGGTTTCAAAATATTTCCCATGGATACCATAACTCCATAACTCTCTTATCGAGACCTTAGTTTGCAACAGACTATTTGAATTTTTTGAAAATGTAACGGGGTTTCAGAAGTTTCAATTTAAAAACGTTCAATTTTTCATAGTAACAACCTGCATATACAAATAGAAATCAAATAATCTTGTCTCGACGGAAGAATGTGAGGACGTTTCCGGGAAACGAAGGAGCGAAGAAAAGCAAACATGTCGGACATTTTCATACAAATAAACTTTTCAAAAAAGGCACAAGTCAATTTAACGTCTCTATAAGAGCGGAAAATAGTAGAACTAAATTGAGTGAGTAGTTCTAAGCTTAGCCGAGATTTCACCCACATTGCAAAACAGCGAGCGAAAAAAGGGTTTTGAATTGGTACGCAACCATAAAAAAAATCAACTTTTAAAATTGTTAAGGTTAATGAACCCGAATTCAGATGGGGTTGAACTCCTAATGGAAACATGGTATTTTAAAAATCATAAATATTTACTGAATATTATACGATTATACGATTTGCATTAACGTGTATGCATACACTGATATTCTTTCATCGTGACAAGAGAAGATGCTGTTATTAAAAAATGTTTACAAAGGAGTATCTTGAGTTTGATAAAATTTAGTTCGTAATATTTTCTCACAATGTTTTATTATGAGTCAAATTAAACCACAAGCAACACTATTTTTAATTAAAACAGTTACTATGTATAATAATGAATATCACTAATATTTTTTGTTTTTCTACTTATTGCTACTTTTTACATATAAAAATAAATTGACATTAAATTATGAAACAAAAACATTAGGATATGTTCATAGAACTGAACAGTATTTAGTGGAAGAGTTTAAAAAAATATACATGTCAAAAATGATAACTCTCTAAGCCGAACAGTTTTTCCGTCTTTCAAGATTCTTTCGCATTTGTCAACTTTTTTTAATTCAGTTGTTTGATTTAATACAAAATTAATGTATTAATTGGCAGGAGAAACAAAATTAGATAAAAATATAGATATAGAAAGAAACAACCAACAATGTCAGTAATATTTTACTGGCGAAAAAGTTATGTTTGGGTTAGTGATAGTGTGCTGCCATAAGAAATTGTTGTTGCTATGAAAAGTATCAAGTCGACTATTTCGTATGGTTATATTTTTACATATCTACATAAACATTGTTACATTGTGGTTTTATTTAATTGATGTTTTTTGAACATTTAGTGTCGTTAAAATTTTATTAAAAGTGTAATAATAACAAACTATTATTACAATAAATTATGTAAACCCACTCGTTGAACAATCAAAATTTATGAAATTTGTTGGTCACAAAAGCTGTCAAAATCTATCCATAGTCTTGCTATAAAATAAACAATAATGGGCTTTTGACACTAATGGAATAAGTTACAAACAACTTGTCAAAATTTGCCGTAAAAAAAATTTAAGAAGAAGATTGTCTTTGGTGCCATAATGGAATTTTAAATTACTTTACTCGTTTCTTTTGTTCAGGCTTTATGCTAAAATTATTTTGCATTATTGCTTTATTGAAACCAACAATAGGCAGATTTTTTTCAATTAATTTGGCTTGGTGTTCCGTTATTAAAATTAAATTCATGCAGAGCTAGGAATTATTCTTAATGATTATTAGGGTATTTGAGTAATGCTTTTTGTAGTATTCGATGAAGCTGATAAACGCCTTGTAAAGAGTGGTTTCGGCTAATCCTTTATTTTACAAACTTCAATTACATACTAAAAAATATGGCAGATTTAAGATTTTCTTCGGCTTAGTACAACTTTTTAAGACAAAACCTACCTTAATTTTGACGAAGCTTATAAACACTTCAATTTTTCATGCTTAACAATGGGACATACAGAACTCTATTTATTAGTTTAGGTACCGTCGTAGATATTATGAATTAACCGAAATCTGTAGATTGTATTTTTTAACTATGAAAATGAGACTTTCAATTAATAAGAATAGTTTATGTGACCCCCAATCCCCATTCACAATGAAATTTTTGTTCAACAAATTTAATTTGATATTTCATTTTCACATGACATCTACCGAATAATTTATAAAATAAATGTCATGTTCACCACTAGATGGCAATTAATTAACTCACCATATTCATAACCATCAGGCATCACTTCTATTCCTATAACCGTGGTGAATTTTCTGTCGTATCGAACAAAAACACAAAAAAAAATTCAAAACATTCATCAATTATAAAAATATTAAATATTTAATTAAAAATTTCAATTAGTCGCAATTTTATTAGAACCAATCGATTAGAAAAAGTGTAAGCTTTCATTATGCGCGTTCGATACACTTCCATCTCGTTTGTTTTATCCATATATCTGGAGTCAAAGTTAATCAATTTTTTCATATCAAATCGAGCCACTTTCCGAGACAAGTAATGGACAAAGCTGCATATTTTAAACGATTTATTGTAAATATCCATAAAAATGGAGTTATTATCGTATATAAATGGCAAATATATACTATTTCAGAACAGATGTTAATTGTAAACCTACGAAATTTGAATTTATTTAGCCAAAATTTTCATTTGCTTTGATGGGCAGGTAGAATCACAGTAGAGCACAAGACCGCAACCAGACCGATTTTCGTGTGCCGTGGTGAATTTGGGTTCAAATTTTTAACATCAAATAAATTTCGTAGTAAAGTTTCTGATGAATTCGATTTGTGTTTAGTTTAGAATAATTTGCGCGTTCGTCGTGAAAGGACCTATAGTATAAAAACGTAAAAATTTTAATCGTCTTGTGAAAATCTAAGTTTTCCATTTTTGTGTTTCAAAGAAATAATTAAATCAAGACAAGGTAATTAAATATTAATTAATTAATTTATTTTTTTTAGAAAAATATATTTTATTGTGCGTATTGGTAAAGTGAAAGTTTTTTTTTGTCGGGTTAAAGTGAATTTTTTACTGTATAGAATTGAGCGTTATTTGGACATGAATTTTCTTGTTCGTGTCGAGCTCTCATTTTTTCTTTGCTTTTTAGTGTGTAGAGTAGAGCGTGGCAGCCATTTTGTGTGACATCGTTTTGTCTAACAAAGTTCTCCCATAGTACTTAGGGTTTTGTTTTGATTATAAGTTAATGACGCCATCATGATTTTTTAACTAATATCATAGTTAAGATAAATTCTTGTAATTTAATTATATTCGAAATATCAATTACAAATACAGTATAAATGTATTGTAGGGTGTACGTGATCAGAGGGGAGGGTGAAGCAAATTTATTTAGCGCGTTTTTCTCGTAGTAGTAGTAGTGAATAGTATAGACAGCCATATTTGTTTTTATGTACAGTCGCACAGTTTGTTGTTGAATTGGTTATGCGCGATTAAAGTTAAATTTGTGTATTTTTATTTTTCTTAGAAATCGTAAATAATGGCACGTACTAAGCAGACTGCTCGTAAATCGACAGGAGGAAAAGCACCGCGTAAACAGTTGGCGACTAAAGCGGCACGTAAAAGTGCTCCATCAACCGGAGGTGTCAAGAAGCCACATCGTTATCGCCCAGGTACTGTAGCTCTTCGTGAAATCCGCAGATACCAGAAGTCTACTGAATTGCTTATCCGTAAATTACCATTCCAACGGTTGGTACGTGAAATTGCACAAGATTTCAAAACAGATTTACGTTTCCAGTCGGCTGCCATTGGTGCGCTACAAGTAAGTTATATTTGTTACATATTGTTTATAATATACTCATACTATTTTATTTTCTCGAATTATAGGAAGCCAGCGAAGCTTATCTAGTCGGCCTCTTTGAAGACACAAATTTATGCGCCATTCATGCAAAACGTGTCACCATTATGCCAAAGGATATCCAACTGGCTCGTCGCATCCGTGGTGAACGTGCTTAAGAAACTGTACACCAGATGGATTACAATCCAATTAATTTTAATATCTTAGATGTAACTCTTAATCATTTTTTTGTTTTTAATTCAAATTTATTTAAGTATCTTATTATTTTTTCATATTTTATATTATATTAATTAATGTAATTTTATCTATCTATATATTATTTCAATATTTAACAAAAAAATGGAATTAGAATTGACCATGAAAATTTAGTTCTGTAAGGTAAAAAATCAATTTTATTTAAATCTAAATCAACTTTTCGTTTAATTTCTCTAAACCGTTTCCGAAATAACTTTGAATTTTAATCAAAACGTAGACATTAATCTCTATATTAAGTAATTTAATTCTAAAAAAATTAAAAAAAGGTTTCGAAATAAATGCTTGTTTGTTTAGGAACCGAAATTATGGGTGTTTTTTTTTTGTGCCCATTGCATTTTGTTATGAAATTTTGCGTCATCGGAATGGTTTTAGTTATGGTCACTTCATTAATGAAATAAACTGACACGGACATGAAAGATATAGGCTGATATGCCGAAAAACAATTAATCGAATTTCGTTTGAGAACGATTCGCGGTAAAATGTTGATTGAGAATTGGCTTTCGATGTAACACCCTGTTCCCGTCAAAATATGTGACATTCGTATATTCAGTACATTTAAAATATTTGTTTAATATTAATTAAGCAAACAATGGATGGCCTGCGGATACTAGAGTTATTTAGCGGAATTGGTGGAATGCATTTTGCACTAAAACGTGAGTACCTCATTAATAAAAACGGATTTCAGCACTCCACAAAAAATATAACCTCACTTTTCCTTTTGTTTACTTTTTATATGCACACAGAAAGTGGAGTCGCAGGCCATATAGTCGCTGCTGTTGACATAAACCCTATTGCAAATCAAGTATATACACATAATTTCCCTGATGTCCCGATGCACAATCGTAATATACAATTTTTAACTGATCTTTTTGTTGCTAAAATTAAGGCCAACTGTATTTTGATGTCACCACCATGCCAGCCGTTTACGCGGGTTGGAAACCAAAGAGATACAGATGACGCACGAACCGATGCTCTCGTTTATATATGCTCACTAATTCCTAAATTAAATATCGTGGATAAAATTCTAATGGAAAATGTTAAAGGTTTCGAGACATCTAAAGCGAGAGATATGTTCATACAATCGCTACAGGATGGCGGATATTCGTATCAAGAATTTTTAATAAGTCCTACTGCAATTGGAGTACCAAATTCCCGTACACGATACTATTGTATTGCCCGTAAAGGTTTGGAATTTCCGTTTATTCAACCAACGATTTTAGATACTTTGCCGTACATGAAAGATTTGAAAACCCCAGCGACGATAAGCGAGTATATCGAAATGGTCGACAACGATAATGACGAATACAAGTATATCGAAGATGACGTCATAAAAAGGCGTGGGTTATTAATGGATATCGTCTATCCAGACTCAGTATCATCAACATGCTTCACAAAAGCGTACACCCGTTACATCGAAGGTACTGGATCTGTATATACGGAACTCTCTAAACCGGATGTTGCTAATATATTCTCGAAAATCGAAACAGATGAATTTAATTCGAGCGTCAAGAAATTAAAGATGAGATTTTTTACACCATACGAGGTATCGCGATTAATGTGCTTTCCAAGCGATTTTAAATTTCCAGATGCAACTACCGACAAGCAGCGTTATCGGCTGCTAGGCAATAGTTTAAATGTGCTAGTTGTTAGTAATTTAATTAAATTATTGTGTTGTAATAGTTAATAAAAAAAAATTAAATTGATAAAATGAAAATTTTGTACCTAAATATATTTTTTATAAATCAATCGCAGTTTTGATAATTTTACGCATGATGTCACTGACGTCTGCAAATTGTGTCTCAACTTTAAACCTGATTTATAACAGTTGCATATTGCTCAAAGAGGTCACTACCATCGAGCAAATAGAAAAGTAATTTTTGAATGAAGGTACAGGAATTCTGTGACTTACGACGGTGCGTGGTTTCTAGATAAAAGTTCTGCAGGTTCGAGAAATTCAATCTTTCAAGCTTTCTTCAGTTAGATGTAGCATTTTCTCAATTTCGGCGGGATCAGGAGGTATAAGTTAATTCCAAACAATAAAATGAAAATTGTGGCGGTGTACCGGTCTCTATCAAACCTCCATATTGAAATGATTTAAATTTGGTTTGTAAAACTAATAAATTAGGAAGTGATGGAATTTGATAAATATGAAGGAAAAACGCACAAAGCGTGGTCGTCCTATATGTATAAGATAGAAAGAGAGGAAATAAATAAAAATGTGATTACTGTAATAAATTGTGAAAAGCTGAATAATAATAATAATAATAACAGTGTTAAAGGCCATTACTGGCCCCTTACTGAATCAACAATCTGGCTCCAACGGTTTCGATCCTGAGCTTGGTCTTCATACTGTCTTAGACAATCTGAAAAGCTGAATAAGCTATGATAATCGTAATAAACTGTTATAAACAAACACATTTTTCAGATTTTAGTTCGTCCGTCTGCTATATCCTGTATTTTTAAAAGTTTTACGCACGATGTCACTAGTTTCTATAGTTTGGTCAAATTTTTTCCTTATATACATATAAGTATATACTTAATTAAGCTTTAAATGAAGTACTAGATTAATGTTAAATAATTAAATCGAAAAATAAGATATTTTATTAGTGTATAATGATTAAAAAATAGATGTCTCTATTATTATTTAAAATACGCAGTTATTTTAAAATACGATAGATGACTCTCATTTTTTTTGTTTCAATTGGAAATTTTGGTGGTATACCTTTATATTTTTTTAATGTAAATGATCAATTACGAATTTTCGATTACAAGTTAAATTATCTTCAGTTAATTTCAGCTCAATTTGATCTTGCCGTTGACAATATTTATCAACCAAATTGTAAATAGTATGTATTAGTTATAGGACAGGATAATCGGCTAGTCTTAATCAATTGGTGTTGTTTGATGGAACTATTAGTTACTGAGAACTGAGATTTTGAAAGCGAGTTGCACAGACAAATGCAAATTGGAATAGAAATTCATTTTAGTCCAGCAAGCTTAGATCGCATTAAAAGAAATGATTTTGAATGAGCGAGTATTCAAATATAAACACGGAAAAAGGGATATAAACTCGCTTCTCGCCTTCTGTGCCAAATTCCAGCCCAGTTGTGTTTGGTTAGATGAACTAAAGTTTATAGTTGATTTGGAATAAAAGTGATGACATATGTATGTATATGGATTAGTTTGTTTTGGAGGAATCTATTAATCGCATTAATAGCCTGTTCTGATATGTAAGATGGGTCAGCTTTGGCTCCCATTATACTCCTACAAGGGTTAAGCGTAAAAAGCCCATAAGATCCTTCCTATTTTGGGATTTTAGCTCAGAACCTCGCGATACTCTAATTGATGTGCTTAGCGTACCAATCTCTCAGCACACATTTATTCCGTATTTGTTATCAGTTTCAGTACAAAATGGAGCATATGCAAGTTACGAATCGATCTTAACAACTTACTGAAAAAATTCTTTACCATGCGGAAGCAGATGATTGAATTCACCTGCACAAACTATACACAATCCAAAAAAGATTGTACCTTTACTTAATTCATAATTTATTAAACCATCTAGTCTCGTGCTGCCTTAAATAAACACACACACAATCCTATAAGTATATATCGTACAATAATGATTCAATTACCGAAATTACCAACAGTATAAATAATACATCTAATATGGTTTGGTTTACTTCTCAACCCTAAAACCTAATCATTTCCTGTTTTTTCTTTAAAAAAAAAATTTGAAAGGATTCTGGGTAAATTGATTATATATATTGGCAAGGAATTTGGAAGGAAATTAAATTGATTGCAAACCTGATTAATGTCAATACCGAAAATTTATATTAAATTTAATAATTTTTTATTGTGATCGATAAATTTTGAGGAAGTCTAATATACACAGACTTTAGATAGGAGTTTGCATTATAATATTCCTCAGCTTTACAATATTTCCAACATTTTGTATATTTTTAAGGGTCCGAGTATTTTTGATTTAATTTAATTCTACTTTAATATAGGTATTTAGTAGTTTATACTTTATACAGTATAGTTTTTCTAGTTATATACACACACATATATTGTGAAAGGGATTAACTTTTATCAAATGCATCGGATCTTGATTATTTGATATGTGATACTCTGTTTATATCCATTTTTTTTTTGTATAACTGGTGCTGTATACAGAGTACATATATGCACGAGTATGTTGTTGTTTGTGAAACACAAAAAAGAAAAACTTTATTTCCAACCATTTCGTTGGGTAATTTTAGTACCAAAAAATAGTGGTATAGCGTGTACACACAGACGAAATATATATAAAAAAAGGATACAATTGAAGGATCAAAATAAGTTTTTTTTTATTGTTCTACGTACATATATGAAAACGTAAATCCGGCTGCAAATAATTTGACACTTTAGATTTTTATTATACATAATACGTATACCGTACCGTATGTATACATATATGTATACAGTGAGTCGATAATAGTACATATATATATATTATAGTATAATAGTTTCTCGATTATTTCGTTTGATAACGAAACTAAAAATAAAAAAAGTTCGAAACAAGAAAACTTATATGTAATAATGATATATACGAACGGATCGGATAGTGGGAGTGGTGGATGAATATATATGGGTATTGTATTCTGGGGCCACCGAAATACATTTTATTCTCGTATATTATGATGTATAAGATTTAAAAATGGTGATAAAAAATTTCCAAACTCCTATTTGTTACGTAAATGGATCTGTGTAATTGAAATAATCGGATGTCTATTGTATATACCCAATAAACAGATTAGTTTCGCTTATAGTACGAGTACATACATGATGATTGATTAAATATATAAGTTCATATGTGTATGGAATTGTTATATATAGAACTGGGTCCAGCGTTGGATTGAAATGGGCGCTCTTGATTCTCAGATAACTTTTTCTGTAAAAATGTCAAACGTTTACACGTTTGGGATATAAGCTTTTGTCGATTCCTATACCGTTCGTCCCCATTTTACTTGTTTCGGTTTAAATTTGTTTTGGGTGACAATTTCGGAAAATCCGGTTTTGCTCATTATAGAAGAGGTTGATTAATTGTGCTAGTGTAGTGTAAGCTGCTCGGCGATGCCGTTGTGATTGCAAGCGTAATGCGTGTTTTTCATTCTTACAAGTATAGTAAGTTGATGAGGTTTTACTCGTTCTTCATTCAAATTTGTCTTTAAAGCCAATTTTCTTATTAATCTGGAAATAAAAAATAAAAAAATTGTGTCACGTTCTATAAATAGTTTTAAACATTTAAATATTTATAATCTCAATGTCCATACGGTACATTATCCTCAAATGTGCGGTTAGTAGTGGGGACTAGAGTCACACAACCTTGGTGGTGGCCATAACTAAATAGTTTCACGAAATACTGTGATATTATTCTGATCGATTTGATTGACCTATCGATACTGCCTCGGCAATGAATATGCCGATATGAACGAACATCCGTCTATAAGAGGAAGCTTCACTTAAACAGTTTTGTGAAGTGTAAAAGTTGTATTGTGGTTTGGTGAAGTAAAAATGAAAATGGCGTTATTATTGCCTGTTGAGTTTGAGATATACGCGAGGTATCACAAGGAAAATTATATTCATAATTAGTCAAGAAACGATGGAGGGATCCTTATTATTTTTCCATTATCTTTGAATTATAAACGTCTTCAAATGTCGCACATTTATACGCATTACAACGTGCAGAGTAAGGTGGTAAAACGGTCAGGTTCTCGTAATTTGGCAAATTGTAATTGTAGTTCCAGTTTGTTTTTCTCATAATAGAGTAAAACTAGCTAATTCTATGAATGTGGTCAGCGTCATGAGGGCGCCAAACTGCTGCTGCACATTCTAGTTGAGATCTTATGTATGCAAAGTATAGTGTACTTTGATCTTTAACCTCGGTGGTCCAACGGCGAATAAAGCCAAACACGGAGTTGGCAATGTGTCTGGAGAATGAAATATCACTGAGAAATATTACACCGAGGTCTTTGATTGTGGTGAAACGTTCAATTAATGCCCCATTTATATTATAATTGGAAATTATTGGACATTTCCCCCGATAATATGACATTATCTTGCATTTTTTAATATTAAGTTTTAACTGGTTCACTTCACACCAAGTACAAATCTTGTCAAAATCCTCTTGAAGCTTGTAAGTGTCGTTTGCGTCATTCATCGGAATATATTAAGATCATCAGCAAACAAAAGTACAGAATAGTGTTGAATTATATTAGTAATGGCGTCAATAAATATAAGGAGAGGATAGGGACCTATATTAGAATAATTTTTGCCAAAATAACATTCGACTTTTCACCAGCAAATTCAATGATAAGGTTCCGTTAGGTACGATTGAAACCATTTGACAAAAATTAATGAAAACCCAAACTTGTCAAGTTTCATCAATATCTGTCAATGTAGCAATGTCGAATGGAGTCAAAAGCTTTACTGAAATCAGTGTATTGGTGTCAATATTTTGATGATTTTCTAAAGGTTTTGTGGTGATGCTAGTAAACTCAACTAGGTTGGTAGTTGTGGATCTGCCATAGACATTTCATTTCTTACACCAGATTTGTAGATTGCGGTAAGTCTCGAAATTTTCCATTTATTAGGGAAAATTCCAGTTTGCAATGATTTATTACAGATGAGTTTTAATGGTTTGCAAACTACATCGGCAAATAATTTAATGATGGACGAAGGGATAGTATCAGGTCCACAGCCATCTCCAAGTGATTTAATTACAGCTAATATCTCTTCTTTAGGAATGGTTTGATTGTTACAAGGTGAATCATCAGAATTGTAAATTGTTTGAAAAAATGATGAGAATAGGTTTGCTATTTCTTTGGGTTCTGAAGGACATGACCTTGAATAATATATCATAGAAATTGTCAATATTAGTGTTAATATCAATTAATCAACTTATTTCCTCGTCCCAATTTTTATTATTTAGGAAGCTTTTAAGTCCTTCAATGTTTGCTTTCGCAAAGTCATGTCGTATACCGGATTCTTGATGTAATTTGTAGTGTTCGTTAATTTCTGAGATATTAAAGCTAATTTCCTAAAATTTGATTCATTTACTTTAAAGATATTGACTTCGTTTGCGAAGAATAAATCAAGAAAGTTACCATTAACGTTTGGAAAATGATTTATTTGTTTCAGGTCAATGTAAAAACAGGCATCAATAAAACAACACTCAATATGCGCGATAGAGTAGAGGATGGAAGCAGGCATTTTAGATTCCCGTCATAAGATCAGTTCACTTTGCTAAGGTTAAAATCCCCCAATACTAAAAAGCAATCACCCGGCTTGATAAAATTGTAAAATTCTTGGATCGCTTCAATGCAGTTTGTGTATGTTTCACTTGGTGAAGAAGGTGTGCTGTATACAGAATAAATGTATATGTTTTCCTTATTGATTATAATTTTTACACAGGCATGCTTGACTGGACAACAGGACAGTTGAATTACTTCACTGATAATGAAGCGTTTACGGTAATTAATACTCCTCCACTTCTTTCCAAGACGAAATCCAAGTTGAAAATAAAACACACGGACATTTATATGGTCACCACGATCTCGTCATGGTTACGTTCAATTAAGATTCAATTTTCGATCACTTTTTCACATAATCATGGTCAATTTTGATGTATAATTCAGCATGAGGGCTACCTCATAGAGTGCAATGTCAGATACATTTCGCGTTACCTATATACGTTTGTTCACAGTGCTCCGCTGCTACGTTGGCTATAGTAGCGATACATTGTTGGACAGTTAAAGAGACATTAAGTTATACACATTTCTAAAATGACGGCAATGTCAAAACACCTACGGTTTCTCACTCGCATCATCTAAAACATTTAGTCTTGTGAACTACTCAACATTTGATAAAAAAAAAATTCTTTGGAGGAATAAAGATAATCGGTTGTGATTGATATATGTAAGTATATAGGTGCAATAATTTATAAGTCAACCATCCATATACATCTTTCTTTTCTAGTTCATAAATTTATTATTATATTATATATTAAGACACGTGGTCGCACTTTAAAAATTATTAAAAATCTAAGATTTATTAAATCTGTATGTATAATAAAAAAAGGATTATAATTTTTATACTTTTAGCTGCTCGTAAGGGCCATGAATGAAAAAAAGGACTAAACATATTTTTTTAGGATTCTGTTTAACGACATATATTTATCCAATTAAAATCATATTAAAAATATCAAGACATAATATTTATCACCTTTTTGGTATTAACACAGTGTGTGTGTGTGCGGCGTTGTTCGAACGCATGTCACTGGAAACATATTCGTCCTAAATTATTATTACATTAAAATAAATCAAACATCGCAGTAAAGAATTAAAAACTCCCAAAAGGATTTAAACTCGAATTAATACACATTTTTTTGATTTTTTATCGAAATTGGGATGCAATTCCCACAGCAGGAGATAACAACATAAATATCACTTTATACAGTTTCATTGAAATGTGTCTCTGTGACACATATATATATATATATAACATAATCTAAATATCCAGCAGAGTGGCATGTCGTCGGTTTACCCTAAGTAAATATACATATACGACGATCGACCAACAAAATGTGTCATTTGGTTCGGGGGACTATATAAAATCATATATTTGCAATAAGGTGATCCACCGCCGATTTTATATACACGCACATATTTCCAACCACTTTAATTATTGTGCGGCCTCGGTCCTATACAAATATACGCATATACACTGTAACTAAAATTTAACAATTTTATATATTCTAATGCTAATTAAATAGTAAATTATATATAAATACAATAGAATTTTTTGTTGCAGTATATGCATCTGCCCTCAAACCTATAACACAACCGATAACCCAAGCAACAACAATATACGAAGCTGAGGATATTACCTCATGTGGAATATATAATACAATGAATGTATGTACAATAATAATAACACATTCGGGTAATAGAAAAGAGTTTATTATACAATTTTCTAACAACATAATTTTGGATGTAGTCCCTATTGTTTGGAAATGAAACCGTGAAAAATTCTAACGATGGTCATTTATATATTACTTATACATAATACTCATCTGTAGGATATAATATTTGTTTTATCCTGACCGAAAGTACATATATAGATGCCTATTAACACCTGCAATTTTAATTCACAAAAACATAACAAAAATGTGCAAATTATATAGGCAAAGGTTTGAATGAAAATAACACGTTCGGTGGGGTCGTAAAATGTATACGAGATCAAAAATTTATATGAATGATTTCGACTTCGTCTACAGTCGTAAATTTATGTTTGGGTTTGGTTTCGCTCACGATTCTTTGATCCTCTTCCAGGAATTTGTATTTTAACAGTTCGCATGAAGTAGCGTGCGGTCCAATTTGTGGTTGAAAAGAAGTGATCAACTCGAATCTAAATTGTGGGGTCTAGTACAATAAGCTCGAGCTTAAATCATGTCATGGAAAGAGTCAAACCCCAGAAATTTTACATCCCCTGTAATTCTGTCATTAGACAACGCCAATCGCTTTATCTTATTTCACGTCTGTATAGTGACATGAATATTCAGTAAGGTTTGGCATTTCATCTTGGTTCACTGACTATGTTTTAGAACATCTCCAAGTTAACCCGAACCGACGAGGCTCATAAGATGAACGCGGCTATAAAAATGATCTGTATACGGATCAATCCACAAGAGGCCTTGGAGCGTTCGTTGTACTCGGATATATGTAGTGCCTTCAAACTCTCAAATATTAACCGTCAACAGGGAAAGGGCGAAAATTAAACATTTTCTGTGGCTGTGGTTTCTTGATATAGACTTTCTATAAAAGTTTTTGCAACAAGCCGGCGAGTATGAGCAGCTATAGGACAAAATACTATTCTCCATAATTAATGGCATCGATTGTGCTTTCCCTGACATTAAAAATGTGTAGCTTTTATTTAATTAACATTATTTTGTAGGTCGTTTTGATATATTCAAATTTCAAAATTAATAAATTAAATTATTGACTGCGGGTTCAAGAATCCTATGCTTATTTTTTTGAACACTCTTTTCATGAACCTTTTTAATTAGCTTTCATACATCGCAGACGGAGTAAAATTTGGTATATATAGCCTTTTCTGGTTGATCCCTTTGATGTATTAAAATTGTAAAGTGATCGAATGGCAAAATCACTTGGTTCAAGGGACTACTAAATAAATAATTTGGTATAAATTCAAGTTGTTCCCACAATTTTTCTAAAAAAAATTAAAAACATTGTTTAAAATTTTGTACATTTTCTTAGTCTCGATGATGAAAACACTTTATACAAAATGGCTGTAGTGATCGGACACCGTGATAATTGTAATGAGTCAACTACCTGATTATAAAATACATACATATAGGTATAGGTAGTTCGACGGCGAAAACTATTCTCGAATTCGAATTTATAAAATCAATATATATATCTCACTCTGAGCTACTTCGGTTTCCATAAAGTTTAATTTCGTTTGACTTTAGTTAACAATGGTAATCGGGGACTTTATAGGGCCGTACTCCCGACATGAAACTGCGGCCGATAATGGTGAGAGAATGATGTACTTTGCAATTACTCACGACATTTTTCCCTCACACACAGATACATTTGGAAATATGGACACATCCTCGCAAAATTTCCCGCAGCCAAATTGACCACGTGTTAATTTCAAAAGGGTTGTGCAGGATGTGAGCTAATTACCAGTCGACTGTGTGAACTCTGTCTGGGAGGTATTGCAAACTATACTTTAGGTATAGTGAAAATCAAACCCAATTGGTTTGTTGACGAGTATGTCGTCTTGCAGTTGAGCAACAAAATATAGCCCATAGTGAAGTGCAACAACGCCTCACAATCGCGAGGAAAAGCAAGGCTTTAGCAGTTAGACTTCATCAAGATTAATTTAATCAGAGAGACAACGAGGGAAACTGCATATAGTAGTGAAATAGTGTAAAATATATGAAATTCAGAGTTTCAATTTTCGATATTCAGCGAATCAATAAAACTTCAAATCACAAAAAATTTAAAATTTCAATATACATACATCTAAATTTTTATGAATTTTATTTAAATAATTTTTGTTTTTATAAATTTTAAAAGATTTAATTTATCATTAAATTTTTAAATTTTTTTTTATAATTGGTTTCTATGCTAGTCCTTTAGGACGGCCACCCTAACCTTACCTAACCTAATTTAGCAAAACTATCATAAATTTAACTTTAGAAACTTTATACAATTTTCAGAATTTCTGGAATTTTATTTTTGCAGTTTAATAAAAAATTAAATTTTTATCGGTTTAATTTTTACAGATTGGATAATTTTTTGTAATTAAATTTAAAAAAATTAATTAAAAGAATTTCAATATGAAATAATTAATTTTAAAATTTACTTTAAAATAATAAATAATAATAAAATAAATATAAATTCCAAAAATTTTAAAACTAATTTTTTTTAAAAGTAAATCTTTTAAAATTTTTAAAATAAATTAAATTGCAATTTAAATTGTTATACTAATGCAAATCTTAGAAAATTCATCATAATTCTAAAACTTCCCAAGAGTTCCGGAAATTTTGAAATCTATAATTTTAAAATTGGTGGAAACCATTGAAAACTTTACAAATTTAAAACAAAATATTTCATTAGTTTTATTAAAATATTATAATTACAGATTTACACAAATTGTCAAATTCGTAATATTTACAAAATTTGATTTTAAATATTATAAATTTTTAATTTAAGTTTTCAATACGGCTGAAAAGCAGAAAGTTAAATTATGAAAAAACCGATTAACGTGTTCAACAATTTAAAACAAAAATTAAAAATTAATTGCACAAAATATTTAAAATTACACTGAAGATTTAAAACTGCATTTTAATCAATTTATAAAATTAATTAAACATTTTATAAATTCAAAAATCAAATATTTATATATTAAAATTTTTTATTATATTATATTGAATTTAAGCATTTATAAATTAATTAATGTTTAAAAAAAAATCAAGAATTTATATAAATTTATCAAATTTAAAAAACGCAAAATTCTATCTTTTTAAAATAAAATTATTTTAAAAATTTTATTTAAATAAATTAAATTTTTTAAACTTTTATAAATTTAACTATTTGTATTATTTTATTTCAATAAGTATAAAAAAACTTGTATTGGTATTTTATGTATTTTTTTTTAATTTAAATCACTTTAAAAATTTTAAACAAAATTTCAATGAAAATAAAAATGTTAAATATTTAATCATTTTTTTAATTTTTATTGAATTTTAATTTTAATTAATTAATATTCAATTGGGATTCAGAAATTATGAAGTTTTTTAAAATTAATAAATTTTTTTAAAGAATTTCAGAAATTTAATAAATTCCGCATTTTATATTTTATTATATTATTTAAAAAGGACTTGGCATAGACACTTTTACGGTCCATAGCCTTACCTTACATTCACACAAGATTCATTCATTCCATTCTCACAAGTACAGTATACCACCTGCGCATTGCATAGCTCCATGTCACCCTGTACAGTGACATGGAAGATGGGTCGGCCCATGAGTTCTACATTCCAACAGAGGGTCATAGATGTTTTCAATTTAATCACCGATCGTAATCGGGAGATGAAAAATCCCTTTTGCATCCCGCCTCTGTTGGGATTCGAACCCGGTACCTTCCGATCCAAACGTCGCAGCTTTAATTTTAGTATTAAATACTTTTAAAAGTTTTTAAAATTTTTGGAATATAATAAAAAATTTAAAATTATGGAATTTCATAAATGCTTAAAATTTTTATTAAATTCCCAAAAAATTTTTAATTTTAAAAATTTTTCATATTGTCAGCCTGTTAAATATGAAATTATCAAAACTGTGTAAAATTAAATAATAATAATCAGTATTAAAAGCCATTACTGGCCCCTTACTGAGTCAACAATCTGGCTCCAACGGTTTCGATCCTGAGCATGGTCTTCATACTGTCTAAGACAATCTGAAGAGGCCAAGTCGTCCTCTACATCGTGGAGCCTGCAACGACCTCTGCGCGTACCATATGGTGGCTCTACTTTCAGAGATCGCTGCACAATTCGCTCCGGATCAGGACGCAGAACGTGACCGAGCCAGCGTCTTCATCAGATCTTTGATCTCGAAATTGTACAGAGCTCGGAAGTGACTGCACGTTTCAAGTGCCGATCCTAGATCTCGTATCCGGCTACTTGAGCGGGGAAACGGTGTTATTTTTTCTTTTTGTTGACTTTATAAACAGATTGCTTTTTACGGATGCGGGTCGTCAGCCCAGCGATCCAGTCGTTTAGTCGCCTCCTACGACAAGCAAAGGATACTGTGGTGGTATTTTTGGAAAACATGCAATTTAGGTTTACGAGACATGTGTGCCCCCGACCACAGGGACCAAATTAAATTATTAAAATTTAATTTTGCCCAGTTTTCATTAATTTCAAATTTAACAAGCTGACAATATTTACAATTTTAAAGTCAATTTTAAATTGCCTTATAAATGCTATGTTAGATCGTGTATATATATGTAATATATAACTCAACATACTTAAACAAAATTTGTGCACGGACATTTATTTTCCCATTTAATAATTTCCCAAACAATTTAATTCGCATAAAAAAAAACTTCAGTCCACACACAAAATATCACAAGAAGGAATTCATCCCCTCACTACATATGGTCATCCGAGCAGCAGCAAAAAAATGTATCTTTTTTTTGTGTTTAGTCGTCTCAGTTCTTTTCAACTAAGCGGCTTATATGTTTATATAAAATATAAATGTTATAATAAAAAAAAGGATGTCAAGGATGGACACAACAACAAAAAACTGTATATGTAGTATATAAAATCTTTTCTGTACAAAAAAAAATCATAAGGATCACAGAACAAAAAAATAAACTTCCTACTTAAACATATGTATATGTATATACATACATATACGTACTACGTGTGTGTATAAGGAACTTTGAGCTGGTAAAAAAAAATTAAATCGTACACTTAATCTTGATTAAACCGATTACGTAATTTGACCGGTAATTTAATAATAAACTGATTGTCCATAATAATTACTTTATATGTAGGAGCTTATTATATTGATTCGATTGAGTATAAGGATTACCGCATATGTCATCCATATATAGAGCTCTAATCGCCTAAATGGTCTAACTTTTCATTTACCCGCGAGTATGTATAGGCTTATAAACTACTATACTGCAAGTTATTAATTGTGTTATTGTATTGTGATTTTTCATTAAATTAATTCATTATATTGCTAAAAAAAAAACTAAAAAAATATGAAACAATTTTTCATCATAATTGAAGTATTGAGCACCACCACATATAGTGCACATACATATATAATATACTACGGCAAACACACCAACAACAACATACAACCCCAATGAGTAGTAGCAGCAGTAGCAGTAGCAACAGTAGCAGCAGTAACAAATACAAAAAAAAAATTGGAAAATTGTATATAAATGCGAAAATGAATATTATGGTTTTCCCAATAATATACATACATACATACATATACGCAGATTTTTCAGTTGGGAAATGGTGTTTGATATGAAATTTTTTTTTTTTTTGAAAAAATGGGTTGAATTTTCCAATGAATAGGTTATGTATATTTTTTTACAAACAATCATTTATAACACAAGAGGTAGGATTTTTTTTGCTAGTGGTGGATGTTGATATGAGGCCGGAGGTATTCTTGGCGATATTTGTTTTACTCGATGCGTGGCGCTCCAATATATGGGTGGCGCATCAATGTGGAAGTATTTTGTGTGGCATTTTCTTTTTGGTACTACATACCACATTTGCTTTTAAATGCAATCTGATCAGGAACACTCCATGATTGAGTCGTCATTTTATTAAAACTTAAATTTACTGGTCGTCACTGTTAAACTGGTTATAATTAAAAACAGGTAGAACCGAATTAAGGGAAAAAGAGGAATTGACAGAGATTTGGAAATAAGGTATCCCACCAGAAATTTCAACTAAAAATCGTGGTAGTAAAACAATTATTTTTGTCGTTGGTCCCCAAAAATTTTTCTTAGTGCAATTCTTCCTGAATATCCCTTACCACAGATAATTTTAATATAATTTTAAATATTAAAACTGATTACATATATCCTCTAGTAATTTGTCTATCTTTCTTAAGTTTATTTTGCAGAGATATACCCCATTAGTTAGTCTCTAAAAAATTGGCCGCCCTATTGGGGTCTTCCCAATTCCAGCGGTTTCTTTCTTTGGAGCCTTTGTACTCCATTTGTGTTACTCAGCATACCACGTAACTCAACATTTTGATGTTGACCAAGCCATTGTATGTGTTTCTTTGCCTGATTTTTATCACTTCGCTGACGTTTTCCATCCGGAGGTCACTATGTTGGTTATCGTTTCTTATGTTCGCTATTCCACGTAACACTTTATTTTGAAAAGCCTGCATTATTTAAATATTGATTTTCTTAGTACAGCCCCAAAGCTGAATACCATAAGTCCATATATAGGTTTTAAAACTTAGCAACTTATTAGGTATTGACAGCTCTGAATAACTTCCAATTAGCCAATACATATTTCTATATTTAATGTGTACTTCATCCTTTTTCTTTTTAATGTGCTCTTTCCATTTTAACTTAGTATCGAGAGTCATGCCAAGATACTTGGTTGTTAGCATAAGGAACTTGTTTGGAGCTTTGTTCTCTTGGTATCTAGTTTACTATTTGATTGGTAAAGTTAACGTGCGTTGATTTTTCTTCATTTAGCTTAATGCGCCAATTTTTGGTCTAGTTACTTAGTTTGTAGCCCGTTGCAGTTTTCTGGTTGCTTCGTCTACTTTATAACCAATAGCTAAAATTGCAGTATCGTCCGCGAATGTTGCTATTGTTGTCCCGCTTGTGTTTGGTAAGTCGCTTGTGTAAAGTTAATACAAGACTGGCCCCAGCACGCTACCTTGGGGAATCCCTGCAGATTCGGCTTTGGTATCATAATTACTTCTGATACTTTCCATTGCAGAGGTACATATTTCAGTCGAAATGAAGCGTTGATTATATGAAGAAGTTTCCGCACTCCTTTCTCAGGAAGTGCCTTCAATATTTCACCTGGAATTAAATCATAGCCAGGAGATTTTTTCGTATTTATGTTATGGTTAATTTCATCTTTCAATTTTCGTAGAGTTACAGGTGGCATTTCCCTACAATCCTCCTTGTGTACTGGTATTATATTTTTATTCGCTGATTGTCCAGCATATGGTTGGAATGTTTCTTCAAGATGAGATGCGAACAGTGCTGCTTTCTGTTTGGCACTTTTAACCCAATTTCCCTCATCATTTTTTATTGGCGGTATTTGAAAATTTGATCTTTTTAACGCTTTTGTAGCTTAATACTCAGATTCTTTATTGTCTGTAAGGCTACGAAGATAACGAGTGACCGGTTTCATTTTTTAGTTCTATAATTGTTTGCTTAAGCTTATTGCAGAGGTAATTACAAATTCTTTTGCTTTGCGGAGCACCACAGATAATAAGAAACATATATGATTGATCAAAAAAATTATCAAATGTCATCGAAATGTCAGAGTAAAAAAAATCGTTATTACTGGGGTATTATACTAGTGAGTAAAGCGAAACTTAAATTGTGCTTAAACGAAAAATAAAACGATTTGAAATGAACGTCTTTATAATCAGCGCCTTTTTACTATATTGCAAGGAGTTTTTCGAAGAAGAAGAGGAATACGAAGGAAATTGTACCACGAATGTTGGATGGGCAGTTCAAACTGCATTTCCGAATGAATATTGCAACATTCCAACATATTTGTGGGTATTAAGCGACCTTCGGTTCACACAAGAAAAGGCCTGAAATGTTAATAGAAAAACAATTGATGGTGACTGTGAAGTATTTAGTAAATGCAGAAGCATTTAGGCATTAGTTTATGTTGGAATTTACAATATATAACTTTAATATTACAGGACGGTCCGTAGTGGGTTCAACTTATGTATAGCCTCTTGTTATATGTTATATGAAACTTGCATATTATATAAAACTTGTAAAACGCTTTTGAAAATTAATGTCGCACACCGCATCATAGAATGGCCGAGCAGCATCGGATTTCTAGTGGGTTTCCAAAATTTCCAGGTAAGCGAGGAAATCAATAATTAATAATTGTGCAGATTTATATATAAAATGATTATTTAAATATTAGGAGTAATTGAGGCAATTGACGGATTCCACTTTAAACTATTGGCGCCAAAGCAGAACCATTCCTCATACATTAATAGAACATTTTAGACAGTAAAGCATCTTGTTATTCTGAACGGTAAACTCTCCTGGAAATCTCATACTCTGAACAGTAAACTCTCCTGGATATCTCAATTAAACTTCAAAAGGTCACTTCCATTTTCTGGCAGTGTAGAAGATCATTTGGGAAGTCGTGGGGTCTGACCCCCAAAATGCTGATGTTTATTTACAAATCTGTAGCTTAACCTATGCTATCTTACTCTGATTATTGTCTGTTATTTGGTGGAATGTGGATCAGTCAAGTTCTGTTATTGCGAATCTTAATAGCATACAAGGTATGGCTTGTCGAGCTATTACTGGTGCTATGTCTTCGTTTTCTATACTTGCTTTGCAGGCAATCTTATTTCTGCCCCTACTGCAGCCGATCATCCTAGGCACAGCATGCTCCGATGCTTTTCGCCTGCAATGTATTGGTGCGTGGAACGCTCTCCGCGGCCTGATTACAGGGCATAAACTAATCTACAATTTATTCAGTTCATATACTCGTATACCAGAAATTAATATGGTTAATGACAAATTTTTAACAGAGTTCTGCTTCGATAATTCTTTCGCGGTGGTTTATCCAGCGAGGGACTCGTGGTTGTCTCAAGAATTCAATGGCTATTGTCCTGCACATGACCTACGATCATGTGGGTATTTATAGGCCGGAACTGCATGATATTCCAAGAAGAGCTAATTGCACTTTCACGTTGTGCGATTGATGCTTCTAAGCTCGCTGTTTCCGGAAAGGACATTATTCTATGCAATGATAGTAAATCTGTGCCCAATGCTTTACGGAATCCTATGATCAGTTCCAAACTGGTCGAGGACTGTAAACATTTTATTAACGTCCTTTGCTCGAATAATCGTGTCTGGGTTATGTGGGTTCCGGCTCATTGTGGTATTGAAAGTAATCAGATAGCTGATGTTTTAGCTAAAGCAGGCTTAAGTATGAAATTCATTGGACCTAAACCGGCAGTGTCCTTGATCTTTAATTGTGGTAAGAAAGCATAATTGGCTAGGTTCCACTACATGCCGAGTGGATAAGTACTTCATTTGTGAACCTAATCTGAGGCTTACAAAGTTTGCTTTATCTTTGAAGAAAGACCAACTGGGAGTTTTGGTCGCTATTCTGACCGACCATGGCTGTTTTAAACTCCATTTATAAAGAATGGGACTTGTTCAAGATTCCTTGTGTGACAACTGTATTGAAAATGACGATGACAGCATTCACTTTGTTCGTGGTTGTCCCGCTTTCGAAGGAGTTCGGTCCCGGAGTTCTTAATCATAGATCTTTGAATGTAGGTCAATTGTCATCTCTATACCCTGGTTTAAGCTGTTACAATTTGCGAGCAGCCGAGCGCAGCCGAGCTCGGTTTGCACCATGCGCCCAGAGTGGCATTGAGTGCGGAAACTGCTTCGGTTCCACCAAACTTTAATAATAATAATAAATACATTAATAGAAAAGGATGTTTTGTTGCAACTTATTTGCAATGACTTTTTTCATAAACAGTTTATAGACTGCTACGTGGGCGAAGTAGAGTCAGTACGTGAGGCATTTGTGCGGAAAAGGCTAAATAATTACAGGAATCTGTCCAATGGTAGTAAACAAATTGGACAACCGCTCCACCTTATTACTGACAGCGCATATCCATTGAAGGCATTTTTACTAACACCGTTTAAAAATACTGGATATAACCGATCGTCAAAAAAGTATAATCGATGTTGAGTAGAGTCCCCATGGAAAACGCATTCGGAATTCTAAAGTTTCTGCTTAAAATTGATTGAGAATAGAATGGATTTTATAGTCATAATTATTATGTCCTGTTGCATTCTACATAATGTCTGCATTAATTTTAATGGTAATATTGAGGAAGTAACTTTTTTTGGAGGTTCTGGAGAAAAAGGTGAGAAGGTGATATCTCCGTGTTTTTTGTTGGCACTCAAATAATGACAGACCTTACACGCGCCTACCTAGTAATGTCGGCGATTTGAGTTACGTGAAGTTAGCTAAACTAAAATCAATCTGAAAAATCGTAGTATTTTTGCAAATCAAACAAATCGATTATCTAATCTGAAAAAAATAAGAAACAGCAGCAATATTAGATCGATCTTAGCGGAGATCAGCTTTAGATTTTATTCGATCAACATTTTAATGAAACTTGGTTCAAAACAACTACTTAGTCTTATTCACGATTAGTAATTTTTACGATTTCACAAAATTGACCAACCTCAGTGTTGCTCCATTATATTTGAAATACATAACCGTTTTAAGGTGAAGTTAATTCTTAGCCATAGTGGTTACAACATAATGTTCTATACATATTTATAAAATTGAGTGATAAAGAAATGGGAAGAATCATTCTTAGATAAAATTAACAATTCAAATGCATTCAAAACTTGAACAATTCTAAATTTATTAATTGAATAAAATCAAATTGTTTAAAGTTTGACTAATAAAAGTAATAAGCCGCATACCTCAATTTTAATCACAGACCATAATGTACTCCTATATATCAT
Source organism: Tipula unca (assembly GCA_951394425.1). NCBI lineage: Eukaryota > Metazoa > Arthropoda > Insecta > Diptera > Tipulidae > Tipula > Tipula unca. Next base: position 11,441,252 of record OX596382.1, read on the forward strand.
TTTAGTTCTTAATTATCCATTAGTGTTGTTAAATTTTGCCAGAAATATGAAACTCATTCAGTTATATGGCTTACAAAACCTCTAAATAATTGCACTGCATTGGGAATCGAAATTCTCCAAAATAAAATTTAATTTTTAATAGGCCAGCAACATTACGTCGAAATATAGAAGTTACAATAATAAGGTTTTTAAAATCCAAACTGTGTAATTATGAAATAATTCTGAATTGTATACGACTAGGTTGAATTCAAAACTGGACAATTCGAAGCGAAATTCGTTATTTCAAATTATTAAAAAATATTTCCAAATGAAATTTTTAAAATAAACTGCAAAATTCAAAAATTCACCAATTTCAATTTTACAATTTCGTCTCATAACGAAATTTCATGTATCAAAAGAAAGAAAAATTCGAGAATCTTAGAATAGGAATTTTAATTTTAAGTATTCCATAATTCCAAATCAAATTTGAACTTTTCAATACGTTAAAGCGAATCGTTCCATTTAAAATTCCTTTCAATATTTTGTTGTCGAATTCCGGTTAGAGCAAAGTGGAAGTATTATGAAATTCGGATTAAAGTATAGAAAGTATAGAAATACATTATCATTCTCAGTTTTCCATCACTCCTTTGCCTATCGCTTTTCGCATAAGTTCTAGAATTGGAAGGTTTGCTAGAATTGCAAGATTGGCATTGATCCGATTATCATGGGTTCCATGTGCATGGGTTCCCCAAGAGTAGTAAGTAACAACTTTACAGACGGTGAGAAAGTTGTGCAAAATTTTAGTTGAGTTGTGCAAAATTTTAATAGTGAGGTAAAAAAAAAAAACGAAAAAAACGAAAAGATTTGAAATAGTGAGGTAAAAAAAAGATTTGTGGTTTTTGGATAAATTTGCACAGGTTCTATAATACTACAACAGGTGATATATATATATATATATATATATATATATATTTTGCACGACTAAGATGATTCGAAGAAAATAGATAATGATAAATAAAATAAAATAAAATAAAATGTAATGTTTAATTTTTTTGAAATTAGATCGTACTATGTAGCATATAGTAAATTGTGTTTTCGTAAAAAAGATTTGTTGTTGTTTGTCATTTATACAACTCAAAATAGATAATGATAAATAAAATAAAATAAAATAAAATGTAATGTTTAATTTTTTTGAAATTAGATCGTACTATGTAGCATATAGTAAATTGTGTTTTCGTAAAAAAGATTTGTTGTTGTTTGTCATTTATACAACTCAGAAATTTATACAACTATATTCTATATTACAGTCGATATAAAATATTGTTGTTTGTGTTTTCGTTGTTGTGGAAATTTGTATAAGTACATATATAATAATAATAAAACACACGGTTCGGAGAAAAAAGATAAGAAAAAATGATATTTAATTAAATGTGTGTGTCGGAATGAATTAAATTGATCGGTGGCGCTAAAAATATAAAAAAGAAAAAATGTTGAAGAATATGATATGTGATAAGAAAGATATTTTTTTATTCAATTGATCACTGGCACTAAAAAAATATAAAGATTAAGAAGTTTGTTGTTGGTGTATGTGTGTATGTATGAATATGAGAATAACATTGGGGTTGGATATGAAATAAATTGATCGGTGGCGCTAAAAATATAAAAAAGAAATAAAGTAAGAAAGAATGTTGAAGAATATGATATGTGGTTGTCGGAGTTTTCGGTGATTTAATGAATGAATGAATGAATATTGTTGTTGCGTTGTTGTTGGATAGATAAGAAAGAGATTTTTATTAAATTGATCAGCGGTATGTATGAATATGAGAATAATATTGGGGATTGGATATGAAATAAATAATTAGAAAATTATTCGTAGATTTATAATAGATATTTTCCATATGTAATATTAAGAAATTTTCGGGGCATTTAAAAATCTTAGGTATGACAAATTGATGTAAACGTCTATATGATTTAGTAGTAGATAAAAATTGTCAACTAGACAGTAATATTGTGTTAGATACGAGATTTATTGTTGTTTGTGTTTCGTACATGAATATTTGTTGTAATTTCTATCTAACACGGTTCGGAGAAATGAGATAAGCAAAAAATTAAAATTAAAATAGAATAAAAATATGTGCGATAAGAAGAAGAAATCCGATGCATTATTGTAAATCAAATTTTTTTTTCTTTTCGTCATAGTATTGTGTACATACATATATGGAATTAATAGATTTTTTGTTGTTTGTATTTGTTTTTACAAATTTTGCAAGTATGAAGCATTTGACAAAAAAATAAAAAAGTTCGATATAAGACTTGAAGTTCTGTTAATAAAAATTTTAAAAAAATACAGTATACATAAACAAAAGAAAAATCATAAACAAAAAATCAAAAACCATCAAATAGAAAAAGAAAACATTCCGCACTGTGTTACTGTAAAAAGTGAAAATTGAGAATGGTGATAAAAGAAATTATAACCCAATGCGTTGTATTATTTTTATAGTAATGCAAAATTAACAGATTTGTGTTATTTTTAGTGTTGTGAAGGGTTTTTTTTTTTGATATTAGATCGTAAATAAAACTATTATAATAATATAGCGTATGAATATTGTTTTAAATACGAGACTTAATGTTGTTTGTGTTTTCGTGTATATAAATATCTCGGAATCGGAATTTATTTAAATTTCGGAAACAATTAAACTGATTTATTATTACAGTATTAATATTAAGCAATCATGTTTTGTCATGTTTAAGACACGAACTCGAAAAAAAGGGGAAATTTTAAAAGGAAATATTTTAAACAAATATTTATAATTGTATTTAGCTTTAAACCTGTATTATTTGACAATAAACGTCAAAAAGTATTGTTAGAAGTTAAAATATTTTAGATAAATAGAACATAAATAAAATATATTGGTTTAATTAAATATAATTTCCCCAGTATTATTCCCGATGTTCTCTATCTAGAACTTGAAGTTCTGTTAATAAAAAAAACGAAGCAAATGTGATTTGACAAAAAGTATAAACCAGAAAAAAGAAAAATCATAAACAAAGATAATCAAATAACGAAACATAAAACATTGTGTTTATTTTTAAAAATTATTTATTTATTTATAAAATTTTTTGTTATACCTTAAAATTAAATCGATGAATTAAAAATAGCGAATTTTATTTCTCAACTATTTAGTGTTTTCAGTAATTATTATTTGAAAAAATACTTTCAATTAAAAAACCTTCACAAAAATAAATATTTTCTATACTACACACGATTCGAAAAGAAAAAATAAAGTAAAAATTTGTACAACTTCACAATATTTTGTTACTAAAAGAAAAAATAAAGTAAAAATTTGTACAAATTCACAATATTTTGTTACAAATGTAATAGATAAAAAATAATACCTATTTTTACATTTATTTAGATCACCAACTATCACTTTAATTGTACTAAGAATCGTTCGTAATAGTGGTAGTAAAATAGATAATCAAATACCATCAACCGAAGTCGGACATGAGATAAAAAATGCTAACAATTATCATCAAATTATTTAGTTTTATTTTCATCATTTATCATATTTTTATTACAAAGATTATAATATAAATCATTAACCAATTTATTCTTAGACAAGATTGGTAGTTCGTTAAATAATCTTGAATAATTGCAGTAATTGTTACTTCCATGCGATGTGGGTGAGAAAAAATCCTTGTAATCAAGTTTTGTATAGTTTTGAAGAATACATTTATTCAAATATAGATGGTAATAATCTCCTATTTCCTTGCATGTTAACATATACCAGCTGAACATTGAATGTAAAAGAGGTGCTAATTCCCACAATCTGTCCCATTCACATCTAGTCAATTTGACTTTCGATGTTTCCCCAGTAAACATTAAATATTTTTCTTGATTTTGTGTTGAAAGTTTAAACTGTTTGTTTTTTTCATTAACTGCTTTGCTGTAGTTTTCATCTGCAGACTCCTCCTCATCCTCAAAAAATTGTTGAATATGACCAAGCCGATTATAAAAATAGTACCAATCATCCCAAGAAAGAGATTGATATTCTTTGCCCTTGATTAAAAGAATTTTAGGTATAAAATTTTCTGAATCATATCCAATTATGATCGAAGACGTTTTGTATCCGTTTAGAAAGTAAACATAGGATAATAATAGATCAGGTACAGGGTATCTGTACTTAATTTTTTTATTTTTTATTTTTTCCATTTAAATTTTTATGTTTTTATTAAGTTAATTGAACTCACTGTGAAATTATATTTTATAGACTGAGGAATAGTGAGTTTGTACTTGCATTATATACCCTTGTGGAGGGTAAAAACTATAAATAAATAATTCATAGAGCATAGATTTAATATGGTATTGATATGGAGCGCAATTAAGCAATCATGTTTTGTCATATTTAATTATTTTTTAAACCATGTTTAAGATTAGAATTTTTCACAACGGGCATAAAATGTTGATTTTTAAATAGAGAAGGAGAAAATAAGCCTTTATATAAATAGAGAAAATAGACTAAATAGTTTAGGTCATGTTTCAAGATTAAACCTGCATCGTTATCTCGATACAACCGATGAAGACTAATTAAATAATAATAAACGTGTTAGGGTAGGTGTGATCATGATGAAACAGGTAACAGTATGAAATACTATGATTTGTTACAAGAAAAAAGTGTATAAATACTGATCTCCAGGTTAAAGAAATGTTATTAAAGTTTTGTTAATTGTGCTGTTAATAAATAACGTCAAGAATACCAATTAAAAAAATGTTTACTAATTCATTGGAGGGTTTAAGAAATCGTCAAACTCAAAGAGAAAAAAAAAATAAGTTTGTAGGCGATTTAATAAGTCTATTAGACAGTTGTTTTTGTGAAGATGAATTAGAATCAATGTGTTTTTCTAATCGTGAGCCTAACAAAATAACATTCAATATTTCGGGTTTATATATGGCGAAAGAATCAGATCGTATGATTTCATTTCAACAACAACTACAGCAATGGCCTCATCATGCAGTTGATCCTATAACTTTAAGTGCTGCTGGGTTTTTCTATACGGGGTTAGGCGACAAAGTAAAATGTTTTAGTTGTGGGGTCGTTCTTGGAGATTGGAATTTCACCGATTCACCTTGGATGGAGCATGCATTTTGGTCTTCAGAATGTAAATTTGTTCTAGAGCAAAAGGGATCGCAGTTTGTAGAAAGCGTTAAGAATAGATGGAACCAACACTTAAAAATGTTAGGGTATAGTAAGAAGCCTCGCTGCGGTGAAGATACAGTAGGTTAAGAGATAATGTATGAATTATACAAATAAATAGATCTATACCAAGTTGAAAAAAAAAAATAGTTTTTTATTTACCTTTAGTTGCAAAATATTTTCGTTTACAGAAACTACTTGCGAACGAATAAAGTGATTGTTTTGGTTTAAGAGTTGTAATAGTTAATATTATTTTGATCTACCAAATAAAAAATAAAAAACTTGAATTTTTAAAAATTATTATTTTATTTTATTGATATACATATAATTCACATGTTATTACAAATTTCATGTTTGAGCACGACGTTTTTTCTTCTTCTTTTTCGTTTTAAAGAATTTTCTAAACATAAAGTTGACAATTCGATCATTCACCTCGGGCATATTTTTTATGAAATGACTCACAAATTTTTTCAAAGACCTGCCGCTACATCTGTCTAAAATATAGACACAGCAATATTTACCGCAAATCAAACTATTACGATGTTGCAGCTCTATCTTATTGTAAATATATCGAGCGGAATTCTTCGATATAAATGTTGTAAATCTTTTATCAAATGGTGCACGCCCAAATGAATCAAAAAATTCTGCTGATCCTCTTGCCGGGAAATAAATCGCCACCCAATGTGTTCCAGGCTGATATGATGGATCAGTATTTATAACATAACATGCAGGTTTCTTATACACAAATTGTGGTATCATATCAATTGAATATACACCACGAAAGAAGTTTTTGGTTAAACGGTGGTTTGAAAGAATTTTTGCTATTTCTAACGTTTCCATAATAACAATAATTTTTTTATTAATGATCTAAAATAATATTGCGATCTTTATCAATTTCCAATGTTGCATCAAACTCCACATAAATCAGGCATGTGATAGTGTTTTGAAGTGCGCTCTCGAATCTCAAATCAAGCCTTATATTACCTCGATCAGTTAAAGAAGAACATGCATCGTTTGCTGCTAGATCAGGGGTTAAATCGTACGCCATCATAAAATAACCGTGCAAATACATATCTTTTGTGATCAAATTTCCTTGAGACGTATGAAGTAAACCTGTCATAGAAAATATTGATGCATATGCTCTTGCGTACTCTTCATTGTTAGAAAAATCGGTTACAATAGCAGCGGTCGGTGTTGGTACCCCATTAACATATAATACAGCCGAAGTAATTTTATTATGTTTAAAGTTGTAAGGGTTCTTTTTCTTGTTACCCGTATATGCATCGTTGTCAACCATGCAAAAGATTAGATTTGTTGGTAGTTGTCCCAATACAATATTATCCAAATTTATTGAACTACCTTTTGCGGACACTGTAAAATTTTTCACTTCACATCTTTTGTAGTGATATCGTGCATTTGTATGTTCGAGAATTTTATGATGTGCAACCAGAATATTAGGATTTATTGTACAATGTTTTGCATAAAGAGTGGCATTTAAAATCTTTATAGTTGTTCTATCGGCATCAAGATCGGTTAGAAGATAAAATTCAGGTGTATTAAGTGTAAACTTTAATCTTACTTCAACATTGTTCAATAATAATAACGGTTGGTTTAACATATCAGCATGTACTTTTCCATATAATTCAACTACAGTACTATTTTTTAAACGTTCTGCTCTCTTAGTACCACCCTCAAGATCTTTTAAGGTGTCTACATTTTTAGGATCGAGGTAGTATCCTGATAGCTCCAAATGTGTTTTACTTGCATCCTCACCAAAATTTAACAATGTTTCAATATATGCACGGTAACTGTAGTTGCCATCGGATGTACTTATATTTTTACCGTTTAAACACACATCTACTTGTCGGAATAATGAATGCAACATATTATTAACTGTACTAGGCTGGTTTTTATCCTCGACTTTGTAAAGAACCCCAGTATTTTTAACAAACTGTATTTTTACACATAAATTTATCGATGATAAATCCATGTAGGCATCACCGTGTCCATGACATACAAACTCAATAACTGACTGATTTTCTAAACTTGTTAATGGTTTGTATGCCACTTCTTCAGTTCTTAAAATATTTGTTTGTATATTGCGCGGTCGAAAAAGATCCAATTCTGATTTCATACACTCCGTAAAAGACATTATAACTATATATATATAATATGTATTTAATATGATGAGAAAGATTATGTAAATATATCCAGAATACGATATTTTTTATTTTTTAGTTTCGGTTTCGCTCGATCCGGTCTCTTTACACGTACCGCTAATGTTTGCATCTGAGGATAATCACGTTTTGATCTCTTATTTATTGTTTTTCTCATGGTGTCTTTCCGTTTTCTGTTTTTTCCCTTAGTACCAGAACCAATCATTGTGTTTATTTTATCAACAGCGTTATCTCTCAATTTATCAACCATTTTTACGGATCTATCTCGAAGTATTTCTTTCATAGGTTTTTGGGTATTTATATTACGCAAGACATCCGTGCCTGTATCAATTAATTCATCTTTCAGAAAAGTTGCTCCCTTTATTAAAAGCGGTTGTAAATATTTCCAAAAATTTCCAAAAATTCCACCCAAACCATGCCCTCGTTGGTAGACTCTAGGTAATCTAAGTACATTTCCAAATTCTTGTACATTTCCAAATTCCTCATCGCTTAGCGATAATCTACCACCCTGCTGTTGACTATAATATTTAATGTAAACAGTTTGCATTGTAATTGTTATTGATTAGATATGCTCTATATCAAACCCTTTATATACCCTTACGAAAATGTAAAACTACCATTGTGCAAAATGTGTCACTTTTAAAATTGATTTGTTCACCATTTTCATCAGTCATTAAAATGCTTATATCTGTAATTCGTTTCTTTTCAAGTGGTAAATATTGAATGTTTACTATATCACAATTTTGATAATCATCATATTGTTTTTGATATTTAACCGGATGCATTACCATACCACGTGCCATCACATTACCGAAAATCTGTGGTTGTACTATATCGGAATAAATGCATATATAATTAGGTATACCCCATCCTGCTGGTAATTTCGCAATTTCAGGTTCTATTACATGAACCATTTTCTTGACAGCAATTTGAATTTCCTTATCTAAAGGCACAGGTTTTGTATTTGCAATCGACTGTTTTAATTTTGCAACAACGTTACTTCTATACTCCTTTTTTATTTGAACGAAAATGATGTCAAAAAACTCCTGCATTGTTAATGCACTGTCGAATATCACTTTACAAGGGTGTGTATCGACTAAGATCAGTACGCTAGTACTTGTAAAAACCATATCGGGTAAATCTACTGTATCGGTTGTATAACGATCAAAAAAATCTTTTTTTTTAATAAGTTCGAAAAAAATTGGATATTCCCTCAGCATGTTGGTTATTTCAACTTCCAAGTTCTTTTTCACCACGACCATTGCCGTTGCAGTCTTAGCATCATTTTCGTTTTTGAACATTATTTTTGGTTTCGGTTTTGGTACTGTTACCTCTTTGATTTTTGTGCAAGCAAATTTAGATACACCCACATACCATGCATCATCATTATAGTTTTTAAAATCTAATGATATTGGTAGTTTTGTTGTAAATTTTGATAATGTATTTTTGGGATATACATCTAGTGAGGTATTGCTTGTCAAGGTTATAAAAAAAGAATTTTGTTGCTGCATTGAACTTATTTTTTTATATTTTATTACTTTTATCTCAACAAGTTATTTCTTACAATGAACAATTTTTAATTTTAACAGTCTATTTATACCTCTTCCATGAAATTCCTTGTCCCTTCTGTGTTTTTATTGGTGTACTTGTAGTAGAATTATGCTTCTTTTTCCTAACCGGGAAATCCAACTTTGTTTGTGTTGTATCGTTTCGACCACGCTTAAAAATCGAGCGTGTAACCATGTGTTTTTCTACTGGTACGGTTACTTGATCACCTGTATTTAACTCAAATAATCTGTGATCCAAGGGGTCCAGTGATTTTCTTTCTTTAAATATTTTAACTGATCGCGGTTGACCTACTAATGCTTTAGCTCTTTCCACCTCATCTGTATCTAACTGCATCAATTCATTATTATGTTCATCTACACTATTGCTTTCATCTTCGAGAGAAGAATAACGATTTGAAGATGCAAATGTGTCCTCTATAGACGGTATTTCCACGATCGAGTTCGTTAGTTTTTCTTGGGCCCTCCTTAGCTGAGCTGGTTTTAGGGTCTGCATCATTTTATCCTTATATGTTAGGTTTTCGGTTTCGGTGATTTCGTTTCGTTGTTCTTTATTCTCGGTTTGAACACCTATATTTCGAAAATATTGATTTAAATGTTCGGTTTGAGTATCTACATTTTTCTTATTAACAGCCGGGGTTTTAGTAAAACCATTAAATCCGCTGTTTTTTCGTCTCACATTTAAATATTTTAACAGATTCTGACGATAATGATGCCATTTGCTAACAGAGCTTAGTTTATTATCGTACAAAATTTTCTTCATTTCCCTGTCCAGATCTGATAGTTTTTTATCTTCCACCACAAGTTTCTTGAAACGTTCAAACATTGCAGGCTGTATAACAATCATACGCTGCATATTTTTAGTTTTTTATTTTGTCGTAACCTGTTCGATTAGTTTCCCAACCAACCCCGATAACACCGCTGACAATAGAGTGGGTAGAAATCCTCCGCGCTGTCGAATCAATAGTCGCCGTTTGGATGATATACAACCACCAGGTTTAGCTAATTCACGTATAACTGTTTTGTATTTTCGTAATAGTTTTTTATTTTTTTCGGAAATTTTAGCATTACCATTTAAAACATTTAAACACACCTCACACAAGGTTTTTATTAAATCTTTACCACTATTCACTAAAATATTCTTACGCACACAAGGTTTACAATTTTTTAAGACATGTAACGTATGTTTGTGTACCCTCAAGCGCTTCATACTGTTCTAAATTACATAGAATATTTGATGGTACGTAACAGGTTTCATAAACGGGATTAAATATATCTGTCCGAATGCGAAATATATCATTACATGTCTGTGTCAAATCCATAAACAAGTATCCATAAGGTTGCGATGCAACATCCTTATATACTCTCACAAACTCCTTCGTATTGTCCGGAATGATTTGTCGCGCAAGCGGATATATTTGAGATTTATCTCGAGGATTGTTAAACACAACTAAATATTTACAGTTTAACGATATATCTCGGCAAAATTTTCCTTGATGAAATATATTTTGCGTTATCAATATTACTGATATCTGTTTGTGATGAGAGCCCTTGGTAAACAATTCACAAATATTTTTAGTATATGCTTCGGTCATAAGATCATCTAGCACAATTAAAACATTTGTCAAATTATCAAAATTAGGTGGTACGGTCTCTATTATTTCTACATCACAACCGAGATCTTTTAATGGTATTGCGTTTTTTTCTGCATTACACCATAACACCTTATTTATACCATGAATAAACGGTAACAATTTTAACACAAACGATGTTTTGCCACAACCAGATGGTCCGGCAATCATCATGGTGAACGGTGTTTCTAAGCGTAACATGTTAATACTCCAAATAAAATATACAAAATCACCGACCTCTATTTATAGATGTTTTTCACTTCGCAAAAGATATCTTTTTCAAACCAATAAAATCAATAGCAAAAACCCAAAAACCAATTTCAATAAAGTATAGAAATAAAAACAACATTTTTAATTAAATTTTCTATTTAAAAAATCAACAAAGTTCTTCAACATTTTAAAAATAGAGAAATAAAACACACTATTTTTGATAAAAAAAAATTCAAGAATAATATTTTTATTTTTTCTTCATATTTATATTATTACCATAGAACCGGCTCTCTCCTGACTTAATATTTTTAAGTGCTGAGTCCATCTTTTTTTAATACTAGCTATAAACAACGGTCCTTTTTCCCGTAGTACAAATTCACAATTCGGGAACCAAAACGCATGCTCCTGCCATGGATCATCAGTAAAATTCCAATCGCCTATAACCCCATTACAGCTGAAACATTTAACTCTATCATCTATTCCCGTATAATAAAAACCAGCGGCAGACAGTGATTGAGGATCAACCAAATATTTGATCCATCGCGATTTATTAAATGAAATTAATCGATCGCACTCGTTCATCATGTATGGTTTTATATTATCATTTCCTTTGTCAGGGTTCTTAAATGAAAAACACAATGAATCCGTTTCAGTTGTTTTTCTTTTACAGCAATCATTTGTGAAGCTTATCGAATCGTTTGACAAACTTCCTCTTTGCGATTGACATGTTGCAACATTATCCCATAAATTATTAGACATTCTAAATAGTTATTCTTGTATACTAGTACTTAACTAATAGATTAATTTACGACACTGAAGCCTTCGACTTTACTAAATTCAATTTAAACTGGTGCGCTCTATTTATACTGTTTTTTATCCCCGTCACTTCAAATCACATTATAAAACAATAGATTTTTATGTTTTGTCCCTTATTCAAATCTTCTTAACTATATTGCCTCAATCGAAATTGATTCAGATATCTTCATACAAAAGACAAAAACAACAAATCAATAAATTACATACTATATGCATATTTGTACATACAAATATCGATAGTGTGAAAAATTCTAATCTTAAACATGATTTAAAAAATAATTAAACATGACAAAACATGATTGCTTAATATTAACAGGGATGAATACTGTTAAAGATGCATATCAAAAAGAAAAGTTTTTCGTTTTTCATTTCTTCATTCATCAGAAATACTTGTAAAATTATTGTATTTGAATTTAATTATTTTTCCTTCATAAATTCCAACTGTACCATAAAAATGTTCAAAAAGTGATAAACATATTACATTTTTTGTACATACTTATGTATATAAAATTTAAATTTCATATCCAACCCCCAATATTATTCTCATATTCATACATACCGCTGATCAATTTAATAAAAATCTCTTTCTTATCTATCCAACAACAACACAACAACAATATTCATTCATTCATTCATTAATTAATTCACACAAAAACTCCGACAACCACATATCATATTCTTCAACATTCTTTCTTTTTTATATTTTTAGCGCCACCGATCAATTTAATTCATTCCAACACACACACATTTCATTAAATATAAAATATATTTTTTCTTATCTTTTTTCTCCGAACCGTGTGTTTTATTATTATTATATATGTACTTATACAAATTTCCACAACAACGAAAACACAAACAACAATATTTTATATCGACTGTAATATAGAATATAGTTGTATAAATTTCTGAGTTGTATAAATGACAAACAACAACAAATCTTTTTTACGAAAACACAATTTACTATATGCTACATAGTACGATCTAATTTCAAAAAAATTAAACATTACATTTTATTTTATTTTATTTTATTTATCATTATCTATTTTCTTCGAATCATCTTAGTCGTGCAAAATATATATATATATATATATATATATATATATATCACCTGTTGTAGTATTATAGAACCTGTGCAAATTTATCCAAAAACCACAAATCTTTTTTTTACCTCACTATTTCAAATCTTTTCGTTTTTTTTCGTTTTTTTTTTTACCTCACTATTAAAATTTTGCACAACTCAACTAAAATTTTGCACAACTTTCTCACCGTCTGTAAAGTTGTTACTTACTACTCCCAAGGTAGAGTGCTGGGGTAAGTCTTGTATTTATTTTACACAAGCGACTTACCAAACACAAGCGGGACAACAATAGCAACATTTTCGGACGATACTGCAATTTTAGCTATTGGTTATAAAGTAGATAAAGTAATTAGAAAATTGCAACGGGCTACGAACCAACTAAGTAGCTGAGCCAAAAAATGGCGCATTAAGCTAAATCAAGAAAAATCACCGCACGTTAACTTTACCAATCAAATCGTTAACTGGATACCAATATACTAAATGAACTAAATTATTAAACTAAATTCCAAACAAGTTCCTTATGCTAACACAGTCAAGTATCTTGGCATGACTCTCGATGCTAAGTTAAAATGGAAAGAGAACATTAAAAAAAAGGAGGAACTACACATTAAATATAGAAATATGTATTGGCTATTTGGAAGATATTCAGAGCCGTCAATACCTAATAAGTTGCTACGATACGAACAAGTTTTAAAACCTATATGGACTTATGGTATTCAGCTTTAGGGCTGTACTAAGAAAACCAATATTAAAATAATACAAGCTTTTCAAAATAAAGTCTTACGTGGAATAGTGTACGCTCCTTGGTACATACGAAACGATAACCTATACTATAGGGACCTCCGGATGGAAAACGTCAGCGAAGAGATAACAATTCATGCAAAGAAACACATACAACGGCTTAGTCAACATCAAAATGTTGAGTTACGTGGTATGCTGAGTAACACAAATGGAGTACGAAGGCTCCAATTGAATAATAAAAAATAAAAAAATAAAAAAAATATAATTTGTTGTTACCGGAGTTAGGAGAGTCATCCGGCTTTCATTGCAGCGCGCGTGCAGCTCAGGCGGGTTATTTCATCAAAATAAAAGCGACGCTTTTCTAGACATGACCAACCAAGTCACATGTGGGGGTAGCCTTCAAAAATTTTTAATTTAATTTTTTTATATCAAATTTTGTCCTCTTCCGATGATTTTCCATTTTTTTTTTAATTCCGTATGTGTGCGTGTGTGTACAAATTTTTTATTTAAAATATTTTATTTTTTTCGAACTGTGGCATGATAAAAATGATGATGGTGGTGATTATGGCGGTAGTCGGTTAACAAAAACAATAACAACCAAATATGTCGAGGAAAAAAAAATACCAACCGAATAAATAGTACAGTACTTTAGTTTAAACGTCGTAATGAAGTGAAAAATTTGCGAATTCAAAATATCACGCTTGGTTAGTGTACTCGTATAAAGCACCACGTTGCTTAATTATTTCGGTATGGATCGCATAGTTTTAGAAATTTGTTCCCACCATTTGCGTGTAGTATATAAATGTACCAAAATTTTTTGGGTGGGAAAATCCCTCCAAAAAAAAAGATTATAGTTGACGGACTAGGGCAATCATGTTGTCACACAAAATGTTGCATTAAAACACAGAAAAATCGTACAACAAAAAATAAAAATAAATGGAAAATAATTTTTTATGCGATTATTTTTTTTTGCTGTACGGAAAATCTATATATGAAAATGGGATTTTTTTTTAAATTTTATATATGTGTACATAAACAACACAGTTAAAAAAAAATAGAGATTAAATTAAAAAGTAAAAGAGGTAGAAAATTGTATATGAATCTGTGAATGCAACAGAACAAAAAAAAAAAAATCTGTAATCAGTATTGAAATTAATAAATGGTTTGGTTAAATTATTTATACAAAATCAAACGCCAATATATACGAATCGAGAGGGAAAATTCAGGATATATGCACATATATATACAGTAGCTGGGAAATAGCAGTTATAGCGACCGATTATAAACGGACATCACTCAAATATTCATATATAGTGTTCGTATTATAAATTTAAATTATGCATGCACGTATATCTGACATATCAACAGATCATAATCTTATATATCATGGACGTATACACAATTAGGGTTGCCGTGTATTATATACAAATAGGACAAAAGATGAAAAACAAGTTCTCAATATATGCAAATTACTATATATACGGTCTGTTATGATTAAGGTTTTTGTTCAAAGTAGATAAAATGGGTTTATTCATCTCAAAGACGTTGTGTATTGTACATATATAAAAGGGTGAGAAATTATTTTTAAACATTTTGATTTATTACCAACGTGGTTAGGTTTTCTATATAGTCGTTTATATATACCAAAATATAAAACTTAACCTAGTTTTGGTACGGATGTGTATAATTTATATCCAAGTGGTCGCGAATAAAATGGTTAGGAGGTACTTGAAATTTTTTAAGTATATTCCGTCTGGTAGTAATTGGCTGCCAATGTGCATGAAACATTGTACATCTTATTATACAAATTGAACAAAAAATTACCATATCAATAAAAAAATCATTTTATCATGTGGCCACAAATAATAGAGAAACGACGACAAATAAAAAGAAAAAAATCTTAAAAACCTAAAATTATATCCACATCCAAGAATATGAGTAACGAACGCATATAACTATATACTAACATATAAAACCAAGATCAAATGGAATTAAAAATAATTTATTTATTTGTATTTTTAATAATAATACAGAGTACAGCAATACCACGTTTAATGGCATGATAAATTTCAGCAATCGTCCAAATTTTCAGATTCATCAGATTAAGACTGATCCTACAAAGTGACAACATTTTTATTAAACTTAATTTATGTCCCACAACTATTTCGAAAACCTAAATTTGTTCCACGTTCACTGAACATATACGATTCGTGTTAGATAAGCGAATAGTAAGTTCTGTTGCGAGGTAGCGCTATACACGGGATGCCTGTAATTCAAATAAAAAAATTAGAATAAACCATATTTCCGTTTTATTCGTATTCATGTAATAAAGAATAAGAAGACGACATCGTTATTTAAGAAATGACACTTTAAGTGATTTAACCAACAATTTCATTTTCTTTTCATATGTTGAATACATATATGTATATGTACATACATATACATATATTTACACAATGGAACGTAAAATAAATTGTTTGGCATTCGGTTTGGAATTTATTAGCATTTTATTTATATGTGAATATGTTTATACTCGAATATCATGGGGCGAGATGCTGAATGGAATCAATTTATTTATTATGATATGTATACACAACGGAAATGTGGGATATGACTGAGCACAATTTTAATGTACAAATACGGAAATAGTGAATCGCTCATTCGATCGGTTTGAAAATTATGATTGGTTACTTTTTGATGAATTAAGATCAAAACATGGTTATGTGCGTAAACACAGTTTACATGTCACATCCTTTATTTGTATTATTATTATTTTTTTAAATATTAAATAAAAAACATCAAATTTTCGGTACCAAATTTTAGTCGACATTTCGTGGTGCTCACATAGTACCCAGAACCAGTGCTCGACAATTTTCCGTGAGTTTTACTATGTGAGTAACAGGAAAAGTCGACCAAAAATAGGACCACCATATGGTAGGCGGAGAGTTCGTTGCAAGGGACGATGGCTCCACGGCGTAGAGAATGAGTTGGCTTCTTCAGGTTGTCTAGGACAGTATGAAGACCAAGCCCAGGATCGTTGACGTAGTAAGGGGCCACTAATGGCCTTTAAACACTGTATTACGATTATTATGTTTTTAAATTGACGCAATTAGTTTATGATAATTAATTTTTCATTTTTAGGAAATTGTCCCAACCCGGTTTTATTAAATAAAACACACAAATTTAAAAGCCAGATTTATTCCTTTTTCGAATTGGCACTAATTATTGGGTGGAGTTTCTGAAATTATTTAGCAGAGTGTAGCGGTGTGGGCAGTCGTCTCATCAATAGCTATAAATTCGACTGAACCTGGTTATTAGAGCATCAGTTCATCGGCTTAGTCGAGAATTATGTGACTCCCATAATGTTATAAAGATGCTTTGAAATATAATGTAGATTTTCTAGAAATGTAGAACATGTGTTCATGTCTGCATGCGTTTGCAGTCAACATTCTAATTTTTGTTTGAGATATTTAGTGGAACATACATATATTGTTCCAATTTCTCTCATGCTACTTTATAAGGAGGCTAAAAACTGTGGATCATATTCAATTCAACATTGTTTATAACCCCGACCGTTATGTTTCCCACTATCCCGATACTTCACATATCAAGGCTGCCTTTTCTTAGAACATCTTCCGCATATAGAATTTACTCTGTCAAACTAATTTCGTTCACTAGAACATATTACATAAATCTATTTTCGGATCTAGCATCATCATGTTAACAAAACTATTCCCTCAAACCATAGTCATGTTAACTTTTTTTTCAATATCATCAAGACATCTTATATACCTAAAGAAATTTAAAACACAATTTTATGTTTGGAAGAGGCAAGTATGTATATACATATACGATAGTGTATAAGGACATTTTTTCTCCTTAAAGGAAATTAAAAAACTTAAATAGTTTTCAATGGATATATGTAGTATGTACATACATGTATAGTATGCATGAATACCGAAAGTAATTTTCCAGATCCACCAACGACAACCGAAAAGGTTAAACCATAATTATAATTTTTCTGAAGAATAAGGATTTTTTTTGTTTTTTGTTTTGCACAATATTTTAATTGAAACAAGTCGAGTTAATTTAATTTCTTTATTATCTTCGTACACAAAAAAATTATTCCAGGAATGCAGAATATTTTTTTGACATTGTTCAAAATAATTAGTGTTCGGTTCGTTAAACTTTGAATATAATGTATGGTACATATATGTGTGCACAAAAAAATGTTTGTAAATTTAATTATAACAATAAAAAAAATTTGTAGTTAAAGGATATAATTATGGTGATTGGCTGGCATATAGAGCCGAGCATTAAGTCCTACGTTACCATTTATAAACTATAATTCTACAAACCCGCACCCCATATAGTAGTGTATACAGAATATATGTACATATATAGAGATAAAAGGGTTAGAAAGACGACATCTTTTTGATGTACATAATTCAACTTGCGTTTTCAATTTACCTAATTAACTTCCTTACATCCTTTTTATTTTTTTTTGTCGAATTTTAATCGAAAATACAAGTTATAAAATTACCTTGAACTGCTTGAGTATACTGTATAAATTTTCCATATTTAATTTCCATTTTATCTTTTATGAGTGGCTTAAAACTGTAATATCAGACATTACAACAACAACAAAATCGGAAAAAGGATTTTTTTTTTTGTTAACTGTCATATTATATTTTTCTATATATACTATATACTACTGTGTACAGTTTTTGAATAAAAATGTTGCTTATTACGATTGAGTACTATATAGGGATGGGAACTAGATTCTCTGTATATATATACATATGAGTATATAGTAGAAAAAAGGATTAGATTTATTGTTATGAAGGATACATTTTCCGAGCACATATATACACTCGTAATACCGGTACACTTAATGTGCGTACAAGGAAATGATTTAGGAAAAATATTAAATTTTAATCGCTCATAAAAATTTATCCATTTTACTATATACGAAATTTTAATGAAATTATTTTCAAGTGCGTGTACAATTTTTCGTGTTATACCTTTAGAGTGTTTTTTTTTTGGGTTAAAATTAAAAAATGTGGTTTGGCTGATTTTTTTGAGGGTTCATTTTGACAAAATGACTGTGGCATAATATGTAAATTATAATAGTTTAGGTAAATCAAATTAAAAGTGTATTTTACAAAGTTAATTTAAGGTGGTTTACGTAATATTCCACTAAGATCGTTGATTTTTTTTTTTTTTTTAAGATTTACCAGAGCTTTATTATCAAGCAGTCTGTTTGGGAGCCTCTAGGTGTTACGTCCAGATCCCAAATTAAATTTGAGAATTTGATGACACAAAAAAATTATTTGATTTAAATTCCTAATTGATTTGCAAAAATTTCCGAATCGATTCAAATTTTTCAGTATGATTCTTATTTCATCAAAACAGGAAATAATTAGACAAAGGCCAATTTTTAATTATTAAGCAGTTAATTGATATAATACTAATAAAATTCATGAAAACAAATTAATTTTATTCAAATTCATAGAATTTCAAAAACTTGCGAAATTAATGAATATTCGGATTATTTAAAAAATTCATCAAGTTTTTAAAATTAATAAAACTCCTAACTCATTCATATAATTTATAAAAAAAGTTAAAACTTCAAATAAATGTATATTTACAAAATTTATTTATTTTACATAAATTATTAAAAAAAGAAACTCAGAAAATTCATAAATTCAAGCAAATTTATCAAATTCATAAATTGATAAAATAATAGAAAATGTATAAAGTTTATAAAATTATAAAACTGTAATATTTATAAAATTTGGAAATGAAAGTCATTTAATTACAAAACCGTAAAATTTGAAAAATTCAAAACCAAATTAAAGACGTCACAAGCATTCCAATCGCATATAGTTAACAGGAAGAAACTTTACGTTGGACAGTCCAACTGCTTAAAATTAATTTATACAACACGTGCTCTATATCTGCACATTAGTTTGGTATACCTCTTAATTAGACCGACGACAAAAACAAAAACAAAACAAAAAAATTAACGAAAACATTACGTCCCAAATGACACTTATACAAATGTATATGTTCATATCTGTCTTAATTTCCGGTTTGGTCAACCAAAAACGAAAAAAATAAAAATAAAAAATCTTCGACGCGACACTTGATGTCTTATTTGGTATTTTGTCTATTTTCTTTTCACACAAAAATATCCGAAAAATAAATAAATAAATTATACGGGACATTACTGCCGACATATGAACATGTCGTAATAAATGGTCGTCAACATATAAAGACAAACAGAAATTTTGTTTTTCGTCTCGCGTAATCTCGATATAACAGATTGCAGAGATTTGTCTTAAATTGAAAAAAAAATATATTTTTTTTTTGGCCTGAATCGAAAAACAGAAAAAGGAGCAAAATATTTAGACTAAATCTTAAAATAGATAAATTTCTTGTGTCGCAGTTACCAACACTATATACACAGACAAAGATTTTTTTTTGTGTGCCCCAATTAAAAGATTTATTTGTGGCCAAAAACGGTTACGAATCAAATGTGTGAAGCATTTAATTGACATTTTTATGGTGTTGAGAAAATAGATTTGTCTTGTATCGATGAAATCACTAAGCCATAAACGTTTTGTGGCATATTAAAGGTGCCACTAAAAATCAACTAAGAAATTAAATTAAAAAAATGTCAGCACAAAAATCACTTTGATGTGCCACGTACGGGGATTAGGATTATGTAATAGAAAATTCAGTGATATCGCTATATGCATAAACCAACATTGCGCAACATACAATTTTTTAATTATCCTTTATTTCATTTAAATCGATTTGATCACCGTGTCCCATACTCACCATATATTTCCACTTGACATTTTATACTTTTTTTTGTATCAAGGCTATTTCAGATTATAATATCCCTTTTCATTATATACATACATACATACATCATCATCCTTTCCTTCAATTTAATAACTTTATTTTATTTTTTGCTACTAGTTGAGAGTATCTCGTGTGTTTGATGCATATCCATATACATAAATACATATTCGAGTACATAACATACAAAAGTTTATTTTCTATTGTTGGCTTTATTCAAGTTAACCAAATAACCAAACTATATCTACATACTACACATACCACTTCGATAGAATCTCGAAGGTACGCAAAAAGTATATAGTACGAAACAACAAATCAGGATACAAATCAGTAGGAGAATGGACAACACAAAAAAAAAAAAAAAGATCAATGTTTTAAATAATAATGTACTGTGCTGTGTTATACACGAACAATTGAAAGACCGCTTGAAACAATGTTCTCAATTTTTTTCAGCCATCCAATTTTAGATAACAAAATGTACACACAATAAAAAAATTTGCTGGAGACAATAATGAAAAGATAAAAAATAAGCGACGACATTTCAAATTGCAATCCTATTGTACAATTTGTAAATGTTTTAGTTCTGCTGATTTTTGTGTGTGTATACCCCATCTCTCATGAATTCATTTTTTCGTTAATTTTATTTTAGGATCCTTCTTCCTTACTATATTTTTCGGTGTTGTATGAAACTATAAGTGATTTCCAAATAAACAGGTAATTTTATAATTGGTTATTTAAAATACTAATAAGGACATCAACATATTTGTATGTTGTGACAAATAAAAATTTAATCGAAGTACCCAGTTAAGGTCCCAAGGTAGTAAGCAAACTCAAACATCTCACATACTATTAACGCAAATACAATATATATTCATGAGGCTGTAAATAAAATGTTGCTGATAATTTTCTAAAAACTGATGGAAAACCCAGGCTCCTTAAAATGTATACAAGTTTTAAAATTCCTATAAATTTTGTGAATTCTTAAAAAATTTATAATATTCATAAGTTCTACAAAATTCATAAAATTAACAAAAATTTATTCATTTATTTATTTATTATGTATTCGTAAAATTTATTTATTTTAAATGCATTACAGTTTTAAAATTAATAATGTCCAGGATATTCAAAATATATAAATTAATAAAATTTAAAAAATCATTTCATATAATTTATTAAACTTATTAAATTCATAAATTCAAATATTTTTAAAATTCTCATAGTTACCAAAGTTTCTAAATTTTATAAAATTTAAATTATTCATAATTCGAAAAGCTTATAAAACTCATAAAAGTTTATAAATATTCAATAAAATTCTAAAACTATTTATACATCATATTGTTCTTAGAATTCATTTAACACTTAATAAAATGCCTCAAATTCAGAAAATTAATTAAATTTATAATATTAATAAAATAAAAAAATTCATATGAATAATTAATATTCATAAAATTCATTTAAAATTGATTGATTCCACTCAAACTCATAAAATCCATAAAAGTCACGACAAAATTAAAATAGTCAATAACAAAAATATCCAAAATTCAATTCATTCAAAATTAAATCTTTTACAACTTTCTTCTAAAAGGTTCATAAAACATAAATAAATAAAATTCAGAATATTCAAAAAATTAATAAAATACAAAAAAAATTCGCAAAATTTATTAAATTAGTAAAACTCATATAAAATTAAAATATAATTTAAACTTTTATGAAAACTCAAATTCAAAAAATTTATAAAATTTGTAAAATTCAAAAATTTTATTCATAAACTATTTATTCGTAAAACTTATTTATTTTAAATAAATTAAATTCATCAAATAATTTAAAAACTCATAAACCAATCGCAAAAAATGTATAAACTTTACAATACATCAACGATGAATCAAATTCGCAATTTCGTAAAATTCATCGAATAAATTAAAATCAACACTCAACAAAATCAAAAATTTCATTAAATTAGCAATTTCATATAAATTCATAAAATTTATTTTAATTCAGAATCTTCTAAACGTTCCTCAAATTTATAAAATTAATAAAATTCATAAAACTAGTTCAACAAATTTTTCAAATTCATTAAATCCATGATTTAATAATACTTATCAAATTAACTAACAAAATTCGTAAATTCATAAAACAACCAAAAACCCTCTTTTTTTTTATTATGTTGTGGTGTAGATTTTAATTTGTTAAATCATTTTTAAAATATTGTTTTATAAATGATTTATTTATTAACAGACTAAGATATATCTTAGAAATACAAAATAATTTTTACTGTGTTTTTCAAATGTCCAACTTGTTGTTACATTTTATTATAAAATTTTAAAAGTTTTCAAAAATCTTAAAGCTTTTAAATTTCATAAAATTTTGTTTACAAGAAATCATAAAATTCGAAAACTTTCAAAATTTCTAGAGTTTATAAAGATCATAATTTTTTTTAAAACTTTAATGAAATTCAAAAAATTCATAAAATTAATTAAAATCATAAAACTCAAAGTCATAGTATTCATAACAATTACGTTAAAAATTCAACTTAAAAAGTTTATGAATATTCAGGATATTTCAATAATTTATAAAATCTCAAAAAAACTCAATAACAACAATTTTTAAAAGTCTTTTAAAAGTTTCAAAAAATAAAAAATTAATAAAATATAAAAAAATATTTCATAAAATGCTTAAAATTTGTCAATAAAATTAGGAAACTCATTAAATTTAGTGAAATTCAGAATTCATCAGAAAATTTCTTAAAATTTATGTAAATCTTATTAAATTGGTAAATCTTAAATAAAATTAAAATATGACATTTAGGAAAATTCGTATCCAAAAAATTCAAAAAATTTGTAAAATTTATAAAATTATTACATAAAATTCGTAAAGTTCGTTTAAATTGGTAAATGGGTAAAATTCATACAAATGAAGTATTGTAGCTATTCGTTAAATTTATTTATTTTAAAATTAATAAAATTCATTGAATTAGATTCATAATTTCAGAAAATTACAGAAATTACAGAAAATTTAGTTAAAACAAAATATTCAATAAAATCATCAAATTTGTATTGAGTGTAAACATACATGTTTTTTAACCAAAAGTGATTAGTGAAATATAAAGCGAATCTTCTATAAGGTTCTCCTATAGTCAACAAGGTTATGCCAGAGTCAGGACTAGTAGCCTCTCGTTAGGGAGCGTAAAATTTAAATTTTTATTGATACTGATTAACTTTTCAAGTAATTGTATATTAGGTGCAGCCAAATTATTTATTATTATGGCTCCGTTTACAACATACTAACACCTTACACATTTGTTTTTATAAAACCATATTATAAATTCTAATTGTATATATATTTTTTTTAACTGTTCTACAGATTTTTTTTCCCAGTATGTAATTTACTTTATCGTCTTCTCTAAATATATTATGTATATAATACTCCATGTATAGACAAACATATGTACATTGTACATAAATGTACTGTAGATATGTATATACATATTCATCATGATGTCTTTATTTTTATTTTTATTGTATTTTAATTTCAAACTCTCAACTTAAATATCTGTTGACGACCAAAAGCAATAAAAACCAAACAACAGAACAGACGAAACGAAAATCTGTTTATTTTTCTGTCCATTCTAATTTATAGTCGTTAGTACGTATATCTTTGAAAGTGGCTGAGTATAGCATATATAACATACATGTTATGTATCTGTCTATGTATACCGAATTGTTTTAATGTTCAAACCAAATTGGATCACTTTCTATTCGTTATTTTGTTATGCTATGCTGCTGTGCTGGTACTACTAATAGCCTTATCTCGTTTCATTTGGTTTTATCGAATTCTCAAAATTTTAATTGACATTCATTATATTATACACATATAGGTTCAAATTTCGTCTCGTGTAAATATACATATGTACACGTGTTGTGTGTGACACCAATTTGATTAGAGTAGAAAAGGCGATGAAAATTAAAATATCGTTAATCGTTGTAAATAAATAAATAAATCGCCGTCCGACCAAATTTATCAACCATAATCCCCATTTTATTGTGTGAACGGTTTGTGTGTTTAGTGTATTTAACCGAGCGCAGTCGAACACAATAAAGCGGAAATCAAATGTAATTTTTGGAAAATAGAAATGTCACCGTCGTTGTCCTGTTTCATTTATTTTTTTTTTATCTAAATTATATCTTTGTATATATCTCATAAACAAACAGACAAACCTTAAAGATGGTCAAGTCTTTTATTCGCGTTCTTCTATATATAGAAATTGTTATTTGGGTTGCTTTTATATTTAATCAACTCGTAATAATTATTTTGACACCTGATATTGATACATCTATATAGCTATCCAACTATATAGGATGGTAAACAATATTCAACCCCCACACCAGAACAAAATACAAAATTATTGAATGAAAATGAAATCTTTTGAATTTCGTGTGAAAATTATACAATTTTTTGTGTGACTTTGTATCCTTTCAATTTTAGTGTCTTGGGCTCAAATCAAAGCAAAAAAAAAAAAAAAATAAAAAAGGAGAGAGAAAATTCTGTGGCCAAACAAAAAACATAACCAAAATAAACAAAGTCTATAGAAAATTTTATGTCGTGAAAGGACATAAAAAATGTATTTTTTTTTTCTATACAAGTGTATATAAAACTAACAGATAATAGAAAATTTATAGAATAAAATAATAAATAAAATTTGATGTTTTATTTAGAGATGGATGATGAATTGGCTCGCATTCAGGTGGTTTTGGCATAGTTTTTTTTATGATTAGCTGACAGGCAATTAATACTTTCCAAAATTGTTCGTCGGAAAATGCAGAAACTTATAAAATTTTGTGAAACTTCATATCTTTTATTACAAATTTGCTAATTTTACGGTAATTTAAATTACTCAGTCCAATATTCCTAAACCTAATAATAAAAAGTCCGAAACTAAATTCAATATTTTTGAAACTTTAGCTAAAATTTCATAATTATGAAATTAAAATTCAAAATTTTTTAAAAATGTTATTACAATTCGGGAAATATGGGATTTTAAATTTTAAAACGAAAATTAGACATAGCAATTTTGAAAGATTCAGATTGAAAAATGTCCAAGATTCTCGAGGCCGATTCCGAAAATTTAATTCCATCATATTCAAATCTATAGATTCTAGTTTTATTTCTATCTGAATAGTTCTATAATTTACAAAATTTAAATTAAAACTCTAGATTTCAAAATATAAAGTTTTAAACAACGTAATTATAAAAATAAACAAAAGTGCTGAAACTTTTTGCCCTTTGTAAAAAGGCATTTTGTTTAGTTCACTAAACAGGTCATACAGGTTTATATATAATTACATACATATTCTGATTTTATAAAAACACAATGTATATCAAAAATGCTAAATGCACACAAAAGTAATTTAATTTTGCTATTTAAACCGAAAAAATGTATTTAATAAAACTGAATTAAAATTATTATTCAAATTGATTGTTTCAATTATCGCGATTATTAAAACCTCACCCATAGTAATCTTAACATTCGCTTCTAGATTTTTGTGTTAATTTTAATTAAGAGAATTGTGATGCCAATTTTTAAATAATTATTTCTAAAATTATATGAAATTTACATTTTGACCTATAGATTTAAAATTTAACGTTTGAATTTTTATAATTTTTAAAAATGGCCTAATCAAAATTACCTAACTTTAAAAATTCTTATTTCTAAGACAGAAATTAATATTTAAAAAATTTGATTAAAAAAATTCAAACTGTTTGAATATTGAAATTTTTTAAAATTTATAATTTACATTTTGCATTTTCAGAATTTTCACTAAATTTTAATTTAAGTTGTTCTGATCAAAAGCAAAGCAATGTCAAATTCCTCAAATTCCATAATTATTTCAAATTTTTGTAAATCGTTCAAAAGTATAATTATAATTATTTCTTCGATTTTAGTTACCACTTTACGAGTATATTGAAAAGTACAATTCAAAAAGTAACTTTCAGAATTTTCTAAGATATTAGTATTTACCGCTGCATTTTTAAAACTAATATAGATATTAAATTTTAAATTTTTTTAAGAATCATTAAGAAATTAAATTTTGGAAATTAATTCAGAATTGAGAAATGAGATAAATTAAGTTGTTCTTGCTAAATTCTATGTTTTCTTTAATTTGAATCGTGTTGCAAAGAGAATATAAAGTAAACCAAATTGCAATTAATTTGAAGGAAGCTCGAATATAGGGAGAATTTAAAAATTTCTATAAAATGACCTAAATTTTAAAGTTCGTTCTATGGTCAGACAAATTAAATTCGCTCAACTGATTCATTTGATATGATGAACGAATTATTTTCAAGAACGATACTTTGAACTATATGCGCTACATTTGACTAAATTTTGTCTATAAATCTCCTGGCAGTTTAGAGGAAAAGGCAACAAAAAAATAATATTAAAAAATGTGTATTTCCCGGAATTCGATTATCTGATTTTTCGCGGATAATCCATTTCAAATCAATATAATATTCATTTATGTATGCGGATCATATACATATTTGAATGAATATGTTATATCATCAATTTCTATTGTGAGACAAAATATGATAAATTCTAGACAAATAAAAAATAGTTTTTAACAATATTTTTTTTTTTTTTGTGACAAAGCCATTGGACATATAGACAGGCAAACACAGTAATAGTGTAGTACCTCTGAAATAAAATACTGATTCAAATTTTTTATTTTGGATTTTTTAATCCCAAATGACTGAAAAAAAAGTTTTTTTGTTGATGAAAATTGAATTGGTTATTTGTGGATTATTTTGTGAAATATAAAATTTATATGTATAATTTTGTGTGTGTGTGTGTGTATTCAAAACGACAAACGAACTTTGATTTGATGAAAATTTAATGAAAATTATTTTTATTTTATTAAAAAAAAATTTATTTCGGGATTGTGTATATTTTCCTGATGTTCCAGGAAAAAATATGATTAACAAATCTGTTTTATCCGCGCTTTTATTTTTATGTGTGCTTTTATTGGATTTAAAATGGCGTGTGTGTGTGCTGTTTCGCGTACAATATATATCGTTTTATTGTGGCTAGTAAATTTTCTAAATTGGTCGGTAGGATATTTATCACACATATGCACTAAAATAAAATTTAAGTACACAGATCGTTTTGGTTCAAGATCTGCTCCAGCAAATAATCCCGTATTCCTATACGATATACACATTTACATTCAAATGCCATGATTTTATTTTTTCTCGTCAAATTTAATGAAATGCTACAATCATCATAAAAAATAAAATAAATTTTAATTAAAAAAAAAATCTAATATTGAATTGATTGAGCAAAAAAAAACCAATTTCACCCTCAACAAATTTCTTCTCTAAAATATGAACTCGGCGTTCCCTTTTGATTAAATCAACGTCTCTCGATAAACACCCGAAAAATGTGTATATGTAGTATATATGTTTGTACAAAACTACAACAATATGTTACAAATTGCACTTTTCGACCAAATTAATTTTGTTCGTTTCATTTTTTATCATCAACCAAACATTATTTTTCTGGCACGAAAAAAACTATACCACCCTCATGTACCCCATCACTCCCTATGTGTAACCGATAACAAAAAAATAAAAATAAAAAATCTGTATCCCTAATATTTAGTTAATATATTTTTTAAGAAACTGGAAAATCCGAACATTTTTACACGTTCAAAGTGGAAAATTTATTTACTTGTCGTTTTGAATGAAATTTGTTTTCAATCGGACGACAATGTACATATTATATATACGTATATAAGGGGTTGTGTGAAGGGATACAAAACATGTACATATCTTAAAGAATCAAAAATTATTACACACACAATACTGTGCTGCTATATTCGTTTTGGGATACTACAAATAAAGGTTGGATTGTAAAAACCAACTGATTTTTTCCATGTTTTCCAAATCATATAATAAAAAATTGAAATTGGAAATCTCGTAAATTATTTATTATATAAAAAAAAAATGTTGTTGTCGACTGTAAATTAAAGGAAATTTTTTCATGTCACCTTACTGTTTCATTATAGGAATTTTGATATGAGGTTATTACGATATGAAATGGTGAACCGCGTGAATGAACTAATTCATCAAATTTAATATTTTAGAACATTTCGTGCTCTATTTTACTTATTGAATATATATAGTGTGGGATTTTATTTTTTTAACATAAACCGGAGAACTTAAGCTGGGACCATCTTATATTTGGGAACTTCGTCATTACGTGTATATGTAGTCGTTATTATCGAGTATATATGTATCCGTTTTAAGCATAAAACTTTATGTGATTAGCATTACTTAGTGCTGCTACTTGAATACACGACGTCAAATCCAGCATAAAGTTACATAGCTAATAAATTATGTTACGATTTCATATACATATACGTCTCCAGATCACCAGTTTGATAGAGCAATGGTCTAAACAATTATAACAAAACTATTAATTTAAATAGTTATGTGCTCAGTAGCTCAATTGGCTAATCAACTATTAACATAATGAAATTACTTTTTCTTTACCAATATTTACCAATGTAAATTTGACATGCTAACTTAAAATGTTAATTTAAACACAAAAATCTAAAAACCTTAAGGTTTATCGCTTACCAAATAGTGAACTGCTATACACGCATGAGTGGTACCATTTTATGTATATAGATACGTAAATAACTCAAAATTGGAAACAAACCAGATCCAAAACAATGATTTATATTTTCTTGAATGAAATGAAAATTAGAAATAACTAAATTCTAAACTTAAAATAATAAACATTTTTCTTGGTTAAATTATGTTTGCTACAATACGCACGTACAACGTTAAGCACACCAAATTATCGAGAACTTGAAAATTTCTAATTTATAATCCAATATTGCAAAATACAAACTAATTATACAATTATTTCGAGACTAAACTATAATAATAATTGTAAATAATGACTAAAATGCATATTAACAATAAAAATAATTAATTAGCGTATATGGCACTTACTTGATTAAACATGATTTCGTACATCATCTATTGACAGCAACATTCCACAACACAAACACAACTACCAAAAATTAACAAGTGACATTTGAATTTTGAATAATTCAAATTAGGCCGGTTTTAACCACAACAAGATTTTTTTTTTGTTTGGTTGGTAAATATTGTCAGTACGGCAATTCGTCAGTAGACGTGCATTTAATTAATTAAATTAATTTGTTGTATTAATATTTTTGAGTGTTGTAAAATATAGTTGTGTGTAAGAAATATGCATTTCGATCTGTAAGTACATAGATTAGTTTGATATTTGCTGTGATTGATTGGTTAAGTGGTTATTTAGATTCCTTTCCATATTTCAGAAATTAAATTGGATGGAAATTCTTAAGCTTAAGCTATAAATTCAGTATAGATAAAATATTAAAACAGTAGATAGTTCTATCCTGAAAGTGTAATAAATTAATTTTATTACCAGTGCAAGGAGACCTGGTGCTGCGTGTTATGTTTATATTCCTTAAGCTGAGTTCATTAAAAATGTTTGCAAATGGCGTTTTATCTCATCGCGATTTTAACATCTGTGTAGTAAACAGAATCAGAATTTACATATAGATAAACCATGAATCGCCTCCAGGAAACTGAATTATTAATACGAGACTGCACAAAACGTGGCTGGCCACGAGTATTGCCGTTTGGTTGAGAATATCGCTGCTGGAGATGTGTAAGAAGAAAAGTTTATTATTTCTTGATATTTTGGTTTTCTGGCATAATTCATATTATCAAGAAAAACGATTGAATTTCCGAAATTTTTATTTGCAGGTTGATTAAAATTACTGTTTCTATGTTACATACTGATGTTTTGAGATTGGTCAAGTTTCGGTTGCGCAGTTCACATACTTTTGTTAGTGAACGTGCATGACAATTTTAATGTGTTTATTTTGTTCGGTCGGATTAATTTGAATTCTATTCAAATCATCTGCATTCAGGTTGTAATTTCCACGTTTATAACTAACATCAAAATCAAATTCATCTAATTATATCCTCGAACGCATTGAACGAAATGATAAATTGTTAAATTTACAGAGAGAAGATTAGGTTTATGGTCAGTGATATCAGTAAATTTGACAATATATACAGGTATAGAGTAGGAAATAATTCCCTTCACGACAGTCGAATGGTTACTTCCAGTTTTATTAAGTACCTGACTTGCATAGGCCATGGATACCATCTCCTTTCCTTCGCGAATAGAGGAACAGTTGAAGTGCAATATCGTTAGCATCCGTTGTTACCTAAAATGGTTTGTGAAAATTAGGAAACTGAGTTTATGAAAGCACTCTAGAGAAAAATGATCACAATCGTATGTTGCATTCCTTTTAATCAATGCATGATTTAATGTTTTTTTGGTTCTTTGGAACCTTTGGTTTGGTTAGATTCCATGACTCGTGATAAAATGACCTAAATCATTCAAACCAGATAATATGTTGTTCATTATTCGTTTAAATGCTTCAGGTGCTTCTTTCAAACCAAACGGCATTCTTGTAAAATTTTAATTTCTCAAAGTGTTTAAGGCAGCCTTTTCCTTATCTTTTTCACAATATAGAATTTGATGATAGCCCTCTGCTAGCTCAAGTGTCCTACAGTACACAACATCTCTTAATTGCTCCAGGATTTCAATGGCTGTGAACACTACTTAAAAGGTATCCGATGACATCCCGCATTGGAAATTGTGATTTGGCCGCCACAGTTTCGCGAAATACTTTGGATGTTTTTTCTTCTTTATCCATTTGATCTGTATTTATTTGATTTGATAAATTTTGTATTCTATACAATTTTACAGGGTAATCGTTAGTGTTTATAATATTTACTGTTGCAAATGAATTTCTTTTTATTTCAATAATAGGTACGTTCAACATGAGCTAGACGTACACGGTATATTTTATAATTTGTGAAGGACATAAATACCCGTATCGTTATTTGTTTTAAACTTTAAGTTAACGATCTTTTCTGAATGACCAGGGATAACAATTGGAGGATTGTTGGAAGAAAGATTTAAATTTGGGCTAAAGTGTGGACTAAAGTTTGATGATTTATTGTATGAACTGGAATAGAAGATAGATGATTAGGATTACGATTGAAATAATTTGAAGCAATATGTCCAATTTTGAAACAAATTTGGCACTTCACATGTTTATGAGTTGAAATTTGAAATCAATATTAGTTTTATGGGATTGGTTTTAATTTTCTTCCTCTATGTCCTTAGATATGGCTTCCTTCAAAGTTTCAAATCTGCAGGCTTTAATTATAATTTTTGCACAAATTTTTATGTATTTATTTATTAATTATAAGTATAGTTCACTAATTGACTATACTTTTTAGGTTTACAATTTAACACTTTACTATACAACACCATCAAATATCAGCCAGTCTTCTCTATATTCATAACAGATTTCTTGCTGCCGCAAATTAACGGATTGGGTTTGGAGAAAACATATGGTTCCAGCAGGACGGTGCTTCCGCACCCCCAGTTCAAGCGATATAGTTCTCGTTTTAGTGATTGGCACTAAATGAACTTGGCTGCTCTACACGAGAATATCCGACAAGATGTGGAGAAATTAACACCAGAAAGTTTTGAGAGAAGCAATAAAAAATGCTATGAAACAAGCCATAGAAAATGCTGTGAAACGAGCTCAACCATTTCAAAAAAGCTGCCGTCAAAGTACCAAAAAAAATTAATTATATTCTAAATTAAGTAAGCTTGCTTCAAGTGAAAGATTTCTATATGTATTTGGTTCAGGTCATATAGTTAGTGATACTTAATTTTTCTAAATTAGTATTCATAAATCTGAAAAGCTCTTAAGTTTCTTTTTCTAAATTATAATAATCAGTCGATTTATTTGAAATATGTACTTGAAAGCTTTCTGTGATATTTCAAAAATAATCGAATAAGTTCTATTACGTCATTCATGTCTATATATACAAACTAAATTTGTAAAATAATTGCTGCTTTAAAACAAGTAAACTTTAATTTTTCTTGAAAGCTTTTTTTGGAATTTTACAATTCAATATCCATGCGGCTGTAATTAAAAATCTTTATTCCGCGGTCGAATAAGAATGATATTCGACAAAAGTTTGTATAACTTTACGAACCTACCATCTTCAAAATTATGTTAGGTCTCAAAAAATTTAATAACCCTGGCGAAAAGCTAAGCTGAACGTTTTATAAATAAACGCAATAGTTACCATTAACAAAAAGCTTGTATTTTGCGGTAAATTATTATTGTTTTTTTTAAATTCAACAATTAAAATAAATATTAGAGCTTTTGGAATAATTTGTTTTAGAGTTTCAAAAGTTTATATTTATATCTGATTCGGATATGGTAGAGCTTTCAAACATTTTAAAAGAGTTAGAAAATTAATTTGCCGGAAGAAAAAGCTTCCAATACTTATATGAACGTTATGTAAAAAGTTTTTTTTATAGCTCGCAACATGTTATAATTTGTGGGTTTATCTTTACACTTAAGCAGCTTTCGGTGTTTGATACCATTCAACTATTCGATTTTGACCAAGGTCGCTTTGTTAAAATTTCTGAAATTTGAGCTTAGTTAACACAATGTATCGTATCGCTTGAACTGATTCAAATTAAATGTTAGTTTATTAACAACTAGAATTCGAATACCATTTTTGGATCATAAAGCTTACAATTTTTTAAAAGTTAAACATGTAAGTTTTCACTATTTTAGAAAACTTTTTATGAAACTTGAAAACTTAAATATTTTATAATTGCCAATTAAAACGCTGTTATTTAATCGTAGGTTTTTCCATAAAGCTCAACGAGTACAATAAAACATTAAAGCTTTTGGAAGAAATTGTTTAAAAGCTTCACTTGTATTACAGAAAATTTATTTTCCGTTTAATAAAATTCCCAAAGCTTTTTCCAAATTTGATTAAGATAGAGCTTTAAAGCAGTATTAAAGATTTAAAAGATTAAAGCTATATGAAAGTAACTGTGCTTTTTGAAAGGTTACAAGATGCTATAATATGTGAAGTTACCTATAAATTAAAACTAGTGGTCTACGCTGCCATTCAACTGAAATTGTTGAAATTTGAACTTAGTTGAAATAATTGTAAATTTGAATCGCTTGAACTGTTCCTTGATAAATTAATATTGATTAAACTTAATAATTAAAGTAAATGTTAGAGCTTTTCAAATAATTTTTTTGAAGTTTGAAAAGTTTGTATTGCACTCTTCGGAAGTAGAACTTTCAATCATTATTAAAGCATTGGTAAACATAATTTGTCCGATGAAAAAGCTTTGAAAGCTTATATGAATTTTTTTTCAAAAAAACTCCCAAAGCTTTCCCAAGTTGCGATAAATTCCCAATTTTTGTAAAAATTGTTTTTTTTGTGACCTTTCACGACATGTTATAATTTGTGGGGTTATTAAAATAATATATCGTATCGCTTTAACTAATTCAAATTAAACGTTAATAGTTTATTAATAACTAATATCCGAATACAATTTTTGGATCATAAAGCACAAACATTGTTTTAAAATTGAACAGGTAAGGCTTAACTATTTCAGAAAGCTTTTTATGAAACTTGAAAATGAAAATATTTAATAGTAGAATAGACATTAATTTGAAAACTGTTATTTAACCGTATTTTTCCAAAAAGCTCAATCCATACTAGAAAGTATTATGGCTTTTGAATTAATTTGTTTGTGTTTCCCTTGTATTACAGTTCGAGTTGTTTGAAAATATAATTTCTCGTTCAAATAAGCTCCCAAAGCTTTTCCCAAGTTACGATTTTTAAAAGGTTTGTAGTGCAATCTTATTCGATTAAGATAGAGCTTCCAATCATTATTAAAAATTTGGATAATTTAATTTGTCGGGTGAAAATGCTTATATAAAAGTATTGTAAACTTTATATTTCATGAATGGCAATAACCAATTTCACCGTATTCTTTTCCAAAAAGGTTTACGATGACAAAAAATTATTAGAGCTTTTGGAATAATATGTGTTAAAATTTCGCTTGTCTTGCTGCAGTCTGATTTAAAAATTAATAAAAATCTGGAAAATTTATTTTCTGTTTATAAAAGCTCCCAAAACTAAATACGTTTTTAAAAGCTCATAAATTATTCTAATTTGTGAAACTATATAATAAAAACATGGTTCCAATCATAGATAGAAACTTGATTTATTTTTAGAAATCTTAGCGATTAAACTAAAGTATTAGAGCTTCTGAAATAAATTGTTTTTAAAATTAATTAATGATCTGGAAAACTTAATTTGGTGGGCGAAAGAGCTCCCAAAGTTTATATAAAAGTTTTGTAAACTGTGATTTTTGAAAGATCACAAAATGTTATAATGTCGTATGGAGAGTCGAAGAAATTTATTGACTAACGAAATGTTGTTCCACTAGGCAATAGTGTTCAAGATCGCTAGTATCGCTTAAATTAATACAAAATTATTTAAATATTTGGTGCTGGACAATTTTCCGCTAATCTCATTACTCCAACCCAAGATTATGGAATGATCATCATTAGTACTATTTATGTAAATGTTAGTTTCATTCGATTTAATGAGAGAATATAACTGTGCCTTTACAAAACAAATATTTTGGCAGTTTATAAACCTTCGTGATTTATTGGTAAAACAATTTAATAAACATAACCAACAAACAGAACCAATTAAAATTTGTTGTAAAATTACAAAACTAAAATGTCCTTAAACTTAATAAAATGAATCGAATTTTCGCAACTTTGAACACTTCTCAAGTATAAATTTGCAATTTTCCAAACTCACTAATACAATATGATATTTTTTTGTAACTATTAATAATTCCGAAAGAATATGTTTTGCAATTTATTATATAAATATTTTAAAAAAAACTAGGGCGTTTACAAACCATGTTGAAAAACTATTAGGGCGTTCTTTTTGTTTCATAGTAAGCAATTAATTTTTTTCAATAACAACACTTTTCAAATTCATTAATGAATTCCAAAAACGCATTTCATCGTGTCCACAACAATATTGATATCTTAATATATCGACTACATTTACCTTTCTGCAAGCCTATACTAACAACCATTTAACATTTCTGTTTGTACTACGAGTATGTATATACATACTAGACAAATTGTACTATAATTGATTGATGATGAATGAGATATGGAAAAAATGTATTTATACAAAATTGAATAAACAGACAGATAAAAGGTGTGTGCAGATTTACTTGTCCATATTAAAGGATCTATAGCCATTTAGAATATTATTCGCCTTCAGGTATCAATACATATACATAAAAATGATTTTTTAATTCAATTGAAATATTGATACATCATCACAATAATATAATATGTTATGTTTATGTATGTTATACCAACAACAAACCCTATATAACATTTTTTATTTTGGTTCAGAGCTTGTTTGGCCTACAACCAAAAAAAAAAATTTTTTTTTCGGCACAACATTTCATTTTTACTCTACAACTACACTAAATAATGCACCAAATGAAACAAAACTAACGAAAAACCATCAATAATTCACTCACAATGTTGTGTTCATTTGGTGTTTTTGTTGTTATAATACACACACACATATACATATATGTAGCATAAACTATTGTCGTTTATTTAAAAAAAAAAAATAAATAAAATAAAAAATCGAAAACAACAAAACCCCATAAAATGAATAGTTTATCTAACAAACTGAATAAAAATTAAAATAAAAACACGACTGGCATAAAAAAAAATCCGCGATGGGTTACATGACCATCATCAATTTCATCCCGATTTTTTTTTTACGTTTTTTTTTTTTGATTTTGTGTTTAGTCAGAAACATAAAAATTGGGAACATGGTGTATGTGTATATAGGCACGCAGTGGAAGTGGGTGAATAAAAATGAAAATCGTTCGATACACGTATATAGGTATAAATACACAGAGCATGCACGCAGGTAAAGTTTAGTATTAGAGTATACCTATATATAATGGCCCCGCTGTAAATTCGGCTCTTACAACTTTATATGTATATATAGGCGGCAAAAATGTTTTCAAACCCGCGCGTCGTTAACACTAACAACTTTTATTTTTTTATCAAACATAACGCTGATACAATATTGATAGCAAACCTCTTTGGTTTGTTTAATGTTTTTGCACAAAACTATGTGTATGTGCTTTATGTATATAATGTATGTATATTGAATGCATTTTAATTTTTCCTACCAACTATATATATAGCCACCCTCTATACAATGCCCAGTAGTTTTTGTTAGATGCGATTTTATGTGTGTATGTATATATAGGAAAATAAATTTTCCAGCAAAAACATGAAATAATAAAGTAAAATTTGGTAGAAATTTTAAATGCATGTAACGTGTGGTGGTGAGGTTTGACGATATGGATTATAAAAATGATTAATTTAAGTGTGCAGATAAAGTTTTTGAGTAATTACATGACTTGTTATTGGTAATAAATTTTGCTATGAACCAAAGAAGACATCGAGGAACACCTGATTTTTAATTTGCTTTTTGCTATTTATATGGTTAATCTATTGAAATGACAAATCAGTGTAACAGCAATATTCGAACTCGAAACCTTATGTGCCAAAGACCGTTACTCCAACGTGTGCACCCCCGAATTATTCGGGATATTCAGTTTTTAACTGGAACCATGATACATTTCAATGGCTTTATGTGATCGGTGCAAAAAACATGACCGAAATTATTGCTAAGTGGTATAGGCGATTTCGGATGACACTGCGATTTTAATCGTTCGAACGATGTTTTATCGTGTTTATTAAGCCTTCGAAACTTGTAAGATTAAACGTAGCTCCGCCGGTCACAAACGTACTGAAGGAAATTAAGTTGTCTGCAGCCTCTGTTCAACGACGGTCTAACTGGTTTTCAAAATAACTAGGGTAAACCCACGCTGAGTGTTTGCTGATCCGCACACAAGCACTGCCTGAAAATTTTCATGAAGATACTGGACAATGCGGGACTGTCCTGATCGTGATTTAGCTGTATGTTCAACTAGACCAATTGAGACTGAATGATAGGAGAAAAATAAACGTGCTAAACGTGTATATTTTGTGAAACGATTAAACGAAAACAAATTAATTTCAAATAAATATGGAAGAATTAAATAATAACCAATTGCTTCAAATAATATTCAGTGATAGTCATCTTTTAATAATCAATGTGTTATTAAAAACAAATAATTACAAAGATAATTTGTTATTAAAAGTAATATTAAATAGCGGTGGGGAAGATGAGCTGCCCAAAAAGAAAAAAAAATGTTGCGTTCGACCGTACTACCAAGATCGAGAATAATCGAGGCCATTTCAAACGGTATTCAAAATTAACAGACCCAGAGCTTTTTTATAATTACTAAATTAAATCTAGTCGGACCTGCAATCACCTAACAAAATTTAAACCGGAGTAGTATTGAACCAAGTGCAAGATTGGCTATTAC
Source organism: Tipula unca (assembly GCA_951394425.1). NCBI lineage: Eukaryota > Metazoa > Arthropoda > Insecta > Diptera > Tipulidae > Tipula > Tipula unca. Next base: position 11,478,990 of record OX596382.1, read on the forward strand.
GCTTAGGTGAGTATAAGCTCTTATTTTCTGTACATATCGATTAATTAATAACATAATATATTCTTTTTTAGATATTTAGCTACTTTAGATATTTAATCCTTTCACCTGCCTACAAATGCTCACCAGCTAGCGTGAATTTTATAATCCGAGAAACGACGCACTCCATAATAAATGCACTCAAATCAAAAGTGTTCTTCCAAATAATTGAGGAAAATTTGTTTGCAGTGGCGAATGGATTTGCACGAATGGAAGCACGTTTCTATACAGGTATTTTACGATATAGGGATGTTTTAATATGCTAGTTATCTAAATTTTAATTCATTTATATAGGCCCCGTTGTATAAGTGGTTCTACTTTGTTTAATTATCAAAAGTTCCACTCAATTGTGTTGATGGCGATATGTGACCACAACTATAGTTTCATGATGTGCGATATAGGGGCTGCTGGAAGACAGAGTGATGGGGTATTTTTCACAACAGTAAATTTGGAAAAAAATTGTTTTCAAATTCTTTGCCGTATATGTATAAATGACCCTTCACTCCATTTCGTTTAGGATATCACGGCCATCGGACTTATCACCATCGATGAAAGATGTCCCTACACGAGATTATTATGAAGCCATTCTCAAAATTAAAAGTTGTTTCGAAATATTGGTGTCTAAATGGAGAATATTTAGACAGCCAATAATTGCAAACGTAAGTGTTCTATGTACAGTATTTTATTTCAATCTTTCTGTTAATTTGAATTTTATAGATTGGAGGTTGCGTGTGTCTTCATAGCTGGTGACGACAGCAATCCAGTCCAGCGCCATACATTTCGGCAGATCAATCAATACAAAAAACGATGATGGAACCACCAATATGCATACCAAGTCATTTAATTCATCCAAGTTATTTACTAAAATAGGATTATGATTTAATATTTAAATTAGAAAATATAAATAAATATGTATGGACTTACACGCCATGGCTGCTGTTATTTAAAACACTACTATAAACATTTGGCGTCTATTCGCTGGTTGGTTGGATATAAATTTTTTTCAATATGTTACCATTATATATATTGCTGTTCTTGTCATTCATGTAATAATAATTAAAATGATGAATAATTATAAAAGATATTCCTCCCCGGCGGGGAATCGAACCCCGGTCTCCCGCGTGACAGGCGGGGATACTTACCACTATACTACCGAGGATATGAAATACCGTAGAATTAAAAATTTATGTACTGTCCATTATATAGTACTAAAGAATATACATTATGATGAGTTAAATATTTTGATTGAGTAGACAACATATCGCCATGATCGGCATGAACGTTGATGAATAAACATGCCTGAAGGTGCGATTTGAAATTACAAAAAAATGTTAAAATTTTCGAGCCTGCTAGGAGTCGAACCTAGAAGCTTCTGATCCGTAGTCAGACGTGTTATCCATTGCGCCACAGGCCCACTTTTTGATGGCACTGCATTTTTATGGAAACGGCCGAAATTACAGATACTCGTACATATTATGTAAACTTCTAATTTTAAATTTGTCTTTTGTTTTTATTATTAAATTGAAGGTTAAAATTTTAGTTTTGGTTAGTAACGCAGTTAAGTTGATTAAAATTTCAAATTACTTCATCTCCCATGTTGTCTAGTGGCTAGGATATCTGGCTTTCACCCAGAAGGCCCGGGTTCGATTCCCGGCATGGGAATACTTTTTTTATGAGTCTTTGTTTTAATTTAAAAAAATTTCATTTTCATGTGTTCGTTGACGGTTCCCGCGTAATTTTTTTGTTATGAACATTAATTAAGCATCAATTTCAACAGTCGTTCATTTCGAAAATGTTGCATAAAATTGAGACGCAGTTGATTAAAATTAACCAACTAGATTCGGTTTTAAAGTTCTAATTAAACAACATGCCACAAATTGTCGATAAAATGACCTTCGCGAACCATGACAAAGTAATCTCAAGTCATATTAAAGAACGTCCAGTAACCAAGGTAGGTCAATCGTATTGATATATGTACATTCAATTGATGCTATCTGCCAACACCTAGTTAAATTTTTTGAGTCCAGAAACTTTTTCTTGACATCACATAGATATATTTTCTGCTCAGCTGGTACTGAAGTTATGTTCGATCTCCTGACATAAACTAATTTTGTCTATTCAATGAACAACAACATCATGCGGCTTACCGTTATTGGTGTCCAGGGTGTCCCTTGCTGTGGAAAATCTACGTAGATCATAAACCAAAATAAACTACACTGTGAACTTATCTTATGCGCGACTAATGAAGGCATTCCTGATCTCAAATCTAAAGTTCCCGCTGTTTATTTATGATACATGCTGGTTATATTGGACTAGTGGCCATGCTTAGTAAATATACAAAAATATATCTTCTCGGAGATAGAAATTAGATTCCTTTCATTGACGGATTGCATCATGTCAATACTCAATTTTATGATGCTAACAAATGTATTACGAATTTAGACCAGCTAAATGTCCTGCTGATGTTGATTAGCACTAAAAGAATTTTATCCGGATATCTGTCAATGGAATTCTTGAAATTACCACCAGATTTAACTTCACTACCGATTATAGAGAATACATATTATCTAACTTTTACCAAAGCAGATGAGCGTGTATTATAGCCCAGCTTACCTAATGTCACCTAATGTTATATGTATATGAACAAACCCTCATCCGGTTGTAGATGATTTGTTTCACTCGCTAGTGACGAAGGCGTGGTATTTTAACACCAGTTGTCCTGCTATACAAGTATTGCCTAATACTATCAAACCATTTGTAAAGTTATGCAATAATTCAGTCAAAGATGTATGTTCTATTTATTATCAGAATGTAAATAAAATGGCAACAATAGCATCCTAATTTTATCGATTTGTTCTTCAGGTGGTGGCTTATTGATAGCCGTACATTCAAATCTAGATAGTACTCTGGTTCCATCAAGACCAGATCTCATCAAAACATCAAAATCCTCAGATTTAGTTCCTGTAGTTGGTGACTTCAATCTTTCAAATATCATCTGGAATCATGACAAGAAATTGAATTGCATTCTTCCATGTAATATAAAAGTGATGCAAAACTGGTGCAGAATATTTATTCACGATGGTCAATAATTTGGCAAGGTTCCTAGATTTTCTATTCACCACTGAGACTGATGCTTTCAAAGTAATGGAATCACTGAATCCATTTTTGGTAAATGATATCAAGCACAAACCGTTGGACATAGTATTTGATACATCTTACTGTAAGCTATATACAACCAATGAAATACAACTGTAAGAAGACTAATTACGACGGTTTGCAACTTTATTTAGAAACATTAAATTTTGATTGAATTTTAGATGCAGATAATGTGAATGCAAATGTCGACCAATTTTATAACATGTTATACCAAGGCTTCGAACTCCATGTGCCTATTTTCAATAAAGCACCGGATATTCATCCGCCATGGTTTGATGACCTGCTAACAAATTTGAAAAATCGAAAATGTAAGGCCTATACTAAAATGATGAAATCACGATTAGCAACTGACAAGCTGTCCTTTTTACAACGAGGAATTCGACGTCTATTTCAATATTAAGTACAGGTCTTACCTGTACAAGTATCGAAGTATCGAAGGTACAATTTAAGAAAATCTGATCAAATTAGCAGCAACAATACATTAATTACTCCTTCTGTCATATGTGATGAGGACGTTGATATACTCTCTTCTATATTAAAAACGTTTGCGAGTAGCTTGATAAATCCGCTCTGCAAGGTATTCAATCAATCCGTACGCACTACCGTGTTTCCCGAAAAGTGGAAATTTCAAATGTCACACCTATCTTTAAATAAGGAATGCGGGATGATGTCTCATGTTACCGGGGAATATCCACATCTTTATGGATTCCAAATTCCTTTTAAGTTAATATAGATACGTCACATTTCTATCTACCAACACGGGTTCATGCGTGGAAAGTTTACGCAAAAATTATGCAAAGTCTACATCCATTCGGTTTTACAACTGGATTCATTAAGTAGTTCAAACCAAATCTCAATTTTCATCGGATATGAAAAATCAAACATTTTTTAGAAGATAAGAAGGAATAGCTTGTCAGATTTTTAACTTCTTCGAAATACACTGCTTGGAATGTCATCGCATTAAATGTTGCATTTGCGGTACTATGCAGTTCAGTTAAGTTTCAAACGATATTAATGTTGGAACATTTTTGGTTCAACTTAGCTTCTGTTAAAAAATTGAAGAAGCTTAACTTAAAAGCTTTAGTGAGCTGGAAAATGAGAACCCTCACTTAGCTTTTTCTGGATTTTATGAATGACCTCCATTATCTTTATGAATGTTCTTCTAGCAAAATCGCTTTTCTAAATAGGTAGATATAAAAGAGGATGAAGAAGCCTGCGGAAGGTATGATGAACTTGTAAGCCAGGAAATGGTAGTGGGACCGTAATAGGGTGCGCAGTATTCGATAGGTCGATATTTAAGTAATAATAAATCTCATGACCATTTATCCGTGTGCCACCCAAAACAAAATCACCATATTAACCAACAAAAGTTCTAACTAATTATTCCTTATATGTAGTATATATAGAATGACACAAATTTCTTTGTCACCCGATTCCAGCATCCTTTCCAGAACACAAAAAAAACTAAAATAAATCTTTTAAATATATTTCATGATTCTAAACATACACTCCACTACACATTGAATTATATCCCCAATTTTTGTTTTTTTTGTTTTTGGTCAAACCACCAACGAAACCACCGCACCACCATCGAACTTCAAACTTCTCACCAAAAATTGTATCCCAAAATGGCACAACAAAAAAATCGGTTAATATCCACAGCACATATATGAAGTCGAACATATACATATGTACTCATATGTGTAGTGTATGTCCATCCGCTTAGAAATTTTTTGTACGAAAAACGGGATCGAGAACACAAAAAAGACATTTTCTATAGAAAATTTTCATTTAACATTTTCTTTTGAATTTTCCTTTTTTTTGTTTAGTTTTTCGTGTTATGTTTTTTATGTGTTATGTTGGATTTTTATTTTGGTTCAAAATAGAAGGACGGACGACCGACCATATTATATATATATGTATGTATATGTACCCGAGATGAATGGATTGGAACTTTTTTAACGATTTTTTTTTTGTGTTCTATATGTACATATGTGAGCTTAAATATATTTAAGGTAGAATTAAAATACACACACACCCGGCAACAACACCAACGAGAGAGAAAAAGGGTTAAAGTTTTGTTTAAACATAAAAAAAAATTTTGCCAAGGTGTTTTCGTCGTTGTCGTTTCTTTTGTGCACACGAAATTTGTTTGAGCTTTTTTGAACTTTTTTTTTTTTTGGGATTCTATACACAAACGAAGTGTTTATTTTAGTGGGAATCGTATATATATATATATACTCGTGTATACAATTTAAAATGAAATATAATATTGAAATACAAGTAAATTGAATCTAAGGTCTTTTGGGGATTAAAATCTTGACCAGTCACACGTGAAGTACATTTTTTTATGTGATGTTGGATGGAATTTAATTTTGTGTCACGTTTACTTTGAAACAAAAATCTTGTCTTTGTAATATATATATATGCATGCACACAGTGATTTAGATTTTCATTAAAGTCTTATGCGGGTTATGATGATATGTACTTATTTAGACAACAATGTCACAAAATGTTATACGCGTCTTTGTTGAAATAACGCGCTCATGGTAATTGTTAAACGAGATGTGAATAATAAAAAAATTATTGATAGTTACAAATTAATGTATGGTACATTTGAGATATAGAACCAAATGATATTCACGCAATTAATTTTTGATTTGATATATAGAAAAGTTGGGTTTGGGTAGCAATTTGATTTGATATGCTGAATATTATAGTACAGCTGATGCTCGTATCTATGTATGTATATATGTATATGTATGTATTGTTTAATCCTCCCCATATATATACACAAGTCTAGATGATTGACACCCTAAAATATATTTGACGTTTTTGGTCATTTTCATATATCACATAATCGGATCATATCTACACCACTATCTGCACATATAACGTTTGGTCAAACTATATATAACAATAAATATGCGCTGTATAAAACCAAAATAAACACAAAAAACTATTCTGCACACAGTCCTTTTGACTTTTATATATAGATTACCTGGAAAATTATTATTATTTTTTTTTTTGGTGCGGTGACATATTTTTAATTCGTCCTTTTGGTATATGTACTATATATGCCGACATTTTTGCCTAAAAAGGTGTCAATTATTTTGTTTGGCATAAGTAATCGAATATTTAATGCGATTAAAGTTTATTATATTGTATCGTTTGGATTTAGGCCGATATTGACTCTTTGATGCAAAATTACGTTAAATTTAGGAATTCATAAAAAAAATGGCAAGCATCTGTTTAGGAAAATTGGAATATGCATGTAAGTAAATTGACATTAACCCACAATCTCCGTGTGTATATACATACGATCGATTTATGAATGAACACAACAATTCTATTCTTCTTCTTTATGTATTCAACATAAGAAAACAATCTTAAGACCTAACACTATTGTGTGCATTTAAAGAAATTGCATTTACCATACAACACGATATAAAAAAAAATGTAAATTGAATTGTTCAATTTCTATTACTGTCGTCATTGTACATATAGTGTATATATAGATGAAATGTTGATGTCTTATTCAATTTTCTTCAATTTCGTGAGAAAAAAAAATTGCACCAGAATAAGTGATCTGGAATTCAGATATAGTTGAATTATTTTACTGTTTAATTGATGACTGAAAATAGATAGATGATTTCGGATGTACCTGTGGTGACGTTAAATTTATGATGGGAAACGAATGTCTGAGAATATTTGAGAGATACAAAAAGATAAAGATTTCAAGACTCATATTTGAGTTTAAATAGTTCTTTAAACTGTGTATGTTTGCCTATATATATAAAAATTGGACTGGTAATGTTTTCAATGAATCAATATCGGTTGCAAACATCATTGCATTTCATATCGAGTCGGAGCTGCTTGTTTAATATTTAATTCACAGAACGGTTCATTTGGCTCTTATAATAAATTTGAATTGAAATTATGATAATTGAAAAAGAAATTCGAGGTGCTCAAAGTGATAAAAATTCTAAATTTCAATTTCATCCCAAGCTTTTAAAAAGCTTAATTTCAGTGCAAACTTTTTAAAATAATTACATATTGTGAAACTTATACCAATTCTATATAGATACGAATAAATTATCACCCCAATTATCGAAGTCGAGTCACGTCACATTAGGTGACTAAAGTCACGCCGCATCAATATTCCTACTGTCGAAGTCGTTTCTTACGCCTCAAGTAGTCACTTTAAATGACTTTCATATCACACAAATCAAAATTTATAGCAATATTTCAAAACTAAACCGATTACTATCCAGTGTATTTGACAGAAAACCACCTGTACAATTAGAGCAAATGCTTGTCAAATTTGAGCAATTATATTTTTAGTCATAGTCGTCTCCGCTTCAATCGACTTCAACAATATTAATTTTTAAGCGACGTGACACGACTATAGTCATGTCACCTGAAGTAACACAACTTCGGTAATTGGGGTGTAAATCCTTTTAAATATTAAAATCACAGTTGGAGCGTTTTTTTAGAAGCTTAGCAATAATTTAGATTAGAGGTTTTGGGAAGTATTTTTTTGTCTATCTATTGAAACTAGACATGCTTAAATATGAAAAAGTACACGACTTAGTTTATTGGTAAAAATGTTTGCATATTTTCTAAAGCATTTGAGTGCTTTTTACAATACATGATGTAAAAGTTTATTTGTGCACAGTTACCAGGGCTTTCGATTAAATACCGTACACATTATAACAACATTACGAAAACAGTGACTTTCAAGCTCAGTACATACCTGCGGGAATGAGTCGAAAAAATCATCACACTGCACTCTCTACCAATCAAAGTACGCCATTTTGACATAAGCTCTTCCTTTTTCATCACACTCGTGAACATTTTCTAACTCACACAAATTTCTCGACTCACTCCTGCAATTATGTACTGAGCTTCAAATCTAGTTTGTATATGAGATCTTCACTTCATTAATGGTTCTAGTGATCTATGAAAATCATGTGATATTGATATATTACAATATACTCAGATGAGTATGAGAAAAACCGAGTTTTGTAAAACTCATCAAGTTTTCCGATTGTGGAAAGAAAACAGTCGAGTATATGGAATTTCTGAAGGAAAGCTCTGTACACATAGTCAATTTAAAGAAGCTTTCATAAATTATTTCTTATTATAACCGTATTAAAACTGTTATAAAGTGTGTGACCATTTTTATATTCCCTTTTCATAAAGGGTAAGCAAAAGCTCCAAATATAATTTTTGTTTAAATCGCATAAATTGGAGTTGGAGGCCTAATTCTAGCTTCGATTACAGGCTCCTTCCCCAACAAAATAACGGTTCTGCCTCTAGGCACCTATCCTAGGCGCGGGCTCTAGGCACCGGCCCAATAATATCGGTCTCACACATTATTGCATTTCATATCGAGAAGCTTGTTTAAAATTCAACTCACAGAACGGACATTTGGCTCGGATACATATATTTCCCTATGTTTGAACAATTAAAAAGTAATGCTTGTAGTTTTAAATTTCATTTTCAACTCAAGCTTCTAAGAAGCTATAATTTCATTGCAAACTTTTTAAAATAAATACATATTGTGAAACCTACTAATTATAGATAAGTGCGAATAAATTAAATCCTTTGATATATTAAAAGCTTAGTGAAGAAGCTTGAAGTTTATTCATTAACTCTTAACATGCTTAAAAATAAAAATGTACAAGCTTTTAGTTTTTTTGTAAAAATGTTAAGTAATTTGTTAAAGCGAGAGCTATTTACAATGCATGATTTGAAAACTATTTAAAATAATTAGACTAAAATAAATGCTTAAAATTTTAGAATAAAATAAATGCTTTGAAAGATTAAAAGCTTAGTTAGAGCTTTTTAAAACCTTCGCAATAATTTTTGTTAGAGCTTTTGAATATTATTTTTAAGTCCATCCATTGATACTAAACTTGCTTAAATATAAAAATGTTGACATATTTGCCAAAGCATTTGAAAGCTTTTTACATTACAATACATGTTGTAGAAGTATATTTTTTGTTAAAATGACATTAATCGTACAATATTTACAACAACCATTGTCAGAGCTTTTGGTGAAATTGGGCACACATTATAACGATAGTATTATGTAATGAAAGTTGCAAGCATTTCAGTAATCTTTCTCAAAAATAAGGCTTTATAAAGCTTTAGTTTTAATAATAAGAGCTCTTAACATATCATACATTAGGTCGGTATAGGTTTTTGAAACCCATTTTTATTTTAGAGCTTTGGAAAGCTTGCGATTATTTGTAAAAAATGTGCCTAAACTTTCATTGAAAAGATCAAGCAAAATTACTATGTCAGTAACAATCGTTTGCTATTTTCATCAAGGTCTTGAAAGATTAATTATGTAAAAGCTTTAAGAAAATAGTTTTAATTTGCAATCATCATAATCAGTTTTACATTTAGATATTTTGCTTGAAGAAGATAATATTAAACCATAGAAAGGTTTTTGTAAAAACATTGCAAAACTGTACCAAATTTTATTTGTCACAAATATAAAAAGAATGTTTATCGTACAATAAACGATCCGCTTATCATGGTAATTAAAATGCACTAAGTAAAAGCTTTCATAATTTGTAATAATAGCTCACCCAATTTAATATTTATCAGAAAAAGCTATCCAAATAATTAAACTGTCAATATAAATTGTAAAGCTTTTAGGCTTTCAGATTTTTTTAACAGAACATAGTTTCAGTTTATAATCTTTTCTCTAAACAGGTCATTAATATTAGGTCAGCATAGGTTTTTAAAAATCAAATTTCATTTCAAAACTTTAGAAAGCTTGCGATTTATGTACAGTTCAATTATTCGTTATTTGTATAAAATGTGGCTTAATTTCAGTGAAAAATAAATTATGCTTAATATGCTTGATTAAAATTTTACTAGCAATCAGTTGCCATTTTCATCAAGCGTTTGAAAGTCGGAATATTTAGTTGAAATAGGCAATCGATAATTCATAAAACGTGTAAAAGCTTTCGAAAGATCCAAGTGTAACACTGTAATTAGTGTAACTTACATGGGAAACACAGCTTGCGTTTTAAAATATTTTGCCAGTGAAACTTAAGTAATGGAAGCTTGTGGAAGTAAAAAATTAAAATCAAATTGAGACAATTGATGGCAGAAGCTTTTATAATAAATAAAAATCATATTATTCAATGAGCCTATTTGCAACAACTCTTTCTGATGGCCTAATTTAAACACTATGCCCTAAATAAAAGCTCAATATACAACGTTTTCTAGATCACATAAATTTGTTATAAAATGTACATTAATTTAAAGCTTTACGACTAAAAATTTGTATTTCGCTTAGCCTTGTAATCTTGAATAACACGTTTCCCGATGGTGGATAAAGCACATGTCTCGAGTATATGGAATTTTTGTGAAGCTAAGAAAAGCTCTGTGATACATTAAATTTAATAAATTTGACAAGCTTTTATATATAAATAATTTCTTATTGTAACCGTTTCTATATTGTTATAAAGCATGTGAAAGCTTTTATTCCTTTTAATATAGGGTAAGAAAAAGCTCTACTTACAATGTTTGTTAAACTTGTATATTTAAAATCGCAGGGCATTTAACATCTAATTCTAGCTCCGATTCCAGGCTTCGGTTTCAACGAAAACTATGGTTTCGGTTTAAGGCACAGACTGTAGGCACCGACTCTAAAACTAAATTATATTTGTATAAATTAATATCCTGCTTTAATCACAAAAAAAAAAGATATTCTCCAATGTATTTGGTTGCAAACCCAAGTGCAATCGCTGTGTGTATGTGAAATTTGAAATCGCTTCAGCTCCAATTTGTTTATTTAAATTGCAGTTCTTTGGCAGAATAATAATGGGAACATTTAGAATGAACCATAACTCGTAAAGTACTATAGTTGTTATCAGGTTGACACCAAACATATTAAAAATGTTACACTTCGTGTTATATAATAATCTCCCGTGGCACATCAGCTCTTATCAAGCATAATTTTCCCATAGTCTAAACCATTTTCTCTGGAAAATTCGTTGTAAAAAATGAAAATGAATAAATAAATGCATCCTAACATGGGAGTAGCAGCTTTCATCTCTGAACGTATAGTACATACATACACAAAAATTAAATAAAACTAATAATGTACAGAAGCAAGGAGATACTGGAATTTTTTTTCCTGTATGTTACCAAAAAAAAAAGAAAAAAAAGGATGAGTCAGTTGGATTTTGGCATGTATTTTGCACACAGAGATAGCAACAAACTATATTATGGATGATGACATTATGATATTGTTAAGTTGATTATTATTAGCTTTTATGCACTCTACATACATGAATTATGAATAGTATGTATATATGAAAAATTGTTGCATAATTAATATTTTCATTACATTATGACGTATGCAACTTGGTAAATCATCAAATCACTTAACATATATACGAAACATGTATACAAAACTATCTCGTTATTACTTGTTTGTACAAACCCGATATTAAATTTCCCATCTCGATTTACGTTTCTTCAACGATACACTATAAAGCTTTGTTTTCCACTCAATTTCATATCAATACTCGTGTATACGTCTATTTGATCTAAATTAAATAAACAACCAATTCTTTACAATCTTATCGAATTTATTTTATCTCAATACTCAAATTCATCTTATATTAGATGTATGTATCTATGGTGTGTCCTATTACGATACAAGCGCAAAAGGACAAAATAAAACCCAGAATAAATTTCTAAAATAACACAAGTAGCCAGTCAAGATGGTTAGATGATATACAACGAGGCTATATAAATGCAAAAATATCAAATTTAAGTTTTTGTTTTTGTTTGCGCGCCTTATCAATAATTTCTTATCTTAAATTTTTAAGTAATTTTATATAATATCCTTTCCCTCCTTATTGTATTCATTCGTTTTGTGATCCAATTCATCACAACAAAATATGTATTCAGAAGGATTTTATTTTTATCCTAATTTTGAATGAAAGCAGATTGTTTTTTTTTTTTTGTGTAATATGATCCTTGGTTGTAACTATACATAAGGATGTTTTGATTTTAGATCATATAAGATTTTATAAAACCATTGTTTGTTGTTTTTTTTGGTATATATACATTGATATATGTACTTTGAAAGATTGGTTCGTATACAACAACAAATTTTTTATATGTGTGTATGTGTTTATATAGATGGTTAGGGGTTTTAGAAATGAAACCAATTATTACACGATATGAGTTTAAGAAATTTAGAAATGATTGCAATCAACCATGGTTCCGTAATGGGTTCTTATATGTCTATATATATGGATATATGGGAGGTTTACAAGGAAGTGTGAATATATAATCTTTATGGTGTTAGGAAATTTAAATTAAGCGGATACATTTATATATGCAAATTATTTTAATGATTTCCGGGAAAATTTAATGGATGGAGGATTTGTATTTTGCATTTTATCGTTTCGAACATGTTGCCAATTTAAACTCTGTGTTAACAAAATTTAAAGCATTTTCTCATCGTTCCTGGTGAATATTGATATGAAAACCGAAAGTCGAAGTCAATTTAATATTTATTTGAGAGCTGCAATATAACACAAATTATTAGAAAATATAGTTATTGTAAAAATTTTATAAATCCAAGACTAACAGTTCTGAAAATTTACAAATGTTCTTAGCTCTATATCGACAATACTTTTTAGGGTATATCAGGGTGATTAGCTTCCGTCCAGGAGATGAGGTGTATGAATAAATTTAGCATTTTTGCAATTTATGCAGATTTTTTTTTCACAAATTTAGACAAATTTAATCAATTGTAGAATAATTCAGGGATAGGATTAGTTTCTATTTATGAGGGTGTTTCATTTCAACGTATAGTATTTTGAATTTAAATAAAACACAGAAAAATAATTTTAATGGCCGCGAACGTGACTTTATTTCAAAGATAATATTATGTCATTAATATTTGAATATGATTTCGGACATGTTCGCGCCGTATTGGGTCTGACGAGACGTTTATTTTCATTTAGAGTGAACGTGGGAAAAAGCGAGCCACAATTAATCGAATTAACTGGTTGGATGGACGAATATATCAAACTTAAAATGGACGTAGCGCTCAATGAGTTTCGCGAACTGAACCATTATTAATAAATGTATATTAATAAAACTATTTTTATTTCTTATTTTATTTTATTTTTATTTTCCTTCCTTTTTGTGATAATATTTTTTGTTTTTTATATTTTCAAAATATAAAAAAAATATAAAAAACAAAATAATTATCACAAAAAGGAAGAAAAATAAAAATAAAATAAAATAAGAAATAAAAATAGTTTTATTAATATACATTAATTAAACAGTGATAAAAGTACACAAAAATAATAAAAAATGGATATCCATAACCCAAACATTATTAATAATTTGCAAACGTTTCTCTGGTGGTAGTCTATTCATTTTAGGCTAAAAAGTGTTGCCAACTTAATGTTCTATACCTTGATATGAAAAACCCTTTACTATTCTGAAAGTCGTAAGGGATACAGGGGCCAGTTTCGAGACGATGAGTATCTGAAAATAATTCAGTGCTCTCATCAGGCAATGGGGATTGGAACACGGTGAGGATGGAGTGCGAACGACAACGAGTTGTTTAAATTATCATCAATCGTAAATAAAAATCCAGAACCGTTCTACTCTCACTGTAGTATCTCCCCTGAGAAGAAGGAATACAGTAATGCTAGACATTTTTCGTGTCTTTTACTTCGAAAGATCAAATAAATTTTGGTTTCGAAACTTTTTTTTGGAAATAATCAAATGAATAGTGTTGACACTAAATTAATGGATGGGACATTGTGCCCAATATGATAAGCCGCGAGTGAACTGTAAATTTTTTTAATTTTATAAAAAATCGCCGCTGGTCGACTGCGCGACGCCTACGGTCAAACACAAATTATAAAATTTATACACTCTATATATGGTCAGTTGGGATAAGCGGCTTAACCAAATGTAGTCATATAAAGCAAACTGTGGTAATTGTGACAAATTTATGCATATGACTCATGCGACTGATAAACTTTGATCCCACAATTGGGAATGATAGTGATGATAGCAAAATTACTTTTACATTTCAAATACGCAAAAAAGGTGCTCAATACGCTAGGTCAGACTTGAAAAATGGGAGTTTATATTCTCTATAGCGGGCAAGTTTTTTGTGTTCCATGGAAAAATGAAGAAATCAACCAACACTAATTTGATAAACTAACACTGAAAATTTTACCCTGCTTTACTCTGGGCCCTGTGGTCACTATTATATACCATGATAACTTACAACTTTCTATCAAAAATCGTGAACTGCTATAGTTCATTCAACATGTCGTATTTGTATGCTTTTTGCATTTTTCTACTTGGGCTGAGACCCTCTAAGTTTATTGTAGTTTGCTTCGATTACAGGTCCAATTTAATTCGAATGGCTTTTGCATTCTGCATCAATTGGGATTTGAACACGTTACCTCCCAATACGAACGTCACTGCTTTAACCACTGTGCTATTCGCTCGGTATAATTAGAGTGGGATACCGAATTTCTATAAATCGTCTTAATTTCGATTGCCAATAGAAAAATAACCCAAAACCGTCCCAGTTAACTTTCTCTAAATTTTTGAATTTCGAATATTGGAAAAATACTCTAAATTTCAAAAAATTTCATTTTTTAAACATTAAACCAATAATAAATAAATTCGGTTTCGGCTAATAGTGCGTAGGATTTCCTTGAAACACTTTTTTCGATTCATGATAGATGGCGCTGTAATACACGATATTAATTTTTTTTCGATTTCTCCTACTGAGAACATTATGCATACGATTCTGCAATATGTTTGCATTAAAATTAACACATTTTCAATGTAAATATTCGAAATTAGTTTTAAACAAATTGTATTTCTTAAATTTATAATTACTGAAAAATGACTTGTCAAGAAACTACATTTAGCGTAACCCAGGAACAACGACGTGGACATCATCTTTTAAATAAATTAAGTGCTCAAAATGATTTCCATCGACTTCAATGCACTTATTAATCCGTATTTCAGATGAATGTACACCACTGAGAAGCGTGTATGCTGGAATTTCGGCACAAGCATTTCTTATTCGCTCAATCATATTCTCACGTGTTGTTGGTGCTTGTTGGTATATTTTGTCTTTGAGTGGCCCCACAAAAAGAAATCTGGCGATGTAAGATCTGGTGATCTGGCAGGTCAATTTATCGGACCAGCTCTACCAATCCAGCGACCATTGGAATTACGAACAAATACTTCACGTTCAGTGTGCTGGGCAACTATCGTGTTGAAACCACATGTTCTGTAGCAATTCTAAGCTCAAGTGTTCAAATAATGTTGGCAGTTTATTTTCTAAAATGTCTCGGTTCATTCGACCATTCAAGTTGTTAATCGGACTGGAGTGTTGATTTTCAACACTCCAGTCCGATTAACCGTTCCATGGTTTGTTAAAGACGACTCATCGGAGAAAAATACATAGCGAAAAAATTGGGATTTTGCTGTATTTGTTCTATGAAGATCTTGGTGTAAAGCCACATGATACGGATGATACTTATATCGGTTCAAAAATTTACAAACACTGGTATGGGATAACCCGGATTCGCTAGCTATTTTTCGTGTACTTATATGAGGATTATAAGCTACTGCAGCCAATATATCAGTTTCATTATTTTTCTCAGTGACTGTTGCTCGACGGGTCCTTTTCTTCGGTCGAACACTTCCATCAACAGTGTGAATTCAGTAGAGATTGACCGCATTATCAAGACTACGGCCAGCTTCTCCATAAACCAGAACCATTTCAGTTTTTTCTTGTACAGTTAAATACTCCATTTTGAATTGTAATAGCCTTACGCAAACAGGTCTTATTGTTTTCGAAATAATCTTTGAACTGAATCGATATTTTTAATACAAAAAAAATCATTTATTTGAAAGCAAATTTAGTCGTATGTTCCCATGCAAAATCATCGCAGAATCGTATTCATAATGTTCTCAGAAATCGAAAAAAATGTTTCAAGGAAATCCTATGTACTTTTAGCCGTAGAATCCGAATCTGCAATAAAAAATAGGGGTTCCTATTTTAGTTTTAAAGTTGCCCCCCACCCCCTTACAAGGCGGGGCGGGGGTCCTAATTTTAGCACTAAAGTATTTCCCTCCCAGAATGATTTAATTTTGATAATGGCCATTTGTATCGTAGAGGGCTTACTTTCAGAGATATTTGAAACTTTCAGCTTAAAAAGAACACCCGGTATGTTACCCTTCATAAAAACAACGAATAGCACCCTCCAATAAACCTTTGATGGCGAGTTTATACGTTTCTATCTTGCTGCAAAATTATCTGCAAAGCAGGGTGAAGTTAGCCGCTTTTTATTCTAGTATGTTGGTACATGGCTTTTTGCTCAATTTGCGGTTGTCAAAAATGATGTCACTTTGACATAATTTTGACATAATTTTGACATAATTTTGACATTATTTTGACCTAATTTTGACATAATGTAAATAAATTGATGTTATTTGCAAAGCAAGTATGATGATAATATATCACATAAAATACTACTGTTGGTAATTTCTTTGCATAAAATTTTGATTCTTGAAATCATTCAAGAGGGAATTGTACACACTGTAATATCACAACCAAACTCACTCTAAATACATCATTGTATGTATGTGCGTATCTTGTAAGGATGCACCAGAAGAAGGTTATAATAATCAAGAATTAAGACTATATTAGAAAACCAAACGACCTTAACCGAAATAAAAGTATAAAAGTACATATAAATAAAATTTTAATTAATTTAATAAATTTTATTTTATTGATCATGTATGGTTTATTGCCCATCTTACGGATTTCGGCCATATTTCTTAGCTGCTGTTGAACCAACGTGCACTCGAATACAATTAACATGCACAATGTCAATAAAGAATAGTATCAATATTCATCTAAGCACCATAGACCGACAGAAAATATTTGGAAAACAAAAAATGGAGCTGTTCCACGATCAATAAATGGTTGATAAAATTCTGGCACAACTATTGTCATCTGATTCTTGCCATATGTTTTCTCGGCTAGGCTAATTTCATTCTCATCTTCATGTCCTTTCGATTCAATATATTCGCGATACGTTTTATGAACTGGAAATTCGAGCCCTCTGAATTGCTTTTTATCTTCATCCCAGATGTATTTGGTTTTCTGGAACACAAACCAATAGATTACATCGTTCTTATCGGTTTTCAACCGCGTAGAATTCAGTTTGACCATTTCGGATGATCCATTATTAGACGTTGGTACTACCTTTGCCACCACCGCTGTTTGTGGAGTTTTCGCCTATATAATCGATACGAGCATGAATAATTAATCAATTAATTACGTTAAGAGATATTTACTTACTGTGCGACAATTTAAAAACGTATGAACGTGAACACTACAGTAACAGCATAGCGATATAATTATTTGTAAAAATGCTACCACCACAATTGTAACAATTCCGGCTTCATAATATTTTTCGACACCGAAAACATCCACAGGCTAAACCAAAGGCCATACAATACAAAAATATGTTCCCGTTCATCAATATGATTGCATTTGGTATATGCAATGTGATGTATTGGATTAATTCATCGATTCGATTATCATTTTTTATCGCTGTCATTTTAATGCATTACATTTATGTGTACTGGCCTATTAATTTATTTTATTTCTATTTATCGCTTTTAGTCTTGACAACGTCAAGAGGACAATGACATTTCGGTTTCGCCAAGATATAGCAACAAAAAAAAATTAATTGAAAAAGAGCTAAAATTGACATAATGAGTGAAAATTTGAGCATATTTTTAATTTGTAGCAGTTGCCAGCCTGCTGCACATTTTGCATCGATTTGAAATTATTTTAATTTGGAAGGGGAAATTTGTTTACGAAATGGCTTGTTTTGATTGGCTTATATATGGTCGGTGAACATTTTGCAGCAAGATAGAAACGTATAAACTCGGCATGAAACAAACTCAACTAACCACTAAAGAAATTTTCAAAATCCGGTAAAATTCTGAAAAAATTATAAAATTTGATACATTTTTACAAAATTTAAATTCGGAAAGAATTTTGAAAAATATTGTTCGCAGAAGACATTTTTTTAGATTGATAAATTTTTACGTATTTTGGGGGATTTGAGAAACTTTCTAATATTTAAAACAGAACTCGAACATTTTCTTAAAAATATCTAGTTACCTTGGAATTTCTCCTGTCCTAAAATTAAAAAAAAATAAGCGTTTAATATTCAAATTTTCCATATTCCACAAATCAAATTTTTAATTTTCTCTTCGTGTCGAAATTTTGATTTTACATAACCAAGTTTTATATTACGAGTTAAAATTCAGAATTGTAAACGTCAGATTGGATTTCGAATCACGATTATAGGTAATTCCATCTCACACCTAATTATCGTGACTCGAAATTTAGAATTTTTTTTAGAATCATGAAAATACTGACTGAAAATACTGATAAAAAATTTCGGTTTTTAATTCTCTTTGTTGAGTTTTGTTTGACTGACCCTGTAGTGCCATACACGATGGTACGGCCTATGGATTCGAACGTGGTACCTCCTGATCCAAACGTCATATAACTTTAACTTTAACCACTCGATTATCTGCTCGGTATCTTGAATTTTATCATAATCGGATAAGAAATAGCCTTGATAGTTCAATTCCATCGAGATACGCAGTTCTGTAATAAGGCCTTGAGAGAAAATAATACTAAAAAAATAACAAAAACTACATTGTTAAATTAGGTTAATTTTTCCAATTGGAAGATTTTTTTATGAAAATTGGAATTTGAAGGGTTTTAAAAATTTTGTAATTCACGCTCTCGACTACTCGGGTAGCTTAGTCGAACAGCTATATCAATTTGTTCGTGACTATTAATTTCTAATGAGCTAGAGTGAAGCAAAAATTAATTCTGATAAACTTTATTATTTAATATAGACGAATACTCGTGGACATCTCAAGGATCGGAATCAAGTCCCCTTGACCACAACTATAACAGTTGGTCTGAGCTATTGAAAATTATAGACGGGTGCCTCCGTGGACAACTCTAGAATCGTCGGCGCAATATTTACAAAACACCACAAATGCAAATTTTCAACAAAAAAAATCCAATTGGAATAAAATAAACAAAATTTGGCAGTGTATTTTTTTATTTGTATTGACTTCACTACCATTTCACATTCACTACCATCATTTTTAATGTTTGATTAAGGATTCAATATACAGATTAATAAATTTGCAAATACCTTATTATATTGAAACCTTGGTCTTCATCGTCGTGTGTATAGTTCGACACTGTTACGATCTTTCTAATTGAGACTTAAAAAAAAATGTTTTAGATAATATTTCGGTACATCTGAAAAGGGCGATTTACAGACGGTATATCCTTATTCAATTATTACCACAAAATGTATAACAACTGAAAATGACTCATTAACCGATTATATGTATATATTTTTCATGTACATACAAAAGTCAGATGTATTTTTGAAAAAATTCTTTGTAACATAATTAAGTTGCATAAAAACCAAAAATCCATATAAAAATAACTTAACACACATAACAATAAAAAAAAAAAATTCCTTCCTAGAAATTATCCTACCAAAAACCACACTGCATGTGGTGAATTTTTACATGTGTCGTCATTCCTTTTTATTATTTAAACAATTAGATTTTGGTGTTGTCGTTTTAGTTGCCTCAACTTATGTACATACATACATATAGAGCACTATATAGAGCATGTTATAGTTTTTGTGTTGTCTAGCTGGTGTACGTATATATATGGGCACAACACAACAGTCTATATTAATCGTACACACAAGTATGATATACTAAATACCACATTATTACATTTATCCGGCTGGCAATTTTTACTGTATATATACCCATATACAGGACTATATGATTTATATGTTACATATAGGGCACCGCAGCGGATATTGTTTTGTATTTATTTACACAAGAATCAGGTCTTTTTGAAAATACAAGTGAATTCTAGAAATTAGTGTTCGATCGATTTCATGGAAAAAATTAACTTTGATTGTGCGATTTTTGTTATAATAGCACCTATAATCTTATAACCTCTTAAAGTAGTTCAAAACATATTAATCAAGATATTTACTGGATGTGATAGCCTATAAGCAGAAACTTAAGCAAAAAAAATTATAAAAAATTTGTAGCAGTACCAAAAAAAAAGTACAACTCATCTTAATTTTTGTATACTGTTCACCTGTATTGCCCCCGTGGCCATCTCCTTCACGTACTTTTCCAACAAAATTAATTTGGACGGCTATTCAATGTGAACATTCAACATTTCTATTTGGATTCTAGCTCAAATTGATAGCCTGCTTTGACCAGCTATACCCAAATTTTTGAATACATAGATCCCCTTGATTATCCAAATACCGCTGACAATACAAGCGTAAAAAGATGGTCCCAAACTTTTAAAAAAATATTCATACAGTTCATCCCAAATTTTATCAGGTCATCCCAGACTCTTTGTCATAAACAAAGAATACAGTTGGTAAAAAAAAAATATTCTGGCCAATGTTTTAGCCGGTCTGGAAATCTTTCATCGTGATATCATTTGAGATTCTAAAGGCTACCTGTGAGCCAAACATGAAAAAGTTCTGACAAAGAGTCAGCGATGAGCTGAACGTATAAAATCCAGGGATGAACCAACTGTATAAATTACATATGTTTACAAAGTCTGGGATGGATTTTTTTACGCTTGTGTTGTCAAAGGTATTTTTTAAAAAATCCAGGGATACAATTCTGGGATAACTTCAAGGAGGTGATATAAGCATAAGTATCATTCAAGGTGGATGGAAAAATTAATTATTTTAAACTCTATCCCATATGATCTAATATGATGCATGGAATTTCTACATATATGATGATGGAAACCCAAATTGAAAGCCCACTTAACACAATGGCCTAGTAAACAAATTTCGGTGCAAATG
Organism: Tipula unca; assembly: GCA_951394425.1. NCBI lineage: Eukaryota > Metazoa > Arthropoda > Insecta > Diptera > Tipulidae > Tipula > Tipula unca. The sequence goes on from OX596382.1 coordinate 11,500,202, forward strand.
CAGGAACGGTTTTTTGCATTGTAAATTATTCGTGAAACTGCCCATTTTTTACGAAATTATTTAAAGTTTGGGTTACCAGAAAATAGGGTTAATAGAAAACTTCTATGATTCGTATCAGGTCATATTTGATGTGAGATCAGGTTAAAAATAATTAAAATTCCCACCCATCTTTTATTCGTATATGAACGGGTCGATATTGAAAAATTCAGGTAGGTGGCACTTTTGATTTGTCGTATAAGCAGACTTTTGGTTTCCCGTGTAAGCGAACCCAACTTTTATACGTAAGAATAGGTCCAAATTTGCCAACCAAAGATTAGCTAATATTTTAGTTATTATAGTAGCACATAAAGCACAGATCTGCCAAATTAGCTCTGTGACCAACTGTGTTCACTCAGTATCATTTACTGAACTTACGTGTTGACTACAAATTAAACAATAATTCTGCATATTGCAGCTAATATTCAAAAGGTCTGTTTAAACGGTTAACCATATTTTCGGAATGCAAAGTTTGGTTTTAACATTTATTTTATCATCGTTCATGAACCATAGTGAAATTTCCACAGTCATTATTTCCAACATGTTTAAAGCACGAAGGAATACTTTCCATTGAGGTGATCGAACACCACGGCCAAATGGCCAAACAAAGCATATAAGTTCTCTATCACTCTATCCTCCTATACCTGAAATTTAGAATACGGGCCATTCCATCCGAATAAAAGATGAGTGGGGATTTTAATTATTTTCAACCTGATCCTACATAATTTACCAGATATATGCGGCATGAAAATTTGTCCAAATATGAATTCCCGCTTACACATGGGCGGATTGTGTAGTTCTACAAAATTAATTTGAATAATATTATTCAACACAACAAAGTCTGATGTGCGGCCAATTTCAATAAAAATGTTCATATCATCCAATTGTATATTGAATGGATGTAAATAAGATTATAACCAAGTTTTCAGATAGAGTTCTGGAACGGAACCAACCTGTTTCTTAACCGTTTATAATAATTCATTCGTTGTATTGGATGTAAATGGGATTCTAAAATGATGTTTAAAGTTTTTGAATGACAATGTCGAGTGAAACTACTTTGATGATTGTTTTACGTTTATGAGATCAGATGGAAAAGCAAAGGAGTTAAACAGGGATGCCCCATATCTCCCCGTTTATTTAATTTCATCCTGAATGAGGTTTTACTAACTGTGGTAGACCAATTCCCTGAGTTGAAACTAGATCAGCATGTTGAGTTGCAATTTCCTCGCATACTCACCTATGCAGATGACATTATACTCATCGCACGAGACATCAGAGCATTAGAACCCATTCTGGATGAATTACTAGGTGCTTTAAATTTAGCGGGGTTAGAGTTAAACCCCCATAAATGTACCGCTCTGATCCGAGATCCCTCAGCATCATTTGTATCACCTAACAGCATAGTGTGGTCTGGTCACATTCAACAGTGTTGATACGATATTTTGGTACTTATTTAACATTCAAGTTAACTCGGCCTCTCACCATTCATACTCGGTGTCATCAGGCGCTCTGAATAACTCATCATTTGCCGAAATTCATTCATAGAAATCAAGTATCCTATGAAGCGGTTATCTCTATACTCCGTTATTTCCCCTGTGTTGACACGTGGTTTACAGACTCTGTAAACCATGTGTCAACGTCTGCTGCTCTAACCTTTGGAAACCGACGCCGGCCAAAAGAATACGATTTTTTTTTTAAAGAAACTACTCTAGTTCTGTCCATACTATCCTCGCTTACGTAAAATCAAGGACATCTTATATGGTTAGACTATTACCAAAAGAATCAAGGTACACGAATTAATTATTGGGGACACATCCATCGTAGGAAACCCACCCACGTTCTTAGAGTTGCGTCCTCCTACATTGTCAGACCCAAAAAGTTGGGATGCCCCTGTTACACCCGGAATGACTAAGATGAATGAATGGGAGACATTGCTCCCGCTACGTACTGAATTAAACCAAGCAGCCAATGAAATATATGCACTTGATGAATCGGACTCTAGTGAGTCACTTGATGAAGAAACCGAGGAAGGGCTTATAATAGTCGAATAGCCCAACCTTCCAAATCCTTGACACAGCTAATCCTAAACCATCCGAGTGCAACCACCCCAATACTAATTCAATTTAATTCATGAGCCGTTCTCCCGCCCCATCCCATCCCTGGCTCGCCATTGGGTATCATGCCATGCCCGTGGCCGATGCCGGATGTACGCCCATTCACCAACCAATACAACTTCCACTACATCTAAACAAAATACCACTTCATTCATTAAAACGGTTGCGTTAAAATAAGCCGTTCGTCCGACTACCAACAGGGTTGGTGCAATACGTTACAATGGGTGGCCCTGAGGGTCTCACTTGAGACACGATAAATGTCTCACGATTAGCTATAGCTTTATTTGGCAAAAGGCGATTAGGCCTGATTTAATTGGGGTTACCCCTATACCAAAAACGCATTGGAGTCTATATTTCTTGGGTAATCGTGGAAACCGTATGATCTGTCCTACTTCCCATCACCCCCTAAATATTTCTTTACATCATAAGTTTACCATATACCACAAGGGAAACTGCTACAGATTTGCGTATCAAGATATAGCAGTTTATCGCAGTTAGGTTATTATAACTAGATGGCACCACTAAGCAAATAAACGCAATGTTACCATTTTTTTAAATGAATTTTTGAAAAATAATGTAAATAAATCCAAAGAAAAAATAATTAAATAAACAAAATCCGGCTGAAATAACTTCGAAATAACAGGTAACGTAAAAATTCGTAAAACGTAAAACTTTATTAATTTTGGTCGATAACATGAAGTCACGCGAGTTTACTATGGAAACTTGTGCAGTAATCTCCCCTATAGTATTATAAGTTACTTGACAAACAGGTATAAATATCTTGAAAAATTAGTAATATATATTATCCACAAACTTGACATAACTCCATTACGTTTGACGTATTCCGATTCGTCTTCTTTACCATTTCTTTCCATTGGGTTGGTATTGCAGTCCATATATTTTTCGTTCAATAAAATATGGTGGTGAATATGATGGTTTGCGTCTCTGCTGATATACGCAACTGTGTATATTTTATTGTTGTTGTTTTTTCACTTATATTTCTTATTTAACAGTTTAAATTCTGACACTACACCTTTATTTTAAAACCAACCACACTGCTTTAAGCCGTCTAGCACTATTAAAATATATTATTTTATATAATTGATATCAAAACCGCACATCTGATCGATATGACAGTTTTGATCATTCCAATAATGGAACTCTCGAACTGAATAACTTAAAATTGATACATTCATATACCATTCAGAAAATACTGTTTTAACAGAGATCAATATTTATAAATATCGAAATACCTACTTGGCCTGGCAGGTTACCAATTTACCATCAACTTTAATTTTCATCACTCAATCGAATCGTTTTTATTCTAAATTTTCTGAACATTTTCAAGAGATCCACTGTTATTTTAGACAGAGTACATTTTCAGGAGAACGTGGTTACACAAAAAATTCCTAGAATCGCAATATAAACTCGGGTTAAATAAAAAACCGACGACCACCAAAAAATAAAAAAGTATATGGAACCACAAATTTGGGTTTCAGTTATGGAGTTATCTACATATGTATATAGATACACACGTTGTTTGTATTGTTTACAATTAATCCAGGAAAAAAAAATTAACCGCCTTTTTGTCGTGTATATATACAATCCTTAAAAACATTGTTTTATGCGTTTATTGAAATTTAATTTTCATATAATATTCCAAAAATCATATAAAATTTTATAATCCTTAAAAAAAAAAAATATGTTAACCGCTTTAGAAAGGATACAATATCCTTTTTTTTATACGTACACAAACCTTTTGAAGTCATATAATATTATAAAAGGTTTGTGTGTATCATAAAAAGTCCTGAGTTAAATAAACCGTTTTTAAGGAGTGAAAATTATAGAATATGACAACAACAAATATAGCAAGCAAAACTCCTTCGTCCCGAAAATATAAAAAGGAATTTATAATCGGCGGATTTTTTAAAAATATTTTCTTTGCAAATTACCTGAACCGGTACACACGAAATAATGTTATACTGGCAAATTTTTTTTATGGTATTGCCATTAAATCCGCCCATTTTTGCGGAATACTGGTGGTGATGACTATATATGCGGGTAAAAAAAGGTTTTTGTCATTGGCAAAATTATATAGCCGTGCGGGGTTAAAACTGTTAAATGAACACTTTTTTTTTGTATCCTTTTGTTTTTTTAGCCTTTTTTTGTATTTTGGTCTGCGTATATATCCTTTTTATCTTAGAGTATACAATGAGGAGAGTTTTAATTTTTTCTGAATATTAGCACACAATTAGCTAATTGGTTAAGTAAAGTCAAAGGCAAAATATACAGAAATCGGTTGTTTGGAATTGTTTTATTAATTTATTATGATGTTTCGGGAAAATTTAATTTTTTATTATTAATAAAAACAAATCATTTTGGAGGAGATGCGATTTTTGTTTTTTGACTGTGATAAATATTTGGTCGATAGATTAATATCCCTGGTGTTATTGCTATGTTTTTCGTTTGTTGATTCGTTAATAGACCGAAAGGCAAATAGTTATCAGTGTTGGTGATGCTCAGCAACGTTCAATTTCATTCATTATACACATACAAAGTAGCTTTAGATTGAAACATTTCGATGGAAATTACAATTAGTTGTGGTAACAGCAAATTAGTTTGTAGAACCTAAATATTTTGTTAATTTGGCTGGAGAGTTTTTCCTATGGGCAAACTAAATCCGAGTTTAGAGAATAGCTGAATGGGATACAGGTATTCTGCGATGTGCTACGTAAGATGTCTCAATTTTAATAAGGAAGATTTTTCTGCTACCTACTTTCGGCTTTTTTTTAATTTCGACAATCTTTTATAGTAAATTGACCATATGTGGAACATAATTTACAAAGGGAATACTTATACTGTTAGACATTTTCAAATCACAGAATCTTTTGCTGTTCTTTCTTTCTTACATAAATTTAAGTACACCAATACCCCATTTTGCGCTGTTCAGTCAGTTTTTTTTCACTCGATTTTTACTTAAACGATCTCGTAAGAGGGACAAGTTGGCGTTCATAAGAAAAAATGTAGGCCCCACCGACTGTGCGAACTATTTATGAACTGGACGCTGAAAAAATTAAAGCTGCTGTGGGTGCCTCATCAAGTTCTGGTTCTAAAACATTAACTGGGATCAGAAATCCTTTGTCCTGAAATTGAAATTTTTACTTACCAATTTGATTGAAATTCAAACTAAATGAAAAATGCTTTAAAGTCAAACCATTTTATAAGCAAAAGCTAAAAGCTTATATCAAGACTATGGGCTAAAAATTTAACGTGCAATGAAAACGCTTCCAGTTGGGCTGTGTTCAAATTCGAAAAATTCGGAGCAAGTCGATGGTTTCAACGGTTCAAAACATTGTTCTGGAAGCGACTACCAACTAGGACTTTTATTTCAAAGATTGCAAAAACGATCTTCCGGTTTATTGGCGAGCGAAGAAAAAAGCATGGATGACAACTACTTTATTCGATGATTAGGCTAAAAACTGCTGCATTCCAGAGATAAAAAGGTATTGTATGAAGGAAAATCTAAATTTGAATGCCTTAGTATTGCTCGATAATGCTCCCGGTCATCCGATTTATATCAATGATATATCAGACAAAGTGAAATTCGTATTTATGCCACCGAATATAACCTCCTTAATACAACCAATGGATCAAGGCGTAATTTCCACGTTCAAAAGTTATTATTTAAAGCGAGCATTCAAACAACTTCTTCTCTTCTTGGAATGAAGTAAGGCCGGATTGTCGGAATAAGAATGCACCAGAAATGGATATATTGATGAAAGTTACAATGTTTGTTATAAGATGTGGCTGAATTGGCTTGTGCTGCGAATTTCGCAGGCATGGAAATTACGGACATCGATAAAATAATTTAAAGCCCCGAAGAAATGTCGAATGAGGGTTTGATTGAACTGCCGGAAATGAAGATTGTTGTAAATGCAAATGACGAGAAAGATAGTGTAGAGGTAGTGGCAGAGGAACAGTTGCCATAGAGGAATTTTCCATACCATTTCCATACGTTTTGCGTCGTTTCACTTTGAGTGCAATTTTTCCAGAACTAAACACCAACGCAAACTGAGGTATTGGTGTACATATAATTCAACCTATTATGCTAATTTCAGCCCCATCTGAGTAAGGACGAATGTGCCGATTTTAAATGCACAGCAAAAGAGCGTGTACGACGCATTGATGGAGACAGTTGGTGAATGAAACGGCGGAACATTCTTCCTCGATATTCCCTGTGGAACAGGCAAAACCTTTCTGATTTCATTACTTTGCGATGATTCCGCTGGCCAGATTTTCATCAAACACTACCTGCCATCCCGAGATCGACAGCTGCAGATGGGCTCAACGCATGTCTGAAATCATCGAGGTTTTTGCGCTATATATGAAAAAGTTGACGTTGACCACGAACATGATAGCCGCGTTACAAAACCACTCATCAACTGCTGAATTTTCCAAACAACTGTTGGCGCTTGGCAATGGACAAATTTCTGTTGATGTTTCGACCGGATTGATTTCGTTTCCCTTGATTTTTTGCATGTTCGTCGAAGGAAGAGATTATCACGAAATTGTTTCCGGATATCCGCCAAAATTATATGAATCACGATTGGCTTAGCGAACGAGCAATTTTGGCAGCGAAGAACAAGGATGAAGACAAATTAGTCTGAATTACATGATTCAAAACCAAATCGCTGGGGAAATCCATTGTTTCAAATCCGTTGACTGTGTGACCAATCAAGACGAGGCAACCAACTATCAGACCGATTTTTTTGAATGTGCTTGAGTTGCATAACTTGAAGCTCAATGTCGGATCTGTGATAATCATATGCTGCCCAATCTGAACCATCCGAAATTGTGTAACGGAACACGATTAGCTGTGAAGAAACTAATAAACAACGTGATTCAACAGACGATCATCAATGGCAAATTCAAAGGAGGGGAGGTTCTAATTCCGCGCATTCAGCTACCCGTTCGTTTGGCTTTCGCTTTATCGTTTAGCAAAAAATGTTTCAAATCTTATATGTTTTGCAAATTCTGTTTAAATGCTCTGTAGTGAAATCATAATTGAAACAGTGAACAAATCAGCAACAATTTTTATTTTAAAAATTCTCGCTCGAATTTAAACAAATTTAACACATTCTGAATGATTTAAACCGAATTTCTATATTTCTCGATTTTAAAAAATATTTCACATTTCATAATTTAACGATATTTTAATTTTGAATTAAAACTAAAAATTTGCAATTCTGAATTTCTTTAATTTTTGAAAATATATCAGATTTTTCATTGATCTTAGTAAGTATTTAGAATTCTAATCTTTTTTTTTTATTCTGATCAAATGCTCAAAAGTTTAAAAATTCTGAAAAAAATTTCTCAAATTTTGCGAATAATTTTAAAAATTATATTTAAAACGACGGTCTAATAATGATTTATTCAAGAATTTTTAAAATTTAAATAATTTTATCATATTCTGAACGATTTTTTCCTCAAATTCTGAAAATTTTATCGATCTCCGAATTTTGAAATTTTTTTAATTTTCGAATTATAATTCAGGTTTGAAATAATTAAGTTCAATATTTAATTCTGAAGTGTTTGGAAATATGCAAATTTTGTAAATTTTCAAGTCGTATCCTGAAATTTCTTCAAATTGTGAAAATCAATCAAATTTTAAAATGTCTCTAATTAATTTTTAAATTTGAGCAAATTCATTTTATCAGAATGTTTTTGCTCTGTAATTGTTTGATAAATTCTTAAATTTTTCAAACAATTTTATCCAATCGTCAATTAATCATAGGATATAACGAATTGAGATATAGACTATAGTGAACTATTTCCAAATCGAATAGAATTTTTTGAAGAATCATTTATTTTAAATAAAAATGTATTCTTGAATTTCAAATTTTTGAATATTAAACTAAAAGAACTATTCATAATTTTAAACTACAATTTGTATCTAAATATTTGCAAATACTTAATTCTAAATATTTCAGATCACGCTTTAAAACTCCATAAACAAAATGCAAACTCTAAAATTAGAAATTCGTTACGTAAAATTCTAAGCAACATTAAAAAATTGAACAAATTATAAATTCATGTTTTGCGAATTAAAATGCTTTATCATTAAATTCGACAATATTCATAAATTTGTATAATTTACGTAAGGTTCAAGATTTCAAATTATAAAATTTAAAATTAAAATCCTAGCGCGTAAATTTTAAAATGAATCTGAAATATTGTTGACCTCGCTTATATGTTTTCCAAAATTTTTCATTATCAATTTGTTTGTTTACTGTGCGTTGCTTTGAGCGTACATTTTATGACTGCACTTATTGGACTTTGTATAGGCAAGTGGCTTATAAATGTTCGAGCTAGTAAAATTCTGAACATTTTCGAATCGATTTGACCCCAATTTGTATAAATTTCGATTTTAAAATTTCACAATTTAACAGTATTTTAATTTTGAATAAATAATAAAAAATTAAAAAATAAATTAAATTAGTAAATTCTTAATTTTTTGAAACTATGTAAAATTCTGAAAGTTTTCAAATCAAATTCTGAAATTTCTTCAATTTTTAAAAACACATCATGTTGTTTTATCTATCTTAGTGAATATTTCAGATTTTAAATGTTTGTTTATGCTGGTCAGTAGTTATAAATTCTGAAATTAAATTTTCAAATTTTACGGATAATTTTTAAAAATTATACTTAAAATGGTAATTTATTCAAGAAATTTTAAAATTTAAATAATTTTATCATATTCCGAACGGTCTATTCCTCAAATTCCGGAAACTGTATCGAATACAGAATTTTGAATCTTTACTAATTTCCAAATTACTATTTAGGTTGGAAACAATAAATAACGAATTATAAAATTTCAAAATTTCAAATTTAAATTTCAAATAATTTATATTCAAATTTTATAGATAAATCAAATTTAATCTTAAAAATTTCCGATTCGCAGAACTCCTAATTCCAAGAATTTAATGTATTAGTTAAATTTTAAATATATATTTCCGAAATTTGTACATATTGCTTTTATATAATTTTATATTTATTGCTCTGATACTCGTGGACCCAGAATACTCTTGAACTGTTTAATCTTAATAGGTATATAGGTGTGTTGCTTTGAAAAAAGAAGTTTCTTCAAATTTGAAAATTTAGCAAATCTTTCATTAATAAATGTTTCGAATTTTAAAGATTTTTGCAAATTCTAATCAAATGTGCTGTAATGAATTTAAGTTTAAACCGTTAATAATTATTTAGGATTTTCTTAAATTTGAGCAATTTTATCACAATCTAAACAATTTCTAAATTTTTGGATCGTAAAAAATATTTTTAGTTTTAATTTGAAATTTTTAAATTATTTTAATTTAAAAATTAAATTCTAAATTTTCGAATCTAATTTTGAAGTTTATTAAATTTTTAAATTTTTTTTCAATTTTTCATCGATCTAAGTAAATATTTTAAATTCTTAAGTTTTGTTTATTTTGATCAAATTGTCATCAGTAGTTTAAAAATTCTGAAATTAAATTTAGAAATTTTACAAATAATTTAAAAAAATAATGTTTAAAATGATGCTCAAATAATAGTGATTTATTTAAGATTTTAAAATTATATGATAATCCGAATTTTCCTCAAATTCTGAAAATTGTATCGAATACCGGATTTTCAATTATATCAATTTCCTAATTTCAACAAATATTATCAAAATTCAGGTTGCATAAAATCAAGTGAAATATTTAGTTATACAGTTTTTGGAACTATATCCTGAAGTTTATTCAAATTGTGAAAATCAATCAAATTTTTAAATTTCTCCAATTCTAAAATTTTTGCAAATTCATTTTATCAGAATTTTTCTACTCTGTAGTATTTTAATAAATTCTGAAATTAAATTCTAAAACTAATGGCATTTTTTGAATAGTCATGAGAAGATCTAGGCTTGCGAATGCCTAACGTATACCTAACATTTTTCGTGATTTACAAATGTTTGGGTGTTAAATTAAAAGAATTACTGTTAATTTGAAAGTACAAATTTGTATAAGTCTTTCAATAAGAATTTTAGAGCATAAAGTAGCTATTTTAAAAGTGCCACTATAAGGTTGTTATAAAAATAAACATTAACAGTTTGACCATTTAGTAAAATCAGATTCAATTCCGCTTCAAAATCGTATTCAAAACGGTGCACCAGTAAATGCAACATTTCGTAAAATTCCATTATTTTTGGTAGGCAAAATCGCTCATCAAAGCCCATTTTTTAAAAACTACATTTTAGTCCACTTTTTAGTTCAGTAGCAAACAAACATCCAAACAACAACACGTGCTCGTTCAGATCGTTCAACCGAAAATATTGCTGTTTCAGAAAAACCACGTTTATCGATTTCACGACGTACATGGATAATTTGCAGATTGGATCAATGAACAAGGTGATAGTTTTTAAAATTAAATTTTTTTTTCTAATGAAAAGCACATTTCCATTTGCCCGATTACGTCACATAAACAAAATTGTCGCATTTGGGCTTCTGAAAATCTAAAAGCAGTTGTTGATTAGCCATTGAATTCTTCTTGTGTTACTGTATCGTGCACTCTATGGGCCGGTAAATTCGTACTTGTTTGAACTTTTTAGCATAAGTGGATATGAAATATCCAAGATGAAAATCTGTGGTGAAGCCAGACAATGTAGAACACAATGGCCTAACAAAAAAATACCAAGCTAAGTGCAATCACGGCCAAATTCATGAAAAATTATTCCACAGATTGCCCACTTCTTACGAAATTCGTATAATTTTTCGGACTTTTTACATATTTGGATATGAAATATCCAAAATAAAAATCTGTTGTGCTGCCAAAAAATTGAGAACACAATGGCCTAGCAAAAACCTACAAACCCAGTGCGATCACGGCCAGTTGCATAAAAAATTATTCCACAGACTGCCCACTTCTTACGAAATTCGTATAATTCTTCGGACTTTTTACATATTTGGATATGAAATATCCAAGATAAAATCTGTTGTGAGGCCAGAAAATGTAGAACACAATGGCCTAATAAAAAATATCAAGCCCAGTGCAATCACGGCCAATTTCATGGAAAATTATTCCACGGACTACCCACTTCTTACGAACTCCATTCTTCTTCGGACTTTTTTACATATTTGGATATGAAATGTCCAAGATAAAAATCTGTTATGCGACCAGAAAATGGAAAACACAATGTAGCCAAAATAGAAAGCCAAGTGCGGTTACGGCCACTTTCATGAAAAATTATTCCATAAACTGCCCACTTCTTACGAAATTCGTACTTTTTCAAATTGTTTTCCATATTTGGATATGAAATATTCAAGTTAAAAATTTAGAAACAATTTAAACACTTATTTCAAAATTCAAAATTACCAATTATAAAATTTTAAAATTTTAGAATTTTAATTTCAAATTATTAATTAGTTTTGTGGAATTCTGTATAGATTAAATAAAATTAATTTTATATATGTTTCAGATTCAAAACTCCTACTTCCAGAAAATTTTTGAATCTGGAAGTATTGGATTTTAATGAATTGGTTAAATTTTAAATATATTTCCAAAATTTTTAGTAATGTCAACCTCGCTTAATGAGCATAATTCGTTCCAGAATCTCTCTCGTAAAGCGAAACACTCGTTAAGCGAAACAAAGTTTCCTATATAAATTTTCATGATGATTTTCATCATGATTTTTTTTACGATTCGGGACTTTCCCTCGTTATGTGAAACGTCGCTCGTTAAACGAGACGTTTTTTCACAATTTTTTTTGCTCGTAATGCGAATTACTCGTTATGAGAGGTGCTCGTTAAGCGAGGTTCCACATGAATCTGAATCATTGTTGACCTCGTTTAAATGCTTTCCAAATTTCCAATAACAGTTTGTTTGTTTACTGTGCGATGCTTTGAGCGTTAAGGATCTGTAAAATATCATAAGTAAATAATAACTAAAATTGCTTCGTCAATATATATGATTGTGCTAACCACTTCAATTCCAACCATAATACACATACAAACACACATAATTCTAATGAAAAATTGTGTGTGTATATATACGGATTTTCCCTTTTCATCTGTGAAAAAAATCACAAAGAAAAAATGTGTGGTAAATAAACGTGGCCTTATAAATTTGGTCGACCAAAAATATTGGCAAAAAAAAACGGTTTAAAACAGGCAAAGCATATACAAATCTCACCCCTTCGATACTCGCTTCTCCCGAACAAATATTTTTTTTTTTCAATATTATATCAAAATAAAGATGAGGGTTTCAAAAAAAAATAAAAATAAAAAAAAGTTGTGCTCTGCTTTAAGCCACCAAGCCCACAAAATCCTTGTCATAATAATAAAGAACGAATATATTTTTTTTTTGGTTCCAAAATATTTCTCATATATGCGTGTTTGTTTGTTTAGCTCGATGTTAATACATCGACAAATTTATATATGTATATGTATATATGTATATAGAAAATCCCCGACAGTTCTTTTGTGTGATTTGTCACAAATGTGGAAAATGTGTTTTTCGCTCGTTCGGCGGCGAGGGAGAAAAAGGGGTGAACATTTTTCTTGTTACAAATCATTTTAAATCACCATCCAAAAAATAAAATCGTTTTTGGAATGTGTAGAACAATGTGTTCGGGTTTGGATTATATGTTAGGCGTGTGTACGTTCGTTCGCCCAACAAAATATCCTTATTACAAATTACACGCTTCTAAACGTGATCTTCAGGGAAAAAACATATAATAAAACGAATTCCTTTTAAATTTCCGAAATGCACTCAACTCTCGTGGCCTGCCAGCATGAATCGTTGATTATATATATATAGGCATTCTGTACGGTATTTGGACTTCATAGAAATCGTAAAATTTGTGTACAAAACAAAACTTTATATCCTTTTTTTTTTATTACCATTTATCCATCTTCCTAAGAAGCAATATATTTCCACGCGACATAAAATGTATGCGTACATATAGTATCTCGTCAAAGTATTTTTACGACAGCCATATACACAATATTTAGTTTTAGGTCAATATTTATTATATCATTTATGATTATGAAAGTAGTAAATAGTAAATATAGTTATGTACTCGTATAAGAGAAAATAGTGAAAATGTGTATGCGTATATATGTACATAGAAAGGACACACCACCGGAATAATATTTTATGGAACCGTTTTTTTTGTGCAGCTACCGAAAAAGCATATTGTAAAAATGTTGTAAAATTTCTTCGTTAAACCAAATCAACCGAAATTTTTTTATAGATGCGTGTATCCATTTTATAGTTCTGATAGTTTTAACGAAATTATTATTGGTGGATTTTGGTTGCGGGATTTTTTTATGCTGTGTATATATACTTGGAAATGTTTGTGCGAGATATATGAATTTATTTTATAATTTATGGATGGGAATAAATCAAATTGGCTGATTTTAGGCATCTACCATATACGCAAAGCTGACAAAGCCTTATATCACCCCGTATGTCTGTGACGTTTTATAAAATTGAAAAGTACTTTTTATCGATTTTTGTGAAATTGCTACAGAGCATTTGATGAGAATTTTGAAAACAAATAATAGAATTCATGACATTAATTTGTTGAGATTAATCAATCTTATATATATTTTTAAAACCTTAAAGAACTTCAGAATTCGATTGGAAATATATCAAAATCCGGCATTCGGTAAAATTTTCCGAAATCGTGTGTAATCGTGTTCGGTGATCTGTCGCTGACCCGGTGTAGTTGAAATAACTTGGATGATTTGATGACATTTATTGGATGATTTGATGACATTTGTGTATCATCTGTTTCAGACTTATGTATTACTGTGACTTAAGATATCTGCCCTTAAATAAGTGTAGCGAAAGCATTAGTTTTTTTGTATCGGGTTTTTCGTATATCTCGAATTAGTTGGTCTATTTAGATTTCTTATTGTTTTCTACAATTATAATTGTAACCCGATAAACAACCTCAAACATTTGATATAATAAATTTTATTAAGCCATACAATAGTGCCGAAATTAATAGTTACGTAAAGTGGTTTATGCAAAAATGGGAATAAAACAGCATTGTCCGAGTTATTAACATTTCTGAGAACTTTTTTCCCGGAATTACCGATGGACTATAGAGCTTTATTGCAAACGCCACGTAACCTAGAGAACCTAGAATTTTTTTTCGTTTTTCCTGGAGAATATATTCATATCGGGTTGAAGAATAACTTAAGAAGAATTTTAATGCACCAGAATTCTAGTATTAAATTATTACCGAAAATTGTAACTTAGATTTAAATGTGGATGAGCTTCCTGTTTTAGTGATAATACGGAAAACTCGTTTTGGCTGATTTTAAGACATATTTTAAACAACGGTTTAAGCGTCGTGTTTCTAATTGGAATTTATCATGGTCCCAAAAAGCGAAGTAATTTTGCAGAGTTTTTAAATACATTTATTTTCGAAATGATACAAATCAATGACAGCTACTATTATAATGAACAAAATATACTAATTAAAATTCGGGTGATAACATATGAAGCTCCTGCCAGAGCAAGTGTCTGCTGTGTTAAACAATATAACGCATTTGCAGGTTGCCCAAAATGAGATATTAGAGGCAAATTTGATAAAACTTACCATAGGATGTGTTTTAACGATTTATCCATTGCATCTCTTCGTACAGATTCGACGTTCGCGCAAAGAATTGATGCAGATCATCACATTTTAGATTCTCCTCTTGAGGACTTAGGTGTTACTTACAAGCGAACTTACAATTTTTTTTCTGTTCTATGGGCCATTTGTATTGAAAAATTCGTTGCCACAAAATTTGATAAAATTTTATAATAATTCTATGCTACTACAAGTCGCGATATAAATTCTATGCTACAGGCCAAGATTGGTGCCTCAAATATAATTCGTTTGATATGGTAAATCATAACGTGCATATGCTGAGGCACCGTGCAATAGAAGTGAAGGTTTTCAATGGATCTTTGGATACGTTTTCTGGGTTTTGTTTCGAATCATATATGAATCCATTAAAAGAATTGTTGGCGGGACATAAACATCCTTTGACGGAGTTTGCAAATAGGCTGCTCGAAATGAATAGTTCAATACTTCAAAGCTAAACCACGCTTCGGACCTCAAACTAAACAAACCGTCTGATGAAACAGAAACTATATTTTCAGAGGTGATATATTTTGGATATAAGTTGAATAATAATGAGAGGAACAAATACGTCGTAAGTAAAGAAACGAAAATTTACAAAATAATCCATTTTGTTAAAGAAGAAGACCAAATTTTCGTTTTCGTCAAACAATCCATATATTGGGTGACTTTTACAAATATCCAATAAATTCGAAACTTTGTACATATCAGCGCCAAAATATTACATTAAATGTGGAAAAGTTAAATATTAATCAATTGGACCCAAAATTATTCGCAATGGTTGATAGCGAAAGCCCATCACTAAAAAATCAACATCCGATACAGAGAAATATGGCGATCAGCAAAAAACAGAAAAAATGAATTTAAGTTCCGGCGTATATTCTAACGATTATAACAATATAATAGATCAGGTGCGGGACGACGAAATCTTTAATAATATCAAATAATGATTTCAAAACTTTGGAGAATCAGCCAAATCGCGAAGATTTGGTAGTGGATACACCACCAACTTGCATGACTACGGATAACTCAAAAGAAAATGAAATAACGACTGAGCAACCAATCGGCAATGTTATATGCATTCAATACGATTCATTTCAAAAAATATGGCAAGATTTGGCCGAATTAAAACAGGGACAGTTAAATTCAGAATTGGTGGTCTTAAAAATTGATCAAATCCACTCTATACCGAAATATAGTGGAACAAAATTGCCAATTGGATATCCAACTTTGCACCCCGGAAGATATTGATGCGGCGGCGGATGATTTAACACATATATTGGAAATAGCAGCAAAAGAGGCTACCCCTGATATTCACATCTCTGACAAAGTTAATAAGCCTTCACCTAATATACTGCAGTTAATCCAAGAGAACCGGACAATACGCCGGCTATGACAGCAGCAAAAATCTCCATTGAATAGGGCTATTAAAGCCCTTAAACCAGCATTGAGAGACGAAAAAGACTCAGGAATCCAGAGGGACCTTACTGAACTCTCGGCGACCGAGAAGACAGATTATTCACTATGGAAGGCAACAAAAAAACTAAAGAGGCCAACATTATCGAATCCACCAATTAGGCAACCAGATGGACATTGGGCCAGAAGTGACGTAGAAAAGGCTACTGCTTTCTCTAACCACTTGAAAAAAGTATTCACACCAAACGAAAAAACTGGCAACAGTGAATTACCAAAGTTTACGGAGGATCCTCTGAAACCAATTCCTTTAAAATTTAAGTGGAAAAAAGTTAAAAATACCATTAAAAATTGTATAAACCCAAAGAAAGCTCCAGGACACGATTTTATTACCGGAAAAATGATCAGAGAATTACCTGATAAATGCATGAAACTCATAACTTATATCTTTAATGCGATTATGAGATGTGGGTATTTCCCTTAAAAATGGAAAATATCGCAAATTACAATGATTCCAAAGCCTGGAAAAGACGAAACACAAGTCGCATCGTACAGGCCAATAAGTATACTTCCGATGATTTCTAAACTTTTTGAAAAAATGGTATTACAAAAATTAAAACCAATATTATCTGAAGGACAGATTATACCAGACCACCAATTTGGGTTTCGAGACCAACATGGCACGGTAGAGCAGGTGCACAGAGTTGTTAACACAATTAAATTTGCATTAGAGGAAAAGAAATATTGTTCGGCAGTTTTCCTAGACATTGCGCAAGCTTTCGACAAAGTATGGCATGAGGGCCTTATATATAAAATTAAAACTCATCTGCCAAAAAAGTTTCATGCAGTCCTTGAAAGCTACTTGTTTCAAAGAAAATACCAGGTTAAAGACAATTCAGCCATTACTGAACTAAATGATATAAACGCAGGAGTTCCACAAGGCAGCGTACTGGGGCCAGTATTGTATTTGCTGTATACTGCCGATCTAGAAATAACTGATAAGGTTGTCACATCAACATTTGCAGATGACACTGCTGTCATGTTTTCACACAAAAATCCTCAAACTGCGTCAAGAGAATTGCAAGATCACTTATACAAAATTGAGAATTGGCAAAGAACGTGGCGGATAAAAGCGAATGAAACCAAATCAACACACATAACATTTACGTTGAATAAGCGTACATGCCCAGCGGTGAAATTAAACAATGTCAACATCCCTCAACGAACAAATGTCAAATATTTGGGTCTTCATCTTGATAGAAGATTGACATGGAGAAAACACATCGAATCAAAGCGCAACCAAATAAAAATAAAATTCTCAAAAATGTACTGGCTGATTGGAAGAAATTCAAAACTTTCCCTAGAATTCCCAAGATTCTACTATACAAAATGATCCTAATTCCTATATGGACATATGGAATTCAACTATGGGGCTGTACAAGCGCATCAAATATAGATCTTTTACAACGAACGCAATCCAAAATACTTCGCTGTATTACAAATGCTCCGTGGTATATCCGAAATTGCAACATCCATCGAGACCTTGGGATTAAAACGGTCAAAGATATGATCCAAGCACACAGTTTGAAGTACCTTTCGAAACTGGAAACTCACCCCAATGAATTAGCAAGACAACTATTAAGGCAACCGAAATATAGACGGCTTCGCAGAGTAGATCCACTAGATCTAATGTATTGATAAATTTAATTTAATTACATATTTAAGCTAACACACATTATTAATTAATATTTCTGCATACTAATAATAAGTATTTAACATAGGTTAAGGACTTAGGAAATAATTATTTTAGATTGTAAGCTTTGCACACTTCTTGTTACTTTCGTATAAAGAAAGATTCAAGAATAAAGCCATTGGGAGTTTTAAAAAAAAAAAAAAAAAAAAAAATCCACTCAAATTTGGAAAAGATAACGGCACAAAATGAAAGAATATAACGGCACAAAAGCTTCATAATCTTTTGCTCCTGCAATAAATATTGATTCCAAAACCAAATTAGATGAGCGGCAAATACAATTACAGGAAAAGGATTACAAATAAAATATGGTAAGATATCTTCTTTCGAATGTACCATTATAAATTTTGTTTTTGTCCAACTTGTCTTGATCATCCCTGATGTTCTATGCCCTGACTCATTCTGACATTTCATCATGCAAGTCTTTTGGCTTACCGTGCTTTTAAATTATACCTTATTGATTTTATTTCTTCTGATTTTCAGGCTTACGCGAATACCCTGCAGTATGCCTCAAAGTCCGAATCTCTAGACGAATAACCGACTTGTGGTTTATCGGGTAATCTGTTGTTTCTGTTGGCGAGAGCATATCTTAATTTCGTTTTCCGTGTGTTGCACTAAGTTTATTTAATTCGGTTTTTGCTTTTACTTTACATTCACATCTTGACTTGCAACACAATTATTTTTGCCACAATCACAAAAAATGTCGGTTTTTTCCACATAAGAAAAATAAATTGATGATATCAGCTTTCCACATACATAAAAATTTTTTATGTTCAAATTTTAATTTCGGTTGTATTTAATACCCGGACAAACACATATACATACTTCTACATTAACAACACCCCACCGTGATTTATGGACGGTAATGGCTAAATATAATGGCTAAATTGTTGTTGTTTTTTATTATTTTGGTCTGCGCGGTTGCTGTTGATGAATTAGCTGCTTGAAATGTGTGGTTGACGCTTCAAGGCTGATTTTACGCATCTCTCAAATTTGACAAGGCCTGATATCCTTAAGTCTGTCTGTGACCTTTTATAAACTTGAAAAGTATACTTTTTTATTTTTTGTGAAATCTTGTTACAAAGCATTTGATCAGAATTTGGAAAAAAAATAGAATTCGAGATATGTGTTGTGATGAAAGAACTTCAGAAAATTTTGAGAACAACAATTTTTTTCAGGAAATTAGAAAAATATTTAAAACTCGGCATTCGCTAAAATTTTCAAAATTTCTTAAGTTAAAAAATTTCGTAAAGTTAATTTAATTTTAGAATTTGAGATATTCACTCGCGGTGTGTTTTCCTCTTCGGTGATATGTCGTTGACTCGGTGTAGTTGAAATAACTTTAACGTTTATTGGATGGTTTGATGACATTTGTGTATCATCTTTTTTAGGCTTAACATTACTGTGATTTAAGATATCTGTCTTTAAATAAGTTTGGTGAAAGTAATAGATTTTTTTTATCGTTTCTCGCCCAAATCGGTAGTTCTATATATAGGTGAACTCGAATTAGTTGGTCGAATTTGTCCACATAAGAAAGTAAAAATTAAATTATATTACTGATATCTGTCCACATATATTTAACACTTTTTTTTTAAATTTTTATTTCGGTTATGTTTTATTTAATGGCTAAATTGTTGGTGCTTTTTTATTTTGGTCTGCGCGGTTGTTTTTGACGGTGATGGTCAAAATAATTTATCTTCCTTCGAAAAATGTTTGAAATTTTTTGGAATTTTATTTCTATTTTCTCGGCCGAGTAATAATTTGATATATGCATACATATGTATAAGCTACAGATATTCAAGAGTGGATATACCGATTGGAATTACGTATAATGATGGAAAATATTTTTACACAAAACAAATTTTTAATTTTTTTTCACATTAGACGGATTTGGCAATTTGGTTAACTGAAAGCCTCATTCAATTGGTTTAGTTCGTTTATTTAGCACATTTAGGATTTGAAAATATCCTGTATTCTAATCAGACTAGTTTGGTGAGAAAAACATATGCCTATTCTCAGGAATAATTAGATTTGCATAGAAACTTTTCGTGGTCGCTTGACACTATATACACATAGGCTGCGCGCGTGTTTATATAATCTTAACCTGTTAAACCACATTCATTTCCAAAACACTTATCGTCGTTTAAAATATTCAAATTTGTTCACGTTAATGTTACCCAGAAACATTCGATAGATTACAAAAATCATATCACCAAAAACCATACACCATCGCGTTGTGTACATATAAATTTATGATGCCTTCAAGCCGGTATCAAACTTATTTTTTTTGCATAAAACCACACACGATTGTGGTAAATTATATCAACAAATATATAAAATACACACAAAATTTTGAATAGTATATGATTCTGTCGAACTTCCCATAACCACAATTTGGTCTTTACCCAAAAACAAAAATTGTTGTATGTAAAAAAAAATTTTTTTGTGGGAAACAAATTTTATCACACATTTCTGTGGATGTGTATATGTGCAAATCTTATTTTAATCTATGAAAAAAACACTATTTTTATCTTAATTTTTTATTATAAAGAACACTTGTTTCTTATGTGTGCACAGTATATAGAAAAAAACACCATGAAATTCCAGCGCGCGCGACGCGACGCGACACCTAAACAAAATATAATTTCATCATCAAGCGGATTTCAATTTTATATAAACTCAAAACATATAAGATTATATATTTATATATGTGTATATAAGATGCTATATTTAATTTTCCAATTTACAATTATCTATAGTTATGTACATATATACGCACGCGATACCATCTTTTGAATCATGGCGCGACATTAAGTCTTTTTCTTTTAATTTTCGGTGGATTTAAATTATGATAATGGATTTTCTAGTTTACTTAAATACATATATATATACAACAAACAAACTATAAAAAAATAAATAAAATTAATAAATCGACTGAGATTTAGAGAAAAAGAGTGCGAGTTATTTTTAAGAAAATCCATACATAAAGAAGGGTCTGTCGTGTACCACGCGCTTCTAATTTTCCACACCGCCCTATCGTATACTTAACCAAACAACAGCTGAGCTCAATAGAGGTAAGTAACCTCATATTTATAAAATATTTGCCTTAAGCCCGATTTCGCGCCCCCCATCGTGGTAATCCTGTTAAATTTAAATAACATTAAATTTAATCCTTTTACGCAAAATACTTGGGAACAAATAATTTTTTCGTTTCTAGAGTTTTTCTTAATAAATTATTAAAATATAAAACAATTTTGTTGGATGCGAAATCCTTTTTTACCATATATTTTCTCCTGTGGATAATGCAATAAACACGGCATGACAGCAATATATGCAAATGATATAGGATTAACCCTTTCGGTATGTTGTGGATAGGTGTAATTTTGTTTGACTTATTTAGCAGGATTACGATTAGATTTAAAAATTATGTTTTTGAAAACAATGCGCGCTCAAGGACGGTGACCGAAAGGATTAATATCTACTATACGATGTTAAGGATAATTGAGATGCGTTAAATGTACCAACAATTTTCATCTGAATAATATATGTGCGCGTATACTCTCCCCCACCATAAATATATCGATATAATCCATTAAGCATTTTTTGTTGAACAATTAAAGAAAATCTTCTTAATTTTAACGTCTATATACATATATACCATTATACCTTGTCTTCGCGTTTAATTTCCACTAATGCCTGTGTCATCGCACTCGTGAAAATTGTGTGT
Source organism: Tipula unca (assembly GCA_951394425.1). Taxonomy (NCBI): domain Eukaryota; kingdom Metazoa; phylum Arthropoda; class Insecta; order Diptera; family Tipulidae; genus Tipula; species Tipula unca. The sequence continues at coordinate 11,521,894 of OX596382.1, forward strand.
TCATTTATTTATTTGGTTTAGTCAAATTGGTTTCAACAAAAAAAAGTACTAAAACAAAAAACACAAAAAATCATCTTCTTTCTTTTAAATTTTCATTCTTATTTATCACAACAACAACAACGACGACGCTCGCACATCGAATGTAAACAAAATGTTGTGTACATATACTCATGTGAAGATGAAAATAAACAACAACAACAAGTTGACGGGAAAATACAAAAAAAATTTAATGGAATTTTATTTTGTTCCGTTTGCCCCCCCTATATCCCCTAATGCGTTATCTATCTATCATCGAGATTTGGGAAATAACAAAAAAATTGTTTTCCCTACACAGTTTTGATTCATGATTATCATCTTGAGTTAATAATTAATGAATTTGGCACACTGAACATCTGTGTGTGTGTGTGTGTGTGTGTGTGTGTGTGTGATTGTGATTTGGGAATAAAATGCGATGTCCTTTTTAGCTTTTCATATACCAATGCGAACACACATACGAATACGAAATTTAAATCTGCCTACAGTTAAATCCTTTTTTTTTTGATTTTTTGAGATTGTAATTTAACTCTTTCCAATTTTTTACGATCCTTAATCCTTTTGTTCATTAATTTTATTGTTTCAAAAACACACAGTCTTTTAGAAGAACACTAAAATCGGGTTTGGCCTAATAAATCAATAAAATGTGCGATTGAAGAAAGTATAGCTTAAAAGATAAAGGACCAAAAAAAAGGATTTTAATCCTTTCTTAAATATTCTATATACTTAAATGAAATAAAACAATAAACGGTCGAATGCCAAGGTGACTATAGTGGATGGAATACAATAATAATAAAAAAAAGGATTTAATTAGTATATACAGGAGACATCATAAAATTAATTTGAGAATATTGATAAAAATGTAATCGCTGCGGGTGACCAATGGAAAATTAGGTGTATCCTTTTTTTTTTTTGATAATCCTTTAATTTTATTTTGTAAATTTTTCTATTGTCTTAGAAGAAAATCCTGTTAAATTTAATTGGATTTGAGTCCTTTTATATATATATATACATATTTTTATGTTTTTTGTGTTGGTTACATTATAAGGATTTAATTTTTGCTTTAGTTGTTTTTAGTGATATGCACACATACATATATTTTGGTCAATGCGTTTTGTTGTTTATAAAGAATGGCACATGAATGGATTTTTGTTTGATCCTTTTGGGTGTTTTTTCATTTACACTTAAATGGCAGACAATGAATTCGTTAAACAGAGCAGGCCAATAAAAGTGTCCTAATGTTTTTATTTTTTCTATAAAGGTCTTAAAAGTGATGGTACCCGGCGTCGCCAGAAAATATCATAATCTTCAACATTTTCTACAGGGCTGGATCATAGTATGCTCCAGATCGAACTTTTTATCCAGTTTTAACAACTTTTAAATATTTATATTCAAAACGAGAATTTACGTCCGCTACTTTAAGGCTGCCAGATGTCCGGTTTTGGGAAAGACAGTCCTTCTTTAGAACAATTTGTCCTTTCCGAGCATATAATGTCCTTTCTTGTCCTAGTTTAAATCATTCCAAGGCATTTCACTTTTTAAACCGTGATATTCGAATCCCAGAAATTTAATTTTTTTTTAAGTTAAGGTTGCCTTTTATAAAAGGACGTTTCGACTTTTTGACAATTTCTTGTATTTAGAGAAGGACTATTTACAAGACTGACCAAATTATAAACAATAATAAAATGTTTACAAATATATAGAACCTTGCAGAGCCATAATGAGGCCCGGGTATTGAAAACTTAGGCAGCCTCTCAAATTTCAAAGTCTAGCAATGTTGCAAGGGACTGCCTTTCATCAGATTTTCAGAAGATTTTAATTTTTGGGGAAAACCCAATTCACCATTATTATCAATTTTTTTGAAAAATTAATTTTTATCTTAACTTTCAAAGTTAAGAAACAATGAATTCAATTTTTTTTAGTTCCCAACATGTATTTTTTTCTAGGTTGATTTACTTAAAGGTTCCGTGCCTTCAATTTTCTAGTTAAAAATATTCAAGAGGCAGCTAATATTCAAGATCTAGAGTACCTTATTGTAGAAAGTTTATTGAGTAGCTTTTAAGGTACTTAGAAAAAGATTACAGAGATTGTCACTATTTTCTGGAAGCAGAAATGGTTACAAGGAAGGACATCCTAAATATTCTAAAAATTTTTGTTAATTGAAGCAATTTACGTTTTCAGGTTCAGAAGACGATTTGCCTATTTAGGGAAAATTAGAACTTTTAAGAAATTCCTTCGTAATTTTAAGGGCCTTGAAACTGAAGTTTTTCTGGATTTCGTGAAATTTTCAATAAATGCCTTGCAACCTTCTAAAATCTCCAGTGCCCAGGCTCTGTCGGGGCACTATAAGACTCTATTGGCTTGCAAACGCTTCAGTATTTTTATAATTGAATCCTTGCAAATTGTCCTCCCCGAGACGCATCTTCCTATACTTCATGTTTTTGACATGTTCTACCATCCAGCGTCATACCCAGATATTTCGCCGTATCTGCATAGGCAACTTGTTTAGAGTTAGTGAACATACAGCCGCGGTAAATAGCTGGATGTTGACCTTTGCAATTAATGCATTTTGCAGCTGAGTTCCAATCTGATGTGCACGTACTCGTAAGGTGGTTACCAGCACATTTAACGCATCCTGCCATACGCCCACAGTATCTCTCACTATGATTGAAGCTCTGACATTTTATGCATTGGACTGTGACTTTTCTTAACTGGTTCAATTCTGCGGACTTTCATATTTTGAATTTTTTGAATATTTTCTTGTCTAACGTTAGCATGAAAAGCGGTAGCCCGCATTTTGTGACGACACTGTTACCTTTTTCATCAATTTTCCTCTCTTTTTTGATGATGAAGACTTTGCCCGTAATTGAACTACTTTAATGAGCTAATCATAGGGATTACAACACGCAACAGTTTCAGTTTGAATAAATTTCCAAAGTAGATTGGTACTTGTCTTTATCGTTAAATTTTTAATTTTCGAAAATCAAAATACCAAATCAAATTTGACGTTTACAATTTTGAATTTTAATTTGGTTTTGAAAAATTAAAAATTCTTGAGATTCAATTTTAAAATTCGATAAATTTCGTAACCGACTTTCCTAGATATACGATTTTGAAGATAAAATTTAAAATTTAAATTATTTCAATATTAAACGTTTATGAGAGCCTCCAAAAAATTTCCACATTAATTTTTTGAAATTATCTCCAATTTTTTTCAATATTCAAATTTAACAAATTTAGAGAAAACCAAGCTGTGAAATACTTGAAGGAGTTTTGGATCTTTATTTAATACTGGCCCTAGGGCAAACTACACGTATCCTGAACGTACTATTCGTCAAGTGGTTGATACATTTGAAAGTTATTATTCTTTGCATGATGTAAAAGTACCAATAAGACAAAGAGATGCAGGAAAAATATAAAATCCCGGTAGTAGATCAACCTATTTTAAACGGCATAGGACTAGCTTTTAATAAGGCAAGATTTCTGGGCGTAATCTTGGACTGTAAGCTTAGTTCGAAGCCTAACATAGTGGAAAGAGTAAACAAGGTTATATAGCCATGTACTAGAGCAGAAACGCCATCGGAAAGAGATGCGGCCTGAAGCCGGAGCTGGTATACTGACTATTCACTGCCGTAGTAAGACCTATATTTATGTATGGGTTGACCGTGTGGTGGCCAGTTCTTGAAAAAGTAAGCTACAGGAAGGGGATCGAGAACGTGCAAGGAACGGCCTGCACGGTTATAAGCGGGCGCTGAGGAACACCAACACTGGCTTTGGAGGTTATGTTTCACCTTCTCCCTGTCGATATTTATGGTAAGCAGATGACGGTGAATACGGCCACCCGACTATCAGCCCGACAAGCTCAGTGGAAATGTCTTCAAACAGGACATTCGGCGATAAATAGATCGCTAAGGAAGGAACTGGCGAATCTAGACTACGTTACACCAACACTATGTTTCGAGAAAGATTTCCAAACTACCTGCCTTTCAAGAGAATCATGGAGGAGTGGGTCATTATCGAAAACAGAAGCATTACAGTTCTTTATGGATGGCTCCAAGCTACACGGTAAAGTAAAAGCTGGAGACTTCTGTGATAAATTGAAAGTAGATATATCAGTTCGTCTTCCTGATTATTGGACGGTCAGTTTCTCTGACATCAAGGGTGGCGTTGGGTTGCCACTTGTTTCTAAATGAGATCAATGTGTGTTTTAACATGCAGAGAGTCTCTGGCCACTCGGATGTCAGCGAACGAAAGTTGGGCTAACTCTCTCACATGTAGTGTAGCAAGACATGTCTGGCCAAAGCTGGACTTCAAACGCTCAAAGACACTAATCTCTCTACGTAGCCGTGAATTAAACACGATCGTGAGGACACTCACAGGACACCACTGGCTACTTGGAGAACATGCGTGGAGGCTAGCTCTCAAAGCAAATGATTTTTGGCACTCAGAGGACATAAACTAATGGGTAGATTATTAGTGAACAGCCTCTCTGATCTCGAAAACTGTAAAATGAGAAATATATCACGCTACATAAGTAGCTCAAAATAGTTCAAATATGGGTAATAGGGAAGTAAGATCCTGTGGTATCACAATGAACCGTCACCGGTCTAATTTATACGGCGTATTTTATACGGAAAGTCTTGGATTTAAAGGCATATAAGATAAGCAAGTCCAAGAACTGAAGCCATTGGACCACCATAAGCGTCCTGAATTTGCTGATTTTGCCCTAGACAAATTGGACAAAGATGAACATTTTAACCCAAAAATTTTATTTAGTGATGAAGCTCATTTCTGGTTAAACTGCTATGTCAGCAAACAAAATTGCAGAATATGGATCTAAAACAATGTAGAAGTCCTTCATGAAAGCCCATTGCATCAAGAAAAAGTAACTATATGATGTGCTTTTCATGCTGATAGTGTCATCTGTCATCGTTCGCACGTCTACGAGCCATACAGCAAACGCTACCATCGATTTTATAAAAACAAAATTTGATAAAAAAATTACATCAAGAAATAGGGCGACGACTCAGCCTCCTAGATCTTGCAACATCAATCCATGGGATTATTTCTTGTGGGGATATTTGAAGTCACTTGTTTATGCTAATAAACGTAGATCAAAATTGGGTCGAAAGAATGCGCTATGTTATCGACGTAGTCATTAATGTCACAATTTTAATGTGATTAGACCTTTTGGCAGTGGCGGCAGAATTCCTAAAGAATCTGCTTAAGCAAAAAAATATTGATAAAATGTTTGAGTGGCTTTCCAAATGATTTGACCTCGGGACAAATAGTAAACGTAAACAATACGACCAAAGTTGATTTTCGCTTGACATATTCTTTAGGAATAGCGAGTTAAGATTCCATCCAGATGAATAATAATCATAACGATTTCTCTCGTACCCAATTTTATGAATATAAATTACACAATGTAAGCGCACAGCATTATCCACTAAACACAGCACTCAAACATTACATGCACAAAACTGTTTCGACAAAACAAAAAAATGTTTTCAATTAAATTTCAAAACTCAGTCAAACCCAGAAAACAAAGTCAATTACCACAATCAATCAAATAAATTAACGACTAAACTGACAAGTTTTTATTGTAAATGAAACATGGTGTATGTATGTACACTACAGCAAAAATTTCATCGTCATCATATCAATAACGTACATATATATATGGGAGAACTCGGTTTTAGTCAGTATTTATACGATTTAGTCTAGTCTCGAGTCGAAATCTACTCTGTACTACTTCACCAAAAACACATATGGGATGAATACGTTTTTGTTTGGAATCGAAAAAAAAGATGAATTTGATTTTTCACCATTTGGTATACAAAAAAAAAATGTAATTTCTTTTATTTATGTTGAATGAAAATTGTGAATAGCTAGATGGGGTGGTTGTTGTTGTATGATGATGATGATGATGGAAATTATAAATAAAAAAAAAAATAGAAAATGTTGGTATACCCCGATATTTTGTTTGTTGTTGTTGTCATGTTTTGTTCTATTACGGCGAGAGGCTTAATACATTTTTGCGTTAAGTAGGATAATTAAGGATATTTCATGGCAATTGTTAGAACACAAAATATTTTATATGCTGTTTAAAAAATTTGTTCACCCTCATCTTTAGATAAATCCATGGAACTTTTGTATTCGTTCGTATATACGACGTGTTAATGAGATCTTATATGAGAATGAGACAATTATTTTGTGTATAAATATCGATTTATCGAGGGTCATATGATTTAATTATTATAGCGCGTCATTCAATAATAATGGCCGAAAATTGTGTATGTTCACCCTAATTCATATGTGTGTCCGGAAAACCAACATAACAAAAACCAAAAACAACATTTAAATTATTATAAAAACCAACTTGTTGAAAATCAATTCACATTTTTTAAAATGACCATCAATGACGCACAAAAAATAGAAAAATCGAAGAAAATTGAAGAAAATTTCTTTCGTTTTTTTGTTTGTCTAATTTGAATAATATGTATTTCGTATATACATATGTACATACCAGCCAAACATAAAAAATTTACAGTTGATTTGATTTGAAAGAGATTTGTTATGTTGATTTTTGTTTGATTTTTATCAATCAATGAATTTCGGTTTGTGTTCAATTCGATTGGTCGGGCGAGATGCTGTCCCCCTCATTCTATATTTACATATATACCTCTGATAACACAGTAAAGATGCGTTTCACAAAATAGCAACAAGGTATGAAGGTTGGATATTTGTAAAATAGAGGGCTGGATATATGTTCCACATTTTATCTCACGGCGAAAGAACGGATTAAAGAAACCATAATTAACTTAATATTTTCTAGCATGAAAGCAAAGTGGTCAGCAATTAAAACAAATAAAAATTCAAGATCGTTTATTAGGTCCCACATTTTTTTCCATAATTTATCTTTAATAAACATTCTAAGAGATTTTCAAAATGGGTTTCATTAGCATGTTACCCAAATTTTTTAAAACAGGTTCCACACGATGAAAATGAGCTATAATCATTTGAATATTAACATAAGTAAGTTGGGTGTAATTCAGTTCATTTAACAATTTTGCATGATATGTTCCACAGACTAATAATTTACATGTGTTAAGTATCCACAAAATCGAATACTGAACATATGTTCCACAAATTTAATAAATTTTTAAAATTTGTTTATCGAATATTATTTACAACGCCGATGGAGTGAGAAATCCTAAAGGATCGCAAATGCCACCAGTGACTGACAGGAACCGTCGTTACGTACAAAGACTATAGTGTGATTTATCTTATTAATTTTGATGGTGAAATAATCCGAATGAGTCAGCCAAACTAGACCTAGGGTTTTCACAAAGGCATCACCATTTCCAAACTCAATTAAATTCTCCTGTTCCTTCTTCGGTATAGAGCTGAGTAGCTCTGGTCTATTAGCTCAATCTGAATCCACCAATACTGAATCCCTCAACTATCTTTGGCTATAAGCGGGCCTTCCACGATCAATATTAATGTCATTACTTTAGATCATTACTAGGTGTTTATCCCCGTTATGCATTTATAATGATGCCTCGAATTCAAAAAATTCGGATTTTTATCATTAGCAACCATCATAATTGATTTCATCTACTTAACGCGAATAAGTAATGATACAAAGTAATGACATTAATATTGATCGTGTAAATTTCTCTTAAAGTTGGAGAAATCTGAAAGCAAATCGTCTGCAATTTGTTGTAGCGTCCGAGAAGCCAGAAACGTAGCACTGGTTGTTCCATACGTGACAGTATTCAAACGATAATGCAAGCTTAGAGGCTTGGAATTTTCACACCAGACTATGCTGCGCTGATAATCGCGATCATCCTTGTGCATAATGACCTGTCGGAACATTTTTTCCAAATCGGCTACGAATGCAATTTTGTGTCGAAATCTAACTAAAATCGAGAATAATTCTTGTAGTTTTGGCGGTCCTGGATCCAATTTATCGTTCAGTGAGACGCCTGATGAAGATTTTGAGGACCCGTCAAACACTACACGTAATTTTGTTGTTAAACTTGAATCTTTGAGTACGGCATGATGAAGGAAATAAAATGTATTTAAGCTAGAACCTATAACCTCAATATGAGGGATTAGAGTTCTGAGAACTTTTAGAATCGACGCTCAATGGCAAAAAGTCACTGGGTTGCCATAGATAACGAATCTTCGAGATCAGGAGAATCTGGTTTAAATGGTAACCGCACGATGTATTTACCTGATTTTTGGTCCTTATAGATGTATTCTCCCTAAAATGAGATTCACACCAGTACTCAGTTTGGATCTGCTGTGGACCGATATCCTCCACTTCCCAGAATTTCTGGATTATTTCATGTAGCTCCACATGGTAATTCATAAAGCAACCATAAGAAGAAACGGAATCATGATCAGTTTCTTTACCTAAACATGTGTTTTGTGCGAAAAGATTGCTATCAAGTTGATATTTTCCGGGAAGCAATAATTTTAGAAAAATGTCCCCACCAAGAAGAATATCCACGAGACTTGGTTGATTAAAATTCTGATTGCATTAATTGAGGCAAAATCTGGTTTTGGTGTAATTATGAAGTGTTATTCGAAACTGAAGTTGGAGTTGGACGATTGTCCATGTTATTGATTGAAGATGCTTGAAGAGTATTGATGTTGGCTGGGTTAGTAGCGTGTGATGAATTTTCATGGAGCAGTGAGTTGTGTCGTTGACCATAAATTTTACAAGATAAACTGGATGAATATTCAGACGCTGGATGATTTCGGGTCAAACAGTTTAAGCAAAGTTGAAAGTCATTTGCTACCTTAATGCGGTTTGGGACAGTTAATTTGTTATATTTGAAACATTTGTAGAGTGAATGGTTATTTTTATTGCAACAGCGACACTTGAACTTTTCAGTGGTTGTGTGCAAATTAAACCTAGTTGGTCTCTTCAATGGAGGTGATTGTTTAGGAATTGAGATCTTATTTGATAAACAAGATTCAAACAAGAAAGAGATTCCATCTCTACTGAATATTTTGCACACGCCTCTTTAGACTGCATATCAAGTTAGTCTATGATTAAATAAATCAACCATGCATCAAGTTTCTCGTACTACGAACCTAGGCACTTTAACTCACGAACCACGCCATCAGATACATTTACTATTTTACGAAGTTCCATCACGTTGAACTGCTGCATTGGGTTTTGTTTCATCAATTTGTCTTTTAAAGAATTGAAGAATTCACAACAAGCTTCTTCGAAGTTAAGATCAGTGATCGGAATGTAACGGATTAGGTCAACAGCTTCTCCTCGTAGAAATCGTTTCAGCAATTGAAATTTATGAGAATCTGATAATGCTTCATTTAAGTGAACGCAGGATTTATAAAGCTCCTTGAACGACGGCCATTGACTATAAGTTCCCGAGAATGGTTCGATAACAACACGTGGCAATTTAATATGATTCGTTTGAGTCAATGTGTTTTATTGAGTCAATGGTTTTATTGAGAAAATCAGTGTCGGAGTGCTGAAGAGTCTTAACTCTTTCACGTTGACGAATTTCTCGAATAAAAATTGTCTTGACCTTAAAATATTTTAATTCAAATTCGTCGTATTTTGAGGTTTGATCGGAAATTAAGAGCAAGCTGTTTTCAATTACTGTAAACTCTTTAAAATGATGTCTGTACGTAACATTCAAGAATTCTAATTAGAGTTGTTCTAAGAAAATAAATAAACCCATATATTTGATGCGCTATACGTAGTATGCCTGTATCCAAATTTTGATTTATTTAAATTAGGTTATATCCACATAATACGCAGCAGAGAGCTATAAACATAATTCATATCCCCAAAATATATTTAAGATCTCGATATATGTATGTACATCCCCTCCTATTACTATATACACAATTGAAACTGAAACGGTTATCAAAACATGACGTCTTAATCAATGAATCATATTCAAAGCTTTTTTTATGCTTCCCTTTATCCTTCACACACATCTCGGGTATATACATATGTGTACATACATACATGCATAAAAAGCACTAAAGCATAAAAACCAATAAAACTCCAAACCATATATAACCGAATATATCGAAAAGAAATCTCGTCGTTGTTTTCATTTTATTGAGTCGAGAGTCGGGAAACTTGAAACTTGAAACGAACACACAAAGACGATATCAGTATATATAGAAAAGATTAGAAAATTGGTTATTTTGTTAAAATTCAATTTGACGAAATCAATCTTTTATTGATGCGATAAAATTGATTTGATTGTTTTGATTTCTTTTATTTTTATTATGATTATCAAGAAAGTAAAAAAAAAAAAAAAAAAAAATTGATTATGATTATTCAGGGTTTTTCGATCGGAGGGATTTTGTGATTGGCGATTTGGCAATGATGATAAATACATGTACGGGTTATATACGATTATAGAATATTTTATATTTGGATGTGATTGAAAGGGAAGTCTGGCATATATATACGGTTGGAAATGTATAATATGTGTCTTGAATTGGTAATTGACCATTTTATAGCCAAATGGAACGTAATCATACAATAAACATAATCAATTTAGCAATAAACCTGTGATTATGTAGAGTCATTTATAAGAGTCATGTAGAAATTACAAAGTTTCTAAATTTTGTGAATACAAATTAACGATTTAATATTTATTCCGAGAGTTTGAAATTCTTAAAAGTATGTTCACTGGCTGTCCACTTCCTTGATGCCTCTATGAGCTCTCTCATGTTCTTTTCTTACGATTGCATCTTGTCGACTCAAATTCGTTACATCCTCTACTATTATTGTGACGAAGACGAAATGACCTTTGTTAGCGAGATTTTCCCGAAATGATTCTTGGAGCTTTTGGTACAACATTTCGGGTGCTAAGATAGCAGATAGTTTCCCATTATGAAATCTTTTAACGGCACATTTACGTAATTTCGTCCTTTTCAAATGAATCTTTAGAAAATTATAATTCTTTTGAAATTACGAAATACATCCTCTAAAATTACAGTATCGATATTCGAAATTTTGAATATAATTTGATTCCTATAATAATTAATGTAATGTAATAGTCTGGATTGTGTCGGATTCACTAGGGGTATTATTTTTAGTTGATTCGTTCTCCGAAACAGTGTCTTCGATATTTAAATCGTTTGAAATGTGAAAATTTACTTCTTTAGTATCTTGCGGGATTCTACTAAGTGCGTCAGCCACTACATTGGTTTTGCCTTGCTTGTAGGCTACATCGTAGTCGAAATTTTATAGCTCCACACACCATCTGAGAATTTTCAAGCTCCACACACCATCTCATAGAAGTCTTGATGAATGTTAAGGGTTTGTGATCCGTAAGAAGCGTAAATTTGTTACCGTAATGGTATAGGGTTTATATATTTTTATTGTCCAAATAATGGCCAGCGCTTCTTTTTCATTCGTTGCGTATTTGCTTTCAGTGCTGTTTAGGGTCCTGGACCCAGTGCACCTAAACCATGTTCTGATGCGTCCGTAGTAAGGATAAATGGTTTTAAAAAATCCGAATAAGCCAATATCTGATCTGTAGATATTATTTTTCTTATTGTTTTGAACGATTCTATGTACTCTGGATCGGTTATGTTGCTAACATAACCTTTTTAAAAAATTTTGCCATGGGTTTTGTTCTTTTTGAGTAATCCCGAATAAACCGACAGTATAGTACCCTGACAATCCTAAGAATTGCTTGATTTGTTTCTGAGTAGACGGCAGTGGCCACTCAAGAATTTTTTGTATTTTATCGGGGTTTGGCTTTACCCCAAAAATTCCGTCTCCCTTTTTAAAAACTCGCATTGTCGTTTGAGTACTTCATTAAGATTTTCTATGTGGTTGGCCATATCGTCTAAATAAACATAACAGATTTTTCCTACCAGTCCGTGTAGGACATTATTCATTGCTCGTTGGAAGTTTGCTGGTACATTTATAAGACCAAATGGCATTCGAGTGAACTCAAAGTGCCCTTGATTGGTTGAGAATGCGGTTTTTCTTGAGAAGATTTGTCCATTTGTATTTGATGAAAACCCGATTAATATTTATAGAATTTCATAATTACGTTGTTCAATGAGATTGCGAGATTTTTGTAGTCAATTTTGGCATTCAATTGAGCCATCGACTGAGATAAAAGTATTCCATCGAAATATTCGTAGAAATTGAGTTCATAATATGATTGCGGTGGTAGATTATGTCCAAAACAATTAATGTTTCCCGTTTTTGATATTTTTTGAATATCTAGTTTAACATTCCGGGTCCGAATTGTTGTACTCCCAAAATTATTCCATAATTTGGACTTCCTATTCTGGTTCCTTTTCAATGTCGTTGGGGATTTCTATATTATGCATTGTATTTTTAAACGTTCGTTTTAACCGGCCATTACTGGTTCTTTGGGCTGAGTTGTTCTGAGTTATTTTTCGGTTGAAAACTAATTTTTGCTTGATTATTGAATTTTTTTGAATTACCCGATATACTCTCATTGAAAGTAAACTTGCAGAGGAAAGCATAAGATTCCGCTAAATTTTGAGGTTTAGCGGCTTGCCGCAGCGTGTATAGCTGACGTACGGTTCCCTTAAACCTGATACAAACGCTGCCAATGCATCCTCTTCAATGAATGCAATTATTGCAATCTGGATTATATTGTGGCTTTTGTTTGGTCAAAGATTTTATGTTTTGCACTATTTCCTTAATCTTGTTAAAATACACGTACACAGATAAATCGTTCTGCTTTGTTGACCAAAGCTGCGATTTGTATTAGGAAAGTTCCTGTTTATCACCCAACGATTCCAGCAAAATTTCTTTCATTTCGTGAAATGTGCGAGGATTTCCGGTTAGGCATAGTATGTCCTTAGCTCTTCCTTCTACTTTATTTTGAATTGCTTGTATATACAAGCCAAATTGTTGTGGGGCAACCAATGGTTCGAATACCCTTAATAATCGAATTCCCTGATAATTGCTTTTTATATTCATCGAACGATGGGATTGACTTGATAAGATCTGGAATCCTGAGCAAATCAATTGTAACTCTCTCTTCCTCTTGTGGCTGTGGATGTGGGGGTACATCCGATTTTTTAAGACCATCCTCAATCAATACAGTAATAATAAAACTAAAATATTAAAATTTCTCGACACCAAATTTTAGTTGACCTTCCAAGGCACTCACATAGTAAAACACACGAAAAATTGTCCTGCAACAGTGGTCGACAGTGTTTCGTGTGATTTACTATGTGTGTGCCGGGGAAGATCGACTAAAATTTTGTATCGAAATTTATCACAAAGTTCTGTAATTGTTTGATTTTAATTGTTAATTTTACACCAACATACATCCATACTTATATAGATTTATTTATTCGACATATCGATATTGCCAGATTGTATCAATCAACCACAAATAATAATAAAAACAGTGACATAAATTAAAAATAAAATTCGTTACCATTAAATTCACATTTTTTGTCGGCATTTTTTCAATTTTCCGAAATTTTTAATTTAATTTTTAAAAACTACTGACACATCCTGCAGTCGAATGGAATTAATTAATTTAGTTTATGTCTATGATGGCAACAAGTGAATGTATTTATATATATATATGAATTTACAGATTAAAATTAGTTCCACCCGTTGGATATATATAATATAATTGTATTTAAGATTATCACGCATCCAGTGCTTATAACCTTGAATGCATGACAATTATCGATCCATCAATTATCTCATTCAGTTTGCATGCAGCATGACGAAAACAAACAATGAGATAATATTTCCATTTAAAAGTCGTGTGACCCATTGCATTCAACTCGAATGCTCCCCCCTATGGTGATGAGTCTCGCGACCGCCATAAAATGCTGGTATACGCACATATACATATTTTGACCAGAAAAATTCTTCGAAAATTTTTCTTATACAAAACGAACAAAAATCTTTCTTTAGAATTTCTATTCATTGGGTCGCGTGTAGTAAAAATCCGTAAAATTTGGGCATCCGAACTTCTCTTGTTTGTTGCCATTGTTTTTATATACAAATTTTGTTTATACATATTTTGAATTCTTATCTATAGAGTGAAAGATCTTAATTTTATGATCATTCAAGTCGAAAAAAAAAAAAAAAAATTTCTTCTCTGAGATTTTTTTTAAAAATTTTTATGGTGATTGTAAAACAGCAACAAATATGCGTCTATACCATACCATCATGTATACTATGTACATATAGTTGGTTTGCCTAACTAAAACTCTACTATATATTTGACTACCAGAAATTCGGTTAATAAAGTTATATGACTTTTTATGGTTGTTTGGTTGGTGTGTGACGATGACGACAATATACGTACGCAGAGAAATTTTGTTTCATTAGAATTCGATACACTTTTGTGTTCCTCTATAATACGGTTCAATTTCTTTTCTTTTCTTTTCTATTTTTTTGGGTTCAATTGGAGTAATGATTAAAATGTCGTACAAGGACGATTTGGACATTTAAGTAATTGGACTTTTATATATGTGCGTACATCGTATAGAAATTTGGAATGAAATGGTATGATTATTTCGGCCACACGTATTTCGGGCGTACAGAGGAGGTTGCATAATTGAAGCATGTAAGTATGCCTAATCGAGGAATTATATATTTTGTGCATTGTTTAGTAGTTTTCATTTTTCAATAATTTATCTCCAGAGAATCTCAAATTTTAACAATTAAACATTTTATGTTTTCTATTTCAAATTTTTTGGAATTCAGAAATTGATTAAATATCAAATTTCAAAATTTTTAAAATAAATTATAATTTAAATATAATTTTAAAAAATTATTGTTAAAGTTAAAATATTTTATTAAGTATTTTATTTTAAGTACTTCATTTTGACCGGCATTTAATAAAAAATTGAAATTCGAGACATGAAAGGACCTCAGAACTGCTATTCATAAATTTTCAGAATTGTGTTTACTTCTAAAAACTAAAGAATTAAAAATTATAGTTTTTTAAAATTTCAAAATTAAAACTAAAATTTTGTTTGAAATAACATGTTAAAATTCGGTTTTTGCAAAATTTCAGAATTTATAAAGAAATAACTTTCAGAATTTTAATAAAATTATTCAAATTTGAAAATTTCTTAAATAAATTCTTTATGATTTATCACTATTTTAAATCATCAGAATGTGAAAAAAAATTCAAATTTCGGAATTTCCAAAACAAATCTTTATATTTGTGCACTAATTTTAATAAAATTTTTAAAAATAATTCTGAAAGAATTTTCGGCTTTTGAAAAAAATTTAAAATTCGAGAATAATACTGAGAACATTGAAAAATTTAATTTTCAGAAATTGAAGGACCTCTGAATTGCGATTAAAAAATTTTCAGAATTCCACTTGCTTCCAAAAACGAAAAATTTTGAATTATATTTTTTCCAAATTATCCAAATTTATTTATAATTAAAATTTTGTTTGAAAAAATTTTTTGTATTCAGAAATCAATCAAATATTAAAATTCGGTATTCGAAAAGTTTCAGAATTTGTAGGGAAATAACTTTCAGAATGTTAATATAATTATTGAAACAGAATTTCTTAAATAAATTGCTATACAATTTGATAACATATATATTTTTAAATGGCTTTAAAGTTTAAAAGTTTTATTTCAAATTTTATTCAACTACAGAGCATTTGAAATTAGAAAAAAATTAGAATTCTTGTCATTTGGTGGAAATGAAAGATTTCTTTAATTTTTCGAAATTGAAAGAACTTGGGACTGTGGCTTAAAAAGTTTCAGAATTAAACTTAGTTCAAAAAAAAAAAAAAATTAAAAATTTTATTTTAATTTAAATTTCAAAATTCATTGAAAATTTTAAAATTTTTGTATAAATATTAATATTATTAATTAAAATACCGTTTTTGCTAAAATTTTTATAATTCGTGTAGTAAAATCAGTAAAATTATATAAAAAAAATTTAAAAATTATTCTTAAAGTATTTTATTTGAGAATTTGATAAATTTAAATGCTTCATTTCGATCGGCATTTAAAAAAATTTAAATTTGAGACTACTACTGAGTTCATTGAAAAATTTGATTTTAAATAATTCATGAACCTCAGAATTTCGGGTCCAAAATTTTCGAAATTTTGCTTGCTTCCAAAAACTAACGAAAAAAAAAATTAAATTTTTTCCAAATTTATTTAAATTTAAAATTTTGTTTGAAAAAAAATTTTGTATTCAGAAATCGATAAAATTTTAAAATTCGTTATTCGTAAAATTTCAGAATTTGGAGAGAAATAACTCTCAGAATGTTAAAATAATTATTAAAATTTTAGAATTTTTCAAATAACTCGTTTATGATTTGTTTACCATTTTATGTAAGTACATATTTTTGAAAATAATTTTAAACTTTAAAAATTTGATTACAAAATTTATTATTTATAACTAGAGTGCATTTGATGATAAATATCATCAAAATTGGAAATAAAATTAAAATTCTTTTCTGTCAATGAAACATTTGCTATAAGTTCCAAAAAAATAAAAATTAAAAAATTTATTTTATTTCAAATTTCAAAAGTCATTGAAAATTAAAGTATTTTTATATTAAAATATTTGAAAAGTATATGTAGAATTCAGAAATTAATAAAATACCGTTTTCGCTAAATTTTTCATAATTCGTGTAGTAAAATCGTTCAAAATGTGAAAAAATTGATCAAATTTCGAAATTTCCAAAATAAATCTTTAGGATTTTATTTCAAAATTTGGTAAAATGAAATGTTTTGACTCTCAAAAATTATTTGAGAATTTTTAAAATAAATTCTTTATGAGATGACCACCATTTTAAACATAATTTTGTATAAAATTAAAATTTTATTTTTATTTTTAAATTTTTTTTTTTTAATTAAAATTAAATAAATTACAAAAAAATAATTAAATTCTTCTCATTTACTGAAGTGAATGAAAGAAGGACCCCAGAATCACTATTTAAAAATATTTAAGAAATTTACTTATTAAACATTTTATTTTCTTTAAAATTTCAAAATTTTTTGAAAATTAAATTTGTGGAGCAAAAATTTACAATGTGATAAACATTTAATTTCAGACTTTTTTGAAATACTGCAAATGATCAAATAGAACGAGAGTTGAAATCAGTGAAAATTTTGTTTAGAAATTTAATTTTTTTAAATTCAGTTTTACTCAGAAATATTGTTACATTAAAAAATTTGAAAATATGTTTGAATAATTTTTTATAAAATATCAGTATTTGTTTAAAATTAAAGAAAACTGTTCAAATTTCGGAATTTCCAAAACAAATCATTATGATTTGTCTATAATTTTAAATAGAACTTTTCAAAATTATTCTTAAAGTTAAGGAATTTTATTTAATAGTTTGACAAATTTAAATGCTTCATTTTGATCGGCATTTGAAAATATATTAAAATTCGAGACCACTACTGAGATCATTTAAAAATTTGATTTTCAAAAATTGAACGACCTCAGAATTGCGATTCAAACCATTTCAGAATTTTTCTTGATTCCAAAAACGAAAGCTTGAGAACTGAAGCAAGAGTATATTTTCAAAATAATTTAAAATTAGAATTTTATTTAAAATATAATTTTGTATTCAGAAATCGATAAAATATTAAAATTCGGTATTCGCAAAATTTCAGAGTTTGTAGAGATATAACTTTCAGATTGTTAATATAATTATTCAAATTTGAGAATTTCTTAAATAAATTTTTTAAGATTTTGACCGATTTAAACATATATTAAAAAACATGGTTTTAAAGTTTAAAAATTTGATTTTAAAATGTATTTAACTACAGAGCATTTGATGATGAATATGATCAAAATTAGAAATAAAGATTAATATTCTTGTCATTTAAGGACAGTTGCAAAAATATAAAAATTAAAAAAGTTAATTTTTTTTAAATTTCAAAATTCATTGAAAATTAAAGTATTTATATTTTAAAAAATTTGCAAAGTATATAGAATTCAGAAATAAATAAGATTACGTTATCGCAAAAATGTTCATAATTTGTGTAGTAAAATCGTTCAGAATGTGAACAAAATTTTCAAATTTCATGATTTGTCCATATATTTAAAAAAATTTTTAAAATTATTCTTCAAGAACTTTATTTCAGGATTTGTTAATTTAAATGCTTCATTTTGATCGGAATTACAAAAAAAAATTAATATTCGAGACTTCTACTGAGATCATTGATAAATTTGATTTTAAAAAATTGAAAGACCTCAGAATTGCGGATCAAAAATTTTCAGAATTATTTTTGAAAAAAATTGTTGTATTCAGAAATCGATAAAATATGAAAATCCGGTTTTCGCAAAGTTTGAGAATTTATATAGAAACGAACGTTCAGAATGTTAGTAAAATTATTTAAATTTGAGAATTTATTAAATAAATCCTTTATGATTTGACTACCATTCAACAAATTATTCTTAAAGTTTAAAATGAAAGATTTTTCAATTCTATAGTCATATACTGAGGTTACTGAAAGATTTGTTTGCTTTTCAGAAATTGAAAGAACTCAGAGTTAAATATTTTCATAATTTAACTTACTCGTAGTTCTAAAAATTTAAAAATTAAAAATGATATTTTCTTCAAATTTCAAAATTTATTGAAAATTAAAATACTGTTATTTTAAGAAATTTGATGTAAACTGAATCAGAATGTGAAAAAATTGTCCAAATTTCGGAACGTCCAAAACAAATCATTATCATTCGATCATTTTATATAAAAAATTTTAAAATTATTCATAAAGTGATTTTATTTCAGAATTTGATAAATTCAGAATTACGATTCTAGAATTTTCAGAATTTTACTTACTTGAGAACTGATTAAAAATTATATTTTCTTTAAAATTCAAGATTAAAATTTGTGGTGAAAAAAATTAAGAAATGAATAAAAAAATTTTAACATTTTAAAAAAGGTTCGCAAAGTTGGAAAATTTATTTTCTGAAATTTTTAATCTACTACAAATGATAAATTAGAACTATGAAATCAATGAAAATTTTGGTTAAAATTTTAATTTTTTTAAAATACAAAATTTCAAAATTTTTCGATAAAATTTTTAAAATTAGTGAATATAAATACACTCAAATACAATTATCTGTGAATTTATTATATAAATCATTGAATATGTGAAAATTTTAGTGAATTTTTAAAAATTCGAACTTTATTTAAAATTAAAGAAAAAATTGTATAATGTTATAAAATTGTTCAAATTTAAAAATTTCTTAAATAAATATTTATTAATTTGATCATCATGGGTAGGGTCAGTCCTGAAAAATTATATGGATAATTGAGATTACTAAATGAAACAGTTCTCTTTGTTAGTTTCCTATATCTTTCGGTTTAATACAAAATTTGATTCGCTCATCTACAGGGTGTTCCACCCTTACACACTCAAATGACATAATTTCAATTATGACCATCTGGTGACAATATCCTATATACCTAATAATATGTCTCAGGTGTGCGATATCAAAATCAATTTGCCATCAAAGTCCAGATATACGTATATATATATAACCTTACCAAATCCTAAACTGATACTAATAAAAATATAAAAAAAATCTCACACACAAAAACTAACCAATTCGACCCTTTTTTTATCAAATCCAAAACTTCCGTATTCATTTTCCCAACTCAAAATTTTCTACATTATTTTGCGTAACACTAACAAGAGGATAAATCTAATTCACAAAAAAAAACGAAACGAAACAAAAAACCATATAGTATGTGTGTATGTATATAGTTATAAAACTGTTAGGGATGTGTGGCCAAATCGGGAAGCCACGCTCCCACATTATAATTTTTTTTTCTATTCAATTCTAATACCAATTTATTCCGTTTTTTATCCAAATATTGAAATGGTAACAACAACAAAAACAACAGCAACAAAATAGTGATGATAATAATATAAGTAGTAATGAAACAGGGGGTGACTATATGTACATATATAGTTGTGATCCAAGGATGGGATTTTAATACATGTATGCTACACAGGGTGCTGATGACGTTTCTAATAAAATTTGAATCTTATGTTTGTTCAAAATTTTAGAATTCAGAAAGACTCTATCACTTCGATTATAAAATTCTGCATATTTATCTTATGAGGATTTGGTCAGAATACAAACTAATTAATTTTATTCCTAGGTGCTATTTTCCTAATTTTAAGAAAACATTTTCTAAGAATATATTCTAAGTATTATAGCAGCTCGTCATTTTTTGTTATTTATATGTAGCCAATCAACATATATACATGCTTAAAACGTCTCAATCAAAATCATTGCACACCTCTAGGGCTAGAAGAAGTTCAAAACTTTTCTTAGCTTATTTTGATAAAAATCAAACTAAAGGTTCGATTCGTAAAAAAACGGATGTTCGTGTGCAAAGCTTTTATAACTTAGATTGTTAAAAAGATTAAAATGATCAAATTGAAAAGTTGTTATGAAAAACTGCAACAACTTATTGACTACTGCAAACTCAAACGATTGTATACTGATTTTTAAACTTACATTAATTACGCGCTAATGGTAAAATTTTTATTTTTTTTAAGTTTTATGGCCTATCAAGTAACTTCCTATCCTCAAAGTCTTATTTATTATATTTTCAGAAGTCAGAAATTTTAACCGCAGTTTTTCTTACCTCTTAATTAAAAGTGGTAATCGAAAAAGCTTCCACTTATGTATAAAAGTAGTTAGAATGGTGAAAGCAGACGATAGAACATATATGCCTAGTTTAGAGCAAACAGATTTTTTAAATATGAATAACAAACCTACGAGCGGTCCACTAGACTACGTTAAATTAGAGCAAATACAAGTTGATACACAGAAAAGCTTTTCTTAATATATTTAGATAAAGCTCAACGTGCAAAAAACTCTTAGACTCAAATTTTTTAATTTATTGGTATGTAACATACCAATAAGCTCTTTTTTATAGAGTCACGTGCTAAAGCTTCTATTAGTTGCAAACTTTAGAGATGCTCGCAAAACCTTAGAAATGTTTCACTTTAGACCATCTATAAAAGCTTTCACTTCATCAAAACTAAAAACTGGTTAAAGTATAAAAATTAAAACATATAGCCTTTTGTGGTAATTCTACTTCAGTAAAAAAATTTAAATTAAAAAAGCATCTGTAAGCTTACTATGGAATTCGAATATTGAATTATTTGAGGCTGTCTGAATTTTTCAAAGGAATTTAGTTTTTGCGAAGGTTGTTGTTGAAAAGCCGCAATATGACTACTTTTTTTATCTATGTATAGGCAGTTTCCCAGGTCTCTGGCCCTCTGGTTAAAATATGTACAGAGATCACAAAACTTCCACCTCGGATAGAAGAATTATTTCGAAATTCGAGAGAATTACTCGAACGCTCTGACAAAGATGCTCCATAATCGGGCTCATCAAATTTATCAGTACAAGATGGATTTGGCTTCATACTGACAGATATAAAGTTAGGTAGTAGTTAAACTTAGACTTAAAGTTAGAGTTAAAGTAGGAGTTAGAGTTAGTGAGTTAGAATTACAGTTATATTTAGAGTTAGACTTAGATTTAAACTTATACTTAGACTTAGGTTGAGACTTAAATTTAGATTTAGATTTAGACTTAGACTTAGATTTATGCTTAGACTTAGACTTAGAATTAGACTTAGACTTAGACTAAGAATTAGACTTAGACTTAGACTAAGAATTAGAATTAGACTTAGACTTAGACTTAGACTTAGATTTAGACTTAGACTTAGAGTTAGACTTAGACATAGACTTAGACTTAGACTTAGACTTAGACTTATACTTAGACATAGACTTAGACTTAGACTTAGACTTAGACTTAGACTTAGACTTAGACTTAGACTTAGACTTAGACTTAGACTTAGACTTAGACTTAGACTTAGACTTAGACTTAGACTTAAACTTAGACTTAGTCTTAGACTTAGACTTAGACTTACACTTAGACTTAGACTTAGACTTAGACTTAGGCTTAGACTTAGACTTAGACTTAGACTTAGATTTAGACTTAGACTTAGACTTAGACTTAGACTTAGACTTAGACTTAGACTTAGACTTAGACTTAGATTTAGACTTAGACTTAGACTTAGACTTAGACTTAGACGTAGACTTAGACTTAGACTTAGAATTAGACTTAGACTTAGACTTAGACTTAGACTTAGACGAAGATTTGTTTTTATTATTTTAATCTTAATAAATTTCATTGTGTTACTTACATTAATTAGAGACGGTTCGGCTAGTGGATTTATTGTTCTTTGAAAGCTGAACAGTATCAGTATTTTGCACACTGCATAACTTCATGCTAACCTGTACTAACCTGAACGATAGTTAGTCCCATGAGTTCTAGATTCCAACAGAGGGTCATAGATGTTTTCAATTTAATCACCGATCGTAATCGGGAGACGAAAAATCTCTTTTGCTTCTCGCCGCTGTTGGGATTCGAACCAGGTATTCGAACCCTCCCGATCCAAACATCGCAGCTTTAGTCACTGCGCCATTTGCTCGGTAAAGGCTTAGACTAAGACTTAGACTTAGACCTAAACTAGGACTTAGACTTAGACTAAGAGTTAAACTCAGAGCTGAACTTAGGCTTAGATTTAAACTTAGATTATGACTTAGAGTTAGACTTTACCAAACTTAAACTTAGACTAATATTTAGACTTAGACTTAGATTTAGATTAAAACTTAGACTTAGATTTAAATTTAGACTTAAACTTAGGTTTATAAACTTAAACTTAAACCAAGAGTTAGAGCTAGAGTTAAACTTAAAGTTAGAATTAGAATTAAAGTTAGATTTAGACTTACACTTAAACTTAGTCTTAAACTAAGAATTAATTTTAAACTAAGACTAAGACTTAGCCTTAGATTTAGACTTAGACTTAAACTTAAACTTAAATTTAGACTTAAACTTAAACTTAGAATTAGACTTAGACTTAGATTCAGACTTAGACTTAAACTTAGACTTAAACTTAGACTTAGATTATGGCTTAGAGCTAGAACTTGACAAACTTAAACTTAGACTAATATTTAGACTTAGGCCTTGACAAACTTAAACTTAGACTAATATTTAGACTTAGACTAAGAGTTAGAAAAAAACTGAGATAAACTTAGGCTTAGACAAAGATTTAGATTTAAATTTAGACTAAGATTTAAACTCAGAGCTGAACTTAGGCTTAGATATAAACTTAGACTTAGATTATGACTTAGAGTTAGACTTTGACAAACTTAAACTTAGACTTATATTTTGAGTTAGACTTTGGTTTAGACTAAAACTTAGACTTACATTTAAAATTAGACTTAAACTTAGGTTTATAAACTTAGGTTTATAAACTTAGGTTTATAAACTAAGGTTTATAAACTTAAACTTAAACCAAGAGTTAGAGCTTGAGTTAAACTTAAAGTTAGAATTAGAATTAAAGTTAGATTTAGACTTACACTTAAACTTAGTCTTAAACAAGGAATTAATTTTAAACTTAGACTAAGACTTAGCCTTAGGCTTAGACTTAGACTTAAACTTAAACTTAAACTTAAATTTAGACTTAGACATAGACTTAGATTTAGACTTAGAATTAGACTTAGAATTAGACTTAGACTTAGACTTAGACTTAGACCTAGATTCAGACTTAGACTTAAACTTAGACTTAGATTATGGCTTAGAGTTAGACTTTGACAAACTTAAACTTATACTAATATTTAGACTTAGACTTAGATTTAGACTAAAACTTAGACTAAGAGTTAGACTAAGATTTAGATTTAAATTTAGATTTAAATTTAGACTAAGTTTTAAACTCAGAGCTGAACTTAGGCTTAGATTTAAACTTAGACTAATATTTAGACTTAGACTTAGATTTAGACTAAAACTTAGACTTAGATTTAAATTTAGACTTAAACTTAGGTTTATAAACTTAAACTTAAACCAAGAGTTAGAGCTAGAGTTAAACTTAAAGTTAGAATTAGAATTAAAGTTAGATTTAGCCTTACACTTAAACTTAGTCTTAAACTAAGAATTAATTTTAAACTTAGACTAAGGCTTAGCCTTAAACTTAGACAAACTTAGGCTTAGACTAAGATTTATATTTAAATTTAGACTTAGACTTAGACTTAGGAGTACGAATTAGAGTGAGAGTAAGAGTTGGAACCTAGACATTTGGATTTCAGTTTAAATTAGAACGATGTTGATTATTTTGCATTTCGAGCTTCATATACATACATGTTGGTACTTTTGAAATACTGTATTTAAATTGCAATTTGGGAATTGTGCTACACTATAAATTTACGTGTCACCCAGTGTATTATACGCTGGTTTTCCATCCCTTTTCTAAAATAGAAATAAAGGATATTTTTTTGTTCATCCTGATTATTTTTCTTGTTAGAAATCTATATTATAACATCTATATGTGATATATTATTCTTTGGGTTACCCATAAATGAATATAAGGGGTGGATATATTGTACATATATATAGGATAGAGGATATATGATGATTTTGATGATGAGGATATATAAAAATTGTGAATGAATAGATGAAAATCAAATCTCATGTTAAACTTTCTAACCCCTTTAATGTTTGTGTTTGGTTTATGTGTCCTATACATGTATATATACCGTTTGTTTTTAACAAACTTACCTCTCCTCTATATACATATGTATATATATATATATATGTACATAAATAAATTCTGGATTTGGATTATTTGTTGTTAGATTTGATTGTATATTTAGTAGTTTTTTTACTAATAAAATATACAAACACACAGCACCGTGTGTATATAAAAGGAAGAAAAGTTTATTTTTTTTACAAATTTTCTGATTCTACATACATATATGTACATGGAGTCAGTGTTCACAGCAAAAAAACTGTACATACTGAGTTGGTGATTAATGAGTTTACATCTGTTTTGTTTGTAACTTTTTTTTTTTTATTACCAAATTACATTTGTCGGAAAACCTGAATTACATTTTCGGGTTGGATATATAATTATGTTTTGGAAATTGAAACATTTTCCGAATGTATGTATGTATATGTATAGTATTTTTTGCTTTCTATTTCCTTAATTACCACCCTCGCGCGTCATATACGGTCAAATATATAAAACAAAAATTTAACACCGGAACTTGTACATGAATTTTTAATTTCCCTTCGACCTGATTCAATTATCTTATGTATTATAGAAAATAAATTTTCACTATAGTTTTTCTTATAAAACTATAAAACATAAATTGATTAAGAAAGGTTAATGAAAAATAGATCTATTGGCTCTCATTTAGTATATGTATGTACATATGTATGTATCAGACACCGAGTTCATAAATCCACTACACAGATATAGTTGCACAACAATTTTGGTCTAGTATATCTATACATAATATAAACGATATACCATCCACACCATTTTAACGATGATTTCTGATTTTCCATCCATTCTAAATTGCAGGATAAATTCAATGGGTAGCGTATTGAATATTGCAAGGTAGTTCTACTAACCCAAACTATTTAAAAAAATGTTGCATCAAAAAAAAATTTTGTATGCTGTTAGTTTGGTTATTTTAACATTTTTTTAGCAATGTATGTATGTTTCAATGTTATGTTGTGTAGTTTTTTGTATGCTGAATACAAAATAAAAAAACGTATTCGCAATGTTACAATAAAGGTACATGAGAATACAATTTTTTTTACTGTATGTAGTTTAAAACCATAATAATTTTAAGCAAAAAAATTGTATTGCAAGTTTTATGATTTACAGTGGGGTTTTTAATCAAAGTATATTTTATATTTCTTATTTCTTTGTGTATCACTGTATGACTTATTTTAGCACATAAAAAATACTTCGTGCACAAAATAATAGATCAAAGAATGAACATTCGATTTTTTTTTCTATTTATTTAGTTATCCTATTGATCAATAGATGGCACATTTTAATAGATGGCACATTTTAATAGATTTCTGCATAAACGTATCTGTTCCATTTTCTTACTCGATCTTTTTATTCTTTTTTTATTAACTTAAGTTAATCTTAATTAAGTCCAATATATACATATATGTACAATAGATCCACCCTTAATATTCATTTATGGTTAACCCAAAGAATAATATATCACATATAGATGTTATAATAGATACTTATCAAAAAAAAAATTCAAAAGGACCAAAATGCATATGAAGCTCGAAATATAAAATAATCAAAATCTTTCAAATTTGAACTGAAATTCAATTGAGTGGAAGCTCCGGTAACAAAGAGTACTCGAAAAAGACGATATTCCCATTTTAAAAATATTCATGACAAGTTCCAGGACGATGTTTTAAGGCTAAGAATTATAATTCTAATTTTAAGGGTTCGAATACCAATAGAGGCAAGATGCAAAATTGATTATTCATCCATGATTTCGATCAGGATGATTAAGAACACATCTATGACCTTCTGTTGGAGTGCAGAATTCATGGGCCGAACCATAGTCCATGTCCGTACAGGATGACATGGAGCTAATACATTGTGTAGATAGATGGTCAATTAAAAACTAGGACCTGTAGCCGTTAAAAGTAAAAAATCTCTTAATTTCAAGTCAGAAAAATAGAAAATAAAAATAAAAAATGCAAGAGCCAGCGTATTAGATAGTATTGTTGTTGTATCAAATTGTAACCAGTTGTATTATTTGAACTCACAGAAGTAGGAGCATCATTTATTATTTATTATCATCATCGTCCTCATTTTCAATTGCGTCGGTTGTGTAAGACAAATACGGCATAAATTATTTGGAACGCAGTAGTTGAACGATGATGGGGTGTTCTGTGGCGGAGTAGGCACCTAAATCTAGATTTGACGGCACCAAAACATTTTTCAATGCGCATATTTGCATCACAACAGACTAGCGCATTAAGACTATATCCTTTACGATTTCGGGGAAGGTTTCCTCGAAAAATATCATCGTGTTCAGGTGGTGCAAGAATGGCAATATGACATCCATCCTAAAAATGAAATTTGTGTCGTTCTCGATTTTGATTCTAATTATATATCTTAAATTCCGCAGTTTGTGTGTTACTAGGCTGACCAAATATTATCGAGCGCAATAGACTATATTTCACATAATTTAAATATTTACAGATGTTCTAACTAGCCAACTAACCATTTTTGCAGTTCATGCAATCCAGG
Source organism: Tipula unca (assembly GCA_951394425.1). NCBI lineage: Eukaryota > Metazoa > Arthropoda > Insecta > Diptera > Tipulidae > Tipula > Tipula unca. The sequence continues at coordinate 11,549,069 of OX596382.1, forward strand.
CAATTATTGCATTCGTTATAAAATCAGCACGGTCGATAGAATTAAAATTTCGATACTTCAAACTAGAATATATCAGATTGGGAATTGAATAACTCAAAAGTTAGTTTCATTGTAAATTCGATCGAAGTACCTGGACTAATTAAAATTTATAAAATTCATAAATTTAATTTAAATTAGGATTTGTCATTTTAATTCGAATTACAAAACTACTGGAATTTCAAATTTCGTCCAAAAAATATTACCACACATTTGACAAATTTTGGTGCCAGTTTTACAGCGTGTTGATCTGATGTTTTACTTTGTCTAAAATTTTTGCTAAAAATAGTTTGACCAACATTAATTCTGGGATACCGGGTTCGCAAATCGTATCTAACCTTAGGTTTCTCAGCTGACCTGATTAGATTAGTTTGTACATCTTCATAAATTTTGAAAAATGGTCCACCCCATTCAATAATCTGGTGTTGCCCTTTTTAGTTCAGAGGTATGGTCCCAAAAATCAAGATATACTATTTGAAAGGGTCTGAAAGTCATTGGAAGTAGTCCAAGTGGGGGTTTGTATGTTTCGTTCGTAGCCTTATTAGTTTTACAGTCTACACAGGTATTGCGATGAATAATAACTTCTGTAGTTTTGTTGATACCCAATTGTGCCGCAGTTGAAGGGCAAAATTTATACGATGGAATATCCGGTAAACTGGCTTTGTTTGTGTACGGCTTAATGTATATCAAATGATGCATTGTAAAAAGGTTTATTTTTCGCTTAGGCTGTGGGAGGGTACAAGATAATTGTTGATATGTTGGATCATGTAAAGCCGGAGACGATTCGCCCACATGTAAGGAAGAATCCGTTGACGGGTGTTGAACGACATCGAGCGATTCTAAATTAATTCGCGATAAGGCATCCGGGATTGCATTTTGGGATCTTTTTCTAAATTGAATTTCAAAACGGAAACCCTGGAGCTTCAGGCTCTATCGTGCTAGTCTTCTGGATATGTCCTTAAGAGACATCAACCACTTAAGACTCGCATGATCCGTTATTACCGTAAAAGGCAGACATTCAAACGGAATTTCTTAATTGCTTCTAGTGCGGCTAGACATTCTTGTTCTTTCACTGAATAGTTCCGTTGGGCAAAATTAAGCATTTTAGGTATATACATATGCTATTGGTCTGTCATTTCCAACCTCATCTCTTGGGAATAGTACCGCTCCTATACCAGTTGAGCTAGCGTCACACTGAATATAGAATCGTGAGTCGAAATCAGGCGTTACTAAAACAGGAGCCGTAAAGAGAGCTTGCTTCAGTGTAGAAAATGCATATTCAGCTTCATCAGACCACACGAATTTACTGTTCTTTTTAAGAAGAGCCGAAGTTGACAACGTGGAGTACCCGTTTATACAACGACGGTGCCATCCCGGGACGCCAAGGAACCTTCTCATTTGGCGAAAATTTATAGGCCGTGGGAATTTGAGAATGGCCTCAACCTTGTCCGGATTACATTCCAATCCTCGCTCACTAACTACATAACCAAGGTATCCGATCTCATTTAGAAGAAACTTGCTTTTCCAAACGGTTATCGTCAATTAACTTCTCGGCGACATATTGTAGTAACGATAAAATCGTCAAAACCAGCACTGGTTCTACTTCTTCATAAATTTGTTGCTGTTTTACTGGGGATACGGCTTTTAATGTCGCTGTTTAATGTATCCGATATTCGAAAATCTTAAACTCTCAGAATATTAAACACAAATTTTAATAATTTTAAAATTTCTGAATTCTAAAAATATCTTTTAAACATTCTTTTTAAGTAACGTAATTTAATTTTAAATTCTTAAGTTTTCGTAAACTACTGATTTTGAAAAAATTAAATAAATATTTTAACTCTAAATATTGTATAATGAAATTCGAATTATTTGTTAATGACAACAAAATTAAAATTTCTGGGAGAAGAAGTCAGATACGTTTACTTTAGAAATAAATCACAAAAATTCTCATAAAAATCAAAAACTGCTCTACTTTAACTGTAGTATCGCCTGGTTGTAAAAGGCATCCAGAACGAAATACAAAAATATTATTCTTCATGAAATATCATAAAAAAAAATATTTCGATACCAAATTTTAGTCGATCTTTCCAAGCACTCTCATAGTAAAACATACGAAAAATTGTTTAGCATCAGTACTAGACGGTTTTTCGTGTGTTTTACTTTGTGAGCGCTTTGCAAGGTCTACTAAAATTTGGTATCAAATTTTTATTTTTTTATAAAATTCAATAAATAATAATTTAAAAAAAGTATTGATGTAAGATTTTAATCGACTTAGTATTCGCATAGTCACAAATTCACGTTTGATGTCGATGGATTTATGTTTTTAAAAAATGTATTTTTTCTTGAACGGTGAAGTGATTGTGTGGGCACTGCCTACAAACTTTAAATCACCCTGTGGCATAACAAAACGTTTTTTTTTTATTCCGCAACAATCAATTTTCTCATCATACACACCGAAAACACAAAACCCTTATTGAATGGTAGAATTTTAGTTTATATGACGAACACACCAGACCAGAAATAAAAAAAAATAAAATCACTGTCGCTAGAGTTAGGAAAAAATACACAACACAGTACAACAAAAAAATATATAAATCCTTTTTCTAATTTTTTTTGCTTCTTTTCGGCCACTTCCGGTTGGCCAATTTTTACTTCTATACAACAGTTTTTTATCCGCATGTGACATTATTATGTTTTTTTGTTCTGCTCGTTTCGTGTTCGTCGTCGATTATTTCTTGCGCGATAAAAATTTCCTTCTCTCGTTAAATATATCACATATTGACTGCGGATGTATGTATGTACAGACATACATAGGTACTGGGATAAAAATGGAAGCACAACAGCGCAACAAAAAGAAAACTCTAAACAAGAAAAATGTAAAACGAAAAAAAAAAAAAAAATTATGAATTTATGAAATGATTTTTATAAATGGATGCATGTGGAACTAAAAAATAAATAAAAAATGGGAAATGGAATTGTAAATGAATTGATGAACTTTTTTAGTTATTTTTTCTGGGCACAGTCGAATTACAATGACGATGATGATCCCTTTTTGCTATACAGCTGATTAGAGGTGGAGTAATTATTTTTTCGGTCGTGTTGGCCAAATATACAAATATTAATTGGAACATTAATAAATTCTGTTGGCCTAGTTCCAATGCTCTGTGCATCGTTAATAAATTTTTAAATTTTATTCGGATTTTATCGCATTAATGTTCCAAAACGTTGTCCGTTTGCTTAATATTGTACACAAAATTTGAATTAAAGTTGGATTGTTTTGAAAAGCACTCTTTATAAAAAATACAAGCTCCTAACCCTTCTATACAAATATACCCCCACTCTACTCTATTTATATATGTTGTGACACAGCGTTAGAGCTTCGATCGTAAATTCCTCTAATTTGTGACGAGCTCATAAATTTCAGACGAGTAAATTTTTTATTGCTTTTAAAAGTAAAAATGAATTCTAATTTTTAAAACTTCTATAATTTAAGAAGATTACGTTTTTAGAAATACTGTTTGAAAACGAAATTCAAGAATAAAATTTCGTGAATTCCTCTAACTTTAAAATAATGTGTACGTGCCTATATAAGAATTGTCGAGTTGGGTAAGTTTCAGGCTAGTTGAAATTATTAGACCCCCGGATTTGAAAAAAACATCCTTAAATTTACCAATCCGCAACTACCAAACATTTCTAGAGTACATTATAAAAGCTCAGTAAATTAGTTAAGCTTCTAGAGATGGTCAGAGTTAATATATCTTCGGAAATTACTAATACAACTTCTCAAAATTCTCAGAGTTTCTAAAAGTTCCGAAAATTAACGAGTACCTATTAATAAAATTGACATAGTTGAAAAGCTCTGTAAGCTAACTAATATAATTTTTAAACATCGTACCTATAGAGTTTAAATAAAACTTGAAAATACACGAATTCAATTTATAAAAATTCAAGGACTAGATAAAAGCTTCCGTAAGCTTACTAAACTTTTAAAAATTCTCAAATTTTAAAACGGTCTAGTATAGAGACTAGAGTATTCTCCAAAATTTACGAAGTCGTAACATAAACAAATTGCTACATTTGACAAGGACCCGGAAACTTACTAAATCAACTAATTAAAATTCCGAAAAGTTATACAAGCTCTGCAAATTGAAGAAGCATAATTCCAGTATTACCCTCCCTGAGAAATAACACATCAATTTTTGGGAGCCAGAAAGGATTATTTTATTGTAATTTATAACCTACAAATCTCCAGGAGTAATTGTAAATTCTAATTTTTTTTCTTAAAGTTAAGGATTAATATCGCTTATCGGTCACAAAAATTATAGAGACACTTAAATTCTAGTCAAAATTTTTTTTTTACTTTTACCAATTTGATGTTCTTCTACAAGCCTGCTAATCGAACCAACTAGACTAGCCAGAATACTGAAAAGCTTTAAAAATTACGAAATACACGAATTCAACATGTAAAAATTCAATGAGTTCGATAAAAGCAACAGCTAGAACTGTCTGGACTATAAAAAAGCACATAGACAAATTGAAGAGAAATGATCTGAAAATTTAAAATTAATTAAACATTTGGATTTAAGAAATTTTATTTAGAAAATTAAAAATTAGATTTTAATTAAATTTCCATGGAGAGCATGAAATTTTGAAACCGATTTTGGTATCATATTTCGTGATTATAGTTTTATAAAGTTCAAATTTATCGAATAATGTTAGAATTCCCAGAATACCCAAAAGCTTCTAAAAATTATGAGTGTAATTTTAAAAATTTCCCAGAGTCTTAAATTTCGAAACTGACTAAGGCAGCATTTACTAATTTCCGGATTATATAGAAGCTCCGAACATTATAATTCAATTTACAAAAGCTCCAGTAATTTAATAATTCACAACTACTTTGTGTAATAATTAATATGCTCAGGCTCTTATATGGGGGTTGGGCCGTGCCAATCCCCAATTGTTTAAGGACCACACAAGTTTTAAGGACCTCAAAATTCCATACAAATAAAGTCAAAATGTTTTTGGGTTTTGATCATTTTTATCTTTTTCTACAAGCTTGCTAACCAATCAAACTAAAACTGGCAGAGTACTCTCGGAGAAGTTTCAACATTTATGAAAAACTAAATAAAATTTTTCAAAAATTATAGAAGCTATACATGAAACCTCTATACCATATATGTATATAAAATTGAAAATATCTAATCTGTAAATATTAAAAAAAGCTCCGTAATAATACTAATCCATCCACTAAAACTGTCTAGAGTATGAAAAGACTCTGAAATTATGAAGGCCTAACATTAACAAATTGACACATTTGACAAGGCTCAGAAAATCCAACAATCCAGTAATCCAGATCAGCTAAAATGTTGTAGGAACTTTTGATAAATTAATTCATTTCTATATATCCAATTTATTTGAGAGCCAATGAACGTAAGACTTTCTGAGTTTCGGACCATGTGCACCGTAATTGAATGAATTTTTTTTCTCACTATTACATGCCGTTAAGACTGAGTAACGCATGATCAAATTTTAGCTGAAAAATAGACAAGGTTCAAATAGACAAGGTATAACTTTTTTGCATGTAATTTGGAAGGATACCAGTAAGTACCAACATCACATATTTATGGCAATAAGATTTGACGAGTTTCCATATAGACGGATCTTAAAATCTTGCTAGTCCTAATATACAGATTGGATACACGAATGCAAAATGAATCTATAGATGAGAACGTATATAAACTTCTCAGCACAATGAATTATTTGAGCGGCATTTTATCAAATTTCCACACAAATTTGCATATTTCGTCAGACGAACTATATTCGACTGAATAAAATTCGGCTCAATACAAATCAAAAAAAACATTAATTATGATTTCTAGATTTATTCCATGTGCGGGCTATGAAATAAAGTGTTGGACACACTTCGTAGCCCATAGTTGTTCCATTTGTTTGCTGTGAACCTAGTACTTAAAAAAAAATTCTGATTTGTGAAGAAGAAGACATTTTTTAGAATCAAAAAAAGCGGGAATTTTAGTTAGGTCCATCAGAGAGTTCCGAAGAACCATATTTATCTGAACTTTGAATGACCTTAATGGATTTCCTTGTCAAATTTTATTTTCTCTAAGAAATCCACCCATGACACCGTTCTAAAATTGTATTGTATGTAATGCTCAGTTTAAGTCGTATGAATGAAAACACCGTTTTCCATAATGGCATCTTGTTCAATCTTCCAGATATTTAGACGAGTAAAACGAGACGTTTTTAGTATTTTTGTATTCAATTAAGAAGAAGAACAATTTAAAAGAGACAAAAAGTACTTCAACCTCTAAAAACATACAGGAGTTCAACTGAATTCAAAATCCAAATTTCAATTTTCCGCCCAACTCCAATTTAATTTTTAATCAAATTTTTTGCCGGTAGTATGCCGGTTTCAATCTGTCGATGGAGGTTGAGTAATGCTTGTCTTTGATTGAGACAAGGGTGTAAACGGCGTATTACTTTATATGGTCGTGTCTCGGGCCTTGAGAGCCATACCATTGGCTTGCGGATGGTAAGCCGTTGTTCATATCCGATGCGAGTCGAGGAGTTATGTTAACTCCGAGAAAAGTTTCGAGTCAAATTGGGTTCCTTGATCATATGGCTATATCAAGTGGAACGCCAAATCGTGATACATATAGTCATGAACAAATGTGGTGGCAATGTCGGCAACGATCGACACATGTGGTAATAATTAAATTTAATTAAAATTGGGCGGATTACTCCAGCACTCAATGCCACAATGTGCCCACGGTGCAATACCCGGACAAACACAAATACTTACACATTAAAAACACCCAACCGTGATTTTTGGTCACCACCGGGAATCGAACCCGAGACCCTCGAATAACAAGGCAAGCACGGTACTTACTGTGCTATCGAGGGCGACACATGTGGTAAATATGTGTGTCCATTGGATAGGGAAGTGGTCCTACGACATCCAAATGAATGTGCTCGAATCGACCTGGTGGAATTACCAACTGTCCAAGAGGCGTTTTTGTGTGCCAATGAACTTTTAATTTTTGACAGGATAAACAAGATTGGGCCCAATGGATCACAGCTTTGTTAGTGCTGGGCCAAAAGTAGGAAGCAGTAATCAATTTACGAGTTGCACGGACACGAGGATGTGAGATACCGTGTAGCGTGTCGAAAATGATTGGTACGGGCGATTTGCGCCGGTAGATGTTTTGCAGTGATCAACTAGTGTGACAAGCGGAACCAGAAAAAAATTTCTGAAGTTCCAGGTCCGCTTTTTGGGCTTATGCGATTTTGTTGCATTCGAAGTGAGGCCGTTTCGTTTGCTGTTGTACGCGAAAGTGTATTCTCGACAACATTATCGGTACTTTGGACATGCTGGAAATCCGTGGCAAATTGACTAAAATAATCCAAGAAGCATGCTTTCCTTGGATTCCGTTTGTAATTGTATCTACGAATACAGGACCATCAGCTGGAATAAAGTTAACATCTCCCTCTGGTACGCCCGCCTCACCCATAATTTTGTATATTACCCAGTTGGATAGTACTGCGGTATCGTAAGGTTTCCATAAAACAGAATTGCCCTGTTTGCGTGTATATACAAATTAGACAAATACAGACATTAAAAATTATAAAAAATATTGTAATTACCATTAGAGCCGGGGTATACGCCAAATTTCCTCCAATCGCGGTGAAATTAAATGGACTAACGCCCGCGATAAATCCGTCGATACCTCGGAATCGTAATTAATTTTTCGTTATCACCACATTTTCGGAGATTGGCTGGTGTTTGGAATTCTCTTTTAAGTAATATGCATTCATCCGGATAAAATCGATTAATTCAACGGATGAATCAGAATTCAGTTTTAGACTTAGTCTTTAGTCGGTGTAAATGGTGAACTCCCGACCCTCGACAAAATATTTGAAGTGTTTGATTGCTAAATATATTGCAAGTAATTACCGATCGAAGTATTTCTTTTCGGCATCCATGAGCTTCTTTAAGAAGAATCCCAGGGGCTTCCAATACTTGCCAATGTACTATTGCAGGACTGCTCCAACAGCAGTATTTGATACATCAATAGTTATGCTGAGCTTTGAGTCGCTCTGTGGATGTGAGTGTTGTTTTTGCCAATTCAGCCTTGAGTGACGTGAATGCGTGTTGACATTCGTCAGGCCAAGAGAAGTTCTTGGCCGTCTTGAGCTTACGTAGTAGTACTGCCAGGTAGCTGTGAATGGTGTGAGTATTTGAACGAGCTTTGGTATGAATCGGTGGTAGCAGGTTACCATACCGATGAATCGCTGAATACTCTTGATTGTGGGAGCTGGGATCTAATGGCATTTATTCGCTTTGGTTATGCTTTTGCTAGTTGTGACGTGCTGTCTTTGTTGTGACGTTGCCTTCATGTCAAAAATACGTGTCGTATTTCGGAGAGAAAACAGACGCGCCAGATGGCGCGGTGTTTCGCTATAAATAATTATAGTTGTTGGGTCAGCTATTGGATGTGTGATGGGGTTAGTGAACGCTTAATTCAAATACGTAGATTTGTATATTTAAATTTCACTAATTTGTTTGTTGTGGCAGTTTCGAATATCGGTGCGTTGTATATTCGGGCTGCTACAGGCTATTGGTTTCTCAAGTTAGCAAATATAGAGAACATGTTGTTTTTTTAAAGATATCTTCTATAATCACATGACTTTATCGTACAGACATTGAAGGTGATTCATTTTTGGATGCTCGGAAAATATCTCAGGGTTATCAGGAGACAATTAGTACTCTCTGTCAAATGCGAACTTAAATTAGAACTTGTTAGCAATTGAGAATAATTTAAATTTCTGAAAATCCACCTCGACGTATAACTAAGGAAGGGCCGTGCAAATTATTACTTCAGGCAAAAACACGTTACCGAAATTAAAAATTTTTACTCATCATCCAGAGGTAATTTCGTCAAATATTTATTTTTATCTCTAATCCATTTCTACAAAACTCTACGAATACTTGTGGAGTAAAATTCTAATTTCAAATTCTTGTTTTGTACGCAGATTTATGTTGATATGTGAATATTTCGAGTTTTCGATGACAGAAACATCAATCAAATACACACCGAAACACATACAGACATTTTTCAAAAATGATCAATCCATACGTAAGGATATGATAAAGTAATTATGATTATGCCATGTTGTTATGGATGATACCGTGCCAATAAGCTTCTGCTCAGCGAGGAAAAAAAAGGAAAACAGTTTATTTGCAACCGCAAGGTTGTCTTGCACAATTTTTCTTTATTTTTTTTTATAATAATTGTTATGGTCAACGCTTGTAGAAGAATGATCGAGATTTTTATTTTTCTATCATACGATCATCTTTCTATATTTTTAAGAGCGGAGAGTACAAAACTTAGTATATACATTATGTGTATATAAATATGTATATACAGGTAAACATTATAATTATATAATTTAAATTATGAATAATATTCTTTTATTTTACTTATTGTATAGTATATAATAAAATGTAAGTATATAATATTCAACTAATATACATTTACAACATGAATATTACATATAATGGTAAAGTACAGGGCTGGATTACAACATCCCTATCCCCTATGAAAAAGATGGATTATCCGTAGGATAATTCATCTTGTACTTTGGCTAATTCATACTTTATAGTTTTATCAAACTATAGTTCGTAATTTATTTATTTCATTATTCTTAATTACAAATGTAGCTTTTAATTTTTCTTAAATTAGATAATACAATTTCAATTATAATATTAACATTAACAATTCATTTTTATTTTAAAAGTTTTATATTTAATTTATTTAATTTTTTTAATTATTCCGGCACCCTCAATCATATAAATTTTTTCGATTTTGTCAAATTACAACCGGCCTAGTAATATTTTAAATTCTTATAATTATATAGGTCTGATTCAATTATTCATCAAAAAATTTAAGTCTATTATTATGCACTAGTTTGATTCTGCGATTTACCCGTATGGAAGAATTCAGTGGTGAAGATATTTTAACTATTTCATAAGGTCCTGTCCATAGCGGTTCTAACTTATTCGATCTCGTTTCGTTTTTTAATAAAACTTTGTCACCAACGTGAAAAGTTTTCATATTTGAATTTTGATCATAGTACTCCTTTGACTTTATCTTATGATCAATTAAAGTTTTTCTTGCTATCTGCCATGAAAACTGAAGCCTTCTTTGAAGTTCTGATAAATAGTTATCGTAAGTATATACCGGATTAATGTCATTTTGAATAGAACTGGGTAGGTTTGGTTTATATCCCAAAAGAAGTTCTAGTGGCATATAACCTGTTGAAGTATGGGGAGTAGAGTTGAAATTAAAAATTGCATAAGGAATCCATTCATCCCATGCTAACGGATCGTCATTAACAAAATTCCTCAAATATTCTGTTAGTGTCCGATGAGATCGTTCTAAAGCCCCATTAGATTCAGGATGGTATGCCGTTGTGTTGATTTTTTTAATTTTAAGGATTTTGCAAAGTTGATTGAACATTTCCGACATGAAATTGGATCCTTGATCCGTTACTATAGAACTGGGTGCGCCAAAGCTGCATAAAAAGTGTTCTGAAAAAGCTTTAGCAACTATGTTGGTGTCTTGGGACAGGATTGGAATTGCCATTGAATATTTTGTGAGGTCGTCCTGGATTGTTAAGATATATTTGTTCCCATTATGTGAAACAATCATTGGGCCTACTATATCCATAAAAATCTTATTGAATGGAGTTTTCGAAGTGGTAGTAATCTGCATGGAACATTTAGTTCGACGAGATACCTTATTTTTTTGACATAAAGAACATTTCTTAATGAATGATTTGATACGCTTATTCATATTAGGAAACTCATAATATTGTTTAACTCGTTTAATTGTTCGTGAATATCCCTGATGTCCTCCAAGAGGAGTAATATGGAATTCCTTTATAATTTCATTTATGTCTTCCTCGGATGACAAAGTTTTTCGTATCGGTGTACTATTATTTGGAATAGAATTTGCAGGTAGTGTTGGTAAATATAACGGATTATCAAAAATGGAATTATCAGGAGATTGCTTTATAGTATTGTTGAATATTGGAACAGATGTATTTTGTGCATCTCGTTTTGATTGGAGTCTGGTTACAGCTGCTACTATTTTGGTGGATTCAGATGAATTGGGACTTTCAAATATTTTTATTCGACTTAGTGCATCGACGTTTTGATTAAACTTTCCTGGTTTATATTCAATATCGTAAGTATATTCCTCGAGTTCGAGGCGCCATCGGATTAAGCGAGATGAAGGTTTCGGGTTTTTATTCAGCCAAATTAAAGGACGATGATCAGTCCTTATTATAAATTTCCTCCCGTATAGGTAAGGGTGAAATCGCTGAGTAGCCCAAACTATGGCTAAAAGCTCCTTTTCCACGGTGGGGTAATTTCTCTCGGCGTCGTTTAGCATTCTACTAGCAAATGAGATTGGTAGATCTTGCTCTTCGAAATCTTGGGATAGTATCGCTCCGATTGCGTAATCACTCGCGTCGGTAGTCAAAATAAATATTTTTTCAAAATTAGGACGTTGCAGTATTGGAGATGATGTTACAGCGATTCGTAATTTATTGAATGCTTCGTCACAATGAGCATTCCATTCAAACTTTACATTTTTTCGTAATAAACGAGTTAATGGTTCGGAGATCATGGAAAAATTTTTAATAAACCGTCTATAGTAACTAGAAAAACCAAGAAAAGATCGAACATCTTTTACATTTATCGGTATAGGGTACTTCATGATCGCATTGACTTTAGATGGGTCTGGTTTAACACCGTTTTGAGTCACTATATGCCCTAGGTAGTTGATTTCGGTTCTTAAAAATTGGCATTTGGAAGGTTGTAGCTTCAAATTGAAAGTACGTAGACGTTTTAGAACATCGACTAGCTTCGAATTATGATCATGGAGATCGTAGCCATAAATGACAATGTCATCAAGATATACAAAACATCTAAGGCCGTTTAATCCTAATAAGATCGTGTTCATGAGCCGTTGAAACGTAATTGGAGCTCCCTTTAAACCAAATGGCATTCGTAGAAAATGATAATGTCCGGATTGGGTACTAAATGCTGTCTTTTCTTTATCATCATCGTGCAATTTAACTTGATGATACCCGTTTGCCAAATCGAGGGTTGAAAAATACATTGCTTTGCCCAATTGGTCTAAAATTTCCGTTATATTCGGCAAAGGATAAAATTGATCGACTGTAATATTATTTAGTCTCCGAAAATCTACAACTAAACGCCATTTTCGTTCATCAGCTGAAGATTTCTTGGGTACGATCAATAGGGGAAAATTCCACGGACTAGTACTTGGTTCAATAATATTATCATTTAGCAGGTTTTCGACATGTTTATTAATCTCATTCATTGCAGCTTCGGGAAGACGATATTGTTTTATATGGATAGGTTGTGAATTTTGAACTGTAGGAATATTATGGTAACAAGCATTTGTGGCAGACAGAGTATCGCCTTCTAAATAAAAGACATCATTGAACTCTCGACAAATTTCCAATATCGAATTTTTTCCTTTTTCGTTCAAGTGACTAAGATTAAGATTTTTATTAAGGTTTGCCAATCTTCCTTCTATGTTTGGATTCCAATTTCCAACATTTAATATTTCGTAGCAACTAGCTGATTCAAAGCTTAATTTCATTTTGCCAACATTTACTGCATAATCATTAGTATTTACTAAACTTACTGGGATTGTATCTTGAAAAAAACTGACTAGTGAACTAGCTACGTAAACACCACTATTTCATGCGACAGACAAACATATTCGTTTTGAATTTGGTACGGATTAGGTATGTGAATAATTTTTTCAACTCGATCGGGAAGTAAATAATCAGGAATCTCAAGTTCAACAAACAATTTGGGTAAATTACAAAGCGGTAACTGATATTGCAAGCCATGACTCGATACTTCAATAATGGATTTATCGTAGTCAATAACACATTTATTTCCTTGTAAGAAATCCTTTCCCAAAATACCGTCCGACTGGATTGGGAATGAGTTTGGAACCAATTGAAATTTTTGGATAATATTTGAATCGCCTAATAATATTTTACCATGGCACAGTGCTAACGTTTCGATTTTTTCGGATGTAATGCCTTTGATTTTACACTTATGTTCAGGTGAACAAATTGTGTTTGGGTTTACTGAGGATTTTTTTATTAAGCTAACGTCTGCTCCAGTATCGATAAGAAAATATAAGTTGGGAGTTTCTGATATGTCTAATTTAATATTTACAAATTTAGTATTGGCTGCGGTTAATTGATTATTTGACGACTGACATAGAATTGTTGGTAACTTATTATTTGTTGATTGAGTGACATCTGTTATTTCAGTATTAGGAGAGACAGTAAATGGTAAATCGGAATTTTCATTGACAGAGTTAGAAGTAGAATTAGTAAAATCAGTTCTATTTTCGAACATTATTTCATCACTTTTATTTTTAAAAAATATATCTGATAATTTAACGTGTGGATAAGTTGGGGTAGAAACGGAAGAATACAGATTTATAGATCTTGAACTCGGACAACTGTATTCTGTTTTGCTTGAGCGAGTTCGATGGAGTTTTCCGCAACATGTACATTATTTGTAACAGGCTGGTTAGTATTCTCTCTTCGCTGGTTATTGTACATTCGCTTTCTACAATCTTTCAGCATATGGCCTAGATTTTTGCAATATAGACATCGAATAGGGTTTGTATTATTTTTAAAATCCTTAGAAGTTGGTTTTACATCGCCAGATGACGGATGTTGATAATTTGACGAATTACTTGTATATATATGAAGTACTTGGCTTGTTGTGCTGAAAACAATTTTTAGCTGAATGGCCAGGTTTAAAACACAATTGACATTTTAAATAATTCTTGTTAAGATTCGGTGCTAATTGAGGTCTAGGTTTGTTCAACAGAGACATCTCTTCTTCTATCGCTTTATCCACGGACTCCTTTAGCGTAGTGAATCGACAAGCTTTCACTATAGTAGAAATTGAATGATTCAAGCCATCTTGGAATGATCGTAATGCAGTTGCTTCATTCAGATTTCTAATGACATTTTTAGATTCTTCACCTTCTCGACGAATACATGAACTGTTTAAAGCTGTAAGAGTTTGTTCAACTTTGTGGGCGAACGTACGAACATCTTCGTTTGCACCCTGAAAGAGTTTGATCAATTCAATCTGTAATTGCTCGACAGAACGAGAATCTTCGAATTGCGTTATCAACTCTTTTTTTAGTTGTTGCCATGTTTCTATGGTTTTAAATTGGGTTAGTTCGTAAGCTCTACCAGAAAGTTTAGATTGAACTATTTGTAAAAACAAAGTTTTATCATTTTCTTTGGTTAGAGGATTGTAAAAAATTTCACAAACGTTTATATATTTGTGTAGTAAATTGGTCGAACCATCAAAATCGGGAACTAATTTTAAAACATGATCAAGATTTAACGACATTATTTCAGACCGTATGAAATCTGGTTTATTATCTTCGAACCACTTAGATTGATTTGAACGTAGAGAAGTCTCAGATTTTACAGAATCAGCAGAGTTAGAAGAATCGTCAGAATCAAATTTAAATGTATTTAACTGAGAATGAGTTGTACTTTCTGAATCAGACATATATAAATTACTACTCAAAATATTACTCACGGTTTCTTTAATATTTCCTTCGTTATTGTTGAATACAATTTTCCTCGAACGTAAGTGAAATGATGTTCTCTTCATATGACCGTATGTGATTGAGCTCGCCAAAATAATAATTTACCGAAACATGAAAATTTGAAAGTATTTAAATTAGAAATTTGTTAACTGTATATTAGAATAATTAATTTACCTATGAAATTTTCAATTTTGATTATCTTAAAGTTGTACAGGTTCAATTTGATGATTCATTATGATGTTGCTGTTTATTCGAATTCAATTGATGTGGTGGTGTTAAAGATGAATGTGATGGTTATATGTATGTCGTTTGGTATTGTATAGTAACATAACCAAATCTTATGTTATTTCTAATCATATGTATGTATGTATATATACACCTATACCTCGCTATACGGCCGCTCTTTTTACGGCTTTTCGCTATAACGGCCTACTTTAATTGCGGCAATTTTTCGAATTACGGCCCAAAATGTTTCGTTATACGGCCTAAAAAAAACAAATGGAGAAAAAAATATGTACATATTTAACTGTACATATGAGAATTTTCGATAGTCATTTATTTCTTTTTTATTTAAAATTTTTTTATTAAAAATGTGCATATTTTAATGCGTTGTCGCTGCAGTATATAGCCACATAGAAGTTAATAATCTCGTAACTAGAAGTGTTTATATACATATTTGTTTGTGTTTTGTTTCTTTTAGTATAAAAAAGTTGGAAAAATTGGAAACATTTAGAAATATTGTTGGTACGTAATAAAAATATTTTATAAAAAAATTGGAACGGATCCTATTGAATTTGTGTGGGTTTGTATCAAAATAATTGATTCGTTATACGGCTTTTCGCTTTGCGGCCAACTTTCCCGGAACGTATCTAGGCCGTAAAGCGAGGTATTGGTGTATATGGGGTAACCCGAAAATTCATAGAAAAACAATTCATCGATTAAACAATTGAAAGAACAACAATTCATCGAAAACAATTCATAGAAACACAATTCATAGAACCACAATTTCACGAATACACAATTCCTCGAATTTACAATTCATCGAATTCCCGTTATCAGGGAAAAATTCTGTATAGAAAAGAAGCAATAAAAAAATTGAATGTTGATCATGTTGATCGCGTTGATCAACTTTCGATTTCAATTTTCTTGTATATAATAATAGAAGATTAAGTTAGGAATGTGATGTAATCAATTCGGCAAATTATTTCGTTTTCTATATTTGTTTATAACAAAATCGAATTATTTATCGAGTTTCTATAGTAAAATATTATAAATAAATTAATTTTATTCAAAATTTAATAAATAAATTATAGAATTTATATTTCAAGTGTATATATTTGTTAATAAAAAATACGATTACCTATTAAACATTCATTTGTTAATAACAAATTATATTATTTATAACTATATCAAGTGAATCAGAATTTTTTGGACAATTTTTATAAACAAATATAGTTTTTTATTTAAAATTTCATTCAAATATTCATAAGAAAAAATAAAAAAAATTTGCCGATTTTTCACTATATTGTTAATAATAAATAAAATTTATGAACAAATTAATTGTTTATAAATTTATTATAAATAAATGATATTTTGTTGATAATATTATTCAATTTTTGGTTCAAAAATCAACTCGAAACTCAGTCGAAAAATCCCATAGTAAAATAACTAAATTCGATGAATTGTAAATTCGATGAATTGTTGTTCTAGCAATTTTCGTTTCCCATAGGATGGCTATATGAAAATTGTATAATTGGTCGCATTCGCAATTTTTCGAATAATATACATCGGAATTTGTTGGGACATATTTTAATCGATCAATAAATTCTTTCTTCTGGATTTGGCCATCAAAAATTTATTTGTTTATAACAATATCGAATTGTTTTATAGAGTTTTCTTGGTAAAAAACTATAAAAAATTGAATTTTATTCAAAATATTGATACATAAATTATTGAATTATACCACTATTGTTGTTAATTTATTTATTTATTTATACATAAATTAATTGTTTATAATATATTCTAATTGTTTATAATTTTTTTGGGCAATTTTTATAAACAAATATAGTGTTTTATTTAAAATTTCATTCAAATAATCATAAGAAAAAATAAAAAAAATTTGCCGATTTTTCACTATATTGTTAATAATAAATAAAATTTATGAACAAATTAATTGTTTATAAATTTATTATAAATAAATGATATTTTGTTGATAATATTATTCAATTTTTGGTTCAAAAATCATCTCGAAACTCAGTCGAAAAATCCCATAGTAAAATAACTAAATTCGATGAATTGTAAATTCGATGAATTGTTGTTCTAGCAATTTTCGTTTCCCATAGGATGGCTATATGAAAATTGTATAATTGGTCGCATTCGCAATTTTTCGAATAATATACATCGGAATTTGTTGGGACATATTTTAATCGATCAATAAATTCTTTCTTCTGGATTTGGCCATCAAAAATTTATTTGTTTATAACAATATCGAATTGTTTTATAGAGTTTTCTTGGTAAAAAACTATAAAAAATTGAATTTTATTCAAAATATTGATACATAAATTATTGAATTATACCACTATTGTTGTTAATTTATTTATTTATTTATACATAAATTAATTGTTTATAATATATTCTAATTGTTTATAATTTTTTTGGGCAATTTTTATAAACAAATATAGTGTTTTATTTAAAATTTCATTCAAATATTCATAAGAAAAAATAAAAAAAATTTGCCGATTTTTCACTATATTGTTAATAATAAATAAAATTTATGAACAAATTAATTGTTTATAAATTTATTATAAATAAATGATATTTTGTTGATAATATTATTCAATTTTTGGTTCAAAAATCAACTCGAAACTCAGTCGAAAAATCCCATAGTAAAATAACTAAATTCGATGAATTGTAAATTCGATGAATT
Organism: Tipula unca; assembly: GCA_951394425.1. Classification (NCBI taxonomy): domain Eukaryota; kingdom Metazoa; phylum Arthropoda; class Insecta; order Diptera; family Tipulidae; genus Tipula; species Tipula unca. The sequence goes on from OX596382.1 coordinate 11,566,754, forward strand.
GTTGTTCTAGCAATTTTCGTTTCCCATAGGATGGCTATATGAAAATTGTATAATTGGTCGCATTCGCAATTTCTCGAATAATATACATCGGAATTTGTTGGGACATATTTTAATCGATCAATAAATTCTTTCTTCTGGATTTGGCCATCAAAAATTTATTTGTTTATAACAATATCGAATTGTTTTATAGAGTTTTCTTGGTAAAAAACTATAAAAAATTGAATTTTATTCAAAATATTGATACATAAATTATTGAATTATACCACTATTGTTGTTAATTTATTTATTTATTTATACATAAATTAATTGTTTATAATATATTCTAATTGTTAATTATATATATATTGTTTATAATATATTCAAATATAGTGTTTTATTTAAAATTTCATTCAAATAATCATAAGAAAAAATAAAAAAAATTTGCCGATTTTTCACTATATTGTTAATAATAAATAAAATTTATGAACAAATTAATTGTTTATAAATTTATTATAAATAAATGATATTTTGTTGATAATATTATTCAATTTTTGGTTCAAAAATCATCTCGAAACTCAGTCGAAAAATCCCATAGTAAAATAACTAAATTCGATGAATTGTAAATTCGATGAATTGTTGTTCTAGCAATTTTCGTTTCCCATAGGATGGCTATATGAAAATTGTATAATTGGTCGCATTCGCAATTTCTCGAATAATATACATCGGAATTTGTTGGGACATATTTTAATCGATCAATAAATTCTTTCTTCTGGATTTGGCCATCAAAAATTTATTTGTTTATAACAATATCGAATTGTTTTATAGAGTTTTCTTGGTAAAAAACTATAAAATATTGAATTTTATTCAAAATATTGATACATAAATTATTGAATTATACCACTATTGTTGTTAATTTATTTATTTATTTATACATAAATTAATTGTTTATAATATATTCTAATTGTTTCAAAATATCATTTATTTATAATAAATTTATAAACAATTAATTTGTTCATAAATTTTATTTATTATTAACAATATAGTGAAAAATTGGCAAATTTTTTTAATTTTTTCTTATGAATATTTGAATGAAATTTTAAATAAAACACTATATTTGTTTATAAAAATTGTCCAAAAAATTCTGATTTACTTGATATAGTTATAAATAAAATAATTTGTTATTAACAAATGAATGATTAATAAGTAATTGTATTTTTTATTAACAAATATATACACTTGAAATATAAATTCTATAATTTATTTATTAATTTTTGAATAAAATTAATTTATTTATAATATTTTACTATAGAAACTCGATAAATAATTCGATATTGTTATAAACAAATATAGAAAACGAAATAATTTGCCGAATTGATTACATCATATTCCTAACTTAATCTTCTTTTATTATATACAAGAAAATTGAAATCGAAAGTTGATCAACGCGATCAACATGATCAACATTCAATTTTTTTATTCTTCTTTTCTATACAGAATTTTTCCCTGATAACGGGAATTCGATGAATTGTAAATTCGAGGAATTGTGTATTCGTGAAATTGTGGTTCTATGAATTGTGTTTCTATGAATTGTTTTTCTGTGAATTATTTTGGGATCAATTGTTTTTCTAAAAATTGTGTTTCGACCAATTTTCGGGGAATCGTATATGGATACATAAATTATGATGCCTATGGTATAGCTGTTGATCGCTCTGATTCTGAATGTGACGCTGGTTGTTTATTCTGCTCAAGATGTTGAGTGGATGCCAAATATTGTAGCAAATATTGTAGGTTTATGAAAATTAGTAGAGTTCGATTACGTGTAGGTCTTGTAATAATTAACATTCATTTTTTTTCGTTGCTGATATATGCAATCGAAACTGGATACTTAGTGTTAATGCACATTATATATGTAACGGAGTTTTATTTGCACAATTGTTAACGAACACGGATTTTCACTTCTCGTGGTTCTGACCACGTTTTTTTTTAATAACAGTTACGGTATAAGTTATAAGGCAGTTTTACTAATTTTGGGTACACTGATACACGCTTCGACTTTGTTTTAAAATAATCCGATCCGATTATTTTACCTTTCGATTAGGTTGTCGTTTTCCGCTGTCACCAAATGTTATGGATGATACCGTGCCAATAAGCTTCTGCTCAGCGAGGAAAAAAAAGGAAAACAGTTTATTTGCAACCGCAAGGTTGTCTTGCACAATTTTTCTTTATTTTTTTTTATAATAATTGTTATGGTCAACGCTTGTAGAAGAATGATCGAGATTTTTATTTTTCTATCATACGATCATCTTTCTATATTTTTAAGAGCGGAGAGTACAAAACTTAGTATATACATTATGTGTATATAAATATGTATATACAGGTAAACATTATAATTATATAATTTAAATTATGAATAATATTCTTTTATTTTACTGATTGTTTAGAGTATATAATAAAATGTAAGTATATAATATTCAACTAATATACATTTACAACATGAATATTACATATAATGGTAAAGTACAGGGCTGGATTACAACAATGTTAAACTATTTTTATCAAATAAAATTGTTGGTTTTGGGTTTACCTCATCCGTATATACATCCGTTCGCAAATGGCTAATTTTGTAATTTTCACAAAAATTATTCTCATTACGAATATAAATTTTATAGGCTTTTACAATTACATATATACAAAAAATACTAGTTTTCCACAACTGTATACACGTATGTTATCTCGCGCATATCTATGTACGATATATATAGGCGAATCCTAACACTATATACGTTCACTCTCGATACACTATCGATTTTAAATAATTCTGCCAATTTTTTTTTGTATATTGTTCAGCTTCAGCAGCGGTATAAACTCATTGCATCAGTTGATAACCACGATTAAGTTGGTTTAAACATAAAACAATAAATTTCACTAGAAAAACAAACAGCATACCAAAAAATAAAATAGTTTTTGTTTTTTTAAATTTAACTCCTTTTTTAAAAACTATAAAAAAAAAAAGCATTTAAAAAATAAATTTATGCTTTTTATTTTTGTACAATAAAAAAACCTCATAAAGTTATGTCCTTTTTTTAGTTAGTATGTATGTGGACTGGAATGCCTCGCTATTTGCTAGTTTTGGACAATTTTCCTCGTTCCACACCGTTTATAGAAATACGGTGGTTCTCACATAGTATATAGAGGTCTGAGGGGACACGTGTGATTTTATATATTTAATCTTCGAAATGAGTTATTGCGGTCATTAAATTCGGCAAATTTATCCGTTACGGAAGTTTTAAATAATTGAATACAAATTTTTTTTTATATCCTTTAATAAACACAAAAAGATGGCATTAAGAAGGACCAAACAACAATTTATTTATTCACAAAACAGAAGAATACAATTTTGGCTTCCGTTTTGTTTACATTTTCTGTAAAGAGTTTATTGTATATATTATTGTAGACAATATTTAAGAAGATAGCCACCCACAATTTTTTTTTGTCAAGATCTTATTGTACGAATAATAATAATATTTTTTAGTTATATTCACGAACACAATGACCGCATATAGAATAGGTATGGTAAATTTGAAGAGATTATTAATGAAAAAAAAAAAAAAAATCAAAAAGCTAGATGTCTCTATATATTGTGATGCACCTAAATCTTAACACAAAGGTGCTCGGTTATTGCAAAGTGAGAGTGTGAAATTCAATTGGAACAGTGAATTTGCACTTTTTTTGACATAGACGTTAATGGATTTGTTAATTAAAGATTAAAATTGGCTATGGGTGGGATATGTACTCCCGAAGGAATTCATGTGTTTAGATGTACGTGTTACTAAATTGGAGGCATATGCACATCTTTGATTATTGATGCAAAAGTACTAAAAATGTGACAACCGGATTTGGCTAAATCTTGTAACACGCGGTTATTTATTGGTAAACATTTGCTTGTCTTTTTATTTAAAATTATTGTAATCGAATAATAAATATAAACATATATTCATATTGACATTTGGGATCTATAAACATAGGGAGAACTCATCTAACGCAGAAGTGAATTAATTGTATATGTGCACTTGAAAGGTTTTCCAGTTAGGATGACATTTTAAAATTTTTAATTAATTATTGGAATTTAAAAAAAATGTTACTTCATTTTAAAACACAAATGTTCAAATTAAGTATTGTGTAATGTTATCGGACAAGTGACCTCCTCTGCCCTCAAGGCAGCTAACCGTTCTTTTACCAACATTTTTGTTAACATTTTGGCACATTTTCAGATTAATTTCTTGCACTGCATCAATATTGTATATTTTGTAATCATCAATATTGTTTCAGGATGATTAGCGTAGACCTTTTTTTTGAAATAACTCGAAAAAAATCGTCTAGGGGTGTTAGATCGCAAGATCACATATTGGCAACATTCAAACCTTCCAATACATACTATGATAAGCCTGTTATTATTCTTCTATTGACAGTAACCGCATTACCAGCTACATTTTCAAAGAAAATCGATCAAACAGTAACTTTTTGTGGATGCTTCAGATTATTCCAAAATCTCTTTTGTATATTCTTCTCCCCAAATTCGATAATTTTACTTATTTACCAATCCGCCAAGCTAAAAATGTGCTTCATGGTTATCGAAAATGATCAAACCGTAAAAATGCAAAAAAAATCAATTTTCGATTCCAAATTTTAGTCGAACATTCCTAGCGCTCACATAGTAAAACACACGAAAAATTGTCTCGAATCAGTGCTAGACAATTTTCCGTGAATCTTAATATGTGAGTAACTGGAAAGGTCGACCAAAAATTTGATAGCAATAAATTTTTATTGTTATTTATTTACTTGCTTCTTTGCTTCTTTATCCTGTGAACAAAAACTCGACGTTAATTGTAATCATTTGGCTGCAGCTCGTGAGTCTTGTAGGGTTTCCAACGCAAATCTTTGTGCATAATTCTGAATAACGTGATTTTTGAAATGTGAAGTTACTGTGAACGATGCCGAAGTGATGATTTTGGGTTGAACGACCACTACGATATCGTATTTGTATTTTTTTGCACTGTACCAGTTTCTTCAAATTTTATATTTGTCTAAGTAAATTGGATATAATTCTTAAAACGACATATTACGACCATATTACGAATTTATGACGTTGCACCGACGTAGGGAATATTAAGCCATTAAACTATAAAGTTATTTGTTATATCTTAAAAAAAATTTTGTAAAGGTATATACTAAACACGATGCGTGATCAAAGTCATGATTTAACTGGGAGGCAAAATTCCTCTTTAAACACATAATTTGCTCATCTATAAAAGAAATGGAAAAATGATTTTCTATCACGCAAATAAGTTGACTAGCCTCGACATAATTTTTAAAATTTAGTTCCTTATATTTTGATTTACAAAATTTTTTACACCCATAGGTTCTATACACATTGCAGCTTTCACATCTCTTGAACAGTGATCTAAAATCTTGTCCATGTACATACTGAATTGTGTCAAAGCCCGTGGAAATATATTTTTTCAACTGGCGTTCTGTGAGAAGGGAATTTCTAAATTTACTCAAAAAATTGTTATCCTCATTATGAGATTAAAGATCTATCTTTAGTTAGCGGATACAAGATATTTAAGAATTTATTTTTTAATTAGAACTAACGACCCGCGGGATCACTTAAAAAAAGTAATCCAGGTATTTTGAAAATAAACTTGGACATTCAATTTAAATTTAATGGCCGAGTGAATTAATAATGTTGAGTTGATATATTTCACTCGCAACGTATTTTTGCACGACTTTAGACGATTTATTTGCCAATTGAATAATTTATTCAACACTGTTTTGCCGTTTTGTAAATAAACTTCCTAAAAATATTTTCCAGATAGAATTGGACATAATTTCTAAATTAAGTTGATCGTATAATTTTAATTTTAAATTTATTATTTTTATTTAACGAAAATCATAAGGAATCGGCACAAATTGTACAAAAAATCGTTTGAGAATTTTCCTACGATTTTTTCCAATTTATTTTAATTTTTAACGGACGATTTTCATACGACTGTAAAATATTTATTTTTGATTTTAATTAATATTTAAAATTCCTAATATATCGTAACTAAAATTGGATTTTGTCTATTTTCATTTAACATGATCGATTTTTGAACTACTATTTTAGACGGTTTAATTTAAAATTAATTTTTTTTTTCAAGAAGCTTTTGCGCAAATAAATTTCCCTAACATTTTGAAACTAAAATTATACACATTTATAAAATGTAATTAAACGCTAAATTTAAATTCAAATTAAACAATTTTATTTAATTCGGACGTTTTTTTGCACGAATTTCGACTATTTATTATTGAATTTAATTATGATTCAAACCACTTTGAACTTTTCGTAAATAAAACTTAAAATATTCTGCAAATACAATTTGGCACAAAATTTTAATTACAATTTAATTTAATTCACTCCAGTCGGACAGTTCTTGATTTAAAATATTTTATTTGGAACATAATCAAAACACTTTGGATTAAGATTCTCAATATTTTGAAAATAATATTGGACACAATTTTTAAATAAAACTCGACGCACGATTATAATTTTAAGTCAACATATTTAATTCCACGTTATTTATTCCAAAACAATTATCATGTTTTTTGCACGACTTAAGACGATATGTTATTGAATTTAGTTATTCAAAACATTTTAAAATAAAATTCGTAATATTTAAAAATTATGAATATTGGATGCAATTTTTGAATCTAATCGAACGCACAATTTTAAACTTAATTCGACATTTTCATTTCGCCGGGACGATTTTTCGCACGACTTTAGGCGATTTATGTTTGATTTTAATTTATATTCGAATTACTTTGAATTTTTCGTAAATAAAACTTACAATATTCTTGTAAATAAAATTTAACGCAAAATTTTAATTTATATTTAATTTAATTTATTACATTCAGCTCGAACGATTTGTTGCTTTGGACGATTTTTTTTTTTGGAACATAATCAAAACGATTTAATTTTGCAAATAGTATTGTACACAATTTTTAAATAAAATTGGACACATAATTTTAAATTTAATTCAACATTATTTGTTTCAGTCGGGCGTTTTTTGCACGACTTAAGACGATTTATAATTGAACTTAATTATTCAAAATATTTTGAATTTCTGAATATTTGTTACAATTTTTGAATATAATTCAACGCACTATTTTAAACTTAATTCAATATTTGTATTTCTCTCAGAAGATTTTTCGAACGACTTTAGACCATTTATTTTTAATTTTATTACTATTCAAACCACGTTATAAACAAAATTCTAAATATTTTGGACACAAGTTTTAAATAAATTTTGACGTACAATTTGAAACAAATACACGTTTGTTTGGACTATTTAAGACGATTTATTTCTGAATTATTCAAAACACTTTGGCCTTTTTATAAATAATATTAGACGCACAATTTTATTTTTATTGTTTCTTAAATTAAATAAAGTCGGAGGTTTTTTCGTACGAATTTAGACAAATTACTGTAGATTTTAATTATTATTCCAATCACTTTGTACTTGGATCCATTTGTAAATAAAATTCTCAAATATTTAACAAATAAAAAAATATTTTTAGACACGTAATTTTAATTTTATTTCAATATTTTTATTTAACACGGATGATTTTTGCACTACTACTTTAGACCATATAATTTTGAACGTTATTTTTTTTTAAAGCGCTTTCAAACTTTTGCACGAATAAATTAGTGATTTAAATTAAACAATTTTCTTTCGGACGTTTTTTCGCATGAATTTCGGTGATTTATTATGGAAAATAATTATTATTCAAGACACTTTAGGCTTTTTATAAATAAAATTTTTTAAAATAAATTTTAAACACACGGACGATTTTTGCACTACTAATTTAGACGATTTAATTTTGAGCTTATTTTTTTTTCTCGGAACTTTGGAACTTTTGCAAATAAATTTCCTTAATATTTAGAAACTAAAATTATACACAATTATTAAATGAAATTAAAAGCGTAATTTAAACTTAAATAAAACAATTTTATTTAATTCGGGCGTTTTTCGCTCGAATTCCAACGATTACTTATTGAAATTAATTATGATTCGAACACTTTGAACCTTTCGTAAATAAAATTTACAATATTCTTGCAAATAAAATTTAACGCAAAATTTTAATTTATATTTAATTTAATTTATTACATTCCGCTCGGACGACTTTTTGCTTTAGAAGATAATTTTTGGAACATAATCAAAACACTTTGGCTTAAAATTTCCGATATTTTGCAAATAGTATTGGACACCATTTTTAAATAAAATTAGACGCACAATTTTAATTTTAATTCAACATTATTGGTTTCAGTCGGGCGTTTTTTGCACGACTTAAGACGATTTGTTATTGAACTTAATTATTCAAAATATTTTAAAATAAAATTCCTAATATTTTGAAATTTTGAATATTCGATACAAGTTTTGAATATAATTGAACGCACAATTTTAATCTTATTTCAACGTTTTTATTTCGCTGGGACGATTTTTCATACGACTCTAGACGATTTATTTTTGAATTTTATTATTATTCAAAATACATTGTAAATAAAATTCTAAATATTTTGAACAACATTTTTAAATAAATTTAGACGCACAATTTTAAATAAATAGACGTGTGTTTGTACAGCTCAAGACGATTTATTTCTGAATTTAGTAAATATTCAAAACACTTTGGTCTTTTTATAATTAAAATTTGAAGCAGAATTTTGATTTTATTATTATTAAATTATATACGAACGTTTTTTCGTACGAATCTAGAAAAAATTTTCAAAAATTTATCTATTATTCAAATCACTTTGTACTTGGACCCATTTGTAAATAAAATTCTCTAACATTTTACAAATAAAAAATATTTTTAGACTCGTAATTTTAATGTTATTTCAAATTTTTATTTAACACGGACGATTTTTGCACTAGTACTTTAGACGATTTAATTATGAACGTCATTTTTTTCAAAGCACTTTGAAACATTAACACAATTATTAAATGTAATTAAAGGCTTATTTTAAACATAAATTAAATAATGTTATTACATCTTTACGCTTTTTCGCACGAATATTGACGATTTTTTATTGAGTTTAATTATGATTGAAATCACTTTAAACTTTTTATAAATAAAATTCGAAATATATTGCAAATTAAATTTGACGTAAAATTTTAATTTTAATTTAATTTAATTTATTTCACTCGTACGATTTTTTCACGAAATTAGACGATTTATTTGACCACAATTGTTGTTTAAATACTTTAGCTTAAATAAAATTCCCAATATTTTAATTAAACATTTTTATTTCCCAAGGACTTTTTTTCGTACGATTTTATACGAGTTATGTTTGATTTTAATTGTTATTCAAATGCTGTTGGAATTTTATAAATAAAATTCCTCCTGCAGGGTGCCGCATAAGTAACGTTATGATTTAATTAGTGAATTTATTTTTTAATTACGAATTTTTGCAGAATTAACTTTGAAAAACTTGGAAAATTTATGATGGAAAGAATCAGCACAAAACAAAAAGCAAAGTTGTTCAATTTTATTTTGAAAGTCAGCATTTCATTATTTCATTCACCTAGCGCTCCAACAATGTACTGATTGCTTCAGCGTTTTCGGCAACAAGGGGCTCTCTGTGATCTTCTGCTTACTGGAAGGTTTCGTGCAGTTCGAAATGATATGAACATTGCTCGGGTGCAAGCAAGTATTGAAAAACCCCGAAACTTCCACCAGGCGACGTTCTCAGCATTTGGTGATATCTATTCGGTCCTTGCAAGGAATTTTACATAAGATTCAATTGGTTCACGAGTTAAAATAGTCGCCGTTTTCAAGAATTGTGCCTAGAAAACAACGAGTTTATTTACAAACTTATAATATGCGATGACGCCCATTTTCACATCAAAATATTTTGAATTTTTCTGGGTTAGAATTATGGGATAACTGTACCCACACATTCTTGATTTGAAGTGGAAAAGCGTCAAAATAACATGTCTTTTCAGCGCTGTGCGCTCTTTTTTTTCAAATAATTAAATCTTTCAACATATGGCCCCCAAGCTGCGAGGTAATTATTTTGTTCACCTAACACGATTTTTTTATTTTAAGAGTTTATTACTCGTTTTCCACCTAAAACGGAATTTGTTTCAAAAATTAACATTTTTCTTGATTTCGATCATTTTATTTAAAAGATACTTGTATTGAAATTGAAATTTATAGTTTTGGATTTAACTACTTTTGATTTTTACATTTTTATTAATTTTTTTAGGTAAATCCTGGGAAGTTATTTAACCATAAATTATATTATATAGAATTTGTAAGCTTAATGAAGCTTTCTACTAATTATATAACGGTTCAATATGGTTTTTATGAACTCAAACTAAAAAGTGCCTGCCACATACAATGAAGTAAATCTATCAAACCTAAAATCAGGCTAACCGAAAAAAATTCAGGCGATTAAAATTTTTTTTTTTATTAAAAAAGCTTTTTTTACTCTATCTATCCATTTTTCATACTCATGTGATGATAAGTTACAATAAAGCCAGCAACAAAACAGAAAACTGCATTCCTCCAATTAAAAATCACTACACACACGCAGAGTAGAAAATTGATCAGAAAATTTTTTTGCGCTTAATTTCTGTTTGCTGTTTTTCTGCTGTACATTAAAAAATTAAAAATCTATAGAAATATGCATTAAAAAAAAAAAGCTCAATTTAAAAAAAAAATGTTTTATTCCATAAACTCTCTTCATAAAATTATTATTATTAATAATCATCATCACAAAAATGCATAACAAATTCGGTGAAAAAAAAAGTTCCGCGGGAAAACCAACAACAAAAACCGGATGGGTTTTCATTTTTATGTTAAAAAAGGCAGATAACATTTTTTCTGCAGAAACATGTGCAATTTTTCTTCGGTTTTTTAACGGTTTTCCAAAATAGCAACAACAATCAAAGCGAAAATATGTGGAAAGCGGAAAATTTATATACTCGAGTAAATTAATTCGGTTTTTTGTACGCGCTAGGGTGGATGATCAGACTGTATAAAAAATACAGAGAGAGATGTTATTTTATGTTTTTTTTTGCTATTGTAGGAAAATCACAATAATGATCTGAACTGTGATCTGAGGTTGAGCTCTGGCTGAAGCCTATCAACTAGGAACTTCGTTTAGCCCGAGCATGGTTTTAAAAGAATAGTAGACTTGCCGGGAAAATCGTTTTCTAATTTGTGGATTATCACTTTCTTCTGAGATTGCAGTATTCAATTCGCAATAGCTACCTTCAACCGGAAGGATTGCGGGCCCAACCGTACCCAGATTTTGTTAAAATATTCGGATGAAAATTTTAATCAAATTTTGTTCACGAAAGATGCAGATTTCTGCCAAGCTTACAAAAAATTACTTAGAATAAACGGACAAATGAGTTTGAAAGATGCAGATTCAATTTTTTTTCCAGAATTCAATCTTTTCAAATACCTAAAATGGTCATTTTTTTCTCCAGGTGTGCCCACCAAATTTTGCTTAAACCGCATATATTGATTCTTAAAGCAAAATTTCATCTTTGATATTTTCAAACTCGAGTCAAGTCGTTCGAATTATTAAAATATTTGTCATAAATTAGAACAAAATACCAATCAAATCATTCACAAAGGAATGAATTTAATAATAATTGGAACAAAAATTTAGGCTAGTTTGAAAGAAGTTTGAAAATATATATTTTTATTTTCGAGGAATATGAGATTAGCTCAGCATGTAGAGACCCATTAGCCAGATGATAACGTCAGAGACTGATAGCTATATAAAATGTTAAAGGTTCGAACTATGTGGGGAAGGAGTGAATAGTATTTACTAAATACTCAAAAAATCAATGAAAAAATGGTTTTGGGAACAGCAGCTGAATTACATTACTGCCTTCAAATGTTGGGCCCCAAAAATTATTACTTTGAGAATTTTATTTGCCTTTTATGGCTCTTGCTTATAAAATATTGTAAAATTTTCAAGCTTTTAGATTGAAAATGTATTTACAATCAAACTCATTTAAACTCTTTAAAATTTATTTTCATATTATTCAAAAGTTCTATAAACTTCTCTTGTAATTCATTTAAATTCTAAATAAAATTTCTTTTAACTTTAAACTTAAACTTAACTTAACTTAACTTAAATGTACTGACTTATAAATACAATTGAATTTGCTTCGGTTAAACATTTTAATTCAACTCAAATTTATCAACTAACCCTGTATGGTATATGCAAATAGCTCAACACAATCATTTCTGAAACATTTAAAAAATTCATGACGGTTTCAGATAAAATTTGAATCGCGATTTAACTTAATTTGAAAGAAAACTGAAACAAGTTTGAATGTGGTTTGATTAGAAAAAAAATGAAGAATATTAACAAGAGCTTTCAACATTCCAATAAATGTTAATCAATTATACTGGGCTTACATAAAAAGTGAATTTATGCGAAATATTTGCGTGGCTTTAATGGATCAAATATAGGATTGAACTGCTAAACTGGGTTGCAGGAGAATTTCCTTAATTAAGAAACGGATTTTAAAAGCAAATTACTGATATCTGAGGAGACCATTTCAAGTATCTTGGGTCAAGCCCAACCCCATCTTAAAATTGATATATTAAAATTTTTTAAATAAAATTGTGTTCCAACTCGTTCAAATCACTAATCAAATAATATTATAAATATAAACCGCAAAATGTTTAATTTCGTTCAAATTTCAATTCAACTCTAATCACTTTTTTCTATGTACCTTTAAAATTGTAATCAAATTTCTACACTTGTATTCTAAAAGATTTGTAACTTGCGTGCAAACAAATTATGAAAAATCCAAGTCGAAAAATTGAGACAAGTTTGAATGAAGTTTGATTAGAAAAAAATAATTAAAATTTTCATTATGAGTGCAATTTTCTGCATTAAGTAAGGGTGGCCGCCCTAATGGACTTGCCTAGACACAAAAATTGGTTCGTAGCTGTACCACATTTGAGCTACTCCGCTTCACTTGTTGAACCATCCTGAGCCTACCAAGAAGCGTTCAAAGCCCCTGACATCGATCTTACTAAGATCCGTCAGGTTGTCCAAAATGGAAGTCCCAAATATTTTTCTTTCTCCCAAATATATTTCTGTTGTACGCTTCCTCCTCCTCCTCATCACGGCAACTACGGTAGTAATCATGGGCGGGGGCACCCAGTCTGCTTGCATGTACCCCGAAGAGACAATGTCTCGTAATAACTGCCACGACCATACCAATATGGTGCCGTCGCAGCGATATCATTTGACCGGATCTGGATGGGTCAAGTCTAGATCTGTCTGGTTATTACACACGATCTAGCGTTATACCATCTGACGTTTGTTTCTTAATGTTGAAGTGCCCTGGCACCCACGTCTAACAGATGTTGAACTGATCAGCCATTTCATTAAAAATGCCAGACAGTTCTGGACTACCTTCGACGTCAGGGAGTATGATTGTAGCGTTTTATTAGCAGCCGAGCTGTCCGTAAAAATGCGAATATCCCTCGTAGATATTACATTATACTTCAACCAGTTTATAATATGATAATGGAAGTCTTATCGCCATAAATTCAGCTGCAACGGGAATACGATAAAGAGGTTGACTCTATCCCTTTTTGAGCCATCCGTCAAGAAGCTTATTGAAAAATCCCCATTGTCTGTAACCGTCTAATTTATCCAGTCCTCTCTGGTGGGAAACTCAGTTTGGAATCTCAACTCAACATATGCCGAAGGATAGCGTAGTTGGTAGTTTCCGGAATATCGTTGTTGCATAGTGATCGATGAGTGCCCTATATTGTTACAGGTCCACATAGATATGGATTTGAGCCAAATGGCTGTGCAAGATGCAAGATGCTCGGCCGCAAGATCCAAGGGAGTGAGATCAAAGAGAATCTTCAGAGCTTGAGTAGGTGTGCTCCTAAGGGCCCCATTTATACACGAGCAGGCCGTTCTTTGGACTTTCATCAATAGTTTCAGGTTAGACATAATTTTATTGCATAAATTTAGGTTAGTACTTAACTTTCTTCGTATGGTAGGTAGGCCGATATAAGGCAGAGATTTTAACCACCCATCCCAATGCTAGCCACCACTATATAAGCGTTGCTATAACTTACTAATATAAAAATATTCAATTTATTTCGGTCACCACTGACCCAAGGTTCCTGGACCAGAACCACATCAATGGACTCAGAATCCATTTTGAAGCAGCTTTACAGTGATGGAGGTTGATCTGAAGGATCTTAATCATTAGATAGTGCTTACCTCCACCACTGTTGAGTCAAACTCCGCCTCTGACAGCGATTCGTCCATGCGTAGCGCGCAATGCAGCATCAATGATCTCGACATCTCCGATTCAAAAGATAATGTCTCCTGATCGTCTTCCAGGATGCTCTGGATTTCTGGGTCACCAATACCGGGCGGGACCCCCCAAGTAGTATCCACACCTGCTGCAGATGCTCCAGATCTGACGGCTTCACCCAAGGAGTCTCTGTTGAGGATGATAACGGCCGATCTGTGATCTGCTTCCGCTTTCACCTCCTCAAACTTGGGAATCCACCAAGTTGCTGTTGGCAGATCAAGATTGCTGATTTGCAGCATTTCCAGGATCTCCTTCGGGTTACTTTGTTTCGCAGAGATCCAGGCACTGGGCCTGCAGGAAATTTCTGTTCTCATAACTACTTTTAATTTGGCCCCAGGTCAAAGTAGATGCCTTTTTGTAGAGGGTCAGGCAGTCAGTTTTAAGTGACCCCGGTACCATCCTTCATCTCGGCAGCATAGAGCTGGTACTGGATTATCCCTCATAATTTTTAGGAAGATGACATCTAAGACCTTCCTCCAGTTAAGGGCCGTAACACTCTTATCTTGTTGAGCCCTGTCAATGACTGCCATAATCAGGAGCTCCTTTGGCAACTCGTTGAAGGGCCTGGTGACAGTGTCCAGAACCCTTTTCTTTTTTGCCGCCATAAACGAATATCCTCAGAACTCTGCCTTTTCGGCTCCGTGATACGTCTTACTCACGCAGCTCTATCCTTGTCTCTATCCGTTCTCTGCGCCAACAGAATGTTGTTGATCTTGGAGATCATGTGCCGGCTCTCTTCCTGGTCTGGTAGTTCAATACTTGCCTACCAGCATTCGTGCCTTTATCCTTTGGTTTAGAGGGGCCAACATCATTTGTGCTTTTACCTTTAGAGACTGGGCTAGTTTTTAGACTGGGCCCCCAGCCTGGCCGATTATCAGCACGGTACGGTTAACACCTTAACCCGGCTCTGTTGTTTAGCGCCGTGTTTTCGCATAAACATGATGTACTAGTTGGGAGGATTCTCCCAAGACAGCTTCACATCAGACCACTATTTTCTGCATTACTTTTTATTCTTTTCTATTCACCAAAAATCGTTACACCATCAATTTTTGTTATAATTTTCAAATAAACACAAAACTGTTTCCCAAATTGGCGGGGGAGCGAGTATATGTATATATAAAGCTGCCTGCGACAAATTACCTAGCATTTTTTATGTCAAATTACCATTTAGCTTTTTTTTTATGTGTATTCCAACATTAATCAGTCCAATTAAGTTAAGTCAATTGAAAGTTACAACAACAAAACACGAGACGGGTAAATAGCGCAAAGGTAAATTTATGATTTAACGAGTTGAAATGGAGAGTCAATAAATTAGTCGAATCCGTTTTTATTTTTATTTTTACTGCCATCCAAAAAAAAAATCTGTTAATTAACTGACTGGTGTATATATACGACTGGCTGTATAATTCACATATAGGACGTGTGTGTATTTGCCTATATAGAAATTATAAAAAATTAAAAATAATTTAATTAAAATTTGATTTTTCAAAAAATCAGTAAAATAAATAAAAATTTTACAAAAAAAAAAAAAAGAATTAATTTAATTTTTTAACAAAATATTTAATTTTTTGTGCGCTTTTGTTAATTGAACATTTTATAGAGACGACTTCAATAATAATTATCCGGGAAATTTTATTTTTAGTTTTGTTTTTGTGTTACATGCGGCGTATGGCATCATATCAAACCAATAAATTTTGTATTCCAGATCCATCATCTTATATCTACCTATTATCTAAGGATAATTTAATAACACAGATTAAATTGGAATAATTGAAAAACAAACTTGAGTTTGGAAAATTCCTTCTGATTGTAATATTGTTATACAGTATATATGTATTGGGGAAATTAAATCACTTGAAAATTCATTTCACGGAAATTGTGTATCATATTGAAAAGAAAAACTTTGTATTTGGTTAACTCGACAACTTATCCCTTACTCCCGCATCGCCCCACCGATCAAACCCAGGTTATTATATTGATAAAGATAACAAACTAAATAAATTTATTCCGTTTTTTTTTTTGTGTTCTTAGGGAACAAAAAGAAAAACTCTTTGGTACAGAAAGAAAAATCATCCATTCAACAAGTTGTTTTTCCTTACATTGTACGCAAAAAGAAAACATTTTGTATTTTTTTTTTGCTGTGTTACCTTTTTTGTCTTGTTGAATTATATTTTATATTTTGTTATGTTGTTTAAACAACCCCAAATTTTTTTTTTGTAGGAGTTAAAACTCCCCAATGACATAACCAACCATATAGTAAAAATTGAAAAATGTATGTTGAGTGGAAATTATATTTTCTTTTTTTCTCGAAAAACGATACATATGTATGTACGTACGGCTTGAGATAAAATAAATAAAAATTGAAATGTAAATTGTGAAGTGCGTGGATTGTTTCAATGATGATGATGATGATGATGACAAGGACATGGTTTATTGATCTCTTACATGAATGCATTAAAAATTAAATCGATGTCATGGGAGTTCGGGAGTGTGAGGTGTATCTCGTATATATATGAATTATTCTGTTTGATTCAATATTAGATTGGAAAATTGAAAGCTCATCAATTTTTTTTTGTCTTGATTTCATACATCATTTATATTTAGTATATTGTATAAGATGTATGATACGCGGATTTAATTAATTCATTTGCATATTATACATTTTTGAAAATTCTATTCTTTTAACAAAAAAAAGGGGAAAAATTGATGAGCCTTGCATCATGTTGCGCACACGTGACGATCAGCACAAAATGAATGGCAGCATTTCAGCTGTAATTGTCATTTTTTACAGTTTTGCCACTTACTCGTGGCGTCGACTGAGTTTAAAGTTAAGTTTGAATATATTATTCGATCGGCAGCGCCCAAAAATCATGAGCAGTCGCATACAGAGAAAGACTACCATCCAGAAGGTAAAACAAATAAAGGAATGGTTGACGTTATAAAATTGAAAGGAATTTTATATTGGAGGGGGAAATTGGGCGTTTTAGGAACGACGGCTGGTTTAAAATCGAAACTCGATTCAGATAGTAATCCAACTGCTGGCTTTAATCTGTCAATAGATATGTTTCAACGCTTACCATTAGCATCTATATACGGTCATTCGTATGGTGCTGATAGACGCGTATTTTGTCGCGACGTACACAAATGTACTCGCAATTTTCGGTGAAGATTTCCCCTGGTAATTTAAAACCTTCCCATTAGCACAATGGAAAGCTCGTCACTTCAATGAGTTGTATTTCCACCAGCAGGGATGGACGTTTACGCGTCATCTATTATTTTCTACATTGACGTGTCAACAACCCGTAACGTTGATAATGTAGACAATTCCTGAGTGGTTTTTCTTTGTCAATTAGTTCAAAAATCAGAAATATGCCAAAGCAGCAGATGGAGCAAAACACCTGGTCAAACTGGGTTAAAATGTCTGTGATGCAACAATGCCACGTAAAGGAAAAGAGAATGGATGATTCCCAATATTTTAGTGGGACGAATAAATTAGCTGCCTTCGGAAGGAGTGCTTAAAACTACGTCGGGAATGTACCCGTCGGCGAAGCCACTCATTTTATGAACAGTTTTAAAACGAGTTCAGAGAAAACGTAAGGAACTGCAGGAAGCAATTGCACATAGCAAGAGCCAATCTTTCAAACTTCTCAGAGATGAGGTACAGAATAAAACGTGGGGTAGCGCATATAAGATTGTGTTAACCAGAGTCAAGGGTGTACATGCTGTAGCACCAGTGTGTCCGGAAATAATGGCGCGAATAGTGCCGGACCACATACCCCAAAATGACAACTATACGTTGCATCGAGAGCTGCAAGTCGACGATCAGAGCATCCTAGCGGTCACTGATGATGATGTCCAGCAGGCAGCATCCAGAATAACTATAAACAAACCTAGTTTGGACGGCATTCCAAACATTGTAATAAAGTCTGCAATAAATAAAAATCCGAAAATATTTCGTGATATTTACTCTGCATGTCTCAAAGAAGAAGTATTTCATGTGCAATGGAAATGCCAACGCCTGGAGTTCATCCCGAAAGATGACATACCGCCGAAGGAACCATCCTCCTATAGGCCGCTGTGCATGTAGGATACAGCAGAAAAAATTTTGGAAAGGATAATCGGCCACCCACTTGAGCAATTTGCAGAAGCAGACGGCTCAGGAAGCAAAGGTCAACTATATTGATGCAATTGACACAGTTTGTGACTTAACGCAAAAAGCACGGACGGGTGAAAGATGGCTTGGTGGAAAGAAACAGTACTGTGCGGTTATCACTCTGCGGACATCAAAAATGCTTTTAACTCGGCTGGAGCAAAATCCCATTCGAGCATTTTGGACAATAAGTTATACTTTGAAGGAAAGACCCTGATATATGACAACGAAGCGGGGCCCAAGCATGGAGATGTTAATTATCATCTAACTCAGTTGCTTTCGGGACTACTCAACAGTATAATCACTCCTTTCTTAGAAGTGTAGATTACCTCCACACAAGTCCCAAAGTTGGAGCTCAAATTAAATGACTGTAAAAAAAATGTCACCAGGCTTCATATTCCAATTTCGTCTGCGTAAATTATAACGATTTGCGTTTCTATTGTACATAGATTGTAGTCAAGTAATTTAAGACAAGTTTTTAACATACAGTCAGACGATAAGATATTATTGTATTTGTGTATAAATCTCGGTCACTCAACATTTGTAACTGTCTCAATAACCGATAATCATCTGCGTGGCGGATATATTGTTTTTCATACAATAACAGTGTTACGTAAAGCAATGATGATCTCTCATGATCATCACTCATACGTGGTTGCGTTTGGTCGTTTACTGCTTTATTCATCTTGCTCGTTTGACAAGCTTGATTGACAGATGTTACATCCGATGCCATGTTGGGCCAAAAGAAAATAATTAAGAATTTTATGCGACTGGGACAAATAATTTCCATAAAGGTAAAATTTATAATTGCGAACGGCATACCGATCACTTTGCTCCATTGATGCTTTAAATGTTTTTAGTAATTTTAGTAAATTCTGGTGAACTAAAATTGATTGGAAGCATTCGTGAACCGTTTTTTTAATTGCCATGATTTGTAATAGCATCCATAAATGCTCTGGACAGTGCATCTGGCACAATATGAACATTTTCGGTATAATATTTTAAAAGTAAAACCTGAGACCATCTCGCCAAATAACCAGAAATGACTCTCTGATTCATCAGCCATCTAAGGCTAGCATGGACGGTAATGATCGTAAAGTGGTAGCTTCAAAACACTTTGACTCCATAATTGAATAATTCCGATCTTTACAAAAAGATTATAACTTTCATTAAAAATTATCCGGGGGCTATGACCCTGCCGTAATATTTAACATACCCCGCTCCATGGTAAAGCGAATTCGAGTGAGTTCAAAAAGATTACAAGAGCTACCGAGTTATTAAAATGCCAAATCGGTCAGATAACCAACACTATTTCGCTAAACAATGTGCCAGGCTGATGACGAAATTTTCACAAAATTTACTGGATGTGTTTTGATGGATAACAAAATTGGTTTTGAAATAATTAATTAAATGAAAAATTGTATCTTACCAAAAACCAGGTGTAGTGTAGCCAGGTTTTTGTCATATTTTTCATAATGACGATTCAGAATGAAGTTTTGGCCATTTAACTCTGAAGGAGCAATAAATTTGTACGGGAATAATCAATCATCCACTTGTAATCGTTTAGTGCAATTTATTTCAAGATATTTTAGAAGAAAATTAAAAAAACTCAAAACATTAAGTTTATTCGTTCCAAGTGTAGTTGGTTTATCCACATGTCATCACACGATCTAAATAGCCAACATGATTTCTCAATACGACGACCAAATGTCATCGAGATCAGGCTTCAATTTCAGGTAGTAAATAGTCCTTTATCAGGGCGCAATAAAGAGCACCATTCATAGTTAGGTAGCGGTCATCTTCATGTTTGACGGAATATTGGCCGGTCCATAAACCGCACCAAACCGTTTATTTGGTCGTGTGCCATCCAATACGATAAATTGGGATTCAAATGTCTCGATAGTATTCCAAATAGACAGGCCTATGTCAACAATAACTTGGTCTAAGCGCACGAAATACATTCCTCACAGGACGCTCACGTTTGACACTAGTCATGCGTCACTTGTCAAAAAGAAATAAATCAAAAAACCACCTCTAGATGAATCACGCTTTATAGTATGGTGTATGATTCCTGATTAAATTTGAATCAGTTTTTAATTTCTTCCTATATAGGTCTTAAGTGAATTGCTCTTTTACAAAATACACCTGCGAACTGGTGCATTCGATTTGAAATCGTTAAAACATCGCAGATTGTTGAAATTATTTTAACTGCGTCGACGTTGAAACAAAACAATGCCAAGTAATCTATATTACATGGCGTAATCTACCTCCCCCATCCCTGTCTACGACCTTTGAGTGATGATTTCGATTGTCTATGAAAACGCTCTACTATGCCGTTAGCTTGTGAATGGTTGAGCGATTGTACTGATTTATGCGTAATTGGCGTGAACTTTTTTTTTAGAATTAAACAAGATTCGACGAAGTATTGTCAATGTTTAACTATAATAACTAAATAGCAAGAAGCTCTCTCTCTCTCAAAGGTTGACTGCTTGACCTCAGCGCGGGTGATAAATTTTTGGAGAAAAATGCCAAAGGTTGCCAAGATCCGTTGAATAATTGTTGTAATACCGCACCAACTGCAGTATTAGATGCATCCGTGGTGATTCATTGCAAGAATCGGACCAAGTGATGGTTTGTGAATTCTTGGCCATATTTTGCTATGTTGTCACGTGTTCATGATTCGAAGAAATCATTTTGGCTAATCTTTGTATATGAATCGATGATAAAAATTGAGACCATTTCGACGAATTGCTGAATTTGTGTAAAGTGTAATTGATCTTGGAGGTGTCAGATTTGGCGACTGTGTTACTTCATATATCTGAAATGATTGTGAGGCTAAGGAAATCTAAAGCTTGCACACTGAAATCGTATTTGTAAGTCTTCATATTTATACCAAAACTAACGAGACGCTTGAACAGTTTGAAGTGGGCTTTATGTTGTTCCTCATGTTGAATAGCCACTAATTTTTTGTCAATATAGATAGGAAAAGTTAAGACCTATGACCACTTCGTATATGAAACGCTGAAAAGTTTGTACGGCACTCCGAACCTCAAAATGCATTCGAGTGAACTCAAGATGTCGGGCTTACAAATTAATTTGGGATAGTTTCTAAACCTCATACTAATTGCGTTATAATCAGAAATAAATCGAGACGAGTGTCTGTACCTTTCATATACTGCCCATGGAGGTAATTGAGGGTTCCAAAGTTACTATACCTCAAAAATAAATCAACTGGTACATTTATAGAACCTTCAAATTTTAAAAGAATGTTCCTTATAAACCAAATTCGAAATTATTTTTTACATGACCATCTTCATTGCGGTTATACTGAGTCCATGATGTCTTTAATCTAACTAATAATTGTTTATTATTTGTAAATCGTTATTGAGATTTGTTTGAGCAATGCCACAACTGACATTTTTTTTATCTTTATATCCCCGCTAGAATGAACACTCTTGCTTGTACCATCTCGTGAATGTGTGGATGGAATCGAAATGCCGAGTACTTCAAGAAATTCCTCCAGCCCGTTCTGAAGCCTCCATGCACTATAAAATTCTGTGATTATGTAGCGATTAAGCTCCGTTCCGCACATTCTATGAAACTGATTTTGTTGGCGTACTTGGTCTGACGAGGTGACTTGTTTCAGATGAATGGAACCGGAAATTGATGGAACATAAATTTGGAGTGATTATTTCTCAAAAGTCCTTGTAACTGAGACGTACTGAAGAAACTCAGTGCATTTACCACGATGATTCAGTTTGAACCTTATACAACAGCAACCTTACTATCACCACGAAGGTGGGTCAAGTTTAAATTATTTTGCGAATCTTTAATTTTAAAATTCAAAATTTGATTGAGATGAATTGCCAATTGACATCCAAAACATCTCAAACCCCTAAATATTTTAAATTGGTTTACCTGAATTAAAATTTGAGCAAACCCAAACATTTTCAATTAAAACTTAGAATTCACAACTCCAAGATTAGGTTACATAACTTCAAAGTTCGCTGAACTTCAATTTTAATGCCAGGATTTTAAATATTTTGAAAGATAAAAAAATCTAAAATTCGAAATTTATAAATAAGTAATTTATTATTTGCACAATTTTAAATTTTATACGGAAGATCGCCAAAATCAGCTTAAATATTCAGTTGGAAATGTGCAGGAACCGTATAAATATTGTTTGTGCTTAAAATTCAGAAATTTTGAAAAGTACGTGAGTGTAATTTTCAAAATTAAATAATTCAGATACAAATATAGAATTGTAAAATTCGGTTTCATAAGATAAACTTTCCAAAATTTAAGTTCAATTTACATCGAAGTTTAATATATTCGTAATTTTGAATATTTAACATATACATTTTTTAAATTTTTTGTCACAACCAAAATTTAATTTAAAGATAAAAAAATCGGAAATCCAAGAATCCATGCTTGAAATTGAAAATTCATAAAAATACGAAATTCGATATTTTGAAATTTCAAATTCTGAATTTTATCATAAAAATCAAAAATTGATAATTTTGGTTTGAATTTTGTATTATAAATAATTAAAAAGTAGAAAATTTAATAATTCAGAAATTTATAAAACTCAAAACAAAAATGTAATTCATGTCGAATTTGGAAGAATATGACGCAGAGATTTTCATTGGTGATGAATAGCGTGACCGTTCGGTTAACAGGTTTATTCTCACCATACAATTTGTAATGTTGGTCCAATTGAATTATAATATTACTCTGACGAGTAATCCTGGCTGGGACATGAAGGGAGAAATTTTCCAGGATATACGGTGAGTCAATGTATCCTACCACGACGTTACTTATCATTGAAGCTCCCAATTGTTTTCTTCGGTTATTCCGTGTTGCAATTTTATATTTCAAACATCATTCAGTGTAAGGTGGTAACCGAGAAATATTTTCGTGATTGGTATATTGTTGTCATAATTCCAGGCATCTTTCCGGGCATTGCGTATAACAAATCCTTTTTTTGAATGTTTTCGATGCGACTGTTATGAATTTGGTGATAAGAAGACCACAATGGGATGTGGAACATTTGTTATAACATTAATGAAAACGATGAAAATCCGTGATTCCAGACGGGAGCCCTGCGGCACTCCAGAACGTGTGGTAATTGATCTTGATCTTATATACACCACCAATTTCGATATATTGTTGTCTACCGTTACCATACCCAAATGCATTGATGAATCCAAACTTCAACAAAAGAATTTTAAATTACTTTTACATTGTCGATCGAGTCAAAATCTTTGCTGAAATATATATATATATATATATACATATATAGTATCGGCTTTCAGGTGTTGTTCGATGGCTATTATTGTTTTGCTGGTAAACTCATTCAGCTTAGTCGTCGTAGATCTACCAGGAGCAAAGTCGTGTTGGGAATTGGGATTGACGACAACGATGAAATCCCCCTGTAGCACGAAATGTCAGCTTTAAAGATCGGTTGAGCATATAAAGCGGTTTAACTAGTTCAGGACCAAAAGTTTTCAGAATCGTTGATGGTATCTTATCGAGACCGCAGCCATAACCAATTGGATTAAGAGCTTGTAAAATATCCGCCTATTCAATATACGGTATCGGTATATCTAAACTAGATTGGATACCTTATTCGTTAGTTGACGTTGATACAGCGTTGGTCACATGATTGTTTATTTTTGTAGTACATGCGGAGGCAGGAGAGTCTTTCGTCTGGCGTTTAGTGTTACAAAAAGTTCCAGAAGTGCTTAGGAATGTTATTGTTGTTTTCTTGTAATTTCACGATATAATTTTGGTACTTTAGTTCAAAATACTCGTCATACAAGACGTTGATCTTCTGGAATGATCTTCTGTTGTCTCCTGTATCGCTGTTTTTCATTTTTCTGTAATTGTTCTTCATACTTTTCAAGTTGATTAGAGTATATAGTCATACCATGAAGGATAATTCATTTTCGATATTCTGAACAGAGGAGCATGCGAAATGTTCGACTTTCCTATCAAGGTCATTTGAAGACAACTTTCTTGAAGTTGAGGCAAAATTTCAGCTATGCCCAAAGACATTTCCATTGCTTTGTGGTGGTTGACATTTTATACGAATGGAATCATTGAATCATTTACATCAAAAATTTCCGAATCATTCGAAAGGACAAATTTTTGGTATCTACCGTGCATGTTAGGGATTTTGTTAATTTCATTCAAATTAGAATTAAGAGTGGAGTCTAAGAAATATATTTCCGGTTCGGATGTAACTTTAAAAAGAATATTGCAATTAATGTCGGGATCGAAACACCAGGAAATATTAGGAAGATTGAAATCACCTGGTATGGGAAATATGTCTTAAATTATTTAATTCGTTTAAAACATCACAAAAGTTTATGTTTAAAACTTCACATACCAATTCCAAAACAGCAACAGTGTGGTTCGGGATAGATGTAATTTCCTCCTGAACTCTTGGGGCTGGTATATGCTGATCTGGCTCAATGATGCACAATATAATAGTAGGCATAAAATTTCGTACTCAAGATGTTGATGTTGGATGATGTCTCGCAGATGATATATTCGTCGAAATTGGTTTTTTCAACATAGTTGTAAAACTTTGCAGCTTTAGACAACAGCTTAAACAGTTAACTGTTCTTATTTAACTGTTTAAGCTGTTAAACTCCCGATCATTTTCTTGGTTAGGAGGTATTTCGATACAAATTACACTATCCAATTTCATTTTAATTTTGATGAAATTTTCGATTTGCTCCTTGGTGAGAGATTGCGCTATTCTTCTTACGAAGGGCCATCGTCGTTCAAATTACAAATGTTCAAGTAATTGTTATATAGTGATTAGACGTTCACCAATAAAAAATTTAATTTCTTCAGCGACATGCGGCCACGCCAGTAACGGATGGAAAAGAATTACATAACTTTAATAACTTTTGCTATAGATTTTGTGAAGAGATGGGGACAAAATTATCAAAACCGTTGATGTTGTCTGCAGTGTGCTTTTGGGGGATGTAATTTTGTCGATCATAATGTTCGACAAAATCCTAAACAATGATTTTGAATTCAATGAAAGGATCAGTTGGCAATGGCATAAAAAAAGGCAACAAAATATGCATAATTATGTCGGATGTATACTTGTTTACCCATAGGAAGAACAAATATAAAGCTCCAAAAATTTTAAAGCGGCTATATTATTATTATTAAAATTGGTTGGAACCCACGAGGATTCTGCACTCAATGCCACTTCGCAAACACACACTGTTGCCTTCGCAAACTGAATAAGTTTAGACCAAGGCAGAGAGGACTGAACTGATCTATCTTTAAAGACCTGCAGTTGAATAACTGAAGCCGAATAAAACTGAAAGCTGAACCACTATTCACAAAGTGAAGGCAGTCATCATAATCTTCAAGGCAGTTATGAGCTAAGCACATACGATGTAGATGATCTTTAAAACGGCCATTTCCCGTAACAGTCACTATCAGGAGGATTCTTAACTGGTTCTATTTTAAAGATAAAGCATACTTCGTTGACCTCAAATTGGGCTCTTCTATGAAGTACTTCGCCTACGCTAGCTAAAAGTCTCAAGCCACTGAAACCTTACGTCTTTCAAAGCGTAGTTTTTTTATAACTTTCTTCCCGTAGTTGGAAGATAAAGGAACCGCTGGTTTTAAAGTTAATTGTTAACCAGATTTGGCTAAACAATCTTCTACAATCTTCTACATTGCTAAAATATGGCAATTGCTTTTTGAAGCTTATAAGCGGCTATATACGATTTTTATTCCAAAATTAAGCCAAGTTTTTACCAAACCCTTTACTCCAGCTCGCGCTCTTAATAATAATAACGATCGGTGAATTCGCTATTAAGGCGTAATAATTCTAATCCAGTTTTGAGTAAAAATTGAAATTACAACCGAAACTATTTGGTGTCTCATATATGTATTCATCCCATAAAGTATATCATATTGCATAAGACTATATGCATTTGAACAACAAAATTCACATGACCTTACCCTTTAGGTATATTATAGTTGTATTCATTATATCTAACCCATTGTCCGTATTTTCCTCTTCAGCACATATAACGTGTGTTACTTGCTGTGTATGTTATCAGAAAAGTAAATCTTTCGAATATGTATATCCATATCCAGTATCATCCACCAATATGTGAAAAGAAATCTCGATTTGATTTCGTTTCTCTATATACGAAAGTATGTATTTCTAAAATCTAATATACAGATCTACCCTTGCTATACGTACATATACATAAGATAAGAGCTCTATCTCATGTACGTACAGTATAAACATTGGCGTCACATTTCATCGAATTTCGCGCACCAATGCCTTTTTTGTATGAAACTTTTCTCTTGTATAGTATGTGTGTTTGTGTATACGAGACGTATGTACGTTACATCCAACTATTATTATTATTTTTGCATCGTGATCAAGCCCTCAGGATAATCAGAATAAATAAAAATAAAAAACTGGGAATTTATTGTAGTTTGGGTAGGGAATCAAAACTAGGAAGAATATGTAGGAATAAAATGGAAAAAAAAAAAATTGTATTATGTACTGTGAAGAGGGATTCAGTACTCTCTGTTTATAGTTTTTTTTTTATACAAAACTACAACAATTTTTGATATTGTACATTACAAAACTAACAAAGCAATTATTACGATTTTTTTGCTGCCATTTACTACTGATGCTGTGTATGTAGGTAGGTAGGACTAGGTACGTATACACAGATTACATTTTTTTTTGTATAAGTCAGAAAAATTTTTAGTTGGCGCAGATAATTGCAGTATATGCATGCATTGCAATTAAATCACCATCTCCGCAATACACATGTATATATATATACACGGTCGTCTTCCGCATATATGTTAAAAATAGTTTTATGTAAATAATCTCTTCCGTAATACTTTGATCTTATATACTCGAGTCGATTTCCAAAAATACATAAAAAAAACTTAAATATTTTATTTATATTCTCGAAAAATGAAAATTAAGAGATAATGACAACAACAACAACAACAACAAAATAGTTAAAGAAGAAAATTGGTTAAGTTGTGAATTAATGAGATGGATTAATATTTTCTTTGTGTGGCATGTAAGAAATTTTTTGTATATGATAGTGAAAATTCCAAAAATATTTTTGTTTAGTACTTAAGTTGTTTTATCCTAAACAACTAAGTAAATCAATGTTGAAACACAACAAAAAAATATGTAAGAATAAGATGGGCAAACGAAGATATCATCATAAAAAAATTATAATGGAAAATTTATTTTTAAATCGTATATAGATGAAAATCACCCTTTTTCCAATTTTAACAATTTGACATATTGTTGTTTGAATATTTGGTGTCTTAAAATAATATTTCTTTTTTTCTTCGTGTGTTGCGTGCGTGTATATATATTGTGTGTGATGTACGACGTATACTTTAAAAGAGATCAATTTACTTACATCTAGGCTGTGAAATATAAAAGGAATTTTTAAATGGGTTATTTAGCAAAATATTTTTCGTCTGTAACACAGGGAGCTCCGATTTAATGGAAATATGTAAATTTGGGGGATTGGAAGACATTTATTTACAGGTGGAAAATATGTAATGGATTTACTGGAAAAATTATTCTTGTTTTTGAGAAATAATACGGTTTACAACCAGAGATGTGCGTTTACGCGTATAGTGATTTTGTGAATTAGTTCTAAGCGACGGTGCCCAAATTTCTTTAAGTTAAAACAACGATTTTAATTGTTTTATAATATAATAAAGAGCGAGAAACCATTCGTTTTCAAATCCAAAAAGTTTAGTTCACCTAAACCTAACTACAGTGCCGTCCGTACATTGAAGGCTTTCGGTTCACTATATCCTATGATCGAAAACACTATTCTAAAGTGGCTTATGTCGCAGAAATACTTGAGCGGACGGTTGGCTCGATGGAGGCTTAAGCTTCAAATGGTAAATTTCTAAATCGAACACGTTTAAGGTTTACCGAATATAGTACCGGATACCCTATTCCGTGCTAATATTGCGTTAAGAAAATCCAGCACATTCCAATTGTAGTTTTACCCGCTTTTTCATCGACGTAAACCGAAATGTTAGATCAACAAAAGGTTTTTTTCGAAGGGCTATGCTACAATAACCCAGCCCAAACTGGCCACCTTCCGAATATTCGTATACGTCACCAATTAAACGTCACACTACGATGAGTCTCTGTCGAATACGACCAACTTGAAGCTTTTAAAACTATTGTTGGCCGAGTTTACGTTTAGAATTTACTCAAAACAGATGTAAATTACATGGAGGCCTGAAAGAAGCCAGTTGCTATAGGTACAACAATTCATATTAAAATCACACAAAGCAGTGTTCATAGATCAACTCTCCGCACTAAGTGGGATTGCAGCCGTTAGACATCCGTTCTCTCAGTGGGTCTGGTCTGAAATACGTGGATCCTTACTATAACAAGGCCAGGGATTTCATTAGGATGGATATTGCTAGCACCACAACAAGATGGTCTACCTACAAAGTATATCGCCGCAGTCGTCTCTGTTGACGACGTTCAGGGATGGGCATTTACGCGTCATCTATTATTTTGTACGTCAACGTGTCGACAACCCGTAGACAACATCAATAATGTAGACAATTCCTACAATGATTTTGTGAATTTGTTCTAAACCACGGTGACCAAATTTCTTTTGGATAAAAATTTGCAAAAAGAGTTAAGATGGCGATTTACAGTGGTCGACTACCAGGTCTTTGTTGGATTTAAACTAAGCCACGGAACAAGGTTATTTCTTGACTCTGATGGAACTCGACTTGTTGGCTATGAATGAGATTTTAAAGGCATGGAACATGGCAATTTGAATGGAACTAGGCCTTGACCGATTATAATGAACATGTCGAGGTTCGATGGAAATAGCATTTATAAGTGATTTTTGATTTGTAAAAGTGGGTTTAAATATTTTTTGAATACAATTCTTGAATATGGTCAACTAGAATATTCGTTAACCGATTATAATGTAATTCGACATGTTTGGTTGAAATCAAAATTCTAACATGATTATTGAGATAAGTGTTAAAATATGAATTAGAATAGTTTTGGGATGTGGCTTTCACTGAATAAGATTAAATTTCTTCTATTCTATTGAGATAAGTCTATATACATATACGACTTGAGAATTAAGAAATTAACTTTTTAACGGCTACAGGTCTGAGTTTTTAATTGACCATCTAGACATTGTATAGCTCCATGTCAGCCTGTACTGACATGACCGATGATGACCCATGAATTCTGCACTCCAACAGAAGGTCATAGATGTGTTCTTAATCATACTGCTCGAAATCATAGATAAAGAATCACTTTGCATCATGCCTCTATTGAAATTCGAACCCGGTACCTCCCGATCCAAATGTCACAGCTTCAGCTCAGTTAAGTTTCAGTATAGGTATAAGCCAGAACGTCATTCTAAAATCATTTTATAATCCCATTACTCTTCAACAAGCTGAGTTTTATCAAAAATCAATTTAAAATCGCATTTCCATCCAGCATGTTGAGATTTATCATAATCGATCAAGAAATAGCCTAATCCTCATCTAGTACTTCAAATATCAGAACATTATCGTGATAACTGGCGCTGCTTTCCTATTGTTTACCCTGTTTTGAAATGGTAATGGTAAATTGTGTGCGATGAACTATTTGCGATGAATTACTTGCGATGAATTGCTTGTCCATAGAACCAAACTAGTCTAGAACCAAAATGTTGGCCTGAATATGTTAATTTACACTACTTTAAAAACACCTACTTTATAGAGGAAGAAGAAGAATGGCGGGTGCGATAAGATTGCCGAAAATATGCGTTCTAAATGGAACAATATTGCTGGCAAAGCCACATCTGAAATTGTGTAGAATTTCATAGGAGAGCATTGAACCACATATGTGCTTGACTTTATCCGTTATAACAAAATTTGAAAATTAGGCCACACCGAACCTTCAGTGCAAATTGTTTTAAATTAATATTTTTGTTGTTGACATTGTCTTAATTGTCGACATTGATAAAAAATATTTTCTAGTAATCTACGTAATATTTTACGTGTCGACAACGGCGTAGATTACACGGCGTAATCCACCTCGCCCATCCTTGTTTACAACACTATCATATTGTCAGCTTTCTTTCACCTCGTTGTTCCTGTATAGCTGTGTATGGATTTTGATCTATTTTTCACTCTCAGTCGCGGCCCGTGGGTCTTAAACCAGACTGGTCAACATTTTAATATTGGATGTGTTATTGGTGAATGTTGTTCGAAATTTGTCCTAAATAAAAAAAATTAGGATTTTTGTTAGGAAAAAATTCACAATTCTATAAATAGGCTAGTGAAGTTTGTCCTAAAACTGTACTAAACAATAACAAAAACTGTGCAAAAGCGGATTGTTTCGATGTAACGAATTTTATCTATAGAACAACAAAATTTGGTAGGAAGAATACATGATTTCCTGAATTTTCTTGCAAAAATCCTAGGTATAGCTAACACTATAACAAAGTATGCATCAAAATGTGTTTGGGTCTAAGCTATCTGAAAAATATAGCAGTTTTCAAAAAAGTAGGGGATTAAGGGGTTTAGGACTACCAAGTTTGGTATTTTCCAAAATTTAAAATTTTTTCGGATAGTTTAAACCTACAAGATATCTTGGTATAGGCGTCAATACGGAATCCACTGACTAGGATTATCTCAAAAAAATTCAGATAAATCATATTATCGGCATACATAAGGTCATACGAAACTTGGTGGTCCCAAACCCCCTAATCTCCTACTTTTTCCAAAACTGCAATATTTTTCGGATTGCTTAGACTTTTTAACATCTTGGTAAATGTGCTTCATTCTGGTGTCCGCTTCACAGGATTTGAAGACTAGACAATTTGGAAAATGTATATAATCAACATAAATAAGGTCATACCAAACTGGGTTGTCCTAAATCTCCTAATTCCCTAATTTTTCCAAAATTTAAATATGTTTCAGTTAGCTCAAACCCACAGATATCTTGGTTTGTGTAACGTTATGGAGTTCGCTTCCTATGATTTTCCAAAGAAAATTCTGAAAATCATGTACTGTTGTCCTTATGATAAAATTCGTTATATCGAGACATTCAGCTTTGCACTCTAACGCACATAAGAGAAAATTGTTTTTGTTGTTTTTATTTGGGACAAATTTCATATTCGTAGATTATGCTACACATAAAATGTACACTAGCATAAATATTTGCACATAATTAAACTTATATAGCGGTGGGTGTATAAACTTTGGAGGGTGTACCTTTTAACCCAAAGTCTTTTATACTTTTGAGGCGCACGAGCAATAAATGAGAATTCCGAGGCCTAAGTTTGGTTCAATTATTCCGTTCTTTAACATTTTATCGACTTGGTTGTTTATTTCGTGTTTTGTGGATTCTGCTAAACGATATGGTTTTATATTGATTGGACGTGAATTTTGAACTTTTAAGGTAAGTTTTGGAGCATCTGAGCCAGCAGTAAGGATTAATGATGATTTTGATTTATGATTTCTGTTGGGTACTCTCAAAGAATTTATTTCAAAGAATTTCTTCCCTATATCAGATATCAATGCATGAACATTTTGGAAAAATTGCAATCGGCAAGCAGAAAATGCTGATTAATTATCTTTAGTGCGGGTAAGTATTTCGGTCTGTCTACATTCGCCATGCATGCGATTTATCCGATGTATTTGAAGTTCCTTCAATTATTAAAGGTATTTGGGGGCCTGATCCGAGTAGAGCTGCAGTGATATCATGGGCAAAAAAGGATATCTTCAGTTGGCTGATTTCCATGGAGAGCTTGAACATTCATGGTATAAACGTTTATGTTTTCCATTAGTTTGTTTATGTATGTAATTTAGATATCACATTTCAAAAGATTAATTCTCTGATCAAGGTATCCGCATCTGCGATATCTCTATAATTAATCGCTTCATATATATAGTGAGAAATGTTAAGGATTCATCCTCCATTGGAAAATCATTTCAATAGCTCGTCAATGGGTCAATTTTCCTTGATAGAACACTGGCTCTACCATGTTGTATTTGAAAAAACTCTGATGAACATAAAAAACAACCACTTTCATGGTATCATTGTGGGTGTTGAATCGTAAGCCGAGCGAATTACTATATGGTGTCTCGGTACATTATGGTGTCTTGGTTACGGTATATTGTTCTACTCTAACCATGCAGTATCACCTGAGTAGAAGGATCACAGTCGCCAAAACGATATACAAAATTATAAAAAAAATATTCTCGATACCAAATTTTAGTCAATTTTTCCTAGCACTCATATAGACAGACATACGAAAATTAGTCTTGTATCAGTGCAAGATGGTTTTTCGTGAGTTTTACTATGTGAGTCAACTAAAAAATTTCAGAAAAAACTTTTTTCAAAAAGTTCATCAAATTCTGAAATTTTTTCAATTCCAACAAATCAAATACATGAAATTCAGAATACTTCCATTGAAATTATTACTCAAAATCGCCTCGCTTTTTTGTCAGATAAATAGTAAAATTACGCTGGGTTGAGGCTCACAATTGTTTAAATAACCTGCATTGGTTAATTTTTAAATTTCCAATTAGTTAATTAAATTTTAAATAAAAATCTTATTTTGCAATTACACGGTTAAAATTATCGAGCTTATTATGAAAATTAATAATTTTAAATAAGGAAGCATACTCCGCATACAAAATGCAACTAATACTTACAACGATTATCATTAAAAATCGAAACGTGACGGTTTGACCGGAAAGTCAAAGGTGTTTTTCATCACGTAGCGCAGGGAAACTGATTCTTTTATACGGGGTTGACTGCTGATGCGTATTTTAAAGGAGTAATTTCAAAAACTACCTTTACGAAAATTCATAATAAGTTTTCATCTATTTACCTACGTCCAATAATAGCCGATACCACAAAATTAAATATTTCAGGTAATATTCTCGGGCAATAGAATCGGGGGCGGTAATGTCATAGCTTGTTTTCAATTGGGCGAATTGTTTTTGAATTTAGCGAGCTTTACATATAATATGGGCTTATATGTTGGTATTGCCCATAAAATGTGAATAAATATACAGCATGAGTCACTGTCGTCTATTGCCTTTTAGTTTAGTGGAATCGTCAAAAATATTTATATATGGTCATGGTGCCATGGCTAAATAAATAAACAATAGGTCGAATTTGGTCCCGCATGCATTTTCAAACCTTAGCTAAAATCGGTAATCAAAGATTTAACATTTTAAAGCGTGCTTTGCTTTATATACCATCTATTTACCTAAAGCACATAACGGATACCGTATGCTCAGGGCTCTTAAGTGAATAAATTAGACGAATGCGGTTAAATATATTGTGGTTTCTGTAATACAATTTCTTTGTTTCGCCCACATGCAATGGTACGACTTTTTGTCCATCTTCAAAATCTCTGGCACATCCTTTGGCTTCATCAGCTTGAAGACCAAGCATACCATTTCTGGCGTCACAATTTTTGAATTGCTGCTTAGATTCAATGAAAGTCAACAGTCATTAATAAAGCCGTGCATCAGTGCTGGATGAAATCTACTTTTACTTATTTATTTGAATTGATGGCAGCGAGAGGTACTCCTCTTAAATTGGTTTTAAAACGCAGGCCATTATTGGTTTGTGCAGGAAATGTTTGAAATCTGAATTTTGGAGATTTATAAAATTTCCGAAATTCAGAATTCTTTATTTCAAATTCGTGGCAAATTCAAAATTTAAAATACTTTCACAAACTTTTTAAAATTTAGACTGGCAACAGTCTTGAAGTCGGCGTCAATGAGTTCAAAGCAGGGGTAATATTAGAAAGCTTGACAGTCAAGAAGAATTACTGGTGTAATAATTTTTGAATATAATTTTGGATAAACTTCGATGTCGATCTTGCAAAGATTTGAAATTTATTTCAATCAATAGATTGAAAATACTCATTTCTCAATGCCCAGATTCAATTTCATACAGAGACAACGAAGGAAAATTTCGTTCACCGAATTTTACATTTAACATTCCAAATTTCAAATTTTAATAATTTTTACTTTTTTGAAATGTCGATAATTTTATTTAAACCAAAATGTCACAAATCTAAATTCAGTGTGTAATTGTGAGTTTTGAATTTTCAAAATTCTGGATGAAAAATAACATTTCAATTTTTATAATTTTGAATTTTAAATTAAGTCTGAAAATCGAATTTCAGAAGAAACTGTTGAAGAAACTTCAAAATTCAATTCGTCTTCCGAAGAAATCTTCAGAATTTGGCTTAGTAGAATTTAATAAAAAATTCAATTTTTTTTTTAAATTTTTCAATTTTGTTAAAATTTCGAAATTTGATTTAATACTAGAAGTTAGAAAAATTTAAAAATTTGATCAAATCTCAAGTCAAATAGCACCAATGTATCATACAATTTTGGAAAATAAATAAATTTCTTCTCGTGTGAACGATGCATGCGGTACTCAGGCAGTAATGATAGCATTGAGAATGCTAGTTTGAACCATTTTCATTTCTGGTTCACAAAGAGTTTGTAAGTTTGCAAACCAAAAAAAACAAACAAATTTAAATATAATTGATGCAGTTACACTTTGAATTTTATTCATCGCATATTTGGAAAGCCTGAAAATTTAGAGACATTTTGTTGTTTCAAGCAATTTCCAAAGTTAAAAGTAAATCTTCCGTAACTCTTTGAAATCTCGAAACTCAGAGAAATTTTGTTATTTGAATACTCATAACTAGAATCCTTCTTCTCTGTCCTGCGCTCTAAATAAATAAAAATCTCGAAACATCCGTTTCTTTCTGGGAAGGCAGCTTTTACTTTTACCCCCCGTGTCCTAATGTTGAATTCCCCCAGTTCCGAGTTGATCGTCCTGATAACGTCTTCGCGTTATTAAACGCGCCAGTATCGAGGAACGCTATATCCCATACAGAATAACAGAACTCCTGCGGATATATATTGTTTTCCCAATTGTACGTACTTTGGGTAGCCATATGTGAGCTTTTTTCCGATTGCTGAATAACGACCTTTAACCTTTGCCCACTCCTTCGGAATTACCGGCTTTAAATACCACTTGAAAATTTTCTGTATCCGGGGGAGTTGTTTTGGATTTCCACGGTATGATCTAGTCCGGTTAATTTACAAGGTTTATAACGTGCCCATTTAATTTCTCAGGATATCCCCAGGTCCATATAGGCTGAAACCAGTCAAGTTTAACTGCTGTAAACCTCGATATCATTATTGCTGTACTAAGAAAGCAGGAAAAATTTAAATTATTTTTGCTAAGAATGCAGGATCAGATCTTCCCAGATATACTTGAGTATACGATTTTATCAGCCAAGTTGACCATGTGTTAGTTTCTAAAGCGCGAGCTGGGTTCTGTAGGATATGAGAACCAATCGTGTAGCAACCAATTACGTAGGATCATCATTTGCATGGATCGGAATTTCCGCGTCATCTATTACTTTCTACATCGACGTGTTGACAACGTAGATAATGTAGATAATATAGATATCGTAAACAGAGTAGACAATTCGAAGAAAACGTTGATAAAGTAGACGTTTGATAGAGATTAGTGAACTAGGTGTGTGGCCAGATTTATACGGTGGCTAGATTTAAAGCTTGATGTCAGCCTTTTAAATTTGCTTTAAAAAACTTAAAAATATATTGGGAAATCAATGAGCATCCCTTAAACAACAGCTTTAGGTATCGTGTCAAGGGCTAGATCCACATGGGGCTATACATTGCTCTATAACAGTTGCCCGCACGATACCGAGCACATGAAAAGAGATCCGAGGAAAAATAAAATCGAAGATGGGGGTAAAAATTCGAGGTTTTAAATTTTAATTTTTTTATAATTACATATTTGAGTGGTTTTTTTAAAGTGAAATTCAAGGTAGAACTGTACTATGAAGTTTGAGTGCAATTTAAATATTAATTTAAATTTACTCAATTATTGATTAGAAAATAATTTTTTGTTATATTTGATTGTGATTGAGTGGACTTTGAATTATCTATTTTGAGTGAAAATTTTTTAAGTAAAATTTTGGGTACAATTGGTTGGGTAAAATTTTGAAGTTCGCGTTTATAGATTATTTGAGTGCAATTTAAATTATAAATATTTACTCATATTTGAGACTTCGAAGTAAATATTTTTTTGAGTGAATTTGCGTAAGTGAAATCCAAAATTGAATCCTAGTATGAATATGAGCAAAAATCGTAATAGTTTTTTAGATGAGTGGAATGTGTGAACCTAAGGTAATTTTTCAACAAAATTTCAGTACATTTTAAATTATAAATTGAGTTAAAAATCAAACATTGATTGAAAAAATTATTTTACGCAATTTAGGTAAATTTGAAACAAAATCTTTAGTTAAATTAAAGTTGAGCGAATTTTAAATTATGTTTAATCGTATATCTGTTGCTCTATATGCTCATTTAACTTATATCGAGAAAGCTTAGGAAATAGGAAATAACGGTTTGACGAGTGACGTGACCAAAATTTGCATATTCTATACATTTTCGAACCAAAGTAAGTAATAATGCTTTCATTGGGGAGAAAAAGCTTGAGCACATTTCTTGTTGAAGTAATTGGCCACAATTTCCTAATTTTATCACTTGGAATGGTGTGAATATTACCTGTAAGATTATGCAAGTTTAAAGAATTTACTGGAAACGAATTTCGACGAATTTGTGTGAAGATTAATACTCAATGGCCAATTGTTATTAGGCAAATCTGAGTATGCCACAATGTTGTATATGAACCTTTCACCAAGAATTTTTAATTTTATTTTAAATTTGAAATATTTAGTTTTAATAAATTTTATCAAAGTTTAATTTGAAATTTTAAAGTTTGAATTGGCCAGTTTCAAATATTTTGGAAAAGTTTCGATTGTGCTTTTATTGGTTTAATTTGAAATTGAAATCCTATATTTGGTGTGGGATCATAGGTGCGATAAATTGATTTGCCCTATTGTATTGCCGTGTCAACAACCCGTATAAACAATATAGAAAATATCGGCAACGTCATTGTGTGATATCTTCTCAAAAAATGAAGTTTGGTTAGAAAAGTTAATGAACCAATCTGTCGTGAACTGTGTCTGGAAGGTATTGAAAACTTCGGTTGCCAGCTGCAGACTTTAGATTTCACTATACCTAGTCAGACGCAAAGAATGAGTGTCGTTTTGCAGTCACGGCGAAACAAATTCAAAAATTTTAAAAATTTACTTCGAAAGTAAATTTTAAATTAAAAATTACCGAATTTAAAATCACGTCGACTAAATTTATAAATAAAACGTGCAGAAAACCCGTTATTTTAATTTCAGGTACCTTATACATCATAAATTTCGTGCGTCATAAAAATCACAACATAAAGTTTCGTAAATTATGGGAACCGCAAAATTAAATATTTTTTGGTAACAGTTTCGGACCAAAACGACCCAAAACAATAAAGGCGGACACAGACATTTAAGGTAAACATATGTATATCGAAAACAATGAAATAGAAAGAGATAGCTTTATGTTAATTGTTTTTATTATTCGTCCGCCTTGTTTTGAACACACGAATTGTATTTTTATAGGTGCAAAGTAAAAATTAAATCGACCGTCGGTACACACTTAACTATATATGTAGGGCATACTCCTTTATTATCGAAAATTCGAATATCGAAAATTTTTGAACACACTTATTCAACTGTCATTATAAATATTAATAAAATCACTCAATATTTTCACTTGATCACTTTAATTTTAAATTAAATTAAAACATTTTGTTTTTTAATTTTTATAAAATAATTTGATTTTAAATATATATATATATTTTCTATATTTTCGTATTTGTGTTTTAAATTAAATTATAACATGAAATAATAATTTTAAAACTAAAAACTTATAAAATATATATTACACTACTAAAAACTATAATTATAATTAATAATTAATTATGTACTTAGAAAAAAAAACTATGTACTAAATAAAATTAATTTAATATTTACACATTAAAAATTAAAATCACATTTTTTATCAATCGCGCGCGCCATTTTTTTTAATCACATTATTTTTTATTGTTAACTTTTTTCAACGGTCGTTAAGTTTTTTATTTTTAATACGTCGTCGAATTAATATCGACGATCAATATGGTCGCCAAACTGTTTTCGTTTGCGGTATTGTGGCCGATTTCAGTTTTATTGTTGTTGTTGTGGTGGTGGTCGGACATTCGGAGATGGGTGATTTTATTAGGTGCGCCGCGTGCGGTGGTGTCAATTCGTGTAATGGTTTTTTAATCGATGGCGCT
This sequence comes from Tipula unca, assembly GCA_951394425.1. Taxonomy (NCBI): domain Eukaryota; kingdom Metazoa; phylum Arthropoda; class Insecta; order Diptera; family Tipulidae; genus Tipula; species Tipula unca. The sequence continues at coordinate 11,605,623 of OX596382.1, forward strand.
TTTAATTCACATCGCAGACGTGGCGGTTTCGCTGTATCCATCGCTATATGATCGATCGTTTCCGATTTAATATGATGTACTTGATGATGATTGTGATTTTTACTGGACGTATTATTATTGTTTTGTATGGTGGCCGGCCGAATAATTGGCACGAACGCCGATTTAACAACATCGATTTGTTCATCGTCCGATTCGTGCCCCTCGTCCGAACTATTATTTAATATTGAACTACTATTTTGGGATGATCCTAGATTATTACTACTCGTATTTGGTGGGGTCGGCGATGATGATGATGGGCGGGATGATGCGGGTGATAAACGTAATATTAGCGCGTCCGATGACACGTGATTACGATTGTGATGATGACGTAAGGCGGAAAAGTCATAAGGCAGGAATGGAGTTTTGTGCAGCAGCTCGGGATGGGCACCAAACGCGAATTGTGGCAAATACGGCGGTGGTATTAGGCTCGGATGCACATTCGGCAAGAATTCACTTGGTATTCCGCCGAGGCCAGCGGCTGCATTCGGCACCAATCCTGGCGGCGTTGGTGGCGTATTATTACTACTACTGATCGATGGCGGTAAATTCGATGGCGATGTTGTTGGCGAACCTTTATAGATCAAAAAAATAAATAAACAAAAACAAAATATTAGTATAAATGAATTTCCGTAGCACGCGAGAAATTTTTCTTAATGATGTTCGATGACCTCGAAAATTTTCTTTAAAATTTTTTTGCGGTTTTCGAAACACAAAAACATTATGATGTCAACTGCGTTATTTATATACACTACACACTACCGATCGTCTAAATTTAACTCACCTTTTGAAATATGCGATAAGGACGGATCTGTGGCCGGACTTGCCGGCATACCAGTCGGCGGCGGAGGCGGTGGTGGTGGCTGCGCCGTTGGCACGGGTATTGTGGTCGGCTGGTGTGGTCGAAAATAATCCGGCCACGCATAACTCATGTACGCCGCATCCAACCAACCGGCATTTAGCATGAACGGGTTAAATCCACCCGGGTGTCCATATGCAAAATCTGTAACACAAAAAAAATTTATATATATTAACATATGTGCGGTAAAAGATCAAACACGTATGACGTCACTGGCGACATTGTACGCTCTAGCATCGGCGCCTTTCTTAGACATCTTTGTTTACATACATGTACATAAATATATATACACACATTTTTATTTGGTGTCAAAACCGAATAAAAAAAAAACGAAAATTAAAAACCCGCGGGGCTATAAAAATCCGAGTAATGTAAACAAACGCGCTATAGTACTAAACTATAAAACAAAACAAAAATTCTTACTTTGTTTAGATCGTGGTTCTCGGGGTCCATCAACTGTTACTTTAATGGCTTTTGTGTACGTTGCGATTTGGCTCGGATACGTACTAATCGTGATTGTGATCGAAAATGATTTACCGCGACCGCTTCGCCCCACGAAGCGTAAATCATTGAATTTGGCTACTTGATTTTTCATTATGGCCGTACAATTACGTAGTTCCGCATGAAAATTTTCATCGTTCCCGGCTTTTATCGTGACAATTGTACCGTCTTGAACATCGTCGAGGGCGACCACTTTAAAAGCGCACGGCAGCGATTTATTCGATCGCCAGTGTGTCGGCAGCGCTGAACATAGCACGGCGGGTGATCCAGTTTGGACGAGTTCACCGTGGTACTCCTGGAGAACTTCGTGCAAATTTTGATACATATCCGCCATCGATGGTGGCATACCGGCGAGCACGGACGATTGTGGCGGAGAATTTGAGGCGGGCGGCGTTGTATTCGGTGATTGGCTCGAAGGTAGGTGCATTTTTGCGCTCGCGGTCACTTAAATTCGCGTATTTTTTTGTTTTTTTTGTTCACTAATATATTTTTTGTGCTCACACTATTTTCGTAATATAAATATTTTTTGGTCACTTTAAAATTCACACACACTATTTATATTCGTACATATTTCATTCACTAAAAACTATTTTTTTTTTGGTTTCGTTTAGTATTCACTTTAATCCAATAAATATATAAATGAGAAATTCGGCGGTCGCGTAAATATAAATTTGTAATCCAAAAATAAATATTTTCACTCAAAATAATTTTTTTTTTTATTAAATACTCTTGTGCGTGCTTCAACCACAAAGTCTGAGATCAAACTGGATATTTAAAAAAAATTCGTCTCAAACGTCGAGATCGTCTTAAACAAAAAACAAAAAAAAAATAATAAAAATATTTGTTAGTGTAATCCCCAACCCTACGATACTATACACGATTTTGTGTATTTCGTTTTGCGCTTGTATTTGTACGTGATTGGTAGTGGTTTCTCCCTACTTGACGACGATACGAATTGAGTGGAAACGAAACGAAACAGAATTGACGTACAGTAATAAAAAAAATGTATACAATTACTACCCCCACCATGATTCGGTTGGATTTTTATTTTTTGGTAGTATTTGTGGCGAATTTTTTTCGGGATTTTTATCGGTCGGTGTGTGGGAAATAAAACAACAACAAAATTTGTAAAAAAAAGGGGATGGATTTTAATGGTATGTGTTTCGGGACGCAGTTATATAGTTTTATATTCGATGGCAGTCTTCGGCCAATATACTGAAAGCCCCATGTGGGCGCCCAATACTGAACCAGACCTGATTTAAACCACTTCACAATGAAACCGACTGTAATTTTTTTTGTGTGTATAGAAATAAAAAATCCAACCGATTCGATTTTTTTTTGGTATTCTCGTTTGCTATCTCTGATGGGGAACTCATCGATGAAAATTGCGTTTGCTAGACAAAGACAGCGGATCGAATTAATCCCGGTGTCATTGTGTTGGTTACACAAATGCGAGTTCGAAAAACAAAAAAAATTTGTTAGGGGAATTTTTTTTTTTTTTATTCGTTTATCAGTATTGGTGTGGTTTTTACTTAGTGGAAATACAAAAAAAAAAAAAAAAATTCTGTGCACAGATGGGAAAAGAAAGAAAAGAAAGAAATCGAGGGCGGGAAATGTGTCTGTGTACACAAACCGTACATAAAAATAAAAAAAACTACCGCCTACAAAAACGTCGGGCAAAATCGGGGCTCTTGAAGGTATTTTTGTGCTGTGATTTTCTGTGTTTGTGGGTCTCCCGAATTGTTTATTTTTTGGTGTGTGCTGTCGTTTTGTTTTCCATTTTGCCACAATTTGGGAAAACTTTGGGAAAAAATATAGCGGTGGTGGTGTATATATATACATATATACATATGCATGTGTATATATACAAGAGGGACAATACCACCAAACGGTAGTAACGTGGTGTATTTTAGTGGTGAAAATCTCATCATCGATATATACACATTTTTCTCCACCGTACCGCACCGCGCGCGCCACCGCACCACCCAAATAAAAGGATACAAACCTCTTTTTGGATTTTTTATGTTTTTTTTGCGTTTTGGTTTCCCGCGCAACGTTAACCTTTATATACACAGAGTAGATTTTTTTTTTATTTGTTATGTTTGGTTTTTCCTAGATTTTGGTATATGTACGTACAGTTATAAGTGGAAGAAAAATCCGACATATATAAGATGTCGTCTCTATATATAGGTAGTATACCCCGAAAAGAGGTAGTGGTTTTTGGTTTTCGGTTTATATACATTTTTTTTTGTGCTGCGGGATTAACCCTATCACAAAATCGAATTTAAGAGATTTTTATTGCCTCAATTTTACTTTGGTTGAAACGTACGTATACGTTCAGTGGTTGTTGTTTTTGTGCTGGAGCTGGGAAAAAGTGGATTAAGAGTTTTTCGTTTTTGTTTTTATTGAGTTGGATGGAAATCATGATAATATGTATGAGTAGCTGGGGGGGGGGGGGGGGGGAAGACACGGATATGTTATAGATGCGGGACAAAATTATATTCAATGGCTTTAATATATCGAATATTGATCTGGTGTGCTTTACATTTTTATGGTTGCATAATATTTTGTGGCCGTGATGGATGTGTTTTTTCTCTCTAGTTTCAGCTTTAATAGAGACTCTGTGGAATTTTTAACTTAGATATATATAGGCATTGTAGTCTGTTTGATTTTATTAATTTGGGTGTTGCTTATTTGGCGCTAAATATTTGTGGATTTTGCGAGGCTAAAGCTTATCTCGCAACATTTTGAATTCAAGAATAAGACAGAGCTTGTTAATTTGTTGTTGCTTTAATCTACGTTTAAAGCATCTTTACTTAAGCAAAAGTCGAATAGATGGCCAATTTTATTAAAACTCGTCGACATCATGATTACCAATTCATTGTCACCATAATTAGTTCTGTCTTGGTATAAATGAGGGAACTCATGATCTCTCAAATTCTTACACGATGCCTTTAGTTTAATTGATTCCAGTATATGTAGATGATGCATCGATTGGGTCAAGTAAAATATTTCTAAAAAAGAACATTTTAAAAGCTCTCGTCTATTATGAAGTGTTGTCATGCGGTAGATTTTACATCCAGTAAGATATGGTGGTAAACGTGTCTCGAGGTCATAAATATCCCTCGTCCACCGCTTAATAAAACCAAGTATAGAATTAGCTCTAGTGATGCATTACTCATGTTTGCAACGAAAGTAATCCCTATTTGATATTGATGTGTAACAGGGTTAACTTTTCGAAGGAACGATAAATTTTTCGATGGAACGATGCCTTCCTGTAGTTTGTTGGTATCTAGGTAGTTTGGCGATTTTTTCGACAGTTCTTTAGATTTTAAGATCATCAACAAACTCACTAATGCATGGACGACTATTAGAACTCGTTCACCAGTTTCTTTAATGCTTGTTTGAGCGAACGATCACATCTATAAACCACATACTGGCTTAGAAAGAATTCCGAACTCAGGATCCCTTTATTGAATGATGTTTCACAGATGATGTAAACAGGAAAGCGCGTTTTTAACACAAAATTGTGAAATTGGGCAGCTTTCGAAGACATTTTATTTACATTTTGGAATTAAAATGATTGGTTCGCTATCAGTTTGTGTAGCTTGGCCGAAGTTGTTGAAAAAAAAAGTTTTTTTTGCCCCCATTCAAACTGTTTTACAAGAAGCCCATCCGGCCATAATTTAGATGTTATGGCCGCTTGAAAAGACTCTTCCGGCATGCTAATTTTATATGATACGTAATCGTGTTTCACTCCATTAGATGATTTTGGAGTGATTTTTTGTACGATCATTTCATTCGTGGGTGTTATCTTGTTGAATAATCTATGGAACTGTTCCTCTGGTACAGAGTGATGTACTCGCGTGACAAAGAGCCAACGGCTTGTTTGTACTACCCTTATGCTGAGATCATCCGTATTTAACATGTGAGTTCTAACCCGTTCTGCTGAGGACAGGATCATTCAATTTACCACCAGGTGGTAGACCGGCAACTGGTGTCACTATTGTATCAGAATTTTTTGTGACCATTGATGGTGATGTGCTACTTGTACTGTTGGTTGGAGGTGATATGGTTCTTACAACTGAAATTTCTGGCAGTGGCGTTACAGGAAGTGGCTTAGGTGTTGTGACCACTGATGTTAAGTTTTTCGGTGCACTTCCCGGAACGGTGGCTCAATAAATGGCCCGTGTGACTCGCCGTTCCTCTACCGTTGCAGTAGAAAGGGACAAAGCTTTTATCGCTGTCTTTAGGGTCTCTTCCGCTTTTTCAATACTTTTGGGAGAATTGACCATATTAGCTTGAAAATTTTGCATGACGGCCATACAATCCTTTCAGTTTAACTGTAATCGAGCTATTGTCTACTCTTTACTGTAGGTAGAAATATTCCAAACACGCTGCACCTAAGTTGAATATAGGGCTGCGGTCTTATTTGGCTTATCGCTTTTTTTTTTACATCATTCATTTGCCACATATTTTGCCCTTCCACACCGTTTTTTACATTGGGTAGAGTATGCACCATATGCCTGCTGAGGACTCTCTAGTGATTGACATCTTCTTAGTATCTACAAATGATCTTTTCGAACCTATCTGCCAATCATCATGTCTTGTATTTTATTTTGGTATCTTGATTAATCGAAATCATGTTTGGTATGTTACTATAAATTGGAAAAATTTGATTGCAGGGTCTAGCTAATTCTTGTACTCTTTCAGATGCTATAGCTATATATGCTCTTATTTACAGTAGTAATTTTGCAGATGGAGGCATTTTTGGGACGGTGGAGGAGTTCGCTGACTTCCTATGACATAAAATAAATAAAAATATTTTTCCATCGAATATTGCTCCGGGGACCTTTCTCGTGAAGGCGTCTATAATACAATTTTGTTCATTTTGGTTTTATCTAGTTACCAACAATACTCTTACCTCGATAAATGCAATTTTCCATTGGAAAGTAAAATCGCAACAAGCACAGCTATATAGTCTCTCTTTGCTGTGCTCTAGTTCTTCGTTGGATTTTTTTAGGCTTTACGTAAATTATCAATTATGCTTGGGGAGTACAAATACGTTCCTAAGTACAACTCCAACCAAATTTCGTCACTTGATTTAGAGGAAGATGGCCATTTAATTTAATTTATGAGTCCAGGATTATCTCAAACCCAAAAACACAATATTAAAAAGCCCATGAATACAAGCAGGTTCCATTTGTTTGGTGGGACGGTTGGTTGCAGAGCACTGCTATATTCGTATTTAACGCAGTAATTTGCAAGTGACCGCATGTTTGGGATAGTGATGAAATCCGGTAAAGTCCAGTTACATAAAATAAATTAAAATATGTTTTCTTCATATACTCCTTTAAGGCCTTCCGAATCGAAAGTTTAGGCTTAGTTTCACTTTAGACTACAATTATGATACAAAATTATATTAGCTTTCAATACAAATGTTTCTGATAAGAGGATGTTGCTTGATTGGTGCCAAATATTTAGATCGATGACCTACAAATGCACCTTAATTGTGCATTAAACGCCATTTTTGGATAAAATCGAACCCCAATTTTGATATAAAACTGAAATTATTTATTAAATTAAATTTCAATCGAATTAACGTTTACAATTATCATGTGTCATATACAGAATATTACAAAGTATTAGGGAAATTTCTAAATCTGTATAGACCTAGTTTACCATACCTGCGGCATTCCTCCACTGAATGGTACCTATAACTGCTGTCTGTTATCTCTTTTTATCTACAAATGTAGGCAACTCTAGCCACCAAAATTATTTTTACACAACTATGTATTTCAAAATATAAGATTATGAAATCTTCATCAAACAATCAGGCTTTTAAAATATTTACTATCTTGATCAAGTGAAATCATGTTTGGTTTAATAAATAAAATTTAACGATTTGTTTGCAGTTTCTAGCTATATTTTTACTCTGCCAGATGATAGCTATAATGCGCTTATTTAATGCAGCAATTTAACAGATGGAGGAATTTTTGAGATGGTAAAGAAGTTCGCTAACTTCCTGTGACATAAAATTAATTAAAATATTTTATAACCGTATATTGCTTCGGCGACCTTTAAAATTGAAATTTAAAAAAAAATTTAAATTTAAATTAGTAACCCAAATCAATTATCCGATTTTTTTTCCATCTTCATGTTTTATATTCACTATGCATGTAGCTAACATTATGTGGTTCAATTCAAACATTAAGGACAAATGAACAAACTATGTGGGTTTCATCCGATAGTATGTTAAATTCCATCAAGTTTGAGTGGTTGCCAATTATATTTAGAGACAATAGTCGATGAAGCGTTTAAATAATTCTCAAATATCTTAAATACGTTTAGGTTGGCTTAAGGGGTTTGGGCATTCGGAATGTTTAAAATTAAATAATTTTTACAGTTTTGAAACGTTGATAGCTTCCAAAATTAAAAAGAAGAAATAAATTAAAAAAAAGTCAGTCAAGTAATACTGAGACAAATTTGGCTCTTACACTGTAGTGATCTATAATTTTTTTTGAGATTACTGATTGACTTTAGCTTTTTATAAAGCATTTCGTCTGTCATCATTCATCCACGTTCTCTTATTTCTTTTAAAGATCTCCGGATGAGGTCAGAAAGATTTAGTCAAAACATTCCATGAGAGAATACTAGTGGTTTAAAGGGACTTCTATTGTGCTCAGTGTTGATTGATATAGGTTTTATATTTTGAGATTGTTATCAATTTATTTATTTAGGCTTTCGTATTCAATGCGTGGATCCCTAAATTCAATTCTTACTAAATTTTGGGATTTGATCTTCTTGATTCGGAGAAGTTTATCATCTAAATTAATTTGGTGGTCCAGAATTTTCTCAATGCAAAGGAAACAGTTTTAAGAAAACCAATGAATACAGGCAGTTGCTACCATTTACTATTTTATACCATAGATTCCAATTTAGTATTTCGATCGCCTAATACAAATTTAGTTTTGTTTAGTGAAAAAGTTTGTTGCAGATGTCTGTTATATTTAACGCAGTATTTAGCAAGTGAGCATATTTTTGGAATCGTGAACAAATCCACTAACTTCCTGTAACATAAAATAAATTGAAATACATTTCCTTCGTATATTGCTTTGAGGACCTTCCGAATCGAAATTTTTAATATATTTAAAAATTATTTTCAAATCTTAATTCAACCTATCCGGCATAAAATATCATAATTAGTATTTTTATTAAACCATTTGAACAATAAACAGCTTATATTTATCATCAACTGGCAACCCTTTTTCGGCATCCCTATTTATAATAAATTTATACAAACAACAGTTTAAGAATGGAATTAAACATTTTTTTTAATGTTATCTTATCACAATCATCTCATCTTTATCATTTCATTAATAATAACAACAGCAAAAAAATTGTTACAATTATTTATGCAATTCACAGCGTTGTTGTTTATGATGAAATTTAATTTATTTTGGGGGGGATGAGATTTAATATAAAAACGGATTACACGGTATCAAATCGATGCATGGGACAATAAAATTTCCCAGCATATGGGAATATTTTTTTTTATATTTTTAATTAATTATTTTTGTGTATTATGCACTAAACTTGTTCATCCAAACTAATCTGAAAATCGATATCGCACATACCGAGATTATCGCTGTTTAATCAAATTTATTTTGCGCTACTGGACGCTGAGATCCGTAATATAATTGTATTGCGTACATCAGCTAATTAGGCAACGGTTCGTATACGATTTACCTAATCATTTTGATTATAATCCTTTAATGCACACACAACCCCATTTATACTTGATAATTTATTCACGAAAATAATGATATACCTTTTTGTGTTGCCTTTTATAAGTTATATACTGATGATTTTCCTTTTTACAAATCCTTAACACACCAAGCAAATAAAAAAAAAGGGTTAAATGCATATTCAATGATAAAAAACGGCTTCTTGTGAATCAAATGTCTTTTATTTTTATAAAACACAAGGCCTTTTTCGTTTTAGTAATAAAAAATTCTAATGTGGATTGGGGTGCACGAAAAAGGCTTCCTTTAGTTCCTGTATGTGACACTAGGTTTAATTCCCCTCGCATCTAATAAACACTAAAAACGAAATCATGTCTTCATTAGTACTCGCAGCCACGTGTGTATATTAAAATTTTCAAAAAATTTGTTACAAATCACACCCAACACAAAAATATCTCGTTACATAAACACATTTTTGTCTATCAAATATGTATGTACAACATAGTTATGTTGAAATCATAAATTATATGTATGTACATAAAATTATTGAAAATATGAAATATTTAAAGAATTTTATATAGGGGCTGTTTGTGTGTGAGAGAAATATTTCTCATAGTTGGCGCCCAGAGTGGGGACGCAAATTTTATTTAACCGCCATTCACGATACATAATTATGTAATTTATTTTAAATCATTCCAAATCTGTACAAATATATATTTACCTTGTCATATTATTTAGACCGCAATTTCATTTAATTGTACCAAAAAAAAAACGAAAATGCGGTCAAATTGTTTTAGTAAACCACATTAACCTCTCGCGCGATATAAAAAACCAAACATTTTTTTTTTTATAGTTTTTTAAACCAAAAAAAAAACTATAAAATAAACCAAACCTTAAATCATAAAAAATTAATAAAAAAATATAAAAATTGAGGTCCCAAAAGTAAATTGTGTACATATACATAGATAGGAGATCAGCCAGAAACTCACGGGTTAAAAAATCACGTCGCAGCTACTTTATGGTTAGCATATCAATAACGGTTATACAATAAAACTTTTAACTAAAATATTTCTAAAACAGGACTTTCTCTTAAAGGACAATAAAATTATTGCCGACGAACCATAAAACTATATATACATTTTATGCCTCTTGTACATAATATAGTAAACGCACACAAAACAGCATCGATCCTTTTGTGTCCTTTTTGTTTTAAGGCAAATTTTTTATGTAAATATTTATGATATTTCATGTGCGGTATAAAATCTGCTACCTGATTCCTTAATCTAATTATACGAGCTGATTCCACGAACACTATAAATACTCGTGCATATCTAGAGCGCACCAAATCATGTGTCAAAATATTTATATAAAAAGCTATCACTCGACTATATAGTTGAACTAATCAAAAAAATTATCCTGTCTATTTTCCATTTAAATATAGTATATATAGTTTTTGATTATAACAATCACTATCTAATATAAAAATCAAAACCGCGAATCGCGAGCGCGAGATATTTATATATACATATGTGAAATTATATTGGAAACTCAATCAACTAGAACAATTCCAATCCTTTTTGTTTCACCTCAAAATTAAACTACTACACTATACAAGTATGTATATATATATATACATATATAGTAGCAGCATACCTAACAATAAAAATATAAATTAAAATACGATTTTCCATACACCGCACCAGCACCGCTAACAACTATCATGATTATTAATACCAACCAACCGCTAACCCATCAAAATGCATGAACACAAAAACTAAACAAAAAAATTGTTAAGCGAACGATATACGATTTTACAATAGGTTTTAGTTAAAAATACATACTTGTATAAAACTAGTTTTTGGTGGTGTGTTGTGTGTGGGTGGTGTAGGAAAACTAACAATATCCATAGTTTTGTTGTATAGACCAGCAAAAAATTGTATTTGTAGGGTGATTTGTATAATTTAAGTATAGATGAAGACTGAAAATTCTAAAAAAAAAAAAAATTCGTATTAACGAATATTTATGTAATTCGATATAGTGGAGTTTAACTCTTCTACTACTTCATAATAAGTGATTATCGGTTTCGAGTATGCGTATAATCAATTTTGTCATATTTTCATAAAATCCGGATTAACCGATAAATTATAATTATATTTTACCCTAAATATTCATAATAACGAATATTATTAACTTCATTTTGATACAAAATTGTAATAGCAAATAGTGTACAAATTATAGATCAAAATTAATAAAATTGATAACAAAAAGAATACAATTTTACAAAATTCGTATTAATGAATAAATATGAGTAAAAATGATTTGATTGAATTAGTCACTTATTTTGTAACAGTATTAAAGCTGACCGGAAGTGATTTTAATTTGTGGACCTCTGCTTGTAAAGATATATTTATAAATGCATATGTATGTACATATGTATATATACATCTGAAAAATCCATATTAACGAGTATTTTATTTAGCTGGTCTAAAATGATTAAATTTTTTTAATTCATTTACCATTTTTCTTATAATAATTCATAATTAGTCACCTTTTGGAAGATCAAACTAATAAATATTCTGGATATATTCATATAGTTCGGATTAAACGATACATTATTTTTTAAAAATTAAATTTAAATCTGAGAAACGTTTCTATTTGTTGATTTTATCAAAACTTCACAAAAAATTCATAATATCGAATTTCCTTACTGATCCGTTTTGATATATAATTAGAAATAGCTCAAAATAAGCATCAAATAAAAATCTATTATCAAAATCGTATTAACGAATAATTTCTAATATGTATTCTTCTATACTTGAAGTGAAGTTGCCTTATTTTAGTTACTTCATAATTGTGGTAATTTTTTCGGAATTGATTAAATCACATTCAGGAATGTTTTAAAATATTCATAATAAAAAGACAATTCAAATAATGTATGTCTTAAAAAATTCGTTCTCAAATGATTAAATCTCCGTTCAGGTTTTCATTCTCGATATGAGTAACAATTTTTTAAAAATTAAATAGCTAAAAGTTGAGTGCTGCAAAGTATGGTACCAACGTTGGATCTGCAATATAACGAAAATTGTGGAGTAATAAAAAAAAATCTATATATTCGTTAACACGAATTTTCCATGGATTTGAAAAATACACATTTAAATTTGGACTTAATTTAGCTCTTCTATATAATAATCTACCTTAAAATTTGTAAACATCGATTATGGGTTAAATTCTTCTATGAATATATAAAAAATATTCGTTAGTACAAATTTTTGTGTGAAAGTGGCCAAATTCGACATCGATTTATAGTTACTAAATTGGAACGTATTTTGATACTCAACTTAGAACCATCAAATATTACAGATTGGCACATGACACATTGAAATACTTTTATTTTATAATCTAGAACAATAATACCTACTCGTTATTATGAATTTTTTCTTACGCTTTGTTTGTAATTTTATAGTTATTATTTTTTATAGTTGATAATGATGTGATAACTAGTGTTTCACAGTATATCCTAAATCTAAATTCGAGTGTAAGTATTGCCCAAAATTCGTAATAACGAGTTATCATAATTGTTAGACGGTGAGAACTATTAAGTAATTAAGGGATTTAAGTAGATTTGATTTGCTGAAGGTACCGAAAAAATATTATTATTTGTCTAAAACAATGAATCTATAAAATTCGTATTAACGAATATTTTGTTTAGTAAGACTAAATTAATCAGATATTTTACCATGTTTCTTCCAATCATTCATAATTAGAGACTTTTTGATTCATATAAATAATTCTGCTACACATTTATAAAATTCGGAATTTTTTTTTTTGATCAAATTTAGTTTTAAAAGATTGTCTAATTATATTGCAACGCTTGAACGTCGATATGGAAGTATAATAGGATCGATTATTAAACAAAAACAAATAAATAAAATTCGCATTAACGAATATTTCTTAAGTTTTAGCTGAATTATCATTGTTTTGAAATTTGATTCTATCTGTAATCAGTATATGCATTCAACAAAAATGTTAATATAAAGTTGATGTAAAAATAATTAATGAAAATCCATTTTTAATCCGCAGACAATTTTCTTAATTAAAAACAAAAAACAAAACAAAATAATTTACGCGAGTGTATAGACACAGCACGAAATTTCTAGTCAAGACATAATATTTCTTTGTTGCTACAATGTATAATACGCTTGCATCGACTTTATATTGTATTTGCTCATTTTACCGGAAATTTTTGTGTCACGGAAGTGGGAAATTGTTTTTCATTTTCACGATTGTGAAAATACTTAAAATTAAAACAAAACAAAAGAAACAAAAAAACAGAAAATTTTCATTTGTGTTAATAATTTTTTGTTGTCTATTTATTTATATGCGGAAAAAAGGAAATGAAAATGAAAGAAAATCATTTTCTCTCGCTATTGTTGTTGTGCTTGATGAAAATATTTTTTTTTTTAATGTGTTAACAGTTTTTATTCGTATATATGTATACATAGTAGCGTGACATTTTTAGAGTTATTTTTGAACCGGAAATTATTCCGAGTTGTCGCATTGATGATGGAGCTCGGCGGTATTGAGGTGCGAGACAGATTTAAAATCGATTTCAAGGTTAGAATAGTGACCTAGCACAAGACGTCTTATTTCCTGTGATGACTGGAAATATTATGTTTATATCGTAAATATAGCTCCAAGAAATATATTATGTATAAGTTTTGTATCCATTAAGGAAAATACAATCGAAAAGGGTAAAATTTGACACACGCAGAAATCAACATTAAAATAATAATATTTTCTCTGTTTACCACCATCACCACTACCATCGACATAATACACACTTTGTGCAAAAAATCGGTGAAAAACATTATTTTTGATGTTGTGTTGTTGTTGGATATAAAGATGAAAATGAAGAAAAGCGCGCGCGTTTTATACAACAAACGCAAATGACGGTTTAAATTTGTTATGTTTTCCCTGCCAGAACGATGTGTATGGTATATGTACCTACATAAACGTATATACATGTATTCAAAACACAACTGTTTGGTGGTGTCGGCTGCGTTTATAAATTTTGATGTATGACGTGTGAGTGATGCGGGGAGGAGGATATAATGCGGGGGCAAGAATTTGGAATTTTTTGTGTGCGAGGGTTAAAAACAAAAATTGATTATTGCTTGTTGTTGGTGTTTATTTAAGGGCGAAAATTAATACGAAATTTAATATTTTTCAGTTGTTTTAACTATATCGTATATATATATATTTACAAAGTTTAAGTTTAAGGTTTAAATGCGGGGTTAAAAGACGAGTGCAAAAAATTAATGAATTTTTTTTTGTATGGGTTTCTTGACATTGTATATCTATATCGACTTATTTTGTGGTATATGGGGTTTTGGTTTTAAAGTAAATCAATAAGTTTTTTTAAATTTCGTCGTTTATTAATAACCTTTGTACAAGATATAGCTAATTCTATTTGGCAGAAGCAGTCAAGTAGTTTCACCTGGTTTCCAACATCAATGTGACAATATTATTATACGATTGACCAAACGAAAAATGTGTCTTCAATAAATTGTTTTCATGACAAATGTTCTACGATAAATTGTACTATATACTGTTCGTACAATAAATTGTTTCAAAATTATACAATATATCGTTTTAAAATAACATAACCATTAAATATACACGAAAAATAATTCACGATAATCAGATATAATAAATTATATGACCGATATATTGCAATGTCATACTATTTGTTCACGATAAATAATTAACGACAATCTGAACTATATTTTATCTACTGCAAAATATTTCTACGATATATATTTAGCTTTAACGATAAATTGTTCAGCGATTAATTACGATCGCGATAAACGATTAATTATTATACGATTGACGCATCAACGATAAATTCATACGATTTAATATTCACGATAATTTATTTACGATAATCTGACATACTAAATCGTACAAACAATAAATTGTTTACGATACATTTTTTATCCGCAAACTGCTTTTACGATAAATTGTTTGAACAATAAATTGCTTTCACGATAAACTGGCCAACGATTCATAAATTGGTCCACGATAAACTGTGATACATTCAATTGTCCATTCGACAAAATGTTTCTATGACAAATTTTTCACGATACATTGTTATACGATTAATTGTTCACGATAAATTGTCGTACGATTAATAGTAAGTTGACGATAAATTAGTAAGTATAATCTGACATTATAAATTATTCGAAAGATAAATTTCGATCGAGATAAATTGAACTAAGAAAAACTGTTATGTGTCAAAATTGCTGCCAATAGCTAGGTTAATCGTTTGTTTCACAAGCAAATTTCGCCCAGCTTGGTATTATGGTTTGTTCCAGTTTTTGGCCAAAATTTTTGCCTGTTTCCAGGTGGTGGTCAATATATTTTTCCAACATCAAGGTTACAATATTATTATACGATTGACCAAACGAAAATTCTACTATAAACTGTTCGTACAACAAATCGTTTCAAAATTATACAAAAATTCGTTTTGAAATACATTTTAAAACGATTAATTGTTCACGAAAAATTGTTCTATGTCATACGACTTGTTCACGATAAATAGTTGACGCTTATCTGAACTATATTTTAGCTACTGCAAAATGTTTCTACGATATATGTTTAGCTTTAGTGATAAATCGTTCTACGATAAATTCGTACAATTAAATATTCACGATAATTTATTTACGATAATCCGACATACTAAATCATACAAACGATAAATTTCTTTTACTACAAATTGCTTTTACGATCAAACATTAGACGATAATTGTTAAACGATTCATGGTAACTTGTACTATAGTAAACGGCCAAACAACAAATAGTCCACACAATAAATTGGCCTACGCTAAATTGTTCTACGAAAAATTGTTCTATGATAAATTATTTACGATAAACTTCACCGAACGAAACGGCTTTCACAATAAATTGTACAGATGATAAAATGTTTCAACGATAAATTGCTTTCACGATAAATTTTCGTACGATTAAATATTGGTAAATTGCTTTAAGATGAATATTGTTACAGTAATTTGTTCGTACTATTAGTTGTTTCTTCGACAAATTGTTCCCAAAAACTGTTATTATGACTGTTATGACTAAAAACTGACGAGAAATGGTTTTCGATAAGCTTTCTACGATATACTGTTTCCAAGATAGATTTAATCACAATTAATTATGTACGATATTTGGATATAATAAATTATCTGAATTACGATTAAACCATAAATTGTCAGTACGAAAAATTGGTTCCACGATAAATTATTTTGTCGTTAAATGTTTCGATAAATTATGGAATGATTAACTAATCACGATAAATTATTTACGTTTAAATTTCGTCCAATTAATAAATTATTCTTGGTAAATTGTTTACGATAAATTGTCATAAAAATTTATTCGAACGATAAATGGTTTATCCGGTAAATTGATCTGGTGTTTCTACGACAAATTGCTTTACGATCAATATTGTTACAGTAAATTGTTCGTACGATTAGTTGCTTCTGCGACAAATTGTTCACATGTTATTCGAGTAAAAACTCATGATAAATTGTTTTTTTGATAAATCTTTCTACGATATACGGTTTTCACGATATATTATCGTTCGACTAATATTACGATATATTATCGTTCGACTAACTAATAAATTGTTAGTACGAAAAATTGGTTCCACGATAAATTATTTTTACGCTAAAATTTTCGCTAAATTACTGTACGATTAATAATTCACGATAAACTTTCGCCTAATTAATAAATTATTAGAACGATAAATGGTTTATCCGGTAAATTGATCTGGTGTTTCTACGACAAATTGCTTTACGATCAATATTATTACAGTAAATTGTTCGTACGATTAGTTGCTTCTGCGACAAATTGTTCACATGTTATTCGAGTAAAAACTCATGATAAATTGTTTTTTTGATAAATCTTTCTACGATATATTGTTTTCACGATATATTATCGTTCGACTAATATTACGATATATTATCGTTCGACTAACTAATAAATTGTCAGTACGAAACATTGGTTCCACGATAAATCATTTTTACGCTAAAATTTTCGCTAATTTACTGTACGATTAATAATTCACGATAAACTTTCGCCTAATTAATAAATTATTAGAACGATAAATGGTTTATCTGGTAAATTGATCTGGTGTTTCTACGACAAATAGCTTTACGATCAATATTGTTACGAAAAATTGATCACAAAAAATTCGAGTAAAAACTCACGATAAATTGTTTTCGATGACTGTTTCTACGATGTATTGTTTCCACGATAGATTGTCGTTCGAATAAATATGTACGATATTTGGACAAAATAAATTAACCGAATGAAAATTATTTCAGCGATATATTGTCAAGCTATTAATTGCTTGCACGATAAAATAAATTACGATTAAATATTAAATTGTCAGTACGAAAAATCGGTTTCACGATAAATTATTGTACGATTAAATATTCACGATTGTCTGATATAATAATTTATCCGTACAATAATAATAATAATTTTTAATGTAATATGTATCTACGATAAAATATTTCAATGGTTTGAAGTAAACCGTTTTGAATTTTTTATCCATGACAATGTTAGGGTTTTAGGTTCTTGTAGGGCCCAGTTGATTTTATACAGATTTTTCATCAACAGTTTTGAGTTGGCTTTTGAAAATTATCAGAATTTGAGAAATTTAAATGTAATTCTAGGTCAAATCGTTTAGAAAATTTTATAAATCTTGTGAATCAAATTCATCCCATTCTGTAATATACATAAAATAAACATCTCACCGGGATATTATGATGGCAGCATTTACCACAACCCCATGACAATTTTTTTTAACCCTTTCGATTTTAAACATTATTTACTAAATTTGTGAAAATATTGACTCCTTTCTGGTATACCTACCAATTTTTCAATCTCGCACAAAAAATATTCAAATTCCCAAATTAACAATAAACCATATCACTCTGCCGGAACCCTTTCGTACAATGTTTTTGTAATAATTATATTCTATTGTTATGCACCAAAAAATATTGTTACAGTTTCTTTAAGATTTGTGTATGTACGTAAATAAATACAAAGCCCACATAAGATGAAGGTATAAAAAATTAAATTCTCATGCCTTAAGTTAGTTAGTTTGATTGGAGGTAATTAAGTCAAATAATAATTCTTTAATTCCCAATTAACGGATACGCGGGAAAAAAATTTACATATAACCACCCTGTATATATACATATGTACATAATATATGCACGATGTGAATTGAAAACTAAATCCCGTTTCGATTTTATTACATTTTCGGTTGCGTCTTCTTAACCAAATATTTTGGTATCATTTTTGGTACAACACAATCTATGTATCGATCTCGGGGAAAACTCTAGAGTTTTCTTATATATAGAATTCGTGCAAATTCAATATTATTGTTAATACAATCATATCATATATATAGATCTCGCGCGGAAAATATATTCGGTATGTGCGCGGGGTATGGGGTAGCATATTATTTTTTCACCAAAATAGATACGCGCGCGGTATAATACAATGTATAGAACTCGGTTATGCGGCGGTGGTATATGATACACACACACAAAAAACGAAAAGTTAATTCAATAAAATTACAACGATATACGAGAAATCTCTCTAAAGACATTATATACTGACGATGGTTCTTCTTCGTACATATATTTATTTATATACATACTTAAGATGATATTGTTATTCGGCATATATGTACATACATAACATGTATGCGCGCTCTCGATTCGATTTAGTTTTGGGAATTGAAAATGATAAACTTTGGCGGATGCTGTTGTTGTTGTTTTTGTTTTTCGGATTGATATCATTGAATTAATCAATTGAGTGGAAAAATGGAAATGTTTTCTTGAATTTTTCTTATTTTTTATTTTTGGGAAGTAATAAAATTATTGGATTTAACGTTAGAAAACTTTTGTATGTGTGGTGAGTTATGGCTGCAGTGAATATTTATGTCAAGTATATTCATTTATATTTGTGTCGAAATACGTTGTTTTGTTCTGTTAATAGCAAAATATTGGTTATATCGAATTTGTATGCCAATATCCTAACCTATTACAAAGTAGATCAAGCAATGCCGCTAAGGCACGCTAATTGACGTAACATTTTCATGCCAGACATAACTTACTGGATAAATGTTACAAAAAGTAGATCTTAATAAAGAGAGCCAGCACATAAACGAAACTTCAAGAAATGAAAAATTAATAAAACGAAAGTTACGCTAACTCTGTAATAATTGGGTCCTGGATATTATACCCCTCTAAATTTTACCTAGAATTTGAAGTGGAAACGAAAATCTGTTTTAGTTTAATTATTTTATTTAAATGGAATTATCCGGTTTAAAGAGTCCCTGTCACGGAGCTCAATAATTCGAATTTTTGGAAGGCATTTCTAAATGTAATAATTAAACAAGTTATTTCATTTTAAAACTAGTAAACAAATAGATTAATACTAAATTCTACCTGAAATATTCGTTAATCCGAACTTTTCTAATATTCGTTAATACGAATTTTTTCTCAATTGATTAAATCTGCGTTCAGATTTTCATCCTCGATTTGAGTTACAATGTTATTTAAATTAAATGGCTAAAAGTTGAGTGGTGCAAGTATTGTACTGGACCAACTCGAAATTGTGGAGTAATTAAAAAATGATCATTATATTCGTTAATACGAATTTTCCATGGGTTTGAAATATACAAGCCATCTTTAAATTTGGACGTAATTTGGCTCTTCCATATAAGCTTAATTTAGAATTAGTAAACATCGATTAATTTATAAGTGGTTACATTTCTTGTCTAAGTGGTTAAATTAGAGTTATTGAACAAAAAATTAAAATATTCGTTAGTACGAACTTCTCATATTGTATCGAAATTTGAATATATATCATAAAAATCGATTTAAATTTGGCACTACCGTAAGTAATCCTAAGATAAACTTAATATTTACTGAATTATTCTATAAAAATTAAAAATAATCGTTAATACGAATTTTTTTAAGGTATAGTTCCTAAATTAGAGTGTATTTTGAGACTCAACTTAGAACCCTCAAATATTTCAGATGTGTGTGTCATGTGTATATACTCTTATTTTATAATCTAGACCAACTATAATTGCTCGTTATTATGAATTTTTCAACTGATTAATAGTATTTATGGGTATAAATTCTCGATTTGTGTTATTTTATTAGTTTAGTTAATATCAAATGTTTTAATTTAATGGAATCCACAAAAAGTGGGATTAGTGCGGTTAGAGTTGAGTTAAGTGTGCAATTGGTTAGACTATACGTAGTGACTTAAATAAAAAATTAATTTAAGCAAATTAAAGGCATATCAAAATTTTAACGTATAAAATTAAAATATTCGTTAATACGAATTTAGGAGGTTTAGGTTAGGTTCTACCATGAAAATATAAAACATTCGTTAATACGAATTTTTGAATAGAAGTTGCCAAATTGGACTATATTTTGAGATTCAACTTACCATCGTCAAATATTACAAATGTATGTAATGTTACTGTAAACTAAAACAGTTACAATTATTCATTATTATGAATAAATAATAACTACGTTCATGGCTTCAGTATCGATTTAAGTTATATTTTGTTTAAACATTAATTTGTTTTAGTATTTTATTTCGACGTTTACAAAAGATTAACTTAAAACGATTATTTATATCATACGATATCAACGAAACAAGATTTGCGATTAAAGTTGAATAATTTGTGAAGTTATTAAAAAAATTCAATATATTCGTTAATATGAATTTCCAATGGGATCGAAATTGAAAGGCGCGTATTGTTAAATTTGGACTAAATTTAGCTCTTGTATAGGTTATAGCCCATCTTAAAATTAGTCACTTATCGGTTAATGTGCTAAATTCTATCTTGAAAATGTAATATATTCGTTAATACGAATTTTTGCGTGGAAGTTACCAAATCCGACTTTATTTTTAGACACAACTTGGGACGGTCAAATAAATATGAAAATATATTAAATTAAAAAAAATATATTCGTTAATACGAATTTCTCATCGAAAATGGAAGGCGTATCAAAATATTATCTTGTAAAATTAAAAAAATCGTTAATACAAATTTTGAGGTGGATATTGCCAAATTGGACTATATTTTGAGATTCTAATCGAGTCCTATGAGTTTGATTAACGGTCAAGTAGATACGATTAAATCTTCTAGATGATTTTTTTTTGTTACTTCGTTAATAAAAAGAATTGTAATTCCAAGATGACCCAAACCACTAATGTTGAAACAATTACAAATGTTTAACCGTGAGAGTTGCAGAGAGAGCATGGTCGAAGTGTGGCAATGATGGACATATTAAAGCCATCAAGTTAATACAGTCAATAAAGAAGCAAAGGCATAAAAGAATTTAGACAGCACTCCAAGGGACGAATAATAGGAAAAATAATAAAATCAATAGTTCCGCCAACTCTGTAATAATTAAGTTAAGAATATTATACCCCTCTCAATTTTACCTAGAATTTGAAATGGAAACAAAAATTCATGTTTTTTATTTTATTTTTTGTTATTGGAATTATCCGGTTTAAAGAGTCCATGTTAGTGAACTCGTTGATTAATTTTGGCATAATTAAATTTACTTTTGAGTGCGGTTTCGCGATTATAACCGCCTTCGAGAGAGTTAAGTATTTTTTTTTGTGGATGTCGAAGCATAAAAATGTAAGGGAAGGAACTGGTAAAGACATGAAATTGAATCTTTAAAGGAGAATTGTATTTTCCAGAAGCGCTACCTAGTCAAAACGCTATATGGCTCCTATGTCCTTCAGAATCATCAGCACTTCTTTCGAATTAAAATTTTAATACCGAAATTTTTACAAATTAAATCTCTGTAATTTGAATAAAGCAAGTCCAGATATGGGTCATGTTAAATCCCCGCAGTTTATGAATATACGCAGGGCGACTGTATATTTTGGGTTAGATGAACTGATAACAAACAAATAATCTATACGTTTATAGTAAACCTCTTAAGACGATTCAGCCAGCCAAACCCTCAAAAACCTCAGTTGATAAAATAAAACAACCAACAATTCTAAGATTTAATTCAACAATAGACGAGTGTATATATGCATTCAATCGGTGCGAATGCAACACGTAATAAATCAAATCTTAAAATATACTCGTACATTCGGTGCTAAATAGAAAATATTGTCTTCGATATATATTTATAAATGAAATGCTCAAACCCTCAGATATTCGTTATTATTGTTTATCAAAAGATTTTTTAAACAATATAAATACAAGAAATATATTTAAGGAATAAAGTCATCACACATTATATTATATCCTTCACACCTTCCTTTTTATAAATATTGTAGATTTCTAAAAGAATTAAAAGGACACATTTTTATTTTTTTATTTCGTTCATAATAGACGATATAAGTAATAAATGGTAGCGTGAACACGTGAAGATTTCTTAATTTATCATCTTCCAGTATATATGAACATAATGATTTTCACAGAAGCGTTTTCCCAAATCAAATATTTTTACCTCAGCTCGACGCACTTTTTATGGATAACGATAAAAAAAAATATAATAAAAATGGTGACTTCTAAAAGTCATATATGTACATGTATGTATGTATGTATGCACATGAAAGGACCGTATTAACAATAGATTTTGTTGCCATAACATAATCAGCGGGATACCATATAAGGAATTGGATTTTGTATAATAATAGCGATAATATATTATGTGTATGTGTGTACATACAAAAGGACCTCTTCCAAATATCTCACATATATGGGCATACAGACCGAAGGGGAATTATTCATTTGCACTTTAGCAAAAAAAAAAAAACACCGCATCGAAGAGGTTTTGTCGTGTATAAATATTATTCTGCACTTTCATTTCAAAGTGTTATTGTAATTAAAAATCCCTCGTACATATTCGAGCGCTCGATATATTCCTTATTCTTACTCATTGATCCATAAATGAAGTTAAAATGCCAGCATGGTATACACAACAACAATAACAGCTGAAAAAAAAATAAAATTTTTTAATTCATGAATAAACTTCCCGCAGCATGTGGTCCCATCGGTATAGATGTGAACCTAACAGATTTATATATTTGTTTTGTTCGTCTATAACGTAATCATAATTTTGCCGAAATATTTGAGCTCTTTAGTTGTAGCTACAGTGCCAAGAATCAATGAAATGTGTGTTAATTTAATTTAATCTACGATACCAAATGTGTACAGGTATCGGAATTTTCAAACAATATTTTTTGTTAAAATACACGAATAGGAAATGTTTAGGAGATTGATATCTTGCCTATATGGAATTCATAGAAACAAGGAGGACAAAAGTGTGAGTTAAATATGAGCGGTCGATTGAAGTGTGAAACCGTATAGTAGTGGTTTTAAATATAATTTTTTCGTACGAAATCACTTCCAAAATGGGAGATATTATCCAAAATTAATTATTTTATTTCAATTATGGGAATTGCTTGACCCCGGGGTCCTGTGTGTAACCGAAATGTATTTCCTGACGGTAGCACATGATTACTCTACTTTATTTACAATTTGAAAACGAAAATAAATCGAAAAAAAATTAGGGCTTTTTTTTTGGTTTTATAATGATTATTTTACAAAATAAAAAATCAATCAAATAAAATTAACGCCCTAATTTTTAGTCTGTTTAAATCAGAATACGTAGACAATCGCCTGCAATTCCCCTAAAAATTATAACAGTCAGATTCAATGGTCCACACTTTTTGATCGAAGAGCGACGGACCCAAGCGGCAAGTTTACGATTTATTATCATAAATTTTCGATATAAGGATCGACCATTTTTTAATCAAGAGATGAGAATGTCCATTTTGATTTTGATAAAATTTAAAATGATTGGCTCTGGGTTCAAATTTTCAGATGTTCTAAAACAATTTTTGGGACACCTTCGATTTATGTTTGCTGCTGGGGTAATTGCAGCTCTGGTTGAAGAAACTCCTATACATACTGTTGGGCTCTTAATATACTCAGCTTAATCTTACTGTGCGACATTTAGATAGATTCAAATTTCGTTCCCGGGATCAAAAGATACATTTTGGAGAAAATAAAAAAAAAAAATTTGGAAATTGTTTATGCTGTTGCACATAATGACATTTTAACATTTAAAAATGTTCCGATCCTAGAGCCACAAGGCTCCCATATCACAAGGTCAAGCAGTAACTGTTACTGGTGCTCTATATCGCGACATGATAACACACTTCTTTCTGCCTCAGTTGGATGATATTGACATAGACGTCATGTGGTTTCAACAAGATGGTGCCACATGCCCTACAGCCCGTGAAACAATTCAATTACTGCATGAGACATTTCCTAGTCGTGTACTCTCTTGTTTCAGTGATCAGAATTTGCCCGCTACATTTTGTGATTTAACATCATTAGATTTCTTTTATGGGGTTATTTGAAGTCAAAAGTTTATGTCAACAAGCCCACAACCACCCATGCATTAAAGGAGGAAATTAAACGCTGCATCAACGAAATTCAACCACATTTATGCAAAAGGTAATAGAGAATTTCGATAAATGAGTGCGTATATTCTAGCAAAGCTGTGGAGGCCATGAATATTGAATATTTCTTCAGTCTACGCTTTCGACCTCTGGAAACCTACAATGATTGGTTAAATTGCATGCCATAAGTTTTAAAATGATAGAAAGCTTAAAATCTAATTGAACATTAAATTTTCATTTAGAAGCATTGTACCTATGTCAAAATGTTTTGGACAGCATGTATCATACGGTAGTAAACCAATAGTTAAAATGTAGGTTTGACTAACAACTTTTCTTAAAGATATCAGTAATTTGGGAATTAGGACCAATGGTCACTTCAGAGGAGATAGATTTTTTCCCTTAACTAAATCGAAATCTCCATGCATGCAATAAGTTGAATATGCAAAAAGATGCCATGAACATTTAGTTCGGGTGTTGTGATCGGAGGTTGTCTAAGAAGTGCGTCAAAGATGCATCCTCGACAGCTAATCAACACAAGTACTCCTTGACAAGTGGTAGTTTTTGCCTTCAGTATTACTTCTCACGGATCCATTATCAGAAAGTCGAGCGATGATAAGAATGCGCAAATCCATTGGACCCGCACCTGCTGATTTGATAAGAATCCATTTCCAGTCATTGTGCTCATAGTAACTTTCACAAACTCCTTTTTGAGTTCGATTTCAAAAATAAATCATCGGCATACAAATCAGAGCTGTGTCAAATTATCCATTTACTGAACTATTAAAATTGGTGTATACGCATTTAACTCAGCAAAATCGAGCAGAAAGGTAACCGATAATTCCTGTGAACTGATATGACGATATTTTCGGTGAATATCCGCAGGCCGTATAATACATACATGAAGCCATTCAAAATTTCACATGTTCCAAAATAATTTTTGGAATATTTTCTATTAATGCTCAGGGCCACCTTTCTGAGCTAAAATTTGGTATATTTTCTTGATGGACTATTGGAGTCGTTGGGGTTGAAGAAACTGTTATACAAATTGTTCGGCTCTTTGCTTTTCTATATATTATAGCGAGATAAAATTTGGTATACTCGGCTTCATCTTACTGCGGACATTTAGATTGATCCAAATTACGTTCCCAGGAACTCTGGATACCATTAAAAGATGCCATGAGTTTGAAAATTTTTCGAAAGATCAAGTTCAATTGAAAATACAATTTTTGTTTAGAACTCGATGAAATGTTTCCTAAAAGCTTAAATGTTGAGCTTTTTATTTTTTCAGTGAGCTGTAATTATTATATTGTACATACATGCCAAAATGCTTTTCTATACACAAATATTTATACATAGAAATGTTTTAAAGTTTCCGTTAAAAAAAAAATGTTTTGGGATATTTTTCAAAAGCTCAACAATTAATTTTATATAATTGGTTTTAATTTTTACAAAGCTTTTTCAGACATGAAAATTGAAAGCTCACTTATGCTTTTCGTGGTCTCTTCCAGTTTAATATCATTATTTTAACTATGAATCTCGCTTACTGCTATTCAGAGTTAAAACTACTTATCTCCCAGACACCGAATCATTTTTAGTAATCGATCGGGTTGTGTTACTAAATATATTATGACATATATAAATGATCCGATCCTAGAGTTATCGGGCTCCCAAACATATTTAAAACGTAACTGACTCTATATATTTGAATATCTGCAGTGGTTTCAAATTGAGATCACTGAACCTTACCCACATGATCGACTATTAAATATTTCTTCGATTTAAGCTTTGGATCTTTAGATATACTTACAATGATTGGTAACTTTCATTCCATATGTATAAAAATTATCGAAAGCATTATCGAAAGAATTATTTCTGAAATTTTTCCCAATAGCATAAGAGTCGAGCTTTTTTTCAGCGAGCTTTGATTATTTTATTGTTCATACAGATGAAAATGCATTTTCTATATACAAATATTTTATACATAGAAAGCTTTTAAATCATGATAATTAATTTTTTGAAAGCTTTTCCGTTAATACAAATATAAAATTATAGAATATTTAAAATTATCAAATCTTTAAGAAAATTAAATTAAAGCTTTTCGAAGTCTATCGGAACTGAAACTCGCGAAATCTAAAATCAGTCGATTTTAATTGTGCAGTAATAAAAGGAGAAAGCTCGCATGTACCATATTTTAGAATATATATTCCAAAAGCTCAACAAATAGATTTATTTGATTGGTTTTACATTTAGCAAAGTTTTTTTCAGACATGAAAATTGAAAGCGCAATTATGCTTTTCGTGGTTTCTTCCAATTTAATATAATTTTTTTAACTTTGAATCTCGCTTACTGCTGTTCAGAGTTAAAACTCCTTCACTCGAAGACACCGAATTGTTTTTGGCAATCGACCGGATTGTGTTCCTGTATTCAATTATTATTCTAGAGGTCCTTTACTCACATTTCATTTAATCAAATTTCAATCTCGGGAATAAATGATTCACATATACAGTTTTTGAAGAAACTTCAATTGGGTTTTGGACAATTTTTATCTTGCTGTTAAAATTTTATCTTGCTGCCAATATGTATATAACATTATAACATTTAAGCCCAATTCTAGAGTCACGGGGCCCCCAAATATATTTAAAATGTTGCTGACTTTTAATATTTGACTGTCCGCAGTGGCCTAAAAATAAAATCACTGCTGTTGTCAACCTTAGCCAGATGATCTAATATTAAATATTACTTCGGTTTAAGCTTTGGGTATCTGCAAAGATTGGTATTTTTTATGCCATAAGTTTAAAAATTATCGAAAGCTCCAATTGAAAATTAAATTTTTGTTTAGAACTCGATGAAAATGTATCTATTTTAAACTTTAAAACTTCTGAAATATTTTCATAAAAGCTTAAATGTAGAGCTTTTTATTTTTCAGTGAGCTTTATTTGTTATATTGTACATATTTGCAAACCTTTTAGTCCTGGCAATTAATTTTAATATGAAAAGTTTCATTAACAAATTTTGAAAGCATTTCCGTTAATGCATATATAAAATTATAATTTTAAAAAAATGATCAACTCTCTAAAATATAAAATTAAAGCTTTTTGAATTCAGTCAAAACCGAAAGTTTCATAATCTAAAATCAGTCGATTTTAATCCTGCAGTAATAAAAGTGGAAAGCTCGAATTAACCATATTTTCGGATGTGTTCTAAAAGCAAAACAATTAATTTTATTTGATTGGTTTTACTTATTACAAAGCTTTTTTCAGACATGAAAATTGAAAGCTCACTTATGCTTTTCGTGGTTTCTTCTAATTTAAAATCATTTTTTAATTTGCAATCCCGCCTACTGCGGTTCAGAGTTAAAACTCCTTCACTCGAAGACACTGAATCGTTTATGGCAATCGATCGGGCTGCGATATTAAATATATTATAACATCTATGTATAAACGATCTGATCCTAGAGTAACATCTATGTATAAATGATCTGATCCTAGAGTTAATGCAAATATAAAATTATAAATTTTTTTAAAATGATCAACTCTCTAACATATAAAATTAAAGCTTTCTGAAGTCTGTAAAATACGAAAGTTTCACAATCTAAAATCAGCCGATTATTAAAGCTCGCATTTACCTAATTTAGGATATGTTCCAAAAGCTCAACAATTAATTTTATATAATTGGTTTTACATTTTGCAAAGTTTCTTGCAGACATAAACATTTAAAGCTCACTTATGCTTTTTGTGGTTTCTTCCGAATTAATATCATTATTTTAACTTGGAATCTCACTTGCTGCTGTTCAGAATTGAAACTTCTTCACTCGCAGACACCGAATCGGTTTTGGCAACTGACCGGTTTGTGTTACTAAATATATTATATATAAAAATGATCTGATACTAGAGTCACAGGGCTCCCAAACATATTTAAAAAGTAACTGACTCTAAATATTAGAATTCAAACTGAGATCACTGCCGTTGCCAACCTTAGCCACAAGATATACTTTTGAATATTTATTTGGTTTAAGCTTTGGATCTTTGGATACCTACGAAGATTGGCGTCTTTTATTCCATAAGTTTCAAAATGATTTAAAGCTCTAATTGAAAATAAATTTTTTGTTTAAATCTCGATGAAAACTTGTCCATTTTAAGCTTTCAAACTTCTTTAATGTATTCGCTAAAGCTTAAAAGCTTATTTCAAGCTTTTTTTGATGAGCTATAATTATTGTATTGAACATTTAGGTGAAAATGCGTATTCTATACACACATATTTTATACATATGAAGCTTTTAAATGGTGGCAATTAATTTTAATTCCAAAAGTTTCACGAAAATATTTTGGAAGCTTTTTCGTTAATACAAAAATAAAATTTCGAATTTTTTTTTTGTTCGCTGAGCTTCTTAAAATCGACTAATATGAGAGTATTGCCAGATTTTTCGTGTTTTCTTCTAATTTAAAATAATTTTTTTAACTTGGAATTTCGCTTGTTGCTGTTCAAAGTTAAAACTTCATCACTAGTGATAAGTTACTCGTCCGCAGCGAATCAATTTTGCTATTGATCGGATTGAGTTAGTATGTTTAACTGTTATTCCCTTTCAACAGTCAAAGGTAAAACTGTTTTAATTAATAATTGGTAATTTCAGGTGGAGTAAGCTCGCTTATTGAAGAACTGGAAAATTAATTTGCATTAACCTTTCTACTTGGGACCCGTTAACTATAGTCTATACATTCAAGCAAGTGTTGGCTTTTTCTGAAATTATGAAATATTTTGCTTTAAAAAAAACACATGTTTATCCGATCAGGCAGTGTGTGCTGCGCAATAATATAAAACGACTTTGTGTGTAATTCTTTTCTTCGCCACTATACGGTGCACATTGTCTGTGCGCGATATACATTTCACAGCATCAAAAAACCATCAGGCAAAAATACCGCATACACATAAAAAAAAAAAATAAACACACGCTAACCATCAGCCCCAAATTTCCAACAAAATTTTCCTCCGTAATGCGCGATGGCTTTCCGCCAAAAAAAAAACTGTATATTACCCAAAATTTTGTTGTTGCGATAAATTCTACCCGTTTTGTTCAAACTTTTGTTTATATTTTCGACCAAATCGACCAATAATGAGAAAACCATAGGAAAAATCCAACAACAAATACAACAAAAACATTTTTTCGTTCGTTCAACAAATCAATTAAGTTTAGAACACAAAAAAACGAAATAACAACAAATTTAACAACTTCTTTGGCTCCCAAAATTAAATTAAAAAGAAATTAATTTCGATTTCACAACGACGACGCGCAGAGCACACAGAATACCCGTCCTCATACATATATATATACACGCACGGAACAAACGATCCAAAAACAACAACAACAACAATACCAACAACAACCAGGCAAGCACCAGAAAGAAATCATAAAAAAAAAAAAATTCAAGAAAAGAATAAAATCTTAAATTTTTTTTTGTGGCGCCTTCACAGTTTCTTGTGTTGTTTATCATAAAAAAAAAGAATCAAATTGGATTTTTTTTTTTTTTAAATGTAAATTAATTTTCCAATTTTATGTACACAAATTTTTTTTTTTAGTTTTCCCATCTTGCTCGCGTTAATGATGATAAAATGTAAACAATGTTTTCATGTACATGTTAAAAAATTAAAATGCGGAGTGAAGACACGACGATAAGCCAAACACAAAACATAATAATTATGTGTATACATACATACATACATACGTAAATAAGAAATTAGGATTTAAGTGAAACTATTTCAGAAGGGCCAAGATTGGCGCTCATACACTTAAAATATTCATCGCAGCCGAATATACGTACAGAAGTAGTCGAATAATTTATGTTAACCCAATTATCGGGTACATTTCGTATACATCGCACCCAAATTAACAATTTACATAAATTTTGTGTGTCTATGCAAATTACGTACAATTTGCATAAATTTTATGTATAGATCGATTTATTGAATATATACATAGATGACATATGGTAATTAGATAAAATTCAATAACATATTTAAGTCAAAATACTCATAAAAGGGTGTATAAGGTATAAGGAGGGAGCATGCAACAAGATGATACAACAACAGCAACATAATAAATGAGGGGATGAAATTTTATTTTTCTTATATCCAATTTCCTTTAGTCTCCTCCATTTCGTTGTCGTCTTGAAATAATAAGAACCGAGTAAGGCAAAAAAAAAAAAAATGTCAAAGATCATATCACAATCAAAGTCAATTGCGCGTGAAAATCTTTTTTTTTTTTTGCTGTGCTGCTACAAATTCATTGATTTTCCGGTTGGTTTCCCATTGAGTTTGTAATTTTCTTTTTTTTTTTGCACTGCGTTTTGTAAACATGAAATGGTTTGTGTGCTATTATTTAAATGCTTTAACTTTATTTAAAGATTTTGTAAAAGAAATGTTTGAGGTTATTGAAATAAATATGTCGGGGTCAGTCACCATAATGTGTGTGTGTTATATAGACGATTTATATAAACATTAATGTTTATACGAATATAGAATTTTGTAAATAATCCTCTTATAATACATATAATGGTAACCTCGTCAAGATCGTTAATTTAATGTGTTTATATAAATATTATTAAGTTTTTTTGTTTTCGTATATAGCTGCAGGCCTAGACATTCCAACCTTAATTATATGAATTAAGTGTTTTAATTTCATAACATTTAATATTTTTGTTACGGACCTCCCATTATACTAAAATTAATGTAAACATATCATTTGCTATTTGTTTAGTTACACTATTGCTTAATAGATGGCAGCCCGTTTAAAACAAATATATTCTTTTGACCATGTGATCCGATTGTTAAACTAAAATCTTCGAGTAAAATCGGTTGTCACCATTACCACGAAAATATACAAATTTTTAGGGAAAAAAATATATACAGGAGAATTTGGAATCCGTGGGCCAAGGTCCACCTCATTTTAAAAATAAATAGTCCAGAATTTCCAGCCAGTTATAAATTATCACGTAAAATTCGTTTTGAATAAAAATATATAGAAGCCTCTTCCATGGAAGAACACGGGAGGTCGGACCACTTTAAAATAACAAAAAAATGTTCAGCGAGTAGAAGCTTTGTGCACACTACTAACAAGCTTGGGTTTTTTAAATTATGGATATAGATATTGGTCTAGGGTTTGCTATTTATTTAGTTACCCTATTGCTCAATAGATGGTGGCATGTTTAAAGAAAAAACATATCCTTTTAACCATGTGGTCTGATTGTTAAACTATTAAATTCGCGTAAAATCTCTTGTCACCATAACCGCGAAATATACAAATTTTTAGGAAAACTCGTTTTTGGGATCCGTGGGCTGATGTCCACGTCACTTTAAAAATATATAGATCAGAATTTCTAACCAACTCCTTAACCATGAGCGCTCGGCCACCACTTTAAAATTTAAATAAAATTTCCAGCGAGTAGAAGCTTTGTACTAACTATTAACTTTCTAGAATTTTTGAATGAAGCATATCGATATGGATTTAGTGTTTGCTATTTATTTAGTTACCCTATTGCTCAATAGATGGTGGCATGTTTAAAATAAACGTATCCCTTTAATCCTGTAGTCCGAGTGGTAAACTATAAAAATCGTGTAAAACCTGTTGTCACCATAACCACGAAAATATACAAATTTTTAGGACAAAAATATATGGGAGCCTTTAGGATCCGTGGGCCAAGGTTCACGTCACTTTAAAAATAAATAGGCCAAAATTTCCAGCCACTTATAAATTATCACGTACAATTTATAATTCGTTTTGAATTAAAATATATGGAAGCCCCTTGACCACTGGAGATCGGATCACTTTAAAATTTCAATAAAATATTTCAACAGTGAGTAGACGCATTGAACTAACTATTAATACGCTGGGATTATTGAAATGAAGCATATTGATATTGGTCTAGTGTTTGCTATTTATTTAGTTACCCTATTGCTCAATATATGGCGGCCTTTTTGAAAAAAAAACATATCCCTTTGACACCGTGGTTCGATTGTTATGCTTGTAAATTTTAACTATACCGAAACTTCCAAAATGTACAATTATTCAGAAAAAGGAGGAGCGCTCGAGGACCTGGTGTCAAGGCATCTTTAAATATAAATAGATTAGAATAAAATTTGTAATTTGTTTCCAAAAATATATTTGGAAGCCCCTTGACTCCGCATGGTTCAACAATTTTGAAATTTCAATAAGTCAAAATGTTCAGCGAGTAGAAGATTTGTAACAAATTTTAGCACGGTTGTCTTTGTAAAATGAGGACCCGGAACCAGGATCATTGTATAAATATGTACCCGATGTCTAAGTAATTAGGTTGATCTTAAATGCCATAATTTAAAGAGTGTTAAGGCCGTATCAAGGCAATATCTGCACCTGTGTCGTATTTTAAAACTGTGTGAAGCCATATCTTAATTATCAACCCTATCTTAAGGATTGCTGGCGTTCCTGAATTTGTTGAAATTATTTTTTAAGGTTGGTTTATATTATCCGTTCAGTTCCTTTCAGACACGTACCGACACAGACATCAAGTATTTATATTATCCGTACGTTTCCGTACAGACATTCATTCGTATTATTTCGATATGTCGATCGTATATATTCGCAACTACGTACAGTCACCGCTCAACTACGTACAGTACAAACAAAAAACAAGAATACAAAAATACAAAATAAATAAAATTAAATATTTAGAATAACATATTTAATCAATTGATAATATCAGTATTATTAGAGTAATCTTGATAGTGAAAATTAATAAAAATGTTGAAATCATAAAACTTTAATAATCATATCTGAAAATAATTTAAATCTGAAATAAAAATTATCTGAAAGTAACCGACATCCATACATACATATTTCGACCTATTCAGTTGCATGATCGATTGATCGCAACAAACTAAAATAATTCATGTACAAAAATACAAAATACATCAGCATGGATGGATAATGAAACGATACTATGAGTTCGAGTTATTTCGTTTTGTTCGTATTTTTTCGCTTACGTATCATTTCAGACAAATATTCTTTTATACAATATTTGTCTGTACGGTACGTGTCTGTGCGGAACGGAACGGATAATATAAACCAACCTTAACTCTCATACTAAAGGCTTTTCTGTTTTACAGTCAAACCATGTACAAAATTCAGTTCAAAATGGCGGGTCTAAGATTCTCATAAAAATTTTTCCAAATTATGCCGAAAATCGATATCTGCTGTGATAATTTTCAAAGTGGTCGGCGAAAACCTGCAGTCATATTTGTTTTAGATATTCAAGATGGCGGATATAAAATGGCATATACTTTTTGTGACAATATACTCCTATATATTCAGTTGTAATCTCGAGCGGTACACCGACTCTAGAGGTGAACTGGTCTACGAATACACGCCCTATCGCGGTATTTTACATATCTACCAACGAAATGGCCTCCGGCCACCGCGTTAACCTATGTCGATTATGGTTAGAATATATGAATAACCATTTGACGGAGGTAGTGGTTCAACCAAGTCTATGTGGGACCCTTCGTGTTTGCTATTTATTTTGTTACCTTGGTTGTATTTGTAAAATGTGGACCCAGAACCAGGAACATTGTATAATCTAGTTACACCGCGATGTAATTAAAGCTTCAAGCATTTTAGGAGTGTTAAGGCTTGCCGTATGAAAGGCCGTAAGGAATATCTTCACCTGTGACGTGTTCCAAAACGGTGTTATGCACAACATCGCAATTATCAACCCTACCCTAAGGATCGCTAGCTACTTACGTTCCTCAATTTGTTGAAATTATTTCTTACTCTCGTATCAACTTGCTTTTCCTGTTTTACAGTCAAACCATGTACCAAACTCAATTCAAAATGGCGGATGCAATATTGCCATAGACATTCTTCCATTCAAAGTCGTCGGTGAAAAATTTGATGGCGAATACAAAATGGCGTGTACTTTTTGTAACAATTGCTAAGTAGATGACAGCCAATATTTTAATATGATTGGGTACGTATCTCCTAAACTTCAATGACATAAAAGTATATTCAGTTTAAATTTGAGTCCTCCTGGTAAGATGCGTATAGAATTTGTAACAGCAAAGCATTTTGATTATAACTAAGAGCATCAAGTCTTACACCCAACTGTATTCTATAACGATTGTTAGTTGGATTCGGTCTAACGATATTGAAACGTTCTTTCCATTCATTTCAAGAACAAAATACGTCGTTTTCCTACTTTGTTTGGCCTTTTTTATGGAGCAGTTAAGCCAATGTTATTTCGAGGGGAAACCAGAGAAGTATAGAACCTGTCAATGTCGCAGTGGGGGATGCATTGCAAATTCTCAAGTGATTGTTCGTAGATGAGATCTGCTGGCGTGCATCCGAGGTCATGTTTAACTGAAGTTTTAATTCCAAGCAGAATGAAAGGTAGCTCTCTGCTTCAATTTAAGGTGTTTTATCAAGCATATAATGCGGTTTTAATGGTACGTATTCTGTGTGAAGTTGACAGTTGGTTAAATTCCGAAAGAAGTTTACTTTTAAATTGACTGCTTTGATCAGTTGTCATGTCGAGTGGTACACCGACTCTAGAGTTTACATATATTCCAACAGAATGACTTGCGGTGTGGAGAAACCGTTCAGTTTCTGGAATACTTTATGACGTGGTTTATTGATTTGTGTCTTTTGATGTCTCGCACCAGACATTTAATTCGGAGGCGCAGTTTATTTAGGAGCGTTCTTAGCTGTTCAATTGCTTTAGTGAGACGAGCCTTTATATTTTAAACCCGGCGATATCTCGTCTTTGTTGTATGTCTAGCCAATGCATCGGCTACATTCGGCCCAGACATTCCAACCTTAATTATATGAATTTAGTGTTTTAGTTTCATAATACTTAATATTTTTGGTATACCTCCAAGTATACTGACTATCATAAATCTACATCAAAAAATTCCTATTTATTTAGTATACTATTATATCGATTATCGAACTATTGCTCAAAAGATGGTAGCCTGTTAATAATCAAATATATTCCTTTGACCCTCTGATCCGATTGTTAAGCTACAAAATTCGTGTAAAATCGGTTGTCACCAAAACTACGAATATATACAAATTTGTATGACAAAAATATATGGGAGCCTTTGAGACCCTTGCCAAGGTCCACGTCACTTTAAAAATAAATAAACCAGAATTTCCAGCATGATTTAAATTAT
Source organism: Tipula unca (assembly GCA_951394425.1). Classification (NCBI taxonomy): domain Eukaryota; kingdom Metazoa; phylum Arthropoda; class Insecta; order Diptera; family Tipulidae; genus Tipula; species Tipula unca. Next base: position 11,641,500 of record OX596382.1, read on the forward strand.
CACGTACAATTTGTAATTCGTTTTGAATAAAAATATATGGTAGACCCTTGACCATGGGAGGTCGGACCACTTGAAATTTTAATAAAATATTCAGCGAGTAGATGCTTTGAACTAACTATTAACACGCTAGGATTTTTTAAAATAAATTTTGAATTTGTGATTTGTGTAGTTTTTGTAATTTCTCAGTACAGAACTCAAAAAATCAGAAAAATTTCAAAATTTCAAAATTTGGCGCGAATCTATTTAAAAATTTACTTGAAAAATAAAATTAAATTTTAACGAGACTATCCATTTTGTAAAATTCTATAGCGCTAAATGGAACTTGGAAAGTTGGAACTTTTGGAGATTTCTAAAATAATTCCTCAAAAAATTCAAACATAATCGAAATTTGGTTTTAAAAACAATAAAATTTAGTAGAAATTTTAAATTTTTTTAAAAAAATTATTCGCGAATTTTGAAATTCCAATTTTTGAAGATTTAATATAAATTCTAAAAAACAAATTCAAATTTTAAAGAGGTAAATTGATTTCGATAATTTACAACTTTTAGAGTTTATTTGAGATTATAGATTAACTATTCCGTATAGACTTCAAAAATCGGAGAAAATCAAAATTTTCCTAATAATTTCAAAAATTCATTAGGAATTCTAAACAAAATTTTAATACAATTGTAACTCTTGAAATTGTGATTTGTAAAGTTTTTTATTTTATTAATCTGTATAGAGCTCGCAAAATCAGAAAACTATGACAAATTGGTAAAATTCGCAATTAGTAGAAATTCTAAAAAAACATTCAAATTTTAACGAAATTTCGAAACTTTGTAAAAATTTGTTTGTTTGTATTTTATGAATTTGCGAATTGAAGATGAGTTTCTAAATTATTCTGTAGAACTCAATATTCGGGGCAAAATCAAATCTTGGTTAAGACAATTAATAAATTTAATAGAATAATCTAAACGATATCTTAAATTACTGACTTTTGAAATTGTGATTAATTGAGATTTTTTTAAATTATTCTGAAAATTGAATAGTACTTTTGAGTTTTCTTTAAATTATTTGTAACTTCAGATTATTTGTGAGTAAAGTATTTCGATTAGTACTCAAAAAATCGAAATAATCTAAAATTTGGTTCCACGACAATTCACAGAAAAACCATTCACCGAAAATGACAATTCACCGAAAAACAATTCACCGAAAAACTCAATTCACCGAAAACGCAATTCACCGAAAATGACAATTCACCGAAAAAGAAAATACATGGGAACTACGACTATACCGACTATAATGAATTCGAATTATTTTATGGGAATGGGATTGGAAAATAATTTTTGTATAAAGTTCTGGAATACAACCATTTGGATCGGAACTAGGCCAATCCTTGACCGATTATCATGAAATGTTCTGGAATATTGTTATCTGAAACTGAGCTAAGCCAATCTTTGACCGATTATCATGGAACCTGTCAAATTAAATAATGATAATGGGATTGGATAATGATTTTTGGTTTTTTTCAGGACTGCAGCCGTGTGCTATACGCTTTTGTCTATCCGAATTCCTTATAAATCTAGCAAGACGAGTGATTCTTCACCGCTGGTGGAGGGATACTAAGTCAGATGATAAAAACACTATTGCTTCCCAAAGTTACATTATTATGATTTTGAGTTTCTCTATATGCGTTTGATTTATTATTATGTTGTTATGTAACCTCGACATACTGCATTTGCTGTTCTCTTGTATATTCTTCATTTGGGAAAAATAGAGAAAATATCATTGAATCAAAATATTTTTAACAAAATTCCATGTCCACTCAAGTTATCAAGTTTCATAATAATCGGTGAAAGATTGGCTAGTTCTATTCCAGATATAGCTATATCCCAGAATTTTATCCGAAAATCATTTAACAATCACATTTTCTATTTAACTTGTCAAGTTTCATGATAATCGGTCATTGGTTCCTGAATTTTAAAAATCATTTTCCAATCCCACCTACATTCAACTAGTCAAGTTCCTTGACCATCGGTCAAGGATTGGCCTTGTGCCGTTCCGGTTGGCCATTTTTCAGAACTTTATCGAAAATTCATTTTACACTCCTATTTACATTCAACGTCAAGTTCCATTATAATCAGTCAATGTTTGGCTTACTTCCTCTCCAGATGGCCACATTCCAGAATTTTATCCAAAAATCATTTTCCAATCCCATTCCCATAAAATAATTTGAATTCATTATAATCGATATATAGTAGTTCCCATGTATTTTCTTTTTCGGTGAATTGTCTTTTTCGGTGAATTGTCGTTTTCGGTGAATTGTCGTTTTCGGTGAATTGTCGTTTTCGGTGAATTGTCCTTTTCGGTGAATTGTCCTTTTCGGTGAATTGTGTTTTCGGTGAATTGTTTTTCGATGAATTATCGTTTTCTGTGAATTGTCGTGCTACCCTAAAATTTGGCTAAAAATTTTTAAAAATTTAATATATATTCTGAAAGTAATTTAAAATTATTTATAATTTTTGAAATTTCGAGTTTTTATTGATTTTAAAATGTTTAGTTTAGAACTCCAAAAATGAAAATCAAATTGTAATTTGTAGAGTTTTAAGATGGTTAGAGTATTGCCAATGCCTGCTAAAAGTCATCATTGGATCATCGATTTTGGCCTAAAGTTTTTTATAGACGCATACATATGTTTATACACAAGAGAATCCAAATATCTAACATTAGATAATTAGATACCAAACAGATGCAACCAAAAACATTTAAAAAAAAAAATCGATTGTCATTTCTATATATAGAGTGACAATTGTCTTAACCGACAACCATTTCAAAATTTCGAAGACCGCACATAACAACACACACACACACACAACAATGACATGCGAAATTTTTGTATGGTATGTAACCCAAAAATTGATTCGTCACGGTTTCAAATTTTTCAATTCTGTCGGCAAAATCGCAACAATACGCACAAAAATGTTACGTAAGCATTCGTCTATCTTTCAATTATATCGAATAATAACATATTTTATTATATCTAAGTACCCCGCATTATCGATCCTACTTATCCACCATCAATCAAATTAGGAGAATCTTCTTGTTGTTGTGTGTGCAAAAAACCATAAAATCGTTTTGCTACTTCTCCCTATCTATATACATAGCTATAACTTATTAATTTATTACAAAATCTTATCCATTATTATACTTGTAATGGAATCGTAATTGTAATCCTTAAATTATTCACGGACCTTACCTTAAAAAAAAATGTATTTTTTTTGTTACTTTCAATTTTTGTTTCCATCTTCACAAAATTCGGTCGACCGCACCAGGAGAATACATATGTGTGTATATACATAAAACCAATTTTCGAGCACAAAAGACGTAAAACTTTATTATTGTTTATTGTCCTCGTTAAAAAAAAAAGGATAAAAATCCTTAATTATAATTATTAGACGATACGCAAGGATCAAAATTAATAAAAATAATAAAAACGATGGGAATTATATTGATCGGTTTGTGTTACGCCGCCGCCACTGTGAGATCATATTAAACACAATATATCGTAAATATATGTCAACATACGTATCGTATGACAACCGAGAACCTCTTCAAAATCAATAAAATCTCAATTCGCAGTCACATATATATAAACAACAACACGTACATTAAATCATGTACGACATCAAGGGTTAAACTGAACATATTTTGGTTGTTGTTGTTGTTGTTTTGTTCCTATGTATATATGCCATCATCAACAGTCATTTATCATATAAGTATCTGTATGCCTTCTATATAGATATATACATACTTACAATTGCAAATGTAATATTTTTTACTACCCTTAACAAAATATTTTATTTTATTTTAAAACCCCTTTGATTTTAAATAATGAAGCCTCTCGGTGTACACATATATACATACGTGTTATGCCCTCGAATAGTTTTATTTCCACTCAGCTACACACATACATATATACATTTTGTATCGCTTTATATCGAAAAAATAAAATATAAAATTATTGTTTATTGAAATAAAAATCATCCCTTAATAAATATTATGTACGAGTTTCCATCTCGTCTCACTCTCAAAAATTAAAGGGAAATCTATCACATCAAACTTGAATATATATGTATGTATATATAGTTTTGCAATTACTATATACTATGTATGTATGTTATAAATGCAACTTACCAAACCACCCTTATACCAAATTATTAAAAATTACGAAAAATTAAAGGGATGTTGTTGGCTGCGCTGTTAATAAAATTTCCAATTTTTCACCAAACTTAAATCACAAAAATGTTTTGTATATACGAGAATGTATATAGATGTATGTGTGTGTTTGTATATAATTTAGGGGTGAACCAAAATACACAACCCTTAAGCCCACAAAAGATTGGGTTTGGATGTAAATTTTTCCTCTGTTTTTAAGATGACATTACAACAAAAAAAAACTAATTGTTGGTCTTGTAAAATTTTTACTTCGGTATACATGGGTATGGAAATTTAGGATGAAATTATGTGCACCCGCATTATAGGTCGTGTAATGCATGTTATGTAGTTTGTAATGTTGGTTGCAATGAGATATAATTGTATGCTCCATTTCTTTGACACAGGCTTGGCTTTGTTTACAATATTTTACCGGCACCGTACGTCAACAATCATTTACTTTATCTTAAATCTAACTTAACGATACAATTTTAGGTGAAATTCGAGAAAATTCTAATCAACAGAAGAAATTTTTAATTCGCCATCTTGAATACCTGGGACCTGGCTCGCTATATTGAATGTCTAAAATTACAGATTTTGAGTACACGACCTTAAAAACTACTAGATTACCCATTTCAAACGATATCGGTTAATATTTGAATGATATGCGCCATCTTGAATTTTTAAGATTTTAAAATTTTTGTTTACACTTTCATTATAGAGTCCTTGTTATGGTATTCGATGGTCTCGGAATCCCGATGGTGACCAAAAGATCACGGTTGGGTGTTTTTGATTGGTAAGTATGTGTGTTTGTCCGAGTATTGCACCGTGGACCCGTTTGTGGCATTGAGTGAGCAATTACTACAGAACAGAAGTACCAATCGTTTTGGCCTTTATAGGTATAGTGACGATCGTGCTTACTGCAATTTTAAATTACCTGATATACTGAAAGCGGAAAATCGGTGAACGCCTTCGCTGTATATTCATCTGCAATCAGGCAATGTCCTGTGAGTTTTTAATTCAAGTCTATACCCCTATACGTTTTAGTGTAGATTAGTGTATTTGAGCGTTTCATTGGCCAGATTGGTCAACCATGACATTTTGCATAGAATTGTAACGGTTGGGCAACTACCATTTTCTTGTGCACGCCGGTTAGGCACGGAGAGTTAGCAAAAAGCGAGTTCGTTTTTGAACTCACTAGGTCTGTATAGACAATCAAAATCATCTGTCTTTTAACTGTTACAATATCCTCTTTCATATAGAGAGGATATAATATATAAAATAGCTATCACATCTCCTTTTGTACCTTTTGAGTTCATGAATTTGATATTTGATCTGCGAAACAATGTATAGACTTTCCAGGGCATGATGGATCACAGAAGGGTTGAGTTTCGTGTGTACACACTCGACAATATTTTTGTGGTAAGCCGGGCAGAGTTCGAACACTTTATGCACCATCACGTCCCTCTCCAAAGCCTTACAGATTTCAGCTCAATATGATACAATATTACATACAAGATGGAATCGTGATGCACATTTTATAGTTCTATACGAAATAATTTAAGAGCTCCAAAAGTTTCAACTTATCAAGTTCCGTTCAACATTCAATTTTTCCAAAAGCTATTGAAATGTTTATCTTTTTAAAATAATCTCGTTAAAATTTCAAATATTTTTCTACAAATTTTCATAATTTTCTGCTATTGAATTTTTTAAAATTTGAAATAATTTTCAAGAACATCTATTAAATATTTAAAAATTATCGAACAAATTTTTATTTCTTTTCAGATTTTTTGAATTTTGAGTAATTTGAAAATCTCCAAAAACCAAAATTTCAAAAGTTACAAAATATTTTTAAAACTTCTATTTAATTTTTAAAACAATTTAACCAGATTACAAAATTACATCTGATTTTTTGTGTTTACAAGGAATAATTAAAAAAAACTAGAAAAGATCCAACTTGTCGAACGCTATAGAAATTTCCAAAATTTTCATAATCTCGTTGAAATTTGTAATTTACATTTTAATTAAATTTTTAAAATATTTTTACCAAAATTTTAATGTTTTTCCCATTTTTTGAGTTCTACGGAATAATTTTAAATCTCCAAAAATTCTAAAAGTTCTTATACAAAATTCATTCAATTTTCTCAAACGCTTTACAATTTTACAAAATTATTTAATTTCGTTAAAATTTTATTTTATTTGTAATATTTTTATCAAATTTGTTAAACTGTTGAAACAAATTTTGGATATTTCTGATTTTTTGTGATCTAAACGGAATAAATTAAAAATCTCCACAAATCGGAATTTCGAAAGTATGTAATGATAAATAATTTTAAATTTTTTTTAGATCTTATACTAAATTTTTAAAATTTTTGATTATTTTTGATTTTTTGATTCAAAATTATTTAACTTTCCCAAGCGCAAAAGAATTTTTCCAAAATTTCTTTATATCGTTAAAATTTGAATTCATTTCTAGTTTCTAAAAATTTAGAGCCAAAAGTTTAGATTTTTTGAGATATGGAGTAATCTAAAAAATTTATTAAGTTTTTAAATTTTTTTTGTCAAATTTTGGATTATTTCGATTTTTTGAGTTCTAATCGAAATAATTTAACCTCCATAAATCTGAATTACAAGTATTTTAAAAAAAAACTTCAAACGTTCCAATGAAGTTTTATTCCTCTTTCCCAAAACGCTATAGAATTTTACAAAATTTCTTAGTCTCGTAAAAATTTGAATTTTTTTTCTACTAAATTTTTAAAAAAATTTAGGTCGAATTTTGAATTTTTGAATTGTATACACAGAATAATTAAAAAATTTAGGATTTCGTTAAAAATATTTATTAAATGTTTAAAAAATAGCAGCCAAAGTTTTTCCGATGTTTTTCTTTACCGACAAATCTAGAAACTCTACAAATACAAATTTTAAAATATACAAACTATTCAAGTTTCATTCTATTATACATATTCTATTATACATTCTAAGCATACAGAATTTTACAAAATTTTTAAATTTCGCTGAACAAACTTTTTAAAAAATTTCGAGCCAAATTTTGATATTTTTCTGATTTTTCTAGTTCTATATAGAATAATTAAAAGAATCTCAATTAATCATTATTTTACAAGTTTCATATAATTTAAAATTTCAATTAAATATTAAAAATAATTTAACAAAATTTTATTTATCCAATTTTTCCAGTTCTGACGAAATAATTTAAAAACTACAAAAAATGTCAAAACTAGCTTATCCAAAATTCATTCAATTCCGTTAAAACATATTTTTTTGTTTTAGAATTTCTATTAAATTTTAAAAATTTGTTGCCGAGGCCAGTTTGAATTATTTTTGATTTTTTTAGTTCCAAGCGGAAATAATTAAAACAACTCCAAACGTTCCAACTTATAAAGTTTCATTCAACTTTCCCAAACGATAAATTTTACAAAATTTATGGTCTCGTTAAAATCTAAAGTTTAGTTAAAATTAAATTTTAAAAAAAATTCGCGCCAAATTGTCAAATAAATGTTTCTGATTTTTTGAATTTCGAACGGTTGAAATAAAGAATTCAAATTTTTTTTTAGAAATTCTATTCAATTTATGAAATTTTTTAGCCAATTTTTGATTTTTTTTGATTTCGGAATAATTTAGAAACTCTACAAATTACAATTTTAAAAGTTTAAAACTATTTAAGTTCCATTCAATATTCATGAATGTATTCTAGAATTTAAAATTTAAAAATTTAATTTAAAATTCGGGATTTGTAGTTAATTCTAATTTTTTATTTTCAAAGAATTAATCAACAAATTTTGTAATTGAAACATATAGAATTGAGAATGTAGATTCCAAATTTAAAAATTTAAAACTTTTGAAAATTTAAGTTTGGATTTTCAAACAAACGTTTTTAAAATTGGACTTTTAAATTAGCTTTTTGAGTTTAAGTTTCAAAAATCACTAATTATTGGTGAATTTGAATTTCGATTAAGTTCGCTCAATGCCTGGAATATCAAATATTGGGGCTTTGTATTTAACAATCGAGTCGGCGATAAATGCTTTGATGAATCATGGTGATGTCTCAAAACCCATTTAGATTATTTAAATTTCCATTCATGACTTTTCGAAAGTGTTTTCCTGAGGAAGTATAGGGCAAATAGTGTTATATCCATATGAAAATAAATTTGTGACTCATTATTCACAAATTTTCTCCAAACTTGAGATGTCAAACCAATTTCAATGCTCAATAATTACTGCTGTCCATCAAGCAATAACTTGGGACCTTTCAAATGGTGAAACTTCAAAATACTGTATTGAAAATTAATTGGCATAAATTAATCGCCACTTTCTAGTTCACCATTGATAAAATAAAAACTCTACTGATCTTTAGTTGGAAAATACGTAACGTCAGATCACACACAGAATACTCTAGTACCTCACCTCATTCTAATTAAATACTATCCACAGAGGTTTTGCTGCATTCCTTGAAGTGGTTTTTTGATCGCGATTAATCGTTGCTGGTCAACCCTGTACGATCATGTGCAAATGGTCACAGTACAAATATTAAAACGAAATTGTTGCATCACGATACTTATGTGCGGCGTATGTGAAAATATGTTAACAGTTTGGTTTCCCAAAAATTAATTAAAAAAAAAAAAAAATCGCCCGCTTTTGTCGCCTCAACAAAAAACGATTTTTCCAAAAAGGTCGACGAAAAATCATAAATATTTTTTGTTTTTTCATCTTTCAAATTTGTTTTTATATTCCGTCGATGCTATCTATGTATATATACGTTATATGTACATATATACGCTTTGATCTTTTGATCGTTTTTATTATAATCACAAACACACGCACGCGTAAAATTACGCGATCGCAAGATTCACTATAGAAAATGTATATTAAAAAGTCAAAATGTTGTTATGAATACAATTATAATTCTGCTATAATTTTTTTTTTTTTTTTTTGATGATGGTGATGTTAAGAAAACAAATAAACAAGCAGATGCTTTAAAAAAAAAAAAAATTTTTTATGATCTTAAAGAAAAAATAATTTTTGATCTTAAGAAGAAACGATGTAATTCATATTCATAATCCCAACAACAACGCAGCACACAAAATTTTGTTTAGAAAAATATTAAAAAAAAAAAAATGAAAATGAAAATTTTGTTTCTTTAAAAATGATAATTTAATATTTAAATAAACAAACTTCCGACATAATCCCGTTGTGTTGTTTAAGATTAAGTAATGTGTTTATTATAGACTATGGTTCGTTTGATGAGAAGCGCATATATGTATACTGTAGACATACAGATTTATATGAATGATTAGGTTAGGTCATTTGGTTCGATTAATAATTATAGTACAAACGAGGAGCTTAGTGAAAAATTTCTATGTACTCTAATCCCTCACCATCGTATACACAAAAGTATAGTAAAATCCATTAAACCATATTGCAACTGCGAGTAATAATCATAATCACAATTACAATAATTAAAACACTTAAAACAATTAAAAAAAAAAAAAACGAAATTTTCTTTCAAAAATAGCGCATCTTTAATACTCCCCAGTGAAAATTCCCAATAGGGCAATAATTCTTTTCAATTAAACTTCTTTAATCAACTTTCTTTCAAAAGTCATTTGCATCCCTTTTATCAAACAACAACAACAACAGTTTTTTTTATTTTTTTCTCAACAACAACCATACCAACAAATAATACAAAATTTTTTTTTTATGAAGTGCAAATTTTTCCATAAACGATATTATAAGAAAAGAGCGGGTAAAATGGCACCAAAAAAGCATAAAACAAATGAAAAGCGGGAAAAAAATTAAATAATGCCTCTTTAACATAATTAAGCAATTAACAAATACCGTGATAAGATGTTTTTCGTTATAGAGCTACTATGTATATAGTACTTGCTTGGATGTACTAACACTTTCGTTGTTTGGTATTTTCATTTATAGGGCTCTCAAGTTAGGGTGCTTTAAAACTAAAAAGCAACGAAAATTAAATTAAATTTTGAGCTACTCTATACAAAATTATTTAAATTGAGTCCAGCTTTGAAAATACTGATTACCTCAATAAAACTTCGAGGAATTGGTTTTATTCCAAATTGAGCTACACTCTGTCGAATTGCATAAATTATTACGTATATTAAAAATAGAGCTACAAATATTTTGATATATTTGCGTTACAACAGGCATTGTTACGGTTATGAGTTTAGCTTATGATATCTTGCATCGCAATCCAACTAATATACAATCGTACTATTTTTGCTTGGTATAGCTGTATTTGCTTAATATTGTGGGCCCATTAATTTTAAACCAAAATTTTGAAGATTAACTTTTGCTTACACTTTTATTGTATAGATAAAATTCCAAAGTTATATTATAATGGTGTCTGTTGAGCAATACTTTCATTTTGAGCAAAATTAAAATTCAGAAAATCAATTTTTGAGCTACACTAGCAAATTTAATAATTCGAGATGGTTTCGATAATATGAAAATCCGAGAACGGTTTTAAATATTGATCGTTACTTGTGTAAAAAAATTGAGCAACTCGTTCAAAAGTCAACAGGCTAAAATTTCCAACAACACAAAATAAAATATTGAGCTACACATTCATTTTATTTTAGCATAATCTACAATAATAAACTTAATTAAATTTTGAGCAACATTGTAGTAAAAAAATAGTTTTGATTTATATTGAGCTACTACTGTTGGTTTCTCTCAATTTTTGCTCGATTTTGTCTAACTTTATATTCATTTTTGAGGTACTCGTCATTTTCTAAACAAATCACGTAGCGAAATATGTGCAGATCAGAATACTGTGAATCCTACATTTTACGTTTTTGAGTAAATTAAGAATTACGACACTGACAGTCAAGTGAATATCGAAAACAAAATTTCGTTCTCCACCTCATGAATAATATTTGAATAGAAAAGCGAACACAACACAAAAATTTTCCATTGCATGCGACTATGGAAAATCTCTTGTCTTGGCAATCTATGTACATATAGTGCGAGATTTTCATAACAGAGACAATCAGCATAAATTATAATATGGCTTTCGGTAATTATATATTCCATATTGGTTTGAGAATAAATACGAATGTTGCGTTTAGGGAACAATGCTGCTCGTATTTTTGATTTATGGGAACATATACGTACAATACAAAACCCTTTCACTTTGTTTGTATAAACAAACAAAACCATCACAATATATAAAAAACGATTTTGAGACAACGATTTACGACAACAATTTTTAATCCTATCCGATCTCACAACTCTATTATTTTCGATTTTATAATAATCAAAAATCCATAAAATCGTTGTTTTCTCATATCCCGAATTCAGAGGTCCTTTAGAAAACAACAACAACAAAATCGGGACAAATAAAGTAAATCGTCGTCTCCTACAATAAATCATAAATAATCCTTTCGTAATGTATATACACATAACGACCAAATTTAATCGGATTAGGGACATACAAATTATATGTATCCTAGATATTCTCTAAGGACATTTTCTTAAGTCTGTCTGTATGTGCTCGCATCCAGCTCTATATAATTTCACAGTTGAACTGTAACTGAAGAAGAAGAAGAAGTATGTGTATGCGATATTGATCATAACGAAGATCGTTTACACAAAAGATTTGCATTGTTCCATAGCCCCATTGTACATTGTATGGTTTTGATGACATAAAATATTATGTTTTTTGCAGCAACATACAATAATGTTTATGATTACGATCACACATGTATACATATATGTTGGAGTAGTCAATTTTAATCGGTTTGTTTCTATTTTTTACTATTATGCGATTCGATCGAGATGTGTGTGATTATGTCGTTGAGATGATTTTATAGATGGGAGATTTACGTATTTAAGAGGCACTTCAAAGGGATGGGTTTCTTGTGTATACATACAAAGGTGTACCGATCTGTCTTATCTGAATCTTTTTGATTTATGATCTACGCACATATATACGATCATATGGTCTGTAATTAAAGTAAATATATGCATTTTGTTGAGATACATTGTGTCGATATGGTCTGACTCTTTTATATATCACAGGGGTCGGCTATAGTAGCGGTGTATAAATTGAAATCGTCCCTAAAACTCTGAATATTTGAAATTTTTCGTATTTCTTACAAATTTTGTGAGTGATTATGTATGTTAGGATTTGAAGTTAACTCGATATATTTTGAGGTTATCAATGAAATTTAAATCATATAGGAGAATTTCGAAACCTTGCAGAACAGAATAATTTATATCGTTAAATGTTTGAAGAAGGGGCATCTCAAGTTCAAAGTGTTTCAACAGAGCGTCATGTCTGATTTGCGTCGCCACGCTCTATACTTCTTCAAGAACTAAACGAAAGTCATCACAGTTTAAGTCATCCTGCACAGAGCCATCAGTTCCTGCTGAGCGAAATTCTGACAATCAAGCGTCTCAATCGAGTATTTAAGCCACCCTAACTTTATACTTCTACACACGCTATTCATCCTTTGTTTCTGAATCGTCACATTACCTTTGCCTAATAAGAAATCATGCTTCTATATTACTGTTTAAGGGCTAGCATCCACACCAGAATGAAAAATAAATACAAACTAAATACTGTCAACAAAATAGCCAATCTGTTGCCACAAAGCCAGTAAATTTTCCAAACAATTTGTACGGTTGGAATCAGTACTATTTACCACATCACGCAGTTGTAATACCATAGAGTATAGCACAACTAAATTACGAGCTATATTTGATGGCGTTTTAGAGTTTAAACACCCAAATATTCAGAATGCCGTTTGCACAATCCTCAGATTCTACTGAGCCTTAAAGATACGAAATTTCAATTAATTCTGTGGTGAAATCTTCAAAATTGGAAAATTCCGACATTTAAACCTATCATGGTAATATCCAAGAGCTGCACAATGCACATCTATATCTATCTAATATTGAAGAAGCGGTAGAATTAAAACAAAAACTTACTAATATTTTAAGTGAAAACGGGTTTAGTCTTTGGAAATGGAAGCCCAACGCTTGAGAATTTATGGGTTCGTTTCCGCAAATTAAAGTTAAAATTATTCCAAAACTAATCGAAGATGACCCATCGATTAAAACATTAGGAATGCAGAGCCTATGATCAATTTGCTTTTCAGATTACGAAAGATGATAATAAAATATGTAGTTTGGACCATCCATTAGGGTGGCTTGCTACAACAATGACTGACAACATTGAAAATTACAAAACACCTTCATTTTGTGTTGTAAGGGCTGCTCTTCCATGCAAGTTAGTAAAATTTGGTGTCTGGTCTCTAGCATATGACAAATTCTTAAAATTCTTAAAATTCTTCAAATTCTTAAAACTCTTAAAATTCTTAAAATTATTCCAATTCATAAATTTTCTCAAATTCTTCAAATTATTAAATAACTTTAAATTTTTAAAATTCTTGAAATTCTTAATATTCTTAAAATTCTTCAAAATCTTTAAATTTTTAAAATTCTTAAAATTCTTAAAATTTTTTAAATTCTTAAAATGATTGAAATTCTTAAATAACTTCAAATTCTTCATTCTGAAAATTCAAATTCTTAAAACTCTTAAAATTCTTAAAATTATTCCAATTCATAAATTTTCACATTTTAATTCTTAAAATTCTTAAAAATTCTTAAAATTTTTAAAATTTTTAAAATTTTTAAAATTCTTAAAATTCTTTAAATTCTTTAAATTCTTTAAATTCTTAAAATTCTTAAATAACTTCAAATTCTTCATTCTGAAAATTCTTAAATAACTTCAAATTCTTAAAATTCTTAAACACTTCAAATTCTTAAAATTCTTAAAAATTTTAAAATTCATAAAATTCTTAAAATGATTGAAATTCGTAAATAACTTCAAATTCTTCATTCTGAAAATTCTTAAATAACTTCAAATTCTTCAAATTCTTAAATACTTCAAATTCTTAAAATTCTTAAAACTATTAATATTCTAAAAATTCTTAAAATGCTTAAAACTCTTGAAACTCTTATTATTCTTCAAATTTTTAAAACTCTTAAAATTCTTATAATTATTCCAGTTCATAAATTTTTTCAATTTATTCAAATTATTAAATAACTTTAAATTTTTAAAATTCTTGAAATACTTAAAATTCTTCAAATTCTTTGAATTTTTAAAATTCTTAAAATTATTCAAATTTTTAAAATTCTTAAAATCTTTAAAATTCTTCAAAATCTATCATCGTTTTTCATTCCACGAACCAAATGACACCACGTTGATTCAAAAATTAATCCGGCTGATCCAGAGGAATCAAACAACAAACTATGTGATTTATTAGACATCAAGCGGTGTGGCCCACATTGGTACGGCAAACGCAGTTTTCCAAAAAGCGAAAAGTATTGGATGATATATAGGAGCAAGGTATTTGTATTCGTTATCGGTTCTACAAAAAAGAGCAACAGATGGCAGATTTATCACCTGTTCGAATTTATCAGAGTTGGCCATTTTTACGAACTGCTCTAGATTATGATGACCAATTAAATAATAAGATTTTTGTGGTAGGAAAAATGCTCCGGTTGAGAAGGAGTATGTGGCAGTTTTTGTATGCCTATAGTAGTGAAAGCATAGTTTTCATAGAGGTCGTTAATGGTGAAACTTGAAAACGAGACGTTCTTGGCAGCCCTTAAACGATTCAGCGCATGACGATTAATATCCGATTTTTTCTTGCTGAAAGGAATTTTTTTTCATTTACATCCACTTCACGCCCCCACACTTTGGTGGATTGTGCGAATCATCTGTGAAAGCTATTAAATATCATCTGAAAAGAGTATCAAATGTCAACCTATCATTTGAGAAAATGACCACACTGATAGCCCACGCATAAAATATATAAAAAAGTGAGGCTTTTAAAAGCAAACGTCGAATTGAAATTTTAAATTTTAAATACGAAATTATAGAAGCGATTTCCTCAAAATCCGAAATTTTGCTGATATTTGTAACGAAGTTCCTCGTCCCAAGGGAGACGAGCCTAACGTATCAAAAAGCTTTGCGCTATCTGAAAGTAGGTTTCGTTTGGTAGTCTTGCCGATATCAGAACTAGACTGGATGATATTCAACCCGAATGTATCCGTTGCTGGATTCAAGTGTAGTCCAAGAGTTTTACTGGTATCATCAAGTTTGAATTCCAATACGATTTTGGTTTCTTATAGATGTTCTGGTATGACTTCCAGGAGAACCGCATTGCTTGTTGCCGATTTTCTTACGTTATGAATCCACCGCTTTTTAGTAAGTCCAATGGCTTGTTTTTGGATGAATAAGGTTCTTCTAGTGTGTTTTGTCCAGAAATCAGATCATCCATGTAAAAATCATTTAGCACCAGGTTAGATGCCGTATGACGGTTAGATTATACTCAATAATCTCTTTTTCTGGAGACTGCCTCCCCAAAATGTGTTGGTAGTTCTGATCATGCTTATCAACGATAATTTGTCTAAACATCTTTTCAATGTCAGCTGTATGAACGTACATATTTATGTTTCCGCCACCTACACGATATTCCGCAGTTGTAGTTTTGGCTACTAATTTTGTAGTTGTGCTTCATTCCTTTAGAACTGCATAATGTGGCAGTTAGAATAGAAATCTAAATCATAAATTATTACAAAGCAAATCGTTGATTTATCGCATGGTCATTAAACTTGTTGTGTGTCAACAATGAGTGTACCCCATCTTCGAATTTTTTTCAGGCAGGTAGAAATCATCTTGAAGTTCTGGTCATTTGCCTAAATTTTTTTTTAACATTAATGTTAGATTTCTTATGCCTGGTATGAAAAATTTTCATGTATCGTTCCAAATATACAAATTTTTGAAATATTACCAAATTTTAAAAATTGCATAACAAAATTTGTATTGGTATTGTAATCAGCGTATCTATCGGATTTTAAATCGATTTTATTAAGTAATCAATCAAACAAGAAATATCTCAATCGGACAGATCACCTATATAATAGTTCTCATTGTATCCTGACAAATTATGAAAAATCCCAAAAAATTAGACGCACGCAGGTAAACCATTACAAATAGGATTACAATGTATATACTTAACAAAAAATATTATTTGTTTACATAATTCATCTTCAAATCGAATCAATCATACAAAAAAAACTGTGTCAGTCGCTAAATAGACCAGACAATATCATCGAAAAAGGTCGACTATATAAGTATACTAATCGGTTGAATGATCGACTTGAAAATTTTCAATTTATTTTTCGATTCCCAATAATTATCACATTTAACCGTTTAAATTTTTTTTGTTACCTCCATCACATCTTTTGATCGTATAAGGTATATTATGTAAACGATCGTATATATGATCACTTATATATACTTAAAAGGGTATTGAAGCGCACACATGTAATAAATAATAAATATAACTTCATCAAATAAATATATAACGATCGTTTAAGGGTTATATCATTTCTTGATCATTCTTCCATGTCGATCGCACATAAATGTTATAAAAACGATCGTCGAAAAAAAAAAATTCAATTAAAAATATAAAATTGGTTTGGTTCCTTTTATATTTTGTGGCCGAATTAGGTTTTTATCGTGGTCATAAATAATATAATAATTTTGACGGTTACAATAGTGCCGAGAGAGAGAGAGAGTCCCGAAGATCTTCTGTATGTACGTATATATAGAAAATATTTAACCCTTTTTGATGAGCGCATCTTCAATCTAATTTTTTATTAACTCTAATAAGTTTTACGATTTGATCATCTGTCGCGACTTAATTAATAGAGTTATAGAAAATAAAATTAGTTATTTAATTTGGATTCGGTTGAATTACAAACGAAACGCTTTGTGTGCGGTAGTTCGATGTATAGTATATAAAACGGGCGCTATGTTGTACGTACATACGTATATCGATCGTAATTATTTTGGCAAACAGAAATTTTCACACCGGAAAAAATACGTGGAGGGCACATTAAAAAAAAAAAAAATATTCAACCATAACCAAACCGACATGTATCAATCAAATGATCATTGAATTAAACATTTTTTTGTATTGTATGTGTGTGTGTGTGTGTGTATTTGGTGTAACTCATCAAGCACACATTTTGTGTGTTATGGTGTGTGTGTGTGTGTATCAAAACGAATAATTTATTTATTTTGTTAATTTTATACATCGCTGTACGCCACAAAACAATACGTGGAAAAAACCAATTATTCACATTTTATTACTTAACATTTATTTTCAATTTCCAACAACAACACCGACAACAACAACAATAAAAATGCGAAAATGTAATTTTTAGCGGATTCAGATAATTTTTCATGTAGTAGATAGCTACCCACCCTATATATCCCATACAATCCACGTATCTAGATATTTTTCCGCATATCACATCAAAATCATATACATATATACACTGCCCAGTTTTTAATTTATTTTCTAATTTTATAAAAACTAACATAATAAAATTAAAAAAAATCGCGAATTGCAGAAATAACCAGCGCATGGTATACATACTGCAAAATTTCCAAAACCATCCAAAATGAAAATTTTTTTTGTTCGTCCAGCTAACGGAAATTGTAGGTGTGCGGTTGGGAAATTATCTGCGTTGTTAAATTTGTATCAAAAGAATTTTAAATGTTTTGTACTATAATAGAGGTACATTTATTTATAGTTTTATGCACTATATGCACTATCACTATACATATGCGTATATATACGAGTATACTTGCAATTATTTATTAAAATAATTGGATTTTTCGTTTCGTAAAATATAAATAACAAATAATTATACGCGCGGTTTTGATGTTTGATTGATCATTTCAATAATAATTGATAGATATAGACCCGGTGGGAAAACTATTCCAATTGGCCGAAGTATAATATACGCACCTCAAACTATCATTATCGATGTTACAGAATTTTATTAAAAAATAAAATTTCGAAAATACTCGAAAAAATTGTCGATCACTGATTCAAGACTATTTTTCGTGTGTTTTACTATGTGAGCGCCAGGAAAGGTCGACAAAAAATTGGTATCGAAAATTTTATTTTTGTTAATTATTTAAAAATTATAGAACCTAGAAAAAAATTTCTTGTTACAAATTTTTAGTCGACCTTTCCAGTTACTCACATAGTAAAACTCACGGAAAATTGTCTAACACTGATGTAAAGTAATTTTTCGTGTGTTTTACTATGTGAGCGCTTGGAGAGGATAGCTAAAATTTGGTATCGAGAAATTTTAGTATTTTGAATATTGTTTTGTCTACGCTGCTACTCAGGGTATACTATATTTCTAATGTCTGCTGGTTTATACTCAGCTTAATGATCTAAAAATTGATCTTCAACCTCTCAACTAATTGTGCCTTTTCTTTAGAGGTTTCTTATTACACATTCTGAGTATTACAGGAAGTCGGCCCTTTCCTGCGGTGCTTTGATTATTTATCGGAGAAAAATCTACACCCCACGCAAACTTAAATTTTAATAAACTATTTAACCTTTGCTTGTAGCCTTTGAGTACTGGCCGAAATAAGACGATGGACAAGTTTTTCACAGATTCGTTGGACTATAAATAACTTTTGAATTCTAACCGTTGGCTGTATACTTTCAACATAAATATCTTGAATGTATATATGTTTTAAACCATTCGCCATTAGCCCGTGGGTAATTTGCCTGCTCTCCGGTCACGCCATCTTAAACATTTCAGTATACAGGCATGTCAAATGTCAAACAAATGGTCAATTTTGTTAAAACTCTTGAACATCTTTTACATCCAGTTAAAAATGGTGGTATAGTCGCTGTAGGTTAACGAGGTATGGTAGATCATGATCATAAGGTAAGGTAAGGGTGGCCGTCCTAAAAGACTAGTATAGACACAAAATTGGTCCATAGCTGTACCACATTCGAGTTTCCTCCTCTTCACTCGCTAAACCATCCTGAGCTCCCGGATCTCGATCTTACTAAGATCCGTGAGGTCATTCAAAGGGGAAGTTCCCATTAATTTTGTTCTGCTATACAAGGGACTAGGACAGGTGCAGAGCAGATGGAGTACATTTTCCTCCTCCTCGTCATCACCACAGCTGCGGCAGAAATCGTGGGCTGAGACACCCAGTCTGCTCGCATGTTTCCCAATGTTTCCCAGTTGGCCTGATCTAGACCGGTCAAGTCCAGGCCAGATCTGCCTGGTTATTACACACGAACTGGTGTTGTACCCTTGAGGGCCAACTCATCTGCCATTACATTCCCTGCGATATTAAAATGCCCTGTCACCCACGTCAAGCGGATGAAGAACTGATCAGCCATGTCATTTAAAGATGCCAGACAGTTCTGGGCTACCTTCGACGTCAGGGAGTATGATTGTAGCGTTTTAATATCAGCCAGGCTTTCCGTAAAAATGCGAATATCCCTCGTATATATTACATTATACTTCAACCAGTCCATGACTTCCATTATCGCGATTAGTTCAGCTTGAAAAATGCTGCAAAAGTCGGGAAGACGAAAAGAGAGGTTAACCCCTAGTGCCTCACAGAAAACCCCGCAGCCAAATCCTCTATCCCTTTTTCCCGTGCAGCGCCTCATTGTCCATTACTGTTTCGTTCACCCCAGTCCTCTCTGGTGGGAAACTCAGTTTGGAATTTCATCTCAACAGATGGCATAGGAATAGCGTAGTCGGTAGCTTCCGGGATACCCCTGTTGCATAGGATAGATGAGTGCCCTTCAATGTTACAGGTCCACATAGATATGGATTTGAGATCATGATCATACACAAATTCATCTTTCCATGTCAAATAGCGTATGAATTTCTTTTGTACCTTTTCGATGTTCTGGATGTGTTCCCCGTTAAACGGACTCCACATATTAACAGCGTACTCAAGCTGACATCGAACGTAGGCACAATTCCGTTGTTTAATAAAATCGGTAACAGGATTAACTTTACGATGGAATGATAGAGATTTACACTTATCAATGTCGAGACTAAGTGAATTAGACTCACACCAAATAACTAGTTGGTCGATATCCTCCTGCAGTTATTTGGTATCATCAAGTGTTTCGATGGTTCTGTAGACTTTGGAGCCTTGTGGGAGACCGGAGGTAGCTTGTAAATAAATTGTTCTTTTCTTTTGCCTCCCAGCTCAACATACTGTTTTCTTAATTATGATTTAAACCAAGCATCGCCCATTGTAATAAGACATTAAGACAAGATAATCTTTTTGTGCTCAAGTTGGTTTATCATTGTTTATCGCTGTATACTGTTTCTTGGTTCAAGATTATATTAAGGCAATTGTATATGTCAGAATACAAATTGAATAATACTTGTTAAGGCCACCACGGTGATCCAAAATATGGCCTGGATCTCACTTTCCTCTGCTTCTTCAAACAACACTAGATTTTTCGGGCTTACCCGACTATTGACGCATACTGAGTCTCAAACAGGTTCGGAGTATATTTCTTGTTACAGGCTAACCGTAAATCGTCATCTTGATGAGTTTGTTCTGCTGATCGGTGAGTTTTACCTCTGGGAAGCCTTAACCAACTATTAATTCTCTGTATTTGACCAATGTGCTCTCATCTGCAAGGGATCCATTCATCAATAAGGTTTTGGGCTTATACTCACCTGAAAGCTTAATTTTCTAATAATATATATTCAACTCCTCCTCTAATGGTGCTTTAGCTTTAGAGTCTTCTTATATCACATTCTGAGTATTCAAAGGATTCTTCCTCAGAGGAAAACGATTTTAATAAGTAGATGTATTTATAGCATTGATGCTGAACTTCGACCTTAGGGGATATTTATAGCGAAGATTTCGGTCGGCTTCTTTATTGTAGATCCTCAGTTATTTATCGGAGCAAAATCTACCCACTCCGTAAACCTATAACACATCAATAACTTATTTGGCCTTTGCTTGTAGTTCTCATGTATTGGCCGAAATAAGACGATGGATAAGTTTTCCACAAATTTACAAGTTGATAAACGTTTCTCACAGATTAAGTTCAACACTAATGTGTTGGCGCTTTTTCTCACGCATAAGATTCGGGAAATTGGAGATCTGCATGAGGTTTTTAATTTTAATAATATCTGTGGGATCCTGAACTAATCATAATTCAACAGTTAGTTCAATACTCAATAATACAAAGATACATTTATTTCATGTTCGTCACCAATACTTTAGAAGATGCCCATTTCTGGTCAAACCAGAGACCTGATATGAGGATTACGTGTCAGTCCATTGGAATATTAAAAATAATTTTATTTAACGTGAGTCATATTATAGAGTATAGAGTGAACATTCTCCGCACCTTGACGGAATCATCAGTCAACATCATCTTCTACGTCCATATATGGGTAGAGGACATAGTTTCGAACGCTTCAAATTTTCCTTACTGATAGTAACAGTAACAACCCTTACCTTGTTATGTGCACCTGGCAATCCTATATGAAGTAACCAATTCTCCTTCTGTTAAGTTAGATGACTCATTTGACCATTTATGACAATGTTGCAATAAACTGACGTAATATTTGCTCCAGTGTGCCTAAAAATATTAAACGGGAGTACCGGCTAACTCCCATCGTTTCAACAATGATAGTTCCTCATTCCTGTAGTTCGACAGATGTACGGTGACATTAATGTACGGTGATATTAATAGTTGTCTTGAATTGTGCGGATTTGTGGACTTGACGGCGGATTCTATTGAACGTTTTTTATGTAGTGGCTCCGATGAAATTTGTTCCATTGTCGGAGTAAACAACTTTACAGAATCCTATTGTTAATATGCTTGAACTGGAACTCTTCTATATTTGCTTGGAAGTGGATGTAGAATAGTCACCAAAAATTAATGCCTGTCGTATTGAATGGTGAAGCAGGTTGAATACGCCTTGCAGGTAGATTTTCCTATTTTTGCGGCTGAACTTTGACGTGACTTTAAAACAGACCATATACATTTTTAAAATATCTCATTGGCCATACAATGCGATTTATTGACGGTATTATTTGGCGATTCGTTAACTGAGGTCGACAGAAATCTTGAACCATATCAACTCCAGTTTTGAATAAATCAGAAAAAGCTTTGGAAGTATAGATAGGTATGAACGAACGGTAAGTACGTTGAGTGATAGGCCATTGCAAATTACGAAAAAAACAATTTTACTTTACGTTTCTTTTGTTTTCATACACTTTTGGGAATTTGTTGCAGCTTTATGGCTAGAAATTGCTAAAATAGTTTCAATATTCCCAAATAACACGTTCTGTTAACCGTATAATAATCCAATCTTGAACCGACTTAAGAATTGTACCAAAAACAATTAGTCATTTATTTATTTATAAATGAACTACTATAAATTAAATAGTTCGCTTAAGCCAGGAACCCTTAATTAAGTTAAAGACATGATTAAGTTAATGTTGACGCGAACCAGCGTAAAATCATTTATCTCAAATTGAAAAGCTTGGGCTTTACATTATTACTTTACTTAGCTCGTTTTAATGCACTTAAATCATATTCTTCAAATTTAAGTCATGTGACTTAAGTAAACAGTTTTTGGAAAAAGCAGGATTAAGCATAAATGTATCATGAAGAGAACTAGTTTAAATCATAATCCTGATTATACTGCTTGTGGATAAATTAACTGATTTAAGCCAAGTAACAGTAAGCCAAATATGTATAAGTGACTTAACTTTACGACTTTACCAACTTGAGTGAATAAATTGTGTTCGTTTAAATAATAATTTTAAATAAATCGACGGTCTTAACGTAATTGTAAAACAAGTGACTTAAATTAATCGAAATTAACGTATTTCAAATTGAAAAGCCGACTTAAGCCGAGTTACAAAAAAATTAATTGTTATAGGTGAGGTAAGAAATGTAACTAAAATCGCATGTAGCTTAAATTATTCTTAACTAGTTTCGACGGGCCTAGACCAAAATCATATTTTTCAAATTTAAGTCAAGTGGCTTAAGCCAAAAAAAAAATGGAAATAGTACGCAACGGTAGCTTATTATGAAGTGAAGTATTTAGCCAAATCAAGAGACTAAATAGATACAGGTGGCTTGGTTCAGGTAAGGCACCTCCTTAACTATCAAATAAATTCAGATAGATATCCTAAAATTTTCAGTAAACCCAACTTAAGCCAATAAATTATATTCGGCCAAATAATAATTTTAAATGATTTTTTTTAATTCATAACCGACTTAAGTCAGTGCTTTAAGACCATACAAATTAACTGGCCTCCAGATGTGGGGGAACTCTAGGTCAAAATATTATGTAATTTAACAGTCACTTTGAACCGGCAAATATGCTAGAACATTTTTTATTTTTTAAGCCGACTTAAGCTGATTGATAATTGCTAAAAAATATCAAAATGCAAATAGAATATAGGATCAAATTCAAAATTCCCAAATTTTGAATCAGAAAAATTTCATCGAAATTTAAAATTTTAATGAATTCCGAATTTGTTTTTAGAATTGGAAATTTTTGTTACTCGTAATATTAACACAGAATTTTAAAAATTGTTAGTTTCAACTGAACATGTTCACAGAATCCTCTGCAATTCGCCAAAGTATCGAGAACTACGATTATAACAGATATACACTTCAAAATACCATAATTTACAGATTTTGATAAATTCGAATTTTAAAACTTAATTCTTTGAATTCCTGAAATTTACATGTTCGAAAGCTTCCGGAAATTTTGAAAGAAAAAATGTGTTAAATTTAAATTAAATTCTAAATTTCTAATTCTGAATAATTAAAATCGCAAATTTCGGCATAAAATTTTTCAAAATTCATCAAATTCATTTTTGGATTTTTATTCCGATTTTTATTCCGAGTGGTTCCCAAAATTAACAAATTAACGAATTGAAATAAAATTTCGAATTTCGTAATTTGCAGTCGATGACGAGCTATCTAAACAATACCACAGAATTATGAGAATCATCAATCCATGACAAAGGATATCTAAAGCTTGGTTTGCTAATGAGAATTACTCTTAACACAATTGAAATTTTAAAAATTCAATATTTGAGGATTGCATGCCTCCAAAATTTGAATTCAGAATTTTTGAAAGGTTTGCAAATTTTTGAAATTATTTTTTTGTATGTTTTCGAAATTTGTCTTACAAGATTTCAAAATTCAAAAGAAATTCGCTAATTTAGATTGAAATCTGAATTTGTAATTGTTGATTTTGTGCAATTGAATATAAATTGACGGAATTATTTATAAAAAAATCGACTGATTTACGAGTTTCAAAATTGTACAGGCAATAGTGTGTTCTTTGTCCACAGTTAAAATGCCTAATGAGATATATCAAACTCCTCTCTCTCCATTAATTTTTGCAAAACATTTTTTGTAAATCGAAGTTTAATGTTTATGTTTTGAAATTGCGCTGATCCTATATTATCCCATTTCATGGGTCTCCATTACAAGGTTTAGGGAGCTTAATTCGGTTAGAGAATTTCTCTCTTTTCGACTTACCCAGATTTCAAGGCCAATTTGTGCACCTGCTAGGTTTCATGTATTTTGCATGCTCTGCCTCCTACTCGAAATCAACTTTTTCATGAAGAGGGTTGGTAAAGACCATTACTGGAAATGAAAGTCACAAAGATCATAATTCATCGTAGTATAGTAAATTTGTATGTTTCGCCAAAAAAAAAAAATTTTGCACAGTTAAAACTGGATATAGGAAAAACCAACTCAATCAATAAATTTAAACAAATATGTACATCACAGATCAGTACACAGACCGATATATGCATTTAAAAAAAAACACAGTGGTGAACCTAAGAATCAACATTCATATACATTCATTATCTGGCTGCCATTCAAATTCTAGAAATTCGCATATAGCATACAACAATCCTAAATCCAAACAATGCGAACCAATAAATCTATCGATGTATATAAATTTGAAAACACTGAAGTTCGAATCGTTAGGACATCACGAAAAAAATAAAAATTCAAGCTCATTCATTGTATTGTTGTTGTCTGCGTTCAAAATTGGTAAAAACGAATATAAATTGTCACTTTTGAAATAAAAACAAAAAAACAAAAAATCTGCTGCCTTTTTGTTTACACCAAATTCGGCTTTTGTCGTATGTATACATCGAATACACAAAACGAGAAATAGTTTTGTGAACAATAAATGGATTCCTATACCATATCGTCCAAAGATAAGGATATATAGTTGTAGATATAAGAAATTTGGAAGATGCCGAAGTCGAGATATGTGTTACATGAAGATGTACACAATTATTACGTTTCTTGAAAGTAAATAATTTATGATCCGATCAATGATGATGATGATGGTGATATTGATCCTTAGGTAACTATATATGCCTTTGTCATTGAATTATTTACCAAACATTACATCCATTATTCGAAAGTATTTTTATTTTTTTTTTTGTAGTTTTCGTTTGAATAAACTATTTTGAACAATAGACCAGTTTTCGAAAACATCCCATAAACAAATTGAATATTATGTGTGTGCTTGGGTATCGATAAATAATGGATCGCACTGCACCCTTATCAACTACATATAGGACGATGCATGATGTAGATGTGGATGAGAAACAATTCAATTTCTTGTTTATAAGGCGCGATTTTGGGATATACAATAAAATATATGTTGTGCCAACATACTACATAGATACAACATTTATAATCGTTTCAAAATCATTCAAATGGAAAACATAATTTCTCGTCTTTTCCTGGTTGTATCGCGCGCTACTTTCGAGTGAAATTTATTACGTCCATAATTAAAATGAGTTGTGTGTATTAATAAAACGGTTGATGGGACCGAACAAATTTTGGTTTATCAATGGGGTCTCATAAAAAACCGTCTAATGGTTATTTATCTGCTGCGGACGATGATCTTGAAGCGATGCGACTATATTGTTAGTCGAAAGCATTATATGCTAACATCGCACATTATACTTTAAGACTTCATGTTCCTGAGAAGAATATAATCAAGCCTAAATATCTGTTTACACGTGATCATCAAGAAACGGAGGATCGCGATCAATCTGGAAAATAAAATCTATTTTATTGATTTTCCTGCAATTGATGATCATTGAGGATCACGAAATAAATTTAGTTCAGGATCCCATAGATTTTATTTAAATTTAGTTTACAATTCAGTTGTAAACGTTTTTGTTTACGAGGTGTTGCAGCTGCTTTGTTAAGGCACTTAACCACAACTGATGATAATTACAAAGGTGCATGGAGCAAATTGGAGAAAAGATATGGAAACAAGAAAACCATTCTCAATGATTTACTACCACGTTAATGAATTTAAAGGTCGCTAACATCTTAGAGATACTACGGATTCAGTTATTAGAGGTATTCAAACCCTAGGAGCCGATGCAGACAACAGAGATGCTTTGGCAATATACATTTTACCCTCACAGCATTACAAAACGAGCGATAGTGGAAGTTATGTTTTAAAAGCGATAGATACGGCTACTGGCTGATTTTTATTTTTAGTAAAATCTCAGGATAAGATTGCCAACGCAGAATTCCTATTGCAACACTAAATTAAATTCCACCTAAAAGAGTTGTCAACGCGCCATTTACCTTCGAAGACATATCTACCATTCACATACACAATTCGAGGCATTTCTCTAAATAGCCGACCACTCTCTCAATTACGTGATGATCCGACTGACCTTGAAGTGTTAACTCTGGCTAATTTTTTGTTTGGTGAGCCATTAGTACAGCTGCCACAAGAAGATGTCACCCAGATTCCCGAGTTTCAAGATACCAAAATTTACAGTTGCGGATGGCACAATTTTTGGCGCTTCAGGTCCTTCGATTAGTTGAACCGTCTAATACAAAAGTCAAAATGGAGTGAGCTATAAACGAGCTATACTGAAAATTAGTGAATTAGTATTAGTCCAAGATGATAACCTCCCTTCTTCCAAGAGTTTGAACTTGCCATTCAGCAAGTTCATTATGTAGCGATGAAGGAATTGACAAACTATTAACCCTAACAATTTGTAAGAACTAAAAACTAAAAAACTTCCTATTACAAACTGAGAGAGCTTTTAGCTTCTGTTGGACTCCAGATCACTGAGTCCAAAACAAAATACATGATCTCTGGTTGTAGGAGCAATGATCAATGACACACCAGATTTTAGTAGTGGCCACTGCACGTTTGAAGGAGTGAGGAGGTTCAAATATTTGGGCTCTCTTATCACTCACGATAACTGTGTGGGTTAGGATATTATAAAGGCAGGCTGGCAGCTGGCAGCCATGCTTTGATTCCTCTAAGGCCACTGCTAAAATCTAAACAACTATCAAGTGCCGTGAAACTAAAGCTTTACAAAGCGTTGATTAGGCGTGTTGTTATGTTTGGGTGTGAAAGTTGGCCGCCTTCGGATGAGTACGAGAGATGTCTCCTTATATTTGAGAGAAGTGTCATGCGTGTGATTTATGGCCCAAAACGCAAGTTAGATGGCACATACCGAGCTCTGTAAAATATCGAAATCAGAAATCTGATGAGGAAGCTCCGATTAGTGATGGGCGTTTACGATATATTTATTTACGCTGGCGCTACATCCCATGGAGGGATTTGGCCGCCTCAACGATGCTCCTCAACTTTATCGAGATCATTTCTGATCTCGTGATTCATACGCATCCTGTAGGTGGCTGATCTGAAAGCCAATTTGTTGGGTTGTCATTTTCAACGGAAGGAGGACTTCCTTCAGGGAGATGATGTTGCGACCCAGAATGCAAATATCATCAGGGTACAGCTGCGCTACGCTATATTAAGCTGACGAATGACATATTCTAATGATAAGCTGAAGAGAATCTGTCTTATCGGGGCTGCTTGGCGCACTCCAGATGTTATCTGGAAGGCATCCGAAACTTGACTGTATGCGTACGGTAGACAGGGCAAGATGTTCCATAATGTATTCCTCTTAATGCTGTCCTATGTCTGCTGTAAGTCTACGAATAGACTGTGCACAGGAATGTCTTTTTCGTAGCATTTGTCTAGCACCATCCTCAGAGTAAAAGTTTGATTGGTTGTTGATCTATTCTGGCGAAAACTGCGTTGATAATGACATTGAAAACCAAGATCTTCTCGGTGTATACTTTGGCCAAAACCTTGTAGCCTATGTATTCAGTAAAACTATACCGTGGTAGTTGTTGCAGTTTAACCAGTCTCCCTTTTTATGAAGCCGACTCTTCTGGGATGTCTTCTGTATACCAAATTTTGATATGAGCTGAAACATGTGGTAAAACAAATAATCGCCGCCAACTTTGAGCATTTCATTGCAGATACCATCCTCAACAGGTCTCTTGTAATTTTCCATCTGCGATTGTTGCTAGGAAGATGGTGCCTGTTTGTTAAGAAGTGAGGAAAAATACCTCCGCCACACTTCGAGGACGGTTTTAGTGGCCATCTATAATTCACCGGAATCGTTTCGAATAGCGCTGCTACGCAGATTGAAGTCGGTAGCTAGTTCTCTTATGCAGCGATATCTATCTCTCAGGCTAGAATTTTGGATGTTGAGCGTTTGTTGTTCATGCCATTCGATTGGAAATTTTCCTTGCAGTAATATAGGCGTTGGGAGATTCTCTGGTTATTTGAGATAGATTTCGTTGACGTGTGCGATCATTCTCCCGAATGGCACTTAGACAATCATCGTCCAACCAATGATTTTTATTTCTGGGTGGAGTTTGACCTATGGTGGACCTTGAGGCCTCGGTCAGCGCCGTTTTGATGATGACCCACTTTTCTTGAAAGGAGTCAGGAAGGGGTTTATCCTCCAAGAATCCCGATAAACTAGTCTCGAAGGTGGTCCTGGTATGTTTGTTGTTCAATGTCGCGGTATTCCAATAAGTGATACGTTGAAAACGATGATTGTACGTGGTGGAGAGGCGAAATTTTAATTCAGCAACTACCAGGAGGTGGTCCTAGTCGATATTAGCTCCACGATTGGTTCTGATGTCATTGAGGCTAGAAAAATACCTCTTTGGACAAGAGGTTGTGGTAGATTTGATTGACCGTTGTCCCGTCGTTAGATTTCCGTGTGGCTTTATGGCTTTATTATAATTTTGCTCAAGACGGTTTCAAGCTCGTCGTAGAAAGCGTCTTTGATTTGTTCCAGCTTCTCCTCTGCAGTAGGAGCATGAACGTTAAAATGTGATGTTAAAGTAACGCCCTTAAAACTTGAGTGTACAAATCCGATTGTTGACAGGGATGAAATCAGTCACGAATTGACGACATCACGGGTTGCAAATCAAGAAACCAACGCCGAATTCATGTTTATGCATGTTATCGGCGATGCCGTTGCCAATTAGTCTTGTTTCCTGCAGGACTATGAGGTCGAGCTTATACTTAGATGCTTGTCCGGAGAGTTGATCTAGGCTCTCCGATCGATTTAGGCTAAGTACGTTCCATGTTCCAAATTTAAAATCGTTGTCCTTATATCGTGTCCGAGGTCGTTGTTGTGAACCCAAAAATATCTGAGGCTCATGTTGAGGTTTCGTAACAATAAAATTTGACAGGTTGGACTATTAACTCAACGCTTACCCCCTATAGGAGGACCATAGACCTCACCCTTTAGCCTACTCCTGTATAACAGAGTATAGTTTCTAGCGGCCGTCACGAAGAGGCAGTGTGAGCACTTGCTGAAGCTGTACGCTGTTACGGCACATGACGCGAGTCTTGTGTTGATCCCTTTGCATACACAGCATATGGCCTTTACATACTGTTTTATTGTATTTTATTATTACAAACTGAATGCAAAACAACATATTACCTCTCGATCAACTATTCCAAGAAAATGTAATAGCCCAACGACAAACTATATCTTGACAACAACAACAACACTAACGATGACCACCAGTACGTATTTACATTACAACTGTTAGTCACGCGTTAAATATCATTTTCTAAAATATTTATAGTTTTCCAATGAAATCCAAACGATTTGGATGCGCACACACTTTCGAGATGATTGATGTGGGACAACAGCACACACCATCAGCGATGACAAAAATATTATGAAGTTTACGATGAAATGGTCAGTTAAAAAGTATTTTTTGTAAATCAACCAATAATCGAGACCATCTGGTATAAATCGGATGAAAATGTTTGTTGTATATATGTATGTATATAGGAAAATACAAGTAAAATCGATTTTCCATACACAACATATCTATATACTATAGACACGAACCGAATATATATATACGATTTGTACTGCCATCTCTCGAAAGTACAGTGAACTAATCAAAATTTGGAAACTTTATTTTCGTGTAGACTTTTTTATCGACGAGCGAAAGAGAATAACATGAAACAAGAAAAAAAGTTGAGATACAATTTTTTTGTTTTCGTTCGTTATCTATTTTTATCTTAAACACAGAAAACGAAAAAAAAAAATTAAAAATCTAAAACGTAGGTTCCAAGGTGTCTGCAGTTGTCTAGGCAACGGACCATAAAAAAAAAACACACACAACAACAAATGTATGCAAAGTATAGAAATAAATTAAATCGAATGGGAGTGGCACGAGCTATATACAAAACATTATATCTCGCATACCGGACATAAGTCTTAAAGGTTAAAGGCAATCTCCTTACACGTCTCGTATTTAATTCTGTGTAATACCAATTTTTGCTTCTTTTGTTTTATGTGTTATAAGGATGCATGGCTTTAACAAAAACGTCGGAAATATTTGTGTGCATTATAGACAGAAAGGCGACAAATAAAATTTTGTTAAAACATGTTATCTGCGTATATATACGAGTTGGGGTGTCCCATAAATATATAAATTTATGAATGAAAATTGATCGGTTAGTCGAAGACCTCACATTACGATCATCGGATTACTACTGGTAATTCGTATACATCTATCACTGTGGGTGGTTTGGTTTATATGTGGATGGATATGTGTGTATGTGGGATTAATTGTTGCCTGGAGATACGAGAATTTTTTTTGCGATCAGCGGGATAATAGTTTTGAGAAAGCATTTTACATTTCTTTTATAGACACAGCATGTACATAATGTATATACCGAGGGTAACACGAGGTCAATTTTGGAATTTGATTTTGTTGTCAAAATAAACTGGAGCTTGATAAATGAGACACCCCTTCTTCATATATATTAGTTAGCCTTCTTAACCCTCGGAACAAAACGCAAAAACAAAAACTAAAACAATTTTTTAATAAAATAATTTTGAAATTCCAAACTCATTAATTATAAATTTATAGGACATTTTGCCTGAAACTATATATGTGTACATAATATAGTTATTAGTCGGGAGAAAATAGATAAATTTAAGATATTTGTGTACGGTTGTTTGTGTTCATCTTAAAACAAATAGAATTTTTTGTTTTTGTTTTTCCGTTTAACCCTTTTTTCAGGTCAATTGCGTTCCTTTTATTATTTTTATGGATTATATAAGTAGAATGTTTTAAATTACAATAGTGGACTAGAAATAAATCTTTAAGGACGAGGGGATGTGAAATATATGGATTGTGGATACATACTACATAGTCAGTTTAAAAATGAAACGATATGTAGATTTTTGTATATGCGGATATAGGGTGATACTGCAGATAATTTATTTTTGCCTGAATTATATACAATTGGTGAGCGGGCTTCCACGTGACGGGTTGCGATGCCTGAGAGGATGGATCTAGACAGCAACGAAACAAAAACCAACAAGTTGTTTCAAGTTGATTTATGAATTTTGGACGTTCGGCACGAAAATGCCGAAATTGAATGAAAACTTGTTACAGATATGGAGACCTGAATCATAATGGTACGAGCCGTATCACGACGTGTTAAATCGGGCAAAGAGAAGCACAAGGAGAGAAGTAGAGAAGGTGGATCTTATATATAAACCAACAGCTCGGATTCTAACTTAAGCTTAAACAACTCAGGTAGGAAGTATTCTATATTTCGCTGATGTATATAATCCGAGCCTACTAAAATATTAGAGAGTCAACGGAATCGTGTTCAGGCATCATTTTTAATTTTGTTCTTAAGGTGAGATAAAATAATACTTCAAGTTATTTATAAAGTTGTACAGTACTCTTGTTGCAGAAAGAAGTTTCTCAGGCCAGCGGTAATTATCTCCTGCCTAAATAAAATAAAACTCCAGATGATCCATCTGCATATCGCCCTATCTGCATATTAAACCATGCAGTGAAATGAGAGCTGAATGTGCCCGTCTCTCACCACACCAATATGGGTTTAGGATGCTCGACGATTAACGCCATCGGGCGTTCTAGAAGAAGATCACATCTTGAAAGCTGTTAAAAGCTTGGAAGTTACTAGTATCGAATGCAATATTATTGATTATTTAATTAAAGCTCTCAAAACTCATTAAAGTCCATTAAAGCTCATTTATAGATAAAGCTTGTTTAAAACGAATCAGAAAGCTTACCACCAAAATGTAAATGTAAGATACAACAACTTTTCAATGTTTCTGTACTAAGTTAGCTAGAAAGCTTTTCAAATAAATGTTCAGAAGGTCATCGAACCAACTTTGAGCTTTTATTATTGTACATTTCTTTTTTTGGCGCTTGATAAAAATTGGAATGACCAAACCATAATATGAAGACTTCATTAGGATTGGTAAACATTTTGAAAAAAAAGCTTTTTAGCAAACTTTTATCAACCTTTTTAGAAAGAAAATAAATCAACAACTTCCTTATTTGGTTTTATTAACTTGGTAGTCAACTTATAAGAAAGGGAAGCAAATGAGCTTTCGAGTAAGTTCGAAACACAAGCTTAACATTGAGAATTCGATTTTTCTACTTGCTGAACTTGTTGACTTAATTATAACTAATAGCAGTTTAACTTGTTCAGCGAGCTTTTTAAGAAGCAACGACCCTCTGATTCTATCAATATTCTAAACTACTGTAATCGCGTTTTGGCCATATCATGTAAATTGCTTTTCACTAGGTATTCTAGGGAAATAATTGGTTTTTGAGAGGCTTTTGAGGGGAGACGCTGGTTAAGGGGCTTGCATTAAACGTCAAGGAAGCATTACACTGCCACCAAGCTGTGACCGTAATACTGGGAGCTCTGAGGAGGGTACCACAGAACATAAGGTGGGCCTCCATTTAAAGGTCACACTCTGCCTCACACATTCTGCTCTCGCACGCTGCTTCACATACTCTACCTCACATACTATTTATCACATTCTTGATCCAACACGCCTTACCCAACTCATTCGCAGCGACACAGTCTGTTATCCAATAAAAAATTCCAAACCCTGCAAAAGTGAAGATTCGGAAAAATAATCGACACAGATTAGGCTACATACATATACATATGTGCTGTTTAATTCACGTGGCTTCTGCGTGACTAAATATAATTTTGATCCTGTTAATTTATTGTACTTCTATACGTCTACGAGAATGAGTGATGAAGAGACTGCCTCGTAGATGTTTACCACTATATGTGTCTGTACTGCCTTGCTATATTGAATATACTCAGGGTCTTACATACATTTTTGCCTGCAGGTGGGATTAAGTGAACCTTGAGTCTCGTTGGGCGATTCTGTGCACACCATCTATCAGCATGTCGCTCCAGTTTCGAGACACACGTGCCCCCATTCAAACACTGCCCATTTTGGCTATGGGTCACAATTTCGGTACAAATTTTAGCTAACCATCGGGGCAAGTTCCAAAATTTCAGGCCATGGTAAGGCACATCTCAGAAATTTAAAAAAAAATTGGGCCATAATCCGGTACAAACCAACCAATTTATATTTGTTTTCTGTAAATAGAATTTTAATTCGTTTTGTTTAACATATACGGCCATAAAAACCATAGTTCTAAAATTTCAGGCCATATATAGTAAGGCCAGTAATCTAGCCAATAATTAAACTTGTGTGATTCTCATCAGATTTTGATCAAATGTAATTTCTGGGCTCAATACGATATTATAGTGCGAGTTCCTAGAGTAAATTGATTCGATGAATATATTTGGCCGTAATCTCGCCAGATCCCAGTCTAAAATGGATTTTCATTAATTCCAAATAGATTTTGATCTCTCTGGCATGAGCCAAACAATTTATTTTGGTAATTTAAAGCTTAGGCATATAAGAGTATTCTAATTTAAGGTGTCCAATAAATTTGACTTGAATTGAGTGCACGGCTAGAACCCATGGCCATTGATAGAACTTCTGTAATTCCCGTCAGATTTTAGTAAAATTTAATTCCTGTACTCAAAACAAAATTTTAGGCCGAGTTCCTGGTCTAAATTTGATCAGATTAATATGGCCGGGCACCAGCAACAAATGGGATTTTTATATTTTTCCATGTTTTTTTTTTTTAAATTCGATTGCTAAGGACATTTTTACGATTTGATTTGATTTCCGTATCGATAATATTCAAATTTAGTATTTGGCCTCAATAGTACCTAATTGGGTTCTGTTGAAGTTAAAACTGTCAATTTGAAGAGGTTTGAGGATACTTCTTGCTCCATCTTGTTTTTGAAGAAATCAATGCCATATAGTCCAAAGCTCAATGCAATGCCACAGGTCTTCACGGCGGTAGCATTACCATTTCAGCCATCATTGGCTTGGCCATATTTTCCTTATAATTGGACCGTCGGATTGTGAAATTCATATTTTGCCGTATACCGTTTACCACTGTATCGTTGTTTTGATTTTATCTCGAGTTAGGTTCCAAACTCGGTAAGTTTATTTATCATTTTATTGGCTCCATCTGCTTCGGTTCTCTGTTTAATATTAGTGTTTGGATATAAACCACCGGTCTTGGTCCTATAGATCATCTTGTTATCGATCTTGTTAAAGTATTTTACTTAAATGTGGGCAATTTTTCAGTCAGTCGCTATACGACATCAAAAAATTTGATTACAGCGATCATTTTTCAGATTTGCGATCGTTTGATCAAAATTGATTAATCAAGTAAGCTAAATATGTAGCTCATGATCAAGAGATCTGTAATGAACAGTATGTGAACTGATCGATGGTTAACTATTTATAAAAATTAACGATCACAAGATTAAATTTCCCATATTGTCGCGATCGTTCCATTCAACTGATCTCAAGTTCGCGCAATTAGTGACAAACAAATTAACTCATGAATGTATACGATGTGCGATCAAGAGATCTGATACGGTTAAATTGAAACGATCGGTGATCAGGTAATTTAGTTTGCATATATCTCGCGATCGATTGTTTTCACCTTGAGATCAGTTTGCAATCGATTATTACTATTCCGTTCTGTACATAGTCTGGAAGCGAGTACAAAATTAGCGGTTCGTTATTGCGGAAGCAACTTCCCGATATTCCAAAATTAACATCAATTTGTCTTCCCAACCACGAAACAAACCCAATCTGCTGTTATTTCTATAAATAATACCTAAGTCTCATACATATATACATATGTATACACAATTTCGTATTTAATTCCAATTCACTGACTAAAGCGTGCACACATTTTTTGTCTTTCCATTAAAATATTTTTATTTTTTAATTATCTAAGACAAAAAAAAATGTTATGTTTTATTATTATTTATTAAATAAACAAAAAGGAATTTTAATTTTTAAGTAAATTAATTTCTTTATACATTGTATACACACACAACAACATACACACACAATGAATGAATAAGAATAATATTCTAAAATAAATAAATAAAAATATTTAATGTTTAAGAATATTGTTAGTGCGGTTTCATGCTAAAATTAAATTAATTACAAAATATAGAATTAATGGATTCCAGAGCTCATGTCCTCCTGTATACATATATAAGTGCATATACATACATAAATAAGCCGCTGCCACCCTAGTAGTTTTTCCGAATGCGAACACCAAACCATATTTCCACACGATGAAAGATTTCCAAATATCAAAAAGATAAACTGTAAATCTACTAAATAAAAAATAAAAATCGTTATAAGCCACCCACGAAGTAAACAAAACAGTCTTTAGAATATTTAATTATTTTGTCTTATGGTTCAAGAAATATAAAAAAAAAAAAACGCATAAAACTAATTTTTTTTAGTTCTTGTTGTTGTATTCTTACTTACTACTATACATATACTCGACGTTGAATAATGAGATGAGTAAGTAGACAGATTATTCACTTTATTTATTTGTATACTGTGTTCGATTAAAATAATCTACTACTTAATAGAAATCTAAATGTTGATGAGACCTTGAAATTGAAATACAAGTATCAGGCAGATCAGCAAGTATTACAAAATTTCCCAACTAATCTTGTAGAGATCATATTTAAATAATTGGAGGTTTGCAGTTAAAAAAAATTGAATCCTTACTATCTGTATCTCTGAAATATCCCTCGTTGCTCAATATTTTTATTATAAACTTTAATTTATTGTAGCTGTACTGTTCATAAATTACTTAAATACTTGAAAAAACTAATTTTTTTATACTTCTTTATAGCTCAAATTGGTTACAACTAATTCTAAAAAAGTGTTGCTCAATATTAAAATGAGATTAAAGACTTGCAAAAATTTGCTAATGTAGCTTAATTGAGATTATATTTATAAAAGAATTGATTCCATTATTAAAATTCTGGGTTTTTTCAACTTCAAGAAAGTTGCTCAATTACGTTATTTCTGAGTAATTGATTTTGCAACATATTTAAATAAATAATTTAACTTCGTCCAAAAGGTGATTTGTTCAAAAGAGTAGCTCAATATTTTATTATAACGTAGTAATTTTATTTACTCGTGTAACTCAATATTGTTGGCAACATTTAAAAATTTATTCGCTATTTTAACCATTCATTTATAGCTTAAATTAGCTTATTTGAATCTTTATATTAGAGCTTCTTAAATTAAGTAGTTCAATTTTTTTGAGCTTTACTTTAATTTAATAAAAAATGCTTAAGTTTGGTTAAGAAAATCAAACAAATAATTTATTCAAGTAGGTCATTTTGCCATATAAACGAGAGCAAGATTATTACATTATTTTACAATATCGAAGCACCCGATTATTTTAAGTAAATTGGTTATATATACTTCTTGGAGAATTCAACAACTAAATGTTTATTAAAATTTGCTCATTATAAGTAGCTTAATTTACTTGACTTGGTTTTTAATATATATTATTTTTTATATCTTCATTAAATAATTATTGTAACCAAATTAACTAAAATCTGGGATTATATTTTCGATCATCAAGAAAGTTGCTCAATATTATTAACATGTTTTTGAAGTGTTTGGAAACTAATCTGTTTCGTTATTTTGAGTTAAATTGTTTGAAAATTGTATTTGTTCAAAATAGTAGCTCAATATGTTATAATTTATATATAATGAATATTTTATTGTATTGATGACATTAGATTGCTGCTCACAATAGTACCTCGCTTTATCTTTTTCATTAAATTGAAAACATATCTGTGAGTTTTTGAGAAGCAACAAGTAGTAGCAATTTTAGAACTAATATCACTAATTTTATAGCGATATTTCGAAAATAGTAGCTCAAAATAGTTTAATCCTTATTTAAAAAGGGATATACCCAATCTTTAATTTTGCATATCATTAAAGCTTGAATGTGTATTGCTCAAATTGTTCTAGATACTCAATAACACTTTCATTTATTGTAGGGCCCAAAATTGACTAACTATCAAACCAAACCATCTCAATTTTTTAAATAAATTTTAACAAAAGTAGCTCAATTTTATCTTATTAAATTGAAAAAAAAGGTTTGGTCTAGAAAATCAAAAAATTAATTTATTCAAAATAGTTGCTCAATATTTTATTATTATTCCAAAGTACATTTTGTTAAAATATAAAAGAGAACTAGATTTTATGAGATCCAGTTCATTTAAAAATATGTTGCTCATTTTTCTACAATACTAGATTATTTTGAGCAATTTACATTTTTATAATTCTACAAAAATTTATGAACTTAATATTTATTAAAATTTGTTTTAGGATTTAAGATTTTTTTCTAAGTTGCTCTATATTTTTAAAATATTTCTGAGTTTATGTTTCAGAAACCAATATATTTGTATATTTTGTTTTATATCGTTTGGATACTGGCATAGATGTTGGAAATATATTTCTTTAAAAAAAGTGACTCAATATCTTTTTATAGATATTTCATTGTATGATTTTGCTTACCTTGTATCATTGCTGTTCAGTAGCTCATTTTTCTTTTCTGACTCGAATTTTTTAGACATAATAAACGCTCACTTGGTTTTTTGAGCCGAATTTTTGTTATAATGAGCATTAGTTCATCAGTATTCGACTCTTTAGTTCACAAATCATTTCAACAACTGTCATAGCCCAAAAATGATTCCATTTAATTTTAAGTGAATTTTGTTATCATTTGTAGTAACGTGTAGTTTTGTTGTTCAAAGTTTAGATGTAAGGGCTTAGTTGATAAAGTCACTTGTTCAATATTTTATCGTATTATGTATTTTAAATTATTCTATTTATCCTAGTTTCTAAAAGGCCCCACTGCGTTATTCGAACTTAAAGAAAGTTGCTCAATATTATTACAAAATGGTTCAAAAACAGGTATCAAGGCAATCTTTTGACACAGACAACTCAGAACTAGATTAGTATAGGTGTCAATATACATTAATATTCAGTATTTTGGTTCTTTAAAGTTCTGGAGGAATTTATCAATAGTCCAAAATAGTAGCTCAATAAATGATTATTATATAAATAAACTATTCTCTGTAGTTTTGCAGCTCAAAACTTAATATAAATAAAATATCTCATTTATTGGGATTGATATTTTGAGGTGGTTTGTGCCTAGGATAACTTTTGAAATGCCAAAACTGTTTAAAATGTGCTGCTACTACTTAATACAAATCCAAATGTTGATGAGACCTTGAAATTGAAATACAAATATTAGGCAGATCAGCAAATATTACAAAATTTCTCAACTAATAGCACTATTTTTTTTGAGATCATATTTAAATAATTGGAGGGTTGCTCAAAATAATAGCTCAACTTATTTTACTTCTATATTTAATACGAAATTTAATCCCAAATATCTGTATCTCTGATATTTCCCTAGTTGCTCAATATTTTTATTGTTACATTTTCATTTATTGTAGCTGCTGTAAATTGAGTAACTATATTCAGCCAAGTCGTCTTATTTTTTTAAAACTTTTAACAACAGTTTTTTTTTTTTAATTTTTAACTCATTCTGAAAGAGTGTTGCTCATTATTAAAATGAGATTAATCACTTGGAGAAATTTGCTAATGTAGCTTAATTGAGACTATGTATCTACATTTATAAAAAAAATGATTTGAATAAAAATTTAATTTTTCCAAAAGAGTAGCTCAATATTTTATTATAAATTAATAATTTATTTTTCTCGTGCAGCCCAATTTTCTTGACAACATTTGAAATTTGAAATTTAAAGTAGCTTATTTTATTCTTAATATTACAGCTTCCTAAATTAAGTAGCCCAATTTTTTCGACCGTTATCTAGCTGAATAATTTTCAAAAAATTGCTTAAATTTTGTCAAAAACACAAATGTTTTATTATTTTTATAAAGTAGCGCAATATTGTAGTATTACATCAAAGGTTATTTAGCTATATAAAGGAGAGTTAGATTGTATTACATTCGAATACTGCCATAAATTTTGGAAGTTTATATTTTGTAAATAGTGGATATTTTATTGTGTTGATGACAGAATAGTAGCATACGAAGTTTTAGGTCAATACTGTAAGTTTTTGAAAAGTTGCTCAATGTTTATAATGGTTTTTTGAATTCCCGAATTATTAAAGTAAAAAGTATGACTCACTCAGTAGCTCAATTTTTCGATCTTCTCGAAAGTTGTTGAATTTTATTAAGACATTGGTTTTGGTCTAGCTGAGCAATTTGTAAAAATAGCTTAAGTTTGGGCTAAAAATCAAAAAAATTGTAAATTCCAAATAGTCGTAAATATCGTAATATCAGATGATTTTGAGGAACGTTCTATAAACATAGTTCTGGAAGAATTTAAGAACGAAATGTTTATTAAAATTTGCTCATTATAAGTAGCTTACTTGTTTGTAGTATGTCGTTCAACTACTGGCAAAGTATCTTAGTATAGCATAGTATTTTATAATAGATATTTTATTCTATGATTTTGATTACATTACACTGATGTTCAGTAGCTCATTCTAACAAAATAAATCTTAGTTTTTGAAAAGAGGCTCAATATTTTTAACATGACAATTGTCTGTTAATTTTGGTGCCTTTTCTGACAATTTTCCTAGCTTATAAATGTGGTTCAAAATTCGTTAATTTTCGCGAACAGATGTGTAGCTCAAATGTTTTCTTGATTCCATGTAAATTTAACTGAATTTTGTTAATCGTGTAATTTTGTTGCTCATAGTTTAATTAAATTTTTTATATTGTCCCAAATTGTAAAAGTATCCACTACGTTATTCGATCTATGGGAGAGTTGCCCAACATTATTAAAGAATATTGAGCATTTTGATTCATTAAAGTTCTAGTAGAATTTGTTCATTTATGTTCACTTAAATTTAGTGAATGTTAGTTGCTCAATATGAGACGTTTTAGAAATAGTGTTTTAGAAACTTGTCTAGCCTAGTTATTAATGATACATAGTTTAAATGATATCGAAAACTGGAAATATGTATGTAGGTATGTTTAAAATAGTAGCTCAATTTTATATAAATACAGTTAATTTGTTTTAAGGTTAGATTATGTGGCTCTCTTTGCTTAATAACATTTTTAAGTTACAGTTGTTTGACATTTGAACAATACTAATTTATAAATTAAGAAAGTTGCTCAATTTTGTTCAAACAATTCTGAGTAATATTTTCTGAAATGTTTCTACCTGTATAATTTTATACTATTTCAAATAAAATAATTATTTAATTAAAAAAAATAATTAGTCCCAAATAGTAGCTCAATATTTTATTATTACAGTTGCTCAATATTATTAAGCTGGGTTTTGAGTAACTGTTACAGAAGCAACTCAATAATTTATGAATAAAAGTATAAATTTGCTCAAAATCGTAGCCCAATATTTTATAATTGATGATTACCCTCTTTCAATATATTTTGATAGTTTTTGACTGGATTTTGTACAAGTATTTTTGATTCTCTAGCATTTCACATCTACATATTTTCACTCCACTTATGTTGTTATCGTAATACGCAAGAGATACACAACATAAGGATATTTTCACTTTATATATACAATAAAGCAAAGAATTTGCTACTCGTTTTTTTAACCCTTTCATATTTTTTCGGGTTGAATATATTACCAAAAAAAAAAAAATAACAAAAGGATATTAAAAAAATAAAAATAAAAAGTTAAATTGGTTAGAGATGAAGAAAGGATATTGGTCTAGTTTTTAATTTATTATCATAATGTATTGTATATGTGTGTACGGACAGACATTGACTCCTTGTATAATGTTATATGTATGGATATGTGGGAGAGGAGCTGTACACACTTACAATCATATGAGAAAAGTTTATTGTGTGTACTCCTTTTTTTTTTTGGTAATCCTGTTGATTAAAATTCCTTTGAGAACTCGGCAAAAAAAGCTTTAATTTCAATTAATCAAATACCGAAAAAGAAATTGTTGAAATTCTTAACGAATGAATGATGGACCGACCGGGCCTGAAACGAAAATGGGAAATAAATTAAAACAAAAGGAATTTTTATTACAATCCTTCATGTATACATGTATCGTCCGCAGAGTATGATCGTTGGAATTTTTATTTGGCTAACACAACGATTTTAATTTATTGTCAAGTACTTTGTAATCTGTGTATGTATATACGATTTTAATTAGGCAATTATTTTGCAAAAGGATAATTAGGTCCTGAAAACTGCATGCACCTTAAACCATTTGCCTTGCATTGTCGTATACTATAACCAGATTGTATCCAGATTGAAATTCCGATCTCTCTTTTATATTAATTTATACAATGCATATAAGGATGAGCTATAAAAGGACATAAAATCCTAATGAATAGAAATCCCATAAAAAATAAAATTCTGTCGTCTAACCCTCGAGGAGGCGGAGATTGTGGAGACAAATTTTATTTTCTAATTCACACAATAGAAAATTAAAGTTCCATCCATATATAAATAATTTATCTCTATATATATATATATTGTATCCTTATATTATCCTTAATTTTAGTCTATAGTTTAGTTTATTTTTGTGTGTGTGTGTGTTAATTTCTATTGTCTCGGATTGAAGGAAAATTGTAAGAATTATTTTTAAAACAAAGAAATTTTCTACTCTTGCACATACATTTATGTATGGAGTGTACGGCAAGATTGATCGTTAATTTTTGTAAGGAGTGGAGGAGAACAGGAACAAAATTACATCCATAGTAATGGAAAAAAAAGGGTTAACAGGATTTTTATTTTGAAAAATGAGAAAATGACATATAGTTGATAGATAAATGAATGGACTTGGAAATTATAGTTTTCTCTGTAGATATCTCGCATACGTTAACTTAATACTGATATGGTCGATTTAATATAAAACATACAAGTTTATATAATATGCAAAGTAATTTTCTATATACTATTTAAATTAAGGGTTGCTGGCTATACTTCAAATATATATTGGGGGTGAAATGAATAAATAAATTTTATGAATAATTGAAAGAATTCAAATGAGATATTTTTTTCTTGTATGTTTACGTACATCAAACAACATCCGGAAACAATAAGTGAAGTAATGTGTCTGTATACGCATATGCATATGCAGAGTGGAGCATGGCGATGTAATTTACGTTAATTATCAATGTCCTTGCATACTCATTAATACTTTCATCTGTATAGTATAGTAATTGATTTTGTGTTGATAGTATCGTGATAGTATCAAAAAAATTGTTCAGAACTTTTTTTTCTCACCTCAACAGATTATCATTGCGAAAGCTCCTAGAATTTAAAAAGAAAGTAATTTATGAGCGTCTATAACCAATTGAACTATACAACTGAAGTTTTTGAGAAAGGCGGTAATCTTATTGGGAGGGCATAATGTTGTTGATGAATCACATTTTGATTTTTCTAAGCCGAGCTAATATGTTGTGCTAAAAGTCAGAATTGTAAACGTTAAATTTTATTTCAAACCTCGATTATAGGTATCTGCATATCTCGCGCCATATTTCGAAATTTTAAATTTTCACTATTTGGGAAGGTCGAAATATATAAAATATAGTTTTTTTTAACTTTGCATGCCAAATGATCAAAAATAAAAATTAAAATTGGGCGGATTTTATTCCAGCACTCAATGTCACTAATGGGCCCACGGTGCAATACAATTCACACTAACATTCATTCAACCCATTCATCCCATTCCAACAAGTACATTATACCACCTGCACATTGCATAGTTCCATGTCACATGGAAGATGGGTCGGCCCTTGAGTTCTACATTCCAACAGAGGGTCAAAGATGTTTTCAATTTAATCACCGATCGTAATCGGGAGATGAAAAATCCCTTTTGCATCTCGCCTCTGTTGGGATTCGAACCCGGTACCTCCCGATTCAAACGTCGCAGCTTTAACCACTGCGCTATTTGCTCGGTGATCAACCACGTTTGAATCCTACGTATGATGATCATATAAGAGTGAATCATCATGCTCAATACGAAATTTGAAAATAATTTCAATGTCGTCGGAAATTTTTATTTTTTGATAATTTCAGTGTTTTGTTTGACCGACCAATGTATAACTGTATTCTATAGCATGTAATACTGACATTATTGATGGTTCAGAATATGGTTTCTGCAATTTAAACAGAGGGGCAAATATTGTCACCATCATCCTAATCAAAAAACCGGATACAGAAACGTTTCGAAAAATTTAGAACAATAGAAAGGCAGATATAATTCGAGGAAAGCTTTATTGGTACAAAGGCTGCAAACATTTCTTTTACAGGTATAGGATCAGCAAGTTATGTATGATGCACCTCATTTGGCCAAGCTTACGGTACTGCTGAAGAAAAATTCTTGTGCTAAGCCAACCGTTTAACAATAGGCTTGGAATCCCATTCTAAAATTGATCATGAATGAAAATTTTTGAAACGATTGTATGGTTAGAAGGGAACAGTAGATGTTGCATTCTGTAATGCATACTGATAATTGAATATTCTGTAATGCATACTTATCTAACTCAAGAACATACTGATCTAACTCAAGAACATCCTCGATTTCGGGTCGAACATTAACAGCAGCAGCTTTTTTCTGTTAGTTGTATATAACTATTTAAGGATGAAGTTCCTAATACATACTGCGAGTCAACTTTTGTTAATTCTGTTCACCGCGTGGAAGACATCAGTTTACACTCTAAGTCTATTGATTTAACTTTTGATTTAAGAACGGAGTTTGACGGATGATGTTCTTAACTCTAAACCTGGTTGTATCTTGTATAATATTAATCGAAAAGGATCCCTGCTATAACCATATATTCTTATATAATTGTGATATTGCTAACTTGGGAGCTCGTTATGCCGAGCATAACGATTTCTATTGTGGTCCCCGATTAGGACTTCGCCTAAATAAGCTGATTAATTAAAATGCTCTGAACAGGAGTTTGTTCCCCTTTGCAGCAAATAAGCCGGCCGGTTGGTATTTTATTTACTCATCAACAGTATGGAGTAGATTTGATTTAATCCCGAAAGCAAGGAGGTCGGAATATTAGTACGGAATATTATTCTGACCACAATTTTCAGAGCTTTACAAAGACTGATTTATTGGAGACTAATGCATGTACCTAATTTTGTATTAATAGTGGCTTTGTGAATTTTTACAAAAAGTCAGAAGTAGTCTTGGTTTTCATTG
Organism: Tipula unca; assembly: GCA_951394425.1. NCBI lineage: Eukaryota > Metazoa > Arthropoda > Insecta > Diptera > Tipulidae > Tipula > Tipula unca. The sequence goes on from OX596382.1 coordinate 11,686,420, forward strand.
CACAGATTTTCAATTGAAAATAGTCCTGCTGACATATATAGTGTTATTAGGGCTCTGAATTTCTACAAAAAAAATTCTACTATTCTACAAAATTGAAATATTCTACAAAATTCTGAATTAAATTAATTCTAAAGATTTTTAGTGGTGTTTTAAAATCAGCGACGACCATAATTTGTACAAGAGTATCTTGGGACCCATCTTTCACCTAAGGTACACAAGCGATATTCCACTAATTCAAAACACAACAATTAGTACTTTTGATTTATAAAGCATTCCCTAACAAATTTTTACAAAAAATTATGAACTACCTGTTTCTCTACTTGGTCTGAGGTCCCAGTTACCTTCAACCACTATACTATTTGCTCGGTATAATTCGAGTGAAATGCCGAATTTCTATGAATTTTTTCTCCAGAATCGTATATCTGATATTCGGTTTCAAAATTTTTCGAATTTTATAATTTAATTAAGAAATTCAAAAACTGCTGTGAATTTGAATTAGAAAATTTGAAAAATTTGTAGTATTTTCAAACCGAGTTAATATTCAGAATTGTAAACGTAAAATTTGATTTCTAATTTTGATTTTCGAAATTTCAGAATTTCCAAATTAAATTTATAAAAATTTCGAATTTTTTTCAGGCCAATTTTGAAAACTCTGGATTTTTTTTAATTTTTTTAAAAATTTGAAATTTTTTCAAATTATAAACAAATTCAATGCCGTGGGCTTGAAATGAGAATGCATCTCTGTTATTTGGTACTGTAGTTGTATGAAATATTAAATTTAAACTGTTAGTTCTTTTGAAAGCTTACAACTAAATTTAAAAATTATAATTATTGTTAGAACAAGGAATACAATTATTGAAGCATCCGTTAACATTCCTAGAAATTTTCTAAAATTTCACAAAATTTAAGTTCTGCTTAATTTTGAAAAATATTTTTTAATTTGTATCATCTGCTCTCTGATCCGTTTCTAAGAACTTTAGAGAAATTTGAGAAATTTTCTAATATTTAATTTTGGTGAAATTTGTAAAATCTTCCACATCCCGAATTTAGAAAAGTCAAATAATTCAATATTTGAAAATATCCTAAAATTCTATTTAGTTAACTTTCTGTAAATATGTATGTCAATGTTGAATATTGCAAAAATTGGAGTAATGCTCAAAAAGGTCCGCCATAAGTTGAATATAAATTGGAAGTTTAAAATTTATTGTAATTAAGAAATTTAAAACCGAAATTTCGAGTTTCAATTGAAAATTATAAAAGTCAAAAGTCACTTGTAGACGTTTGCTTTGTTTACAGGCCTGATTTAATTCGAATCCCTTTTGTTGCCTGCCACTATCGGGATTCCAACCCCGTACTCCCTGAAGCTTTTGGGGTGATGTTAGTAAACTCAACTAGGTTGGTAGTAGTGGATCTGCAGGCATAAATCCATGTTGTTGAAAAGATAGATGGCTTAGAATTATTTTCTTGAAGTAGTTGCAGACTAATATTTCAACTAGTTAATATCAGTTAATCCAGTTATTTCCTCGTCCCAATTTTTATTATTTAGGAAGCTTTTAAGTCCCTCAATGTTTGCTTTATCAAGATTATGTCGTATACCGAATTCGTGATGGAATTTGTAGTGTTCGTTAATTTCTGAGATATTAAAGCTGATTTCCATGGATTTATGATGAATGACATTGCATACAAATGGTGATAGTGATACGTTTACTTTAAAGATATCGACTTCGTTTGCGAAGAATAAGAAAGTTACCATTTACGTTTGGAAGATGATTTATTTGTTTGAGATCAATGTAAAAACAACACTCAATATCCGATAAAGTATAGGATGGATGCATGCATTTTAGGTCCTCGTCACAAGACCAGTTCACTTTGGTAAAGTTAAAATTCCCCAATACTACAAAGCAATCATCCGGCTTGAAGAGGTTGTATATTTCTTGGATCGAGCATTCTCAACTAAAGTAGTCGACGAAGTTTGATCTATAACATCAAGGTTTGCATAGAATGTTAGATCTTCGACAACACTATTGATCGATGAAACTTGATGTTCAGTTGAATTGACCTCTACTTTGGAACTGTCTTTTGTTTGCAGCCTATGTATTGATTTTAAATTAGAAGTCGCTTTTGTTTGGGATTCTTTAATTCATGAATAGCATTAAGTATGGTCAATTCGGCTTTTTGAATAGCATTCAAAGGGCTGTCCATTTTTTTTTGATATTCCCACAACCGATCCATTATATATTTAATCCCTTTCTTGATGTCACTGGAGTATTTGCCAAGTGACTTATTTAATTAGAAGCAATGCGGCTACAGCTAATTATTTTTTCTCACATTAATCTATTGCATGTAAAAAATAACTCATCAACAACTATATTTTTCCAACCACAGACATTCTTGTATGGAATTTATAGACACAATTACACATCAACATTCGAGTGACATTCCGAAATTAGAAAAATCAAATAATTCAAAATTTTGAATATTGCAAATATTGAAGTAATGCTCACCAAGATCCGCACGAAATTGTAAATTGAACATTTAATTAAGAAAATTTAAAGCTTAACAAATTTTTGGTTTTCTAAAACTAAATTAATTATTTCTATTTTCAATTGACAATTATAAAAGTCAAATGTGATTTCAGTTATAGGTAACCTCGATTATTGGTAATGTCCATTTCGCATCTAACCATAATTCGAAATTTAGAAATTTCTGTATGCCAAAATATTTTGTCATGTCACGAGATAATTTGTCAACCACGTCTGAACTGCTCGTTTCGATTGTGATGAAATAAAAATTAATAAATTAGTTTGATATCCAGGCCCTACAATAAAATGAGTCTAGGACTCTTCGCGGCATATTTTAATCTGGCACTGGTTAATAATAAACTGGTGCTTCTTCATAAGCAAATACTGAAATTACATATTGCTTTGTGGTTGTATCAAACCGAGCAACCTAAATATCATACCACAGTTTTAAAGCAAGTTATTGAAGGATATTGTAAATTCCCCGTAGTATATGCTTTATAGTGACCAGGGATGGGCATTTACGCGTCATCTATTATTTTCTACGTCTACGTGTCGACAAATCGTAGACAACGTCGATAATGTAGACAATTCCTAGAATTAATTTTTATTAATCTGCATTGTCTGCAAACCGTCGTTAAAATTGGTTTTAATAGTAAACATTTATTAAAGAATTATGATTTAGCAAGCGATACGCAGTTGTGGATTCAAGAGTCGGTTTTGTCACATTCTTCACAATGACGTCTATTCTATGCAAGTTTAGAGTAGAAATCGATTAAACTACATTTTAGTCAGTTGTTTTATTCTTTAAATGATTAATTTAAAAAATAATGTTGAATGCCCAGTTGGAACGAAACTAATCTATTCAAAGTTGTCTCAAAGGAGCTGTAATACATGGTGAAATTGGGAAAATGCCAACCATCGTGTTCTCCAGTGTCTAGTCCTTTCCATATATATATGGTAGAAAAAAGGAACAATTTGATTGGAGACCTTGTGGTAATTATAAGAGATTACCACATACAACATTTCAATATTCACTATGAACTTAACCGGTTTGTACTATATTCTCTTAAATTGACCTAGTCAGGGCACATCATTTAATACCTGTTGCTACAGAAGATATTGCTAAGACCGAAATTATCATTCCGTTTGGCTTATTCGAACTCACCCGAATGCTTTTTGGTTTACGCAACGCTGCTCAGACATTTCAAAGATTCATGAACGACGTATAGTTAAAGCACTGGATTTCGTGTTTGGATGCATTGATTATATTCTTGTAGCTTTGAAATCAGTAGAAGAGCACAAATCGCTTTTGCAACTACAGTTTAAAAGGCTTGCCGATTTTGATATCAATATCAAAACTTCATAACGCGTTTTTGGTGCGTTAATGTTTTTAATTTTCTTAGTCATAAAATTATTCCTAAGAGAATATTCCCATCCGAAGAAAGAATTGAGCTTTATCGGTATTTCCAATGCCTACATCCATTCGACAAATTCAATAATTTATTGCCATGGTTAAATCATGGAAGAATTCGCTTAGAATAAAAATGCGTCTTGCAACAACCCAAAAATGGATGTAATTGAACCTCTAGCATATTTCTCCAAAAAGTTACAACCATCAGCCGAAACGGAATATTCAGTATTTGATAGAGATGTACAACTAACCTTCATAAGCTCCAAAACGGAAAGTAGTTCACGAGCTCGTCATTTGGATTCTATTTCGCAGTTATCAACGGACATTCAATATATTGCAAAGGTAACGTTGTCGCTGACAGTCTATCTCGCAGAAGCGATAACGCAATTCCTCTAACGAAGAAACACTATATCTTATATCTATTTCAGAATTACTGAAGCCTGACAAGCAACTTCAGAAGTTACTTTCTGGTTCCACTCGTCTCACAACAAAAAAACTAAAAACGGATCATTACTTTTGGCCTAACATGACCAAAGACGTTAACATCTGAGCACAGTCCTGCGTTTCATGCCAAAGATCTACAATTCAAAGGCACACGAAATCGGAACTCGGACAAATTAAACAGCCTGGTCGTTTTGAACACATTCATTTGGACATCATTTGAAGTCACTATATGCATACATTATGACTGCTTATAGGTCGTTTCATTAGATAAGAAGACCTTTAGGCCAGAAGGTTACCTTATGAAATATATTACCACCGCAACTGTAGCAAAAACTTTTGTGGAAAATGATATATCAAGATTTTGAGTACCTGTAAACATATAACTACAGATCAAGAAAGCCATTTTAAATCTAAGCTATTCTCAGAATTAACGAAGCTGCTAAAAGCGAGAGGCGATACGATAAATTGGAGTTCACAGATGTCAATAGTTAATAAGAGCTACACAAAAAGATAATATTAAATGTTCCCCGGCAGAACTAGTTTATGAGCAACCACTAAAATTACCAGGCGCATGTTTCGTGGAAGTGCCAGATCAATAACCATAGTAGACTTCGATCAGGTTATTAAATATTTACGAAATACTATGCGCAATCTAGTTCCGGCTGCGCCACCACATGCTGTGAAAAGCGATATATTTATTCCAAAAGCGCTGGATAAATATATATGACTTCGTTTTATCCGGATTGATAAAATTGGTACTATAGGCTGACAACGCTTTACGAAGACCCACATAAGGTACTTCGACGGTCCAGAAAACAACCACATTCTATGGTGGACATCAATGGAAAAAACACATCCATATCTATCAATCGACTTAAACTAGCTTTTGGAGTCTCGATCAATAATACATATCGCAAAACCAAAATGTATTTCAGTTTTCAGTTTAGAAAAAAATTATACATTCTTTTCCCGTAACATTTACTCGAAGGGGGATATCTGGAGTTCATCTCCACAATGTTGCAACCCCTGACCGCGATGAATTATTCACGATAAGCAATGAAAACAATTACAGATGTACATTTTAATCCTGTTTGTAAAAATCCATCCGTCTACAAAAAAGATTATAAATCAATTCAGTTAGCACGCTGACACTTACAGGCCCACCGGATTTTGAATTATCCCTAAATATTCGGCAGTATTGAGAAGAATGCTGAAGAAGAATGGCCGATGCGATAAGGTTGCTGAAAATATATGCTTTCCAAGTAATATCATAATTTGAAATATAGACCAATTCGAACGTTTAGTGCAATAAATATTCTTTAATTAAATCTATTGTTTGTTTGTATTTGAACACCTCAAGATTCCCAATTTAACTTCAAAAACTCTTTAATTTCTTTCTGTACAACTTAACTGAACTGCCCTTTTAGCGCATTTTTTTCAAATCATAAAAATATCGTAGTTGGTTGACATTGTCTTAATTGTTGACGTTGACTCAAAACCTTGCCTAGTAATCTACGTAACGTTTTACGTGTCAACAATCGCGTATATTACACGGCGTAATCTACCTCGCCCATCCCTGATAGTGACCCCCATAGAAACTTTCGAATAGAAATAGCTACTAAAGAGGCAACCAAAACTGCACGAAAGCATGAAGTACACGTATCTAAAATTTCTGGAAAGATGTAGACAATTTTTTGCCGAATTTTCTTCTCTTAACTGGTATAAAATTTCTAAATTTTCTAAATTAATTCCCATATTTGACGAAATATTTTCCATATTTGGAAATGGTTGAAGCACACACTATACATAAATAAAAAGTCTTCTCGGAACCAACAAAAAAATTATTTAATTCTTTTCAATAAATCTTCGAAAATGTTCAAGAGTGCGGTATTCTAAATTAGACTGAGTACCATTAATTAAAATTTATCTGCAAACTATTTTTACTTTTTTTTTGCAGTCCTTGATAGTTTTATCCCTCTATATATATATATATATATATATATATATATATATATATATATATATATATATATATATACATGTACACATATTTTATTCGTCTTGGATTCAGATTATATATAAATTATGTCGTACGAAACAAAGACTTTTCTCCGTATACCGTATTCACAGTATATAGAAAACAATAAAACGATTTTTTTTTGTATTTAGGAAAATGTCTAATTGGTATCTTTAAAAAAAAAAGTTAAATAATTTTAAAAAGCTTCGTCTGAACAATATGTGTATATAGATGTAAATAAAAGGTGGAACTTTTCTAACACTTGTATATACCCGTACATACATAATGAATATAACTTAGAGAAGAAAAACTTTTTGTCACCTTTTTTAAAGTTTTTCCGATTTTCTATATATTCATTATTGTAAATTATACTTTGTGTTACCAGTTCTACTACCCATTTTCCTACGTATATATTGAATTTTCGAGACAGACAATTTTTTTCGGGTAAAATACGTATAATCTGGATTTGTATTGGTTAACAAAATTGAGCCAAGAAAATCCTACCCAAAACGAACCGATTGCATTTATGCCACACTAATTGGACCGCACGAAAATACCTGATTTTAAGGTTTTCCCTGTCCCAAATATACATTACACCAAAATTAATATAAAATTGACCAAATTTTGAAAAATTTTCGTCTAAGAAATGTACATACTACACATACACATTAATACAATAAATTTTTCATTCAACATTTTATACATGGATATAGTATTCTCTCGGAACGAAAAATTTCCACACTCTCTCACATATATATGTATATATACTCAGAGAGTATGTGTCGGAAAATTGCATATATGGTTATATACCAAAATACAAAAACAAACATGTGAACTTTCAACGAGCGTAACAAACAAAATTTGGAAAAAAAAATATCGTCGTATTTAACTCCGCCCCCATTTTGTGGAAAAATCATTTTCCGTTTAGTACATAGAGATAGCTACACTATAAACATCTTTCTCGTTTTTTATTTTTATTGTATTTTGGTATATACACAAAGTGGAAAACACGTGTTTTTATCAAACTTATATGTACACAAATATATAGGAATTTTTTATCGAGCTTTTTTGTTATCATGGAAATTTTTTTTTTGGAAAATTTTTTTTTTTATATAATACACATCTATACATTAAAATTAAATTTTTTTATAATGTTCCACCCATTTTCATTATTTTTCTAGAATACTAAAAAAAAATAATTTATGAAAATGAGAAATGAAAAATTATGAAAATTAAATTTCGAAAAAATGAAAATGGTGTCTCATTCTGTTCCAGGTCATTTTTTTTTTTTTGAAAAACTTTTTTTATTTTTTTAAATAAATTATTTGTGGAATGACCAAACTATTGATTGCGGGGAGCTTTTTGTGTTGAATTGATTTATGGAATATGTACAATCGACATAAATTTGGTTAGCGCGGTGTGAAGAGGTTTTTCTCTAGTACTCGATGCTGCTAATATACTATGAATTGTCGGCACTGTGCATTTAAAGCTGTGGAATGTTGTATAGAAAGTCACGCCAATATAAAGCACCAAACACATATTTTATCTCCAGGCCCAACCTAGTATGCCTCTTAGGAACCCTGGCCTGTTTTCAGGGATGACATTTTAGTTCCTCAAATAATTTTGTCAATTGACTCCATACTTTTATCTTAAGGTGACCAAATTTTGGTTCAATGGTGATAACTTAATAGATTCTTCAATAAGCTTTCTACATCGCAAAATTATTAAATTTGCCCAAAACGAAGGCTAAGAGAGCAACCGAGTTATTAAAAAACCCAAATCGTTCAGATAACCAGAGCTTGTCCGTTAAACGTTCCAGACGTACCCTATGATCAAGTTTTGACAAAATTTAGTGATAATGGATTTGAGACACCTATCTACAGTGGATTCCTAACCAAATCCAACAATTACGAAATTGGACGACGAAGGATTGATTCCAACATCAGACATGATTATACCGAATATGGTTACGATGAACTTAACGTACGTCTTAAAAGGTTGTATAAACTTTATAGCAAGTTTGTTGAGGTGGAAGACGCTATATTTGGAACGAGATGCTACCTGTGACTTCAAATTACCATCGTTGAAAATGGCGTCATTCGATGGCAATCAAGCAGATTGGCAATCATTTTATGATATATTCACCTAAACGTAACACTCTCACTCTGCTCAAAAATTGAAATATTTAAAAGGACTACTGAAAGGAAATGCATAATCTCATAAGGCATCTGAGAGTTGATGATGCAAGTTATGTCAAGGCATTCCAGCGGTTAGTGAAACGCTATGATAAAAAATAGGTAATTGTCGAATCATATATCAAGTCATTATTTGTGCATCCGAAAATAACCAAAATCAATTCCTCAACAGTGGCTTCGGGACACGACAATCTCGATGAAGTCATTCGAGGATTGAAGTCCTTGGGAAGGAAGCGGAATCACGCGATCCGTGGCTCATGCATATAGTTTTACAAAATCTAAATGATGAATCAAAATGACTTTGGAAATACGAAACAGAGCAGTCGAAGATTTTCCACCACTCCAATCATTTTTGGATTTTTTAATTCGAACTATGGATTCGCTAGTTGAAGCACCCGTAGAAAATAAATCGGTATTTAAGCACCAGAAGGATGTTGAAACCCTTCATATCTTGTCGTCAGTAATTTCATGTGCACTTTGCGAAGGTTTAGCTCATTGGTTGTATGAATGCCAAAACTAAAGACAAATGTTTTAATTGTTTAGTCGATTATCACACCGTTTATCAATGTAGAATCAAACGAAGATATAAATTATGCCATAAAAAGCTCTAGTTCTACTACGAGTAATAATTCGAACATGGAACCAGCTACTAGCACTCATTTTTCCTGCTCACAACCAGTTCAAAATCAGTTAGTAATTGCTTCCATCGTATAATTTGCAAATGCAACACTTCCAACTATATCGAGAATAAATAAATCATTTATCGTAAAAGTGGCAGCATTAATAGTATCGAATATCACAAATCTTCCAGCTAAACCCTTTAAAAGATCACCTGAATTGGTTGATTCTCTAAAAAAATATAAAAACCCCAAAAATTCGAAATTCGGTTGGATAATACCCGGAATGTGTGAACAGGAGCAAAATGAACCTTCGAACAAGCCCTTTTAACTGTCGGCAGTGAGATTAATATCGACAAATCTCTGAGACGTTTTTGGGAGTTCGAGGAAATAGTGTCAGCTCTAAACTATTCGAAAGACGAGTTTCAATGCATAGACATTTTTGAAACGAATACCAAAAAGGATCATAACGGGCAATTAGTGGTAAATCTTCCATTCAGCAAATCCTCGAAACAAGTTACGTATTGGTTTTATGCATTAGAGAAGAAACTTATAAGAAATCAGGAACTCAGCAGTCAATATACTTAATTTATGAGGTAGTATAATCAACTGAGACATATGGAACCTGCACCAGCGCATGACTTACACAAGACATCAGAGCAAGTGTTTTATTTACCACATCATGGAGTAATAAAAGAATCGAGTACTACAACGAGATTACGCGTCGTCTTTGACGGGTCCGCAAAGACTTCAAATGGCTATTCCTTAAATGATGAACTGTTGACCGGTTCTATGGTACAGCATACCTTATTGGAAATATTAATGCGATTCCGGAAACATTAATACGTATTTTCACCCGATATAGAGAAGATGTTTCGGCAGATTAAAGTCACAAGATACTGTGCATAGAGTCATCTGAAGAATCATTACGGCACTTCAGATTACTGACCAACCAACAACTTTGGTTGGAAAAACTTGGGTGAGTGGACCAGCTTCCAGAAGGATCCTGCATATCTGGCTAAACTTTAGACGAGACCTAAATCTAATTCAAGAATTGGAAATAACTCGATGGCCATACACGTAAACCGCACAATCGAAATTCACGGTTTCTCACCAGAAGGTGACATTAATAGCAGCGAAATCAAAGGTAGCGCCCATTAAAACCATTAAACTTTCTGTTGTGTTGTTTAAATTATTTCAGAGAACGGTTAAATTGCTGGAGCTTTAATCGAAGCCGAGATTGTTTTTATACATACTGATTCAATAATAGTTCTGAACTGGCTATCCAAATCATCTAAATCGTTGCCGATTTAAATTGCTAACAGAACAAGTCTTACTTACCCAGACCAGCATAAATCAATGGTTACATTGATGCTACAGTAGCTTTCTTTACTCTTGCTAAGATGAGTGGTTTAGCTTGCTGTCCGAAAGTAGCGAAATATTTCGCTCTATCCGTAAAGATTAAGCGAGTACCATTTGATATTGACGGGTCATATTGAGGAAGTTTGTGCTTCCTGGTAAAGAGATCCAGCTCCATTTTCTGTGGGTTTGCGTTCAGTCAATTTAAAAAAACTTAACAAAATTTTTTTTTTGATATTTTTTGTAATTTTAAACTTAGTTATTTTTTCAAAATATCACTCAAATTACATAAAATTATGGAGATTTTACTAAGTTCCGTCAATCTTTAATGTCACCAATAATTTTTTTAAACATTTCCGAAATAATACCCAAACTTATCAAAATTTATAAAACTCCATGAATTTTAGCAAAAATTCTAGTCTAAGGGCTGAAATTAAATATCATATTCAAACGGCTGCAGGCAGGTAATATATGATAGATTCTAGATATATACCACGATCATTGGGAAAGGGGTGTAGCGAGATATGCTTTCAAAAAATATTTACCATAACACATACAAGCTCCAGTTTGAATAATGTTCAAACCAATCTTGTCTTAATTGGAAAACATTCGAAAAACAGTAAGCTTTCAACTGGTAAGCCTGGAGTATGAAATATCAGAGATGCTTTGAGAATTCAACCCACGACATTGAATTTGTACTCAAAAGGCTTTGGCAATTCGAAAAAATTTCAAATATAAAATATAGAATTTTTAAAATTCAGATTAGAGATTTATGTTTAGTACAGTTAAATAATGATTAAATTTCTAGTTAATCATTTTTTTAATTTGAGAACTTTCAGGCGATTACGAGGTTATATTTGAATATTTTGAGTCCCTTATACATTTCATATACTTAGCTAATAATTAAAAAAAATAAAACAAAATAAAGCAAAGAACTCTAATATTTACAACTTTTCAAATAATTAGACCTTTTATGACATTTAGTCTAAATATCATAAAATTTCCATTTATAGAAAAGCTTTTAAAACAAAGCTTGATACATATTTTCACCAATATTTTGAAGGAAAGAATGTTTGTGAAACAAAACCGCTTTGAAAAATTGAAAGGTCTTGTGTTACTTTAAAGTTGTAAATACTAGAGCTTTATGCTTTATTTGTTAAGCTATTAGCTATAATAGAAATTAATAAAAAATTAAGCTTGTATTAAATCGTTATTTAACTATTACAAAAATCTCAAATCTGAACTGTTAAAAAAAATTATTATATGAAGCTTTCAGAAAAATCTTCAAATAAGTTTAATTTTTGCTTAAATTCTACTTCACCAAAAATTCTAAAAAGTTTCCTAAATTTAATTCTTATAAGTTAATGGACAAATAATTCAACATAATCCTCAAAGCTTGGATGAGCGTTTATGCATATTAAAACAGTTTCAGTTTTTATACTTAGACAATGCTGTGTGTTTCTAAACTACCGCATTGACTGGAGATTTTACCATCATTATATTTGTAAATAGTCTCACATTTTAAAGCTTTCAAAGTTTTTAACTCGGTACAGTTGCTCTATATATCATAGAATGCGATAGGTTTAAAGAAATGTTGTCGAATAGACGGATATAATATTGTTACCGATATGATTAAAAATGATCGTTATTTTCGTAATTTGGCGAGAATCTAGTCAAAATATCTATACTTCCATCGAATTGAAAGTCTATACGCTGGTAAAGGTTCACGAAATGGAGGTAAGCAGCGAATTATTCAGTTTTTATGTATTTAGAGAAGATATTAGCTTTGCAATATAAATTATAACAATTCTTTGTAAAAGCTCATTTAAAACCTAGAAAACCTATAATGGATCGACCATTTATAGGAAAGCTTTTTAAACAATGCTTGAAACATATTTTGAACAATATATTGAGGAAAGGAATATTAGTGAAACAAAACATCAACTTTAGTATTTTAAATACATAAAGCTTTGACAAATTGCAAGCCCCCAAATAAAAATAAAAATTAACTTGCAACTTGTAAAGCTTGCAGAGAAATCTTCAAATAAGTTTAATTTTTGCTTAAATTTTAGTTGACTAAAATTCTAAAAAGTGATATAACCCGAATAGCTTTAATAAGCTTTTATGCATAAAAAATAATTTTCAGTTTTCATACTACAAATTGAATAGTTTAGAATTTTGTTAAAAAAGCTTTTAACAACATGCCCACTCAAAAGTTTATGGCGTACAAATTAATAGTCTAGATTTGGTAAAAGCTCTTTAATTATATATATTTTTTTATGGAAAATCCTTATTCTGTGTGCTTCTAAACTTCCTTCATTGAATGGGGCTTTTACTATAATTGTGTATATCATGATTTTAAACTTTAACATTTTTGTGTATAAAATATTTTTTATATACTATTAAAAGCTTTTAAAAATTATTTATTGATTTGTAATAACTCATTCAGCTCTACACACTTTATATTGGAACGAGTATTTATAGAAAGGCTTTTAAAAGAAAGCTGGAAGTATATCAAAGGAAAGAATATTAGTGAAACGAAATTTTAACTTTGTAAAATTTTAAAGGATTCACAGCTTTTGTGTTATTTTAAAAAATTAATCGAACGACGAAACTGTCTGGGGGCCATGAAGATTAGCTAAAATTGTTTAGCAGAGTTATACTTCAAAATGGGTGTAAACGTGTGTGCGACCAGGAAATGAAAGTGAGTTAAGTTATGTGACTGTTTGTATGCCCCTTTGAATATATTAATCCATCAAAACTTTTAGGGTGGTTGGCGACCCACTATTGGTACGGTACTGGTAAATCTCTCTCAATATACAGACTAAACGATTTTCAACTATAATTTTCAATCTCGAAACTCCAACCACATCAAGTAAACAATTTGCTTGTCTAATCTGTGCCTAACTTCAAGTCGAGCGAAAAGAACAACAAACATAATTTAAAGTTCACCTGCATACGTTGTTACCATATATATATATCATCCCCCCTTATCCATAAAACAGTACTATTTGCAATTTTTTTTACAAAACTATACCGTCTATAATTTCCATTTTCCGGAAAAACTAAGAGCACATTAAGCATTTTTCCTTTAATTAATCTATTATTTTGCCCTACTTTTATTCCTTATTCCACATACATGTCTGTTGTATACGTACATATGTGTACTTTATATACTATAAATAGTTTTTTACGATACACACAGAGTAAAGAAAATAGATTTTCTAATCAACCCCTTTATTATTCACAAAACAAAACAAAAAAAATTATATAAATTTTCCTCTAATTTTCCAATTTTTGTATTTTAAATTCGAGATTTTTTTTCTATCGTATATGTACAATAATTCCAACACAACAATAGCCCCCAAAAATACTCGTATAAAATATGTAGTAAATGACCATCATCAGTTATTATTTTCCCTTAAAGTTTTCCCCGATCATTTTTTAACCACTCTCTCTCTCTGTTTATGTACATTGTTATAATTGTTATTATTATTACTACTGTTACTACTATTTTTATAATCATCAGCATATGCTGTTTGAAAAAAAAAAAAAATTAAATTGGAAAATGGAAAATTTGTATACAATAAATTTTCCGATCTACATATACTCGAATTAATATATATGGCGGTACCAGCTCTGAGAGTATAATGAGCGTGTGTACGTTCATACATAAAAAATTTTAAATTATTTTTTTGAAAATGTGGAAATTTTTATAAAATTTTCCGATGTGTATATGTGTATATTATGTATATGGTACATAATAAGCAATGATGATGATGATGATTATATACATATATGTATGTATGTATATCCAGAGAGAGAGGAAAAATTGAGAAAATCGTTTTATTTTAAAAATTTTATTTGGGAAAATTATTTTTCATTATGTATATGCTGTGTGTGTACCACCGTACTACACATTATACATAATCAAAACCAAACCAAACCTAACACAAAATTATAACAGTGAAAAGTTGGGAAAATCTTTGTTGTTGTTGTTGAATTATTTTTATTTAACCCATTCGTGTTACGTTTGAACATTAAATACGACGTGTGTGTGTGTGTTTGTGTGCTTTATACTCGCTCGCTGTATACCAAGTAGCTGGTATGGTAATATCGTAGATATAGATAGAAACAACAAGTTTATCGTGTACATAAAAAACTATATAAACTATATACCTACGATTTTTGCTATGTACGTCGAGCAGCACAACAAAACCAACAACAACAAAAAATAGTTTTTCCACATTTTTCTTGTCGTTATTTTCATTATACACCGTACATTGTTGTTGTTGTCATTAACTTAAAAATTTTATATTTTTCTTTTGGTTTTTCCTTTTTTTTTTGTTTTTTATTTTTACTGCTGCTACTTTTCATGTACATATATAATGTGTGTATATACGTACATACATATATATACACACATAACATTATGTACAACAACACATATACGGGTATTTTGTTGTTATTTAAAAAAAAAAAATTTTTTTTTTTTTTTTTTAGAAAATTTTCCGAGAGTAAAATAATTTTTTTGATTTTAGTTTACTAAAATCTTTTCATCTTATAAATACACATGCAATAAAATAAAATTTGGGAAAAATTATTATATTGGGAAAATTAATTAATTTTAATTTTGTAAATTCGGGAAAAATTATGTGGAAAAATTATTTTTAATAATAATAATTGTTTTGGTGGAAAATTTTTGTGAATTTTTTTTACATAAAAATAATTATTGTGCACACACTGCGGTGCTCGGATGGATAAAGTGAAATTTTTGCGGTGTTTTGAAATAAATAAATATATAAATAAATAGTGCGATGTAACTGTCAAAAATCTAAAAAAGTCAAAAATAAGAAAAGTGTTTTTTTTTGTATCTGTGTGTGTTGTTGTGTGTGTGTGTGTGAAAAATATACTGTGCAAAATTATTTAAATTAAAGGATTTGTGATTTTAGGTGATTTGGTATTTTTGTATATAAACGGTGAAGGAGAAACCTGGGCTAATTTAATTTTTTCCGGTTGGGAAATTTATTTTTTGTACGTATGTATCGAAATTTGTGTCGCAGCCGAATACTATGACGTTGCGTGTTTTGGAATTTATACCCTATTTTTGATATCAAAACAGCTGGTCTTGTTTATTTTTAAAAAGTTTGTTTAAATTTTTAAGTGCACGATGTTAGAGTTTAACTCATCATTGGGTTCTAGTCAGACCAGATATCGTACAGTTTGCAAAATTCTAGAAATTGTTGGATATTTTGAATTTTCGATTATATTCAACTTCTCTGATAACTGATCCCAGGACCGTCATTTTCATCAATTTTGACTATTCAAATATAAATTAAATGGATTACTAATTTGTTCAGTTTGTTTAAGTTCATGTTCAAAGTTTAAAAAATTCAAATTTTGAAATTTAAAAAATTTAGAATATTCTGAAACCAAAAATTTAATATTCGTAAATCTGAATCTGGATTTTTTAAAACTATGGAATGCACGAATTTTAGAACTATTCAGCTTTGGAAGTTATAGAATACCGAATTAAAAACCATTAAAATTTTGTGATTTTAATAAAATTAAGAAATTTAAATATTCTGAAAATTTCGATTTATAAAAATTGAATCTGAATTTTTAAAATATCAAAATTTGAAATCTCAGAATTTGGTGAAAATAGAATCGATCCTCTTTAGAATTCAGATTTTAAATTCCATAAATCTCAATTTCAAATTTCGTAAAAATTATGCATAATAAATGTATTTAATGATTAGAAATTTAATTTTTTTAAATTAAATTATATTTTGAAATTAAGTATTAAGATTTTTGAGGGACCTTCAATTATTTGAAAGTTTAACTCTTAGAATCCTAAATAAAATTAAATCTAATAGTTTTGTTGTATTCTAGATTTTGTAATTAAGTATTAAGATTTCTGAGGGCCCTTCAAAAATTTGGAAGTTTAACTCGTAGAATTCTAAATTTTATAATGAAGATGGAAGGAAGGTACAATTGAAGTGAAACTACAGACGAAAATGCTAATCGTAGACGTTAAATTCTATAGATTTATTTATTGTTCTGAAATTTTGAACTACATAGAAATTTTATGTGATTGCAATCAGTTGCCTAGATATTTTACATTTGTAGTTTTAAAATTTATCCTGTAAGTTTGTAAAAATTTTTTTATAAAATTTAAAAATTCATCAAGCTAAATATTTAAAATTACAAAATAAGATAATTATTAAAATTAAAATTTCGGATTTTGAAAAGTTAATTTTTAATTGAAAAAACTTGAGTAGCAGAAATGAATATATTTGAAATTTTGTTGGGCTTGAAAGTCAAATTTTAGACGGAAAATTCTAATTTCTGAGGACTCTTAATCTTAAAATCGTGACAATAATTTCAAATCATCACACTTATACCATAGATCGGCTAATGTGCGCCCGATCAGTTACTTTTCCGACCAAAATAAAATTGCAAGGGTCCATAAAATTTGCAGAATTTATGTGAAATTTGGAAAATTATTAATTCTAAATTTAATTTAAATTTATTCTTGTTTGCAAACATTTCGAATTTTTTAAAATTTAACGTTTTCAAACTTCAAAATTTTGTTCGAAATGGTCTTGTTCATTTTTAAAATGTCTGTTTAAATTTAATGAGGCAGACTTAAATTTTTTTATATTTTAAAGTTGCCCATTTTGCAAAATACTTTAAATTTATCGAGATTTTGAAATCATAGAGAACACAGTTTGTTCATTTCTCGTTATCGTGACAGATGTATCTGATATACCAGAACAATAATTGTTATGTTTAATTGCGCTAAACCACTTCTCTGACAACTGATAAGCCGTGCCAGGACCGTAGTTTTTATTATTTTAGACAATACAATCATCAAAATTAATTAATAATCAGTTTTTTCCCGTTCAAACTCAAAATTTAAAATATTTTGAAAATTCTGAAACAAAAATTTAAAATTTTAAAATTATGAAATGAAAGAATTTATAAATTTTTAATTTTGTGTTTGTAAGTTATAGCATAAAAAATGTAAAACCTTTAAAATTAAAAATTTTGAAAGATTTTTTAATATCTCTTTGTTTTAGTTTTAAAATTGGGCGGATTTTACTCCAGCACTCAATGCCACTAATGGGCCTACGGTGCAATACACACATTCCGACTTACATTCATTCAACCCATTCATCCCATTCACATAAGTACAGTATACCACCTGCGCATTGCACAGCTCCATGTCACCCTGTACAGTGACATGGAAGATTAATATCCCTTAGAAATTGAGATTTTCTGATTTTTTTTAAAATTTCCATTTATTAAAATTGAATTTCATTTTTAAAAATTTTCAAAATTCGAAATCTCAGATATAAGGTGAAAATAGCATCGATTCACTTCAGAACTCATATTTGAAATTGCATAAATCCCAATTTCAAAATTTTTATTTCAATATATGTATAGGTTCAAAATCAAAATTTAAAAAATTCTGAAATTTAAAATTTAAATTATTAAAATTATGAAATGCAAGAGTTTATAAAATTAAAATTTTGATTTTGTAAGTTATAGAATATCAAATTTAGAACTTTTGCATTTTAGTAATTTTAGAACCTTTAAAATTTGGATCTGTTTTTAGGAATCTGTATTTAAATTTTATAAAATTTTCACTTTCACCGAAATTTAATGTTAATTTGTGTGATTTCAAAACTTATTCTTTGGGGTCTTTATAACATTTAAATTGTTTTTAATACTCGTAATGTTGTAGTTCTTGAGCGTCCAATTTCAAAATATATCTGGTAATTTTAGAATATACTAGATTTTGAAATTAATTATTTAGAATTGTGACTAAAATTTTAAATTTCGAATTTCGAAAAAATTATTTTTATTTTTTATTTTGTCTGAATCAGAGAAATGGCGTTGACTATCTATTGAATACTTATCCACTTTTACTATAATTCAATTGAAAACACCTTAAATCGCAATTTCCAGTTTCCTTAAATTTTATACCAGAATTTCTGTTAACTTTTTAAAATTATTGATTTTATATTTATTTAATGTTCTGATGTGGCTAGTAGTCGTGCTTGTATCCTCTAAGGCCATTGCAAAAATCTAAACACCTGTCAAGTTCCGCGAGGCTGAAACATTACAAGGCGTTGATCAGGCCCGTGAAAGTTGGGCGGTGACGGATGAGAGATGGGTCCTTACATTTGAGAGAAGAATGATGCGTGTGATTTGCTCAAAACGCGAAGTTGATGCTACATACCGAGTCTGTTATAATATCGAGATTAGAGATCTGTTGAAGATCCTCGACATTGTACATCAAGTAAGATCTCAGCGAGTACGCTGGCTCGGTCACGTTCTGCGTGCTGATTCGGAACGAATTGTGCAGCGATGTTGGAAAGGAGAGCCACCATATGGTAGGTGCAGAGGTGACGATGCCTCCAAGGTGTAGATAACGACTTGGCTTCTTCATATTGTCTTAGACAGTATGAATATGGTTTTTAAAGAACAGTAAAGCAATTCTTAACTACATAGAAATTTTATGTGACTGTAATCAGTTGATAGATATTTTCCAATTTATAGTTTAAAGTTTTGTAGTTTTAAAATTTACCCTATACTTTGTAAAAAATGTTTTAAAAAATTTAAAAATTCATCAATTAAGGTGTAAAAATTCAAATTTTCAAAAGTTAATTTTTAATTGAGAAAACATGAGTAGTAGAAATGAAAATATTTGAAATTTTTGTGGGTGCTAAACTTTAACATTAAGATAAATGAAAGTAACATTTCAGACGGCAAATTCTAATCTCTGAAGACTCTTAATATAAAACTTTTGGCAATCATTTCAAATGTTCATACTTATGCCATAGATTGGCTAATGTGTGCCCGATCAGTTACTTTTCCGACCAAAACCAATTTTATGCAATTTTGAATGTCCTGAAATATTAAATAAACTGGAAATAGCTGAATAACCTAAATTTCGACTCGAATTTTGATAAAATTATACATTTTTTCAGAATCAGAGAAATTCCGTTCCCAAATTTTTATCATTTTTGTGATTTTAAAATTGTTTTTTAAAATCCAAATTCCAAATTTTAAATCAATTTAATAAATTAAGTATTCAGAATAATGCATTCTTCCAAAATAGCAAATTTTGAATTTTCATCATGTCAAGCTTAAATATATGCCAAACTTCGAGTTGAAGGTGTGTCGAAAGGCCACAGCTTGCGAGTATTGTTAAAAATGATGATGTATGGACTATTCATAGTCTGGAAAACAGCATGTTATTTTCTCATCATATTGGCGGAAGTATCAGACCACAGTATCAGATCAACAATAATTCTTAAATAGCGATAAACAATTTTTCTGACGACTGATAAGCTCTCAGGACCGTAATTTTTATCATTTTTGACTATTCCAATATTAATTAAAATTTAGAAATTTAGAAAATTCTGAAATCAAAAATTTAATATTCGAAAAACTGGGCTGGAATTTTTCAAATTTATTTTTCAAAATTACTAAACACAATTTTGAATTTGGAAGTTATAGAAATCCAAGCTTAGTACTTTAAAAATTCTGTTATTTTAGTACCTTTAAAATTTTGAATTTGGATGAAAATTTTAATAACCTTAAAATTTTTTTTATTATTTTTTGTTTTTTTTAAATTTCTGATTTATAAAACATGAATTTTTTCAAAGTTTCAAAGCTCGGATAGTAGGTGAAAAAAGCATCGATCCTCTTCACAATTCTGATTTGAAATTCCACAAATCAAAATTTCAAATAACGTTAAAAGTTTTATTTCAATTTTATAAAATTCTGAACTCCACCGAAATTTATAATATGTAAACAGTTTCAGGAACTAGTTTTTTTTACCATTTGCGTGATTTCAAAGTTTAGTCTTCGGGACCTTAAAATCATTTAACTATTTTTAAAAATGTTTGAAGATTTTAAATCTCCAAAAATTTTTGATATTAATTCTGATAATTTTCGAATATTCTAGATTTTGAAACATATTTGGAGGTTTAATTCTTAGAATTCTGAATTTGGAATTTAAAATTAGAATTTCGAAATTTGAATGAGAAAATCAACTGCAAAACTGGTTTGCGTTTTAGAAGTAGAAATAATTTTATTTAAATGCTAATTGCTAGATCAAAAATTTTTATTTTCAACTGAAACTATTTAAAATGTTTAATAATATTGGAATTGCCTCGTACAATTTCGTTTTGATTTTGGTATATTTTTATTGTGTCCGAGTCAGAGAAATGGATTTTACTATCCGTTTGAATACTTATCAGCTTTTACTATAATTGAATTAGAAATGCCATCAATCACATTTTATATTCAGAATTTCTGTTAAAATTTTAAATCTATTAATTCTTAATTTATTTATTGTTGCACCGTAGGCCCGTTTGTGGCAATGAGTGTTGGAGTGTATTCCAAATGCAAATCTTAATTATTTTAAAGTCTTTGTTCTAAAATATCTAAATTCAAAATTGAAATTGTCCAGTAACAAATTTTTTATCCTAACCAATTTAATAATATTGCAAGTAATTGAAGTATCGCTAAATTTTGTCTCAATGATTAAGATTGTCTTGTATGATTTGTCATGAATATTTTCATTAAAAGCTTTCAGAATAACATAGATTTTATAAAACGAACTGTCAGATTATTATTAAAAATAGCAGCTTTCAGAATTTCATTATATATTTTGGTTCAGTAGTCTAAGTTAAATGGCATAGAACATCAAGCTTAGATTAAAAGCACAATAAAATTAAATATTAAAATTTATGATGAACAGCTCGAAATGCATAATCGAGTGATTTTAGTTTAGTTCAATACCATTTAAAAGCTCTTTAAGTACAATTGGAAGAGGTCAGAAAAAAGCTTTTGCAGAAAGCTCTTACAAAATATTGTTTTAAATTCACAGTTTTGAATTATGAATGAAGAGTCAATAGAGTTCTATGCACTCTTTGTAATATAGAACATAGGATTTCGGAGCTAGGCTTTCAATTGAGTGAGGGTGACCTTCAATTCAGCAATTTTAGTTTCATTAATAATTTTGAAATCTTTGAGAAATTGTAAATAGTAGTCTGATTTTCGGGAACTAAATTAGAATTTAAAATTACATTTTATTTAGTGAAATGTGTTTGAAAATTTGGTGTCAATCGCAAAAAATAATTTCGTTTACATTGAAAATTTGTATTGTTTACATTTAATCAATGAAAACCAATCAAACCAAACTAATTTTATTAATAATTCAAGAGCCAAATATAAACAAATGTATAAGGTTGGCTAACGATAATCTCGTTATTATTAGATTTTTGACTATAGCTGCACTTGCAATTTATTTCATTCTTTTCCTGCGTTTTAATATTGCATCGATTTTGAATTCTAAAATATAATTTTTTGAATTAATTTAAATTTAAAATCTGATTTTATTATTAAAAAATTAAAAGTTGCGTAATTTAAATAATTTTTTAAAATTCCAAAATAAATTTTTAATTTAATCTCGAATTTAAAATTCATACGATTTTAAATACAAAATTAACAAATTTTAAAAAAATTTGTGCACAAAACCTTCAACTTTCCTAACTATTAGCATACAAGTTCAGATAATAAATTTTATTCATAATTAAAATTCTATAAAGATTACAATTTATTTGGTGTTTTCATTTAAAATTTAGAATCCGACAGTTGTACCTAGTATTCCTAATTGTTTATAGTAAATTTTTTATCATCAAATGTCATACAATTTTAGAAGTACATGTTTCTAAATCATACCAATTTTGTTATAAATTTCAACAAGATTTTTTATTTTTTAAAATCCATTTAGTTAAAATTTCAAATTTATTTCACATAATTAACTTTAACAAATCCACATCTCTAAATTTCGATGTTGTAAAATTTAAATTTGGAAAATTCAGAATTTGATTTTTTTTAAGGTTTATTGAATTTGTAAAATGCTATGTACATTTTTAGAAGTTCCAAAATTTCAACACATTTAAAAATATTAATCGATAATATTGAAAATTTTCGAAATTTTAGTAAACATTTTTTAATCAGAAAATTCAAATTCATTTCCTTTTTAAATCGGTATATTAGATAATTCTAAATACTTAAGCCAATAAAAGTACTAATCCCATATTTAAATTTATTCTTCTAATAACGCAAACATTTCTTATTTTCCAAAGTTCTGAATGTCAAAATTTCATAGATTTGTATTGCCAAATTGGAAAAGTTACAAATTCAAAATTCAAAAATTTCTATAAAAATATTTTTTTTCAAATTTGCGAATTACATTTAAAATTTATAAAATTTTAGACACAAAATTGAAAAATGTACGAGCAATAAATTTCGATTTCATAATTTAAATTCTGTAAAGATTCCACTTAATTGAAATCAGAATTAAGACTAAAAATTTTAGTTTGCAATAAAATTGAAATACTCACTAATTACAAATCCATTATTTAAAAATGTAAAAAGTACTCGTTTCTCGGTCAATTCTAAATTATACAAATTTCGGTATTAAATGCAAATTTTCTGATTTAAAATTGCCTTTTGAATTATAATCTAAGATTTTTTTTGAACATTTCAAATTTTGAAAAATTCCATGTAGATTTTTAGAAATTTTACAAAATTAAAAATATTAAACTATGATATTGAAATTTTTAGAACTTTTAGTAGAAATTTTGACCGGAAAATGCAAGTTACGTAAAGCGAGATTATTAATTTTGGGACTGCAACAAAATAGATCGACATCAAAGGTTTGCTGCAATTTTGACGCAAATATTTTTTAGTTTTAAAAAATTCTAAATTTCAAAATTTCTTAAATGTTTTTCTCAATTTTTGATAGTTTCAAATTCGAAATTATAAAAAAAAAAAATTAATGTGCCTACGCTTATTTTTGGATTTCTTAATTTTAAACACGAGCAGAATTCCGATTACAAATTTTATTTTAAAATAATATTAAGAAATTTAAAAAAAAAATGTGTTTGTTAGTATATCAAGGAATCATTACATTTCTATGGAGTTTAGAATTTTGAAATAAAACCCAACTTTAAGGAAAAATTCAAATTGCGATTTGTGAAATTTTAAATCTCAATTCGAGACGATTGAAAATTTTTACCTTTTTTACAAAAAGATTTTACAAAATATTGTTTTATATTCACAGTGTTGAATTAAAAATGGAGAGTCAATAGAGTTCTATGCACTCTTATATATTGTAAATTTGTATTGTTTACATTCCCAATGATTGGTTTTCAAACTTAAATATTTTCATAAACAATTCAAAAGCAAAATTTAAACAAATGTAAAATCTCGATAATTATAGTTTGGTTTTATGAAGGCTGCCAACAAATTGAATTCCCAATACTGAAGGTTGGCTAACAAAAGTCTCGTTATCGGTAATATAAATTATTTGATTTTCGATTAGAGCTAATTTTTTAATTAAAGAATTAAAAATTAAATAATTGAAATTTCCTTTCAAAATTTCAGAATTAAATTTCAAATTAAAATTCGAATTTAAAATTCATACAATTTTAGACACAAAATTAACAAATGTAATTTTTAAAGTTACGAACATTAAACTTTCAAATTATGTAAAGCATAAAAATTCGAGAAATTTATTTCGATTCCATAATTTAAATTCAATAAATATTCTATTAAATTTAAATCATAGAATCGAGATAAACATTGTTTTCTTCATAATAAAGATTGCATCAAAATTTTTTATTTTTTATAATTCCATCAGTCAAAATTTCAAATACCACTTGCTTAAGAATTATAAAATTTTAACTGTAAGAATAATTTGGGAAATACAAAATTTCAATTTTCGAAATTTTAGTAGAAATTTAAAGATTAGAAAAATTAAGTACATTTCATTTTTAAATTGACATCAGATAATTTCAAATACATAAGCCAAAAAAAACCGAATTTTACATTTAAATTTATGCTAACAATTCTTATTTTTCCAAAATTTAAAATGTCAAAATTTCATAGATTTTTATTGCCAAATTGGAAAAGTTAAAAATTCAAAATTCTCGAATTTCTAAAAATATTTTTTCAAAATTCTAGAACTAAATTTCTAATTTAGATTTTATACAAATTTAGACACGCAAAACTTCCAAAATTACTAATTATTAGCATAAAAGTTCGAGCAATAAATTTCGAATTAAATAATTAAATTTTTCTCATAATTGAGAATTAAAATTTTGAGAGTTTCCATATAAAATTGAAATACTGACAGTGGTATTCCTAAAATTTTGTAGTAAAATTTTAGAAGTGCTCGTTTCTC
This sequence comes from Tipula unca, assembly GCA_951394425.1. Lineage (NCBI taxonomy): Eukaryota > Metazoa > Arthropoda > Insecta > Diptera > Tipulidae > Tipula > Tipula unca. The sequence continues at coordinate 11,711,260 of OX596382.1, forward strand.
GGTCTATTCTAAATTATAGAATTCCAAATACAGCTGCCTTTAGAACAACAATTTAAGATTTTAAATTTTTAACTGAAAAAATCTAAATTGACGTTTGGAAATTTTAAGTTTGGGAAATTCAGATTTTTTTTTTTTATAGTTTATTGAATTTTTAAAAATCTATGTAAATTTTAAGAAATTTTAGTAGAAATTTTGACCGGAAAATGCAAGTTAGATCGAGATTATTAATCCAATTTGAGCTTTTGAGTATCTTTATTAGAAGAAGCTTTATTAACAATTATTTTTCAATAATCATTGCGACCAATTTATTGAAAATCTTAAAAAATCAGTGTCGAACGATAATTGTTCTTTACCCAAGTTAATAAAGCTTTTAATTGAGCTTTTAAAACTATCTTTATAATTAGCCCAAAATCGTAGAAGTCAATTTAGGATATAATTTCCAATAATGTTAGTTGAAGTTGTAATTGAGCTTTTCGTAATTTTATAGCTTGCATTGACTTGTGCAACTTTGATGAATAGAAGGTTTTGTTCAACTCAAAAATTGTTGGTGGATTAATTTGGATGGTTTATATCAAATGGCAATGACAAAATAATTAAAACTCTATTTATGAGCTTTCATGAAAAAGAAGCTTTCGTGTTAATGATTATTTTAAAAATAAGCTTAACAAAGCTTATGCTTTTTGGATTATAGTCAGTGGATTCAAAATTTATAATTTTTTTTACCCAAAATCGGTACACCCAATTTCAGAAAGCTTTTATCTTCTATCACTTAACATTAATATATTATACTGAATATAGTCAAAAGTATTTGGAAATGAAATTTTCCCAATAAACGCGCCCATCATAATAACGATGTAGATAATTTCCGCGCTGAGGTGAAAAACACCATAATTTTCAACTGACAACTGTAATTTTCAAAACAAATATTTCCCTCGAAAAAAACAAAAAATCGTAGATAATTGAAAGAAAATCACGAACGAAAAATTAAATTTGATTTTCCCTATATGCGCGCATACATACGAAGAAGATATACATAATTCCAAAAATAAACATTTAAGAACGATTCAAAAACATAAAAAAAAAAATTAAAATTACATGATTATGTTACAACAACAACAAAAATATAGTTGAAACATATTATTGTAAAAAAAACGAAACCCTTTGTGTCATGTGATACCGCACATTATCAGATTTAAATTTTAACACGCGTTCTGTGCGCGATGGAATTTCTTTTTGGTTCTATTTTTGAAGTGACAGTATTTTTTTTTTTAAATTATGTACTGTGTAGGATTTAATAGAGGGTTATCCTTTTTCCTATATACACGGATTAACTATTGAGGTACATAGATATATAATTTAACCGTGCCTAAGCGATCTACCATTTAATTATTATTGAAATGGAAACTGTATACATTGGTTGGTATTTGCGGTAACATGCTGTCAATCAAATTTTTCTCAAGTCTGGTCAAATTGAATGCGGATTATTTGTTAATTAATTAATTTAAAAAAAAACGTATTCGGCCCAAAAATATTAAATCGACCGCGCGCATCAATTTATACATAAGTCACAATCAAACGTTTTAATCACAGCACAAAAACAAATCCGCATGTCAATTGCACACACCAACCAATTTTATTATCAATCAGATTTTTTCCGGCATTTTCCGAACAAAAAAAATATTAAAAAACGGTTTTTTGTTTTGCGAAACCATTTTTTCCGCACACAGGCACTAAAATTAATAAAACAACAACCCAAATTATTATTAATAAATAATAAAAACAAGATTAGTGGTTCCCTGATTTCCCTCAAAATTTGTGTGTATATGGAAAATGAATTTTTATTTTTTTTTATTGTGAAAATTGAAAACGGAAAACCGAAAATCAAAACATGATGTTTTATTATATATTGTTGTTGCTATTTTTAACAATTTATTTGTTTATTTAACATTTTTATAGTTTGAATCGAATTTTTTTTCGTGAGCATGGAAAATAATTTTTTTTCTCTATGCTCCTAAAGCTCACAACATCGAATTTACCATATTTTCCACACTTGTGTTGTTTAATATGTATACATATTCCATCTCGTTCGTGCTATAAAAATAACCCATTAGAACTAGATTGTACATATAGCAAAAAGTCGGAAAATTAAATAAATAAATTTTATGATTTAGGAAAAAAAATGTATTTCGTCTTCTGAGATATGTGTGTGGTCTTGATATATACAAAAAAAAATTCTAGTGTCTTCTGATTTGCATATACGAGTATGTACATAAACGAATACATATTCATGAGGAAAACAAGAATGGACCACACACAGAATTTTATTTAAAAAAATTGTTTTTATTGCTCGTTAGATATGGAGGCGCCTGGATTTTTACTTTACGATACGACCAAAAATAAAATTTTCTGAAAATATTTTGTTTGCAGTTTTTTTTTTTTTAGGAATAGACATAAAAACTGCGAAATGAACAAGAAAGTGGTTAAATGTGAATGAAATGATTCATTTACATATGGTTGACCCGATTCATTCAGACATATACCTACACACCAGATGCTGTAACCCCGATTCGATTATACGAGTATAGACTGACAGTCTTGGATTATGATATCATTCATAATTTTTAATTTACTTTTCGGTCGATGTGTGAGATATTTTAATATTAATTAACTAGCGGAATTCCAGTTCAAATATAAAGTTTTAAAATACATAATTTTTATTGGAAAATTCGTGGTCGTGGAAATGTTTTCCACATGGTTATAAATATATGTTTAGTTGTGTGGCGCGATTAAATTAAATGAAGGCAAGTTATGTTGCGACAGAATGGATGTGTCGTGGATGTTTATTATTTTTATTTTTATTAAAACGGTTAGAACCTACTGAGGTTTCGCAATCAATGCCACAATGGGCCCATGGTGCAAACCAAGAATATCTACCCTAAATTGTATGAGCGTACTGCAATGGATAACAACTGATTTACGTTCAAAGATGAGAACACATGGGATCTAGGTCCGACAAAGGTCGGACAGCTGCAGAGATAGTGTAAGCAGTCACCACAAAAGCATCCTGTGTTAGTCCCATGCGTTGGAGATGAACCTTGAAACGTCTATGGCCGATAATAAGTGCAACCAGAATTCTGAGTTGGTTCTTTTTTAAGGATAACACATATTTAGTGAACCTCAGGTTGGGTTCAATAATGAAATGTTTCGACTTTCGACAGCTAGCGTCTTTACACCATTGAAGGTAAGAGGAATAGCTGGTTCAGTGCCAACAAATTTCTACGCTAACCTGCTATCGCTAAAAAGTTTGCAACCTCATTTCCCTCAACGCCAAAATGAGCAGGCACCCGCATGATCCTTACTCTCGTAGTAGAGCAAAATAGATTAATGAGGTGTTTGCAATTTTTGACCAGTTTGGACACAGTCATAGGATTAATGAAGGCATTAAGTGCAATTAATGTGTAAGTGCAATTAATTCTGCTTGAAAACCCGTGCAGTGTGTGTCCAGACTACCCGAGAATCTTACCTCATACTTAGGACAGACAAACCCAAACCCTGCACTGACTTCCGAACGAGTGCCATTCGCAAAAAAACTATCGAAAATCTCAGACAGCTGTCTATAGAAATCCTGAGATAGGCGGCATTCTCTCGAAAGGAAAACGACGGAGAATGAATTGGTGAAGTTAAATTCAGGCGATAGCCTGTTATTCACCATTTCAAGCTCCGGGATATGTGACTTAAACTTATTAAGAATCTGTCTATGCTCTGTACAAGTTCCTTAGGTCAGACTAATGTGCCTAAAAGAATTTGGGTCTATATAATTCGACTTGAAAGCTTAAGGTATGAATACTTTACTCTATTCCTGCTCCAGGCGCGCGGTTCAGTGCTAAAAGCAACGCAGGCCTGGAACAGATTGAGGAGGTAAGTGCTGATGTGTAGAAAAACATGCTATAATACTGTTCAACTTTCAAAGGACAATTAATCCACTAGCCGAATAGTCTCTAATTAATGTATGCATGTGTTGGTATTTAGTTAAAAAATAAATTATAATAATAAAGCTTTCGAGTGAGACTAGAACCAACTTTCTATTTTTTAAGTTTTAAATTGAAAAATGAGAAAATTTCAAACAATTTTACTGGAATACAAACCTTTTTAAGCTTTCATGAATTAAAATCGTTTCTGAAGCATTACAAAATTTTAGGTTTTCCCTCAAACGTTACCTACGTTAATTTTAAAATAGTCAGCGTTAACAAGAGCTTTGATGTAAACAATCAAACGCTCGAACTACACAACAAATTTAATAAAAATATGCTTTTAAACAATAACGATGACTTATCAGCAAACATATTTATTTCAAATTCATAGTGTGAGTCACAAGTACACCAATTGAATTCACTATAGTCAAAGTTTTTAGAGCTTTCATTTAATAAAAATAGTGGTTACATTTCATAAATGAAAATCTTGGAAATTTTAATTAAATTACAAAACAAGTATGAAACCACTTTTACAAAAGATAATTCTGAGAAGAGAGCTTTCGACAGATTTTGATTTTGTTTTTGTCAAAGGAAACATAGAACCTTCGATGAGACTAGCATTAACTCTCTTTATATTTTATATTTTAATTTAATCAAATAAAAGCTTTGTCACATTTTATTATTCAATTAGATGAGCTGTGACAAAATATAAAGAATCAAATCTGTAAATGATTCGATAGCTTTGTTATATTATCTAAAATAAAATATTTGTAAATATATTTTATTTACATTGGCGCTTATGAAACTCCTAATTTTAACAAAATACATTTTTTGATTGTATTTTTTTAATCAAATTAACTTAGATTCGTGTTTTGCGGTTTCACTGTATATGCAATTTCTAGTGAATGTAGAAAGCTTTTATACAGGTTTATCCAGCTATTACTAAAATTTTTTATGTGCAAGGTTAGTTAAATTGCCAAAAAAATTTTGTGCACGAAATTTTCTTCTCAAAGCTTGATTTTTGACAAGAAAAGCTTCGTTAAGAAATTTAAATTAAATAGACAAGAGATTTGATATCCAAAATATATATGAGCTACACCAAGTAAATTTACATTATGTACAATAATTTAAACATGAAAGCTTTCGAATAATGTTTCTCCTCTAGTAAGTGAACTTTTAATCAATAAAATTTTCAAACTGGAATATTAGTTCGTAAAAGTAGATTTAGATTGAAAAATTAACTAAATAAACGTTTTATAAATATTTCGAGCCTTCTTAACAATTGCGTCATATCGGAGAGTCGGCTTGAAATATTTTAAGAAGCTTTTATTTAGTTAATTAAAGATCATGCTTGAAATGTATTTTGTATAACAAATTTTTACTTATAGATCCACATTGGTGAAATATTATGTATTAAGGCAATAAATCTAGTTCTATTCTCACAGCTTTTTTAAAGGAAATTTATTATCCTCGAAAAGTAACAACAAAGCTCTAAAATAATAAAACTGTAATTTTAAAATTAGTTTGATAAAGCGCAATTATTGATAAAAGCTTGAGATATTTTCAGAAGCTTTTAGTAAGTTAATGTTACAAATAGTAAGTTAATTAAGAAAGTTCTTGTTGGAAAAAAACCATTTCATGAAAGCTCATACTTTAAAGATTTGTTTTTTTTAATATTAATTGAAAGCATCAAGATTTAGTTCTTGTTTTAATAAAAGCTTTTATTTTTCTTTCTGACTAAAAACTGTATTGAAAGCTCCCTTCTGTGATTGTTCTGTCATTCTCCACATAAAATCTCTTTTAAATAAATTTAATCTGATCCATTTAATGCAGCTTTTCACTTCAAAAGCATAATGTTTTTTTATGGAAGTATTTACATATTTTATAGAAATGTACAATTTACTATAGTAGAGCACGAGAAGAAGAGCATAATTTATAAAAGATTTCTACATTCATTTAAAAATTTCATAAATGGAGGAAGCTCAAAAATCTTTTTCTCGGTTAATTTGAATGTAAACAAAAAAACTTAATATTCAAAACTAGTTTGATAAACTATTATATGAAAGCACATCTGATGCTTTAGTGAACTGTATATATATATACGACGAAGCTCTTATTTATTTATGCAGACTATTCATAATTAAAGTAGCTTTTGAGGTGAAAACTTCGAGCTTTTATTATGAATTTATTTTTGATTCAAGAACAAACCCAATTTATAAATAACGAATTATAAAAAATTGAATTGTTTGAGAAATGATTGCAATTTATAACATCTTCATAAGTATTGTATTTCAGTAACATTAAAAGCTTTCACATTTTGCACAAGAAAGCTTTTTTATTTACTTATGATGTTTTTGGAAAAATATTAACGAAATTATTAAACTTTCTTTCTAAAGCTCGTATTCAGCAATATCTGTTGTAATAATGGTAGAACTAATAACAAATAGATTCTACTGTGATCAGCCACTGAAAACGTTTCTACAAATTTTTGCCGATTGAATTTTAAAAACATAATTTTTGAAATGAAAACTTTTAAAAAGCCGTTGAGAAGTGGTTTATTCAATTAAAGTGAAGCTTTTGAGTTAAATTTGTGTTTCACTTTATTAAACGATAAATTAATTTTATTAAACAGTATATCTGAGTAAGAAATTAAAATTGTACCGGAAAAACCAATTTCAAATGTATTCTAAATTTGCAATTAAAAATGACTGCAACTTTAAGAACTACTAACCTATACAGTTTATTAGTTTAAAGCTCGCTACAAATATTTTGCAAAAAACCTCAAGTTTTATCAAACTCAAGTTTCATAAGTGACTGCAATGCAGTATTGGAGAGGAAAGAGTTATAATTTGTATCGAGCTTTTAATAGCTCGTTTTCTAGATACCGTCTGACAAGCTTGAAAAGCTTTTGAAATATGCACAATTACAGCAAGCCTTGAGCTAAGATGTCATAAATTTAATTACATTAAAAATCAATATAGGCTCTTGAAATTTAATAATGGTCTCCTGTTTATAAAAGTTCGGAACGTGGTTAATAATTTCAGGTATCTTAGATTATTTGGTAAAAAAAGTTCTTTGGTTATTCGGGTATTTATAATTTGTATTTTTAAATATATAAAGCTTTTATTGATCGGCTATAAGAAAATTGAAGTTTATTTGAGAGAAATGCTTTTTTCTAAAGAATTCAAATATAATAAGTTTTGTTTTTTTAGCTAGTTCTCAATTAAAAGTGTATAAAAGCTCACTATTTTATATAAGTATCATAATTAAACATTTTAAACCAATTTTGACAAACGATGATATTTTTTGATGAAATTTTCTTAACTTTTACATTACGAGCTTTTATTATATGTTGATTACAGTGCTGTTTTATATTTTTAATACAAATAAAAATTTATTTTGAAAGCTAGCAATCAACATCTAATTGAATATTAAATAGAGCTTTTAATGCACAATACCGTTAAAGGAGAGGAATTTCAAAGTTGTTGTTGTTAATATTTAACAGGAAAGGCTAACATTTTTATAACTAGGTTTGGATAAGCTTTTGAAAATTATACCTCAAGATTTTGCGTAAATAAGATTTTATAAAACCTTGACATTTAAATTTATAAAGATTTTGCTAATATTAAGGAAAACCTTGAAACCATTTTCTAAAATAATAAAAAATCAAGAATCGTTAAATTAAGTGTGTAAGCTTTCACCCAAATTTTTTTACAGTAGTATTGGCTACGGTTTCTGCGTAAATGCACTGTTTTTTAGTGGCAATTTCTGGCGTATTGCCTGATGCTGAGCTTGGCCTTTTAGATGTTCCCGATTCGCTATTACACGACTTTTCTTTAATATTGCAACCAGAGCCAGCCCACACAGCTTTTTTTTTGTAAGCGCTGGCACCAACGTTTGTCAAGCCGCTTTGCCTTACCACGATTTGTTTGCTCCAGTATAGAGCCCTCACCACCCGAAAATAGTAGGGCATTCTCTGAACCAGAGTTGAAACCATCATCACTTATTGTGCTGAGGTCATCGGACTCCAAATCGAATTCGTTGACAGTCCCCATAGATCAGGCCCTAAGTACGAAAACAAAATAAAATTATAAAGGAAAAATGTATTCTTTATTTGGAATTCAAAAATGACTGCACCTTTAAGATAAACAATTTATCTTTATTGTTTATTAGTTTAAAGCTCGCTGAAAATATTTTTCATTAAAGCTCATAATCAAACTCAACTTTTATAAGTAACTGCAGTGCATGATCGGAGAGGAAAAATCGATAATTTAAATCGAGTTTTCAATAGCTAATTTTTTAGGTACCATCTGACAAGCGTGGAAAAATCTAATTGGTATTGAAAATCAAATTAGTGTAAGTGGTGTTAGTCAACAGATTAGTGCTGATCTAAACGATCTGGATAATACAAGCACAAAAAGCTTTCAAAAGCAAATGAGCTTTTAAAGTTTGAAATTAACATTGAAATCTAGAATTTGAATCGAAATGTTGTAAAAAATTACAGGTATCTTAGAATATTTTCTAAAAAAAGCACTTTGGTTTATGTCATTCTTCAAAACAATTTTAAATTGTAGATTAATTGAAAACTTGGTTGTTTAGAATGAAAACATTCTCCTGAACGACACATAAATTATTTTTGAAAGTTCATTGCTGACTGGTTGTTGAAAAATTGGGTGGATTAAACTAAAGTTTCATTCAAAATAAATAAATAGAAGTTTTAATTTAAAATCAATAAGAAATGCCTAAAGCTTTTATTGATATTCGCAGTTAGAATAAAAATAAAGTTCATTTTATGGAAATTATATTTTGTCAATCTTTGATATATAATATTGGTCACGAATTTTATTTTATTTTATTCAATCATAGACGTTTGTAAATGTAACGTAGTTTTGTCTTAGCTAGAAAGCTCTGATGAAAGTTTCGATGAAATTTTGAAATATACTAGACTTTCATAAAACAATCTTTTATTAAATGTTGGTTACCATACTGTTTAATACAATTTAAATGATTTGTAATAACTATTTTGAAAGTTAACAATCTACACATAATTGAATTCTTTTGAAAAGTGCTTTGTAGAGCTTTTAATGCACAGAATTATAACTAAACGTAATTAAATAAATTTTGCTAATATTAAGGAAAACCTTCAAACGATTTTCTAAAATAATAAATAATCATGAATCGTTAAATTAAGTGTGAAAGCTTTCACCCAAATTTACCTTTGCAATATTTTATTAACCACCGAAACGATCAACCATATACCGTCCGCATCTATTATCAAATTTGCTAAATAAAATTCCAATGTGTCGTCCAACGCTTTTAATTCCACTAAATTTGTTGTAATCCAAATTCCATTTATCCAAACTATCCGCAATCTATATATAACATGTTTGTGTATGTAGATCTATAAATCCACATGCGCCCTCATCCATTTATGTACACGAAAAAACAAACAATTATGTTGAAAAAATGTTATTCAAAATTCACTTCAAAAAGAAAATTAAATTGAAAACTACAACAACAACAATAAAATGGCACAAAAAAAAAACGTGAAAACCTAACCAAACCAAACCGACCAAAATCAAACCACATTCAGAAATGAAGAGACATTTAAATTGAGTGCATTTACATATTTGTTGTTGTTATTTTTGGTGGTGTATTCTCTACATTTCAAGTGCAATCACTACTTCTGTATTCACACACACACAATATAGACAGTAGCAATGTGAGTACACTACGTACTCTGTGTGTTGATGTATAATTTTTTCCAGCGTTTTTCCCATATTTTTGTTGGTTTTGTGTTATCTACTCGTACATACATATATGAACACATAATATTCCGATTCGAACAAACAACACACATAGCACACAACCAAAATAAGCACACAAATTGGAAACTCGATTTATTTTCCTATATGTATGGTGTTGTGTGTAGTAAGGATTTTTTTTTTTTTTTAATTTTATTTATTTTCCACAAACAAAAATCACTGTGGAAAACTGGTGGAAAAAAATTCAATTTTCGACATATTTTCGCGTTTTGTGTATATACACGAGTATACTGTTTTCATTTTCCATGTACGCCGTATGTATATTTTTTTTTTGTATACGAATTTTCCACTGTACAGTTGCATTTTCCTCGTATACATTTTTTTTTTCATTTGGTTTGATGTGACATAATATCACATATAAATTTACCATAAATTGAATGAATGTTACTCTTGTTGTGTGTATATTAATGGATGACTATCTCGCGCTGATGCTGCTGCTAGTCAAAATTAAAATTGGACAAAAAACCAACACCACACATCCACTTCACAAACCATATATGTATATAGAGAGGCAGCAGAAGGAACATCTGTATATATGTATATGTGTGTGTACATCATGTCAATATATAGTCGAGTAAAGTGCTTATTTTGGTGTGATTGTTAATGTACAGAAGAGCGCACGGAATGAGATTGATGTACGGATGGTAAAATTTTTATCATCATCATCGTCACTATATCGTCATCGCGTCGGACAGAACTGAATATTAAAATGCAAACATAAACTGGCAATTTTGTTGTTTTTTATTCGGTTACCACGAAACATTCCGCAGGATATTAATAGGTTTATTTGGGAAAATACTTTTTTGTTGTTGTTAATTTTCCATTTATTGCGTAAAAATTTGCCATTTCTATCAGTTGATTACTGTGTGCGGATTTTATAACGATTGTTTTGTGTATATACATATACATACGATGATAATGATTTGACTGCCTATACCGCCTGACTTCTGGTTATGTTTCACAGTTTAATTTTGTAATTAAAAATCGAGAGGAAATTTATGAGAGTCTGGTGTCTAGTTTGGGGATTGATGACATGAGTTATTTGTCAAAAAAAACATTGTGTTACATTCGGTTAGTTATATTACAGTTGAATGATGCGAAAACAGCTTTAAGGCATAATAGAGATCAAAAGCTCTCGAAAAATGAAATGGAGGTTTTCATCTAATAAGCTTTCATGAGTATGTGTATGTTTAGAGATTTATTTAAATGTTACGCAAGTCCCATTTCTAACTATTAACAAAAGCTTCGAGCTTTTAAGTATAGTTTAATGAAGAGCTTTTATTCAAAATACTGTAAAGGATGAAAATCAGTTAGATATACGCTTCTTACTATATCCTAACTATTTTGCAACTTCACAATTCAAAAGCTTTATTTTATTATATTTCATCAAACATACATTTGAACTTTCTGTAATTACACAAATAGCAGTAACGACTAACGAGATTGGTTTTGGTAGCGATACATACTGATAGTGGTAAAAAGCAAAATATACCTTTGAAAGATTTGAGCTTTTAACATATCTTTAATAAGCATATTCTCATAAATAATGTTCATTGTACTTTATTTTTAATTTGGGATTCGATGAAATTTTTTTATTTCAAAATTGGCTAGATCGTTAACCCCAACCTTTTAACACAGTAAAGCTTATAAATTAAAATAATCTGGTCTAGATAAGCTAAGTGTATTTAAACAGATATATTTGTTAAAGTTCGAATTGTTTTATTATGGATGTATTAGAGAAAGCTTTTCATAAATATCGAAAATATTTTCAAAATATTTCTTCATCACTTTATTGAAAATGTCTTAATTCAACGAAGTATTCTGAAGCTTTACTTATTTTCAAATAATTTAATAATGCAAAAGCTCATTGTTTTTCTAAATTTTGTCTCAAGTTTACACATAAAACATATCGATAAACAGTCGGTAATTCTGACCAAAACCTTTGAAATAGCTTTAAATATTATTTTAAGAGTATTCCGGTTAAAAATCAATATGATTAAATCTGCTAATTGTTTAAAAAATATTTTAGTATGATGGACAAAAATGTAGAGCTTTTAAATATGAATAAAATAAAGAAAGCTAGTTTGAAAACCCTTAAGACATGAATAAACTATTTATTTTTTGGTAGCTCCCTGATAATACCTTTATAATTCATAAACTTTATACATTTTTTGATTAAATCTTATTAAACTTCTATGTTCTTGAGCAGTTCCGATTCTGGTGCTTAAGCATCGGAAGCTTTGTTAGATATCTTTAATTATCTGACGTGCAAATGTATTCAACATTTTGATATAATAAAAATTATCAAAAGCTTTTATGCTGAAACATACAACTAGAATGCTATCAAACTCTGAATAAGCCTGGTTGTAGCTACTTTTAGTTTGGGTGATATTAGATTGAAAGTAGTGTAAGCTTTTTGACGTTTAACTAAACTAAATGCTTATAAATTAAAATAATTTAAAATTTGTGAGTTGTTAGGTAACAGCTAAGTGCAATTTAAATAATTTTGTTGATGCTTGTATCATTTTAGTATGGATTAGGAAAAGCTCTTATAAATATCGAAAATATTAACAAAATTACAATAATTTATAGAAATTATATTGTAAAACTTTACTTATTTTCAAATAATTTACAAACTGACTGAAAATTACTTTAGACATTATAGTTCATCTGAAGAGCTTTTGATGAAAGATTTTTTGTATTGATGGCACGGATAATTGAACACTTCAAAAATAGTATCCCATTTATGATAAAATGGTCGCTAATCATTCATCAAATATCTCTGTTTTAACCAAAACATAGACGTATTCAAAAATGGTTTAGCAATATTTTAGTATGAACAAATGTATCGAACTTTTAAGGAGAAATTAAAGCACTGATCTTTTTGATAAATATACAGATTTTTGAGCTTTTTCTAATCACTCAAGTATCACCGACGGTAGTTGGGTTAGATATTTTTAATCGTGCAAAAAAAATTCATATTGTTGAAATGGCGATATTTATTTTAGTTTTGATATTTGCAAATACCCATATGGTGATAAATACAACTAAAGCTTTCAAACCTTTAAGCTTTCAACATAACGTTTTTAAGCTCATTCGCTTTGAATTACCATTCGCTATGATCAGTATTATTTATTGTCACATAATAAAAGCTTTATAGTTAAATTATGCCAAAAAGCTCGCATATATCTATCTAAACTTAAACCTTGTAAACCAAACAAAATAAACCTATGAATTATGTATACAATTTATTAACCATAAGTTAAGTTAATGTAGTCAAACAAAATTCTAGTGTTAAAAAGCTCTTCACAAAATGTTTGAATATATCGTGTGGTGTGGGACCGATTTTTATTTTTTAATTGATTTTGATTTGAATGGCATAAAATGCTGATTGTCAAGCCTCGAAAATTTGTTATTGTAAACCTGCTACTACATATCATTGTGTACCAATATTTTTACAGATGAATGGCTTCAGACAAATAGAAGTGATGACTAACGAGAGATGGGCTTTGGTAACAATACAAATTTAACTTTTATAAAAACAAATAGATGATTGTAAAGCTTTAAGCTTTCAACATAATTTTTTAATTAAATTCTCTCTGAACAATCATGAATGTACTTTATTTTTAAACTTTTTGTACTTTTATATTGAGTCGCTAGGCGGGTTGGGTGGATTGTATTATATTCCATTTTGTAAAGTTTTCATTTGGTTCTGCAACAAAAATTAGTGATTATTACTGTAAATTGTGGTAAAACAGTAAAAATATAATTAAGTTATATGAAAAAGCTCACTTTTATCTAGCAACACTAAAAGCCTATAAATTAAAATTATTTACATTTTGAATTGTCAGCAAACTGCTAAGCTAGATAGGCAAAATTTATTTAACTAAATATTTTTGTTAAAGCTCGTATGATTTTTGGTTATGTTTATAATTGGGAAAGCTTTACATGAATATCGAAAATATTTTCAAAATATTTCGTTATTTCTCTGTTAAACAGAGCTCTTTCGTTTATTTTAAAAAGGTTTCGGTTAGAAATAAGGTTTTGTTAGAAATGAGCTTTCATAAACAATTTCGTTTTTATTATTTTTTGAATTGCATCCTCACAATTCAAAAGTTTTATCTTTTTATGACTTAAATTAATTTGTTAAATTTGAGCATTTTTTAGATATTTTATTTTTCAAACGAGCTTTTATAATTTTTTTTAAATTTTTATGAAAATAAATACAAATATAATGTTTTCCATTTAATATTTTAAGCACATTTACGCTAAATAAGTATGTTGACCTTACACTATAAAGTTTTAATATTTACAGTGCGTTATTCATTATACATGCGTCTGAGCGGATTGGATTTCAAATACAAGCTTTTTAAAACAAGCTTTTTTATTTGAATTTTGTATTCAAATGTCAAATTAACGTTACTTATAATAAAATGAGCTTGGTGTAACGCAGTAAAAGTTCTAAATTAAATTATATAAAAAAGCTCACTTAAATTTAGTTGCAGTAAAAGCTTGTAAATTTAATAATTTACATTTTGTGAATTGTGAACTTTAATTGTTAAGCAAGCTTAATAAAGTTTATTTACTCAAATATTGTCGTTCAAGCTCGACTTAATTTTAGTATGTATTAGGAAAAGCTTTCTATAAACATTGAAAATATTTTCAAAATGCATAATTTAATTGTGGTCCAATGTGCACCAATATTTCCAAAGATAAATTGCTTCTATAACCAGAGAAGTAGAAGAAACGACTATCGAGAGATAGACTTGTGTAACGATACAAACTTTACTTTTAAAAAAACAAACAGATGCTTTGAAATCTTTGAGCTTTCAATATAACTCTAATCATGACTGTACTTTATTTTTAATTTCGATTTCGGTGCAAACTTTTAATTTCATAATTTTATAAAGTTTCAATTTTATGAAAATCTCCCTTAAATCTAGCTATACTAAAAGCCTATAAATTAAAATAATTTACATTTTAAAATGTCAGCTAACAGCTAAGATACGCCAAATTTATTTAACTAATTTTTTTTGTTAAAGCTCGGTTAATTTTTGAGTATGTATGGATTAGAGAAAGCTTAACATGTATATCGGAAATACTTGCAAAATATTTATTTATTTCTCAATTAACCAAATCTAAAATTACTGAGTCGTTCCTTATTTTCAAACAATCACCTTAATTGAACTTTAATTACCTTTAATTACCAAAAGCTTTGAGAGAGCTCTTATGTTTGTTTTAAAAAGGTTGTGGTTACAAATAAGGTATTGGTAAAATATGTTAAGAATTCCTTTAGAAAGAAGTAACTAGTAAACTAGTTAGAATCGAGCTTTCATAAACAATTTCGTTTTAATAAATTTTAAATGCATTCTTATAATTCAAAAGCTCATTTTTTAAACCTGAGGTTTTTTAGATATTTTAATTTTTCAAATGAGCTTTTATTAATTTTCATTTTTATTTATAGTAACTAAGCTTATTATTATTATTTTTAAGCTCATTTACACCGAACAAGTAGGTTAACCTTAAACTTTAAAGTTTTAATATTTGGATTGGATTTAAAATACTGTAAGCTTCTTTGTTAAAATTTTGTATTATCGCAGTTAAAGTTTTAAAAGTTTGTTACGATATGTTAAGAAATGGTTAGCTTTATTTTAGTATGAACAGGTGAGTCGAGCTTTTAAATTCAAATTAAAGCACGGATCTTTTTACGTGATGATAGACAAAAGTTTTAAGCTTAGCTTTTCTTAAAGCGGTTTGTAGAATGGATGGAAATTCTTTAAGCATCTTTTTACGAACCAAATTGTTTGATGAAGAGCTTTTTCACAAAATATTGTTTAGTTTGAAATTTATTTACGTATAATGCTTCTTACAAGTCAAGATTTTATAAACAATGACAGTCTATTAGATTCCTGTTTGATTCCTGGAGTTGGGTTACATATTTTTTTCGAGCTTTAAATAACAAAACATATAAAAAAAACTGGTATGAATGGTTGGAATATTAACAGCTCCCATGGTAATAAGGTTTTAAAAGCTCAAAGGTTTCAACATAACGTTTTTTAAGTACATTCGTTCTGAATAAAATTGTATTAAAAATCTCACATTTATCTTCTTAAACAAATGGGATAATTATTTAGGTTCATAGCATGAATTTGCATGTGGATGGGGTCCTTACTTTTTGTGCACCATCTTTTTTGTCAAATAATTTTATACACGAATTTTAATCATGATTTCAGTTTCCTATCAAAAGATTTAGTAATCATCGATCACAGATTAATCCATAAAAAAAAAAATGGGCACCAAAAAATATTTTTGTGCACCAAAATTTTTAATGTAGTTTAAATCGTATTTTCTACACCATTCACATCCAAAGTTAAGTAAAAAGCATAATCTATTAAAAATTTATATATAAATTTGAAATATATTTTCTACTTCCCAGACTTCATTCTGTTTGTGTCATGTATAAATAATTCAAGATTTAAATAAATTTTGTGTCGAAAAACGAAAGTGTTGAAAATCGGATTAATTGGCATAAAATCTGTTAAGAAGATAAATTGATGTCATAATATGAATTTATGTACAGTACACATACTGCAGACTGTAATTTAAAGTTTTGATTCTTTACATTAAACTGTTGAACATCATCATCTACAGAACGCACACACAAACACATAAAAAACCTCAACATCAATGTGAAATGAACAAATATTTCAATCACCGACATATAAGGACACAATGCAGTATGTTATATAAAACCAAACCTCACCAAAAAAAAAAAATATTTAACATTATTATGATCATCAAACATTATTCTAACTACACACTATCATGTTGTTAATGGTAAATTCATCGACATAAAAAAAAATGTATGCTGTGCTGGCTGTACCCATGTACATACTCTCCCATATAATGTATGTATACAGATACAGCATTTTTCAATTTATTTTTTTTGGTTTTAATTTCACAAAATACGAGTATATACAGCAAATATTAAACATCAAGTCAATGTGGCCTAACAGAACATAACCAAACAATATTTAAAATCACATCCTTCATTCTTCTCCTATATATAACTATATAAATACGATACCGGTATAGTATATAGATATGCACATACCCAGTATGTGTACATAATAATATATCCAGCACATATAGATGTTTGGAATTTTGTTAGAACACAAAAAAAAATATTTTCACTTTTTTTTTTTTTTTTTTTGGTCTTTTAGGACGAAAATTTTATCCTACGAGTACAATATTAATGGCAAAATTGTTCCAGAGAGAAAGAGTATTAACTTTTTTTTTTAAAATTCATATTTGGAGAAAAAAAGAAGAATACTGAAAGTAAATATTTTATCATGTTCATATCATCATATATATCTCGGTATCGTATCTACCTCAATATTTAAGTCAGTCGTGCTTACCCAGTGTGTTGCGGAACACTTGTGTTCCTTGAACGTTGCTAATTTTTTTTAGTATGCATTTAACAGTCTACTAAAATATAAAAAACTCATTATTTAATTTAAAAGCTTTGTAAGAGCTTTTTGCAACGGTATATAGTCTAATCAGTAAAACTGCAAAAATGACTTTGGTATTGTGTTCAGTATCTAAAAAAACGTTATGAAACCCTGATCTGAAATGATTCTATATATATGGTTTATACATAAAAGCTGTATTTGCAATAGCTAGGTTAAATCAACTTGCTATTATTAGGCTTTTCATTTCCTGATACCAAAAAATTATGGTCCTTAGGAAGGTAATAAATAAATTTGTCAAATTTTTTGTATCTCGTATATACATTTATATTGATCTTTTGGTGATTTGTTTACATTTTACATTATTCTAATATTTGATAGTGATTTTGTCTTGATGAATAATAAAATAATAAATAAATAAAATAAATTGACCACAATGTAGCACATGACAGGAAAATGTGTTATGTTCAACTAGACTAAAATACAAGATAAATGTTTGTTTTTGTGTTCTGATTTAATTATCGTGAAATTTATAATGAATTTGAATGGACCAATTATATTTTCATTGGGAATTCATATATAGCAACAATCATGTGTTTATGAAAATATATTTTAAAATTAGACTACCATAAATATCAGCACTCTGCAGTATATTTTTTTTGTAAGCATTTAGATTATTTTTGAATAATGTGTTTTATATAAAGTTTTAGTTTAAAACTTACTATATAATAGCTTTTAAATATTTAGTTATATTTGCTAAAGAACAAAAAAAATTTAAAATATTTATTGTACAAAGATTTCTTTTAAATTCTGAAACAAGATAAAAGCTCTTATTTTACTATTTGAAAGGTCAAATAATTATTTCA
The DNA here is from genome assembly GCA_951394425.1 of Tipula unca. Taxonomy (NCBI): domain Eukaryota; kingdom Metazoa; phylum Arthropoda; class Insecta; order Diptera; family Tipulidae; genus Tipula; species Tipula unca. Next base: position 11,729,391 of record OX596382.1, read on the forward strand.
ATTATTTAAAGGTTAAATAATTATTCCAAAAATAATAGTATCGATTAAAATACATTGAAAGCTCTTACAGTACAAATCACCGATGTCTTAAAAAATTAGTTTAAAAAAATGTATAGACGAATATATAGAGCTTTCTCAGATTTTATTTTAGTTTTTGTTTCAAGAATGAAAGCTCTGTTTTTTTTCGTATTAATGTCACTCGAAATTTGAAAGCTTTTTAACAATCAATATCCACTGTGTACTAGAAAGGATCCGCTGCTGTGGAAAAACAGCTTAATTCAAATTGCAGTTAAAAGTTTTCAGTTTAAACCAAAAGCTTGACAGTTATTAATAAACGCTATAATACATTTTATATTTGAGCTTTCGTTTAATTTCTGATGATGTTAACTTATTTGAATGTTTCAAAATAAACTTTAAATGGTCACTAATGACTGTGTACATTACAGCTTTAAGCTGTGCTTGCTCGTTTAACTTTAAAACGAGAGCGTCGTTTTCCCTATTTTATTTAGTAATAAATTAACATTTTTAATTTTAATACTGATTGCTTACTGAACAAAAGCTTCTGAAATAATTAATTAAAATGTTATTTTAAATGCTAAAGCTTTTAACAACATACTGAAAAGTTAATTAAAACTTAAAGCTTTTAAAAAAATCTGAGCTTTAAAAAATATTTATTGGAAAAGCTCTATTAAAATTAAATACGATTTTGTATAGTAAAAACTTTCTTCACTTTTGATTAGATTAATTGTGTGCTAGAAAAATTCTGCAGCTTTGAATGAATAGCTTGATTCAAATGGCTTTTTAAAAAGTTCCAGTATCAATCAAAAGCTTTCAAAATTTTCTGTTTTCGCTTAAATTCTGATGATGATAATTTATTTGAATGTTTTCAATAAATCTTTAAATGGTCACTAATGATTGTGTACATTACTGTTTTAAGGCTGAAGCTAATAGAAAACATTTTTTCAAATCAAGCTTTTAAAAAAACGATTACTGTCGACAGTGTCGACATTACATCATAGTACACCATAGCTGTAAGCCTGGATAAAATTTTAATTCAAATGAGCTTAGTTTACAGCTTTTATAATTTTTTTGTGCTTGATCGTTTAATTTTAAAACGGATGTGTGGTTTTTTCTATTTTATTTCGTATTAAACTAACATTTCTAATTTAAATACTGAATGCTTAAAGCGGCAACATCTGTAATTAACACAGAACAAAAGCTTGTGAAATAAATTATTAAAATGTAATTTTAAATGCTAAAGCTTTTGACAACATACTGAAAAGTAAATTATATCTTAAAACTTTTAACAAAATACCAAGCTTTAACAAAATATTTGTTAGGAAAGCTCTATTAAATTTAAATACGATTTTGTATCGTAAACACTTTCATCTTTGTTTCTAAGATTTTTATTAATTTACGTTGAAAGTTTGAAGCTGACGTTTAAAGAGTTTTCATTTTTATTTAGAAAACTATCGTTATGTGCTTGACATTAAACAATTCGTATTTATTTGAAAAATTCATTTCTATAAATCTTTTAACAATTCTAAAATATCATATCGTTTTAACATTTAAAATAATTTGAAAGCTTTAAAAAAAAATTGAACGACCACTATCGACTGTGTTTGGCACACTACTTCACAACATAATTTTAAATTAGAGGCTCCAATAAAACTGACTGGAAAATGATCAATTTGCATAAATAAATTATTTTTATGCTGAAAGCTTTTCTTCGATTATATTTTAATAAATATAATTTAAAGCTTTTACAAATTTTTAACATATGTACATTTTGCACACACCATTTGGTTTGTGTGTTAAAATTAAAAGCTTTGAAACATCCCTCCCCCAAATTTAAAACTTTTATTAGCACGTTTAACTGTGTCACAAGTTTTTTCAAATGCGGCTTTTATTTGTATAAGTTATCACAAGACGATACAAAAAAGACCATGTTCATTAATAATATGAAAGCTTTAAATTTTATGATAAAATTAGACTACGCCAAATAATCGATTTAATAATTAAACTTTTTTGAAACTATTAGAATATCTTTAAATATGCCTAACGGAGCTTTACGTTATATTTGAGTTTATAAAGCTGCGTGTGTTCCATTAACCGTACAAATATTATTAACAAAAAGCTATGCAAAAGCTCTAAAAACTTTAAATTGTGCTAAAAGTTTTATTTTCGGAAATACCAAATTATATTTTGAAGATTTTTATTCTAGGATATTTTTAATAGATTAAAAAAGCTTCCAAATTGTAAACTTAAAACCTATTATTCTAAAAATGCTGTTTAATTTCAAAGTAACGGATTATTATTTTGTATTTAAAATCACATACACATAGATTCTATTTCTAATCTAAATGTTGAAAGCTCTTCTTCGAATATATCGAATTATACAATAAGTTCCTTAGTATATCGAATTTACATTAAGTTCCTTATTTCCTAGACCTTGATGTTTTTGAATAACTGAGCTTTACGTAGTATTTTAGTTTAGAGCTTTAAGAGTTTTACAAATATTTTTAAAAGAAAACCTTCATTTTAAGTTTTCAACTTTAAAACTTTGAAAAAAGCTTTAAGTTATATTTGCTTTATCCAAATAAAAAACACACTTGAAAGGCTACAAATGTAACAATGGTTTTTCAAAAATTTTAACATATCAAATCGTTTCAACATTTTAAATAATTTGAAAGCTGTTAAAAAATTGCACGTTCTCTATCATTGGTGTAGCACACTACTCAAAAATAATATTTTGCATACCAATTTAGAGCTTGCAATATTTTTATTTTTTAGTTTCATTTACGTAAAATATGACAGTTCCATATCTAATTGAAATATTAATGTTGAAAGCTCGTCTATCATTGACGAAGTTCAATGTGAAATATACGCCTTGGTACGATTTTAATTAATATATTGATATATAAGCTTCTGACAAATGTATATTTTTTGAACACCAATAAAACATTTGTTTTCGAACTAACATTAAAAGCTTTAGAGCACGACAAATTAAAACTCTTATTTAATTTTATTTTTTTGATGGTTTTGTAATATTTTGAACATTAAACAGAAGCACAAATATCTATATCAAAAAGTCTTTCTTGAAAGCTTTTTATATAAATAGTAAACAAAAGCTTTACAAAATTGAGCTAAGAGATATATTTGCAGGAACACCATAATATTTGAAATTTTTATTCTAAGATATTCTTTATAGATCAAAAAAGCTCCCAAATGTTAAACTGAAAGGTCAGAAACCTATTATTCCCATAAACAACATAAAATATTGAACACAATTGCTCCAAAAATATAAGCGTTGGAAAGTTTTCAAATACTAAAACAAGATTAAAGCTCTTATTTAACTATTTGAAAGGTTGAATAATTAGAGCTCAGTTTTATTTGCGTTTTTGTTTGAGAAATGAAGCTCTACTTTTTCTAATTTCCTCAGAAATCCGGGATCCCAAGGATCCCGGCGGGGTTACGGGGGTCCGGGGGTCCGGGGGTCCCATTCGTGAATCTCTTTGTTAAGGGACGTTTCACATAATATATAAACAAGAAAGGTGGATTAACAGGAGGTGCTTTCCTGCTAATTGATTCAATAGAAGCTGAGAGATAGACGTCGCTTACCGGGACTCCCGGGACCCCCGTAACCCCAGGGACCCCGGTATGCCAGGACCCCCGTAACCTCCGGGATCCCCCGTAACCCCCGGAACCCTTAGACACCTGGGATTCCCGTAACCCCGCCGGGATCTCCACGTTAAGCAAACATTTATAATTTTACTCCAGAATGCTTAAAGTAGCAACATTTGTAGTTAACACTGAACAAACGCTTCTGAAATATATCATTACAATGTTATTTTAGGAAAATTAAATCTAACAACTTTTAACAAATTACTGAGCTTTAACAAATTATTTATTGGAAAAGCTCTATTAAAATTTACGATTTTGTTACGTAAAGACTTACATTACATTTTATAAATTTTTTAATTAATTTACATTGAAAATCTAACGTTTAAAGAATTTTTATGTTTTATTTAGAAAGCTTTCATTATGTGCTTGCTGTAATTTAAATAATTCGTATTTATTTGAAAAATACATTTCTATAAATCTCTTAACAATTTTAAAATATCAAATCGTTTTAACATTTAAAATAATTTGAAAGCTTTTAAAGAAAATTAAACATTCACTATAGACTGTGTCTAACACACTACTACTACACAATTTTAAATTGACGGCTCCAATTAAACTCACTTGAAAAGGATCAATTTGCATAGCAAATTTTTTGAATGCTGGAAGCTTTTCTTCGATTATATTTTAATGCATTATGACTACCACCGATGTTATGCCAGAGAGCTTTAAACATTTTAACTTTAAATAACAAATATACATTTACAAACACCATTTTGTTTGTGAACTAAAATTAAATTAAATTAATCTTATACACATAGAAAGCTTCTATTTCTAATCTGAATGTTAAAAGCTCTGTTTCGTAAATCGAATTTCCAAAAAGTTCCATATTTCCTAGACCTTGATTTTCTTTAAATTGTTTTAAATATGAATAACTGCGTTTTACATGGTATTTTAGCTTAGAGCTTTTCGATTTTTACAAATATTATTTTAAAAAATTACTTCCTTCCAAGTTTTTAGCTTTGAAACTTTGGAAAGAGCTTCAAGTAATGTTTTCTTAAACAATATAAAATAAATACAACCTAAAAAATATAGATAAAATACACAAAGCTTTTATGCTCAAAATACTGAGGTTATGCATTAAAGTAAAAAATAGTAAAAAACTTTCAAAGTATCATCGATTAAAATGCTTTAAAGCTTTTAACACATATTAATGAAAGCTTTATAAGTATGTTTGAATTTCGACGTGGGATAAGTCGAACAAAAAAGCTCACATTTCATATTAATATAAAGCTATAATTTTTTATTGTTGCTTTAGTCTTCGGAATGAAAGCTCCGTTTGTATTCGTAATGTCTTTTATAGAATAATTAGACCCTTGTAGTTTAATTCAATATATTTTTAGCGACTTTTTAGAAAGCTATTTTATTATAAACTTGTTATTGAGAAAAGCTCCTAAAATAAAATCAGAAGCGAAAAACCCTGCTTTATGACTCTTACTTGTAGAGCCTGTGTTAAAAGCTTCATTAACTTATAATTTAAAAATAAAAGCTCGGTAAATCTGTACCAGTAGCGCTTCCATTTTAAATGCAATATTCATTAGGGTACTAAATTCTTTCCATTTGTATGGCTGGACACAAATTTTTGGTACGATTTAGAAATTTAAACATCAAGCACCGCAGGTTTATTCCAAATAATTTGTATGTACGGTCCACCAAATCATCTAAAACAAAACGAACCCAAATATATTTTCTTCCAGATCAATAATATTATATAATAAATCAATTAGAGTTGAAGTGTTTACCCCGATTTAAAATATAAAATAAAAATAAAAAAATGAAACGAAAATTTGCCTACTGTAATTACAAAATTAATCTTCGGTAAAAATGTTAAGTGAAAATTTACCATCTTACTATTGATAAAATCGCATTAAGTACCCTTAATAAACTATAGTGCTTTTGAGTGTTCTTGTGATAACAAAAACAAAATAAAAAATTACAAATCATTACAAAATGCATTTAACAGGAAACACAACATCAAACACAACATCCTCGAATACAACATCATCGTCGACCGGTGGTGGTGGTAATAACAATAATAGTAGTAATAATGCCGGGAGTGGCGGTGGTGCAGGTAATAATAATTCAACGGCAACAACATCATCATCGCCCGAAAATAATACACCACCAACAGCGGCTAGTTTACTAAATGATGCGTACACAAAAATGACCTCGGACATATTAGCAGAACGTACCTTAGGTGATTTTTTATCTGAACATCCGGGCGAACTGATACGAACCGGTAGTCCACTATTCGTTTGTACAGTATTACCACCGCATTGGCGATCAAATAAAACACTGCCGGTGGCTTTTAAAGTGGTGGCCCTGGGCGATATAGGCGATGGTACAATGGTGACGGTACGCGCCGGAAACGATGAGAATTATTGTGCCGAGTTGCGGAATTGCACGGCCGTTATGAAAAATCAAGTGGCCAAATTTAATGATTTACGATTTGTTGGACGAAGTGGTAGAGGTAAGTGCGGAAAATTATCTACATAAATCCTTTTCTTATATTTTATGTTTTACGATGTATTATGGAAAAACTGTTGCGCTTTTTATTACGTCTGTATATACATATACTCAGACTATTAGGGGTGATGTTCGAAGAAAGTAAAGTACAATATTGTATTTTATGTAAGGGAGCCAAGATTTTCTTAAAAAAAAGTTTTATTCCATATAAAATAGGGTTGTGAAATGTACTTTAGGTGAATTACTGTGGGAAATTTGCTCGAGTCGATGCGCTCGTCCATCCTATATATGTACGTACACACAAAATCAATTAAATCTAATCAGCTAATCGATATACGCATTTTTCCAGTTATCTGTACATTGCAAAAATTAAACATTGTCGGAAAATTTTATATATTTTTTTTTCATTTCATCTGAACGATTATCAAAAGCTAATTTTTTTTAATTAAATCGACTCTGTGTACTGGAAGCTCATTAGCATTTTGTATACAGAAATCGACCACCGTACACCATTTTACCCTCGTAGTGTGTGTTTGTTTTCTGTATACGTCTATACTGTGCAGGAATCATTTTAATTATTTCGAAAAGATGAAAAATCGGATTTATTGTATGTGTGTGTGTGTGTGTGTGTGGAAATGAAATTATTTTAATGTACGATTATATGTTTGTAAAAAAAGGGTTACAAGAATTGTATCTGTTTATTACATTTTTATACGAGAGTTCGGAAAATGCGTTTTTCATGGATTTATAGTTGATTATGCAAATATACGACGAGATTTTGACCATATGACATGGTATCCCAGCACCCGCACATCTCTCGCACAATTATAACGATATTATTACATCAGGCACACAAATCATACCAAAATATTGTTCGATGCGTGGCGAAATTCTTTTGGGGAAAATACGAAAAAATTAAATTAAATGAAATCATCATCATCATCGCTCGCACCCTCTCAGCATACATAACCCCGTTTTAATTTTTTTATGTGTATAACATAAATATTACACACATGCTTATCTGTGTGAGTTGTGATGATCTTTTGACGATGAACAAGTATTATGTTTTAATATGCTCAACATAAAATATGTATGCTAATAAGCACGCAGATAAAGAATTTTTTTGTTATAATTAAATATTTTCTTTTTGTTGTATGGATGCGGAGGGAGGGGGTTGAAAATTTTACGGGGTGCTAATTAAATTTTTATATTTTAATTAGTTAACTTTGTTTGCCTATATATGGTGGATGATTGCTACCGTGGTAATTTATATACTTATACGTTATGATATATGAATGACAAATTTATGAATCTGTTTGTTTCTTTTTCTCAATTAAGTCCACTATGTACTCATAACTGAAATAATAACCCTAATTTATTATGAACGAGCCTTCTAAGACGACTAAGTCTATCACTACAGACGAAACGGCCTTCCAAAATTACACAAATAACTGGCTTTCCGAAATATTTAAAAACTGCTGGATGTGTCTCGTTAATCAGGGTTACAGCAAATCATGATTATACTCAAATCATGGTATTGATATATTTCTAAAAAAGATAGTCGGATTCTAGGAATATTTATTAGGGGTTTAGGGGTTTAACTCGGCTCGAAACATTATTATTATTAGACAACTTCACTAAATGTTTTTGATTTGCAGTATATGTCTCATTAACCTAGGTTACCGCAAATCACTGTTAAACTGAAATCATGGTAATGATAATTTTTTTAAAATTGCAGTCGGATCCTAGAAACCTTCTTGGAGGTTCAACTCGGATCGGAACATTAGGTAGATGAACGTTTACCATGTGTAATACTTAATGACTTCTATATGGTAACTTGCTGGTGATGAAGTAATTATTAATTTTTTACGAACTAGCCGATTGACTTCTCGACTGATTCCATCACCACAGATCTAAAACTTCCAAAGTTTTACGAGTAAATGGCTTTCCGAATTATTAAAGAATTGCTGTATGTGTCTGGTTAATCAGGATTACAGTAAATGACCATTAATTTCAAGTCATGCTAATTATATATTTTTTTAAAACACAGTTAGATTCTAGGAATATTCTTGGAGGTTCAGCTCGAATTTGGATATTTGAATTAATAAATTGATAAATGAATTGGGGTATTTTCAAAGCATGGCTGTACCCCAACATCTGGTACTTTAAATCGGATGGTTTGAACGATACACCGGAATTAACGATACTTAGAGAATGGAACAAGTTGCCCAAGATTCATCTTCTCTCGTTTTCTGGGGCGTACTCGGAGTGGCATTTCTTCTACCGCCGGTACACCACCGTAATACATGAATCACCAAGATTGAGCGCTGTTTAAATATTTCAGTATACTTGGAGATATTTCAGCATCATAAACACTTTTATTCAAACTTTCGTTGAACAACCATCGATTCATAGCTCAACGACATCTAACATAAAATTTCCGATGTATTACCTTCGATGATATAATTCGAGGTCTTTAACCCAGAGTTCTCAGAATCAGTAACATGTTGATCTGCAAGCGATCCGTTACATGGTTAGAAGTCACACTACTGCAGTTAAGTCAATGAATTACAAATATGCAATGTGCCAAGACAATGGTCATTCAATTATCCCGGTTAGTGGAGTGGAGATATGAAACTCATGAATCTCGAAAGTATGATTACTTCAACGCTCAAACCGGATATGTATCCTGAATTTTTCATTGATGCTTTGGTGATGTCCAAGATTACAAGTAAGATTGGAGCTGATCATTTCTACAAAATCCTACAAAATGGGCAAATCACAATGAGTCGATTCTTCAGAATACTATCACTTAATGAGTGTGAAAACAAACTCTCACCGGAAGAAGCTTTGCGTGAGAGTAATTTTGTTACGAATGTCATATGAAGCCCTGAAGGTCGGTTGAGGCCTAGGCTGCCTTAAAAAAGATCATTAGAACGTTTAGGAGAGTCCTTGTCGACCGCCGTTCAAAGACTGAGAGGCATTGAACTACGGTTCCTTTCTCTATTGTGAATTTATGACAGAATACCTTATCACACTTAGAAGAAACGCGATTTTGAGAGATAGTTTCTTATTTTTAACTACTAGAGCATTAAAGCGAACCGAGCAGACGACAAACAAAGCTGAGAACCCCATGTCTCTCATGTCATAGTCAAGGACTATTACGTTCAAGACCTTATTGCCGGAGCTGACATAGACGAGGTGCTACCACTCCAGGAAAATTACGATGGAATTCAAACTGCCCTTAGGATTTGACCGTAGGAGGTTGAAATCTAGAAAGGCATGATCCAACTCCTACCCCCAAGCAGGGTACATGGAATAAACTACGGATCAATTTAAAAACAGTTAATTAGATTTCTATTCCAAGATTAATTTAGTCAGGAAAATTTTGGGCAATCGATAAACAAGGTTACTGCGAAGCAAGCCAATCTACTTATTTGGCTGTTGTATATGTACTTTCGCATAATCAGCCCAAAAAGAAAGGTTCGGGTAGAGCTGGCTTTCGCTAAGACAAATATAGCGCCGATTAAACTACAAACACATCTCCGCCTAGAATTGTGCACAGCAGTATTACTGACAAATCTTGTCAAAGTTCTGAATCTTGGCCAGCACAGTTAAGGAACTACGGTTAAGGAATCATGAAGAAAAGACAAACTTATCACCTTCAATCTTACGTGTACCAACCCGAATGAGTGGTTTGACAAACTAATCCACAAACATTCATCATTCCGCAAATTAAAGAAGGCAATGTGTTACATAATACGATTTGTTGGTAACAGCACGCATCAGAAAGGATCCAGGATCAATTGTATTCATCTACAACGAGGCGAGTTACTTCATTCCAGCCATATCATATGTCGACACGAACAAATGCAATTTTATAAAGACGACATATCAGTGCTAACATCTACGGAAGCTGTCAGAAAAATCAATAGTCTTAAGTCAGACTTTAGATGGTAATTTGCTGGCGGTTAGATTTTAAATGGCCGCAAATCTTTAATCAATTATATTGAGAGAATTGCTGTTTCTCGAGAACGAATAATTTGACATTTTTTTAGAAAGAGCTGCCACTTTCCTTCCCATAAAAATTATTCAAATTTTCAACTATTCTTGAACCGCAGCTGATGCGGACGGTTGTGAGCTGGCCAGCGGCTTTTGAGATTGGCCATAATTATTAACTTTATTCGGTTGGTGTCAGTCAGCTTGGCTAATACAAATGTATATAAAGTGAACAAATTAAATTGGAACTTGGATGATTTTACGGTAGGAACTTGGTTTGGGTTTATTTGCATGGTTTTATGGTAGGACTTGTCTTTAAATCATGATTTCGACTAAGTTATTAAGTTTTATTGGGATTGGTTCATAATTCAGAGAATTCGAATGTGAACTGATCAGCGACTTTTTAGATAAAGAGAATAAATTGAATAGAAACTTGATCTTTAAAAGACTCTTTAATATTTCACAATTGTAATATTGCAAAATTATTATTAGGAAAAAAGCTTTCAATTGAATCTATAAAAGCTCCGACTGCAGAGTTATTTTTATTTTCAGAATTAAAGTTTTTTATTAAATTATTCTATAAAAGTATTATTAAAGCAAGTTGTAGATTTGTTTTCTTCAAATTTATACTAGAGATAATTTTGGTGACCCCAAAAAAATTTTTGGTGACCCATGAAAAAAACCTTTTATTCCCCTAAACAACCGCTTAACTTGTTTCCGCAAGATAATGCTTATGTGTAGAAAAGAAATGTTTATATTGCTCTGTTCGAAAATCAATTCACACTCATATGTATGTACATACGAGTACACATTACCATATACATATTATAAATAATATACTTTAAAATATTTTGATTTCGGCTTAATGAAATAATAATTTTTATTTATTCTATAATACCTACGATAAATATATATACATACACATACATGATATTTTTATTTGAATTGAAAATCATTCGTCTGGAAAATCAATTAATTTAAATTCCACATATTCTGTATAGAAATATAATAGCAACAAAAATTTTTTTTACCAATAAACCTAAAATTATCTCAACATAAAATCAATATGAGGTAATAATTTTTCCGGCATATTTTACATATTCATACATACATGTACACACATATGTACCAATGTTGTGTGTATTGGGGGCTAAATCATATAAAAAAAAAAAAATGTTTAGATTTTATTATCTCAATTCACTCTTAGTTGTTGTAATTATAGTCGTTATATATAGAAAAATCTAAACTATTTATTTCAAAATAAATTTAATAATTTTACTCATTTTGTGTGCTACCGCGATCATATTATTATTACAACTATTATTAAAACTATTATTGGTATTAATTGTGTGCCTCCCATATACACCATATACGCAAGAGTGTGAAGGTTATGGTTTTTATAATTAAAAATTAGATAGAAAAAATTATTTATTAAATAGTTTATAGTTCATCATACTCGTAAAGGATGATGAACCGTTCGCTTGTTTTGTATTCACATAATTCAAAAATTCAATACCGAATTATCGTTTAGATTTGTATACAGATACACGTTAAACCTCAATCAATACAACAACTGTGTATACTTAGTTTTTCAATTATTTTTCTCATGCATACTGGAACTACTAAATCAAATTCTTCATCATCACTTCTGTCGACCACAAGATCATGTATATCTATCATATAGAAAACAAATATATTAGAAAAACGGCTCATGTTGTCCGAGAGGGGTAGCTGACACTTTCGACAATAAATACTCATAACGCGGTGGTGCTTGTGAAATTTTAATGAGCTTATTAGACAAGGAAGCAAATGGACTGTTTCAAGTATTACTAGGACTAGAGCAAACATAACTGGACATGCCATTTACCTCAACCAAAGTCAAAACACAAAGCAAAAAATTCATCTTAAATATATTTCTCAAAATAATTGATTCGTTTTAAAGTAGTTGGACGAACAATTTAATGAGTGATTTACTTCATTCTATCGTAACCTGAGTCCAAATCTTTGGCAAGATCTCTTTATGACTATTTTCCATTTGTGGCCATATTCGAACTTTCTAGAAAAAAATTCAGGCCCTATTTATTTCTCTGGATATTGAATTTCTTTTGAACTAGTTGGATGATGAATTCAATGAGCTATTTCTTGTACTATCGGAACCTGAGTCAAAATTTCTGGCAAGGGGTGTTAATGGCCATTTATCATTTTCGGCTTATCTCGATGTTTATATAAAAAAAATCGTTGCCAATTTGTTTCTCGGGATAATGGATTCCTTTTGAACGAGGAATTTAATTACCTATTTCATGGTAATTCATGAATCTAAATCTCTGACAATGGATATTAATGGCCATTTATCATTTTACGAACATTCCAGAAAAAAATTGGGAGTAATTTACTTCTCTGGAAAATGGATTCTTTTTGAGATATCCGAGGAATGAGCTATTTCATGTGTTATCGTACTCTGAGTCCAAACCTTTAGTCAGAGATTTGGACTCAGGTTCCGATAGTACATTGTAATAGCTCATTCAGTTCTTCGTCAAAACAACCCAATAGGAGTTTCATATCCACAAAATAATTTAACTTAAGAAAATTTAAATTTTAATTGGTTTAATAATGAAGTAATACTAAAATAGTGTGGTGTTTTGGCTTAAATCATTTGAACATGAAAATTTAGAACTGTGACCTTTGGTTGTGATGTGTCATTTGTTACTATCAAAAAATATAATTACATAAATTGATGTAGTTTACATTTACAATTATTCCAGTACGATTTATATAACGCTGTGTCAATTAAAATTTCAATATTACTTGAGCTTTTTTGAAAATCTTTACTAAAACTAATAAAGAACATGTCTTTATGGTTCTCTAGGTCTTTCATTTTGTCAAAATTAGGAGAATTTTAACTTTTTAAAATTTGTGAGCTTTTCCACAATTGTGGGCTTTTAGCTTTACTTATTAAAAATATTTCAATCATTAATAGTTTTGTTAAACAACTCATTAATGATTTAAAAGTAAAATTTTATAAAATTACCCCACAAACAGCTTTGACTTAACTCTCTAAGCTATAAAAAGCAAAAGCTTTGAAATACAACTAATCTTACAAAATTTCATAACACGCCAATAATTTAAGCTGACTTAATATTGCCCAAGATTTATTTTTATTTTTAATTTCAACAAATTTGAGCTTTTATTACAATAGGAGTTGATAAAAGCTTAGATATTAACTTGAAATGGAAATTATATTAATATTGTGTAAATGTTGAATTATTTCTCGAGCTTTCATTTTTAATACAATTAATTTACCCAAGCTTTACACGTTTCAATATTTAAAGGAGCTTTCGAGTTTGTCTAATTTCAGAACTATTTCATTTTCAAAAGCGCTCAATTAACATTAGTCTTTAAAATATTTAATTGGAAAAAGCTCATAATTTTTAAATAAAAAAGGCTCACTTATCTTGGCTTTCTAATTTAGTTAACCATAATGTTTTGAAATTTTTTCTTCTTGCACAATATAAAAAACTAGGCTGAAAGCACAAGCAATTTAAATTTAAAAAAATAATAAAAAGCTTTTATTAAGCTTTCAAGATAATAATATCTTTACGTTTTATCCGGGTTTATTTTCTTTGCTTAGTGTTTGAAACCCCGTCAACAATTTTCTGTTTTATGTCTTAAGACCAGTGACAAAAAAAACCATTTTTTGAAAGCTTTCGTTGAAATATAAGAAAATTTATTTATAAATTAGTTTTTGCTTAAAACTTTGTTTTACAGAAACGTGTAACCCAAAATATATTTATTATGAATTGCTGCTCATGGTAGACGAAAAATAAATTAAAAAGTTAAAGCATCGAAAAGCTCTATTCTTATTTTGGTAAAAAACTAATTGTTAAAATCGCAATTGCAAGTAATACATTTGTAGACGCTTCTCCAAAGCTTCGTTATTAACCAATTTTTAATTACTTTAAGAAACAAGTTACATTAATAATGTTTAAAGCTAAATGAACTTTAATATAATTTTTAATTTTAAACCTTTCCAGAAGCAAATTTAATTTATTGTTAAACAAATTTTCTGTATCTTTAAAGCTTCATGTCAAATTCGTTTGATAGTTAATTATAAGTTCATGAGAAGCTATTAAGCTTTTGGCATTACCTTTTGATATTTGAAAAAAGATCAACAGTTTTTTGATTTTTGTCGGTTTTCGTTAATAATATTTCGATTCTAATCTTAGACAACGTTTTAATTACCCAATCTGGAGCACCAATTTAAAAACATCAATTTTTTTAAATCTTTCGATTTAATATAAAAAACACATTTATAAATTTTGTTAGAATCAATTGTTTTTTGAATAAAATCCAAAGCTTTAAATAAATTCGGAAAGCTTTAAGTTATTAAGAGCAACACACGAATAATTGATAAAAGCTTAAAAGCCATAAGAACTTAAATTTAAAAATTAACCGGACTTCTTGTATCAAAAAGGTGTATAGATGCAAGGATGACAGTGACGCAGTCTCAATGCTGTGTTAAGGTCGAGAACAGGCTATCGAAAATTTTTGCAGTTAACTCGGGTGTTCGGCAGGGAGATGCTCTGTCCCCGATACTCTTTAATCTCATGTTGGAGTACATCTTTCGTAAAACTGAAACACCTCAGCGCAACATCTTATATCGCCAGTCCAATCAAGTGCTTGCATATGCAGATGACATATGCGTGATTGGACTGAATAGCAACGGAGTGAAAGAAATACTTGATCCGCTTGTAGAGTTTTCAGCTTCAGTTGGACTCCAGATCAATGAGTCCAAAACGAAATACCTGATCTCTGGTTTTAGAGACAATGGCACTCCAGATTTTAGTAGTGGCCACCACACGTTTGAGGGAGTGAGGAGGTTCAAATATTTGGGCTCTCTTATCACTCACGATAACAGTGTGGGTGAGGATATTAAAGTGTAGCTGGCAGCTGGCAGTCGTTCTTTGTATCCTCTAAGGCCACTGCTAAAATCTAAACACTTATCAAGTGCCGTGAAGCTGAAGCTTTACAAAGCGTTGATCAGGCCCGTTGTTATGTTTGGATGTGAAAGTTGGGCGCTGACGGATGAGTACGAGAGATGGCTCCTTACATTTGAGAGAAGAATCGTGCGTGTGATTTACGGCCCTAAACGCGAAATAGATGGTTCATACCGAGCTCTGTACAATTTCGAGATCAGAGATCTGATGAAGTTCCCCGATATTGTACATGAAGTTAGATCCCAGCGAGTGCGCTGGTTCGGTCACGTTCTGCGTGCTGATCCGGAACGAATTGTGCAGCGATCTCTGAAAGGAGAGCCACCATATGGTAGGCGCAGAGGTCGTTGCAGGCGACGATGGCTCCACGATGTAGAGAACGACTTGGCCTCTTCTGATTGTCTTAGACAGTATGAAGACCAAGCTCAGGATCGAAACCGTTGGAGCCAAATTGTTGATTCAGTAAGGGGCCAGTAATGGCCTTTAACACTGTTAATTATTATAGATGCAAATACAACTGAAAATATATATTAAAATTATTTCAAAAGCTCAGTTTATTGATTAAATTTATTTTTTAAGTTTTTTGTTTTTATTTACTTATAACTAGGATTTAATAGTGGCTGTATAACCTATTAGTTACATCCAGGTTATGAACTCTTTCAATGTAAAAGAGCAAAGCAACTGCTCGAGCTTTTAAAGCTCAATGCTTTAATATAATTTTAATAGTTAAAAATTTATAATTTAATCTTAAAAAATAGTATTTTATTATTTAACTGTTAAAAAAAATCAAACTTTTAGACTTTGAAAGCTACACTTTAATACAAAAGCTTTACGATTTGTTTTTTTCCGTGTTTGACACATCAAACATCTTTTCGTTTTACATTGGTGTTTGTTACTTGTACTTAAATAGTAAGAAGGGTAAGTATGAAAGTTTGCGTTTTTATACAACTTTCGAGCTCTGATGCACTAATGTGATGTTTTTGCACTAAATAATTCAATAATTCCGAATTGCGAATTTAAATTTGATACATTCTCTGACATCAATGATATTTATCAGTATTCAAAATATTTATCGTATCCAATGAAGAAATTATTTTTCAAATTATGCTCAAAAAATATTAAGACATTCAAATTTAATTAGTAGGTAAAGCGAATTAAATTTCGTGCCCAAGCTCAATGAATCAAAAAAATCATTTACACAACTCCCCACACAAATTATCTGATAAACAAATAATAATTTGCCAAAATAAATAAAAGTCACGAAATACACGGAATTCGATATACAACATATACACCGGGAAAACAAAAATTTTCCCAGGTTGTATCAACACCGTATATAATAAAAACAAACCTGTACAAAAAATAAAAGAAATAAACTTTTCTTCCCGCTCATCGTTGCTTTTGTAATTATTTATCATTTTAATGAGGATATAACACGATAATTTATAAATTGGGAAACTCACTACTATATAGGTATGTACAGAGAGGCCTATATAATATATCTCTGCTACATTACAATTCGATAAATTTTATTATGATTGTCTGGTTAGTACATACACACACACATATATGTACATATGGAAGAAGTTTATTGATTTACAAAAAAAATAAATAAATTGGGAAATACAGGAAAAATACATATATCGCTGTATATGTAACATACTGAATTTAGTTTGGTACAGGGTTACCATATAATTCTTAACCTTACCTAACTTCGATATAAAATACACGAAACTGACTACCCTCTAACTAAATTTCCCAAACTACTATATAAATATATATTTTAGTTTGTTGTTAGTTGTATGTATATAATGCGAGCGGTTGACAATGATTTTAATTTTGATAACGAAAATAATTTTTTTTTTTGCGTGATAATTTTCGGGAAATTTGGTATGTACATATTTTATGGTACTGTTTTGAAAGGATAATAGAAAAGAATTACATTTTTGAAATATTAAATATTTATATTGTTTTTTGCCAAATAACTGAACATTTATTTCCAAAGACTGAATAAAAATGTTTAAATATTTAATGTTGGGAATATAATTAACATTATGGTGTGATTGATAGATGTAAATAATGGATATTAAATGTAAAGTTATGAATTAGGCATGGTTTAATGGTAGGAACTTGTCTTTAAATCATGATCTCAGTTTTGGATTGGTTCATAATTCAGATAGTTCCAATGTGAGCTGTCCAGCGGCCTTTAAGATTGGTTAACATTTTTTACCATAAACAATTTCCAGTATCATAATAAATATTATGGATGTGCTTTTGTGTGCTTTTGAGAAAATATAAAGCAACTTTGCCTGCTTAACCAAAAGCTCAAAATTACACCATTACGCGTTCAATAGAGCTTTTAAAAAATATTATGAATTTGTAGACAAAATTCAATTTCAAAATCTCTACATCACTAAAATTAATAAGAGCTTTTAATGAAGTGAATTGGGAATAGTGATATTTTTCTGCTACTTTAGACTGGGCACACATATAAAAGCTTATCACTTTGACTTTTAAAAACATAAATATTTAAATAAAAAATTATTTGTTTAAATTAATTAAACTTTATAACATCGAAATTAAAAATGTTCAAAAGCTTTTCAATGTTGGCACTAAAAGATTGAATTAATTTAATTAATTTTCACGTTTGTAAGCGAAACGTATAAGAATGATTAAAACATATTTCCAATACGGAGTAAATCATTTTGTAATTGAAAGCTTTCAGCAATTATATGCTTTCCAAAAGCCACATACAGTTTTGAAATTGAAAAAAGCTCAAAGGTATGCTCACTAAAATCGTTTGTAAAAATTTTGTATAATCAACTTTTAACTTGTTCTTTATTCAAATATATCCTAATTAATTAAATTTTGTAAAGCACAAAATTAATTTTAAGAGTTTTGCAATGGTAAGTCATTTAGGTGAAATTCAATTTTAACATCATATTACTGTTTTTGACCTTAAATTGGCAACACATTAATATAATATTTTCTCGGATACCCATCACACTAAAAAAGCTTTTGAACTAAAATTTCGATAGAGTAACAAAGCTTTTGTTACTCGGTAGAATAATATGGAATATATTATTCCCTTTTGCGAATATTTTCATTTAATATATTTAAGTTTTTTTGGGCTTTTTCACTTGAAGCTCTTGCTTATCTAAAAAATTTTAAAAGCTGTGACCCAACCGCGTCACAGGATCTCAAAAACGCATGTACAATTTTTTAACTATCAACTTTTTAGTTGTGCTGGATTATAAAATCTTTTGTAAATTAATCTTTTAACTAAATTAATAATGTCATTAATTTCTAAATTAAAAATTTACAGAAGCTTTTCAATTTTGACACTAATCGATTGAAATAAAGTTTCATATTTGTTTGCGAAACGCATGACAAATCATTAAACACCATATGCCACTAAGTATTTTGAATTAAAACGTTAAAAGCTCCACAGAATATACACAACTTTTTAAGCGTCTATATTAACCTATTTTCGTAGAGAAGATTTCCAATACGGAATAAATCATTTCGGATAAAATATATTTGATAACTTTCAACAATTATATAGCTTCCAAAATCCACAGACACTCTTGAAATTGAAAAAAGCTCATAGTCCAAATTTTGTATAATCAACTTTTGAACTTGTTCTTTAAGAATCCTAAAAGCTTATGCAAATTTATCATTCTTAATTAAATTTTGTAAAGCACAACATTTATTTGAAAAGCTTTTAGATGAGATTCAATTATCACATCATATTACTGTTTGTGACCTTAAATTGGAAACACACTAATATAATATTTTGTGCGGATGCCCGAAAAATTAAAATGCTTTTGAATTAATATATCGAAGAGTAAAAAAGTTTTTATAGAGTAATATGGAATTTTATTCCTTTTCAAAAAGTGCTTTTCGAAAGCTTTTATTAAATTGGTTTAAGTATTTATTGGGCTTATTCACTAAAAGCTCTCGCTTTTATTAAGGTTATTAAAAGCTGTGACATTAAAATCGCATGTAACAATTTTAATTATCAACTGTTTGGTTGTGCTGGAACATAAAAGCTTTTGTAAATGTATCTTTTAATAAAATTAATAATTTCATTAATTTTAAGTTAAATTTTGCCATCAAAAACAAATTAAAGAAAACCTTTTAGTTATTTATAATTTGGGGTTAAATACTTATTAGTAATTGGTATTTATTTTTATGCCTTTAAAGCTTTTAGGTTAGATTTTAGCAATAATATTTCTGCTGAAAATAGAGAGCTTTCGTTTTATTATGTAGTGATGGAATATTAAAGATTCTCTAGAAATACGCTGGTAAAACTAACTTATATACAACTTACTCGAAAGCTCCTCGAATACATTTTACAAAAATCATTTAAAAATGTTTAAGAATTGAAGAATTAAAGCACATTAAAGTCGATCATTGTTCAGCTTTAACTTATCGTTACGTCACTGAAAGCTCGGAATAATATAAGTTTTCAATAATTATGGATTGTAAAATAAAAGCTCAATATGATTGGCCCATTTTAACTAAACTATATTACACTAAGCTTAATCTTCAAATTTTAATTATTAACTAAAAAAACTTGAGTTTTTATATTAGTTTCAAAGATAAATTTTAACATAGAAAAAGCTCTCTCAAATTGTATTTTTTTAAAATAAAGCTCAACTATATGTGCAAGCTTTAGTTTGAACATCTAATTAATGCTTTTTAATTTTACTGCAGTTTTTATTACAATCAAATGCTAAAGCTTACGCAATTCAAATCTAGAAGCTCTCATTAAACAAGTTTTTTTTTCTTTATATTATTTCTGTATGGGTCAAGGGGCTTATCAACTATAAATTTGGCTGTACGTTTACATATGAACTTCATGTAATCCTTTATATCTAATCACTCTCCAGCAGAACACAAATTAAAACCTAAAATTATCCTATTGTCATTAATTATATTCTGTTTACTACTACTACATACATACATTCACATATTTACAACAACAAAAAAGTACTTAAGTAGAAAAACCTAACACATATCCTGATACAATTTTCCATTTTCCTGTTCTCATTTGTTTTTTTGAATGTTTTTTTGTGTTTTGTTAAATTTTTTTCTTCATTTCTCTGAATCGTTTTCTGTGTTGTCATGTGTTTTTGAATTGTATTATCCTTCGCTCGATATATAATACAATATGTATATAGGAAACATAAGGATATATGTTTTATGCTATACACATAAATGATAAAAAGATGCTGGGTGTTAATTCGATTTGGAAACAAAAATAAAATAAAAATTAAACTTTGGGATATGGATTATATATCCCACCTTTAGATATTTCACATATAGGGATTTTCGAGAGTGTTTCCAACTTAAATTGGAAAATGAATAAAAGTTGGAAAATTACGACAAAAACAATAAATAAAAAAATTGGTTATTATAATTGAAGTTTTATACAATTTTTTGTTCTGTATGTGTGTGTGTATATAGTCGTTGTTATTTAATTAAAATGTTCACTTTGCTATTGTGTGTAATTTGCTGTGTTGATTCAATATGTTGACTACGTTCTCCACCCGCCCCAAATCCAGAATACACTTTGTATACGTTTTATATACGTACGTTTATTATATTTTCCAACTTTTCTATATGCATACATACATGAAGGTACTGTATGCGATAAATTAAAAGAAGGTAAACTTTTTACATTTTCATTTTTCTTTTTTTTTTTTGGAATTTTCATTTTCTCGAGAAAATAGGAAAATAAATTTTAATGTATCGATTAAAAATTTATAAAAAAAATACATTTCGCATATTGTGTTCAGCAAATGTATGTTTGACTAATTTCATATGAGCTTTTATACAAATACACAGATATATATCTATAAAGCTCATGCTAAAAATTGGTGGGCAGTAGTATTATGATTTAGATCGTTTCAATTTAAATTAAATAAAGATTTTAAATGTATATATGTACATCCTTGGACTTTAAATGTAAGGTTTCAGTTAATTTTAACATAATATAATGCTTAACACTTTGTAAATAAATTTAAAAGCTTTTTGGTCGATTACAAATTTGACCATTGCGTGTAAAAGCTTAATTTCACCATTGCTTGTAAAAGCTTATTTTTCATAATTCTGCAAAAATAGACTTCAGGCTCACTAGTAAAAAGAACTCATAATATCATTATAAAAGCTCTTATGTAGTAATTTTCGAACAGTTAGCAAAAAAGCTCAACTAATAATAAAAGCTTTAAGATAAATATTAAAAACAAAAAATTCCCGATTAACATCTAACAACTCATCTAAATCAGCGAAGGTATTTGTATCAAACCTCACACCTTTAAATTAGACTAGATTCGTACTAGAGCAAATATCTGCAGACACTTGATGGTTTAGACGCGTACAGATCTCAGTAATTTTGTATCTCTCAGCCTTAAACATACAAACAAATTGATGAAATTATTTTCGCAGGGTGACGGACGGCCAAAACCCAGAGATTTTCAAACCTCTTTAAAATTTATTTTGGATGAACCAGATTTTTGCTCATGTTTGACTTGATTGGTGTTCTCGGGTAAGAAAACTTTTTGTATACAGGCGCCATCGCATAATGCGTACGGCACACAAAATTGGTTTTGTAATAATTTTTTTCAGTTGATTTGAATCCTTTGGGTTACAGTTTATGGGAAATATTATTACACAAACTAAGGTTTAAAATTTCCAAAGTATTCGTTGGCGGAATCTATCACATTGAAATAGGAAGCAAGCCAATCGGAAATTATGTGAAAGAGTATGTGGTTTCTCTTCTCTATATTCTTAGTTAATTTTTTTAAATCCCAGAATTATTAAAAAGTCTAATATTCTTGGAACTATCACAATTTGTAAAAAAAATTAAACTCCCATTGAAACTCCTAAAATTCCAAAATTCTAAAATTCTTAAACATGTTAAAACTTTTTCAAATTCATAAAGCATTTAATTCTCTGGAAAAATAATCTTTTAAATTTTCAAAATTCCCAAAATTTGTCTTTTACAAATAGTTCTACATTTCCTCAATATTAAACTTCGTTAAATATATAAATTATTATTTCAGGAAATCATTTACCAAAATACGGTTTCAACAATTTAAAAAATAAATTCTGAAAAATTTAGAATAAATTTTTTTTTTAAAAATTAAATAATTTCAGAAATTTTAAAATAAACAGAATTAATAAAATTTTAACAAATACAACTATAAAAATAACTTTAATTATTTTTAAAAATATTTTTTTGTTTTAAAAATTAAATTTTTAAAATTATTGAAACACGTAAATTCCTAAAATTCAATAATTTTAAGAATTCTATAAAATTGTATTAATACTTAATTACTACAATCTTTAAATTCTCAAATTACTAAAATTAATGTCAAATACTTAAAAAATTTAAAACACTTTTGAAAATTCCTTATATTCTCCTAATTTGAAAAATCCGAGAAAACGTTAGAAATCTTAAATTAAATTTTTTTAAATATTCTAAATGTTTAATTTTATTAAAACTCTATTTTCAATATTCTTAAAATATTCTCAGAAATCTTTAAATTTAAAAAAAAAATTGTAAATCATCAATTCTTAAAGTTCATAAAATATTTTTAATATTTTAAATTCTTGAAATATTTAACATTATCAATATTCCTAAAATAATTAAATTTTCTAGAGTTCATACAATCTAAAACATAAAATTCTGATGGCTCTGTTAATTCTAAAATTTCTTAAAATTCTTCAAATTTGAAAAGCTCTTAAAATTAGTATCTTAACTAATATTTAATTTAAAATTGCTGCAACTTACAAGTATATTATATCAACATTAATAAAATTATGAACAATTTTTAAATCTTCAAACTTCTTTGAGGTCTTTTTTTTTAATTATTAAAAATGTCAAAATTCTAGAGAATTTTCTAATATATTAAAACTAACAAAAAACTTAACATTCTTAAGTATTGAAACTCGTAATTTTCTATAAAATAAAAACTTCTAGAAATCTGAAAACTGTTATAATTCGTAAAATTGACTCAAACTTACGATTTAAGAATTTTCAAATGTATTTAAACGATGTAAATTATTAAACTTCATAAATTCTGAAAACACTTATGTAGATCCTCAAAATACACTGAAAAATTATGTTTTTTAAAACTGTATATTAATTTGATTACATTAATGAAAAATTTAAAATTCCTAAATATTTTTAAAATATGTAAATTTTCTTAAATATAAAATTTAGCTTTAAATTACTAAACTTATCAAAATTGTTTTTAAAAGTTTTTGATGGTTTTAAATTTGTAAAATTTTCAATCACCACAATTCCTAAAATATAAACAGATTTTTATAAAATTTTGTAATTAAAACTTGTCAATTTAAAAAAAATTCCCAATATATTTTAAAATTATTAAGGCTTAAACCTTTAAAAAAAATTATTTTAAGAATTTTTAATATTAATGAAAATATTTAATTTTTTGATATTTTTAAAATTGTTAAAATTGTGTGATAATTGTAATAGTGTAATAGGTAAAATTATTTTTCAAATTTTCGAAAGCGTTAAATTTTTTAACTTACATTATTAAAATTTGTAGTTGAAATTATTGAAATTTAAAAAAAAATCATTTATTTGAGTACGGTTTAACAATTTTTTTTTCTGAAAAATTCGTAAGAATTATAAAATATAAATAATTTTTAAATTCTCAAAATTCATAAATTATAGCAAATGCAATTCTTAAAATATTTTTAATTAGTTTTAAACGCCTAAGATTAAATAATTTAAGAATTCTATAAAATTGTATAAATATTAATTACTACAATCTTTTAATTCTCAAATTACTATAAAGTGTAATACTAGTAAAATTTAAAAATTGTATTTAAATTCCCTATATTCTTCTTATTAGAAAAATCCTAGATATCGTTAAAAATTTCGAATAATATTTAAAAAAAATTTAAAAACTATAATTTTATCGAAACTATTTTTTCAAAATTTTTAAAAATCTTAATGTTCTCAGAAATCAATAAGTTTTAAAAAAATCCAGAGAGTGTGCAATTCTTATAGTTCTTTAATTACGTACTAAAACATAAAGTTATCAAGGTTCTATTAATCCTATAGCTACTTAAAATTCTTCAAATCCTAAAAAGTTCTTAAAATAACCTAACTTAGTTTTACTTATTCCAACGTTTTTATATTCTTAAAATTCTTAAAGTTAATCAACATTAATAAAATTCCTAACAATCATTAAATCCTCGAAATTCTTTAAGAATTGCAATATTTTAGAAACTCCTAAAATTTTAAAACTAAAAATTTAATTTTTTTTAAAATTATTATTTATAAATTTGATTAAAATCTTGCACCGTGGGCCCATTAGTGGCATTGAGTACTGGAGTAAAATCCGCCCAATTTTAATTTTTTTTTTTAAATTAATAATAATTTGAAAAAATCTTAAAATTCTTAAATTGTTTTAAAATCTGTTAATTTACTTAAATTTAAAAATTAACTTTTAATACGAAACTTATCAAAATTTTTTTTAAAAATTATTGATGGTTTTTAATTTGTAAATTTTTCATAAAAACAATTCCTAAAATTTTGTAATTAAAACTTGCCCATTTTAACCCAAAACTTGATGACCAATCCAGATATTCTTTCACTGTTGCTCGGATGCCAGATGAACCGATTGGAATTTTTGAGCTATCCAATGAATTGTAATTTCTCCGGCCCTTAGAACAGTTTTCTGTTGTCAATGGTTTCTCAGACCAGATAGTTTTGAAAGCTCATCTTTACTGAATAAATCCCATAGTAAATTTTCAATTTGATGTTAATTTGAAAAATTCCGTACTCAAAAATGCGTCATAGAAAAATTCCAATCACCGGCATGGTAAACACTAGAGGTTTCTTCTTCAACTTGAAATTAAAACTAGAGTTGACCAATTAAAGATTAAGCCAAAATAAGTTTTTTGTTCTACTGAATAAATCCCATAGTCTTTTAAAAATGTTGATCACAGGCATGGCAAACGCCAAAAAGTTGTTCTTACCTTGGAATCAATTATACAACCAGTGTCATTTTCGGGCTAACTCCCCACCGATATTTTATGTCCAAATAAATTAAATCATCAAACACCTTAGATAACCATCTATGTATATTTATTGTATATATTATCTACACACACACAAAACGACAAAACAAATACCAGAAAATTAATTATTCGATTCGTTAAAATATTTGCCGGAGGTGGTGTTTGATATGTGGGTTGGAAAATGTTTTCTTGGTTTGAGAATCTAATTATATATTACACACAACTCCTCTATATATATATATATACATATATATATGCGTACACGATTGTGTACAGCTCTAAAATCAAAAATTCTAATAAACCAAAATCTAAATCTGAAAACATCATTCAAAAACCCCTCCCCCGCCAAACACTATTTTTGTCGCACTGTACCAAAAAGTATGTATTATATATAGTTGTGATGTTTTTGTTAGTGTACATAGAAAATTAATTATTAAATGTAAAAAAAAGAAAATTATTTTTATCACAGCATGATAAATTTATGGATCTATCTGGCAATGTATAACAGATACCTATACGTGTATACAACACTTTTCTGATTGATTTTTCTGCTGTTTTGGCATTATGACAAAATAGGTGTGACCTTTTTATGTTAATATGCTCAGCTATACACTATATGTGTATGTAGATTTTGTGGGTGGGATTTTTAATGTTCACATGACATAAACAATATGGAAACTATATATATCGATGATAATGTGGATTTAATACAAATCTGTCTATATAGTAACGCAGAAGAAATGTTCTTAACTCGAGTATAACCCCCTTACATGCTCCTGTCTTACGAGTGTATATATAGAATTTAAATTAAATCATGGCATTGTTTAAATCTATGCTACATAGATGTTTTATGTTTTAATCCGATTTCAACATTATATTGTTTGGGAAATTTTCCAATCTTGTTTTTCCTTTTGAATTTTTATTTATTTTCCGGGATAAGAAAGAATTTTGTGATGTATAGCGTCTGGAATTAGTATGTTAATGAATATGATAATTTTCTCGTCTATGTTTTATGATTATTTATGTTGTACATACATACATATTATGAATTTATAATGATTAAAAAATATGGGGGATTTTTTATAGATTTGAGTAAAGGTCAAAAGTAAACAGTCTGTTTAAATGTTGAACCAGTCAGTGCGCCGTCATTCTGGTTGAATTCCAATCATCTATATAGAAAAATCGCCCTAATATTGAAATATATGGGACTATGATTTATATGTTGCACTAGTATCAAAAATCGATTTTTATTGAAATTAAACACCAAATGAACGACTTCCATTTGGAGCTGGGATGGGATTGACATTCTTTAAAATACTGTTGAAACCAATCCTAGCTGTTATTATTACCAAATTTACTGCCAATTTATCAAAATTTTCGATGTGACCATGAATTTTTTAGTTTTATCATTGAACTGGAACAATCGAAGCGTGAACCTGGAAAACTGGTTGGCGGGAAACGCCAGAAATGTTTGACCTTAGCACGACGTCCAAAGTTCCAAAAAATACTGAGATGGGATTATGCGATCGTATGGCATCCGTAATCACAAAAGTTGTATTTTGAGCCATTGGAGCAGTTTAAATTATCTGTTATAAAATTTTGAGAATTTATTTTTAAAGCATTAACCTAAATTGTAAAAAAGTTTAGTAAGTCAAACTCCATAATTTATTAAATGTTTGAGCTTAGATCCATAGCGCTAAGCCAAAAATTAAATTTTATTAAATTTGGGTAACAATTGTCAAAGTTCCAAAAAAGCTGGGACGGGATTGTAAAATTACATGGTCTGGCCGTTTGATTAATTCATCTAGAAAAATATAACTTGATTCTGAACTATATATTGTTACTCCAGCATCAAAATTATCGATAT
Source organism: Tipula unca (assembly GCA_951394425.1). NCBI lineage: Eukaryota > Metazoa > Arthropoda > Insecta > Diptera > Tipulidae > Tipula > Tipula unca. The sequence goes on from OX596382.1 coordinate 11,756,460, forward strand.
TAAATTTTTAGTTATTTTGTATGTACATATTTGGGTTTCGTAATGCCAAATCCGATCCCAGCCTCGAATGGAACTCATACTGTTTTGATCCGATTTCAATCAAATTCGAAATCTATGCTAAGCTAACGGTTTTATTATTATTTCGATACTTAAAATGATTTTTTCACAATTTTACAGTATCAAAAATATTCGAAAGCTTTAGAGAAAATCGCTTTAGAGAAAATCACTCCACAATAGAGCAAGAGCACAAAATTAAAAAGAAACATAATATGTTGATATTGTTGGATGTAGCTCATGCATTTGACAAGGTATATGTCATCAAGGACTGGAATATAAACTATACCGAGACTTAACGAGGCTGTTTTACCAGATCTTAAAATATTACGTTGTTGAGCGATATTTATTGACCCCAGTCACAAGGCTGATTTGGCAAAAACATCTCTATTATTGCATCCATTGAGTGACACAAAGGTCAGCACAACTGAGCAAGGCAGTTTTGCTATAGGACAACGACTAGTGCAAGCCTCTGGCATTATGTTCATGGAAACCTTAGGATGTCGAAAAAATTATTATGCATTCGATTGGGAATTACCCTAGGTTTTCCTTTCTATCCAACATTTTAAATATTTTGTGAAAGATCAGAATTTTATTTCAGCACCTTTACACAGCTGACCACAAAGCTCTACCTAGAGTAATCTAGTCTTGAAACTGTATTAGTCAATTATAACGTGGTTGCAGATACACTATCACACACTACTTAATTTGTCTTAAGTCAGATATGGTTTTGAATTTACATATAATTCTTGCTTAAATTAGAAATTTCGACTTAAGCCACCTCAGCTTAAGTATTAAAATGTGTATTTGTTAGGGACCAATAGTGACTATACTTAAGTAGGACCAATTTAAACATAAAATGGGACAAAATTTAATAGTACCTTAAAATTAACTCGAATATTATATGTTCAGCTTAAAAAGATTTGGTAATCGATAATCTTAGTTTAAATAATTATTTTGGGCCTAAGTGAGTTAGTTAAGCTTTAGATACCAGTTTAGCTTAAGTTTAGCTTAAGTCATTATTTCATAACTATAGATAAGCTGTCTTATGGCACAGTTTATTATGAAGCTGAGTCATATGTAGATTTATACCTCATGGCTTAATTTAATTTAGCACCAGCTTAAAATTTGTCACATTTCGGTAATCTTAGCTTAAGCCATTATTTCGGAATTTAGCTTGGTAGTTTGAAGTAAACCTCAAGTTAAGCTTTGAATTTAAGTTTAACATATATACTTAAAAAAATTAAAATTGGGCGGATTACTCCATATATACTAAGTTAGATAAGTACACCTAACTTGAAAGGTGACTTAAGTCTCTTTTTTTAGAGTTAAAGTTAATAGCAATAATTTTTGAAACTTTAAATCAAAAGTTTATGTTTCAATGTTGAGGACTGAAATATTGCCATTTAATTTACCTATAAATTTTCCACTTTAATCTTAAATCAAGTTACTTTCACGGAGTTTCGAATAATTTTTTTTAATATCAGCTTTTCTTCTTTTCCATTGTTTTTTTTGGAACAGCGCTTAAACTCAATACTTTTCCATTCTTGGAAAATGTGGAGCAAATGGTCCTGAATGTAGGGAAAGCCATGCTGTGGTTTAGTAAAAAAATTCCAACTGGTACGATAGTCTTCTACGACTCTTAAACAACTATGGTTTGAAAAATGATAAGTACCGAGAATTAGAATTTCTTACTTGCAATACATTCTTCCTTATTTATAAACTTACTCTAGTTCGCATAATCTAAATTTAATAAACATTCTGACTTAAACATGATAATATTATAATTTAGACTTAAGTTGAGCCATGTGGATTTATTTAGTTATATTGTTAAGTCACCATGTCTTAAGGTGAGATTAAATATAATTCATGTTTACATTTAGAAATAAGACTTAAGCCACCTTAACTTAAATTTAAGCACGAATTTGCCTTAAATGAGTAGCATTTACTTTGAGTTATACATTGTTATGTATTAAGCTGTTGGTTTGTTAACACTTGCTCTGTGGTACCTAATTTCGACTTAGGTCACCTCAACTTAAAATCTAAGATGAATATAGCCTTAAGTTTAAGTAATATTCTTTAGTATTAAACTGTGTTTAGTTAGTGACCAACAGTGACCACCTTCGTAGGACCAATCCAAAAAGAAAATGACTACCCGAATCATTGTGGCTAGTGACCAAATTTAGCAGCTTAAAATTAAGTTGAATTTCGTGGTGTTAATCTTAAAACGTTTCGGTAATCGATAATCTTAGCATGCGCCACAATAAGCACTTAAAAACGTATAATTTTACTATATTAGCTCTGACATAAAAACGATATTATGAATTGGTCTTAAGTTAAACCACGTGGAATATAAGTCACTATACAAATTTTATTCAAATAGTTTTGAGCTGGGAATTTATATATAATTCATATTTGAATCTACGTACATCAGGTGTTCCTGGATTTCCGGCAGGCCTATGACTCGATCAATCGAGAGAGTCTATGGTCTGCCCTGGAATACCTAGGAATGCCAACAAAACTGGTACGACTATGTAGGATGACAGTGACGCAGTCTCAATGCTGTGTTAAAGTTGAGAACAGGCTATCGACAAGTTTTGTAGTTAACTCGGGTGTTCGGCAGGGAGATGCTCTGTCCCCGATACTCTTTAATCTCATGTTGGAGTACATCTTTCGTAAAACTGAAACACCGCAGCGTAACATCTTATATCGCCAGTCCAATCAGGTGCTTGCATATGCAGATGACATATGCGTGATTGGACTGAATAGCAACGGAGTGAAAGAAATACTTGATCCGCTTGTAGAGTTTTCAGCTTCTGTTGGACTTCAGATCAATGAGTCCAAAACGAAATACCTGATCTCTGGTTTTAGGGACAGTGGCACACCAGATTTTAGTAGTGGCCACCACACGTTTGAGGGAGTGAGGAGGTTCAAATATTTGGGTTCTCTTATCACTCACGATAACAGTGTGGGTGAGGATATTAAAGTGCGGCTGGCAGCTGGCAGTCGTTCTCTGTATCCTCTAAGGCCACTGCTAAAATCTAAACACTTATCAAGTGCCGTGAAGCTGAAGCTTTACAAAGCGTTGATCAGGCCCGTTGTTATGTTTGGATGTGAAAGTTGGGCGCTGACGGATGAATACGAGAGATGGCTCCTAACATTTGAGAGAAGAGTCATGCGTGTGATCTACGGCCCAAAACGCGATATAGATGGTACCTACCGAGCTCTGTACAATATCGAGATCAGAGATCTGATGAAGATCCCCGATGTTGTACATGAAATAAGATCTCAGCGAGTACGCTGGCTCGGTCACGTTCTTCGTGCTGATCCGGAACGAATTGTGCAGCGATCTCTGAAAGGAGAGCCACCATATGGTAGGCGCAGAGGTCGTTGCCGGCGACGATGGCTCCACGATGTAGAGAACGACTTGGCCTCTTCAGATTGTCTTAGACAGTATGAAGACCATGCTCAGGATCGAAACCGTTGGAGCCGGGTTGTTGACTCAGTAAGGGGCCAGTAATGGCCTTTAATACTGTTTATTATTTATTATTTGAATCTAGAATTTCGGCTTAAGTCACCTATAATTAACTTTGGGTTCAAGTTCGAGTTAAATAAATAGCCTTAGCTTAAGTCACACTGTTAAAAATTAAATTGAGATCAGCAGCTTAAATTAAGTTACATTTCGAGTGTAAAGCTTAAATTGCTTGGGTATACGGTAATCTTAGTTTTAAATAGTTTGACCAAAAATACAAGTTAAGCCATTTACTTAAGTTTAACAGCTCATATTAAGGCCTAAATAATTAGGGAGCGCAGATTTAGTCACATTTTAAATGTTAGGCTTAAATCGTTTATCGATAATCTTAGGTTAAGCTGAATTAAGCTAGGTAGTTTAAACTAAGATTCAAGTTAATCTTTGCACTTAGTAAAATGGTTCAAACTTATTGTTAAAATTGTGTCTTAAGTCGATTATAGGTTCAATTAATTATATGTAACTAGAAAATTGGACTTTATGCCAATTTTTAGTTTTAAGTTTGAAGCGTTTGTAACAGACATTTTTAAAAATTTAAATAAAAAGATTATGTCGCAGTTTCGGGCACTAAGCTGGTGGTATACAACTAAGTCAAATAATTAAGGCGAACCGTCAAATTCGAATATATATTCTTTCAGGTATAAACTTGTTGAAATTGAACTCAACTGCGAATGCCTGAAGAGTGTGATTCAAGTTCTATGTTAAAACTAAGTCGAGATTACTGCTTAAGCCAAATAATTTGGAGTCAATTATTTTCAAAAATTAGTTGGAACTGGGTTGGTGATTCTTAACCTTGGCCCGAAAGGCTAAAACTTGAACACTTTACGGTTGGTACTTTTCTTTAAAGCTTTCTTACCGTAGATGGAGAAGGGATTCCGAGATTTAATCGTCTTCGGTAATTGGCCAAAACTATTGTATATTATTGGAACAAAGAAGGTTAATGCATTGTTTGCAACCATTAACAAGTTCTAAAAGTTCATGGGTTTTTTTGGAAAAGTGCTTAAAGCAATTCATACTTGGAAAATGTGGAGTAAATATCCTGAATGTAGGGAAAACCATGCTGTAATTAACAAGATAAAATTCCAACCAGTTCACCAGCTTTCTACGATTTTTAAACTACTTTGGCTTGGAAAATGCTAAGTGGCAAACTTTACTCTTTCCTTATTGCAAAACCTTCCTCCTGCCAACCTTATCAAATGTAATTTCAAACATAATATTATTTTACACTAAACGGTCTCCTCTTGAATTATCGATTTTCACCGCACTCGCACATAACTTTAAACCGAATACCAAACCAAACATTTTCCAATAAAATCATAAACTTTAAGCACACAACCAGCCAAAAAAAAAAAAAAAAATATGCTCGAACATATTTAGCATGTACACTGGAAAATTCACAACAAAACATAAATTATTTATTTAAGCTTACATAAAATTAAAGATTTTGGTGGTTTGAGATTTTGCCTCTCTCTGTATACGCCCGTATACTCGTATGTGTACATATATATTCCACCACCATGGTGTATGTTTGTAGTTTGTTCAATGGTATTTTTGGTTCACCAACATATGTCTTTCTAACATTATATTATTTTATAACATTGAACCATGGAGCAGTAACAAAAAAAAAAAAATTTGGAAAAAACAAAGTGGAAATTTATTTCAGCCAAACAAAATACTAAAATCCACGATACACACACACACACACATAATCTACCTCAAACTGCTTTCCTTTATTTTAATTTTTATTTTTTTAAACGGGTAAACTTTCATCAGAGCCAACATACCAAATATACATACGTATGTGAACTGGAATGTGAGATATTCTCCTCATGCCGCACACCACAATTGAAGAATGACTAGTATACTACCTATACATACTATATAGTACTACCAAAACCAAACCAAATAAAATAAAAAATTTGTGATTCCTCTGCTATATATTTTATTCAAGAGTTGAGTATATATCCACCAAAAAGCAGCAGTATAGCGTGCCCACACACACACAGTGCACAGAGTACCAACAAATTTAATTTTTTTTTTTTTTTATAAATGAGATAAACGAATGCCCATCACTTTATGTTTACACACAATGGTGAACCAAATTTGAATTTAAAAAAAAAAAAAATTCGAAACAACAAAATTCACCACATCATCGTCACCACACTTTAGTATACAGATTCATAAAAAAAAAAAATGTTTGTATTGTTTTGTTTTGCTGCGAGAGAGAATGAAAATAGTCATGGAAAAATTGGCAAACAGAACTACATTTTTCTACCCAACTACTCGTACTGTATAGATATGTACACATATATATATATATATATATAGACTAACAGACAGACATGCATAACAATGCAACAAAAGCACACACACAAAAATATATTTTTTTTAACGACAAAACCCAATAAACAAATAAACCAGCAACATCACATCACATATATCGACCGACCGATCGACCGACCTCGAAAAAGAATTAACAAACTCAACCAACCGTCGATGAAAATGCATTTTCCCATTTATGTTGTTTAATTTTCGTTTTGTGCTACATATACGTAATTTAGTTGCGCTGGAAAATCTTTTCATTTAACATATAACAAGCAATTCAATTTTGTATTATTGTTCCACAAATTTCCTAAAGCAGGGTGAGCAGGATTATACAGTGCGGATTAGTCAGTCCAATATATATATACATATACACAAATAATTGCAGTTATATGTATTGTAATGTACGGATACGGAAAGTTTAACCCTTTTTTCTCTCGTTAAAATCGATTAAATTATACATTTTTTTTGTGCTTTTATTAAATCAATAAAATTAATCAAAAAGCTTTATACAATACAATTTTTTATGTTATAATTTTCTGCGTTTATAATAAATTTGTGTAATTTGTGCACACGTACACACACATACATACATATACAACACAATATGAAAATTATTGTACATATTCGATGTGGGTTGTTTATTTCCGAATTCAGTGGTTTTAAACCAACATAGGGGTGCAGATCTGGGAACTGAAGAAAGTGCAATAATTTATCAAAATAATAATATTTTGTTTGATTTTAATATGATTTTATATTCAAATTCAATGAAAGTAACTGAATTTGAAAGCTCCATTTGTAAGAGTAAAATAAAAGCTCGTTCAAAAAATTAATTGTTCACTATTAAAATCGATTAACTAAACGCTTTAACTAATTTTTAGTTTCCTAGGATCAACTCTGCTAATAAAGAGCTTTTACAAAATACCGCGATTTAAGCTCATATTTAAAAGATCATTTCTTTCACTGTATTTTGCTTAAAAACTCACACAAAAGCTAATACATAACAGTAACAAGCTTTTCATTTGAAAATTCAAATACCCAAGCTGCTTTCGTAAAAGCTCGTCACAGCATTTTCCTAATATCCAAACATGAATTTAACGTGCTTTTAACTGAAAATTAATCAAGTAAATAGAAATGTTTTTTTTACAATTTTACAATTTCAAAAAGCTTTCCTATAATAAGTAATCTTCTTGCTTTCTCAAACCATTTAGTTAAGCTAATGGAAAGGTCAAATAAAATTAATCATAGCTTTCAGATTATTGGGTTAAATATTAGGGTAGTTCAATAACAGAACCACCAAGCTTTCATGAGCTTATATTAATCAAACTAATTAAAAAGCTCTAAAATTGAATATAATTCTAATTACTTCCAAACTTAAACTTTAAATTAAAATACTTTTTAAAAAGCTTCCATTTTAAACTTGTGGCTTATTTTAAAATAAATTTAAATTGAGCCCTATTGATGAGCATAGATTAGAGAAATATTCTAAATTTGTATATTAAGCTTTCGAGCTTGAACTTGCTGAAACTATTAAATTAAATTTTGTGCAGAGCTTTAAACTAATATCTGAACTTGTTTAAAAACTTGTATATGATTTTTACTTTTATTTTTTGGAAAGTTCGGATTGACATGATTTTCAAAAGCTCTTCCAAAAATGACTTCTGAAAAAAAACATAATATCACATAATATATAAACTTACGAAAAATGGTAATAAGCACATTAAAAATGTTTAGCTGAATCTATAGTAAATTAATTAAAGATATCTAAAATCTAATCAACTGCTTTATGCTTAAAGCTAACATTTTTGATTAATTTTTTTTTTATTCTGATTCTAAAAATTGTAATTAATGCTTTTTGATTTACTAAAAGCTTTTTAGTACGTAACATTAATGTATCACCTAAAATAAAAATAAAAACCAAAATTAATCAGTGAATCATAATTTAAAAGCTCTGCTTCAACATTATAAATATTATACTAAATGAAGTATTTAAATGCTTCCAGGTAATTGGTGTTGATAAATAGACAAATTTTTAAAGTTAATTGCATTTATTAAGAGTTCAAACTGGAGCTAGAAACTAATTAAAATGAACAATTAGAGCTTTTTAAACAAGCTATTAATTTCTGAATGAATTTTGGGCTGCAAACATCTATTTATTCCCAAGAAAGCTCATTGTCAACAATTTTAACATAAAATTTGCTCTGGGATGCTGCGGAAGTACAGCTTTCTGGTACAAACAAACCATACGCAAACTATGAGACTATTGTATTGTTTCTCTTGTTAAACAATTTAAAAGCTCCAATTCTTTTAAGTAGGGTATATAATAAATGATAAACTTTGTCAGTATATGTATATTGCGATTTTATAAGATATGCAAAAAGCTCCCGATATGTTTAAAAACACTATCGGATCTTTTTGGAATTATTATAAATCCTGTCTAGAACAGATATGCACGCGATATGAAATAGCTTTAAAAATGTTTGATTTATCGCAAGCTATTCGATTTTTAAAAATTAATTAATTAATTTATTTCAAAAGCTCTTCAAATCATAAATAATTTATTTAAAATTATTTTTTGGAAACAAAGAGTAAAATCATTTAAATAAAAAAAATCATTTAAATTCAACAATAAGATTGCGTTGAAGCTCGAGGAATAGTTTTTAAAAATCTGAGAGTTTGTATATTCATTAAATTTTAATATAATTCTTTTATTGGTAAACGCGTAATACACTTAAAATTAAATTGGGATTTTCTTTTAGTTGCCCTGACTAAAAGATTTCATAGTATAGATATATCAAAGGCTTTTCCATTCATAAAACTATTTTAAATGTTGGTTTCATTAAGAATATTTGTCATGTTTTCATAATAAAATTAGCCGAAACTATTCGAAAAAAATGTATCAGAAACTTTCAAAATTATCTCTGAAGGGCTTTATAAAAATATAATTAATAAACTGATTAATAAACTTCAGAAGACAGTTTGTAAAAATCGTTAATATAAAATTTGATCAAAAGCTCACTAAAGTTTTAAAATCTTGTAAAATATTCATTTTTTATAGCTCCTTGAACGTTTCTTGAAATAATTGGCAATATTTATTCATAGTATATACTTTTTATGAAGCTTTCCCAGTAATATTAATTTATCCAACTATAGTAGTTAAAAACCTGAGAAAGCTGTTTATTTAAAATTCATATATTTGAAATTCAAGAACGATTTTAAAATAGACATTTTGGAGTAACTTCAGAAACATGAGCTTTTAAGAACTTTTTTAGGGCTTTTTGATTTATCGAAAGCTTATAATCTGTAATATCTTCCCTAGATTGTGACTCAAGTACATTTTTAATTTATAAGCTTTCAAATCATAATTATAGATATCAATACTGTTTTATTTATTTTATTGAATTTTTCACGATTTTAAAAGCAACGACCAATAAAATGTATATAATAAAGATCAAATTCAACCATTCTCATCTGCCTTTCGTCTGGAAGTTCGTATACTGTAAAGTACATGAAAACTTTTAATATTTAAGTACTAACTACAATATCTAAACAGATGAAAAAGAAACTTCAGAATTTAGATGGTTGAAATTTTAGAACATTTTAAAAGTAAAACTTTTTGGATTTACTTCATTAAATTCTTAAACAAATTTTCAAACTAATTTCTCATTCTGAAATAATTCAATAAGAGCTTTTTTATTTATCAAAAGTTTTATAATTCATATCCTTAGATTTTCACTCGTGTACATTTTAATTTCAATAATATGCTTACTAAGCTTTCAATCTTTCTTTCTCGTTTATTAGGTTTACATAAAATGGTTATTTGAATATTTTTGAAATTGAAAGTTTTTAATATAAAGCATTCTCGATTTATTTACAGCTCATAGAACTTTCTTTAGAAAATCTGCAGAAGATAAACTTTGAAGAGTATTTTGTAAATACATTTAAAATGCGACTGGAACAAACCACAAGCAACCTAGAATCATATTATTGCATTATCATTCTTGGAAACAGTTAAAAGCTCTATTTGTTTAAGTTGATTAAAATGACAAATAAGTACTTTTTACAATTTAAATTTTATTTCCAACTTCGGAGCTTTGAAAAATACATGATAAAACACAATTCTATAGAAATCTCTGAAAACTCCTAGAAGCTTTTAAAACAGCGTATATTCAGATGTATATTTTCTGACCCTTTAAAAGTTTAAAAAAGCTTTCGGAACTTAGAACCTTTAATTGATCATGTCAACTCACATACACAAGAAAGCACCCATTTAAAAAAAGCTTAAACAATTTAAGATTTGCAGTAAACTGTTCACTTTTTAAAATTTATTTAGTTCAAAAGCTCTTCAAATCGTAAATAATTTATTTTAAATGTACTTTTTAGAGTAAAATCATCTTAATTAAAAAAAAATCATTTTAATTTCACAATAACATTGCGTTAAAGCTAATAAAAAATTTGAAATTTATGAACTTTTTGGAGCACTAAAAAATAAGAAAGTTTGTATATTTTTATAGAAGTTAAGTTTTAAAATAATGCTTTTATAGCTCTTCTGGATGCTCGTTTATTATAAGGTATAAACATTTTAGTGTTAATGTACTGCAGTATTTAGAAAGCTTCAAAGTTTGTCGAAAACTACAGAATTTATGTAGATATTTGAAATTTGAAAACATTTAAAAAAAAAAAAAATCCAAAAATTCTCTTCAATAAATTCTTAAACAGTATATGTATTTCATGTTTAAAAATTTATTCAAATTAAAGTGCTTTTCAAACAAATTTCTCATTCTAAAAAAATTCAATTTTTATTTAACAAATTTTTTTATTTCATGATCTTCTCTACATAGTAAGCTTTGAAATCGTAATTGTGAACACCAATATTGTTTTATTTAATTTATTGAATTTTTCAAAATGTTAAAAGCTCTCATTAATAAAATGTATATAAAATGGTCATTTGATTACTTTGAAAGCTGTCCAGGAAGGTCGTTTATTATACGGTACATAAAAGCTCATGAAATATTTAACTCTGAAAGCTTTTAATATAAATAATTCCCGTTTTATTGAAATGATTTAAATAAAAAGCAAACTTTCAGAATATTTTTTCTAATATAAATACCTAAATTTTTGCTATAAGCTTTAATTACAAATTTGTAAAAGAGCTCAGCAATCCAACAAAAATTATGAATACACATCGTTGGATAATACATATCGTTTAGATCTTATGATAGTTCAATATTAATCAATAACAGCAGCAGCAAGCTTTCATAATCTTATATTAGTCATAATAATTAAAACTCTCTTAAGAATTCAATATAATTTTAATAACTTCTAAACTTAAAACAAATATTATTACTACTAATCCGTATTAAAGCTCTTACATTTAAAAAAAAACTTTTTGGAGAGCTTTTTATGTTTTGTCGTTTCTCATAAAATTAATTGAAATTGTGCCTTAATCGAAAGATATTCTAAATTTTTTGTTACAAACTTTAAAGTTGTTCTAGCTCAACGATTTCAGAATTTTACAAATTGTCGAAAGCTTTTCTATTTTAAAATTGATTTTAAAATGTAGTTTTTTTGTAAGTGTATTACACTTTTTATTTTCATAATAAAGCCGAACTGATTTGTATATAGATGTGTAAAAGCTTTTCAAACTTCTTTATAGAGCTTTCACAATGTCCATAAATATTGACTTAATTTTATATATGTATAGATTATCCAAAACCAACACGATAGTTTGTAAAATTTATTAATATGAAATTTACTCAAAAGCTCACTAAAATGTTAAAAAGAAATTATGTTATTCAGTTTTAAAAGCTCCTTTAATATTTTTAAAATAATTGCCAATATTATTACAAACATAATGTGTATGGTGAAACTTAAATAGTAGTAGTAGTAATTAAAAAGTTGACAAGCTTGTTGAAAGCTTCGGAATTCAAAAAATTGAAATTTACGTGAGTATGTTAATATTTAAAAATTATTTAAAAAAATTTCTATAAGAATTTATTGATTTATCGTATAAAAGAATATTGGTGGATACCAAAAAAGTTTAATTTTTTAAAGTTCAAAAGCTCCTATTAATAAAGTGGATGTTATAAATATCAGTTCATTTTCATTTGCTTATATTGAAAACTTTTCAGGAAGCTTGCTGAATAATATATTATAATAGAGCACATAAAAGCTTGTGTAATACACAAAATTTATTCATACTACAGTAAGTTAATCAAATTGAAGTGCTTCTCAAACGAACGTCTGATTCTGAAAAAATTTAATAAGAGCTTTATGATTTATTGAAAGCTTACAATTAATATTTACCATTGGTGTACATTTTTATTTCTTGAGCCGTGCCTACAAAGCTTTGAAATTTTAATTGTGGATATAATATTGTTTTATTTAATTTATTACATTTTTCTAGATTTTAAAAGCTCTGATTTATAAAGTTAGTATAATAGAAATTACTCCATTGTCACTAGTTTAAAGATCGTTTATTATACAAAAGCTCATACAATATTAATATTAATTAATATATAAAGCGAGCTTTCAATTTTTTTTTCAAATATCTATCAATAAAGCTTTCAAAATAGTTTACAAATTTGTAGAAGAGAGCATTAATTCAACATTCGAAACCGATAATTGTGAATATAGGATCGAATCTTTTGTTATATTTGCCCTATAGCCTTCCCGATTTATAGAATTTGCTGTGCTTTTCGATGTCAAATAGGTAAATCATTTTATTCGTGTTCAATTGTAAATTATTCGACAACCCTGTACGCAATTATAAAGGTAAAATTAGGTACACATATATACAGCATTTTCCTATTATGAAACAAAAAAAATGTTCCCAACCATATCATGATTAGTATCATGACAGGTGGTGGAAAGGTTTTTTTTTTTTTTTTTGTATACACACAACACTAACCGATTTTCATTTCGTTTCCTACTCTACATTTCGAATACACACATATATGTGAATGTATTTTGATGATTTGGTTTGGTTTTGATTATTATTTTCCATTTTCCACAACAACAACAAAAAGTATTTTTTTTATACACCGATTCTGGTGAATTTTGGTTTTTCTGGTAAAACTCAACTCAATTTTTTTGATTCGATACATTATTATGTTATATAATCATAATATATGTTAGGTATATACCTCAGTATATAGTGTTGATCGATTTTTATTTATTAAATCCATTTATTATATTTTTTAGTTTATTTATTCAATCAGTAAATAATAATTTTCTAAATATACATACGCGTATGTACGTATGTAGGTACATAGATTTTTATGGATAAAAATCGTGATTTGAGTGAATTAAAAAATTTTCCAAAAATAATTTTTAGCTGCCTGTTTGTTGCTTTTATGTTATATTTGTAATAATAAGTAATAAATAAATAATATCAAAATGAGTATATATATGGAGGTATGGAGGAGTATGTATACCGTATATTTATCCACAGATATATGCATAAAATATTATATTTGAATTTTTCTGGTTTGATTTTGAGGTTAGTTTTGAGGGTTTGGGAGGTTGTATCGAATTTGTTTAGTTGTTTTTGGCGAATAAATAATTATTAAATTCACCACATACCACCAAAAAATACTAAAACACATTTTCAATTTAGTAAACATATATTGTTTAGCATGGCGCACCACACACCTACTTTTGAAATAATTTTACGGGTGATTCAGAACAAAGCTTTCATTTGATTTTTGCCTACGAAATCAGACGCAAGTTTCCAAAAAATTCTAAAACTTAATTCCGAATTCGAATTAAAAATCAAGATGAAAATATATTAAATATTTCTCCAAATTTTCACTTTGATTAGTGACTTTGCAAAATTTTTAATGCAAAGTAGGAGAATATTTTTAAAATTTCAATTTTGTTCTTATACAACGTGATAAAACACCACTGTCCTAAGATACTTATATTCTAGATTTAAGAAAGCTTTAATATTTTTTAGTTAGATCCAATCCTTCGCTACCCAAAAATAGATATCGCTATCTGGGTACACGAGTATTGCCCAAACAAATTTTAAAATCGACTTATACAAACCACACGGAAAATAAAATTGAGCAACTTTGGTTCTTTGTTCTGTGCTGGGTCTTTCCATCATAAATTTCCCAAGTTTTTCAAATTTAATTCTGATACAAAAACGAACAAAAATATGTAAACAAAAAATTTATTTTTTAATTAAATCATAACCCTGTATATTGCTTTTAGTAAACATTATCTCAAACATCTCAGCTGTGTAAAATATATGTTAAACATGATTCTATCGGACTCTCTTAAAGCTTTCAATACATTTTCTAGAAACTTTTAAAACTGCACAATTTCAGTTTTATATTTTCTGATCTTAAAATGTTTCAAAAAGCTTTCGAAAATTACAACATGTAATTGAACATTCGTTTGGAGTTTCAAATTATTATAAAACCTGTCTTGAACAGATTTGTCATAAACTGTTCAATGTTTAAAATTAATTTAATTCAAAAGCTCTGAAAACCATAAATTATATGTTTTAATTTTACTTTTTAAAACAATGACTACTTAACCAACATTTATAATTTTTTAAATTTAATTTAACAATAACATTGAGATATAAAGCTTGAAAAGTTTTCAAAATTGTAACTACATATTTCAAATGTTGTTTCTCTAAGTGTATTTGTTTTGTTTTCATAATAAAATTTATCCGAATTAATTCGAACATTTTTTTTTAAAAGCTTTCGAAATAAAGTTATAAATTGCTTAGTGCCTATAAAGCTGATTACATTTTTTTATAAGAATTATTCCAAATTCACGAAATAGTTTGTAAAAATTGTTAGTGTAAAACTTACTCAAAAGCTTCCTAAAATTTAAAATAAATAATCAATAATTTATTTTTTAAAGCTCCTGATCTTAACATAATCACGAATACATATAAATACATAGTATGTTTAATATTTTTAGTATTAGAAATCTTAAAAGCTTGCTCAAATCTACCAAGCTCAAATTTTAGAAATTTATAAACGTTTGAGAAACAGATATTTTTGCATTTACTTCAATTTGGTAATTTTAAACCTTGATTCTAAAGTAATACAATAAAATCTTTTTAGTCTATAGAAAGTTAATACATTATTTGTGCCCTAGATTTCAACTCGTACACATTTAAATTTCTCGAGTTCCGCAACTGAAATAATAAAGCACAGTTAATTGTCATTTGCTTATTTTTACAGCTATTCGATAATTTAGAATCGATTACGAATCTGAAACCTAAAATTTAATTATCTGGAATTAAAAAAAAAATTAATTATCGAAATTAACAAACAATATCAAAAATTCGGTTGGAATGAAATATGTAAATAAAACTTTCAATAAACTTTAAAAAATATATATATATTAATTTACGTAGGAAACTCTCAAAAGCTTTTTGGATGGTATGTGTATTCTAATAGTTATGTAATCATATTATCAGGTATTTAAATGTCAATGATACAAATCGAATTCAACAAACTTTAGGAACCACTTTTGTGAAACATGTCTGAGGTTCTAAAATATATTTTTCAATATAAATTTCTATATTTTAATTGATTAAATAGCTTGTAACAAAATTTTGTACGCGAGCTTTTGGAAAATTTCATTGAAATGTTTTCAAAACTGTCTTAATATGGATATAATATAAGCGATATCAATTACGAAGCTTATCAGACAGTTTCAATAGCTTAGAGGGAAAATTGCAAGTCAAATTATTTGAAAGTTAATTATAAAAAAATTTAATTTCATTCGAAAGCTTGTAAAATATTTTTGATTATAAAATCAAGCTTGCCTAAAAATCAAGAAAGCTTTTATTATAGATTTTTATTTTAACCGTAATGATAATATTTCGAACAAAAGCACGTGCTAATTTTAATGAGCTTTTAAAAGAATTATTTATTATTTATAAACAAAAATTAATAAAATATTTTTTTTTCATTTTTAGAGGCAAAATCATAAATTATTGTGAGCTTTTATGAAAAAGCTAACTGAAAAATTACACGAGTAAATATAAGTTTTATTCTTGTTGAAGTTTTATCACTGAAAACATTAGTTTTTAAAGAAGCTTTCAAAGTGTTTAGGTACAATTAAGCAATTTAGCGTTTCGATTCAACTTTTTTGTTTTATCTGAGACTTTTCCAAATTTGAGTATAAAGCACATTTCATAAGCTTAATTATTTACACAAAGCTCTAGAAAAGTTGTAAACCGTATGTAAAGTAATTTATAACAAATATATAAATGCATAATTATAGGTGAAAACATTCTACTACCGGCATAAATTTGATCTAGTATTTGAGCTTTCAGTGCCTCCAATTTCGATTAACACGATACTCCTGAAAATATTCGAGGCTCCTATGTATTTTTTAATGTCTAATTTTCTCATCTTTTATTATTATTATAATTAGATTAAAACTAAGCTTTTCACGTGAGCTTTTGAAAAAAAAATCATATTTGAAAATATCGCTAAATTATAAATAATAGAAAATCAATTTGTAAAAGCGCCTAAAAGCTACTTGAATACTAAAAAGTTATTCCTATATTATTTAATATTCACATTTGTAGAGATGGGATTGAACATTAAAAATAATTGAGAACTTTGAAAAATTAAGCCAAAAGTTTATCTAAAAGCTTATATTTATTTACAGGGAAATCTATTTATAATCTACTCTCTTCGACTTGTAGGTCACAATTCACAAGATTGAAATTTTAAAATAAAAATTACATCAAAGCTTTGTACCTAGACTTTAGATTATCATATTTTTCTTTCAAATAGTTCGAAAATGAGTTTAAATTTCACAAATTGCGAGTTTCATAATTAATAGAAAATTGAGAAATTTTTTTAGAAATAAGCTCGCCTAAAGTTCTCATTTAAGCTATGAAAAGCTCATTAATTTTGATATATACGATTATAAACATCAAAGTTAAATAAAGAAGCTCGGAATGAGAATCCAAAATGAAACAAATATTTTTTTTCGTCTGTTTTGAAACGAAAGCTTATTACAGTGATTTTCTAATGTGCTCTATAATTGAATTAAAATAATCTTAAATCTTGCCTATTGGATCTTTATGTATACGTATATTCGTCTATAATTAAGAAAAATTGATTTGATTAAATAATTTCCATCCTACTAACTGAAATATAGAAAATTAATTAAATTTCGATCATAAGTTTGGAAAATTTTGATTATAATATTCAGAATGTGAAAGCCTAATTAACAAATTTCGGATATTTAATTTCGAATATTGTTCTAAAATGTCTGTAGTTCTTAGTAAGATATTTGAAAATAATCTGGTTTAATTTTTTAAAATTATAATTGAAGCTTGGATATTTATTTTATAAAATTCGTTATTTGATTTTTTTTAATTATCAATCCTTTCGTTATTCCAAAATTAAATTTTAAATAAATTTGAATAATTTGGTCAATTTGAATCGTTTTTCATAAGAAAAAAATTATGAGTGAACAACGGAGAGTGCCAAGGCAGAGAAGTATAACAACCATAAATTTTATGGCATTGACTATTGGTTTATAGTAGATGAAACTCAATCAGGTATTCTTGTACATTACTTTGACATGCAGATAGTCTTGTATATGAACTTAAGCGCTTGCTGTAACACTATTTAATCTATAAAAATGAATAATTTAATTCTGAATATGAGAATTTCTAGAACAACACCAATCACGATTTTTCTGCAAATTGAAATTTTATTCTAATATTCAAATTCAAATTCGAATTTACCTCCTTGAAGTTATCCCAAATTTTCATCCCAGGAAACTTTAAAATAACCTCTATGAATACGTGCGTAAATATTTTTTGATCACTCTTATTGACTCAGCGATCTTAAAAATATTTAAAAACTGTAAGTCATAAACGAAACTTGAAAACTTTGGCGAGGTTTCGATTACTTTTGGATAATGTTGAGCAAGTTTTAATTTTTAATTAGAATTTCTAGTAGAAGATAGATCAATTCAGAATGAAAATTCAAATCCGAAAATAGAAATGAAATATGTCATTTCAAAATAATCAAAATGGGCATTTAAATTCGAATATCGCACTAAAATTTTTATTGTTTTCGGATATTTGAAAATTATGCGAACTAATTTTCAAAACTGAAATTGAAGCTTGATTTTTTTTTTTAATTTCGCAAATCCGTTTTAAAATTCGTCAAATTAATTACAATTAATTAATAATTAATTAATTAATAATTTCGGCATACCTCCAAATTTAAAGTTTAAAAATTAAAAATTATGAGATTTTTAAACCAAATTTTCAAACACATCGTAAATCACTTACAGCGGTTTTGTGGATTATACCAATTTAGAAGAATTACTGGACCTGACCATTTCAGATAAACCGGAAAACTAGAGAGTATGATGTAGTAAATCGCACAAAATTATAAAATAAGTAAAATTGTAACCTAAAAATTTTATATTTTATTATTATTATTTTAGTAATAAAAATAATTTAAAAATTTCTAAATACTCAAAATTTGTAAAATATTTTTTTTTAATTAAAATTTAACCATATGAAATTTGACCATGAACTTTTAAAATTGTTAAAATTCGAAATTAAATTTTAAATCTGGAATATTTTTAAAAGTACGTACGACGGAAGAAGGAATATTTTCTTATAGAAATTAAAATAATGATCCTGTTGGCCTTCATTATCCCAGCGCTGAAACATTTAAATCGTTGGAATTGTCGTTATCTAAATAAATGAGCCGCAGTTGCTAATTTTTAAATATAAGAAAGTGAAAGGAAAAGTTGCATGGCCAAGCTTTTGCAGCGACAGTTATTTCATCAAGACTATTGAGTTAAAGACCCTGGTCAAGATTCTACTGAGATGATGATTCTCATAGCGATTGAGTTCAGGACTGTATTGGTCACAACTATGTAAGCGCTGATCATTTTTTGATGGTTAGAATTGTCGCTATATAATTAAATGTACATCTTAGCGAGCTTTTAAATTTAATAAAATGAAAAAAAATATACAGTTGGGACAAAAATACCCATTCCAGACTTTTTGAAATATTTTTTTTTTTTAATTTTATTTAAATATTTTAAATAAACAATTATTACAATCCAGTCACTAATGAGCAATTTTATTCTAACTTAATTTACTATGTTGTATTAATCTATGGCTTCTTCCCACTGGTATTCCATAGTGTCTGATAAATTGAATTAAACCACATCGTTATTGTGGATTTTATATCAGCATTACGCTGTTTACACTAGCAATTACACCAGCTCAAAAGGATTAGTTCGTTTGAGCCGGCGTACCTGTGTTGTTTAACAGCTTAGTTGCCGCAGTATTAACATGTTGTTCGAGCCTTTGCCTATGTCTCACTGCATTTTTTTTGGATTTCCTTTGAAACAGTGTCCACTTTAAGGTCCCTATGGAGGTCTATGTTTCGAACATACCATGGCGCATCAACGATGTTCCTTAATACTTTGTTTTGAAATGTTTGGATGATTTCCACGTTGCTCTGTTTGGTACAACCCCAAAGTTGGATACCATAAGTCCAAACCGGTTTTAATATTTGTTTATATAATAGAAGTTTGTTGTATGTTGATAGAGCGGAGCTCCCTCCTATCAGCCAATACATCTTTCTATATTTAAGCCCCAGTTCTTCACTTTTCTTTTTGACGTGTGCTTTCCATCGTAGTTTTGCATCTAGTGTCATGCCAAGAGACTTAGCCGTGTTGGCATACGGTATTATTTCTTGATTAATTGTAACCGGAATATCTTCGAGTCGTTTGTTTGTAAAATTGATGTGAACTGATTTAGTTTCGTTAAGTTTAATTCGCCATCTTTTGGTCCAGTTATGTATTTGAGTAATAGCCAACTGTAAACTCTGTGTTGATTCTTCGTTGCTATCTCCAACAGCTAAGATTGCCGTGTCATCAGCAAATGTCGCCACAGTGTTGTTTACTAATACAGGGAGATCATTAGTGTACAATAGGTATAGGACAGGACCTAATACACTGCCCTGCGGTACTCCTGCCTTGATTTCTTTCAATTCCGAATAGGAATCGTCTAATTTTACTCTGAAGAATCTATATTTCAAGTATGATTCTAATATTGTAGTGAATTGCATTGGTAGTACAGTTCTTAACTTATAGTTAAGTCCTTCGTGAAAAAATTTATCAAAGGCCTGTGCAACGTCTAAGAATATCGTTGAGCAGACCTTTTTCTCCTCTTATGCTCTTTCAATAATATTAGTTATTCTGTGTACTTGATCTTATGTTGAGTGTTGGTTGCGAAAACCGAACTGATGATTTGGAATCAGGTTTTTCCTCTCAATTATCGGATTTAGTCTTTTTACTAATAACTTCTCAAAGAGTTTAGACATAACTGGTAATAGTGATATTGGGCTGTAAGATCCAGTTTTTTGTGGTGGTTTCCCAGGTTTAGGAATCATAATTACTTCTGCAATTTTCCAGAGGCTGGGTACATATTTCAATCGAAAGGCAGCATTTATAATATTGGTGGGCTTTAATAATGCTTTCCTTGGTAGTTCTTTTAAATTTTCTGCTGTGATAAGGTCATAACCCGGCGCTTTTCTCGGACTCATATTTGTTTTTATCTCATACATGACTTCTTTTGGTGTTGCTCGTAGGATTTCTTCACTTTCCTGTACAACCACTCCAGTTATTATTTCGGCTTCCAGTGATTGGTCATCATGTGGTTCAAATATTTTTTCCAGGTATTCAGCAAAATTTCGTACTTTATATTCGTTATTTCTGGCCCATTTGTTATCTTCTGTTCTGATTGGAGCAATCTGCATTATTGGCCTTTTAAATCATCTGGTTGCTCTCCAGAGAGAATAATCAGTACTAGTATCATTAGATAATTTTCTGAGGTAGTTTGATTTCCCTTTTAAGTAGCTGAGTCAGATTGTTTAGCTTAGTTTTATCTTGAGGGGCTCTAGTTTATTGCCATATTCTCCTTGCCCTTCTTTTTTCTGCCAAAAGCTCTCTAATTTCACTAGGGGAGTTGTTTACCTTAATTTTCTTTTAAACTTCAGGAGTGTTTTCCCAAGCTGACTGCTTTATGTCACTTATGAACTTGTGAACTTCTTTTTCTAATTGCTCCTCACTCCTTAGCGGAACCATTAAGTTAATATTTGTTTCTAAAGACAGTCTAAAGTATTCCCAATTTGAGTGCTTATTTACTAAACTAGGATAGCTTTCTTTTTGAATGATCGTTTCACTTAATGTCAAAAGTATTGGGGAGTGATCAGAGCTTAAGTCAAGACTTAAGTCATCTATATGTATATAATTTACAGATATATTTTTCACTTTAAAGAAATCAATCAGATCTGGTATTTTATTTGGATCAGTTGGCCAGTAGGTCGGTTTACCATTTGATAAGGTTTCACAACCGTATTTTCTGATAGCATTGAGGAGTTCTTTCCCTTTGTTTGTTGTTAGTCTAGAACCCCAGTGAGTATTTTTTGCATTAAAATCTCCTCCAATTACAAATCTTTTCTGTAGTTTACTGAAAAATTCAAGATAATCTTTTTCTTTTAGAGAGTATTTCGGTGGGCAGTAAATTCCAACAACACTAATAGAGTTATTTTTGGTCTTGATATTAACAGCTGTTGCTTGTATTTGTTCTGTTTCATATTTTAATTCCTCGAAGTGATTAATACTATTTCTAATTATAACAGCACTACCTCCCTTGGCAGTATTTCCCGGGTGAATAGTGTGATATGTTTTATAATTTCTAAATTTGATAATTGATTGCCTAGTGAAGTGAATTTCAGAGATGAGACAGACATCGATTTTCTCTGCGTCCAGAACCATTTGCAATTCCTGTTGGTGTTGCTGGAGTCCATTGGCATTCCAGCATAAAATTCTTAAGTTGTTAGACATGGTTTTGTTTAGGGATGGTTCCCTTGGTACTGTATTCTAGTTTCTGTAATCGTTGATCAAAAGTATTAAGTTTGCTTAATATCAGCTTAAGCGTTTGATTTATGTCGTCTGTTTGAGGAGTTTTTTGTTTGTTTTCGTCACTCATTATTACTTGATCGTAAGTTTTTTGCCAACTTCTGCTTGAGAGGCTATCAACGCTTTACCCCTTAACTCTCCTTTAAATGATTCATATATTTGTATTTTTAGAATGTATGTTCTTATTTTTGATGTTTTGCAATTCAATAGCAACACTGCATACTCTGTAGTTAGCTGGATGGTTTTCTCCACAATGTACGCATCTAGGCTGTACGTCTGTGGGTTTGACACAATCTCTAGTATGGTGTTTACCTGGACATTTGACACACCTGGGTTCTTTGTTACAGTATTTTTGAGTATGTCCATATGCTTGACATTTTTTACATTGTGGTATAAGCCTAGATCTTCTTAGGGGCTCAATATTGACTTTGCATCCCAAGATGTACTTGATTTGATGTATTTTTTCAATATCATCATCTGCGCTGAATGTCAGCATATATATGTTCAGAGACTCCTTACTTCTTCGTTTTAGCTTAATTGATGCTTCAGTTGCATTAAAACTTTTTCCTTTCAGGTCCTCAATTATTTTTTCTGGTTTACATGTAGAGTGTAGATTTTTAACCATTACCCTAATTGGTCTGATTTGTTTGTTTTCAAACGTATGCCAGGAATGTCTCCCTTCGCTTAATATTTTTGTCATTTCTCTGTAGGTTTCACCATCTGCTAAGTTTACTTTGATGTTGTTTCCACTCATCAATTTTGTATTAAACTTATCTGTTTTAGTTATTGTTTTAATTTTCTCATACAGTAGATCATAGTTTTTAACTCCATCGATAACTATTGGGGGTGGTGGTAATTTTTTTGGATTGTTTTGGATTATTTTACGAATTGTCTCTTTTAGTTGAGGAGGAGTAGGTGTATCATTCCTTCTCCTTTTTTTTCTCTGGTTTTTGACTCTAATCCACTCAGTTTCGTGAGCTAATTCTTCTTCATCCGTATGGTATTCTTGTTCCATTACTTTTTGGGTAGGAGGAGAATCAACGTTTTCCTTTGCTTTAAGGGGTTTAACTTCGTTTTCAAGAATCCTTATATGTTCCTGCATACAAGCAATTGTATCATTTAATTGCTTATTTTAATTATTAGATTCAACCAATGCTGCATTGGTCTTACGCAAATCCTGATACAGCATTTCTTCTTTTTTAGAACAATTATTGTCCTCTGGAAAAGCATTTCTCGGTAACTCCACACGTTCTGTAGGTATTATTTTGTTAATCTTCGTGGTGAACGTGCTACAGGCTCCCGTAGGCGACCTCAGTAGAACCTGGCTCTTTTGGAAAGGATCGATATTATCCATTTCTGCTTCACTCATTCGTGTATTATAATTCATCAACGTATCTTGGGATTTTTTCTGGTTAGAGCGCCTATGGAAAGAAAATGATTCCTCGTCGTGATTTCACCGACCGGATTTGATGTTCCCTATTCAAACTTCTATTAAAAAGAAACTACTATCACTGCCCTTTTTGGTTATTTTTATTTTATCGCTTACTTCACCGATTCCACGTTTAAACCCCACAACGATTTGAAAGAGTTTTTTGAAATATAAAATTAATTTGGTCCATTGAAAAATAATCCTTCTGGCCAAGTCGTTTAAAGTACGGCTATTTTCTCATAAAGATTAAATTAATGATCATCTTGTCCATCATTATGTCAGCGCTGATAATTTTTTGAGCGTCGGAACTACCCATATCTTCGCGATCTTTTAAATGTCAAAAATGGGGAAAAAATTAAAATATTGTATAGGGACGACTATTTCCTGATAACAAGTGAGTTAAAAATACTGTTGGCCAGCCACCACGATGACAACGTTGATATTTTTAATTCGTTGGAATAGCTGCTACATAAATAAATGTGTTGCCAAAGAAAATTAAAATCGGAGAAAAATCGTATGTCCTAGATTTTGTAGGGACGACCATTTTCTCATAGCGATAAGGTTTAAGTTCCTGTAAAAGCTTCACCGTGCTATTTTTCCTTCTAATATTTACTTGAAAAGTTCACTAGGATGGATACTTATTTATGCATAGCGACAATTCTAAGGGTCAACAAATTATCAGCTTTGGCATAGTAGTCACCAATAGAGGGTCCTTAACTAATCCGCTATTAGAAAATAACTTTCCCTGTAAAAGTTTGGATATGCCATTTTGCCTTTCATTTTTTTTACATTGAACAGTGTGCGAATACGGATAATTATATTTTATGTAGCGGCAAATACAACCATCAAAATATTTTCAGCGCTAGGGATAGTGGTGGACTGTTGGCTAATACGGTCCCAAATTAAATCGCAATAAGAAAGTAACCGTTCATAGAAAAGCTTGGTCATTTGATTTTTTCTTCGATTTTAATATCATTCGAAAAGCTCGCTCAGGCGACACATTTAGTTATGTGGCAGAACGCTCACGTTATTTTGTGAAAGGGGTGAAAGTTGGGGACAACAAGTACAAGTAAACTCAACCTCTTCATCATTTAATGCGCCATTAAATTTTTCAAAATGATTTTAATAGACTATTGACAGGGTCTCTCAAAGGTATGCTAAAATTATTCAAGGTCATTCACGGTCACCAAATAAAAGTCCATCTTCCATTCTAACCATTCTCTAGATTAAAATTGTCATTATGTTTCCATCAAACTGCATAGTTGAACGCAGAGCTTGACGTAAAACATATTTATGGTTCCTAATAATTAGATCTAAGTTGAATACTTATAGTTTTCTATAATTAAATTAATTCGAATTTGTTTTTTATTTTTGGACTATTTCGCAGGTAAAAGTTTTACATTAACAATAACCGTATCAACACAACCGCCCCAAATAACAACCTATAATAAAGCAATTAAAGTGACGGTGGATGGTCCACGGGAGCCACGATCGAAAACAAGTAAGTAATATGATTTTGAGTCTCACATCGTTTTGTATCTCGCTATAATATAGGACCAAGCTAATTAAATTCAAAAATGGACGACGCCATCTTATGTACATAAGTATATACGAGTATTTTATGTTTATGTACAATCCGGAGCACTGTCAGAATCATTAATCTTTTTATAATTTTGAACTTTGTGTGTCTGTATATAGTCGAGAGTCTTGTACGGGTATATAAAGTAGCGACGATTTTTATTTATTTTTTTTTCGTTCTGAAATGGGTGTATTTATATACCTCGACGAGAGTTTATATATAATGTATGTATGTATATATGGAAAATTATTTATCAAGTAACCGCCCTCATAAAAACGAATGAAAAATAAAAAATAAAAACGTCTTGAATCTATAATAAGATATTTTCGTACATACGTATGTATACAGGCACACACAGTCGTCTATTTGGATATATTTCTCGAATATATATGTATGATGATTTGGTTATACGCAAACTCCTTAAAAACCAAAGAGTATACATTCGTCTTGCTATATACATATATATACCAATTCTATGTAGAATTTTTTTTTTTCCGACTTTTCCAAATACTAAAAAAAATGAAGAACAAAATAAGATTTTTTTTTTGGTATATAGAGAATACGAGAAGAAGAAGGTGTATACCAATTTTCCCGTATTACATGCACAGACTATTGTGTATATACTACCATGTACCAGCCGTTTGTTTGGTATATACACAAGATTTTCTTATCAGTATGTTGATTGTCGTAGTAGTAGTAGTAGTAGTAATAAATAGTAATAATAAGAATAATAAGATAAAACCACTATTTTTAGGTTATAGATTTAATTTTCTGGCCTTTTAAATTTTAAAACGATTAAAACTAATTGATTATTTGTCTCGATGTAGGAAAATTTATTATACGATTTTTGGGAAAAATTAATTTCGAGAAAATTTTCTCTCGGTATTGTGTAGATCCAGCAGTTGTAGAAAGGTGTGTCTTCTTATGTATATATATATACAGTTATGTACAGTATATTTTATAGGATATATAGAAAATGGCGCTTGTTTTGGGTATTCAGTTAAAAAGCTCTTTGGCCGCCATTTCCTTTCATCACGTCCAAAAATATTTTGCAACATTTAACGCGATCAGTTAGTAACTTGATGCGATTCCATTTCAACTTTTAATTTGCTCTGTGCTTAATCCAACTCGAATTCCCAATCTAACACTACTTAGTCTTTTATTGCGACTTTTAAAAATTTTAGTTCTGTGATTTTCATAATTTACTTAAAGGCACTGTTTTTAAAAGCTACTTCGGGTCGAACTGTTTTAGTGTTTGAATTTTTTAAATTTAAAATTCCCGAAATTCTCATAAATTTTACAATTAACAAATTTTTTGTAAAATTTTGCATTTGCCTTAAATTCTCAGTTATGTAAATTTTTGAAAAATTTACAAATTTGAGAAATACTGATGAACCTCAGGTTTTTGTAAGTTTAACCCCACGAACTAATTTTATTTGAAAAGAAATGATTTAATTTTTTAACTTTCAGAAATCCTCATAATAATGTTAAATGGATAATCTGGCAAATTCTCTAATTTTCGAATTAATGACAAACAAACCTCAGAATTCATAAAACTCAATTATGTTGGGTTACAGAATTTTGAAAATATTTTAAAAAAATTTATAATATTTATCCCACGTCTAAAGATAATTTCATAATACCTCATTTTCGGATTGATCATAAATGGACAATGTTAACAATTTAAAAAATTGAAATTTTGTAAATTCTGTTGAAACCTACAATGAAATTTCACAAAATATAGTAAAATTTTTAACCTGGCAAATTTCCAAATTTGGTATCTCAATTATTATTTAAAATTCCAGAAACACCCAAAACTTTCCAATTCTGATAATTTTATCAACGTTCCAGATTAGAAAATCCTTATTAGACAGTAAAATTCCAAGTTTCCAAATTTTCTATTTGTTTTTATAATTTCAAAACTACATAAGTTCTCCAATTTCGTAACTAATAAAAAATATCAGAATTTACAAAATTCCTTATACCGTGAATGATTTCCAAATCTGGCAGCTATTAAATTTCCGAGAGCTTAAATCTCGATTTTGAAAATTTAATCTTTTCGAAATTCCATCAAAATTTACGATTCTGAAAATTTAACAAAATTTCTAATTTTCCTAAAAATTTATAAACACGAATTTACAATCATTTAAAATTGACAAATTCTCTTATTTTAGAATTCATTATGTTTCAAATTTCATTGAATTTCAAAAACATTGAAATTTTAAAAATTTTCATCAAATCTACAATTTTGAAAATGTACGCTGATATTCGAAATTTCTATATATTTCCCAGCGATTAATTTTATGAGATTTTTGAATAATATATTAACTGGAAAATTCTTAAATTTCAGAACTAATGATGAATTTTTAAATTTATCAATTTTATTTATTTAATGTTAAAGGATTTTTTTTTTAGAATTACAACATGCGGATAGTTTCATGATGTCTCATTTTCCTTCACTCATGATTGTTTAAGTTTTTCGAAATTCCCAAAATTCCCATTAGCTCTATAAAAATTGGAAAATTTGACAAAATCTCAAATTTTATTCAAGAAAGTTTCACTAAATTTATGATAGCTGTCCAAATATTACAGAAAGCCTCAATTTAGACGGTATGCGAAAATTTATAATTTTAAAAATTTCGAAATTTTCGTAAATTTTAAATTTTAGAATTTTGAAAATTTCATCACGTTCTAATAATCCTAAATAGATGGCAAAACTCCCTGTTTGTAAATTTTCTTCTATTAAATTCTCGAGAGTACACTAGCTGGGAAAACTGTTTTAATTTTAAAATTTACAATTTTGGAAAATCTAATAAAATTTACAAATTTGACCAAATTTTTAAGTTTCCAAAAAATTGATAAAACCCAGTTAGTAAATTTCTGTTATTTTACAAAACATATAAAATTGACAAATTCTCTTATTTTAGTAGAATTTCTTGAAGTCAAATTTCAGATTTTAATAAACTAAAATTTTTAATATCCTCATGATGTGCAACTATATTTTTAAAAATTTCACAAACTTTGAATTTTACCGAAATCATAATGTACGGTGACAGCCGAAATTTATTTATGCTTGAGTTTCTTCACAAATTCTAAAACTGGCAATTTCCGGAATTTCAAATCTAAATTATTTACCCAAAATAAAAAAAACATTATCTAACGATATCCTTATTCTTAACAACCTCACTTTCGGTTTAAACATCAATCAAGCCCCACCAACTAAATTTTCATGTTTGTAGCTATGAAAGCTACTAACCGTACGTAATAAGAAACGTTATAAATATTATAATTTTAAAATTAAAAATTCCTGAAATACTCAAAAAATTTTAGAATTCGGATAATTTCATCATCGTTCCTGATTAGAAAATCCTAGGCCAAATTCCCATTTTTTAAATTTTTTAGTTTTTTTTTATAATTTTAAAACTAAATAAATTCTCAAATTTCCTAAGTAATAACAAATGTCAGAATTTGCAAAATTCAAATTACCGGAAACGGTATTCAAATGTGGCTGTTACTAAATTCCCGTGAGTCACTTAGTTGAAAAGGAATGTTTTAATTATAGGATTTTTGAAATTTACAATTTTCAAAATTTTAATAAAATTAACAATTCTGAAAATTTAATAAAATTTCTAACTTTCCGATAAATTCATAAAACCTTAGTTTGTAAATTTCTGAGATTTTTCAAAATAATAAATTAAAGCATTATGTTTTAAATTTCTGATCTTTAAAAGAAGAAAATTTTAAAATTTTCATGGAATCTGCAATTACGAAAATTTCACAAAATTTCTAATTTTCCGAAATCCTAACATACGGTGATATTCGAAATTTGTTTTTTATGAGTTTCATCTCAAATTTTAAAACTGGCAAATAACTCCCATAATGTGACCACTTAGTTTACAATTTATTAGGATTCTTGAAAAAAAAATTAACTGTCAAATTCTCAAATTTCTGAAATAATGATGAATTTTAGAATTTACGAATATTATTAATGTATTACAGAAAATTGTTTATATTTTAATTTTGAATTGCAATAATGCTCTTTTCACTTTCGGGATAAGGGAAAATAGCAATCCACTGTTGCTTCTACTAAATTCTGATGTTTCCGGAAGCTACTCAGCTATAACTTTACTAAATCTCAAAATAGTCAATTCTGTTTTAAATTTCAGATTTTCAAAAATTAAATTGAAATCTATAATTAAATCCTAATTACGGTGAAAATCCTGATTTGTTTATTTTTGAGTTTTTCCAAAATTTTTAAAACTGGTAAATTCCCAAATTTCAGAACTAATAACGTGTCTCAGAGTTAATGGCATTTCTTTATCGAACATGATTAGTTTTACCAACTATTCCGATGGGTTACAATAATGCTTTGCTCCTAATAATCTAAACAGCATTCTCACCTTACTGCTAATAAACTCAGTGGCTTCCAAAATTAATTGTTTAAAATTTAGATTTTCCAAATGTCTTAGAAATTTTACAATTTTGAAAATTTGTCGGGTTGAATGAAAATTTCATCCACATCACGTTGCTTCTAAATTCCAAATATTTCTAGTTTCCCTCAAAGTTTCCCCCAATAATAATTTTACCGCCCTCGTTAGCACAGTAAGTATCGTGCTTGCTTTGTTATTCGAGGGTCTTGGGTTCGATTCCCGGTGGTGGTCAAAATCAAAAGTTTTCGAAGTTTTCTTAAAATCTACGTTCTACAAAATTTCAATTTTTTCAAATAACATTAAAACTGTAAGTATATTGCATAAGATTCACACGTGGTCCATCTAACTTCGCGTTGGTAAAAAATTCTTATGTTTCCAGGAGCTACTTTTCTGAACAGAATATTTTTTAAATTTCGTATAAATAAAAATTTAAAATTCTTAAAATTATCATTCCATTCTGAAAATTTGTCAACATCTTTAAACTGCCGAGGTCGGTAATTTTAACTATTTGATTTATTGAAAAATTTTTAACTATTAAAAAATTTGATAATTCTCTAATTTGAATCTCAGAATTTACGAAATTTAATTATTTATATTCTAAAATTTCGTCAACACTTGCAAATCTGTTTTTTTTTGTTCAGTTTCTTCAATAATTGTGGGAATTTACTTATGCTTAATCTGAAAGTCAGGCTCTTACAAACAAGGACTCATCATGTCAATCATCAATCAAACTGCTAATAAATTCTGATGTTTCCGGGACCTACTTAGTCCAAACACATTGATTTAATTTTCTAATTTCATCAATTTGAAATTTTTCGAAATTCTTCTAAATTTTGAAAATATGAATTCGGATATTTCTAATATGCCTAATACGAAATCAAAGCTATGTACCACATTGAGTTTCTACAAAAAAATTGAAAATTGAAAAAAATCATAATTTACGAAATACATTTACTTCACATTACATAACTTTTTAAAATAGAAATTTCGAATGTTTGATCTCCTAAAAAATGAGTCCATTATTAAATACAAAAACACTTTTGGGAAATTGGTTCGTTCCAAATAAGCCAATATAAACTACATTTTGGAAAAGGACCATGAAGCCTTATTACATTTTGGAAAATGACGGTAAGGCCAAGCGTGAGTTTTCGCTGATTCTAGTATTCAAGAAATCATTCAAGAACACAATAAATTATTGAGAAAAGGTTTGGTCTAATTTGTGTCCAGGTGATCGTCCTCCGAAATTGCTTGGTATAAAAAATCAAGTTTACATTTTCATTGTCACTGGTATGATACTGGTAAAATTGGTAACAAGTTTAAAACTATTTAAACTGCATTTCACCCCAAAAAATCATGTTTCAGTGAGTTATTTTTGTTACATAAATAAAATTAAAAAATAGTTAAATACATTTCTGTTCATGAGAGAAAATTTATTCAATCTAGAAATAAACTTGGGACTTCGAGATTAGCCCGAAGCCAGTCAATCACCACTGTGTCTGATGCAAATTAAGTTGTTCTGGCTTACGTGTAGACAATAAAAAAAATGTCAACTGTGTCTCTTTACTTCACGTATCTTACGATATACCAAATCAACCATATAGGTTGTATATAAATACTAAACAATGCTGAGCACCACCTCAACCCAAATAACATTTTATTATTTTTCCAAAACAAAACTTTTTCATTTAATTTAGAAATAAGATAAAAAAAAATATTTTTTTTTGTATATGTGAGTGATAAATTATTTATCTTATAATCATGAATTATTAAATATTATATATGGATATATGAAATTAAATAATAAAAAAAATCTAGAAAATAAGGGTTGGTTTATCCACTGTATGTATCGTAAGAGTGTATTATACTCGTATAATATGGAAGCAGCAGCAGCAGCAGCAACCAACAAAAAATAAAATATTCCAAAAACCAGAAAAGATAAAGTTTTTTGTCTAAAATATAAAAAGGTGAAAATTACATTTCAATTAGATTCATTAGATTTTATCTTATATTTAGTCTATATGTGTACAAACAATTTTCCACCCTACCATATACACAATAAATTTTCTTTTTTTTCGGAAAAAACATGTTTATATGAGGTATGTCGTATACAACAAGACGATACGAAAAAAAAAGGTTCACAATATATCATATTTTTGCATACGAGTAGCAGCAGCAGCATATACCAGCAGCAGAATGAGATTCCTACTAGTTTTTTTTATTAGTCTCGTCTTTTACTATGTATATATTTATATATTTTATGGTATAATCATAATTTATCTGGTATGCAGACTGCTTTATCCACCGTATCTATCCAATTTTTAATTGTATATCGTATTTATATATAAATATATTATGTACGATAGTCATTTTTGGATATATAGCAAAACTTTATTTATATTTTCTTTTGTTAAATTTTATATGGTGTGATGACAAATCACAAAACGAAAAAAAATAAAAAAATTCTACCGACAGACATGATAAGAACCACAAGTTCGCGACAGATGTGATGGTCACATTGAATTTGACATTTAATATCTACACACTGTGTAGCTATAATATACAAAATTCGAAATTTATCTCGTCGTCTATAAAACATGTCTTAACAATTTTATGTACTCTCGTATACATTTTATAAGTACATAGGATGATGGCTGTGTATAAGTAGATAGTTGAGTTGTATAGTTTTAGTTTGTAACAGATTTAATTGATTTACTTGTATATGTTTTTTGTGATATTTGTCACATAAATATAGATGAAGAAATTCTCTATAAGTTTTATAGTCGATGATCCTTCAATTTTAAAATCACATAAAATATTATTATTGGGGATGAAATGCGGGTTTATTGTTTCGTACTGTTATCCAAATTTACTAATGGTATGTCAGTACTAAAATAAATCTATACTTGATAAATTGTAATGCGCAGTTTCGGAGGAGGACGACCTGGAAACACACTAGTCCATAACTTTTTTTTAAATTTTTTAGTGTTTTCCGAAGATACGAAAAACTTATACAAAACGCATTGCTTGTATAGTGTGGATGTTTTAAACTATAACTTTCACCGCTTTATAATTAAATTTCCAATGTTAAGCTTTTATGTTTATTATTTTCAGCTCTTTGGTACAAAAAATGTATTAAATTGTGGTGATGGAAAAACTTCTTACATATTTATTGAGTGCTTTCAAGATCTTTGATTTTCATTTTTAGGGCATTCTCAAATATCTTTCTCATTTTTAACAATTAAGCAAATGAAAGCTCGAAATCTTTATTTTTTTTTATAAATGAGAAAGCTTTACAGTTTTTGGTTTTAGTTTTATGAATTAAGAATCTTCTCACTTTGTCTAAACAAAGAATAAACTGTTCGAATTATAAATATTTAATGCTTTTAAGATTTGGTTGAGCTTTGCCAGGAGTTCAATCATAAATGACATATCTCAATTTTTCAATACACTTTTGAACATTATTTATGGTTCGTATATTTTTGAATATTTGGTACGAGCTTTCATAATAACTTCATATTCCAAGCGTTTTATAGTACTAACTTGGTATTTATATGCTAGTTACTTAAATGACCGATATTTTATTGATATACTTAGCAACAATTAACTTTTATGATTTCTCTAAACTCGCGAAAGCTTAAAAATGCGATATTTTAAAAGGTCATAAATAATAAGGTTTAGACGCTTTCAAATTATAATTCAAATTTTAAACCTATATGTACAAGCCTGCATAGTTTCCAGTTATTAATCCCAAATTAAAAATATTTTAAAAGCTTCTACTTACAGTCACTTTTCGAATTTAATCTGTAGGTGGAGTCGAATGTACAAATCTTTATATTATGTTTTTAGAATATTTTTGAATGGAAATCCCTTATAAATTTTTTTATTTTGTTTAAAGCTTCCAAGCTGTTTCATTTCAAGCATTTCACAAAGCTATCTTCGATATAAAATTTATGAACTTCAAATTAATATTTTCATTTTTCATACTTCGAAAATCTTTAAATAATTTGTGTTTGAGCTTAAAAGCTCTTCTTGCAGGTCGATATTAGAATTATTGACTAGGCTATTCAGATGTGCGATTTATCACCTTTTGCTAATAATTTTAACATTTTTAAATAAAATCTTACATTAAAAATGCTCAAATTTTATTTATTGTGATGAACGATTAAAAGCTCGACTAAGCCATTAAAATTTCAACATTTCTTTGATGTATGAATTATAAGTGTTTAAGCTTTATTTAAACAAATTTCAAGTAAGAAATTTCATTCAAGTTCTTAAAGTTATAAAAAGTCGAGAAACTCAAAGCTTTTGCTATTATTTATAAGACGCAAATTATAATACTTTGAATTACGTTTTTGTCTTCAAAATATGAATTGATTGCTTCAAAGCTGTTAGAGGTATATTGTGCTTAAAAAGCTTAACTACCATTTATCTTCAACTCAACTTATAATAAATATTTGTCTGAAGTTCAGAAGCTTTCAACAGTTTTTTTCCTGCAAATGCAAAAATAAGCTTTTAAATTTAAAAACTAACGTTTTTTGCTAGAACCATGATAACAATACATGTTATTAGTTATCTATTGGTTGAAATGTTTTTTGTTAAAATGCTTCAGAAATAAGCCAGGTTATAGTAAGTTAAAGTGTTACGAGCATTGGGAAAAATGTAATATTTTTTCAGAATAGAAAGTGGCTGAATTTTATATTTTACGGAACTTTATATAAATGTTTTTGGGAGAATAATCTTTCAGGAAGTAAACAATTGTGATATTTTACATAAATTTTTTAAGCTTCTCGGTTTGGAAAGGCTATTAATGATTTTATACAAACAAATTTTAAAATTCTTCAAAAAATGAACTATTTTATATAAAATAAATTAAGTTTAACTAGGAAAAAATTAATGAAAAGCTTTTCAGAGAGTTATCTTTGATTTAAAAACTATGAACCTCACAATTGAATGAAGAACGTGAAATTTGCTTTAATTTCTATAGTCGATGATTATAAATATTTCAGTTCAATTTTAAAATCACATAAAACATTGTTATGGGGTATGAAGTGTGGTATAATTGTTTTGCGCTGGTATCTAAATTTACTAATGGTATGTCAGTGCTTAAACAAAAGCATACTTTTTAAATTTTGACACGCGGTTCCGAAGGAGGAAAACCTGGGGACACACCACTCCATAACTTTTCTTACATTTTATTAGTGTTATCGAAAGATAGTGAAAACTTACATTTTTCAGCTCTCTGGTACAAAACAATTATTAATTGGAGGTGATGCATAACCTTGGCAAATCACCGTAAAACCTCATCGAGTAATTAATTTAAAAATATTTGTTCGTTATTTATAAAGCTTTTGTTCACATTTCTTACATTTATTGAAGGCTTTCACGATTTTTGACATTTTAAAAGCATTCTCAAATATATCTCTCATGTTCAAGAATTCGGAAAAAAGATATCTCCATAAAATTATTATTTTTTAGAAATAAGAAAGCTCCGTTTTACAGTTTTCAGAGTTGGTTTCACTTTTAGGAATTAAGAAGCTTCTCATTTTGTCTAAATAAACTACTATAAACTGATCGAATTTCAAATATTTAAAGTTTTTGAGATTTGATGAGCTTTGCCAGGAGTTTAATCACAATTGAAAACTATCTTAGTTTTTCAATTTAAAAAAAAATTATTTTTACTGAACATATATGAAAAGCTCTCTTAGTAGTGTTATATAAAAATCTGATTGCTTTCATAAGTATTTCATATTCCAAGAGGTTTATTGTACTAATTAGCATAACTAAATGCGACATTTGAAAGTGTCATAAATAATTAGATTTAGACGCTTTATAAATATGATTCAAACTGCTTACAGTTATTTAGCCTAAATTAAAATTATTATAAAAGCTTCCACTTACAGTTACTGAAGCTTATTGAACTGGATTTGTAGGAGGGGTCAACTATTCATATATTTACTATATTATGTTTATTGAATAAAGCATATTTTCTAATAAAAAATTTTCATTGAATTTTAAATCGTCTTTAAAGCTTCTAATTTATTTCATGTCAAGCTTTTTAGAGGGTTATGTTTGACATTAAAATTAACAGCTTTAATATTGAATAGAGAATGCGAAATAAACCGCATTGCTCCTTCATGATTCGAAAAACTTTGAATAATTTGTGTATGAGCTTTAAAGCTCATTCAATCATTAATTGCTAATAATGTTAACATTTTAAAAACCAAACCATATTTTGGAATTGTTTAAAATGTGTTTAATGTCATAAATGTATGAATTATTGGAGTAAGCTGCTCTGTAATGAACTTAAATTGAAAAGTTTTAGTTAATTAATTTTTACGTAAATTATAAAGCTCACCTAAAGAAACACAACAGTGCAAACAACTTGAAGCTTATGATTTTATTTATAAGACAAATATTGTATCACATATCGGCTTATGATTTTAATTTTTCAAAATAGAATTGAGTGCTTTAAAGATATTAGAAATATTTCTGGCTCAAGAGCTTTTAGTATTTTTTTGCTGTATTGTTTAATTATTTCGTTGGAAGCTTTCAAATTATTTAAAGGTTGTAGAACTATGCGATAGATCTGTGCCTAAAGTTCAAAAGCTTACAAAATTGTTTTTCTATAAATGAGGAAATGAGCTTTTTTATTTAAAACTCTAAAAAATTTTGCTAAAACCATGTTAACAAAACATGGGATTGGGTATCTAGTGGTAGAAATGTATTTTCGTTCAAAAGCTTCCGATAGTAGCCAGGTTATAGTAAGTTTAATAGTTAGGAGCATCGCGGAAAATTTCCAATTATTATCAAAAAACAAAGCTTTTGAAAAACTGTTATTTCAAGAACCTACCAACTGTAATATTTTAGACTAAAATTTTGAAAATGTTAAAGCTATAAAGCTTCTCTATATTGGATATGCAAATTTGAAAATTTTTCGTATTAAAAGTTACTACAGATTTCGTTCAAATATATTTTAAAATCGTTCAGAAAATAAACTATTTTATATAAAATAAATTAAGTTTAATTGGAAAAAATTAATGAAAAGCTTTTCAGAAAGTTATCTTTCGAACTTCACAATTGAATAAAGAACGTGAAATAAGCCAATTTGTGCAGTTTTAAACATTTTTAAAATTAAGTCATAAATAATTGAAATTATTATTTGAATTTAATTTAGTGTATTGAATGAGCTTTCTTTATTAAGACGTTCAAATTAAAAAAAAAATTGATTATAAAATATTTTTGATATCCGAATTGTAAGGGTTAAGTTCCTTGTAAAAAAATTAAATTCAGAAGCTTTTTTTAAGCTTCCGCTTTTATAATGCAAAATTAATACTCATAACTTCGACTTATAAAGTTTTATTTTTCAAAATATGAATTGAAATCTTTAAAGCATTCGATTGAAGTTCGAAAGCTTTCACAGCTTTTTTCTTTGAATAAGCAAATAAGTTTTGATATAAACAAATCTTTGATATAACAAAATGTTAAAGCTCTTCGATATCGGATTTTTTAGTGGATAGTTTCTGCATCAGTATGGCATATTTGAAATTTCTAGCCAAGACACATTTCCTCAATTTTTTTAAGTAAATAAATCAAAATGTTAATTCACTTCTCCGCAGCAATAAATAAGTCACTTGCCAACATATTTAATTATTACTCCTCATATCATGTAGGATATAAATATAAAAAAAAATGTATGCACCAAAACCAACATAAACATAAACATAGTTCGTAAAAAAATTCGTTGAAAGAAGCATAAAAAAATGTTCACATACTCACTCGCTCTATATACATATGTACACACAAAAGAATATTTTTTTAATTAAATCCCTTTTGAATTCCTTATTTTGTATTTGTTGTTGGTTTTTTTTAAAACCCTTATTTTTCACAAATATTAATTTATTTTATTTTTTTATGTTTTTTTTATGCTCATCTCAAATTTTTTTATTTATTTATTCAACATACTCGTGTATATAATGTTCTACACTTTGTGTGTAGAGATTTTTTGGTTCAGCTATGTTTTATGTGCGTCTTGAATATAATTTATTTTTCGTTTGGCCACTGTATCCTTAATTGACACAAAAACATGGATAAATGTAAAAGTTTTTTTGTTTTAGTTTTGTGTAAAACTACACAACACTTGTGTAGTAAATTAATTAATTGTGTATAGAGAATACCATATACATAGTATGTAGCAATTCATTAAAATCGTGTTTTTTTTGTGTATGTACGGATGTGTACATATATGGAAAGGGTTTAAATATATTTTGGAAACATACCAAAAACTAAAAAGAACTATTTCTAATTAATTAACCATTTTTGAATTTAATTAAATTAAATTTATTATTTTAATTTTAAATCAATAATTTCGAAGCAGTTTTTTAAAATTTAAGAGTGCAGTGTTATCTCTTCTAGGACAACAACAACAATTTCATTTTGCCTTTGGTCAGCGTCCATTTCATTTTCCGGCTGATCCGTTGTCGGGGTTTCGCATGCCACCGATTGGGAATTGTCAAAGTAAGTACGCAGGATTTATAATAAACAAATATATAATGTTTTTGTACATAACACTATATTTAGGGTATATATGGGAGTGGTGCGGGGATAGTCGCGAGCTTTTTATTTGTACATTATATTCGTGTATATTTTATATTATTGTTTTACAAAAACCAAAAACATTTAGCACAGTACAAAATTACTATCATAATTTTGTCGTTTTTTGTTGTTGTTGTTATTGTATTGTATATTGTGTTAAATATTTCAATTAATTACCAAATATTTTTAAAATAACAGCAGCAAGCATATATGTATGTACAAAAATTTCGGTAACACCATCAATTCGCACATAAACCTCCAAAATATATTATTATAAAATTGTGTATGTAGTACAAAAAAATTGTACATATCTCCCACGCCCGCATCCTACGACCAAACCAACCGCCTGACATTTTTTAATGTTTTTATTTTTATGTCATCCATACATAATTATAATCAGTTATAAATATTAATAAATTTATTTGTGCATGGCGAGGATATACAGATGAAATGCATAAATTAAATGACACCACGCGGGAGTTCGAAATTTTTGGTTTGCAGTATGGAATTTAGGGCAACAAATTTTGCTATCGGCAAAATATAAATTTTATATTATTGTGAAATTTCAAAACCAATTATCGGCATCAAATTACATCATTCAATCGGAAAATTCAAGTTCCATAATTTCAAGTCCGCGAGGCACGGGAAGTTCGTCTGTTACTAAAAATGTTGAATTCAAAAGAATTCGAATGATACCTAATCTAAAAAATATATTTGCACGCGTTTTGTAGATTTCGTAGTCAACTCAATAGTCCTGGTCTAGTTTCAATGCTGGTCAGATATATGTACACTAAATTAAAATTTCATGAATTTCGCCCTTTTACTGAAATTTTTAAAAGTCATAAAGTTCGTGAAATTTTCTAAAATATGATGAAATTCTCAGAATTTATAACTTTATTTATGAAATTCAAATTTGTTAAATTTGTGATATTTAAATTCATTAATTATTTTCCTAAAACTCAAAGAAGTTTTTGTTTTATATAATTTACAAAACTCATAAAATTCATAAAACTCTTAAACCTGTAAATTAATAAAGTTTATAAAATTCATATAATTGATAAATCATGAAATTTGTCCTATTGAACAAAATTTATGATCATAAAAACTCATTTTAAATTTATTAAACTAAATAATAAAATTCGGAAAAATTCTAAAATTCTCATTTTGTTAAAATTTTAAATTTTTTTAGATTTCCTTAAATTTATAACTTAAATTATACCTATTCGTAAATAATTTAATTAATTCATATTTGTTTAATTAGAGGTTTTTAAATAGAAACACTTAAAACATTTATTAAATTCATAAAATTGTTAAACTTATATTTTATTTAGAAAAAAGTTTTAAATTTCAAAATTTAATTAAACTTACGAAATCTGTAAAATCAGAAAATGTAATAAAATAAAAATACAAATATTCATGATACTTGTATCATGAAAATTCATAAGATTTGAAATGATATTCAGAGAATTCAGGAAATTCCTAAAAATTTGTGACTAAAATTCATAAAAGTCATAAATTTTGTGAACTTTCTGAAATTTAATTACATTTCATAATTGTTTTTAATTTTTGAACTGCAATTTACAGTTTTAGAAATTTCATGAATATTATGAATTTCAACAATTGTCAAATCATAACATTTGTAAATCTATAAAATAAATTTCCTTAAGTTCGGAACAATTTATGAAATATTTCTAAAATAGGCAAGAAGTAATTAAATTTTAAATTTTAAATAAATTTAAATTTATTTAAATTTTAAATTTAAATTATAAAATTGTAAAAAGTCATAAAAGAAAGTTTCCTAAAGAAAATAAAAAATTCTTAAAATTTTTAGCTTCTTCATTTTTTTAACAGCAATATTCACAAATATCGTTAAAATTGTAATCTTAGTTAAATTCGTAATCATATTCGTGATCCTTGAGATCCCTAAAATTCGAGAAGTTTCTTAAAAGGTAATAATTTATAAAATTCAACTTTCAACTTTAAATTAATTAAATTTTCAAAACTTATAATAATTTTTAGAAATTTCATAAAATT
Organism: Tipula unca; assembly: GCA_951394425.1. Classification (NCBI taxonomy): domain Eukaryota; kingdom Metazoa; phylum Arthropoda; class Insecta; order Diptera; family Tipulidae; genus Tipula; species Tipula unca. The sequence continues at coordinate 11,796,386 of OX596382.1, forward strand.
CAGAATATAGATAAAATGTCTAATTCATGAAAATAGTTCTTTTTACAAAGTTTGTAATTATAAAATACGTTAAAACTCATAAAATCCATTAAATGTATTAAACTGTTAAAATTGAAGAAATTCAGGTTATTTCTGGAATTTATAAAATTCAGGAAATTCTCAAAATTCATGAAAATTTGAGCTTAATATATTCATTCAGTCATACATATTGTATACTTTCTAAGAAGTTTTTACAATTCATAATTGTTCTGAAATTTATGAGCTATTTACAGTTTTACAAATTTCAAATTTTAGAAACATTTCAGGTAGTTCACAAAATTTATGAAATATTTATGAAATACGGAAGAATTGATAAAATTCATTAAAATCGAAAATCTGGGGCGCTACTATGACTTTCGACAACGATTTTCATAGTAAATTTATAATAATGGTTTCTTTTTTCTTCCTTTGCCTACTATAGGAATACGACCGGCGTCGAAAATCGTTGTCGAAAGTTTTAGTAGGGCCCCTGTTAAAAGTCATTAATCCTAAAGCTCTTAATTTTATTGAGAATGGTTAAATATCGTACAATTTTTTATTGTAGTTAAATTTGTAAACTAATTACGTAATCCTTAAAATCCTTAAAATTCATAAGATTTACAAAATTTTTACAAATTTTAAAATTAATAGAATCCGTAAAATATTAATCACAGAAAAATCATAAAAAATTTAAACTGAAATTCAGTATTATTTAAAAAATTCATAAAAATTTTCTAATATGGCAAAAAAACTTAACTCAAACACGTATTTTATTCACATTTCTAATCAATAATATTCAACTTTATAATAAATATTATTTAAATTTTTGTAATTTACAAAACTCATCAAATTCAGAAACGACATAAATTTTGGGAACTTTCTGAAATTTTATTACATTTCATAATTGTTTTTAATTTTAAGAACTGCAATTTACAGTTTTTGAAATTTCATAAATATAATTAATAAATTATAACATTTTAAAATCTATAAAATAAATTTCATAAAATTCGGAACAAATAAGGAATATATACAAATTTCTGAAAGTATTTATAAAATTTATGAAATATTTCAAAAAGAGGCAAGAAATAATTAAATTCATTAAAATCATATAACTGTAAAAACTCATAAAATTTAGGAAAATATAAAATTCTTAAAATTCTTATCTTCTTAATTTTTTTGACATCAAAATTCTCAAATATCGGTAAAAGTTTTAATCCTTGAGATCTTTAAAATTCATGTAATATTTTAAAATCTGTATAATTTATAAAATTCTGGAAATTTATAAAATTCAACTTTTCAAAATCAAATTCATAAAATTTAGTAAATTCCTATAATTCCAAAAATCCATTTACTTTATGAATAAATATATTTAAATGTATTTCATTTACAAAACTTAATCTAATAAATTAATTATGTTTATAAAATTCATAAAATTAAAAAATGTAATAAAATTCAATAAATTCAGAAATTTTCTGGAATTCTCTAAGTTTTCAGATTGTTTCCTTTCTTGCAATTAATAAAATTCTGAAAATTATTCAATTTCCCAAAAAATTATATTGGGGTTATATTCAAAAATGGTTCGATATCCTTGAAATTCTTTAATTTGCGAAATCTGGGAAATCCATAAAAAATATCACATTAAAAATAAAATATAATCATGATATTTATAAAATTCATAAAATTCAGGAAATTTGTAAAATACATGAAAATTTGAGCGAAATATATTAAGGTGTTAAGTTCATTCAAAGTCATAAATTTTGTGTAGTTTCTGAAATTTTTTTAGACCACATAATTGTTATGAATTTTATGAACTGTAATTTACGGTTTTAAAAATTTGAGACAATTTACAAAATTTAGAAAACAATTTTTAAAAATTATAAAACTGTTAAAATTCACAATATTCTGAAAATCCCTTATTAATTAAACTGATTTTAAACTGATAAAACATTTAAAATTCAGAAATTCAAGAAATTTACAAAATTCATATAATTTTCAAAACTCATAAAATTAACGAAATTTTTCAAATCTGTAACCTAAGGGTCATAAAGAAATGTTAATATGGTAAAAAGCACTAAACTCATACAATTTGTGTATTTTAATCACATATCTAATCTATTACTCAATAGATGGCAACCTAGAACTTAACCTGTTTATGTTACACCTACCTTTTTGAATTATTTAGTGGACCAAAAATTCAAGAGATTAATTGTTCTTGGTTTAATTATTTATTATTTATAATTAGTTCAACAAGCTTTATATTTCGATTAAATTCACTTTATTTAAATTTAAAAGCTCTAGCTAATTTATTTTCTGAGAATATATCAGGTAAAATTATAAATTCATGAACCATTAAAATGTGTGAAAGTCATAAAGTTACATCAGAAAAATCACAGAATTTTGCATAATTGAAAATTCGTAAAATTAGTATCATTGATAAGATTTGAATACCCAAAAATTCATAAAGTTCGACTTTTATATGTAAATTTTGCCAAATTTTAAAATGTAGCAATACAAAAGTAAATATTTTGGAACTTATTCATAAAATTAGAGATTCATAAAATTTTAAAAAAATTATGAACTTCTCGGAGTTTATAACATCTATACAATATTAATTAATAAAATTTAAATTTACTAAATTTGTGCTATTTAAATTCATGGAACCTTTAAAACATATGAAATCGAAAATATTTTTAATAAACAACAATAATTATAATATCGAAAATATTCATTTAATTCATAAAAATTACGAAATTCCCAAAACTCTAAGAAATTGTTTAAACTGATTGAATTTAAATTTATGGAAATTTTTAAAAATTCTCAAAATTCTTTAAATCTTATTTTCATTAAAAATTTATATTGGAGTTATATTCGAAAATCTTTCGTTATTCTGAATTAAACTATTTAAATTTATCAAATTTACCAAACTCATAAAATACATCAAGTACATTCAAAATCATAAATTTTATGAACTTTCTGAAATCTTATTACATTTCATATTTAATATACAGTTTTAGACTGTCACCAAACAACTTTTAAATTTTTTAATTGAAGTTCATAAAATTTATAATAGTTAAGGAATATACAAAAATTTAAGAAAGTTTACAAAATTTATGAAATGTTGATAAAATACGGAAGAAGTAATAAAATTCATTAAAATTATAAAACTGTTAAAAGCCATAAAATTTAACAAACTTCAAAAATTCTGATCGAAATTTTCTTGAAATCTAAACTCTTAAATACCGTAAAATATTTAATTGTTGGTTAATTTGTAAAAATTTCACATTAATTCGAGGTACTTGAATACCTTAAAATTTTTAAAATTTATAAAATTCAACCTTTCTAAATCAAATTCATAAAATTCAGTAAATTCAAAAATCCACTGGTGTTATTCAGCTTTATGAATAAATTTATTTAATTCACAAAACTTAAACCAATAAATAAGTTAAGTTTATAAAATTCATAATGATTTAACAATTTATAAATATTTCATAAAATTCACAACATTTACAAATTTCAAAAAATTGATAATTCATGAAATTAGTTTTTTATTCACAAAATTTATGATCTCAAAATATGTTTAAACTCATTTAACTCTACAAGGTCATAAAATGCAGAAAACTTCTAAAAATCTCAAAATTCTTAAATTCTTACATTTCTTAAATTTTAGTAAAATTCTGAAAATGTTTAAGCTTCTTAAAAATTATAATTGGACCTACATATGTAAATGATTCGTAATCCTTTAAATCTTTAAATCCTTTAAATTTTCTAGTCAATAAATTTAAAACATTTATATGTACATAAGTTTTAAATATCACAAATTCGTAAAATGTTTTAAATTCAAGAAATTTATAAATATTATTAAGTTTGCGAAATCTGCAAAATTCAAAAAATTCATCATATTCTGTTCAAAATTTAAAAAAAATACGGAAAATTAAGGGAATTCATAAAATTTTTAAAATTTGTGTATTAAGCTTTATGAATAAATTTATTTAAATTTTTAAAATTAAGAAAACTCATAAATTCATTAAATTCATATAAAGTACCTAATACTTTCATAATCTTTTTAAGATTTGTTGTGAATTTTATGAACTTTAATTTATAGTTTTAGAAATTTCATGACTATTTTTCATGACTATCAATCACAAACAAAGTTCTCACATTATGTGCTTAGATCTGAAAACTTTCTGTTAAAATTAATAAAAATTATTTTGACTGTACTGTACTTGTGTGAATGGGATGAATGGGTTGAATGAATGTTAGTGTGAATGTGGGTATTGCACCGTGGGCTCATTAGTGGCATTGAGTGCTGGAGTAAAATCCGCCCAATTTAAAATTTTTTTTTAAATTTTAAAAATACAATACTGATATAAAAGTTTGTTTGCATTTTTTTATATAATGGAAAATATTTCGGTTATAGTGAAATAGTTTTAAAAGCTCCACAATTCAGCTTACAAGCTATAACTATAACTTTTTATTTTTTACTTTAGTAAAATATCGTGAATAATATGCATTCTTTTAAGCCATGAACATAAACTTTTAATTTTTACCTACAGTGCTTAATTAGGCTTTTAAATTCAATTAGTTTTTAAGTACCTCAAGCAATAACGTTTTGTTTGCGATTTATAAGCAATAATTATTTAATTGAACACTTTAAAATCCCAATACCGAAATTTTTCACCTTGCAAGCTCACTCGAAAAATATAAAAATGTGAAAGCTTATTTTAACAATTATTAAATTATTTAAATTATTTAAAATAGTTTAGCTTCTGAGCTGAACATTTGACATAAATTGAAATAATTTCAATTCCAAAAAACTTATTAAAGCTTTGTTAAGCTCAATGTTTATATAAATGCATCAACTCCAACTAATTAAAAATACAAAATAAAATTTATGGGAAAAGCACACATTTAAGATCAGGGATAATTTTTTTTTCAAAGTTATACACAATTTTAATTTCTTAAAGCGTATAGTGTGAACTCTATTGAAGATCAGGTTTTCGAGCTTTGTAATGTATTTGTTATCTTGGGCACGTACGATTAATACTGAAAGCTCAACTAACAAAATATCCTTACAACTCTATGTTCTTTTAATAGAATAGAAAATAACTAAAATGTATAATTGAACTTTCAGATTTAATTTTTGAGCTTTAAGATCTAAAAGCCCAAGAATTAAGTCTGAATTAATAAATCATCCCAATAAAAACTTATTAAAAGCTTTCAAATCATCGTCTGGATTAAAAAAATTCCCATTTAACTTTAAAAATTCATTTGTTCTGAATTTTATTAACTTTAATTTATAGTTTTAGAGTTTTCATGACTATTTTGAATTTTGAGGAATATATAAAAATTACAGAAAGTTCACAAAATTTATAAAATTTATGAAATGTTTCTAAAATACTCAAGACGTAATAAAATTCATTAGAGCCATTAAATATCTATTTAAGTCTAATTCAGGAAATTCCGAAAATTCCTAAATTTTGTGTTATTCAGCTTTACGAATAAATTTATTTAAATTTATATTTATATTTCACAAAGCTCCTAAAATTCAAAAAGCTTATAAAAGTTTTAAATTCCATAATAATCATGTTTAGTTCACAAAATTAAATAAATTCTAAACATGTGTATTGAAATTCATAAAATTTATAGAATTTACAAAATTTATGAAATGTAAATATCCGAAAATTCTTGAAATTCATTAAATAATATCAAATTTGTTATAATCATAAATTCTAAAAAATTTTTTACAAATGTTTAACTTCTCAAAATTCATAAAATATTAAAAACCTAAAACCTTTCAAATTAACTTAATTCTTATATGTAGCTTAACTATTACATTATTTTATTTAGTTTATTAATTTTATGAGTAAAACCCGAGCTCTCAATTTCTTGATAGTAGGAGAGATTCTGTATCAAGGAAGCTCAGTCGTTCATAAATTATCCGAAATATTCATAAAATTGAGAGAATTTGTATTATTCTCCGGATCAGTGAATCTAAATTTCAATTCGAGTTTCTGTATTCATTTGTTAAAGTAATCGTAGTTCTGTGTAGCCCAATTAGATTGTTTGCATTTTATTACGTACGGCTTGATTTGCTTTCAGAGGGCTTATGGAAAAATAATACATTAAGTTAATGCAGTAATATGTAGCCAACAAAATTTCATAAATTCTCCTTAGACCCAACCTAAAAAATGTTAAATATTAGCCCGCACTATTATTTACTTTGTTATGTGTATATATGACCATTAAAAAAATTAAAATGACAACAACAAAAATTTATAATAATTTAATAAAAAATTTATTGGTTAACAATTTTTCGAAAAATTAAAATAAAATATTTTATTTTTAATAAAAATTAATAAAAAAAAATATTTTTTAAACTACATACATAACACACACTGCAGTGCATAGCGTATACCAAAAAAAAAAATTTAGTTCATGCGTCCGGTTTATATACCCCAAAGTTGTGTGCGAATTTTGTAAAATATGCATGTGAGTGTAAAGCGCACTCCGACTTTATTATAATATATTACTGCTGTATTTGTATATGGGTTCAACTGTGGGTTAAAATCAATAAAAACCACATTGTTTAACATAAATATTATAAAAACATAACCATATTTTTAATAATAATTTTTTATTTTTAATACATTTTTTATGCATTATTGGAAAATGTGTATACGAGAGTAATAAATAAAAAAATGTACAAAAAACAAAAAACTGCTGGAAAATGGATGGAAAAATTGTTTGATAAAAAAATTAGGTTGTAATTAAATTAGCATTATGGCGGTATATTTATATGCGCTTAATGGGTTGATGGTTAAATTGGTTTTTAATTTTTTTTTTATACAGGATCGCATTAAATAATCTGAGTCAATTGAAAAATTTTCATTTCCTGAATCCTTATTGACCTAAAGCTCAAAACCAGACACGGAAATTTAAAATATATTTAATTTATATTTTCAACAATTCTCCCAAAATATTTAGAGAATTGGGGATGATTAAAATTCCAATGTTGAATTTCATATGACAAGTGTGTAACTTATTTTTAAATAATTTAAACAGTTTAAGTGAATTCAGTAGAGTTTTAAAATTTAACAATTTAAAAGCTCCTTTTAAACTTTATCCGTAAAGCTTTAAGTCATACAATGAGCTTTACGATTCAAATCTAGCAAAATAATTCAAAAAGCTCCTTTTATGGTTCACTAGCTAACCGAGCTTTTAGATTTTGTTATGCCATATTAAGTGTTTAAAAACATTATTCAATTACTATAAAAGCTCGACAAAACGAAAAAGTTTCAAAATTATTACTTGTAACTAAACTAGAGCGAGGAATTAAGGTTTTAGTTTCAAATTCTGAACATTACGACCTGCGCACATATAATTGAAATTATCTAACTAAAATACTTTCTCACAAATTTAAATGTTAAACCCTGACTTAGAACTTAAAACTGCAAATGCTCTTATTAAAATGGTCCTCATAAAGTTACAACATGTACTTTTCTGATGAATTTAATGTTTCAATTTTGAACTTTTAAATACCATCCTGATTTGCTTCCACAAAAGCTCCACAATTCAGCTTCCAGGCTTAATTAGTATCTCTTACTTATTTTTTTTAAACATTTTGTAAACTATCATCCCAAAAATAAACCAAAACTTTTGATTTTTAACTGAAGTACCTAAATTTAGCGTTTAAGTTTAATTAGCGTTTAAGCCCCTCCAGCAATAAGGTTCAGGTTAGGTTTTATAAGCAAAATTTATATTGTTTACGACCGACACTTCAAAAACTCAATAAACAAAATATTTTAGCTTCTAAGTTTACTATGTAAAAGCTTATTTTAACAATTAACAAAAAAGCTTTTTATTTTTAAATTATTCGCAAGCTTTTAAAAATAGTTCGCAAAAATTAAAAAAAATATTTATTTTATCCATTTCGATTAATTAAATACACGAAATTAAAATTGATAGGAAAAGAACATAGTTTTAAGCTTTAGGGAGGAACTTTTAATTAATAGATTTTCGCTTTTACTTTCGAAAGGTTTTTATATTATTTCAAAATTGTATACTTAATTCTGAAAGCTCACTTACCAATATGCTTTCAACTTTGAAATTAACAATTGTTATTTTTAACGTTTTCAGACTCAATTCATCAGCTCTAAATCTAGAACAAATGTAACCGAAATAATTTCAATAAAGTAATTCTTAAAGTTCGAAAGTCTAGATCTGATTAAAATTCATACAACAATCTAAATTCTCAAATGTATAACTGTTTTTCACAAAGCTTAAACATATTGAATGGAATTTGAGCGTTCTCAAGTCATAATTGAAAAATTTTCAGGAATTTTTTAAAAGCACCAAAGTATGTTATGAAAGCTCTTTTTAAAATGTCTACGTAAAGTATAAACTTATGGTCTTGTAAGCCATGACATTTGATTACTTACATATTTTTAGACTAAATATTTGAGCTTTTAGATTAAAGCATTGATCTTTTAGACTTGTGTACATATAATTAAAGTTATCTAAATAAAATATTTTCTCGCAAATTCGAATCACAAATAAAGTTCATACATTATGTGCTTAGATCTTAAAATTGTAAGAGCTCTTCCTAAAAACTTAATAATAAAGTTAAAACATGTAGCTTTTCTGATGAAATAAAAATTTTATTTTGAGCCAAACTGTAATTGATTTTTATATTGAGCTTTCTAATACAATATTGATTTAAAAGTTCGTTTGCATTTTTGTATATAATTGAAAATATTTCAAATACAGTGTAATATTTTTAAAAGCTCCACAATTTATTATAAAAGCTATCGTCAAAAACTATATTCTTTTAAGCCATGAACATAAACTATAAATTTTTAACAACTTACGCAACTAAAAACCTAATTAAGCTTTTAAGTTCAATTAGCTTTTATGTTCCTCAACCAATAAGTTTACCGTTGGAGTTTATAAGCAATATTTATTTAATTGAACACTTCAGAAGCACAATGCCAAGTTTTTCAACTGGGAAGCTCATTAGTGAATAATATAAAACTCTCAAAGCTTATTTTAAAATAAAATAAAAATATTTCTAAATTATTCAAAATAGTTAAGTTTCCAAGCTTTGAAACCGATTAGTCAGAAATAAAACATTTGAATTTATAGGAAAACACGAGTTTAAGCTAAAACAGTAACTTTTTAAAAAGATATACATTTTTAATTTCTTAAAGCTTAATGTGTAAACTCTGTTTAAGATCAGAATTTTCAAACTTTTAAGGTATTTTTGATTTTTTAGATATCTAAAAGTTCAAGAATTCAGTCTAAATAACCAAATCATCTCAATAAACAACTTTTGGATGCCCGTAAATCAACGTTTAGATTAAAAATCACAAATTAAGCTTTTAAAATTCGGAAATATGTATAACAGCTTTATAAAAAAAATTTCATATAGCTTAAATATATTGTACTTATTGACGAGTTTATGTTTTCACATATAGCTCATTGCGAATCGAATTTGATCATTTCAAAACCATAATGAGTATTTAGAATTGTACACAAAACTTGAAAATGGTATTAGGTACCATATTTTGAAAGTTAAACAAAATATTTTAAAACCTTCCCTACATGATTTTGTCGTTATATTGGGTAAATTAAAAGAGGAAAGCTTAAATAAGCAAATATATATAGATTTGTACATGTAACTAGAATAAATACGAGATCCGCCTAGTTCTGAAGCAGAAGTTACACAGAAGTTAGAGAAATAAAAGTATGAAAGTTCCTTCTGAAGTTCCTGTAAAAAATGTCACCCAGTGCTTTGTTAAGCCATGAATTAAAATTTTTATTTGAGCTTTTAAATTTAATACTGAAATACTTGATAATTCCGCAAGATTTGATAAAAGCTTAAAGCTTATATTAAACTTGAGATGATAAAATCATCTCAACAATTTAAATGATCTTCTTTTAGAAGCTGTTAATACTTTATCAGAAATTAATAAAAAAAATTAAATTTAAAACTTAAAAGCTTTTTGTAAAATTGTTCAACAAGTTTTTATAAAATTTCTGACGAAGAGGACCCGAACTAATCGAATTTAAAGAATTAAAATATGAGCTTTTCAATGTGATTGTGAGTGAGTCTTAATGAGCTTTTTGAATTTTGAACTGATAATTAAAGTTAGTTCAGTTTAAGAGAACCTTTACATACAGTTCGCAGTAGTTTAATTAGGTTTTATAATTTATCAATTTAAAAGCTTTATTAAAAGTTAACACGGCCGTTTTAATGGGCCACCAGTGAAAACATCAGTGCATAATTGAGTTTTTGAACTTGTTCATGCCTAATTGGAATCATTTTTAAATAAAATTTCTAAAAGATCGATTAATGAACTCTTGTAAAGGAGACTAATTTTCGAGCTTTTAGATTTTGATATCTCAAAAGCCACTGACATTTTAAGGATAATTGAAAAACTCGGTTAATTTGAACCAGATCAAGGACCTTAATAGTATTTGGCGGATTTAAACATGGTACTTTATTGAAAATAAAATCACATTAATTGGCTGACAAACCGCATTGGCCTACCTCCCATATACATATATTTTATATATCGATTTATTGGAATATCCATACAATAAATAAAAATGACGGTTGCATAATGATTACACATCAAACCGCTGTAAAGTAAAGTAAATAATGAATTTTTTGTCATTGTTGTGTAATGTTCGAGTATGTACAAAAAAAATCGTCGCGCTTACCCTACCACATATAATTATTATTCATAAATAGATTTATTATTAATTTATTGTCATAAAACAAAAAAAAAATTGTTGTAACCCGAAAATGCAAATAGATTTAATTACAATTTACATAAATAAATTAACTTTATATATACAATGTGTATGGTTTTCAGTCTGTGTCATATTCGAATTTGTAATTATTATATTGATTATGTTGTTTTTGTATTTATATATCCGTTTATATGTTTTCGACAGACATGGGACAATTTGGTCTAGGCAACCCGAATTCACACTGGGGCTATAGTACAACAGGCGCTTATTCACCGTATCTATCGTCGTGTGGCACACCTACAGCGGCCCAGTTCAATAATCCAGCCCTAGGTTTTACGTGTACGAGTGGTGAACAGAATGCGACCCAGGATTTTACTGGAACTGGACGAGATTGTGTACCAAGTATGTCTTGTTTATATGATTTCCGAACTAAATTATTTAATTTGTGTTTTATTTATATAATGCAGTGTTACCGGATTCGACGGCCACCGATTTAGATCAGCATCTAAGTAATTTAGTTGGAACACCACCGGCCGGCGCCCAAATGACTCATCAAACCCTGCTCACTGGGAATGGTGGGACCGGGACCGAAAATACTGGTAATGGTGCGAACGGATCTATTTCTACGTCGGCAAATGGAACGAATGGGCTTCTTGTATCAAGATACCAGACGAATTCCGCGGCTGCCGATTATCAAACAACAAATGTGCATTCTAGTCAAAATGGGCCGCGCAGCTTAAGCGATTCATCGCAAACCGAATCTCCCGTACAAGATGATTTGCTCACATCGAATACGCCAAACTTAGGTAATACAGGTAATCAAAATTTCACCGGGATTGTGAACCAATCGAATCAAAATTCGTATATCGGTGGGGGTGGCGGAGGCGGTGGTGGTGGTGGCGGCGGTGGCGGCGGTGGAGGTGGATCATGTAACGGATCGATTTATCCAGTACTTCCGGCTAGTCTTCTATACTCGCAGCTATATACGGCCGCAAATCAATCGCATAGTTTTCATTCGCTTCAAACGTCACAAAACTCGGTGCACGGTGAACTGCAAAGCGTCATGGATCATATATCGACAACGGGCGGTAATAATTCGATTCGGGCCTCCCATCAAACAAATTTAATGGGACACACCGATCTAAGCCTGGTAGGTAATTTAAATTGTGGCCGAGGTGTGAATGCGGCGGACGAGACTGGAAATCGTCAATTAGTGCCACGAGGCGCGGGAGGTCAACAGCAGCAACAGCAACAGAGTGATAATGGTAATTCTGTGTGGAGGCCATATTGAAAATCAATCATGAATTTTGATTTCTAGCTATAACAGGACTCAGAACATATATGTTTTTACGTGTAAAATGTTTGTTACATATAAGTATATATACTTCTTATATAACTGTAAATAAAAAACTATTGTTACAAAACTATTATTTATATTTTACTATAATTTATTAAGTTTTATGTTTATAAATAATAAATTCATGTCACATTGATTTTTTATGTTGGTATAAATTGTTCCTTCTCAACTTCAATATATTATACAGATGCAGTCCACGTGTAAATATAGAAATTATTTACGCTGGACAAGTCAGTACTAATTTACTATAAATAACGCGCATGTATATGTAAAATGTATAATTTATAAATGTAAATCTAATCTCAGGAGATAATTATGATGTATTTGTAAATATATTACCAAAGTTTTACTTATTTTATAGTCCCGGTGGTCACGAATCCCGTATATACATAACAATATATAGGATTTTTCTAGGCAGTACAGTATTTTAAAAAAGACGACCTAATTCATGTAAGAATATCTTATCTTCATATCTTTTCGGATCTCTCTATCTCTCTCTCCTATGTATGTATATATATATATATATATATATATATAAATATACAGATTAGCCCTCCCAGAACCTCCTAAATCTGTATTTAAAAAACAAAAAATATTAGAATAATTTTTAGTAAATTTATTATACATATTATATTATAAATTAAAGGATTTAAAATTTAAATTAATTTTAATTAAATAATAAAATAATTATAAATTATTATGTGATTTTAAATTTTAAATAATTATATTGATAAATAAAATAAACTAAACAAACCAAAAAAAAAAAACAGCAAACAAATGGATTTAAATTGATTTAATTGTAAAAATGATGCAAAAATTTTAAAAATATAAATAAAAGATAATTTTAAAATAAAAATTATGGATGGTGTTTTATACTAGCGCCGTGTTAGAGATACATATTCGATTTAAGGATGAACAGTAGGTATTGGATTTCGTAACACTAATGTACTTTTATAGTTGCAAGTATGATTTTTCATGGGAGATATGTTAACTAATAGAGTTATAAAATATTGGAAATTTAAATCATTATATCTTTTTAACTGGTCATTGTAATTTCAAAATGTGAACGTCGTTTATTTATTTAAAATGTCAATAATAATATCAAACACCGAAATCGGGAAAGATGTATCGGGATTGTGTTAAATATTACATCCGGAAATTGGTTGAATATATCTTGGTAAAAAAATTATTAAAAAACGCGATTTCTTCCAAACCACCAATAACTTCGATATTTTTGTGATGCTATTCTCTTAAACATGATATAAATTAACAATATTTTAAAATACGGCTGCTAAGACACTTACCAAAATTTTAAAAAAATTTAATATATTTAGCTTTGTGTGAAAAAGACATAAAATGGAAAGTTTATTCTAAGTATAACTAAATCAATAAGAGTTCTGAATTTTGAGATAACCTAAAAGCTTTTATTTAACTGAAAGCTCACTAATTCTCAATAAAAGCATTAATAGGTTTTAAAGCTCATTAAGCTCGACCAATCCATATTAATCTGGTTTTCAACTAAATCGGAGAAGCTTTATACAAGCTTTTGGTAGATCCCAACCATACACATACTAACCAGTAAAGTTCGTAAAACTAGTTTTTAAAACTGAAAGCTTAGCTTGGTGGTGATGACCCAGTACCACATACTTTATCATGTTAATTATTAAATTCAATATATCATAATTTACATGTTTTGGTGTTGTGTTTGTTGTTGCCACTGTCGGTTTTGTTGTTAGTATATGCGAAAAGTGCTTTTTCCTGTGTGCGTTATATATTATTATGATGCTGTGTATGTTCATTATGCGAGGGCGGGAAGGTGAAGCTGTATGATTTATTGGAAAATTATGTTATGTACGTTTGAATAACATTTTAAAAAAAATATTGGTAATATTTAATGGAAAATTTCAAATTTATTTAGGTGAGAGTGTAATTGGTTTGATATTAATTAATATTTTATATGTATGTGTATATAGGTATAGTGGGTGTAGTGTGCATCCCCGTTCACATTTTGAGGTGCATTATCAAAATACAGACATACATAAATAAATTAATACGTACAACATATTTTATTGATATAATTATTATTAATTAAATATTCTGAATTTATTTATTTTTTTAAGGTTGATTTCTGCGGGGTTGTTTATCACAAAATCGACAATAAATTTAGTTTTAAAGTCAAGCAATATATATATTATTTACCTGCGAGTTTATTATCTATTATATATATGTGTATGGTGTTCCAACCCTATTTTCTGAAAAATACTAGAAAAAAAAATGTTCAACATTAGAATTTATTACGTAATTTTCTGGTCAATTTAATTTTATGTGTGTGTGTACCGAATTACATCCGTTTTCGGCGGTACCAAATGAAAATCGAATTAAAAGTATATGTACATATAATAAAATGTAGCAATCATTACTTTAATTGCATAATAACCATAGTTTTGTTTAATTAAGGGAATTCGAGAATCATTTTATGTGGGGTTAGGGGCCCATCAATCACAGAATGTGATACAATGGATTGCTTTGTATAGTTACAAAATGAAGTTGAATACAAAATTTAAAAGTACATTCTTCAAGTTACTAAATATATGGAGAGTAACTATTTCAACATATAAGAATCAACTTTATAAAAAAGCTCTGTACAAAATGTTTTCTGAATACAAATTAATTTGTGTACCGGCTGAGCAATACTAGACCTAGAAATGTTTAGCGCACAATAAATATCTTTTTATAAATTATGGTCCAGGCAAACTTTAAACTATTAGAGGAGCTTTCACTTATTATAAAATGTTTTTAATATATAGATTTAAATTAAAAAAAGCTTTTAAGCTTTAAGCTAAATACAAATTGAAACCACATAAAACAAATTGAAAGACTTGTAGCAATTTATGAGAGCTGAAGTTACAACAGTTAAATTGGTGAATTCTTTAAGTGAGCTTTAATTTTGAAAGCTTTTGCAATTTATTTAGAAACAAAAAATTGATTATTCCAAATACATTTATTGAACTTATTTTACATTATTAATTTTAAAAGTAATTATTTCTTTTCATAAACTTAAAATAGGAAGCTTTCAACTTAAAAATCTAAAAGTGATTTCTTTTAGATACACAAACTTTTTCAAAAAGCTATGGACCAAAATTACTTGATAACCAAATGTTAAAAAAGTAAAAAATACCGAAGATGAATTTTTTTTCCAAATATTATGTTTGTTATTTTGGAGCTTTTATTAAAATATTTAAAATTGGAATGCAGAAAGTATAGTGTAAATTTGTGCTTAGAAAGTTAGAAAGAATTAAACTATTGAATTTGTATGCGGCTGAAAGCAAACTTTTCCTAGCTTAGTTGAAGCCGCCAATGGATTAATAAATTAAATTCAGGCGTAAAAAAATGTTGAGGTTTTAGTAAAAGCTTATTATATGAATACACTTATATGAATACACATTTTCTGGTCTGAAAGCTTTTCTTATCTGTAAGGTTTGGAAATTTCATTTTGACTCAAGCTCACTCAAATACCAGCTCGTCAAATGAGCTTTTATTTTTATTAAAAGAAATTGAAAGTTTCAAATAAATTTATTAAACTATGTTTAAATTATACAACCGTTCGATTAAATATTTTAGAAGTTATTATTTATTCTATAAAGTAAAAAGTTGGAAGCTTTCAAGTTAAAAATTTAAAATGAGGTGATTCCTTTCAAATAAACAAATTTTTTCAAATTATCCCAAAGCTTTTTGAGTTTTATATATTTTTTGTGTTCTGTTCCCATCTTGGAGCTTTTAATATAATATATCAAAGTTCAAAGTTACAGCATATAATTTAAACCATTGATATATTTTATTTAACAAAATATAACTTAAAATTGAGATTAAAATTAAGGAAGAATTATTCAAATTATTGAATTTATGCTATGGAAACAAACTATTCGCAGATAAATGTTAAAAAAAGAACAGAGTGCCCATTAAAGACAATTAAAGCAGCGAATGTTCAAATTTTACTGAAAGCCTATTTATTTCAATTCTGTGATTTAAATATAAATCGTATAAAAAATGAGCTTTCACGATAAATACCATTTTTCTTAAAATTAATAGTGTAGTAATCGTTTGGAAACTGTAGAAGATTGAGAAGTAAGGATATAAGAAGGTAAGATCTCTGAAATAACTGATGTTATTCAAAGCTTTAAGGCCTTGAATATTTTGAAAAATATACAGCTTTACGGTAAGTGTTTTTAAAATGTAACATGACACATGACGAAACATTTTTTTGTCTGAAAGCAAGAAAATTGTCTGCAAACCTTTTTTAAAAATCAATTATGACTTAAGCTCTCGCAAATAAAAGCTCGTATTTAAACTGAAAACGATTTGAAATATTAAAATAAAGCAAAAAGATTAAATGTTGCCATAACATAAATAGGACTATGTAAGAACCTTTCAGTTTCAAATGAGGTCAAATATAGGCTTTCCTACTGGTTGGTCAAGCTTGTATAAATATATTTTTACCTGAAACCAATGTTTTCAATATAAATTTTGATATCTTGAATATTTTGAGAAATTTTCAGCTTTTCAGTATTTATTTTAAAATGTTACATGAACACACATTTTCTTGCCTGAAAGCTTTCCATATTCGATTGGTTTTGAAAATTCCTTGGAGTTATTTCAATACAAAAGCTCGTATATATTCATTTAAAAAGCTTTGAAATACTAGTCCAGATTTTTTTTAAGTATTTTGAGGAACTTTTACTTGTGCCAAGAGCTTTGGGAGCCTTGAAGTTTCAAAACGTCATGAAATTATATATTTTGCAAAGTTAAAATTTTATGTTTCTAATATATCGAATTAAATAAATAAAAGCTTTCAAGCTTTGCGCTAAATATAAATGTAAATAAAAGTGATTGGCAGACTTGTAAAACTTCTGATAAAATTTATGAGAACAAAATTGTAGTGGTAAAATTGGTTAATTCTTTAAAAGAGTTTTTATTTTGGAAGCTTTTACATTTTGTTTAGAGATAAATAATTGATTGTTCCAAATACATTTATTAAACGTATTTTTAATTATAAATTTAAAAGTAATCATTTATTTATAAAAATTAAAAAGAAGCTTTCAAGATGTATCTAACAATGGGTGTGGAAGCAAGCAGAGTGAACATTAAAGGCAGTTAAAGCCGCCAACCGATTTAAAAATTATTGTTCGGGCGTGAAAAATTCAAATAATTCTTGAGATTTTATTGAAAGCTTATTAATTTTAAATCTGTGATTTAAACATAAAACTTATATAAAGGAGCTTTCACGAAAATTGCAAGCTTTGGAAAAGTCAAGTTGGGTTTAACCTCTATCAAACAAAACCTCAAATAAATATATTTTTACCTGGAACTTAGGTTTTCAATGTTAACTTTCCATCGATAGAAATTGAATAATCAATCTTATCGAAAGATTTTGGGCGTTCAGAGTCTTTAAATTTGAAATAAAGTAAAAGCTCTTTAAAGTTTCTTAAGACAAAACAATGGATTATTTTCTTAATGAATGTTGTGTACGATTGAAGTCTTGATTTATTTGCCAAGCATTGTTTTTTTTATTAAATTCATTCCCTTATGTCTATCAAATTATAGAAAACAAATCACATTCATTAATCGTATAGTCACATATATTATTGCGCCACCTATAAATAAATGAAAATTAATTTCTACAATTAACAATTAAAATTAATTAACGCATTCGCATCATTTCTATCAATTCCGTTCCCTTCACAAAATATTAACATGAAACGCATCTTCTATGTAATATGTAGGTATATACAACCTCCCAGATCCACACCTCATCATAAACATTTTTCCAAGAAATTTATTATAATTTTCCGCACCGAGTTGTTTATATATTATTTTCCCGAGTCGAAAACAAAACAAAAAAAAATTCAAAAAAACTTGAGGTGAAAATAAAAAGAAAATTAAAAGACAACGAAAAGGGTTAACATATGCCGATACGAATAGGTATATATGTAAATTAAGGATCGTATAAGGATATACAATAAAAAAAAAGTTTGTTTCTTAATTTGATATATACGTAAATTAAAACTTTGTATGATTGTATTTATGTTCTTCAGAAAAACAAAAAGAAAAAAAAGTGTTATCACTTCTTAAATTAATAAAACATAAAAAAATAAAATAAAAATAATTAACTCAAAAAGGAGCAATTTTCAAACTCATATCATGATTATGAGATATATCATTACAAAAAAAAGGAGTGATACATATTACACGCATACATACATATATACATATACGGAGAAGTCTCAAGTGGCTAATTATTAAAAGTTTTATTGTTTGTGATATGCGATGAAAGAAAATCTTACTTTAGAAGAAGAACACTTATGAAAGTTGATCTTTTATGTTAATTTCGAAACTCTTTAAATTTAATTAGAATAATTGGGTTAATTTTTTTTAATAAAATTTTATGAATTTTTATTAGGCGTATGAATGATGTTCGTATACAGGGAAAAAGCTCAATTGGGATTTGCTTTTTTTGTTTGTTTTTTGTTTTATTCCAAAAGGTTTATATGTTTCTTACATTTATGAAGATGAAATACATCTTCAATGATATATCACTGTAAATGGGTTAATGTTTTGTATTTTTTTATTTAAGAGAGAACCGTGTATTATGAATATTTGATGCTGCTAAGCTACAAACTGTTCGTTATGGAAATAATCCCTAAATATAGGTACATATATACATTTTATGAATACATATGTATATGTGGAGGAATGTGGATCTGATTAATCAATTTGAATCTCTATAGTTTCATTAAAATTTGTCGAAAAAAATGTAGAAATCTAAAAGCTGTCAAATGTATATTTTATTTTATTTTATATATTGTACATCAAAAGCCTTTACAACAATTAAAAAAGAGCTTACAAAGCATATCAAACATATTTCTTGTAATAAACTTTAAGATAACCAAGTTTTATGTTTTATAAAGCTTTTATCGATTTTAAAGTTAAGAAATGAAAGACTAAACTAATTTTGTTAAAAATGTTAAGAAGAAAAATTTCACCGATGAAATTTGAACTATTTCAAAAAAAATCTTTAAAGCTCTGAACATATGAGCTTTTTATAACCATAAAAAAAATAAGAAGAAACATATGAATTTCACGAAAATAATCCACACACCACAAAAATTTGTGTATACATAGGTAAACAAATTTCACGAGAGTTTTTGAAAAACTGGGAACTCATGTCGGAAAACAAAACCATTTGATTATATCTAAACATTTTAGCCCAACCAAAACTTTTTGTTAAAAGCTTTTAGAAATTACTTTTAATTTTAAAAATTCTTAGTAACTTTAGATAATTCCAAACTTAAAAACCTATGGTTATCATACAAAATTAAGTTACACACTTTTAAAAGCTCTTAGTATTGGAACCTTGAAATCACAAGCCAAAATATACAGTTTTTGTCATTTACTTTGCTAAAAGCTTTCCTAGGAATGCTTTCTTTCATTTTAAAAAATTATTTTCAATTAAAACCACTAGCAGAGCTTTTGCGGTATTTTAGTTTGTAAACTTCAACATCGACAGTGAACTTTATTTTCAAAACTAGACGGAATCGTTTTTTAACTTTTAACATTTGTATTTTTTTTGATGTAACAACATTATCAGAAATATTCGTGCTCTCGATGAGAACAGTCCAATTATTACTTTGAAACTATTTACAATGCAGTTGGATTGAAAATCTGACTTTGAACTATAGTTTAAAAAAAAAAAATTATGTTTACCAACCTATAATTTGGATGAAAAGGCTGTAATATAAAATCGAATGAAATTAAATTACCTTAGATCCAATCAACAATTCGATCTACCAAAATTTATTTTTATTCATAATAAAGCTCGAATTTGTTGAAACTTTAATATAATTAAAATAAGTGATCGAACTAAAGCTTCTGGAAAAATAATTTACCCCCTTCTATGAAATTTAGATGAGTAATCTGCCAACTAAAATAGTATAACGTAACTTTAATCCTGATCAACAACACAGCAAAAACCTTGTTAGAAACAAAAACTTTCAGCGCACCTCAAAATTCGATAACAAGACAATCTAATAAGCAGTAATTCAATTTTATTTACCTCAAGACACTTTCAATTCCCATTTAAGCTTATATTTTTCAAAATATCATATAATTGTCTTAAGTCAATAAACTTAAGGTTTCTGGCAAAAACATATTTATTCCAAATGCTAATTTGAATGGAAATGCAGTGAAAAATCCTAAAAGAAACTTTGGAAAATTAAAACCTTTGACAACACATCAAAAAATAATAATATTACCCGCTCACTTTAAAGCTTGTGTTTTCCGAATCTTTCATATATTGTTCATAAGTGCTACTAGAGCTTTTGGACAAAACGCTTTATGTTGGAAGGCTGAATGAAAATCGAGTGAATTAATTTCAATCAAAAGCTCTAAAAGATTGGCAAAAGCGAAAGCTTTTATAAATTTGACAAGCTTATTTATACAACAACAAGCTCTTCTAAAACGAAAGATTCAGCACAATACAAAATGGAAAATTTGTTTATTCAACTTCAATAGAGGGTGAACAAAAGCAGATTTATATTTATTTTCCTATTAGTTTCGGATATATGTTTGGAAAACATGCAACCCTAAAATGTGCACCCAAAGCTCTCACAGATTATTAAATAATTTTTTTTAAATAGTTCCTGCTATCCCAATTACGAGTCAACCGCAATACTTCTAGCAAGTCTCGTACAAACACACAAAATAGTCCATATATTTAAAAACGATTTCGAAAGGTATTTAAATGAGAAAAAAGCTTTCAGTTGATGACAAGTTTTATTTAGCTAAACAACTTGACTGCAACTTTTTGTTATGTACTTTTAGAAATTACTTTAAAAATTTTTAATAATTATAAAACACCCAAAAATATCATTGAAACTATTTTAAAAATAGCATCGATAATATTTTCAAACTTCTGAGGGTTTCGTACAATATCGACTGAAAGGCCTTAAAAGCTTTTATTTAATTTCAATTTTGAAAGTAATGAAACATGAAACATTGAAATTTCACGTTAACATTATTAATTTAATCACATATAACTTTTTAAACGCTTTACTGGGACTTTTCTACTACATTTTAACAAATATTTAATTCTAAAGCATCTACAACCCTGTAGATATTTTGTTTCTCTGTTTTGCTTTCGAAGTTAAAATCTTTAGAAGCTTTCAACATTAGAATATTATACAATAGAGCTCGATAATAACTTGGTTAGTTAAAAATAAGTTTACATTTTAGAAATCTTGAAATTAAATTACCTAAAAAGCTCAATAAAATCGAAAGCTCTTAGCAAACATCAAACTGAAATACTTATTTAGTCAAACTTGACATTTTATTAAGAAGTGATTACATTTATTACCAAAATTTACTTCCAACTCGTATTAAAACCTGTATTTTTTAAAGCTTTCATTTCATTATATTATTAATGACATAACTAAAGCTTTTGGAAAATTTTTATTTCTATTCTATGTACATAATTTGGAAGGAAAATTTGTTAACTGAAATAAAATTATGTGAATTCCGATCAAGAATCCAACAACAATTTCGATAAAAACGAAAGCTTTTATCACACATGAAAATTCAAAATTTTATTTGATCGTGCCGTTCTAATTGAATCACTAATGTTATTTACCACAATCAGGGCCATACAATTAAGGCCCTGCCACAATATACTTCCAATTTACATTATACCTTGTATTTTTCAGGCCTTTCATACAACTAGAATAAGTATAGGCGATCTTAAGCTTTTGGAAAGTTATTAATTATTTCGAAAGCTTTCGATAAAAAAAGTTTATTTTGATTGGGCAATTTGACATTCTAATTTGTTACCAAATTATTTTCACCATGGAGAAATTGTATTTACAATTAAAGCTTTCATATAATTAGGAAAATTAAAGCTATTGGAAAAAATACTTATTTATAGAAGAGTTAAAAAAGGGTATCAAAAATTAAACTATTATTCGACAAAATTGAAAGCTTTTACTATGCATCAAGCAATTTGATTTACCAAAAAGGTACTTCTAACTCACCCATGTATTTTTAAAAGCTTTCATAAAATTTTATGTCAGCGAACTAAAGCTCTGGGAAAATATTATATTTATTTCCATTCTAATTTGGAATGAAAATCACAATAATTTGTATTAAGAACTTTTATGTAATTATCAAGACGAAAAGCTTTAAGCACACCGTAAAATGCCAACCTTGTTAAGTCAACTTACAAGCCCAATAAGTTATGGTTAGACTTTATTTACCGTAATTTACTTCCATCTAGAATTAAGGCTCAACATTTTCAAAGCTTTCACTTAGTTAATTTATTCATGTTTGGTGTTATAATACAATACGAAAATATACACTCACAAGATATGAGTTAATTAACATAAGCCATTAGTTTAATATTTGCGATTTATCGACATTTAACAATAATATCTTTAAATTTAATAATTTCAAAATTAATTTTTTAAAAGCTTTCTAGGCTTGATGACATTATATTAATGTTCAGGGCCCCAAAGCTAAAACAAATATGAGAAAAGCTGATTATATTTAAACACATAAATTTGAAAGCTTCAATATCTAAAATCTGATAAAGCTTTTAACTAAATAAATTAGTTTTAAATGTTCATCCATCAAAGCTCTGAAATAATTGAAAGCTTTCTTATTGAAAAAAAAACTAAAAAAAATTGTCTCACACAGTTTACGAATTACATAATTTGACCTGGGACAAAATAATTTTTGTGCTTAATTTCACCAATAAAACAAAGCCGTAACAGGCTGAATTTTCATTAAACAATCACTTATCGCTTCCCAAAATACCACAACACAGTTTAAAACTAAAGCCATCCCTGTTGTACCAAAAAAACAGCATTCCCTTTTCGTATCGTATACCACATTTTGTATCATTAAGCGGTTAAGCACCGTGGTTTTGAAATTCTCGTGATTTCTATTAGTTTTTCCCCAAAACAAAAGAAAAACTTTGCAAAATTTTAAATTATGATTGTTATACGTTTTACGTTTGGGGTCAACCGCAATACTTGTAGAAACCAAGTACATAAACACAAAATAGTTTTGATGTACTTGAAAGCAATTTCAAAAGGGACTTGCAGTGCCATCTATGATATTATAAAAGATTATTTCGAAAAAAAAAATGTATTTCGCGGAACAAATATCCACTAGATTTTTTTATTTTTATTCACTCCCCTTGAAAAAAAAATTGGTTCTCCTTAAGGTACACAAACAATAAAAGAAATCCCTTAAAATAAGGGTGAGTATCCTCATTATATTTTATATACACATATTAATGAATGGTATACCAATACGTATACAACACAGCTGTTATACATTATGCAGGGGAAAACAATTCAACACAAAGAAACATGCGTCGTCTTTCGAATCGATTTTTCTTGAAACGGATAGGCAATACACCAACAAAAAACCGGTAAGATTTTTTTCTTACCCAGTTAAGGGGAAATACAACAACGATTTAGGAAAAAAATGTGTCTTCGCTTTAAAAAATGTATAGACCTATATACTTTTTTATGAGGGTGTTGGAAAAAAAATCGCAAGGATATTTAATTTTTTAAAAAAAATTGTCTTAGAAAAAAATCTTCCCTGTACATAGGAAATATAAAAAAAACTTACGATGTTTTCTAATAGAAGGCGATATAGTCTTTAAAAAAAGATTTTTGTACGTTAAAAATTGCATTTGCATCACGGACTCATACAAAAGGATATATCATGTTTACATATATATGCGATATGTATTTAAGGACATTTGCACCAATCCATAGTACGCACCAACAATAAACAATTATCTTTTTATCGTCCTTATGTCGAATTAGAAAACCACAAAATATGGGCGTGGCTATTAACCGCAAACATACCAACCACAAAGTGTATAAAAAAGGATATTATATCCTTAAGATTTATCCATCAATTTTTATTCGTCAATAGCGTACGGTGCAGTTCTCGGTGCGTACGAAATGAACGCGGACAGATACGTAAACTGTACAACGAATCACAAAATGTTATTAAAGGACATTTAAGGATTTTAATTAGCATAAGAGTAATAAGTAATCGATTTAAGGAAATCATAATGATACAAAAAAATAATTGATGAATATTAATGAGAAATGGTCTATTAAAATTATATAAAAGGACGTGTAAGTAGATTTCCAAAAGGATTTTTGGGTTCGGTTTTAAGGAAATTAGAACAACAAAAATAAATCGAAGAAAATTTAAATAAAACGAAGAGAATATTTAATTGAAATGTACTATATATACTGAATAAAAATAAAAATATAAAAAAGGATACAGGGTTTGTTACATCTTTTGGAACGAATTTTAAATTTGAACAAGGATATACTGAAAAGGATATTAATGCCTATACATTTTTGCACGTATTGAATGCAGGAAATTTCTTTTATATACGACGGCTGTCCCTAAATTTTGGACTGAAATCGGCACATTTTAATGATTTTGGTATAATGTATCTAAGACGAGTTTGTATTAAAGACGCGTGACAATGTTAATGCATTTAATCGTTACATTGGTTGAAATAAATCCCTTTTTATCCATTCTATCAATTTGAAGTCACACACACATAAAATACCATCCGTGGACAGAAACTGATAGGGGTAGGCTACCCCGAATAAGAAACCATGAATGAATGAGAATTGAGCAAGCGGGCTCCTTGCCGTCGTTATCCAACGACCGCAGTACTTCCGTAGTGGGAAACTTGGCTACTGAAGTTCATAGAACTACAAGTGTAGGAAGCTTTTCTGAAGAAGAAACGGGAGTTATAAGCCAGTTTATACTTTCAAAACGAGAAACATCTTTGTATGTGGCAGGTAGCGGGAACATAGACCCATTTAGGAAAACCCATGTGTTCCAGAGATCGCCTCCCAATATCCAAAGGAACATGTCCCTGTCGTTTTCTGAACTTGGCACGGCCGGAGGAAAACACATTAACAAGGCCATTCCAAAAAAGTACTAGGCTTCCTCGATCTCCTTCGACGTTCCGTCCAGGCACTATAGACGATGAAATGTCTGATTCACTGTCGGATGTATATGTTCCGGATCCTCTTACTCGGATGGTTGAAAAAATTGATCGCCTGTGCTAGTACATCAGAGAAGGGAATAACGTACACCTTGAAATAAAGAAGCTGGCCACGTCAATCAAAAATCTGTATGTCGAACATGCACAAAACGGTTGCTGTACCAACCTCAACAGCCAAAGTGATGAAAAATGAATCGAAGGTACGAATTGGATGGGTGATCTGTCGTATACGTGAAAAAACATTACTCTTAAGGTGTTTTAAATGCTGGCCGTATGGACATATGGCCAAGTCATGTAAAAAAGATGTTGACCATTCTGGTCTCTGCTTACATGTTGGCACTTAGAAGAGCACGTCGACAATAAAGTTTGTCCAGCTCAACCTAAACCACTGTAAAGTTGCACAGGAAGTACTAGACCAAAATGTGCATAAAACAAGAGTAGATGTTTATTTATTTTAGGCACAGCACAAAAATATGGAGCGATGCAATTGGGCAACTGATGAAACTGGTAAAGCTGCCATATGGACCTGTAGCAGATGAGTAAATTTAAGCAGGATGGCCGGAGTAAATTTAAGTAGGATTAAAGTAAAGGAATGCCAATGTTGGAAAGAACTATGCGAATAAGTGGATCGTGATCCATGGGGATCGAGATCCTACAAAATCGTCATGAAAAGGCTTAAAAGTGTTATTACGTAAAATTGTAACTGCTCTGTTTCCGAAGCAAGATGATGTGATCTGGCAAAGTGCTGGAGAGAATTATATACAACCGGCTGGAGAAACCTGTGGAGAACGCTGGAGATCTTGCGAGGCAGAATAGGTTTCGGAAGGCACGATCGACAATGGACGCCATCCAACACGTTGTTGAAATAGCCAAGAACCCAACGTAATTACTTCACATGGAGGTGTGAAATAGTTCCGAATGGAGGATGAGAAGCGGTGGGTGTGGGGTTTTAGGTGGTAGGACTCCGCCACTGTTGCTAAAGTGTTTGTCCCACCGATGTAACGAAGATTTTTTCAAACTTTACCCAACCCCCGAAAAAAAAATACACACACACTAAAGATTTTAGTTGAGTGAATTTAGACTATACACAACATACAAATTACTTTAGAAATTAGGTTCCACAGGCCATATTTGAATTACAGCATCGGCCGAATATCAGGACTATAATGCGGGTCGTTACTAATATGTTTTTACAATATGCAACAATTCTGTAAAATTAGGTTCCACTATAAGTTGAGTTCAACTCCTTAATTTAAAAAAAAAAATTTAAAAACCCCAAAATATTCAACTTGTATATCTTCTATCGAAAGCTGGAAAATACTATCACACATTCCACGCAATAAATTATCCAGAAGATACCGGCCCTTGTCGAAGAATTATTGCTTTATTTAAAAATCATTCACGTGTGGAACTCATTAATATTTCTTTTATTTGATTTGATTTTTATCAGCAGAACCATTATCACCCATATTTTTCTAAGTAATTTAAGTCCACACATATAATTTTAAAGAAACATTAGTTAAAAGTTAAATGCTTAGGATTTATGTCCTTTCAGGTTTATTTTCAAAGAAAGTTTAGTTTTATTAAATTCGATTCCACAAAATCAAATTCTATATAAATAGTAACCCGTAGTACTTGTGTAGTTAAACACAAGCTAGAATTCTACAGAATGTTGTGTATGGAACTTATTCATATATTGGTTGATTTGTTTTAATAAGTATATTTTTATTAACAATGCAAAATTAGGAACTAAACAAAACTAACAATTTCCGAAATATTATGTGTGGGACTTATTCAGAATCTTGGACAGCTAGAAACTTGTTTAAATAGTTTAGAAATTGAATATGGGCTACAAATTATCTATAAATAATTATAATATACTTTATTGGTTGAGTTTTATTTAAAGAATTATTGTGGAACCTATTTAAATATATACTTATATATTGATTATTCAAACTTTGTATTCTTAAATTAATATATACTTTTGAAAATTAAGAATTAGATATTCATAAAGGTAGAGTGCTTTGATTATGCTTTTATTATCCATCGACAAATCAGTTCACATTTAAAATCTTATTGTGGAACTTATTATACTGAAAGGTACACGTTGAAAATTGTTTTATAAAGCTCTTGAAAACTGGTTTTGATTTTTTAGAACGATAGTTAATTTAAAAAACAAATTAAATTATGATAAGTTTCAGATGTCACTAAATAAAAGTAGTGGTTATGGAATTTATTAACTTTTCAGAATATATCTTAAATTGAATATTTTGGAAAAATGGAACTTTATGATATTGTGGAACTTCTTTAAAAAATTTGATCTTACTTCGATCTCTAGTTTCGTTTCTACAATATTTAAAACTCTTGTAAAGTTAGATACCACTATAAGTTCAGTTAATCCACTCTATGTGTTTCTTCTATCCAACGTTTGAAAATACTATCACGCATTCCACTCATTACATTATGCAGACGATGCCGGCCCATGTTGTAGAATTAACCCTATATTAAAAATTCGTTCACTTGTGGAACTCATTTATAATTTTTGTATTCAATTTATTTTTATTTTTCTAAGCAAATTAAGACAAACATTTCTTAAAAGTTAAATCCACATCTCAGGTTTACGTGAAATATGTAACAATCCAGCTTAGAGCATTAAAACGTGAAATATCCTAACAAAATCAAATTCTACATTATTTACAAATAAAGTTAAATTTGACGAAATTAGGTTCCACAAAATAAAATGTTATACAGTAACCCTATAAGAGTATTTGTTTAGTTTATTGTTATCTGATTTTGTTGATGATACATTTTTAAGAATTATTTAAAATTTTATAAATTCAGATTTTACAGGAAGAATTCGTGAACGCTGGTTGCCGAATGACAATAAAATCATATTAATCGATATCTAGTTTTGCTTATAATTATTTATAGTCCATTAATTCGATTATTAAGATTTTTTAAATCCTACAAACTGTTTATTTAGTTTAGAAATCTTATTTTCCACACATCTATAAATAAATCAATAAGTAAAACGTACTCTAAAACTTACTTACTTACAGCTTAGCCTATAAATGTTTATCTTTTTGCTTCAATTCTCACAAAATTATTTTATTGTCATATTTTGTACATCACATGCCAAATTCAAATAGTGTTAAACAATTGTGAGCTATTCGAAATTAAGAACATAATTAAAAATATTTAAGTTATATTTTAGGAGCTATTGTGGAACCTATTAACAATTTTAGTGTGGAACTTATTAGTAACACGTAATCGTTCCATAAATCTATCAACTTAACATAAGTTCCACATCGCACTAATTAAATGTAGCGGCTGTGGTATTTATTAACTTCACCTTTGGTTCATAAATGTCCATTAAATTTAAAATTTGGTCAAAATGGAACTATGAGATGTTGTTTGAAGAGAACTGTGGAACTTATTCAACTAATTTTATCTCATTTCGATGTATAGATCGATATCGCTCATTCAAAATTATCTATTATGTTAATGATATAAATTTAACTTGAAGCTTAGTAAGTGGAACCCATTTATTATGTGGAACTTATTTTAATTTTATTATAGATTTTTTCATTAAATTGTTCAAGGAAGAGATGTTAACTGCTTCCACCCTAATTTGGTCAGACCAATTACCAATCACACTCGAATTAATATTTTTTACACGCTCGACGAGCAAATAAATACCAATGGCATCCACAACCTATTAGTCTCGTTTCCTAATCAAATCCATATCCATATATAAAGCAATACTCTTAAGAACGAACAATCAAAAAAAAAAAAAAAAGAATTTTACGGTCAATTGGGTTAGCCAATATACCAAAAGAGAAGAATATACAACAACAAACAATAAATTTATCTTCAGAAAAGGATTTCTGTATGTATTTGTGTCCTTAATGAATATCCATATAATACAACATGAAATCCTTATGAACTTCCATAAATTTAATTTCATTTCATTTTTATATATAAATGTATGTATGTATGTATGTACGTACGTCTAATGCTTGCTTGCTTGCTTCTTCTTCGAATTCAATTTAATCGTAATAAATTTTCTGACTTGTCTCAAATGAGAATGCAAAGAAAATAACAAAAACAAAAATTTTATGACTTTTGGAATTTATATCAACTTTGTTTTTGGTGGAGGATGTGGCCAGTCTTGACATTAGATGTATTAATTGGATTAGCTATTTATGTTGTTTATGATTTATGTGAGCATACATGAATCATTTACGAGTAGTTTTGTAGAAAATTATTTTCTGATGTACACGCCACCCCACCTATCAATTTACTATATATATTTTTTCGGTGGGGGATCTTAATTTCGGTACAACAACAACAACAAAAAATGTTATATTAAATTGAAAAAAAACACACACACACACAGATGATGATGATGATGTTCCTGATGATGAGGGTTGCTAACATAAAACAGCAGCAACAACAGCAGAAAAAAACTTACGTTTATTCTTCTTACGGTACATGGTAACAAGGGATGGGAAATTTTCTTATTTTCTATTATAGGTGTTCATTAAAAATGACGGTGGTTAATTGGGCTATACCAACCTTGGTCTGATTTTTAGGGGTTTAGTAGCAATTAAAATTAAGCAACGCAAAAAGACGACAACCTTATTTAAACGTACAATATGCGAAGATGGAGAGAAATAACCTTAACAACGACATGAAATGAAAACAAGACAAACCAACAAAAAAAAAAGTCTAAAATTAAGAAAATTGAAAACCTAAAAAACCAAACCTCCGCAACCCCCAACCCCTTTCGGTGTATGAACAAAAAAAAAATAAAAATAAATATCCCTCAAACTCATTATTAAAACTGAAATTGTTTTTGTTAATTTTTCGTTTTCTTATATACAAACAGCATCTTGGTACATACAGACATATATGTAGAGGAACATAAAGTGGATGCGAACAAAAAATGTTTGCTTCGAAAAGAAAAGCGAAATTTTCTTTATTAAAAATACGAATCTTTTGGGAATTCGTTTTTTGTTATTGTTGTTGTTGTTGTAAAATATAAGAGAATATTAAAACAAACAATAAACATAATGAATAAGATAAAATGATAAGAAATTATTCATAAAAAAAAAAATGATTTTCCTTTTGATAAGAAGATGCTCATTTTGAAATTCGATTCGATTTTTCTTTGTATGGTTTTTCATTTGGATTATACGTATGCATATGGAATAGAGTGGGAAAGATTTTAGTGTGCTAAGAAACACATATTATTGGTTTCTTTGAAAAGCTTCATTTTAAAATTTGTTTCCTAAAATTCGAGTATCAAATGAATTTCGAATTTAGGTTTTAGCTGAACAATCGGATTTTGAGGAATGAAGATACGAATCTGGTATTATCCTACGATACAAAATTTTAATTTTAATAAAATATTTTGGTAACACTCATTTCGTGTAAAAATCGTGTAGTACGAGACCCCCCACTCCTCAAAAAAAAAAAAAAATCTCGTAAATTAAAAGTTTACAAAGGAAATTTAATTTTATTCTTATTACTTAGTATTACGACATGACTGTATACGTACGTATATATGTATGTCTGTATATACGTACATATATATAGACGAGAGTTAAGTATAAAAACAAAAAGGGTGAATTAAAGTGTAAGAAATTTAATAATTCAATATTAGATGTGAGATGAATTTAATTATACTTTTATGTTGTAGATTTTAATTTTTCAGTTTTTGCGTTACTGTTTTTGAAGTTTTTTAATAATTAATCGTTAAATGAAAAAGTTTTTATTAAAAAAAAAAAAAAATTAATTCGCGCAAATTTAGAAGAAAATTTGATTTAATTTTAATAAAAGAAGATCTCATTCATCATATATTTTGGAAAGAATTGTAAGATCTAAATATTACCCAGGAAAATATGTTACAGTCTATTAGCTACTTAAAACTTTTAAATAAAAACTCTCGATTTTCAGATAAATCGGATCTTAAAAGCTCGATGTATTTAAACACATGATTTGATTAAATTGAATAATTTATAGGCGCACTTCCAAGGAGCTTTTAACGTACATAAAACAGTTTATTAGATTGAAGTTCGACCAAAAATAATCTGTATTTAAATTTAAATGAAAATTAAGCTTTTCTAAAAACAGAGTATATATTTCTACAAACTGAGCTTTATATTTTAAAACATTTAAGATTAATTAGTTAATAACATTGGGGTAATTTAATTAATTCAGCTTACTTTTATTTATTTATGTCACACTGTAAATATGAGCTTTTAAAATCAAGAAAACAAATGTGTTCAGCTTCCAGTAATTTATATTTCAGAATTATTCAATTCAATCCAAGCTCTTTTTAATTCTAATTGATATTCATAATTAAAAATGTTTTCCATTTTCCAAAGCTTTTCATTCAATATTTCTGATTATAATTTAAGATTTACTTGAAAACAAGAGCTTTCCATTTTTTTGAAACTTTACTAAGCACCGAATAAAAAAAAGCTTTTCGTGCTTTGACAAGTAAAATATTTTATGTAATAAAGGGGTATTAAATAATTTGCATGAAGCTTTTAAAGTTAACATAATTTTTTTAATCTGAGATTTTATAGCATTTTTGGAATTTCCAGAAAATAAAGTTTCACTTTAAAAGCTTTAAAATAAATGAAGAAAAAAAACTTACACATTTTAAAAACTAAAACAGCTCCGTTAATTCAAAGGAATTGGATCATTGTTTTAAATAATAATGAGAAATATATTTAATAAAGCTCGCTGACCAAAATATTATTTTATCAAAACCGGTCTAGAACCTTAATTTATTAAAACCAATTTAAAAAAATTTGTTTATTTTCCAAACAAAAGCTTTTCATTTAATATTAATAAATATAATTTGAACTTGCAACATCTGGAGTTTAGAGCTTATCCATTAAAGTAAATTAATTTTAAGTTAGAACATTTTTCAATTTTTTTAAACTTCCTAAGCATACAATAAAGCAAATACACAAAAAGCTTAGTAAAGCTTTCAAGAATTTTCCCCGTTTTTATTGTTTTAATTTTTCTGAAAGAAAAGCAAAAGCTACATAACTTCAACCAATCAAAAAAGCACAAAACTATTGTAGAAATATTACAGATGCAACAAGATAAAAAGAGCTTTTGCAATATTTGTGAAATTTTCAGAAAGTAAAGTTTAATTTTTAAAGATTCACAATTAAAAAAATTAGAAATGAACACATTTTTAAGCCCCGATATCATTTTTAAGCTCCGTGATTTCAAGAAATTTGGATATATGAATTGAGTTAAAATTGTATATTTAACTTCAAATGAAAAAATGGAATATATTTTAAAAAGCTCATATAAAAGTATAAAACTATGTTTAGTTGTAAAATGTGAAAGCTTTTATTCAATATTAGTTCACGTGACTTTTGGAGTACAATTATAAAGTACTGTTCAGTTGTATACTCTGTGGATTTAATGATACTTTCCGATCCTTTCTTTGTAGTTTGCTTATCTGTCAATTAAAAAGCATTTAGCCAGGGACTTTGTGTGTGGAAATATTAAACCGAAATATTTTAATAGTTAACCGTTGGTAACCGTATATTTTCGAGCAACTAAAAATTAGGCCGCTTTCATATCGTAGTTTGAACAGCTCTGTCATCGGGGATATACTATTATTAAAGATGTGACTCCAAACTTTAAAACAAATCAATAGTTTTTTGTTTTGTCGTATCCAAAACACATTTATGTACATTTATGTAGTTTGGAAAATTAAATTTTTATTTTTCGAAAAAAAAAACTTATTGGTTAAATTTACAATGTAACACGAATCGAGATATAATAATTTTTTTTGTTAGTTTTGTACAAATCGTGTTCGAAATTCTAAAACTATATATACTATGTCATATATATGTATATGTATGTATGTATATAGTAAATGATTATATTGTGATTACGGTCGACATGGAGAAATCACAACTGATTTGATCCGCAATTATACGAACATAAATTTGAGAGAGCTGACCATAAAAAAAACTTATTATTTTAAATTAATAATTAATAAAAATAAAAAATTTGTTAATTAAGTAAAATCAATAATTTTATCCGCCAATATACATACAACACACACAACGCTTATTTTTATATATAAATTTAAAAATGCCAATATTTAAATTAATATTTTTATTTATTGATTTAAAATAATACATAAATCGTTATTTTATTTTTTATCTATATAATTTATATTTATTGTTTGATTAAAAATCCAAAAAAAAAAAATTAAAATATTAAAAAATAAAATAAAAAATTATTTCAAATTTATTAATAAAAATTATTATATATTTTTATTTTATGGTTAAAAAAAAATCGCGACCACATATTAATGGTGGTGAATTGGTTTGAATTTTTATCATCATAAATCCATATGAATATTTATATTCGCATTTCAAATATTTTTTTTTTTTCGAATGTATGCGTATGTGTGTACGTACATGTGGGAAGGATGTAGTTTAATAAATTTATTGGGGAAGTCAAAATCTGGTAGCACTCTCTATATCGGATCAATAATATAATATAAAAAGCTTTCATAAACAAATAAGAACGAAAAAAAGCTCCAGCATTTAACGGACTTTTAAGTTTTTTGACTAATCAACAAATCGAAAGATATCGGCAAAATAATGAAAAGCTCATATCAATATTATATGAGCTTTTCATTATTTGGTGATATCTTTCGATTAAGATTGTAAGATTTTCAAAATACTGAAGCTTTTAAAAAAAATGTCCCCTCTAAGTTATTGTTTGCAGTTTCAGTGTATCTTAATTCATGAAGCTTTAATCGTTCAAAAAATCAGCTTTTGTAAATACTGTAAAATTCGTTTAGTAAGTTATCGAATAAGTTCGCAGGCGTCTAAACTAAAGCTTTTTAAGTCGAATGTATGTTGAATTTATTTATTTTTCATAAAATAATTTGGTTGACCTGATTACGCTTGAACTAATAAGTTGCTATTCCTGGAACCTTTTTTTAATTTTTAATGTAGCTTTTGAGATTTACGATAAAGTTTAAGCTATTTTTTCAATGAATGTCAAAATTCTGCAATGCAAAGTTATTATTTAATGATTAAGAAAACATTATTGGTCAATAATAAAACACAAAAATCTCATTAAAATGGATTTAAAAAAAAAATATGTTTATTTATCACCTCTATGTATGTTTTGGTGCTTTTTTAAAATTTATAAATTAAAACAAAAAAAAACATTTATATAATAGTTTAGCCTTAATCGTTACTAAAAAGTTGTGTACAAAAATAATAGATTAAAATTTTGTAAAAAGCTTGATGTAAATGATATCGGTTTCTGAAAGCTCAATATTAAAATTAGTTACATATTGGTCATTGAGTTTTTTAACAAATTTTCCAATTTTCATTTGAAATAACATAATTCAAATTTAACATAATTCATATATCCTATTTCATTGAACTTACAGAGCTTTTTAAAATCTTTGAAATGTTTAAGCTTCTTTTGTTTATTTAAAACTGTTAAAATTAAATTATAATTTCAGGGAATTCGAAAAGTAATACAAAAGCTCAAATTATCTGTTTCGGTTCAAAATTAATCTTTAATTTTAAAACCTTAGTAAAGTTATGTAACTTTGGTTTATAAGGGTTAGTCAACTTAAAACTATGAATACGATAGATACATTTTTGATTTTAAAATTCTTGAAAGATTTAATGAAGTAAAGTCAGTAATATTACGGCTTAAATCATCAAAAGCTACATTTATTTTCGTTATTTTTAAAGCTCCACATTTACATCGTAACACAACTAAATAAAAGTATGTTGAATTAATTAAATTATTCCAAAGCTTTCAACTAAATCACAGATACCAGCTTTTTATTTTATTAAATTTTAATAAAACGAACAACTTAATTCTAGTCGAGATGCACCTACATATCATTTAACTTATGTTTTAACCCTAAAACTTACGAAAGATATCTTTTGTTAATAAATTAATGTATTTCAATTGAAAAGCTCAAGTTAAACAAATTTAATATGTTAGTTTTAGTCACTTAAAAGATCCTTTAAATAATTTTATTTGGAGAAACTTTTGAGATTTTAAAACTTTTGAATATTTATCTTATCACAATAGTAATAAGCCTTATGTGTTAACAGGTGTTTCAATCGAATTTAAAAATTCTGTAATTAAAAGTTTGTATTTAATGCTTTAGAAAACATTCATCAAAATACTATACTTAATAATATATGAGCTTTTATAAATATTTCTTTGGTAAATTTGTATTCAAGTCTATTATTTCTCATTTCTAATTATTATTTGTATATGGTGAAGCTTTTAGGTATAAAAATCGTTCAAGCACGTTGTAAGTGATAAAAATGGTAAAATTTTGGTCAGTGAGAATTTTAAAAATATTTTTTGCCATGTTCATTTGTAAGTATATACAATATAACTCACCAATTTCTTTGACCTTTTTTTAAATGTTAAAATATTTGAGCTTCTATTTTTTCTTTAACTTTAATGTTATTAAAATTTAACTATTCTGTCTGAGAATTTCAAAAATTTAACAAAAACGCAGTTTAACTGTTTCAATTACGGTACAAAATTACTTAAATTTAAATAATATGTCCCTTCTATGTTTTGATGCTCTTTTTAATCAAATTTCCAAATTATAAAAATGCAGACTTTCACATAAAAGTTTAGTCTTACTTGTTTCAACAATTTGCATTTAAATTTAGTAAAAACCTTACAACGTGATAGCTCGATGAAAGTGATATTTTTGTTTTTTAAATGTGAGCTTTTAAAAATATACTCCTCATTTTCATTTGAAGTTAGATACAATTTTAGTTCAATTCATATATCCAATTTCCTTAAACTTGCGGAGCTTAAAAAGGTTTAATTTTTATATTTACTTAACTTAAAGCTTTCATAATTAAACTATACTGTCAAAGAATTTCAAAATTTTTTTTTACGTTTTTTCTCATTACGGTACAAAATTAATCTTTAACTTTAAAAGCTTAATCCAAATTAATTTAATATAAATTTATTACATCGTTAATACTTGTAATATTACGTTTGTGCTTTTTTAAATTTGTTAAAGTTATATAATTTTTGGTTTTAATACGTTTAGAAAATTGAAATCCTTGAAAACGATAGATACAATTTTCCTGAACTTCCGAACTCAAGTAAATTAAGTAATTTTTTTGTATTTGGATGTGAATTACCAAAAAAAATCTGAATTCTGGTATGAAAATGGAAAATGAATGTATGGCCTAAAATAAAATCGTGGTTTCATACGTGAACTTCCAAATTCGAGTAAACTTGGTAACTTGATTTATTTGGAAGTCAAATATCCAATGAAATCTGAAGACCGGTAGGAAAATGAAGAGTGGTTTTTTGGCCTAAAATAAAAACGTGATCCCAGCGTCGTTAGGCAAAAAAAAAATTCTGAACTTCCTTATTCAAGTAAATTTGGTAACTCTATGTATTTGCATGTCAAATATCCAACGAGATCTAAGTAAGAAATATATTTTTGCCCGTTACGTCAGTAACACTGCATACCAAAAAAATAAAATCCAATCAAATATTAAATTTGATTTTCCTAATTTTCCATTACAATGAAAATACACAAAAAAAACCAGCCTGGATCCTTATCCCGAGAAAGACAAAACCAATTATTTATATACTGAACATAGTATCGTAAAAATGAACTCAATTTTCATTGACCACCTGATGTTATATTGTGTTACCATCTATATATGGTATACACACATGTTAATCTTTCTAATCTAACATCCACATAACATCCAAAAAAATAAAAAAAAAAAAAAATCGACGAAAATCATCCAAAATAAGTAAAAAAACAAAAACAACCCCCAATGGGATGTACATATATACATACAGACGTACGTATACGAATATCTATTTATACAGACCAGAATGGAAAATTGAAAATGAACATACATGCCAAAAAAATGTGTGTCTCATGGATAATAATTTCCTCTCTCGATATAGGTATATGTATGCCCCTGTATTATAACGAAGGAAAAATTTTCAATCGAATGGAAAATGGGAAATTAAGATGGGTGTCAAATATGAAACCAACCAATATATAGAAAAATATTATTTACAGGCAAACGCAAATTATGAAATGAAAAGCAACCGAAACACTTGATACACAGTAGAAAAAAGGGTCAGATGATGTAATAAATTTAATAAACACTACGAACCGACTCTCGATAATTTATAGAATGGGGTAAAGGGTAGTATGTCAAGGACATAAATCTTATTAGATATTTTTTTTTTTGATTCGGCAACCCCTTTCTATATACATTCATAGACGGTTGTTATCAATTACAAAAACAAAAATATTTTTTAGTCAATATCGTACACAATTTAATTTCTGTAAGAGATCTCGAAACGTTTATACACACACACAGACACAATAATAAGAAATTTAAGGCATACATATCCTTTATGTGGGTGTTGTGTCGAATATTTTACGACGAGGCGAACGTAGCGTAATAAATTAAAATAGGTGATGGTGGATTGAACAAGGTTTTTTATGGTTTCTATAGTGTATAGTATATAGGAAAATTGTTAGGGGGAAAATTAATATTTTTCAACATAACACAAAATATTCTTTATATGTGTGTTTATGATTTATTAGGTAGCAACAATTTTTTTATTGTTTTTGTTTTTTCCAGTGTGGTGAAAACAAGTGATTTTTGGCTCAAAGGGATTTTCGGTATTCGATACGTCGATAATCTATAATGGTTGAGATTTATTTGAAAAGATTACTCTAGATAAAAATAAGAAAATCCCATTTTGGGAACTTATAGAGCTTAAAGCTTCCATGAATTTTATTTTGAATATCAATTTTAGAACTGACTGTATATTTCATGTACCAGATTACAAAGCTCTGTATTTTTCATCGCAATACAATTGACCAGTATTAGTGAGAGATTCAATCAAAATAGCATAAAGCTTTCTCCTAAGATATTATTGAAAAATTAAAATATAAAGTTTTAAATTGATTAAAAAATTTATAGGAGCAATAAAACATCATTAGGTATAAAAGCTCGAAATGATTTGGAAAGTTTAAAAATATATTAACGTTAAATATGTACACGGCATAATATTTCAGTAGTCTAACCTACTAAAGCTCAAATGTGTATGTACTTTTTAGAGTGTTAATTTGAAAACTTTTCTGAAAGTACAAAAAAATGAATGTTTAATTGTTCTTTGTGAATATTTTCAAACGAATTTTCCTAATTAGCATAGAAATCTAAATTGGTCCTTACTATAGTGTTCCTGATGAATTAATAACTGAATTAAAACGAGCTTTTGATGAAGATTTAAAAAAAAATATTTTTGATTACACGCTCGTTTAACCAAATATATTGAAAGCTTCAAATTCTAAAGGCCTCAAATTTAATTTAACATTTACAGTTTTTATCCCTTTACTTAAAAAAAAACATATTTAACTTTTAAAACTTTAAAATTTAAATTGTTTGTATTTGAAATCCTAAATGTATTTAAATTTACACATTGATTAAACGAAAAAAAAAAAATCCACAAAGCTTTTCAGTAAAGCTTCCATTAATGAGTATGTAAATATAACATAAGGATCGTTTTCATCGAACAAAACTAATAATTCAATATTTTAAGCTTTCAAAACTTAATCTACTTTCAAGTTGTGCTTTTATAATGACGATTGTAAATTAATTAATAAATTAATGTGGCCGAGATTAACCAAACACGAAAATATTAAGTATTTGGTTGAGCTTTTAAAATGAGCTTTTTGGTTTCCTAAGAAAGTAAATGTCGATGGTGTAAATCTTGTTTGGTGGCCGAGTAATCATAAAATATTTATTTCGTAATTTATATAGTGGTTTTATTTAAAAAAGCTCCATGAAAATAATTCATTGTGTGTTTTTTAAACTAATTTGAATTTAGATAAATAATCAACAAGTTATATGTACGTATGTACATCCTAAATATCTGAAAATACTTTCGGAAAGCTTCATCAATAATCGAGCTTTAATAAACCTTTGTCAAGCATATATATAATTTATATAAAGTGAGTATAAACATGTTAATGTTTATTGAAATTTGAAATTCTGTAAATTATAAAATTGATTATTAAGCCATTACTCATAATGAAGCAAGCCAATTAGTCAAATTTGAGCTTTCGAAAATTCTTTAAAAACAAATATGAAATATTTCATGTATAATCCAACTAGCTGTATAGGTTTTTTTCAAATCGGTTGTCAGATTATTATTAAATTTTAGGTCAATTTTTTCAACAGGTTAGTTTTTGTCTTCCGAGTACTGTTCTATTAAAATATTATTGAAAAATTTAATTTCTAGAATAATTTAGCTTGCCAAATGGGGCAAGTAATTTGTGTAACCACTATTTAATATCCTTGAAAGCTTTTACAAACATAAAGTTATATTTTTGAACCTAGATCCCGCAGATATTTTTCTAAAACAATAACTACGATTAGGGCACAATTTCAAAAGGAATATAAAAATACTTTATAGAAAATAATTAGAACTCTCAAAAAGCACAGTAAGCTTTTAAACGCGTAATTAACTTCACTGGCCAAGACAAGAATTCATACATTTATTAAGTTGATGTTAATCTTGGCCAGTAAAATAATTGTTCTATAAGTGTCATCCAATTAAGCTTTTAACCTGGAGCGTGAATGTCAATCGACTGAGCTTTTTAATTTTTCAAGTATTCCTAGTTAGAAAAAAAAAAGTTATTAAACAAATTATATAAATTTTTTACGGGAAAGTTAGAGCTTTTGCTCTAAAAGCTTCA
The DNA here is from genome assembly GCA_951394425.1 of Tipula unca. Classification (NCBI taxonomy): domain Eukaryota; kingdom Metazoa; phylum Arthropoda; class Insecta; order Diptera; family Tipulidae; genus Tipula; species Tipula unca. Next base: position 11,836,433 of record OX596382.1, read on the forward strand.
CTTAAGTAAATTAAAAACTCGTTAAACTTTACCCATGAAACCATGGTTATTTTAATGTTTAATGATTTAGGAGCTATCTCGAAACACGAGCAAAAGTTATTAAGCTTTTACAATGGAATATTAAAAGCTCATTATAAAACATAGGTAAATAAGCAAACATTATTGCTTCAATGTAGATGATTGAAAGTAGAACAATTAAGTATAAAAAACATTAACAAAACCAGAGCTTAAAGCACTAACCATAGAGCTTTTCTAACATTACCAAATCTATTAAAAAGTTCTTAGTACATCATTTTTTTTGTTTATTAATTTGAGAATATATAGTTCTGATTAACTACATGCTTATGTCAATTAAATTGTTTTGTTAGAATAAAAGCTCTAAACAATTTGTAATAAATTTTTGAATAATTTTATTCCAAAAAAAATTGTTAAATTATTAAAATATCAACAAATATCTGAGTTGTTTTAGGTTAAATAAATTTATTAGAAAAATAAAATATTGTTAGGAATAAAAGCTCGTTTTAATTTATAAATTTTCGGCAAAATATTTCAGAAGTCAAACCCACTAAAGCTTAACACATATTTGTGATTGTTAATTTAAAAGCTTTTCTCGAAACACAATCAAAAACGTTTAGATTTAATTATTCAATTTTCTTGTTCATACTATTGAATACTGCTTATTCATTTTCTGCACAAACCTTTAAATCTAAATTTAAATGTATTAACTTAAAAGCTTTGCAGTTTCTATATCAATAAAAAATTTAAAACATTCATTGGATTAGAAATAATTAAAGTTTTATTAAACTTATTTAAAAATAAAGCTTTTAGCAAACTATAAGGCTTTCACCAAAACATATTCTACAGAGATTCAACTCCAACGATATTTTAATAAAAATATATTAAACCCCGATTTCTGTGGCAAGGTTTTTCTGTTTAATCGTTAAATTAATTTCATTCATAATAACTAATACTACAGTCACATTTGAATGTATCGAACAGTAGACGCTTCAATATACTTTTGATATACTTTTTATACTTAACCTCCACGAATATTTTCAAATTAATTTTCCTAATATGCATAGACCAAAATATACCTGATGAATTAATAACTGGATTAAAATGTGCTTTTGATGCAGATTTAACATTTTTATATTTTTGCTACACGCTCGTTTAAACAAAGATATTGATAGCTTCAAATTCGCCTTTGCAAAAAAGAATTATCCCAATTATCATATTGGAAAATTTTAGCTCCACAAATTAATTTATATAACCACTATTAGAAGCTCTTGTAATAAAAGCACATTGTTATATTTTTGAAAACTACATCATGCAGCTATGTTTCAAAAATAATAATTAAGATTAGGACCCAATTTCAAAAATATAAATATAATAATACTTTCCTTCAACATTCAACTTGTCAAGTTCCATGATAATCGGTCAAGGATTGGCTTAGTTCCGTTTCAGATGGCCATATTAAAAAAATCATTCTGCAATCCCATTTCCATCAATTCATTGTAATCGGTATAGTTCCCATTTGTTATTTATTTAGTTATTGTATTGTTCAATAGATGGCAGCTCGTTTAATAAAGTTATAAATAATTTTAGATAGGGCTCGTGCAAATAAATCTGGATCAAAGTGAAATAAAATAAAAATTGGAATAGCCCTTTATAACCCCGAGGCCCAAACACTTATAGATAATATAGTCAATTTATGATCGAATCGCAACCAAAATAGTTTAATTATTTCAACGTATTTTAGCGGATTTTATGATTTCGAAGAATCGAATTCAGAAAATTTGTGGGTTTTAGAGGTTTTAATTGGCTCCAAAGACGATTTTTTTTTGCCTATAAATAAAATCTCAATTTTTAGTATGTAAACCGAATTTGATCCCCCCGATTGACATTAAATAAATTATAATTCACCTCCCTTGGATACGATCATATACATACTTAACCCGCGATTACAAGAAAACATCTACTGTCTCTAATAAAAAAGTCGACATTATTCTCTAATAACAATCTAATTTTTATACTCCTTAATCCTAAAGACAAACAATAAAAAATAAAAAATTCAATTTTCAATTTCATCATGTTTTTCCCAAAAAAAATAAATAAATAACTTTTCTTCTTCTCCTTCTTTGTACCTCATTTTCTTTAATTTCATTTGCATTTTGTACTCGTCGCGTTGTTGTTCTTTTTTGTTGATTTGATTCCTATACACACAGTATATACGCGCACGCATCATTCCTTGTGTTTATTGTACTATCTTGTATTATGTATCCTAAATTGTCGCACAATTGTTATCGCGGATTTTAGTATGGTAAGCCAATAATATAAAAATCAGCTTTATACTTGAATCCCTGAATACATACATATATAGCAGAACAACAACAGCACCACACAATACGAAAAAACAATTTAAATGCTCCCGGGTTATTGTTGTTGTCGAATGTATATCGTTCATATTTATATGGGTGACGACAACGACAACGACGACGACGACTCATTCCTGTGACGATGAAATCAAATTGGAGGAATAAATGTTACATAAAAAAGCAATAAACGAATAAGTCGACGGCAAAGACGAACTAGTAAACCGGGGTGAAATTATAATAATCCGCACACACTGCCGCGGGAGATTTATATAAGAAATTTAAGAAAGGTCCGCACGTCTCAGAAACTCAAAAAAAAGTTCCAGACACAATGAAAAATTTAATTCTATACCACCACTAGTAGTAGTTGAGCACATAGAAAGGAATATATCGATCGAATTTCCTTTTCTGTTTTTTTTTTGTTGTATTTAGATAGCAGATAGATAAAAAAAAAAAATTCTCTGGTCTTACATTTTTATCTATCTTATATATGCTATAACACAATCTCGTTCATTTCTTCTTCGTTTTGCAATTTGTGTTCGGTATAAAATTTTTATTTATTTATTTATTAGCTTTTAAAATATTTGTCTGTATATATGGATATATACGATAAAATTTATCGGATATTATTTTATTTATAATCAGTTTTTTTATTCTCTCTCTCGAAAAAGAAACGAATCTTTTATATCTATATAGATCTATCATCTAGATACGTAATGGTAATGTAATACCCCAACAGCAATAAAAAAAAAATTGAACAGGGAACGGGTAACCATTTTTTACTTACACTTTAAGTTTTGACCAATGGCTGCTGTACCAAAATATCAACGGGAATAATACCAATTAAAGGAATGGCTTTAATTCCATCGAATTGGAACGTTTTCCAAAAATCATTATAATTGATCAAAGAATGGCCTAGTTCATTTTCTTGGCCATATTTCAGAACTTTATCCAAAAACAAATTTAGAATCCCATTTCTATTGAACATGCCAATTTTCATCTTAATTGGTAAGGAAAGGCCTTAGTTCTGTTCTTTATCCAAGGAAAAGTCTTCCAAAAAATTCTTAGTCCCATTCCACTGCGTTCTGTTAGTACCTGCAATTGTAATCGGTCCCAAAATGGCCTACTATAGTTTCTTGGTTATATTCCAGAACGCCCAGTTCCATTTCTTGACCATATTCCTGAACTTTCTAAAATCAGTTGACAATCCCATTTATATCGTACTTGTCGAGTTTTATCTTAATTAGTCAAGGAATAGTCTAGTTCCAATATTCCAGAACTTTATCCAAAAATCAGTTAAGAGTTTCCAAGGAATGGCCTTGTTCCGTTTGTTAGCCATATTTTAAACATTATCCAAAAGTATGTCATCTTAATCGGCCGAGAATAGATACACCTAGTTCCGATCTTTATCTAAGAAATAGTTTAGTACCATTCCAGTCGCCAATTTTTCAAAAATACCCTATTCAATTCCATCTCTCCGTTCAATTGTCTAATTGTCGTGTTAGTAACTGCGCAATCGCAATCGGTCAAAGCATGGCCAACTTCTGCTACTTGGCCATATTCCAGAATTTATTCAAACAATCAGTATACAATCTCATTTCTATCAAACTGGTCAACTGGTCATATTCCAGAACTGTATTCAAAAATAAATTAGGAATTCCATTTCTGGCGAATACGATAATATCAAAGGAATAAGGAATAAAGGTTCCATTAAAAAAATTAGTTCTATTCCACTTTACCGTACATTTGTCGTGAATCGGCTGTGTATAATTGTGATAGTAACTGGAAGCACAATCGGCCGAAAAATGGCCTACTTCCGCTTTTTGGTCATATTTCAGAACTTAACCAAACAATAAGTTGAGAATCCCATTTCTACAAGCTTGTCCAATATTATCGTCATTGGTCAAGGAATAGCCCAGTTCGATTCCTTGTCCACATTCCAGATATTTATTTAAAAATCATTTTGGAATCCGATTTGTATTGAACTTGTTGCGTTTCGCCTTAATTAGTCAAGGAATAGCTTAGCTCCATTCCACTTTGCTATTTATTAATTACACTTTAAGTATTGGCAAATGGCTGCTGTACCTATATATCAGCGGGAATAATACAAATTAATGGATTGGCCATAGTTCATAGAATATGGCCCAGTTCAGAACTTTATCCAAAAATAAGTTTAAAATCCCTTTATTTTAATAATCGGTCTAGTAATGGCCTAGTTCCGATGTTTGTCCAAGGAATTGTGTAGGTCCATTCCAGTTGTTAATGTTTCATACAAAAATTGGTTGCATTCTGCGTTGCCATAAAGAATGGCCTACTTCCGCTTCTTGGTCATTCTAGAACTTAATCGAACAATCAGTTGACAATCTCAATTTTATCAAACTTGTCAAGTATCATCTGCACCGATGAAGGGTTCGATTGCTTGACCGCATTTCAGAACTGTATTCAAAAATAAGTTTAGAATTGCTGTTGAATATCACGTGTGATCATAATAATAGTCCCATTCCAGTTATTAATTTTGCTAAGTAAATTTTTGAAGAAAAAACCCTATAGTTTGATGTGGGATTGAATTTTTATTCTTAACTGTAAGCGCAATCCGTCAAAAGATGGCTTACTTCAGTTTCGAATCTAATTGCTATCAAACTAGTGCAGTCTCATCGTAATGGGTAACGGTTCCGTTCTAGTGGTCCATATTCCAGAACTTTATTCAAAAATATGTTTAGAATCTCAATTCTATACATGTCAATTTTCATCTTAATTGGTCAGGGAATGGCTTAGTTCTGTTCTTAATGCCAAGGAGTAGTCAAGTTTTCCAAAAAATTCTTAGTTCCATTCCACTTCGCCGTCCTAAATCGGCATGTGTATAGTTCAGTTCGGTTAGTAACTGCAAGCGCAATCGGTTACAGAGTGCCCTACTTTACATACACGGCCATATTCCAGAACGCCTAGTTCCATTTCTTGACAACATTCCTAAACTTTGTTCAATCAGTTAAGAATCCCATTTTTATTTCACTTGTCGAGTTTCATTTAATTAGTCGAGCCATAGTCTAGTTCCAATATTCCAGAACTTTATCTAAAATTCTGTTAAGAATCCAATTATTTCCAAGGAGTGGCCTAGTTCCGTTCCTTGGTCATATTCCAAAACTTTATCCTAAAATATGATTAGAATGACCGTACATGTTAAGTTTCATTTTAATCGATCAAAACATTTTGTACTTCCGGTCTTTGTCCAATGACTTGACTAGTTTCACATTTTTCAAAATATTCCTAGTTCCATTCCACTTCGACGTACATTTGTCCTAAATCGGCTTGTCGATAGTTTACTGTTAGTAATTGGACGCGTAATCGGTCAAAGATTACGGCCTACTTTTGTGCTTCGGTCATATTCCGGTGTCATCATAATCGGTCAAGGAATAGCCCAATTCCACTCATTGGCCACATTCCAGAATTTTGCTCAAAATCAAAGAATGTTATTTTTATCGAACTTATCGAGTTTTAAAGAATAGTGTAGTTCGACTAGTTGGTAATGTTTTCCAGAAGTTTATCCAATAATCCTTTTACAATCTTATTCCCATTAAACATGTCAAATTTTCCCAAAAAATTTCTATACTAATTTTTAGCCAACTTTTGAACCACTCACATAGTAAAACACACGAAAAAAAGTCTTGCATCAGTGTTTGACAATTTTCGGGTGTTTTACAATGTGAATGCCGGGCAAGATCGACTAAAATTTTATGACTTTAATTAATTATTTTTGGTTTGATGGTGAAATAACCGGTGTGGCACTGTATATGTGTGACGTACAATTAAATCTCTTTAAATTTGATGCAACATGTTAAGTTTAAGGTTTTGAACTGCGGAGAATGATTCGTGTTGGGCTTGCCTCCATCATTACCCATTACTTTTGTGTTTTACAGTAGGTGTACACGTATAGTTTGAGTAAACATTTCCTCCACAGTGCTCTAAAAAAATCTCTTAAAACTTTAAAAGAAAAAAAAAATCGTATAATCTTTTAGACACTATCTGGAATACATTAAAATAAATTTGAGTAAATAACTTAAATTAAATATAGAAAATAGACGAAGGAATTAAAACAAAAAATCTTAAGTAGTTAATTTCCTTTTTGAATATTTAAAAATAGAAAATTTATATCCTTAAATATAAATTTTATTTTCTCTGGAGTAGTTTCTCATCCCTATACGGGCTATATAGAACGTAAATGGCAATAGATGGAATATATTACATAGCCATAGTGATAGTACTCATCAGTGTGTTTTTCGTGATTTTCAATATTTTTATTTCAATACTCAATGCTGAGATTAAGACAACTAAGGATTCAGGGTAATTGAAATTATTGATTTTTACAAATTTATTGAAGAAGTATCGGTTTTTCATACAATCCAGCGTACGATAAAACTTTTGACACAATAAACTTTGTTGTTGTAATATTATTTAAATCTGGCCGGATACGAGCTAAATTTAACTAGTAAAAGCTTTTTTATATTTTAATTAAATACTTTGTAAAATTAAACATCGGATTCAACTAAAATCATTTTAAAATTTGCGATAAGCCCTTTTTCTCTGGAATCAAAAGTTTAAAGTTAGTTTCAAGCCATTAAAAAGCATGTTGTCAATTAAAGCCAAAATATATTAATTGGAAACAATTCATATTTGCTTTTAACCGAAATTTTTGAATGGTCATAAGTTGAGAGCTTATAAATCTGAACATTTATATTTTTCTCACATATCTATAAGCAAAGCTTTTAATATCCAAACCAAATATTCTTTGATTACTAAGATGGACGAGATTTATGGTGAGCTTTGGGATTGCAATAGAAAAGTGTTATATACTTATTATCAAATTTGAATATCATTTTAAAAAAGCTCCTAAATATTCAGACATTTTTTTAAAAAGTGAAACGAGCTTTTTTGATCAAACGCCCTAATTTTCACTCAAGGCAATGTTATTGTAAGCATTGTCCAGTTTAGTCAAGAAAATGTTTGAAATGTAACAAATTCAATAGTATGTAGTATGTCTTAAATATGAAGCTCACAGAAGCTCATTGTTAATCTGTAAACTTTTTCTACTCTGGCATCAAACGTTTGAAGTTAACTACAGCTATTGAAAATAATTTGGTGGATTAACAGAAAACTACTTCTTCTTAGATTTATTTTTGAAATATTTACTACTTTAAGAGCTTTTGGATCTGAACTGATACATTTATCGCTAATTTTTGCAAGCAAAACTTTTAATACTCAAATCATGTCAAATTCCATCCAATTAAACTAAAATTATTTTAAAAATTCTGTACTTTTCTTCAAAAGCTTCAACTTAATTGTCAGCCGTTAAAAAGCACATTCTCGATTAACGGCTAACTATATTATTTGGAATCAAATTTGCCAGCAATTTTCGAACATTATTAAATTATGAGCTTTTAAATCTGAAAATATACATTTCTCTCGCATAACGATTAGCAAAGCTTTTAACACACAAATCAAATATTCTTCTTTCAACCACATGCATTTAAACGATATTTTAAATCACGCAGTATTGCGTATGCACCGTTAATTAAAAAGATATAAAGAGCATTTATTTCAGTTAAACGAGCTTTTTTGAGCAAACGATAAAATTTCCACACAAGGCAATGTAGTTATTATCCAGGCATTATCCAGTTTAGTCAAGTAACTGTTTGCAATGTTAAATTTTCAATAGTATCTTCAATTTGAAGCCTCAAAATCTTTAATTAAATTTTTTATTTTTTAAATATTTTGTTAAATTTTCTGAAAAATTAGAATTTTTTTTTAAAAATTTAATAATTTTTTAATTCTGGAATCAAACTTTTGAATTTATTTAGGGCCATTGAAAACCACTCTGTTGGATTAACAGAGATCTACTTCTTCTACGTTTTGAAACTTGTATACTTTAAGAGCTTTTTGATTTAAATTTGTCGTTGAAAAGATCTATAGAAGATTAACATCAAACAACTTCTTCAAAGCTTAATTTTTGAAATTTTATTACATTAAGAGCTGTTATTACATGTTAGCAAAGCTTTTACCACTCAAACCATATTTAAAATCTCTTCATACTGAATTATTTGAGTTCATTACCGCCGAACTAACCATACGACTATCAGTAAACCTTTAGTTACGCTTAATTAATAAAGCTTTTGACTAAATGATATTTAATAGGCGTTTATTAAATTCGGTACAACATAAAAATTATAATCCAAAATTTGTTAAAATAAAGAAAAGCTCTCAATAATAAAATTAGTTGTCAAATGTGAAAACTTTATTTTTTACACAAAATCTTGCTAATATATAGAATTTGATTTATCTTAGATTAAATATCGATATTTGTTTGGAAAACAGGTTAATTAAGACGAACTAAGCTTAACTAGCAAACTCTCTTTTATAATTTAATAAAATATTCTGTCAAATTTGGTGGAACTTATATAAGCTATAGCTATAAACTTTTTCTACTCTGTAGGCAAAACCACTTTTAACCACCGATGTTTTTTGATTACATTATGATGAGCTTTTGAAGTGTCATTGAAAGTGGTACCAAATATGAATTTGTATTTGGAAAATCTCCTAAATAATCAGACGGTATTGCGAATAACATTTTATGAATAAGATATGCCGAGCTTTTATCTGAGTTAAAAATTAGAAAATCTCTTTAAATATCCTGTAAATTTTATTTACTATAGAATCAAGTGTTTGAACAAAATTTAAAGCCATTAAAATCCACTCTATCGATTAACAGCAAACTATTCTTTGGGTCCAATTCATATCTTCTTGTAAGTTAAAAAAAATAAATACCAACACATACATACAATACATTAATTGGAGACTGATCGGCTAGTGGATTTATTGTCCTTTGAAAGCTGAACATTATCCCTATTTTGTACACTGTTACAGGTCCGTCTTTTAATTGGCCATCGCACACTGCATATGGGTCACCTCATGAGTTCTACATTCCAACAGACGGTCATAGATGTTTTAGACCCGGTACCTCCCGAACCAAATGTAGCAGCTTTAGCCATTGCGCTATTTGCTCGGTAAACTATAATTTCAAATATATTAATTTTAGAGTATTTTGAATTGAATTTATACATTCCTCGCTTATGATTGTTACCAAAGCTTTTACCACTCCAACCATATTTAAAAATAACTTCTCAATGAATGATTTGAGTACTTTTCACGCCTTGTACCGCCGAACTGACCATACCCCCAATCAAAATTTGTCACGAATTTCTAATTTAATTAAAAATAATATTTATCGAGTGAATACCTTTCGATAAATAATTGTCAATTGTAGTTTATTTATTTAATTTTAATTAATCAATTTACTACCGTAAAAAATCAGAAATCGAAATATGTATATAGGTGTGTATTTGTGTGTGTGTGTGTGTGTGTGTGTGTGTGTGTGTGTGTATATAGCATGTCCAACACAAATAAAACTGTTCTAACCATTAAAACCACTTTGGTGAAAAGTATTATTTCAAAATAATTGATAAAATACCCAATTCAATTTTTAAAAATTATTTATTTTAGTTTTTTTGAAGCTAGTTTCTAGTTTTGATTATTTATAATTTTAATGATTGTTAATTAATTTAGCTACATATACATAGATAAAATCTATAAAATGCATTTTTCTAATAACATGCGCGCGGGGTGTGTCTAAAACTATCGAGCGCGTTATTTTTAAATTTACTAAGTACGTTAACATTTTATACGGAAGCACACTCTGCATCGGATTATTAAATAGCTTTTTTTTTTATGTGTGTGTGTATATATGTACAGCCTACCCATTCTTCATGCCTGTACCCATCTAAATAATTTATTATCCGGGAAAACCAGACAACAACTATACACGCGACTAAAAAAACTCGCGATATAATTTATAATGCTTATATATAGAAAATTAATAAAAACTATTATTATAATATTATAAAAATACATAAATTATAAATGTATATAGCTGACCATATTATGTTATCATAAACATAGTTTTTTTTTTGCTTTATGTGCAGTCAGTGTAGGTATAGTACACAAACATTAGTGTATAGAGCGCGAAGGGAGACCTCTATGAAAACCTCAATATTTTTTTTATGCACATCATTCATTTTGTGTTCATTGAATGGGAAATAGTTTTTGTTGTAGTTGTTATCAGTAATCACAAAAAATGGGATAAAATTAAAAATCGCCTGGATCAATGGGTGGTTGAGTTTAAATTAAATATTTTCCTATTAATAGCGATTAGATTTTAGTTTTTAATAAAAATGTTAATTCAATCGAATTTATTTAAAGCTTTAGACTTCAACTTTAAAAAACGTTTGCTCAATAGATTTTAAATCTCTGAATTACAGCTAATACAGTTTTGTATTAATAAATTTAGTTACTGATCTTATCCAGATTGAAAGGTTTTAAATGAACAAATCTGATAATGATATTTTAATAAGTTTTTAAAGCTTTCCCTGATATTTTAACAGGCCCCAATAACCAATTGGTTTTCTATCAATCAACGATAATGTTGGGATATTTAAATATCTTTGGTTAAATTCTATAGCTTTTGTAAATAAAGATCGATGTTTAGGGAAAGCTCCTAAATTATCGTACATTAGTTTACTCAAAGCTTACATCAGTAAAATTCAATGAAATTTCAGACCATTTTAATAAGGTTTTTGTAGCAAAAGCTTTTCCACAAATCAAACTATTTTTAGTTAAAATTTTGATTCTTTAAAAAGCTCGGTGAATAGTACTTAATAATTTTTTATGTCAAAGCTTCACTATAACATTGATCTATTTCCGAGCTTTCAATACAGTTTTTATAATTTGAGGATAAAGCTTTCAAAAATCCAAACTACAATCGAATTAGTTTCATTTAGCATCAGATGTCCAATAAAAAGGCTTCAGGTTAGTTTTATCTATTGTATTTACTGAAAGGCTTAAGGTATATTGGCGAAAGGTTTAAGATCGTAACGAATTATGTTAATTTATACTCATAAATCTAATTTGCAGTAATCAGGATTAGTTAAAAAAAATAATAAGTTTAACAAATTTGATTTAATGTTAAGCTTTCAAAAGCTCGTTGTCAAAAAGTGGGCTTTTAAGTGTGAATATGGTTTCGTAAAAACTTCCAAATTTTGTTTGATTTTATATTGTTTAAACAGCTTTTAAGACAATCCAAATTTATGACAATTAATGATGGGCTTTTATTGTATAATGGGAAAAGCTTTATAATTATTGTTAATGTTATGATCGTGTTTCGGAATGATCCTCATCGAGACAATCGAATTATTTTAATTTAATATTAGATATTAAATTTAAATAAAAAGCTTACAGGTCGATTTATATATTACCCAGAACTCTATCGACTGGCATTAACGTTACTGGTTCAAAGTTTTATTGAATGATAATTATACAACAACTATTTTATAAGGCACCAATTCTTCGCCATTCAAAAGCAATTTTGCTTTTAAAAGGTTACTGAGCTTTTAGGAGCTAAAACAATTTTTAAAGTATACTAAATATATACTTTGAGTTTGTGTCCAAATTACTGTTATTAATTTGGCAACACTTGGTAACATGTAAATAGTGGTTCTAAGTGGTGCTAAGATTTTCTAGAAATTAGATTACTCCTAAAAATGTTAACTTTGCTTATTACATAGAGCTTTGATTAAAGTTGTGATATTTAATTTAAAAATGATGGCAAATACATTTTTCCATCTGTCTCAATTTTTTAATACACTTTTTTAAAATTAACCTTTCTAAGTTAGATTTACTACTATTATTCGATTGAGGTTTAATACATTTTTTAAAAGTATCTTTATAGAGTTGAATTTCTATACAGCTTGTTTTGTGAACGCTCTATAGTTAGCTAAAAGCTTTATTTTTATTTAAGTTTAATAAAACTTTAATTATTTCTAATCAAATGAATGTTTTACAATTTTTATTGATATGGAAAGCTTTGCATTCCAGTTAATACATTTAAACTTACGTATAAAGTTGTTCAAAGTCATATGTGCTAAATGTGCTCAACCATATTATGAACAAGAAAATTTAAATTTAAATTTATTTGGTCGTGTTTCGAGAAAAGCTTTCAAATTAATACTCACAAATATGTGTTAAGCTTCAGTGGGTTTGATTACTGAAATATTATGCCGTACACAGTATCATATACAATATTTAATGTTTAAAACTTTTGAAACTATAATATATAAATTAAAACGAGCTTTTATTCCTAAAAGTATATTATTCTTCCAATAAATTTATTTAACCTAAAACTTAGGTAGGGGACAATTATCGAAAATTACTATTTTTGTAGAAAGCTTTATATAGTATTTCTGTTTGAAGCTTTTATTGTTTCTCATCAAAAGTGTATGGTAAAATTTATATTGTGATGGAAAGTACCGGGACACCTTAATGTTAAATGTTTAAAACTCATTATTAACTGTTAATTCGACTGTATACTGTTTTAAAGTTCCATGGTTAGTGTTCTAAGCTCTAGTTTTGTTAATGTTTTTTTATACTCAATTATTTTACTTTCAATCATCTACATTGAATCAATAATGTTTGGTTATTTAAATATCAAAGTTTTATAATTAGCTTTTAATGTGCCATTGGTAAAACTTTATAATTATTGTTTGTGTTTCGGGAAAACTCTTAAATTATAAGACATTAATTACTCCATTGATTTCATGAGTAAAGTTTAAGGAGCTTGTGGTCTAGAGCAAAACTCTAAATTTCAGACAAAAAAATAATTATGCTGCAAGTTAAAAGCTTAATTGGATAACATTTATAAAACAATTATTTTACTAGCCAAGAACAACTTAATAAATGTATGAGCCCTTGTCTTGGCCAGTTTGTTTTAAATAATTTTTTGAATAATTGCAAAATTTAGGTTTCTTGTGATTTTTCAAACATGATTCGGAGCTGTTATCAAACAATTATATATTTTATAAAAATGTTTGCTAAAATTAATGACTAAAACTTAGAACTTCGGGGACTATTTAGTCGATCGGGCCTCAAAGCAAAACTAATTAAGTTAAACTAAGAAAATTAAAGTAACATGTTTCGATAACGTTCCCCATTCACTGTAAGGGCGTTTTCCTGTTTGTTTTCAAAGAAAAACGGTTTACTGATGTCACCAGCCCAAAAACCTCACCAAACAGTGACCCTTGGAGTATGAAGTTCACCCATTAAGATGAAAATATCCTTCATCGCTAAAGATGATTTTTGATGAACAACTTTAAATTCGATCAAGCATCCAATTAACAAAACGACGACGATTTACATGGTCTGATGACTTCAATTTTTGAGTTAGATGAATTTTGTATGGATGCAAATCAACATGCAAAATGCGTCGTAATGTGGTTCGTGAAATGTTTAGTCCTTGTGAACCTGGATGCCTGGTTTATGTGCTTGGTTCATTACGAACCCTTTTACTAACTGCATCAGGAGTACGCACTGTATGAACATGTTGATACGGTCTACAACCGTCCACTGAACCAGTTTCTTCAAAACAATCAATAATTTTGCCAATTGCACGCTCAGTAGGACGTCCATGTCGACCAAAACTCTCACATAGTTTACGAAATGTTGTTGTTTTTGAACGATTATTTGCATAATAAATGTGGACAATCATGGCATATTTTTCACTTTTCTATGTCAAAATTTTTTTTAGAACAAATAACATTTAGTTATTAAAATTTACTGATTGAAAAAAGGACCAACAGATGGCCCACCCTGTACAACGTGCTAGATACCTCAACTAATCACATTTGAAAACTTTAATTACTGAAAGCAATTCGTATCAAAGCTTTTAAAATTATCGCATTCCAGAATGTTCTAAGTAATAAACGCTTAAACGTCATTTCCGTTTTAGGTTGTGGCAAAGCTTTTACCGAGTTTTATGTATAAACAACACTTCCAAATGGTCTTAAACTCCAGGTCAAATAATATTACAACATCTACTCGCTCTACAATTTTTATTCGTAGCACTCTCGTTTAAAAAATAGGTCTCAGCACCAAAAACCAATTTTCTCGGATTGTTGCTCGCACACAAATACACACACACACGTACACCAATCTCATTATATCTAACTGGCACAAAATATTTAACATAAATCTTGTACACACACAACAACAACAAAACAAAATAGCATTCCATATCAAATTCAAATTAAAATGTGATGCGAGGGGGCGGGCGACATGATATAAGAAAAGAAAAGAAAACAAAAAAAAAAAATTACAACCAATTTTCCGGGATGAGGAATATTGAGGATGAAATTGAATTTCTCGTTTATTATTATTATTGTTATTATATTATTCATCTTGGTGTTGTTGTTGTTGGTGTTCGTCTTCTTAAGGGTGCAAATGACAATAATTTTATTCATTTCATGTTGTCATCGTCATTTATATATATACACCCATGGTTAATGATTTTTGTTATATCGTCTTGTTGTTGTTGTTGTCATGTGTATTATGGATATACATCGTTGTATAATGAGATGAAGAAAAAAAAAATCTTGTAATCTATTTGAGAATCGTATTAAGAAAACTCTGCAGTTTGTATACTGGAGTACGCACAACAAAATAAAATCGTGTATACAGTCGTTTTTGGCATTTTGATTATGATGGTGACGATTTTGATTATAATTTGATTGTAACGATACGCACGATATCGAAAATATCGTTGTGCGCGCATTGCGACAATTCTTGAGGGAGTTGCTAAGTAAATTTTTTTTGTCAAGATGTACATATATGCTTCTTATGTACATATATACTCTACAACTATATTTTGTACATAAATATATTAATGATTTTTTTTTGAGATGATGGAAGGTACAATAAGTAAAAATCCTTCTTGATCCTTAAAATAAATTCGGCACACACAACTCACAAATCCTTTATAACTTTTTGGTACAATATATATATATATTCTCTACTATGAAGCTGGGTATATACATAAAAGATCAAAAAAAAAAAAAGGATATAAACAACACAACCTGAATGAAATTTATATTCCCAACAAAAAAGATAAAGAGGTGATGATTAATATTAATTAGAAGGATAAAGGATTGTTTTATGTATCTCTTAAACTTTAAAAAGGAACTTTTTTTTGTTGTTTTTGTTTATGGATGCTATAGTCGAGAGTACAGAAAAAAAAGGGAAACGGTGTTCTGTATATACACAAAAAGCCAGCACACACAAAAAAGGAGTTTTTAAATTTTTTATTATTGTATCCATTTAATCCTTTTTTTTCGCTCGAATTGTAGCTATATGTAGCTCTGCATAAAAAAATACACGGAAAATATGGAAAAATTCGGGATATTTTCCATTGTTGTTGGGTACATAATAAAATGGAATTTTAAGAATTCTTATGGTTTTTTTTCTCCGAAAATAAATTCAAAAAAAATATTTCCCGTCTTCCTGATTTTTTTTTTATATTTTTCTAGTGTTGGTTATCCAACATTATAAAACAAAACAAAACGAAACAAATTTTTTTTTTTTTTTTTTATGCAAAGTATATACACAGAAGTGAAAATGGATAATATAGGAAAAGCGAACGATGAGGAAAAGATTGGAAAATTTCGGCTGTGCTTGTGAAAAAATATATAGTGAAGTTTAATTAAAAAATATTATAACGGTTGTCGTTGTTGTTGTTGTGGTGTATAAAAAATATATTTTGCTCCTTTGCGCGCTTCTTCGAGAAAATTTTTGAATACACATACACACACACACACACACACAGAACGAGAAAAATTATTGATTTCATTTTGTTGTTATTAAATTTAAAAAAAGTAAAAAAAAAAAAATATTAAACAGAAAAATTCCATTGATTTGAAAATATTGAAAATAAAACGAAAATTCTTTTAAAAGCTGGAAAATTATTTATTATATAACAGGAATGTGCAGTGCAAAGGAAAACGTTATGCAGCTTTCAAAATTCAAACAAATCACAGTTGGTTGTAAATTATGATTCCGGGTTTTGGTTTCGTCTGTTCGATTTCGATGGTCCAAGATACACAAAAAAAAATACAAATTTATAATCGGCTCTCATACAGTCTGAACTAGAAATCGTGGACGAAACTAAAACCTCTTATCTGATTATATAGAATCCAATTTTGATTGGAAATATTCAGAACGCAAATCGGAATAGTTCATACTAAAAAAAATAACAAAAAAGTACACTGTTAAATTTGACAATTTTTCCAATGGGAATTTTATTTATGCGAAAATTTGAATTTGAGGTGTTCTGTAAATTTTATGCTGCCGATTCCAGACATAATAATATACTCTCAAGTACATATTCGGATAGCTAAGACCAACTATGATTTTTGAGGTCAAGCAGACTCATTTCTGATGAACTTTACAATTTGTTTATTAAATTGAAAAATTATTTAATTTTGGATTGATTTTTAAAATTTTCTACAACCGATCCTAGATATGTCCCCGGGTTATTATTTTTCTCTATTGGATTTTTTATTATATTTTCCATTTGAAATAAAATAAATATAAATAGGCGACAAACCCTTGTATTTGCAGGTTGGCTTGGTAGTCATCGTGCTTGAAAGGTGAGGAAGTTCTCATTCCGAGAATTTCGATAATCCCGAAAAAAGTCCTATATTAAAAGGTGCTTCTATGAAGAGAATCGTTTAACAGACAGTAGTGCAACAATGCTATGGGAATCATTTCGATTCACTTCAGTAAACAAATTCCCTTGATGCCACGTGAAATTAACAAAAAATCCAATTGATATAAGTAAATTAAATTATTCAACACAATGAAATTGGTTGAATTGGTGGTAGAAAATTGTAAAAATCTAACCGCCCAATCTAATTTCATTCCCATGCAAACATGGTAGTTGGTCTAAGCTATCCGAATATGTACTCGAGAGCATGTGATTATCGCTGGAATAGGCAGCATAAAATTTACAAAACACCCCAAATTCAAATTTTTGTATATGTAAATAAAATTCCAATTGGAAAAATTGCCAAATTTAACAGTGTAAATTTTTTAAATTTTTTTTTAGTATAAAGTTCACTGTCATAAATCGTAAAAGCATCTCTTTGATAATCTATCATTTTTAATTTGTTAAATGTTCCTTTCGCAAAGACAGCTGTTCCGGTGGGATTGCCATTTGTGGTCTGCTATATGTGAACTTGGGCCTGAGAAACTTTGACCTAAATCACACTAACAAATATGTTCAATTTTCTTTAGATTCCTTTTAATTTGGAAATTACGTTATTTGGTAACTTGACCTAAAAGTTGTAATAATAATAATAATAAACAGTATTAAAGGCCATTACTGGCCCCTTACTGAGTCAACAACCTGGCTCCAACGGTTTCGATCCTGAGCATGGTCTTCATACTGTCTAAGACAATCTGAAGAGGCCAAGTCGTTCTCTACATCGTGGAGCCATCGTCGCCGGCAACGACCTCTGCGCCTACCATATGGTGGCTCTCCTTTCAGAGATCGCTGCACAATTCGTTCCGGATCAGCACGCAGAACGTGACCGAGCCAGCGTACTCGCTGAGATCTTATTTCATGTACAATATCGGGGATCTTCATCAGATCTCTGATCTCGATATTGTACAGAGCTCGGTAGGTACCATCTATTTCGCGTTTTGGGCCGTAGATCACACGCATGACTCTTCTCTCAAATGTTAGGAGCCATCTCTCGTATTCATCCGTCAGCGCCCAACTTTCACATCCAAACATAACAACGGGCCTGATCAACGCTTTGTAAAGCTTCAGCTTCACGGTACTTGATAAGTGTTTAGATTTTAGCAGTGGCCTTAGAGGATACAAAGAACGACTGCCAGCTGCCAGCCGCACTTTAATATCCTCACCCACACTATTATCGTGAGTGATAAGAGAACCCAAATATTTGAACCTCCTCACTCCCTCAAATGTGTGGTGGCCACTACTAAAATCTGGTGTACCACTGTCCCTAAAACCAGAGATCAGGTATTTCGTTTTGGACTCATTGATCTGAAGTCCAACTGAAGCTGAAAACTCTACAAGCGGATCAAGTATTTCTTTCACTCCGTTGCTATTCAGTCCAATCACGCATATGTCATCTGCATATGCAAGCACCTGATTGGACTGGCTATACAAGATGTTACGCTGCGGTGTTTCAGTTTTACGAAAGATGTACTCCAACATGAGATTAAAGAGTATCGGGGACAGAGCATCTCCCTGCCGAACACCCGAGTTAACTACAAAACTTGTCGATAGCCTGTTCTCAACTTTAACACAGCATTGAGACTGCGTCACTGTCATCCTACATAGTCGTAAAAGTTGTAATAAAAAAACCTTTCCTTTCCTAACAAAATTACTTTTTTCTTTGACCATAATTTTAGTAAAAACTTGCAACCCAACTTTTAGTCGTAATTCCAAATTTTCTTAGGTTTAAAAAATTAAATTCATTACAAAATAACTAGACTTTTGAGAATTAGGTAGAAAAAATGGATCCCGGTTTATCGTATGTTTGAATAATTGAAAGGGAGTTTATAAAATTTAAATTTTAATTCCAAACTTTTAAGAAGCTTTTATGTAATTCCAATTTTTTTTTTAAATATTAAGAAACATACCAATTATGGATACGAACGAATAAATTAAATATATTCGAAAAGTAAAAGCTTAGTTAGAGCTTTTTAAAAGCTTAGAGATATTTTTATGGAGCTTTTGAATAATATGTGTAAATCGATATTTAACACAAACCTAGTTTAATGTACGATTTCAGTTTCATTGTAATTTTTTTATGCAAAAGCTTTTCTCCATATTTGATTTTACAGTGCTTTTAAACCATGGCAATCAATGAGATGACTTACCCACATAAAACGACAGTATCGTATCTACGAATAATGCGTATTTCAGTAATATCAACATCTCTTTCATTAATGAACCTTTAAAAAGCTTTAATTTTAAAAATAAGAGCTTTTAAATAAAAATCATTGAATTTCATTGTAATTAATTCTGTTTCATAGTACACGCAGTTCTAAAAGCGTTCAGTGCAAGGTTTTCCGTATATGTTCTTATCAGTACTAAGTACTTTGCTGTTAAAGCTTTAGAATCCAACCTTCAGATTGTGGTAATTAATTCCATTTAAAAGATTCCAATGATTGATGGTTATGGGAATTTTAAAACTGAACTGGAAAGCCCTTTCTATACCTTCTATAGTAGTTTTCCATCACTAAAATAATTTCAAAAATTGAAAGCATAATTTGAAAGTTGGTAATGATTTCTACATAATATGTCAATCTTGAATAATACTAATATTTGTTTGCATTTTAACTAAACCAACGCATTCGCAAGCTTTTATGTGCACAATCAAAAATATCAGTTACAAGTTGTCAAAATAAAATAAAACTTTTCAAAATCACAGAAATTAACTTTAAAAAATAAAAATAAGTCACAAAAATGTTGCTGTAATTTTATAGCTCTCTACTTTTACTGTTGTTCTGGGCCTGAGAGAACTAATACAGAACCTAAAACGATCTTACATGAGTGCTAGAAAATTTTCGTGTGGTTTACTAGGTGAGTGGTTGGCAAGGTCGATTAAAATTTGGTATCGATTTTTTTTTTTATTCATCACACACAATCTAGCTTGGCTCTCGTGTAATTTAGGAATTTAGGAAGGTCGAATTAATTTAGCAAACGGAAGCAACGTATTCCAAATCCCGAAATTCGACCTAGTAGTTGAGTTGTTTGTGTTTTTGCACACGACTTAAGCCGACTTAAAATTAATTCTATAAATAATGCTTGCGTTAAATACACCAAACCACTGCCATACCTCACACACCTTCTCGTACGCACTTTCATATTTTTATCGCACAAACGAACAAAATGTTCATATATTTTCATCATCCTCTTAATCTTTTCAAAAATAAAAAATAAAAACAGTATAAATAAGATAAATCATAAGCTACATTAATAAGATGATAATGAAAAATTTGAAAGATACATTTCTATACATATAGGAGAAGAAGAAAAATGTTAAAATAATAGTAATTGAAAGTCTTATACTTATGTAAGAGAGATAAAGCAAAAATAAAAAGTTTCGTTGTTGTGTTACTTAAATTTTTTTTTTTTTTAAAGGCTTGAATATAATTAGCACCAAGGTAAAGTAATTTATATTATAAATATGGAGAGAAGGATGGTTTCTAATTAAAAGGATTTTTTTTTTAATATTTACATAAAGACGAGACTCTCACTTTTCCCTGTAAATAAAATATATTCTTGGAATGTAAAGGAAATATTTTTTGTTCTTCTTCGGAAATTTAAGAGAAGTTGATGATGAGATGGGAATGTAGCTGGCAAAAAATTGATTTCTATTTCTCGTCCTGTACATTTATTTTGTTCGCTTTAAAATTAACCCTCTTATATATATATAATTTTCAGGCAATTTGCACAAACAACTCTGTGATTTTTTTTTTGCTTCTGCTATATTTAATCTCATAAAATATTTGGCATTAAAATATGTTATTTTTTTGTCTTATGGTTTCTTAATAAAAAAAAACTGTATACATACATAAATATGTAGATCTATACACCGAATATAAATATAAAGTCTTTATTTATTTAAAAAATATAAGGATATACATCCTCTTCTTAGATATTTCTTTTTACATTTGGGGTTGATTTGTTCTCCGTATAATATGTTATTCTCGGTGTACATATATTTTCGAAAAAGATATTCCCCAAAGTCATATCAATTTTCAATAAAATATTATCCTTTATGCTTTTTATTTGTTTGTTGTTTTTTTTTGCTGCATAAAATCATAAAAATCAAAAAATCATAAATTTATTTAAAAATGAATAAAATTATTTGGATTCAATTTATGGGCTTTTTGAGGATTTACATTGAACTGAAAGCTGGATACGTTTTATAGAAGAAAGTAGATCAAAAGATGTTACCTCTCGTTTTTTGATATACGCGTCTAAATAATTTATTAATTTGCAAATATCGATTTTTTAAATCGTATAATGTGAAAATCTGTATTTAAAGCTCTAAGTACTAAAACTTTATATATATTTTTCTTGCAATAACCCAGTCGCTTATAACAAATTAAATTGTTAAAGTTATACCAATATTACACTAATTCAAAGCTTTCATTATTATTTCAAAATAAAACCTCAAGAAAGCTCATCGCTTTTCCTAATATACTATGAGATCTGTTAATAAAATTGTATGTGAATTTTTCAATGTCATGGTTAAACAATTACGCTAGTTAGTTTATTAATTTAAACTGTATGTATTAAATACTTAAAAAGCTTTCGATTTATGTACAGTCAGATTTAGTTGAAAATCATTAAAAACTAATCAAAAACAATTTGTTGAAAAATTTAAAAAAGTTGAAATTAGGATGCCACAAGCATTTCAATGTTATAAAGCTCATGATGAAAGCTCTTTGAAACGTTATTGTACTAGTTAAAGTTAGTTCATTTTGTGCTTAGAGTAAAATTTTTTACTATATTACTTTTGATTTTTTCTAAAAGCTTTAGTAATTCAATAAAATACAATAAACTGATAAGAATAACAGTTTTTCAAGTATGCCAATTACTTAGAGCTTTGAAAATAGTTAAAATATTTTATTTAATTCATAAAATGATTGCATTAACAGTATAAATATCAAAACTTTAAAGCTTTCAGAATTTGTTTAAAAAAATGTTTTTACTCATAAATTCTAGCTTTAAAAAAATTAATTTTATTTAAAACCGTTAGAAAGCTTAAAGTTAAAAGTTTCGAAATTTGGCCAAAATATCATCGATCATAGCGTTTATTTGTTTGAACTGCACCAACCAGTGATTTGCTATTTTTCCACTAATACAAAAAAAAATTCAATAATCCAAAGCTTTTAAGCTTTCAAAAGTTTTTGATGGAAAATAAAACCACTTCAAATAATTTTTACCTTATTGCCTTATATTTCAAAGGACTCATAAATATAAGGCCAACTTTTCTCAATTTTTATTTAAAAGCTTTAGAAAACTTTCGGTTCATTAATATTATCCTATGCCAAATTAATAAAAACGATTTGGTGATACAATACAAAAATTAAATAATTATTAAAAGGGAATTTTATGAAACTTTTATAAAAGCTTAATAAATTTTCGAATTTGAATGAAAAAAACTGTACGTTCCTAAATAGTATATATGATGAATAAAGCTCTACTCGAGCTCGTTCAATCTAATATTAATACACAAAGTGAATTTATCTAATGAACATTTTGATTTATAGAGATGAAAGCTTCAGTAAAAGTGCAACAACATTTTTACGAACAATCGAGTTTTTAAAAGCTTTGGTACTTAAAATTCAAATGATCGACGAAATTATATTGATGGTCGCTTAATATTTAGAATGGAAACTAGTGCAAGTTATAGTGTAAAATCAGTTGATAGTGGGAGCTTTTAAAAACAAAAAGTGAAATAATTGTTTGCGCAACCCTTATTTTAATCGACAATTTTTCGATGCTCGATTTATGATTTTTGTCATAACTATGATAGTCATTAAAATCACCCCTAAACAGTTCAAAAATCTGCAGAAATAAAATCGATTAAACCGATTTTCATCTTAATTCATTGTATCACAAAAAAGAAGTAAAATTCAATTGGGAAACAAATAGTTTTCTATTTAACGACCCGAATGACTTTGTGAGAATCATAATAATGGAATCGTTAAAAATTGTTATTATCGTGTTGTCTGGATATAGTATTATAACAAAATAGTCAGTCACTAGAGAGTTTTTATGAAATTTTTTTTATCTGCGCTGCATCGAAATCGAGTTGAATGACTCGTTGATAATAAATTTGTTTTAAAAATAATAATAATGTATTGGTTAGTAGTAGTATAGTACATGACACATACGTATATACATACATATATACCACCTAATTATATTTCAATTAAGTCTAATTAAAAAATATAAATCGGCGGTCAATATTTATAAATAGAATCGGCGATAGCCCTGGAATGATTAACAACAACAATTTCATAGTTGCTATAGTACCGAGTGCAAAGAGTTTTTTTTTGCTATGACTATAATATGTGTGTGTGTGTGTTTGTACATAAATTTTGCCACCACCCAATATAATAACCAGATGCTATTTTTATTATTAGCGAAAATGCCGACCAAAATATGTGTTGTATGTTCTCCTATATATGTCGATACGTATGTAAATATATATAAATACCGCGGAAGCAGAGCAAAAAAAAATGAATTTTATTAAATTATCTATCGACCCCTCCACACAAAAATGCTTGTTATTAACAAAAAATTAATAATCATAAATTATAAAATGATAGTAGTGTGATCGTAATGAAATTAATACAGAAACAGTGACAACCTTCTATAGTACCAAATAAACAGTATAATTGAATTGACAGAAAATTGCAGACTATATGCCGTTTCTAAATGTTCAGTCATGTAAAAGGATAAAACTAATAGAACTAATACGGTTTTATAAAGCTCGAAGATGATTTAGAAAAAGCCAAATATAGCTTTCAGAAATAACCTTCAAAAAATCCAAAGAAAGCTTTTTACCAAGCACTTATAATTTCAAATATATCGATTAAATATATAAAACCAACCTAAAAAAGTTACCGACGGAATTTTTTATTAATAATGGACTTTTCGAACTAAAAGCTTTGAATCTTAAGTTCTCTCGCTAGTGAAAAAAGTTTTATATAGCTTTTGAAAAACGGCAAATTTAGCATTGTGGTAATAAAAAAATGCAAAAGCTCATGTCAAATTTTATATTAATAACAATGTTTTTGGCAATAAAAGCTTTCTAATTTTAGTTTAAAAGTGAATATTTATTGACCTTTTTACACTTTGGTTGTTTGAACTTTCATTTTTTACAAAAGAAAAATGAACCCACACATATATGTACTGCTCATTTTAAATACTTAACAAGCTTTCAAGAATATGTTGACAAGAACTTGTCTGAAAAACCTTAAATCCAAAAAAAATGGTTGGATGAAGCTTAAAATTGAACAAATTTGATGCTTTTATTTTAATCATTTTTTTCAATTGTTTGACCTGTTAAATTCTACCTTGAAGAAAGGAATTTGAGGTGACTTAAATATTATTTGCGTATTACCAAAGCTTTTGAAGATTCGAAAAAATTCGTTAAAGATTTTATACTGAACTAAATAATTTTAATTCGCTGATAAACAAATATCAAGTATCTGAGACATTGAAAAACAAATAACTACCCAAAAAAAGCTTAGTCCATAATGAAACGTGTCATAATGTATTTCGGGTGAAATATAATTGAAACCACATCATTTAATAAAAAAGCTTGGTTAAAAATTAGTTTCTTAAATTTTTATTTAAAGCTTTTAGATCATAAGGTTAAAATAGTATCGTTTAACCCTAGCAGAGCTTTTACCTTTATTATTAATTGAAACTGTTAACAATATTATTTATTAAGATGAATCAGACAATCTATTTAATAAAGCTTTGATTGATTCAATTATATAAGATTTAATATAGGGTTATGGAGAAGCTTTAAAGTTAAATTGTTTACCATTTATAATGGTTTAAACATGCATGCCAAATGTGAAATGTGAAATTGTACAAAAATTTTGAATTTTTACTCCAACCTTGATAGATCGGTACAAAAAAGCTCTTCTCCAAACTTTTCATTTAAAAACTAGAATAAAACAGGAAACAGCTTAGTAAAAAATTCATTAAATAAAATAATCAGAAACAGCTTAAAGTTTAATTATGGAGCTTTTTTTTAATTCTATCAAATTAAGCATCAAAAGCTTTAATCTTTATATATGGAAAATTATAACACATTTTTAAATTGAGCTATAATAAAATATGTTTGGGTTATAAAGGGAAGCTCTTAGAATTCATAATCAAAAAAGCTCGGGTATAATTTTTTATACAGAAAAAAAATACTATAGACAGTTTTAAAATAAATCTTAATTTAAAAAAATTTGTGTTTACCCCTCTTTAAACACCACCACAATTAAGCTTTCAATTGCAGGTATCAATGCTTTAATATAATTTAATACTTACGATGTTTATTTTCGCTTTTTAATCAGTATTTAAAGAAAAACAGAAGCTCATTTAACTTATGAGTTAAGAGCTCAATATTTATTGAACATTTTACATATTTTAAATTAATTCCAATATTTAAATGCTTCAATATAGTATTTTTAATAAAGCTTGCCATTTTATTTTGATGAAGGGTTTATTATTTTAACTTCTTTAAAAATCACCCAATTTACCGAAGAGTTAGCTTTTTAAATGATGGAACAATTAATTCAATAAAGCTTTTGATCATTCAAAATTTTGGTTGATCTTACTTGCTAAAAAACTACAACAAATGAAGTTATTTAAAAAAATTCATTCTATCAAAGCTTCCACCTAAATTCCAACTTGGCAGATGTACATTTCAACACTTAACCAGGTGAAAGCTCGAGAAAAGACTCAAAAAGCTTTTAACTAAATTATAAAATAACGGAACAATTAAAAGTTTGGCTGAAATGCAATAATTAACACAACTTTACGTAGAATGGGCACATACATACTCGGAGTTATACTGTCATAGACTTTACTGCTTCACAAGCAAATTGTTGACAAATCTTAAAGAACCAATGTAAAAAAAAATTATTTAAAAAACGTTTGATTAAAAAAAAAAGCTTTTCGATTTTAATTAATGGATTAAATAAAATGGTCATAAATTTGAAAGCTTAAAATTAAACAATTTTGATGATTTTAAGTTAAGCTTCTATAACTTTTTTTTAATAGTTCGCCAACTAAACACCTTGTTAAAGCTTTTCAAGATAGGTTTATGGAGTAGCTTTTATATTCAATTATTTCGCATATCGCGCTTTGATTTATAAAAATTATAATTGATCGAGAGAGAAGTTCGAAAAACTGATATTTAGATAAAGTGAATTCAAAGGATGCTTCACTATATTTCATATATTGAAACATAATACAGTTTCACTTTAGAAAAGCTTAAGTTAGATGAATAATTTGAAAAAAAATTAAAAATTAGAAAAGGAAATATTTTAGGATTTCTACCTTGATGGATTGGTACAAAAAAGCCCTAAGCTCTATTATACATGTTTAACAAAATTCAGTATAAACTGTTGATTGTAAAACTGGAATAAAATTGCAAGCAGCTCACTGAAAAGCTTCAGTACAATATTAGGAACAGTTTAAAGTTTTAATATGAAGCTTGTTTGAAAGACTATCTTTTCAGCTTTAAAAGCTTTTAAAATAAATAACAATACATACAATTAGAGACTATTTTGCACACTGCATAGCTCCATGCTAGTCTGCCCTAACATGAACGATCGGCACATGAGTTCTATATTCCAGCAGAGGGTCACAGATCTTTTCAATTTAATCACCGATCGTAATCGGGAGTTGAAAAATCCCTTTTGCATCCCGTTTAAATTGGGCTCAATCTATACTCAAGTTTTTTCACGTACCGTTTGAAACGAAACGTTAAAACTGAAATCTGTTAAAAGTTTTAAGTGAGATGACACATTTGATAAAGACTAACGCTCACTTAAAACCTTATATCAATCTACATAAAAAATTTGTTTAAAGCTTTTTAAAAGCTGCTAGGGTTGAGCTTTTCTTCATATGCTTAAAAATATTGTTAAATCAATTTTAAAAATGTTTAGATTACATTAGTTATGAATATTTAATGTGCGAACTTACATATGTACGAGTATATGTACATGTATTTCGTTCGTTTTTGGTGATTACACCGCTAACAAAATTCACTCGCATAAATGTGTTATTAACAAATTTTGTGTTAAAAACTTCACTCCAGTACTAAACAACTTATCAAAGCTTTAGAAGATTCAAAGAAATTCGTCAAATTTTCCGATTATCGTATCCGATTCACCATAACTTGAAAATTATAAACAAACAAATATCTATTACTATCGACAGAAAGCTTTCAACGTAATTTTAAATGAACATAGTGAGGTTTATACATTTTGTAAAGTCTTTCTAAGCTTTATGATACATGTTTAAAATATGGTAAAATATGGTTGATAGTTCAGTTAAAAGATTCAATGGAATAAAATAATTTTAACAAGTGTTGTGAATTTCACTATAAAAGCTTTACATTTTTAGCAGATTTTTCATGAGCAAAAACATTTTTATTGAGCTTAAACTACAATAAAATATGCCATAATGTGTTTAGCGAGAAAAGATTTCATTCAATTTTTTGTTATATAAAGCTTTCAGAACGATAATGTAAGGTAGAAAATCGTTTGTCCCAAATATTATTTATTAAAAGCTTTTAATTATATTGTTAATATAATTCAGACTATCTATTTAATAAAGCTTTATTTTTTTGATATAGGTTAAAGGAGAAGCTTATATATTCAATTTCGTGTAATCCCAAAGAAAAGCGATTCAAGATAATTAAAATTCTTATGTTTAATAAGCTTATAGAGATTTACGGCAAAAAATGCAAATAATACTGCTATTTAGAGAAAGTGAATTTAAAAAAAAAGCTTTGATATGATGCAACTTAATACAATTTAGCGTTAGAAAAGCTTTAGTTAGATGAATCATTTGTGAAAGACCCAGGACTTTTTAATACATATATTTTTGAATTCCTACTAGAACCTTGATATATTGGTACAAAAAGCTCTAAGTTGTATTGTACATGTTTTAAAAATTCAGTATACACTGTTGATTGTAATACTAGAATAAAACTGCAAGCAGCTTAGCGAAAAGCTTCATTAAATAAAATTAAGAAATAATTTAAAGTTTTAATACGAAGCTTTTTTGAAAGTTTAGCTTTAAAAGCTTAAAATTTTATTTATGGAAAATAATAACACAGTTTTAAATTGGGCTCAATCTAAAATAAAGTATTTTCATGTTTCATGATTAATAATACGAGAACCTCTTAGAACTATTAATATCTTTATGCCGATCTTAATTTTCATTAAATGAAATTTTTGTTTATGCCTTTTTAAATACTACCAGTTGTAAAACCTTTAACAAAGCTTTTCAACGAATTTAAATATTTGATTAATATTTTAAAAATCTATCCAATGAAAGCTTTTTTTTTCAAATTCCATCTAACTAAACAGGTATAAACCTGGGCAGACAAATTATCTAGTGGAACCATTACTTTTTAAAGCTCTTGAAAACTTTAGACTTTTCTGAGCTAAATATTGTATTCCAATTAGGTAGAAAAATCTTCAGGAACTAAAATATTTTTTAAAAAGTTGATCTAAGCTTTAAACGAAATGTTAAAACTGATAAAACGTCAAAACTGTCAACGTAAAATGTTTGCATAAAGCTTTTTAAAAGCTGTTTGAGTTGAGCTTTTTAAAGCTCATTTTATATTTGGCTACTTGAAAAAAGCTCTAACGTTTGTACCGAGCAGATGTAACCACCAATTGGAAACCTGTATTTCTATATATTGTAGTTAGGACAAAAAGCTTAAGCACTATTATACAGTATTATTTGAAACAAATAAACTAAAATAAATTTATTTGGCTGATTGCATCGAAATGAAATTAATTTAACCAATTAAATTAGTAATTATTTTATTTGATTTTTTTTTATGTTGGTTTTGTGTTGTATTGATGGGTACGCATATACTCGTATATTACATTTCGTTATGCATATAAAGGTATGTATATCTCTTGGTGCAATCAAAAATTTTCATTTTTATTTTCACCCAAAAATGAAAATAAAAATTTGTATAAATTTTATGTAAAACTAATCATGTCTGATAAATTAGTCGAATGCAACAAAAACTCTATTTTTAGATTATTTTAAAATATATATTTCATATATATAAATAACACATCGAATTTATATATAAAACCAC
Source organism: Tipula unca (assembly GCA_951394425.1). Taxonomy (NCBI): domain Eukaryota; kingdom Metazoa; phylum Arthropoda; class Insecta; order Diptera; family Tipulidae; genus Tipula; species Tipula unca. The sequence goes on from OX596382.1 coordinate 11,865,648, forward strand.
CTCCTCCCATTTACGACCATCTCGTACATCAAAAGGGTGATAGCACAAATTTTGGTATGTTAATTATTTGTGTGTTGTTATATCATGCAACGGTGACAGATATGCATAACTGAAAATTCCATATTTAAGATCACATATATGTACATAAATCAGGCCTGCCAAACTAGTTCTTGGTCGTTTAGAAGTCGACTTCGAAAATTGTTTCGGGTAATTAAACAGATTTGCATATTACAACAATCTTCGAACTCGCCCAGTTCGATTTCAACAAAGTTTTCCGTTTAGTATTTTGTTCTAGACCAATCTAGGTGTACGATACTAGGCCCGCGGGTTACATTTTCGATGCTCATGCCGCAAAATTAATAAAATTTTATATACTAAACAAACAAATGAGAGATAATCAACCCAACATTTCACCTACCTAGATTACCCTCCAAATCCTATACCTAAATGTATACACTGACAACAACAACAAATCAGCTGAACATAGAACCAATTTACTTTGATGTTATTCATTTTTAATCATGATTTGGTTTATGCAGTTCGGTCAGGTGAATAGATACCAAAAATTTTGTTTTAGAGTTGATGAAAAAAAAAATTATTTTCAAACAAATTTTCACAAATTAGACATTTTTTTTTTTTTTGGAAAAACTAACGAATATAAATTTAGCCATAATGTACATATATTTACAAAATGAGATACGGAGTCGTAAATGGGATGGTACACACATATATAAAGTAGGTACTGAGTATGTAAATAGTTTTTACAAACGAAACTATATTATCATAAAACAAAATATTCGTTGCGGATAAACTAATCGTGATTAATATTGCATTTCGCGGTTTTTCATTTAGTTTTCCAATGCAAAAATTTGTTTATAGCTAATTTGCATTCGATTCGTTTTCAAAACCGAAAGTGATGAGAGATAAATGAGATGTTCCGAAAAGAAATGAAAAAAATACTGAATGTGTACGAACTTACCAGTTTTTCGGGCCGTTTGACATTGAAATACCCTTGATCATGGCATACCTACAGTTAAGCCAGAATTGTTTTTCTGTGAACTATAACGTGCGGGAAAAACTTAGAATAAGAGTTTTTGTTTTGTTGTTTTGAGAACCCAGCTAACTGAAATAACAGATAAATTTTAAAAATTTCGATCCAATAAAAATGTTGAAAGTAAATTTTAATTTTAATTTTAAAATTGCAGTTAATTTCATGGAATGAACACTTGACGGATCTGTTCGGTGTTCATCATGCGTCACTGCAAAAATTTGCATTGAGGATCCATCTCATATGAGAAATTCACTGAGACCATGCAGAGATTAAAACGAAATCACTAACCTGTGGCTGTGGTAGACTGCATTAATTCGGAGCTCATTGATAATCGGTGCGGGGAGACTTTGTGGAACTGTTTTTTTCGACCTTATTCGAATAGAATGGCGAAACAAAGTGATGCTTGATGAATGGAAAGTGGCCTTGATATGTTCTATCTTCTGTAACTAAACAAATCTATTCGCTGCGGATGATTGTATCTAAATATTATGAAACATCGGTCCTCGTACATCAGGTGTTCCTGGATTTCCGGCAGACCGATAACTTGATCATATGAGAGAGTTTGTGACCTGCCCTGGAATACCTAAGTATGCCAACATAATTGGTACGACTATGTAGAATGACAGTGACGCAGTCTTAATTTAATATTTAGCATGATTGTGCCGACACCAATTAGAATGCGACAATTAATTGTTATATCTAAAGATTTTTGAACAACCGGTTATCTTTTGAGTTGATACCACCGAGAAAATTGTAGGAAGGCTCAAAGTTGTGATAGCCCAAGGAAAATTCCTTGGACAGATCTTTGGGCAATCTAAATAATCGCCAACAAATAAGATGACGACAGCAGGCAAAAAAAATCGAGAACCAGACTCTTCAAAATTTAATTGATTGTTTGCACACCAGAGCAGATACCCTTACATCTTGTATAGGAAATTTTATATTAGCCGCCATCTCGAACAAACTTTATCGAGGAATAATCTTATACCACTCCCACAAATACCGCGGTAAAAACCCATATTGTTGTATTTATGCCTAATATTCAACAAAATAGATAGAAGATCCGGGAATCTGATACCCATGTGGTACAAACCTGTAGATCCAAACGTTCTTGTCACATCTGCAGAAAACGACATAAACCTTCTTTTTGAGCCTGGCACCTTAAACTGAAACCAAACAGGTTTGCATCCATTAACTAGTTCGCGACTGGCCAATACTGCACCGACAATGACAAACTTGGGCCACTATACCAAAAAATTCATCTTAGAGTTTATGAACCAATTAAAAATTCTCCAGGTATAGCCGATCTAGGATTTGATGAGTCAAATAGTCAGAAAATAGAAGATGTCGGAACAACATTCCTTCTCTGACCATCGATCATTATCTTTAAGCCTTAATTTTTATCTTGCTACCTGGAAAACCCTTAGGAATCCCAGAAGGACAAACTAGAGCAAATATAGGAAAATTCTAAAAAGTTTTATGGCCGCCTGGGGCTCATGAGTAACCGCAGCGATAGTAGATGAACTGAATTGCATGGTGGACGCTATCACAAGCGCCTGCAACCGGTCCTTTAGGGATACTTGTCCTATAAGGAGGGTCTGCAATTATATAAAAAGGAGACTTCTCGTCTTAGTAAGATACTTTCTACGAATCCAACCAGTCCCAGTTTATTTATACTGCTTCTAGTAAGGAATCATTGAACTTTCAGGAGACAGAGACTAGCACTCATTGATAGATATAACATATAACCTTCCGATGGGGAAGTCATTGTCTCAAACTGACTGAATCAGGAGAGGAAGTAGTTTTAGTTCAATGGTGATAATTACATTCAGCCTGGAGGTTGACAGCAGCCAAATTTGGGTGGTATCAGCTTATATGGACTGAGACAAGAAGGTTCCGCCAGATACCCTGGTCTTCGAACCAGAAAAAAGAGGATTGGTATGATATTCGGTTGTGTTGCAGATGCGCATCACAGAATCTGGGGAGGCCAAAACACTCCTTTTCTGATCATCGATATGTAACTTTGAACTTGAGCACTCCCCCTGCTATCCGGGAATTTTTACCACAGCAGAAGGACGAAGTGGAGCAGATATAGAGTTAAATGTCAAATGAATTTGTGTTACCGGAGGCTCCTGAGCCCCCAGCGCCAATAAAAGAACTGGATTGCATGTTGGACGGTATTACAAAAACCTGCAATTAGTCCTTTAATGCTGCTTTTCCTATGGTAGGACCTAGGGGCCAACAAAAATCAATATGGTGGTCTACGGATCTTGGGACCTGTTGACCGGATTTTCATAAAACCAAAAGCACGAGAGAGGATCGAGATATAGGAACTCCTATAAGGCGGACCTAAGAGTATTATAAGAAGATACAATTAAGGAAAGCAAGTGGGAAGTCCAATGGATTCTTCTATAAAAAAAATTGAGTAAGTCGCCGAGACTCATCTCCTCTGGCAGATTCTATTTTCTAAACCAACCAGTCTCAGATATTTAACTAAACCGGACGGTTCCTGGACTGCTTCTAGTGTGGAATCCTTGAAGCTTTTCATCGAAACCCACTTCCCAGAAAGCTTCGGTGCTTCGATAACTCATTGCGCACAGAAGATATTGAGATTAAAACACGGATCCTATGGATACTAAAGGGTTTCAAACCCTATAAATCGGAAATCCTAAAAAATTCTCTACTGGCTGTAGGTAATCTTCAACGGGTGCTTAAAGCTGATCTATATTCAAAAGAAATGAGTGAAGATCAAGGACTTCTTTATCCCAAAAGCGGAAAAGTCGTCACATGGCTACCCAAAGGACTTAAGACTTATATAACTCTATAAACCATTCCGTTAAAATTTTAGGAAAACCTGATAGATGCATGGTCTCAACAAGCGTACTGTAAAGGGAAATCGGAAGACACAGCTCTGCATGCCCTAATAGGTACAATTGAAAAGTCTCCTAAGAATTCTGTATGGCGGCGTTCATGGATATTGAGGGAACCTTTAACAATATGAAGACGTAGACAATTCTGGAGGGATTGTCACTCCTTGGAGTGGATCACCCTGTAGGCTGTTTAATCTATCCTATGCTGATGAGCAGGATGATTAACTCGGAACTGGTGGAGTCCACTAGATAACGTAGCGATAGCTGTCTCTACAAAATACATAAGCGCGGTTACGAGATGGACCATCAGATGTGGCCAGGCAATCAGCTCATCTAAGACTAAGCTGATACTCTTTACAAGGAAATATAAACTCCCGGTAGGAGACCACCTTATCTTAAACTACGTAAGACTAGCTTTTACTATCAAAACAAGATTTCTGATCTAAGTGAAAATATCTCCAGGCAGAACGCTAAGGGAGGTATCGGAAAATCTAGATTACGTTACACCAACGTTATACTTCGAGAAAGGGTTCCGAACCATATGCCTTCAAGAGAATCATGGGGGAGCGGGTTGCTATGGGAAACACAGAAGATATGCTGATTTTTACGGATGACTCCTCCAAGCTAGACGGTAAAGTAGGAGTTGGAGTGATAAAATGCAGTGTAAACCTCAAGCGGAGGTGATAGCAATTAAGGAGGTCCTGGCTTCGTTGGGACATATTGTGGTATCCCTGATTTATTTTGAAATCTATGTGGACAGTCAGGCGGCAACCAAGCCGCTTGAATTAGCTTCCCTGGTGTCAAAAACAGATTTTACACAAAAGCGGCTGCTGACATCGTTCTCGTTACCTTACACCGCCATACCTCCCACTTTAAACCATTTGGTTTCAGCACTCTGCACTATTTTTGAATTGAAACCGCAATTTAACGTGTTCAACAAACAAATCGATCATAATTTTTTGAATACACACAGTAGTCAACGTAATAATGAAGTTTGAACAGCAGAATTGAATTGAATTTCTATTGTTCCCGCATTTTATTCGGACTTTCACATCCGCGCTCCGTTTTCGTTTATAATAATTTTTTTGTACAAAATGGTTTTGACGGATTTGCTGCGAACAGCTGCAGCTGTACTCGGAATTATCGCTGGAGTTATCCTGATCGGAATGGGCATTGGATATTATAAAATTCATGACGACCTGGCTCAAATATTAAAAGATGCAAATGTTCCCAATCCAAAATATGTCTTGCTTGGACTGGGCATCTTAATAGTTATTATAGCAGCGTTGGGTCTTTTGTCGATGGTTCGAGAATCGTTAATCTGCAAAATAATCTACTGGATCATATTAGGTGGGCTAATTGCATTCTTTGGTATTTTGGCCATATTAGTTTTCTATTACCGCGGCGTATTTTTGGATCAAACTCGTGAAAAGTATGATGAGATTTGGGATCACCGAGAAATACCCCATTTTAAAAGGATGATTGATTCAATGAATGGATATGTAAGTGTATTTTATATATTTTGTAATTGAAGAGTACCGAATACAAATTTTTCTTTAAATTATGTAGTTCAAGTGTTGCGGAAAATGGTCAATTATTGACTATCAAGGTAAACCACCGCCATCATGTTGTGATGATGATCCTTCGATTCCTGTTTGCAGCAGAATATATCAGGACGGATGTCGTAACAAGATCGTTGATTATGTATCAGCGAAGGCAGTTTGGATTGGATCTATTTCCATTTTTGTAGCTGTTGCGCTTTTATTAATTGCGATTTGATTTGTTTACTAAAAGTTAACAGAAAACTTCCTAATTTAAATTCAGAATAAAATTATTTATTAAAATCGAAATAATTTATTTATGGCCCGCATCAATCTCTAAGCATCCGCTTTTATATCGATACCGAAATTTATAATGTTCTGCTAACAAATTATAAAACCATAAACTTCTATTATGGCATGCTCTTGATGGTACTTCTTGATCCGCTTTGTCCGGTCCACGCATACATAAACGTCTCAAACAACAATAACAGCAACTCTATCAATTTGCCAATTACCAGTTGGAACCCCAGTTCCTCATCAGCGCATTAGTTTCGAAACTAATCGGAAGTGACAATCTAGACAGCACGTTGCATCTGACCTGATCGGTGAGTGGTTCTAAAATTAATGAATATCGTTCCATAAAGTTGCGGAAATAGCTGCGATGAGCCCAATAAAACGTAAGAGTGTTGTAAAATATATGCCGGTTCCGATAATTTTGCAATCAACTTTCACTTGACTTATGGTTGTTATACACTATACTCGCGTTACAAGAAACTGGCATTTCTTCCACTTGATCTTCATACCATTTTGCTCTTCTAAATGAAAACGACGAATCTCTGAAACACTGCCGTTCAGTTGCAAAGAACCAATGGGCACTCATTTCCTAGACCCAGACGGCGAAATTTGTATTTTTTCTTGAAATTAGAAATCGAACCGAACAAGCTGAGAAAATATTTGGGCGCATTCCCAAGTCACGATTAGCTTGGTCATTCTTTGTAAGTTCATGCAGCATCTCCGACGAATAACTTCTTCTTAATTATGTGAATCTCGATTTGGTTTTGTTGTACTTTTTATGCGGTAATCCAGGTGGCTTCCGCATACGCACTTTATATATGGTTCACAGAGAGTGCTGGAAACGTAAAAAGAACAGGTATGCAATTTTGAAATACTACTGTAACTGAAACCCACTGACAGTTGAAATTATTTGCAGATGGCTAACCCAAGTGGGAAAGCTACAAGACCAACAATTGGTATTAAAAGGTCTGTAGTAGTGGAAGCCTAGATATAGAGCACATTCTACACGTGTACGAGAAAGACTGCTTCATTATTAACATTAAAACTTCCTCCTGGATGTCGGCCTATGGTTGTGTATAAGTAGAGCACTCAAGAATACCTATACTCAAGCCTTGTAGATTTGCTTTCAAGTCACCCCATTATTTTTTGCGGCCAAATAAATGTCTTAATGCTCAAATCCATCTATATGTGGACCTAAAACAACATAGGACTACAATTACCGTATACGCCGCCCCATCGCCTTCTTTCTAGGTGAAGTTCCTAATTGGGATTCCCACCAAAGAAGACTGCGCGACTGAGGCAGTCCAGGTCAATGTAGTGCCAAGATTGTTCACGGATAGTTCAAAAAGGAATGGGGAAGTCGAGTACGGTGTTTTCTGTGAGGCACTGAAAATCAACCTCTGTCTTCCCGACTTTTGTATTGCTTTTCAGGCTGAACCTATCCCGATAAAAGAAGTCATAGACTTGTTGATGTATAATTGAGGTGTAATGTAATGTCTTTATAAGGGATACACACTTCCGTACGTCGAAGGTAGCCCAGAATTGTCTTTCATCTATAAATCCATAAAAAATAATAAATGAGATGGCTCAACAATTCAACATTTACTGAACGTGCGATTCAGAACACTTCAAAATTACGGCAAATGTCAGGGCATAGCTTGTCTCATCTCACCAAGCAGGTCAAATATTAAAAGACTGCTCGCTAAATATAAACTGGGCAGACCCAGATCCGGCAGGCTGTTATCGCCTCGGCGGCACCACATAAGAAACATGGTGCTCCACCTGTGTTGCACTTGGCCACGTCAAGCGCAAATCAGAATGAAATTTACTGGAGCTTCCCATCTGGACGAGACCGACGTACGGCATTTTTTAATTCCTGAATCGGGTGGTTTTTATTTACGATGATAATTGGGCTGTTCCATGGACCTATATGCTCTAGATTAATGTCGTTTTGTAAAAGTTTCTTTATTTGTTTTTGGACTTCCAATTAGTCCGTTAAAGACATTATGGAACTTTAACAAATGAAAGTTTAAATTTTCTATAGTTTTCAGTTCTTTTAATCCGTTGAAAAAAATTATTTCCCACGGTTGTGTACAACAGGTCCAGAAAGTCATACGAATACGGCCTCATACATAAAATTAGGAGTTTAACTAATGGTTCTCGAGAACTATGAGTGCCGGAAAAAATATCCGATGTTCCACTGTATGGTCCGTTCGTAGAAGAAACTCCTTAGCTCATGTATGTTTTTTGGAGTTCCCCACTCTTCTACAGCAGCGATTTTTTTTGAATCAGTTCACACCAATTGACTCGACATAATGTGGCGCGTTTAACATCAACCCGGCAGCTTTGATGGTTTTAAAAACATGTTGAAAAGATTCTTTAGATGCTCGTTAAACGTTCGTCCTAATACGATATTATCATTCAGATACACCAAACACGTTCTCCAATTAAGACCCTGTAGAACGTGTTTCATCAATCTCAGAAAGGTTGCATAGTCCAAATGGCATTACTGAATATTGGTGCAGACCATTTCCTGCAGTATAGGCGGTTTCCTCTTTGTCTCCTCATCAATTACTACCTGCAATACCCACTTTTGAGATCTAGCATGCTGAAGATGTTGGCTCCTGATAGCGGGTCCAAGATGCATCGTTCAGCTTGTGGTAGTCGACACAAAGCCTCATCAAACTGTCCATTTTATGAACAATCACACCTGGCGAGCTGCACGGGCTGCTAGACTTCTTACCTCTTCTTGCTTAGCTAGCGGTAATCTTCTTGGCGCTTGTCTAATTGTTGTTACATTTCCGGTATCGATCCAGCGGAAACGTCGGCCTATCCTTCCAGTACTTTTATTGCCACTTTCACCCTTGCCCCCGCGAGTTGATCACAAAATGAGCGAATGATCCGCTTCCTTACTGGGTGTATTGCTTTGTTACGTTGTTCTTTTGGTACGTAGTTTGGGATAAAATTGGCCATCACTCCCCTTCTTTGAACACACTTACAGTTGGACTCACGTTCATCACTCTCACGGGTATTTTTTACATGGGTTTTACCAGAGTTCTCCCACACCATAGACCATCTCTTACTATTTTGGTTGGCTTTCCTATTCCATTACTTGCTACGCCTAGGGTCAAGTCAATCCACCATGGTTATTGTTGTCCATTTGCAGGGGAACCTCCAAATTGCACCATTTCAATACTTGGTTCTTTAGGTCCAGCTACATTTGGTGCTTTGACATGAAATCTAGACCTAAGATGAATTGTTTTGCAAGCAACACCATTCTTTGCTGTCGTTAGTAATGAATTTTTTTTTACCTGTGCTCTATAACTAACGCCGCCCTCGTTAGCACAGTGCCGCCCTTGTTAGCACAGTATGAGTAGCGTGCTTGCTTTGTTATTCGAGGGCCTCGGGTTCGATTCCCGGTGGTTACCAAAAATCCCGGTTGGGTGTTTTTACTGTGTAAGTATATATGTGTGTCCTTGTATTGCACCGTGAACCCTTTAGTGGCATTGAGTGCTGGAATAATCCGCCTAATTTTAATTTTAAACACCCCATGTCAGGACGTATACTCGATTTTAAAGCTCCGGTATCCAAGGTGAATGTACACGGTTGTTTCTCTAATGCGCCATTGACAACTAAGCTGTTGCAGTCCTTCTGAAGTATGAGCAATTAAAACAGTGACCCTGGGACATTCCCCACCTATTAAGCGGATTAAGCCATCTACCTCATTATCCTCCTGCTGCGTCCGCAATCTTTCTGGTTGTTTATTGCGACTACCAGGTTTTCCCAGCAGCTGATTACTTACACTCTCTGATATAGTGCCCAGGTTGTTGAAATCTACAATATCTAGACTGAAAGCGTGATGTCCGGCGCCTATTGTTCGTATGATCGTCTTCTGTTTGCTTCTATCATCCCCTCTAATTGCGCAATATTTTATACGTCTAGCTTTCTGTTTAAAGAAATCGGAGGTTAGGCTGGCTGGTACTTTGACGAAAATCCTAAGATTTCGTTCATGTTTTATCGTTTTGCTGTCTTCTTCAAGTGAAGCTTATGCTGGTCGTCCCTTTCGGCGTTAATGAATCCACTGCAAGGTTATTTAAGACAGCACACGGAACTCTACAGTAAGCTGCTCTACAATTGTTTCATCCTGTTTGAAATGTTTGCCTCCAACTCGCCCAGCTCCTACAGCTTCTTATTTTATTTTTAACTTCAAGTTTAGCTGATCAAATGTTTGTGTCTGTTGATCAACTTTATAGTGTTTAGCTGTTTTATGTCAGAGTTTGGATTTGTTGCTGATTCATGTGTAATAGCAGGGCGTTAAGAACAGCTGGAGCCATTACTATTCCCGCTTGTTCTTCTTTCGCTAATGGTTTCCTTTTGATTGCGACAGTTAGACCATCTTTCTCGTTGGATATAGGGCTGATAAATCCTTTGTCGATGGTAGTTGTGGAATCCACTGCCGGCGATAATGTCGTGACCCTACGGTCACTATGTGCGTCCTCTTAGCCACGTATAAACACATTTTTATTGCAAAATCCCACTTCTGATAACACTTTTTGTTAAAAACTTCACACCGGTGTTAATGTTGTCATCGTTGGTTATTATGTTTGTTATGATGTTTCAATGCTGTTGTAACGTTTTTATATGTATGTTGCGCGCTATACACCATTTGAAGTTGGCAAAAATTCTGCGTGGATACAGAATGCATAGTTAAATATAGAATCGCGTCCATATTGGATTTCACAAAATTTGATAAATTTAAACGCCCTTCTTCATTATATCCGCGCATCTATATACACAAGAATATTAATCTTTCCCAAATTCCAATTTTCTTCACAATCAATAAACCAGCAAGTTCCGACTTCACACACATACATGTATATACACATATAAGAATTCGACGATATAGCTCATATCGGACACTTTCATTAATCTTTGTTAAAATTCAATCAAATTGAAATTGAGTATGAAAATTGAAAATACATTTATGTATATACAACAACAACATAAGGACGACGAGATGCTAGCCTATTCCGGACATACAATACATTCTCGTATATGTGTGCATGGTTTGAGGTGAGTGCCAAGGAAAAGGAATTTGATTGATTGATTTTGTTGTTACAAAATTTTAGAAAATTTTTAGAATTTTAAAGCTATTTATATTAATTAGAATATATATCTGTAAATTTATTTATTATTTAGGGAAAACAACATACCTTTAGGGGATGAAAATTTATAGAAAAATGTAATCAATATAACAAACAAACAAAAATAAATGTGAGGCCGCCATCGATGTAATATATACATATATGTATGTACACCAGACTAATTAAGTATTTTTTTTTGCAGAACATAATTTTATTTTTGGAAACCAAATTCTAATTTTCCAAAATAAGTGAACTGAATTAAAAAAAATCGCTGCCTGGTGTATCTGAAAATTGGAAAACCAAATCATTAAATTATTGTATTGTGCTAATGAAAAATGTTTGTTGGATATTTAGGTAGTACCTGGTATGTGACCATAGCGACACCATCATTAGTATAACATTTTTGCATGCATATTATCACATGAAAAATACAAATGTGCAAAATATATAGAGTCGGTTGGATAAAGGGTGGGGGTTGAGGTATTCTAAAAAATAAAAAGTGTTTGTTCGGTTAATTAGTCAAGTGGAAATTTCGGGTGTATATGTACAAAATGTGCATAATAAACTAGGGCCAGCATGAGTTGTAATTGTTGGCGGTTCCATTGAAGCTTGCGTATAGGCCCCGCAGAGCATTACGGAGCCCACAAGTTTTTAGTACATTCTTCAAAAATTTTCTCAACAACAGCACAAAGGTTTTGCTGCGCTTATATATATTATGGCTGAGTTACGTCGCTTACCGATAGATTGTAATTTTGAAAGTATGATATATTCCCAAACTTTTCCCTGCTTTGTTGCACACTTCGTATGACACATTCTCAATTTTTCGTAAAATTATCGCTGGTACAAATTAAAATGGCAATTTTCCGGAAAATTTATTTGCAGCGTTACTTGCACAAAATTTTGAACAAATACTTCTTGCCCTGACAGAAATGACTTGCTCTACATTCACACGAACATTCATTCAACCCATTCATCCCATTCACACAAGTACAGTATACCACCTGCGCATTGCATAGCACCATGTCACCCTGTACAGTGACATGGAAGATGGGTCGGCCCATGAGTTTTACATTCCAACAGAGGGTTATAGATGTTTTCAATCTAATCAGCGATCGTAATCGGAAGATGAGAAAAATTCCTTTTGCATTCCGCCTCTGTTGGGATTCGAACCTGGTACCTCGCAGCTTTAACCACTGCAATATTTGCTCGGTTGGGATAAGTTAAAACAATCTTTTGTGCTGTGGATAAGCGATCAGCATTATTTTCGACCAACACTTGATTTTCATTTAGCATCTCAAATTTTTGCAATAACTCATAGGTCGCGAACCGTGTTGGATTTTATGCTAGCCAAAGACTAGAAAATGTGGTGAATGTTTGGTGCTAGAATGTATTACGTTGCGAAGAGCGCCTACGATTTCGTCTAGATGAGCATGAGTATTTGGTCAAAAAATCGTGCCTTATACCATATTTGTTCATAAGGTCTTTGAGTAAATGAGAATTGAACTGAACACCATTATCCGTTAGTATGGCTTCCAAAATTCCGAAAAGATGGAATACCTTATCTTCTAAAATAATTGTTATCTTTATAGCTGAGGCGCTACGGATTGGAAATAGTAACAGAAACCGAATAAAAGATGGCAAAGGTCTTATTACATAAAAACCTTTGCCCATCTCTGGCCTAGTAATGTAATTTACTTATTTTGAGAGTAAGAATTTGCAAATCTCACATCCATTTATGAACTTCCTGGCCTGTGATATTATTGACGGCCAATAGTAGTATCTTTGTAAAATTTCGATTGTCTTCGCCATACATTGATGTGTGGCTGTCGTAGGATTATGAGCGGACTCAATTAATTGGGTGGTCATTGATTCCGGAACAACCATATTCCATACTGGCAAATCTGAATCCATGTGTTTCCCTTGGATTCATATAAATTTTATCGTCTATGACCTTAAAATTGGTAACGACATTTGAATTTTCCTTCAGTGCAGTGACTCTCACAGTATATTCCGGGTCCTTGAATGCTTCTGAGGGGGACAGGCTATCTGGCTACCACATTAAGCGATCCTTTCCGGAATTCGATTTTAAAGTCGACCATCTGGCTAATCTACCAGACCAATATAATCCATCCACCATCGTAGGCTTGAATGGTCGGTTATCATAGTGAATGTGTATAACCCTCGATATATATGGTCGGAACCGCTTTACGCTCATTACTACAGCCAATCATTCTAATTCAGGTATGCTATAGTTCCTCAGTGCTTTATTTATCTTATGGGACATGAATACAATGGGGTGTTCTTCTTCGTTATCCCATCGCTGAAATAGTATACTTCCAATTCCAGTTGTTGTCGCTTCGCATTGGATATAGAAATGTTTAGAAAAATCTCGGGATCCACTCTGAGACATCCCTCACCAATCCCTAAGTACAAACCTAATTTTCTCCACATTTATAGTAAGATTTGCTGATTTCTGTCTGCTTGCAATACTTCAGACAGAAACGATACATGTTCTTCAAATAAAACCGATACCACCGCAGTAAGTCGTCTAGGTAAACAAACACTCGCTCGTGCAAATGATGTCGCTGCCTGCTTGTATATAATTACAATCTAATCTTCATCTTACTTGCCCTTCAACGGTGCACGGGTGTTGATGGTTTAGTTTTGTAGAGTTCAATTTCTATATTTTAATCTGCAAGCGAAACAGAAATTGCAACATTAAACTTTGTTGGCTTTCCGGCTTAACTGGCCATGTGGCCAAGGCAACTTCGTCGAGCACTACGTTTTGCGTTTCTTTCCTATGCTGAATTTCGAAGTTGTATCCTTGCAATTTCCAGCTCCAGATGGGATAACGACCTGACAGGCTCTTTTAAGACATTAGCCACTGGAAATATTAGCCTGTGTCGTTTGGCCTATTAAGACATTAGCCACAGGCTTATATCTTCAGTGGATATCTCCCGTTGGTTAACTCTATAAGTAATGCCAATTCCAACCGGCTCATCGATAACTCGATTTATGAAAGTTTCGTTACGCTTTCTTGAATTTTTGGGATATGTACGCAATCGGGAATTGTTCTTCACCCAGACCTCTCTAAAACAGTACACTACCAACCACCCACACATCAATAAATCCTCCAACTAGATGAAGATGCGATCTTGCAGATCCAAATGTATTACCTTGAGCATCAAATGACCAAGTACTAATACCACGGCCGTCCCGGACAATGAAAGCGGTATATTGCCGATAGGCTTCTACCAATGGGATTTGCCAGGCATCTTTTAGGTCCAACTATAAATTAAATAGGTTTTGTCTAGTCCGCTTAATAAACTAAATCTATCAAGTTAAGCATAATACCACTGACGAATCCGATGTCGATGGAATGTTCAGTCAGCGTAAATGAACGCTATTTACCCGTGGGTTCCTGTTCGTTAGACAGAGAAGAAGAAATTTATTCTATGAATGCAGGTGCTAATCCAAATTTTCACCAAAAATCCAAACCAACATATAACGATTGTTGAAGATCGGGAGCAAAGTATAGACGGATAATTTTGGTTGTGCGAACTGAGTTCAAGCACATACTACAACTCAAAGTGGGAGAGTATCACCTAATCACCGTATGACCTTCATAAAACAGCTATTACCGTCCGTTCGGTCTCTTTGAATTCATATAAGGATGCAGTTCAGTCTTAGAAATGTACCGCAAACTTTCCAACGTCTAATGAATGAAGCAACGAAATTACTTGATTTCATTTACGTATACATCGACGAAGTATAAGTAGACAGCAAAACCGAGGTTGAGCGCACCTCAAGCATCTAAAAATGTTATTCGCTCGTCTAGCATAATACGTCTAGCAATTTACTTAGCCACGAAATCACCAAAGATAATGTCAAACCATTTGCTGTTCGAATCGAGGCGATCAAATATTTTCCACAACCCACTTCTAACTAAATATTACCATCGCTTCATTCTTCATATAGCCGAACATCTTGCTTTAATTTACAACCCACCTAAGCATTCTTGGCAGGATGAGTAAGAGAAACCCATTTATTTGGTCACCTGATTTTAGAAGCTAGTAAAGTTTACCTCGCTCAGGCTACTCTATACTCGCTCATCCTATGGAGCAGGAGAGAATACGAATCATCGACACAGATGTTTCAGGTATTGCAATGGGTGCTCTATTTAAAAAAACTTCATGGTAGAAATTGGGAGCCCATAAGTTTCTTTTCCAAAACAAGTTTTCCACCTACAGAAGTATTCTGCATTTGAACTTTTGGCACTTTATTGTGCCATAAAAAACTTCAACCGTTCAAACCACTGACTATACCGTGATCGCATCCAAAACGGAAACGTATGGCTGCAAATCGTCGGGACGGTTCATCGAATTAAATTATCACCACGCCACATTGCTCTTTCTAAAAAAGGGAATGGTATCGAGGTAAAACTCGATCTACTCACAGAACAAATGATTCTAGTGCCAATGGATTTTTCCGACTAGGCTACTCCAATTGTTCCCGTGCATCAGAGCAACGGATCAATCTGGATCTGTAGTTACTACACTTCAACTGAATAAAGCCTTGAAACCTCCCTGTTTTTAAATACCGACTATCAGCACTCTTTTATCGTAATTCGCAAAAGGCAAACTTTTTACCAAGCTAAATTTGGCTCTGGTTTATCACTCACAAATGGAATATTACCCACAAATGAACGTTCTGAATTACGATACTGCACGTCGGAATATCTTCCTGGAATTTATCGAAATTTCATCGATAATTTATTAAATGGAAATTCTGGAGTTGTCCTCCATTTTGATGATATCGTTCGGGGTTGCTGGATCGGATGAATAGGAGCTTACAATTCGCCACAATGAATTTCTGAAGAAGTTCGATAACTACGGTCTTCACGTTTACGCAAGGATAAATGAAAGTTTGGAGTCTCGACTATAGTTTCGCTCGGTTTCAAGACGATATAGTGATCCCAAGTATGATTGTTAAAGAGGGGATTACTCACGTTTACATAACTCACTGTGTACAGAGTATACGCCAAGCCGGATTGTCCCTTTGACTATGGATAAATGTAAATTTGTTGCCACAGTGAAATTACGTTTTTGGGCCACCTAATTAACGAGAAAGGAATGTCTTACAGAAAAAAAAATTGCCCCAGAAATTTGACCAGCCGACTTCAGTTTCCGAAAATTTGTTAAAATTTATTTATTGATTTCAAAGCCACCGCCTCGTTACCGAATGTTCTGCCATCGTCTACGATTAAATGAGACAAAATTGAAAAGTGTGCCAAAAGCAGTTATATGCATATCGACCATATTGGTTCATTTGTGATATAAGTAAACTCGGAAACAGATAAGCCGTTGTGAAATCTGATGCTTTAGTAAATTAGTGATTGTTAGAGACGACCAACACACAAAAACGCAGGGAAGATTATAAAATTTTTGAACGACTTTAACTTCTATTTTTCGGATGATTTTCAGTTTTGATAATTTGACAAATTAAAAAACTAGTGCGGAAAAACGCCGTAAGTTTGATGATTATCTTACTAAATCTAGATGGCCTTCATTGTTGCAAGCACTCTCATAGTAAAACACACAAAAAATTGTCTAGCACTGATGAACGAATTTTTTTTGTGTGTTTTAATATGTAAGCGTTTCGAAAGGTCGGCTAAAATCTGGTATAGAAAATTCTAGTCACCCTTGCGAAGCACTCAGTTTTCGATTTCAACCAATAATACTAAAATGTGGGCCCCTCTGGTTTAAGACCCACGAGCCGCTACTATAATGAAAAGCAAGGATAATAATCCATAATGCCTCGAATCTCATCTGTGTTTGTCTTCATGTTTTATATTAAATAGTAAAAGATGTGATTAATATTTCCTTCTACGCCTCTTATGCTCACATATAAGTATGTACACGATTTATGATGAGGCTGTGTATTTTGAAGGAGGAATTGTGCTCATACACACAGTACTCGTATATTACAGATATACAGAGAGAAAAACATCTATTGTTCATAAATTGTTGTTTATTAAGTAAACACCTTGAGGCGTTTTAAATCCGCTTGGGAATATTATGTTGACACAAGCCAAAATCATAAAAATTGTTACACAACAATAGCAACATTTTTAGTTATGTTGTATGTGTGTGTGTACGTGTGTGTACGAGAAAGCATATATACTGGGGCAAAAGTGGAATGAAAATAATAGAAAACATTTAAAAGTTATGTAAAAAGGGGTTAGGTGGTTGGTTGGATAGGTATATATATATGTAAGGGTGGTGAGATTCATATATGCTATCTACCGTCTATCATCAAACCATAACCATCTTGAAAAATTATTATTTTTTTGTATGTTGTTAACCATTTACTAAGTATTACATGTTTACATACATTTTATGATTTTTTTTAAGCTCTACTGTTAACTATATATGTACATACATATTCGTACGTAATCAACAGCATATTTATCTTTCGAGATTTGCAACAGAATAGTATAGTAGAATTTTTGTTCCCAATCCTTTTGTTATGTTTGTGTGAAAAATACTTTGCTTTTCGTTCCTGTGTATTCGGTTTTGTAAATATGTGTACAACTATAAACATAGCTAGGGCTTGATGTTGAGTTCGAAAATCATTATGCTGAATGATTTTGTACAGTAATAGGGTGTAGATGCTAAATTTAGGAAAAATTTGCTTTCAAACTTGTATCAAACTAGTATCAAACTTAATCAAATTTAGTGTAAAACATCATAAAATTTACTTTTCATGCATTAAACAGTTAGGACTATAAAATAAAATGGTTAGTTTCTTTTGGACACACTTATTAGCGTTTCAAATTATCGTCAAACTTAGCTAAACAATTAGCAAATTGGTTTAATACACAAACAATTAAATTTCATTTGCATTATTTATTTTCAGGTTATATTTAACTATTTGGGTACGATGATTAGTTCAGCGAGAACCTTGTTCAAACCAAATCAAATTTAATTCAAACTGAATTCAACTTATTATGTTTTTTAACGTTTACTACTTTTATTTAGTAGAGTTTTGCTCAAACATATATAGATTTGATTCAAACTTATATCAACCTCAAATTCGATTACGACATCAGTTTCAAACTAAATAATTAAACTAGTATCAAATAAATTTGTAAAAAAAACATTAAATTTTGACCATACTTTACGCCAGGGTTTATTCAAGCTGGTTGTCAAACTGTTGAAAAGTAATCAAATAAAAATTAATTCGTAAATGTTCGAATTTAAGTAACAAGAACTGTACACATTGAGCTACAACCAAATGTAGACTGGATTAGGGTGTTTTGGACCAAGCCTCTAATTTGCATAACACAGCTCTGAATACATTCATATTTGAGCTACAGCAGTTATTGGATTAATTATTAAAATGTTTAAAGTTTCGATGGTTTCTTTGAGCAAATTTTAAAAACATAATTTAGATTACTACTTTAGTCTTTTTCATTTTAAATATTTTTGAGCTACGAAATATTGTTTTTTGAGCTAAACAACAAAACATTTATGAGCAACAACACTTTTAAAATAATAAGTTATACAGTAATTTTAGACTAGTTTATTTTTTGGCTTTCAAATAGATATAAGCGAAATATTTTGAGCAACATGATTTTATTGAGCAACACAATTTAACATTTTTGAGCAACAAAATTAATTTTTAAATTTTACAATTTTGAGCTACGAATTACATTGAGCTAAATTACACAACTAAACACTAACATGCATGAGCTTCGGTATTTTGGGGTGGATTTTTATTTAAAAATTCGAAACTTTCTTAAGGTAGAATTTGATTCTTAGAAAAGTAACCAAAATTGAGAACGAAACCAAACACCGGTGATAATTTGCGATCCCAATGTTTTGGGGAAATTTTAAAATCCTTTGATGCCAAAAAGGTACACCCAAAACAACAACAACATCAAAACGATAGCGGAATTGAATTTTAAAAGTATCTTTTTTCATGTTTGCGTAAAAAAATTGTGTGTATGCTCATTTTTTGTGTACAGCATTCAAACAAGAAAGACATCTTTTTTATATTTATTCTTAATGATAATAATAACGATAAAAGAAAATTGAAAGGGAAGTTCCGTCTTTTTATATAACAATAAACAGCAACAATAACAACAACAAAAAATCACAACGGATGTTGAATGATAAATTATAAATGAAGTCAATTATTTGAATACGAGATGATTTTTTATTTTTTGTATTTTTTTGATTCATCTCATCCTTAATTTATTTGCTTAAGATTTTTTTTTTTTTTGCTTTTTAATGTTGTATTATGAATGGATTATTTGTTGAGGGTATCGACGAGCATACTCAGTTTTTTTTTGTGTTCCGCGTTTTTGCTCGACAATGTGAATCTGCGATAAAAATGATACAATTTATATTCAAAAAAAGAAAAAAAATGCCATAAAAAAAAATCAAATGTTTTATTCTTAAGACAAAATTGACATTTTCCTTGTTTGCCACTTTATCAGAGAATTTATAAATTATATAATTTTTTTTTGGGTGGAGCGGTTCGAGTGTATGACATTAATGTTTCTGTAGCCACTTGATATATTTAAAAAAAAAAAAAACGAAATGAATGAAAAATTGAATGACTCTATGTAAGGTGATTAGTTGAATGAATGCGTACGAGGGTAAAATAAATGTTAGCTTTGCTAAAAACTCGATTTATGGTTCAATTGTTTGTTCTTGGAAATTTGTTAACAATTGATAGTTTGGTTTCGATCCCAAACCGTATTATATCGACTTGCACCCAAAAACGACGAAGCTGTAGGCCGTTGCTGAAATTAGCTCAACATTTTGTTTTAAATGTTGTTGGCAAATTTCTTACTGAATAGGATTTATCAGCCATTTATAATGAGCTTTTAAAAAAGATTTTCCAAATTTAGCTTATTTCTTAGATTCATTAATAATCCTATCCAGATCATACTATATTTTCAGATAGAATACAGTTTACAAAATGTATACCTTCATTAGAAAGCTTTCGTCACTAAGAAAGCTCGAAAAATTTGGCAAGTTTAATTTATAATGTATTCTTTCTAAAAATATTTTAAATGAGTAGCAACGTAGAAAGCATTTTAAGTCATATGGTAGACTGGCAGATTAGAGGGACCAATGAGCTTTTTATGTTGTTTTTATGAATTTTTACCAACTAAGATCGTTTTAACTGTTTTTATAGTTCCAATTTAAGCTTTTAGTGAATCGAATATTAAATTTAAATTAAATTATTGGAAAAGCTCATACCAAGCCCATAAAGTATTCTCTAAAAACTGCTTAGAGCTTTTAACATCAGAACATTATAAGTTGCGAGCTTTTCATATTAGGGTTTTCTTAAAAAGGAAATTGAAAGCTTATTTTTAGGTTTGGGTTAGCATTTAACATGAAGTATAAATCTGAAGCAAAAGCTTTATTTACAATGAAGCTTTTTATATCTATACAGCATTTTCAGCTGAGAACCTATTAAAATTTAAAACATTTCTCGGATGATTATTTTTGCATAGTCATTAAAATTCCAATATTTCTATAAATTTTAATAAAAGTTATTATAAATTTTTTCAGATAAAATAAAAGGAACATAGTCGAGCTAGAATGTTTCAACATTTGTTTTCTGTTTTCGGAAGCTTCAAAGTTTAATTCAGAAAAGTTTTTAATTTTGACTCCCTAATAATTTAAATAGCTTTTCCAATTTTCAATTAAAAGCAGGGCAAATATTAAAGCTTAGCAATACCAATTTAAAATTATACAATCGTGAACATATACAATCGTTTTCAATAGAGAAGAGAGAAAATGGATTAGTGAATTGTTTAAATATTTGAATATTTTAAATTAAAAGTTTTAGTGACAAGTAAGCTTTTTTGTATAAATTAAATTACCAGGAGTTTGGCTCATCGCAAAAAGTTCGAAAAAACCATTCTGATTCAAATTAAAATAATTTAAAAAATTTAATTAATTAATTTTTTTTGTTTTCAATAATATTTATATTTATACATAAAATTTTACATTTATATTTAATTACTACAATATATGGATTTGTTGTTGGTTTTTGTATTAATTTTTATTTATTTTTAATCTAATTAATAAAACTAATCAATTTCATAATTTATTATTATTTTAATTTTTAATTTTATTAAATTAAAATTTTTCTTTTTTTTGTAATGTTTTTCTATAATTTTTAATAATTTATTTTGATTATTAGTTTGTTTATTTATGTATGTATGTATATAAAATAAAATAAAAATTATTCATAATTTTAAATTTTTTTTTATTATTAGACTTTTATTTAAATATTTATTTAAAATAAATTTTTTATTTTATTTTTTACGTTTGGGGTCTATCTGTGTGTTTGTTAATTTAAAAATAAAATTATGATTTATTACAAATATTTACATTTTTGTAAAAATATTAATTATAATTAAATATATATATATAGGAGATATGTGAATGGACGCAGGATTTTTCTGTTTTTTATTATTTATTTACTCAATTTAGTATGGTCGCCAGACATCGCTCAATTTCGGCCGTTTTCGTTCCAAACTAATTTCGATCGCACTATCAATTTCTTTAATTTCATTACGCTTACTACTACTATTATTATTATTGTGGTTACTATTACTATTCTGATTATGATTTTCAATGTCTTCGATCTCGATATCGTCGTCAAGTTCGTGCGGTTCGATGTCGTCGGCATCTGGGTCGTATCGCGACGACGATAGTAGCGGTGAAGGTGGTGGTGATAATTTTGAAGAGCTTACTGGTGGTGAGGCGGACGCTGTTAAACGTGGACTATCGTCTACGTCTTTATTGTGCGAGATTAGTGTAATGGAACGTTTCACCAGATTTACACAATTTGAATTGTCCACAGCATTTGCGGCGGCAGAAGCTGCGGCCGCCGCCGCCGCCACCATATTCGTACGAGTAAAATGGTTACTATTGGCCGATGTCGATAGTGAAAATGAGTTACGAAACCATGGAAATTCGGAATAATTACTGTACAGCTGGGTATACAACCATTGGCTGGGCGGTGGAATGAGCGGCGTCTGTAAAAATAGTTGGGCGGCCAGGGCGTGATTAAAATTTTGGTGATTACTATTCTGCGGCGTTGTAAATCCTAAACCTAGCGCCTCACTATTATTCCGATCCTTTGCACTACTTTTCTGGATGAGAGCCGTAAAAGCACCACCGTTCGACAATATCGACGGGGACGGTGATCGTTTATCGATAATTGCTATGGTTGTTTGGCTGTTCTCGTCGTTACTGTTGTGATTCACATTACTATTTAGTAATCGGGCGGATGAAACGGAACCCGTCACGGATATGTCATCGTCGTCTAAGTTATTGTGCTCATCGTCGATGTTTGATGATTTTTCGTGCGAACTCCCGCTCTCGTTGTTTGGCGAACTTTTCGGACTTGTTGTGCTATGTGGATTACACACCGATGTCAAATGATTAGTGTTGTGATTGCTATTGGTGAGGATATTGCGAGTCGTATCTAAAAATATATAAAAAATGGAATGGATGAGTTGTCTTCTAATGTTGCAAAGTTTGAAAACTACTAAATTTAAAAAAAAATCAAAATCTCTAAAATATTATAATTCTTTAAAATCTAATACTCAAACCATCCTAAAATTCCCAAAATTATAAATATGTTTGTCAAAATTCAAGTTACTCTTGAAATCCTTAAAATGAAATTCTTAAAACTTTTAGTTTTTTGAAATTCTCAAATCTTCCCAAAATATTTAAATTCGTTTAATTTGTAAAAAGTGTATTATTCTAAAATGACTCTTGAAATTTGGAAAATTCTAAAATCTTTTGTTATTTTTTAATGTTCCTAAAATGTCCACAAATTTATTAAAGATTTTAAAATTCTAAAAATGTTAAACGTCTTAAAGTTATTAAATGTAAAGTTTAGTTCTAAAAATTTTTAAAATTCTTAAAACCACTAAAATATTAAAACCCTTCATTCTGTTTAAAAAACTATTGAAATTGAATTTTTTTTTTAAATTTCAAACTCACAAAATTCTCTAAACTTTTAATATCTTAAAACTCACGAATTCCAAAAATTTTTGCTAATCTTAAAAGTTTTAAATTTTTAAAATAATCAAAATACTTAAAAGAAAATTATGATCCTAAACATTTTTGGAATTTTGAGGATCATTTAATAATTTTCATAATTAATAAAAGTTTAGTAAATTTTTAAAAATGTTTTAAAACTATTATATTATTATTAAAATTCTTAAACCTGTTAAAATTATAAGAATTCTCAAAATTTTTAAAAATCTTCATAAATTATGAAAATATTAAACTTCATGAAGTTTATAAACCATTTAAAATTATTTAAGTTCCAAAACACAAAAAGATTCTCTAATTTCTTAATTGTCTTAAAATGTTTAAAATTCTTTAAATTATAAAAATTGTTGCAATTCTCATATCTTTGGATGATTAAATGTTAAATTTTTGAAATTTTAAAGATTCTCATAATCTTCAAATTTCATAGGATTCCTTAAATTCCTTTAATATCACCAATTTCTTTTCTCAAACTTTTAAATTCTGAAATGTTTCAAGTTCCTAAAATTCTTAAATTTTTGGAAATTCTTAGAATTATTCAAATTCTTTAGATTCTTTTCCAATTCTTAAAATTATAAAAATTGTTGCAAATCTTATATTTTAAGATTTTGAAATTTTAAAGATTTCCATAATCATCCAAATTCAGAGGATTCCTAAAATTCTTAATTCCCTAAATTTTTAACATAAATATTGTAAAACCACAAATTTCTAAAATTATTAGTATTTCCAAATTTCCAACATTTCTTCAAATTGTTAAAGATTTTTAAAATTATGAATATTGTCCAATTTTTTAAAATCTAAATATTCTTAGAATTCATAAAATCCTTCAAATTCTTCAAATTTTAAAATTTTTTAAAATTCTTAAAATTATTTAAATTATTCAAATTATTAAAATTATTCGAATTATTCAAATTCTTAAAACTTTTGAAAACTCTTGAAATTCTTACAATTCATCAAATTCGTAAATGCTCCAAATACTTTAAATTCATTATGCTTCAAATTCTTTTTACTATTGTTATTCTGAAAATTCTAAAAACAAAATACTTTAAAATCTAAAATTTTTGAAACTCCTCAAATTATTCTAATTTTTATATTTCTTAAATTTCTAAAATTATTAAGATTTGTAAAACGAATCTTGAAATTTGTTAAATTCTGCAAACTTTTAAATTCTGAAATGTTTCAATTTCTTAAAATTCTTTTAATTCTAAAAATTGCTCAATTTCTTTAGATCCTTTTTCTATTCTTAAAACGTTAAACCGCTGTAAATTCATAAATTCTTAAGGTTCTTAAATTTCCTAATAATTCTTAAAAATTATTAAAATTCTTAAAATTTCTAATAATTTTAACTTCTGAAAAGTTTAGAAATTTAAATGTGCTTTGTTATTCTTAAATTTGTTCAAAACAATTTTTAATTCTTACAATTCTTCAAATTCTTAAAAGCTTTCTTGTTCTTGAAACTCTTTAAATTTTACAATCCTTCGAATTCTAAAATGCTCCAAACTCTTCAAATGCTAAATAATTCAAATTCTTTAACTTATATTTTGTAACTCATAAATTTCTGAAAAAAAAGGAGTGATCCAGAATTTTTCAAATTTCTTTAAATTTTTAAAATTAAAATTTTAAAAAGGTTTCTAATTCGTAAAATTATTCTAATTTTTAATACTAACCTTTTACAATTCTTAAAATTTTTACAATTCTTAAAATTCTCAAAATTTCTAAAATTTTGAAATCCCAAATTTTTTCAATTCCTAAATGCTTCTAATTCTTAAAATTCTTTGAATTCTTAAAACTCTTTAAATGTTTACAATTAAGTTAACAAATGATTCAAATTCTAAATGCCCCATTAAATTTCAAAAATTTCTCTAATTTTTCAAATTCTTGAATTTTAAAATTTTTATTATTGAATTTTGTAAAATACTTCAAATTCTAAATGTTTCAAATTTTTAAATTTAAAAAAAGATTAAATCCTTAAAAATTTTAAAATTCTTAAAATTCAATAAATTATTAAAATTCTTAAATGTTTCAAATTTTTCAAATGCTTAAAATTGCATTTTAAAGTAGCTTAAAAAAATTTAATTAAAAAAGTTAAAAGTAAATCCTTGATAATGGTATTATGAATGGACTTTTTTTTAGTAGTTAATCCGAATTAAACGAATTTAGGGATTACGATTTGAAAGAAAATTTTGCAGATGAGTACTCGTACAGATGGATTAGGATGGAGTCCACTATACAGCCTAGTACTTAGAAATTAAATAGTTTTTACAGTAGCGCGAGCTAAACAATTTTGAAAATTTTGAATGACGATAAACACACAGAACTTACCGCCAGATTGCAGTCGCTCCAAATTTCCACTAGCCAGCAGTGGATGTCCAAAATGTTGCGGATGCCCTTGCTGATGCTGTTGATGGTGGTGATGTTGAAAAAAATGGACAGGCTGAAAACCACTGCCATTCCCGCTTCGTCCTGTTAGGGTTCGCCAATCGGGTAAGCCATGTCCTAAATGATTTGCTAAACCACCACCAGCCAGATGATGTGCAAACCCTAAAATTAAAAACACAATAACAAAATAATATTTTTTTTAAACCAGACCCATTTTGAAATAATAACAATAATAATAGATTTATATATATTTTTTCGGAAAATTGGGAAATTGTTTACCCACAAAAGAAAATGTTGGTATATATCACGCAGACGTTGAACATATTTCATATACACATGCATACATATATATATATATATATATACAAAAGTTTCTTCTTGCTGTGTGCTTTAAAGGTCTTGTATATAGAAGAAAAAAAAGCTTATATACTTTTTGTAAATCCAACAACAAAAATCTCAAACCAAAATATGTGGTACCCGTAAGGAAACCGTATTTCGTGCGATAAAGGGTTAGCCACGGTTATGAAAATGAATTGTATCTCTACGTATATATACTATTATATACATATATACTCTTCTTATATTTATTCCAATTTTTATTATGATGGTGGGGAATAACTTGGTCTTATTGGTGCGCCACAAAAAAGCATCTTTTCTATACTACTTCTTCGTCGTCTGACATGATTCTTCGAAGGTTTGCTCTCGCTCTCTCGCCAACACAAAAAAATCACATTATTTCTTATATACTTGTGTATTATCATAATCATCATCAAAACGACATAAAATATATGTATGTACATACATATATATTTCCATCTCATTCTAAGGAAATTTAAATAAAATTTAAAAAAAAAAAAGCTCAGCTTTTTTTATAAATTTTTCCGAATGAAAGCTTTTTTATTTTCTCAACTTGTACGTTGAAAAAACCGTACCAAAAATAAATAATTTACCCCTTTTATTGTATGTGTGTGCGTATTTGGTTTGGGATTCTCTATACTCAAAAAAAAAGCTATATTCTATATACCATAGAAAGCTCTCAGAGTATTTCTTAAAGACTGTACATAAGAATACAATATTATGTATCTGTCTAGAGAAAATCAGCAAACGATTTTTTTTTGTTCGTTCGTTCGTTTCTAATCATTGTAATGATGATGATGATGATTTGCAAGTATATAGAGAGCTTTTTTATGAACAAAATAAAAATTCGAAAAGCTACAATTTAATATTAAAATTTAAAGAACGTAGAGCTTTATATATATATACATATAAGAAAAAGTTTGGTTTTTATGGTTTCATGATTTTTTTGTGAAAATAATTTTTTAGGGTTGGACTATTTTTTTGTATGTATATATTTGTGTGTGTATGTATGTTTATATAAGAAATATCCTCAACATCTTTTATCTTAAAAAAAAAAAAAAGACGAAACGATATAATAAATTTTAATTAATTAATTAATTAATTTTAGTCAGCCAAGTGTAACTAACTTATGTACGAACCGAGTATGTTGTATGACAGAACGTACACAAAAACGGAAAATTGTTTTTGGAATTATTTTCTATTTGATTTTTTTTTTGATAATAATTAATTATGATAATACAAAATTTTAAAAAATATATTTCGGTTTTTCCTTATCCTTAAACACACCAACACTCTCGTCCCGCTTTGTACATTTGTATTGGGTACATAAGAGAATGGATTTTAATTTTCCGACGGAAAAATATATTTGTTTTGTCTTGGCTACGTAAAATGAAAATATCCGACGGGAAGGAAAAAATATTTTTGGTCGGTAAGATAAAATTCTTTTAGGCGAACTTGATTTTTTTGTTCCGGATCGAAATTTTATCGCTTACACCTGACACTGCTGTTTTCACTGTTGTTTTGGCCGAGACATTTGTTAATTACTATAAATCAAACTTGTGAATAGCGAGTTTGAATGAGCTTTCTTCATGTACTAATGTTTTTAAAAAAAAATAATTTTATTTGTGAAAAGCTCCGACGGTAGAAAGTTAAACATGATTACATGCTTTATTGATTGAACTAGTTTGGTTCATCAAATATAACTTATAAAAGCTTAACTCTATAAAATTGAAAAGCTGTGTTGATCTGTCCAGTAGGCGAAAAGCTCGAATTGGGCAATTAATTTATTTGCCAGTTATAGTTCCATTGTATGATATACCTAATTTAGGAACTGACTTAGATAACAAATAAAAAAATCCAACACAATACATGTGTCCCACAAATTTTTATTTAAAAATATGGGATTCAACTTTCAATTAACTGTGGATTTTAATTTAACGTCATGAATAAAAAAAATTCTGAACATAAGTTCCACAAAACATGCCACTGAGCATTAGTTCAATATATTAACAATATACTCTAACATTGAAATATGTTCCAAAATTGCTTGCCTATATTCCACAAACCAGCAGATATCCTTAGAAGAATACCTAAAAATATTAATCACAAGGGGTTCCACAATATACAATAAAACAAACTTGCTTCCAAATATTGAAACATATTTCATAATATTTTACTCCCATACTTCCAAAAAAACATCAGCAAGTATCCCACACACAATTAAAATAGTTTTAGTTTCCACAAAAGATTTTGCGAAAGGCAGAACAATTCAAAAATTCAAGCACACGTTCCGCAAACCGATATCATTATAAGAAACTACAATAATATTCATAACTATCCAAAATACACATAAGTCCCACTAATTTAATTAATTTTTTTAAATGGGATTTTTCTTTTTAGGGTACGCATTTTATTTTAACATCATTAATATTAGATCATTCAAACATGGTCCAAAATTGCTTGCTCTTACAACAAACATTATGATTAATAGACATAACCGCACGTGGAATTATGTTCCACAGTCCAATAGTATTACTAAACATCCGCCTTAGATAAGGAATAAATTTAAAACTGAATATATGTCCCACAAATTTAATTAAATTAAAAACTTTGGCCTTTAGTATAATGTGGGTTTTAATTTAATATCACGTATAAAAAAAATGCTAGTACTGAGCTTCGGTTCCACATACTATCTATATATTCTATTTTCACGACTGTTTAATGGCATATGGTAATATTGAAACATGTCCCACAATTGCTTGTCTTTATGCCACAAACCAGTGAGTAATAAAAAATATTGTAAATAGTTTCCACAAATGAAATTTTGTAATTTTCGACTGGACATATGTATGTTCCTTAAGTTCATTTGACTTTAAAACTTGGCTCTTTTCTATTAACAAAACCCAGCGCGATTTACAAAATCAAACACACACGAAATTATGTTCCTCATTTCAATAATATTTATAAAACTATAATTATATACGTAACCATCGAGTAGTTAGTGACCCAATTTAACCACTGTCTTAAATTACAGAACAAAACATAAGTCCCACAAATTTATTTTTATTGAAAACATTTTATCTTATCATAATCAATATTGGATTTAAGAAATATGTTCCAAAAGAAAAAGGTAGTATGATTAAATGAATTAGGCACACATGAAATTATGTTCCACAATCAATTCAAAACTGAACATAAGTTCCACAAAGTTGTAATACTCTTTAAAACACGGAAAACGTCTATGATTATAAGAACATAAGTTCCACAAATCCCACAACAATTTTAACAACGTATATGTTAGTTATAAAACATCTTGGGAAGGCAAACTACAAATAAATCTTCAACCCTTTTGTTTTATAATGTGAAGATAATCCCGCGCGCTCTATTTTTGTTATCTATCACCTTCTTATGATTTTAGTATTAAGCCTTCGCTGTTATGAATAATTTGTCACATCGTTCGTCGTCGTTTATCTGATTAACCGTTTTTCTTTTGTTTTTCTTCCACACTCCCAACTCTAAAAAGTATATCTAGTTTTTCTCCATTATTGTTTACATAATCCGTATATTTTAATTGTTTCAATACCATACCCTTTTATGTACAAATATCATATATGTATAAGGAAAACTGTTCGTTTATAATATTTCCACCCCGCATAGTGGGGTGTGTGTGTAGCACATAGTGTTTAGAGTATATATAAGGTGGTAAAAGTTTAGTGTTTTTTTTTGTTCGTTATATTGTGATAAAAATTAACAATATTTTTAAAATGTTCTTTTGTTTTATTTATGATAAAAACTGTAAGATTTAAAAAAAAGGAATTAAGGAATATTTAACCCTTTATAGCGTATTTGTGCGCTAACGTTATATATATGTATTATGTAAAATTTTAAAGTGGTTATGTTTGGTAAATTTTGTAACCCTTTAAGAGGGTATAATAAAGGGTGCAGTTTTGCTCTGCTGCGGGATATGGGTGAGTAGAGCTTTTTGCACGATATTAAAATAATAAGCAGGTAGATGATTGTGTGGTGGTTATAAAAATTTAGTACATTTTGATGATTATGGCAGAGATTATGGCGAATATTTTTTAGAGAGCTTATGTTAAAGGTAGACAAATATTTTTAATAATTCAATCAATCAATGTAATGCTGCTGAATTTAATAGTTACAATCTGAAGAATTGGCACTTCACAAGACGTGCATGATCTGTCGGAATGAGTACATTTTCACCTTTTGCTGTACCTGTTAACATGGTAGAACCAATTATAGTTCGTCTAAGTTGTGTGGCGCGAAGCTCCAACGAACTCAAGAACTCTACAAGCTGTCCACATGATTGTGTCCACTGATAAATATTCTTTTATCCTGCCGGGTTCTTCTTAGCTTGCAGATAACGACGAGCAAGATCATACACGTTGGTAATTTGTTCATTTTCACTGTGCACGAAATTTCAGAAATCGCTTTCATCGTCAGGACGAATGGAGGTCCATCTCCTATTTTAAAAATCGTTTCTGCATATATTTACTTGCCTGCAAGACGTTGTACACCTATATTCTCATATTTGGAGACATCGTGAATTTCTTGACTTGTGCCCATAAACATGATGACGCAGGTATGCCCCTGTCAAACACCGGTAAAGTTTCGCGGATATCACCAGCCATGTAAGACAACCATTCGTCCCTATTATTCCTTAAATCCTTTACAGTTCTGGTGAAGGTTTTGATAGCTCTTTTGTGCGATATGATATACTCATTTACCTGCCTGCCTGCAAGTCGTTATACACCTGTACTCTCATACTTCTGCGTAAAGTGAATTTCTTGACTTATGTCTATAAACATGATGATGCAGGTGTGCATATCTGAAACACCGGTAAAGTAAAGTTTGGTGGAAGATAATCATTCCACCCATGATATCCCTGCTATTTATTCGACAACACTTTTGTACATCATTTTTGTATTTGTCTCACAGCTGTTGGGGTTGTTGATATGAGAGTTGCATGAAGCTTTCTTATTTTATCTGGTGGTTTGAGTTTCACATCTTATTGTATTGTATCGTCTCAGTAACTGTTATTTTTTAGCAGATGTAGATGTTTACATGCGAATTCCTGTCCGTTGGCAATTTTTAAATGTCAGCATTCGCAAAGAAAAATATTCAAAATTAGTGACATGTAAACATGTCCTAGCGCACCTGTCTCTATTAGGTTAGGTTAGGTAAGGGTGGCTGTCCTAAAGGACTAGCATAGACACAAAATTGGTCCGTAGCTGTACCACATTCGAGTTTCCTCCTCTTCACTCGCTAAACCATCCTGAGCTTACCAAGAAGCGTTTAAGGTCCCGGATCTCGATTTTACTAAGTTCCGAGAGGTCGTTCAAAGGGAAAGTCCCCATAAATTTTGTTCTGCTGTACGCTAGACTAGGACAGGTGCAGAGCAGATGGAGCACATTTTCCTCCTCCTCCTCATCAACACAGCTGCGGCAGATATCATGGGCTGGGACACCCAGTCTGCTCGCATGTATCCCAATGAGACAATGTCCCGTTATAGCTCCCACGACCATACCAATATGTTGCCGTCGAAGCGATATCAGTTGGCCTGATCTGGACCGGTCAAGTCCTGGCCAGATCTGCCTGGTTGTTACACACGAACTGGCTTTAGACCATCTGACGTTCGTTTCTTTTATGGCTTCTTCCTGAAGCAGCAGTTTGCATGAAGCAAGCGGTATCTTTATATCCCGCCTGCTTTGGGCTATTAGGTGTGCTGTACCCTTGCGGGCCAAATCATCTGCAATTTCATTCTCTGCGATATTGAAATGCCCTGGCACCCACGTCAAGCGGATGTTGAACTTCTTATTTAAAGATGCTGAGCCATCTTATTTAAAGATGCCAGACAGTTCTGGGCTACCTTCGACGTCAGGGAGTATGATTGTAGCGTTTTAATAGCAGGCTGTTCGTAAAAATGCGAATACCCCTCGCAGATATTACATTATACTTCAACCAGTCCATGACTTCCATTATCGCGGTCAGTTCAGCTTGAAAAACGCTGCAAAAGTCGGGAGGACGAAAAGAGAGGTTAACCCCTAGTGCTTCACAGAGTGCCTCACCTGTCTCTATTACTCCAACTCAATTTTGCTGCGTGGCCTTGAACGCGCCGTTTCTACTACTGGAATTGGTTGTTAATGGTGGGTTGAGTGACTGCTGGATGTTATTCGTGAAACAGGAATTCAAGCAACCGTCCCATTACTGCTTGCATAACACCTGAAAAGTCAGAATTGATGAAGATCAATTTGCTGCAGTCGCCCTTTGTTTCTTAGAGCAAAATCCATTGGTTTTTCATGAAGTTTACGGTACTGGTGCCCATAAGTTTTCTACTTCAGAGGGTAGTCCAGCATAAATTCAGCAGAATACAAACTGGGAAAACAAATTCTACATTTTAGTGAAAATTGCAGAATATTTTTAGAACTCGGTGAATCTAGGACAACACTTGTACAGATTGGGGCATGCTTAGGATCAAAATGGAAATTAGAAGTGCAGGCTAAATAATCTCCGTACGAGCATAAATTGGGTTCGATTTCAGTCGTTTTTCTGTAATTTATAGGCAAAATTGTTTGATTGCTTTTCGGATAAGTTGCAAGCCAGAACTCTAATTTTATTGTTTCAAAACGCTCGTCAAAACGGGTAAATTTAAATTGTCTCATCATGTGAAATTGTTGGTTAGGATCATCATCAATTGAATCCATTTGGAAAAATTAGTAATGGGTCCAGGTCATTGATCATTAATTTCGAATTAAATGATAAATAAATTCCCTGCGGACCATAATTATCCCAAATTCAAGAGTCTTGGTAGCGATTCTTACGGGACATGGCCGTTTTAAAGATCATCTACATCGTATGCGCTTAGCTCATGATGTTATTTGCGAGGACTGCCTTGAGGAGGATGATGACTCCCTCCACTTCGTGTGCAGTTGTCCTGCGTTCAGTTCTATACGAGTTCGGGTATTCAACTTTAGGTCTTTGAATTTAGATCAGTTGTCCTCTCTGCCTTGGTCTAAACTTGTTCAGTTTGCGAAGGCAGCAGTGCGCGTTTGCGAATTGGGATAGAATCCTGGGTTTGCACCATGGGCCTTTGTGGCATTGAGTGCGGAATCCTCGTGGGTTCCAGCCAATTTTAATAATAATAATCCCAAATTCAAGTCGCTAAAGGGGTGAACTAAAAACAAGCTAAATTCATGAACAAATATCGTTGTTACGATTTCGAAAGAATAATTTTAGTATACTAAGACGGTGTGGAACAGACCTTTAAAACTATTACACGTTAATTCATGCTGACGAACTACAACAACCGCAAGTTTTAGTACTAATATTTAGTACTAAGTCTTAACCCAAGACTAAGTTTTTTTTTGGTATTATTCGATGTTACCAAACGCTAAGTGTAAAGTATTCTCTCTGCAAATAACCGAATGCCGATAAATTTCAGATAGAGCTGTTATTGATGACTGTGAAGTTTATACTAAAATACACTGTTAAAATGTATTCACAGTATCAACTATACTGTATTTCTGTGTTCAAGAGAACTCAATTCTGAAGGACTTTACTATTTTTTGTATACTTTGAAATGTGGTTGCAGCTGTTCTAAAATGTGGGCGAGATCCTATGGACCGGTGGTACCCAATTTAAAAAATAACTGAAAACCAAAATCTAAATACTTTAAAATAAATAGTAAAGTTCATCACAGTTGAGTCTTTTTAACCACAATAGTACTACCCATATTTAATAGTTGGTCCTAGTTGTTCGTTCATGGACGTAAACTCCATTAAATTTGGGTCTCGTAGACACTCTAAGAATAGAACAGCAATACGTGACGATGAACAATTACTGATTATTGGCGATTTTATTCTTCCGCGTACTACTTGGTTGGATATCGATGGTGTTTTTACGGCATTTTACTGACGAGGACAAGGCCTTGGCTACGACGGATTAATTCGCAAGCAAGGATGCGTCATTGCTTTCAGTAATAATTTGTTTTTTGATTTTGAATGTCTCATGACAGGTATAGAAAGGTATGTTCCGTCGAGGGCTACTAAATCGCGATTTCGAGAACCATGGTATAATGTCAACTTAAACACGCCCTGAGAATCGTCGTAATAAGCTCCACACGCTATACAGGTTTATCCTGCTTTCACTAAAGCTCGTAAGGAATTCAAAATTTGAAACAGTTTCTTATATCATAATAACGTTCTGCAGGTTAAAGTAGAGTTATCTTCAGTTCATCAACACTAGAAGGAACACGTGCTTGATACGTGCAATTTATTTGCTAATTTCTTCAAATCAGTCTATGAATCGTATCAAACGCCAAATGTCTAACCTTTTGAGCTTGGAAATAATCAGGAATTAACTCAACTATCGTTTCTCTCCGAAGTAGACTTTGATTGTACATGCAACATTGACATCCTGACTAAAAATTGCGCGGAGAGCCTGTTTGATCACATTACTGTTATCTTTAACGAAAGCCTTTGAACGTAAGTTTTTCCAGATCTGTGGAAAATATACTTTATATGTCCAATTTTCAAATCGGGTAAACGAAGCGAGATCATCAACTATCGCGGAATTGCCATAATTTCTATCATTCCAAAGCTCTTTGAATCAATAGTTCAACGATTTTTGTTTTTCCATACGGGGAGGTCGATAGTTGCACTCTTACCTGTCAGATCGTTGGCAATTTGTCAAGTTATACGATTTCCGTTCTCGGTTTTTCTGTGCTACATCCGGGGTTCCTCGAGGCAGCCACTTGGGACCATTGTTGTTGTCACTCTTCGTAAACGATGTGGTGAACTGTTTCAAATTTGCAAGATGTCTGCTCTACGCTGATGACATGAACATTTTTGCTCCAGTTTCCAATTTATCTGACTGTATGATGTTGCAAAGTGATTTAAATAACTTTTGTTGTTGGACTGTCAAAAGCTTACTTAATGCTGGGATTTATCAAGCGAAATTATTACGAATTTACTGATCCGCTAACATTAAAACCTTTGTATGTGTCACTTGTTCGCCCGGTTCTGGAATATGCCTCAAATTAATCAGATTTGAACCCTATAGACGAAAATCACCATAATCTTACGCAAATCGTTCAAATCTATAAAATCCGTAAAATTTCTAGAAACGATAGTACAAAATTTACAAAACACCGCAAAGTGTAATTTTTGTTATTAATTTTAGTATAAACTTCACAGTGATTATTTTTGAATGTAGACTGGCCACTATTTGACCGGTGTTGACTTTATTGCACTTCCGTGATAATCTATACTATTGTGTTCAATTGCACATCGAATTTTTGAACATTTTGTTATTGTCATTCCAAATACTCTCTATTCATGCCGATTGGTTTTGGAACAGTGGTAAATATGGGAAGTTAGAAAGAACCTTTAGTGTTGTCATACTTTGGATGAAGGGTAGGAATCACTGCACATATATACGTATATAGCAAAGTGAAATCTATTGCAAACCATAAATTTGAACCCTTTTTGTTTTCCACGCTTGACTGTGTATGAGAATATGTACGAGTATATACAGTAACGAATTTAATAATATTTTATATCCTTCCATTAATAATAAATTTAATTTCCTTAAAATGTCTTTAAAAAAAACTGAATCAGAATGAAATACGTTTGTGTACGTATATAGCTATGTACAGTAGATGAAAATTTATTTTTCAAAGCATCGAATAATTTTCTTACACAAATTTCAATTAGACTTTTTGGGGACCACAAAAACTTCGTTCGATGAAGGTACATAAATTGAATAAATATCCATATCGCGATTAATATTTCCTTATTATTTATATAGAGAGCACGAAGACGGATCGTAAGAAAATTTTCTTAGTTTCCGTTTTACTACAAAAAAAACATAATATTTTTGTCTGAGAATATAAAGTGGGTCATTTATGGCGCGCACGGAGTGGGTTGAAGGAGGTGTTTGGTAAGGAAATATAAATTTCTTAATTTAAAGATATAAAATATTCGTTCCTATGTATGTATAGACAAAGATAAATGGTGCTAACCCCTTTTTAATGAAATTCTTTGGTTTTCTTATTTATTTTACATATGGATACATATTGTAAGATGGATGGAATATAGTTGAAGATTAATTAAATTCGGTCGCTGATCCCATATATGATACGAAGTGGATTACCAACCATTTTCGAATTAATATATCTCGAAATAATCTATTTGATTATCTAATTAATTATACACACGGCATAATCAGTCAAATCAAGGACATATTATATCCTTATATACGTATACATATATAAGACTTTGAATTTAATTATCTTCTTGCTGTATACGAAATAAGACGTTTGATTTCTTAGAATTTATCACATCGACTCAAAACAAAAAACTTTTTTTATCCTGACAAATTTTTGTTTCGTACTTAGCTTTAATCCTTTTATCTATATGCATGGAATATATATATGTGTGTGTGTGTGTCTAATAGAAGACGAACAAAAGTATATAAACTGTTAAGTCTTAAATTTAAGAAATAACACGTAGATGTGTATGTAGCGCTATGTATATAGACGAGTATAAAAGTTAAAATTATATTTTAATAACATATCCTTCCTTTGAAGGATAATGAAAAAGGAAATTTATAGAAAGAAGCGAGTGCGGGAGAAAAAAAAAATCAAAGATTTTTGCGTCAAAAATTCGGTGGAATAACTCTTCTGAAGTATGATGGTTTAAGGCCCCAATTTTATTCGTCTTAATTATGGGCCGCATCCCAGGTACAAAGCTTCAAGTGCGGTAGCATCAACCGGCATTCTCTTCAGCACTTCTCAATTCGCCTTCTTACCGCAATCATTTTTATTTATTTATTTACGCTGGCGCTACATCCCTGAAGGGATTTGGCGGCCTCAACAATGCTTCTCGAAATAGTTTGATCCATTGCAAGAGAACGCCAGCCACGATGATCCAGTGTTACCAGGACCCTTTGACGTCGCCCTTCCACCGGGTAGGTGCTCTTCCGCGAGGTCCTTCTTTCGTTGGTGCCGACTCTAAGGCCTGTTTGGCGGTCCGATTTTGTGAACGAAGAACTGGTCTGAGCCATCTAGGCTTGCTAATTTAATGAATCCGATGATGTCAACTTTATCGAGATCATTTCTGATCTCGTGATTCATGCGCATCCTTTAGGATGGCTCCTTCTTGAACAAAGAATTATACGAATTTGGTTACGTTCAGTATAACAGCGAGTTTTTTTATGTTTTGCGCTGTTAGTGTCCAAGACAACCAAAGGTGATAACTGGCCTTATCATAGTGCTTTGTAGAATTCCATTCTCGCGTAAAATTACCGGTAGCCTGCGAAGTCGACAGAAATGAAGTTTAGCTCACTGATCGGGGATAGTAGATTTTTGAACTATTCAACTTTTTCATACTGTGAGTCTCCATATAGAAATGAAATCCCCACGTGGCTTCCTTCTGGCAATTTCCATGTACTTGGTCTTCGCTTCATTGATCTGAAGGCCAATTGGTTGGGCTGTCATTTCTAATGGAATGAGGATTTCTGCCAGGGAGATGATCTTGCGACCCAGAAAGCAAATATCATCACCGTACGCTAATAACTGGGATGATTTATGAATAGGCGCTATATTAAGCTGACGATTGGCAAATTCTAATGACAAGTTGAAGAGAATCTGAGCTATCGGGTCTCCTTGCCGCACACGAGGTGTTATCTCAAAGACATCAAAAAATTTGCCTTCTATTTGCACCTAGATATTGAGCCATCTATTAAAACCTGACACAACGAAACCAATTTTTACGGTATGCCCAGATAAGACAAGACGTTCCATAACGTATTCCTCTTAATGCTGTCGTACGCCTGCTGGAAGTCTACGAATAGAAGGTGCACCGGGATGTCCTTTTCAAAGCATTTTTCTAGCACCATCCTCAGAGTGAAAATTTGATTGTTTGTTGATCTATTCGGGCGAAAACCGCATTGAGAATCACTCAAAATCTTCTCGGTGCATGCTGATAATTTTGCCGCGACTACTTTGGCCAAAACCTTGTAGCCTGTATTCAGCAAAGCTATGCCGCGGTAGTTGTTGCAGTTTAACCGATCTCGTTTTGTATGAAGCGGACAGATAAGAGCTGTTTTCCACTCTTCTGGGATGTCTTCTATATACCAAATTATTGATATGAGCTCAAACATGCGGTAAAACAAATAACCACCGCCATTTTTGAGCATTTCGTTGCAGTACCATCCTCACCAGGTCTCTTGTATTTTTTCATTTGCGATATCACGTTCCTCACTTCGTCATATGTTGGAGGAGGCTGATGTTGGAGTCGTCTTGACGTTAATATTGCGTTGAAGTAAGAGAGTTTGTTGCTCTGAAGATGGTGCCTATTGGTTTAGCAGTGAGGAAATATACCTCCGCCACACGGTTTTAGCCCCATGAATAATTCACCAAATCCGTTGCAAATATATGGATGCGTTTATGTGGGAAGTATGTGAGGGCCACCACCAAATTGTAGAGCAAAGCTAGTTGATGGTGCTACGGTAAGTGCTGCCCGCACTTATAATTAAATCGTGATCGGTACGAATAATATTTTCGTTGTTAATTTTAACAAAACAAACACAAATCAAATGACCAATAATTTCTTATAACCGAACAAATGTCATAGAGGTTAAGGGTTCGAATTCTAATAGGGGCAGCACATAAAAACGATTCATAGCAATTGAATTCGATCAGGCTGATGATAGATACATCTATGACCCCTCTATTGAGAGTGTACAATCCTTGCGACAAGCCATGTTCAAGTCATTGCTGACTGGCATGGAGCTATGCAATGTGCAGATGGAAAATTAAAAACCAACCTGAGCCGTTCGAATCTAGTAATGCGGCTAGGCTGAAAATTTAAATATTTTTGTCCGTTCCAATCGCAAGCAACAAATAAAATTAGTCGCTGATTGAGCGAAATTAATCTTTCAACTGATCTCGGGTCCTATAAGCTGATCCAGAAACAGCTTGAAACTATAAAAATTATCGAAATTCAATCGTGCAATCAAAATTATCAATGTTCAATGCAACCCGTTGAAATTTTAAAATTATTCATGCAAAATTGTACTAAAATTTTATTTTGTTATTAATTTTAGTATAAACTTCACAGTGATTATTTTTGAATGTACACTGGCAACTATTTGACCAGTGTTGACTTTATTGCACTCCCGTGATAATCTATAATGTTATGTTCAGTTGCACATCGAATTTTTGAACACTTTGTTGCTGCTATTCGAAATACTCTCTGAAAATGGTATCAATACTCTTTGCGTTCATATGGCAACGATGTTTGCTTTTGAATAATGTTGTTTCTGTTTAAAGTTTATGACAGAAATTGAATTGCTGGTTTGGTATGTCATATACAACATTCAAGGACAATTGATGCCAATTGGTATTGGAATAGCGCTAAATATGGACAGTTAGAAAGAACCTATATATAGGCGCTCCATTAATTTGGTAAACCAATAGTTGAAATTTTAGAATCATTCATGCAAAGTTGAATGGCAGTACTGCCAACGTATTATGCTAGCCACATGGCAGTACAAACACTTCGCTATACAATTACCTATATTACATCTATTTACCCTTGCAGATCCAGTGTCAAATAGGTCTGCGAACGCCGGATAGTGATTACAAATTTTTAGAAATTTATTTTATGCGCGATTCAGCAAACCAAATCGATCACCGTTGTGCACACAATAATTCGGTGAAAAGACCAATCGTGGAATAGCTCCAAACACTTTTCCAGCAACATAACGAATTGGTTGTATTATTCAAAACCGAATTAGAATGCATGCCATCTGATAACCACAAAATTTAAAATTTCATTCTGTAAATAATAGCTTACAAATTATGCTTTTATAATTTTAAAATTAAAACGAAATTATTGAAGCTTTTTTACTAAAAAATTTAGTCAAATACATAAAAGCTTAAAAAGCTTGATTAAATAAAATACTAACTAATAAAATCTTTGAGAAGATCAACGTTAGTAGTTTACTTAATAAAGCTTTTTAAGCTTTTATTAAACAGTGTAATTTACTAATTTGTTATTTGGGCCTTAAAACGGTTTTTGAATAAATTTCTAAGTGAAAAAGGTTTAATAATTTAAACATAACTAGGATGCGTAATTGTAGAATAAAAGGTTTTCGTCAGATTAGAATAAAAGTTTTAATTTTGAAGTTTAAAAGCTCCACTATGTATTTATATTTGTTTGACTTATTTTTCTGTTTCAATAGATATATTCGTCTAAAATACCTAAAAGCTTTGTTTTTAATTTGCCCAACTTAGTTCAAAAGCTTTTAAAGCACACATCAAAATTCAAATATTAAAATATTCGTATTGTTCACAGCAGTAGATAAATATAAGCTTTTCGAACCCATATGAGCTTTTTATTGTGAATGCTTTTGAAATTATAGAAATATGGATATGTATGTACGTCATGCATATAAGTTTCCCTGTTAAATTATTTTTGAAAAGTTCTTCAAAGTGACTTGATTGAAGTTTTTTGAATAGCACGTATACACTACATAGATAAATAATATTTTTTTGTTGTCACAACGAAAAACGTCACACCTGAGAAAGTCACATGCCAAATTAAAATTTCGGATAGAACGATCAGTGATGTATGAAAATTTAAGTGTATCGAAAATTGAGTATAATAAAATTTAAACGAACCAACTTAAAGATTGAAACTAATTTTCTGCACGAAAAACTAATATTCCCGCACCATCTCATTAGGTGTTACAACACAAAATTTTCATGCATGGAAAATCTCCCAATTTCCGTTCCATTCTCATAGTTGAATATATATGTACACATATAGAAATACATGTACACATGACATTTCGAAATTGTATAAATTGAATATAAAATTGGGAACATATACGACATAACTCTATACAATTCATCCAGTTTTTCCTTAAGGAAAATGAAATTTACTTTTTTACCATTGTATCGTGATATGTATTTATGTACATACAGATACGAAGAAAATGTAAAGTGTCATATGTCATACTCTATACCTATGCATATATGTACATATACGGTCTGTCGGTATGATTATATTAAATATGTTGTATTGTTGTTGTTGTCAAAATTTGAAAATAGAAAATTGAATCTATGGAAATTTTATTTATATTTCGTCGGTATAGTTTTTTTTTCGAGTGCGCGACTAGATGAAGACACCGACGACAATATTTGTGTTTAAATTGACTTGTAAAATTCAATTTTTTTATTTTTTGTATAATGTTGTGTGCGATGATTAAATGATGATGACATCGAGCGATGTGTGTAGATAATATTTTCGGTATATTTATATATATCCTCATGGGGATTTATGTACGATAATATTGCGTTTGGGTGGATGGATTGTGTATGTGAAAGGATTATCGTATGTATCAACACGTAATTTAATGTCATGTTTACAATGAATGTAATCGACATTTATACCGTACATAGACGGGAGTAAATCAAAAATCATACTCTCCAAATTTTACTTTCTTTTATACGAGTACACAAAGTTACGAAAATATAATGTCTCAAGCATTTCGGATAATTGACAATTTTTCACAAAATGTCTATAGGCTCTGAATTAAAAAAAATAGTACGTCATGTATTGTATGCAATTGAAATGACTAGTTGCATGGTTCTTGACAGTGATTCGCGTTTCAACTTTAAAGCGCCTAAAAGGAAATAAAATGGTAGATATAATTGATAAACACGCCTCTTGAAGATTTTGTGCATTCGACACACGCTGTAAGCAACATCTGCATCAATGGACTGAAATAGCCTTATGCGATTATATGAATTTGTATAGAGGTGCACCCATATCCTACTAGATCCTCCACTAGGTAATTCACTTCTTTTAAAATTAAATGATTTTTAGTTATATTTATTGTTAATTTAGTCCTGTTCAACAACCGAGCAATATGTGCAATCTGCCAATAAATGTTCACATAAGGTAGCTGAGATAATCAAACGACTCGGTACATAAAGGGACATAAAGTTTGCGGAGCATGGCACAGGCCGAAAGGACTGTGCGCTAGCCATTCTTCTGCCAAGCCAAGGTGATTGAACTCATGGTAAATCAAGGAACTTTTCATTCGCTTGATGCTCATTCGCTTCTACTGAGGAAGTGGATACATTATACGGTATACCACTTCGAGAAAAATATCCCCTTACAAACAAATCAACTACAGTGTTATCTTAATCCTTTCGGCCCATTTCACTTACTCTTTTATCCCCAAAACAAGCCCTGAAAATAGTTCCACTATGCGATTATTTAAGTTCTGTGTTCAAAACGTAAACAGAATGTCAACTAAAGCTGCAAAATTTTACAACTATGTCGAGAAAACAAATTTCGAGACACGGAATTTTTCCCCAACAATTATAGTTGTGACAGATCAAAATATATCAACCCTAAAATTTCAGGAGGCTGAGTTCTAATTGCCCTCATGGAATGACTTTACTCTTATCAACTTTAAAAAAAGGAAGAATAGAACGTACAAAATAATAAAGAACTAAAGTTTCTAACTTGATTTTTGCTGACAATTAATATTCCAAAAAATTGGTTGGTACCTTAATGACGCCAAAGTTACAAATAAAAGATTGGTATAAATATATTAGAATATTTTACAGGTTAAATATCTATTTATATCTTTTTATAATCTCTTATTTTGAGCTTTCACTTAAAAAGCTTAGTAAACAAATTTAGTAACAAAATCTGTGAATTTGATTCACAAAAGTTGCTTCATATTTATGAAATGGAAAATTGTAAAAGTAAAATGTTATGTCTTAATTGAAGCTTTTATCAAGGTTCGGCCAAAAATATTCAATCGGATGATATGGTGATAATAGTTGTGAGGCATAAGTTAATTTATATAAATGAATGTTAATTTTTTTATAACTGAATTATAAAACCAATAAATATCACAGTATAAGCTTTATGACAAAAGCACTTAAACTTGACACCATCAATTACACATACATATATTCTATTTTAGGGATAGTTAATAAAATAAATCAGTTTAGAAAACAACGATCTTCTAATTTTTATAGAATGGTTTAAGACGCTTTGAAAGCTTTATTTACTGTTATTGTTATTGAGCAGTATTATTTTTAAATTCATATTTCTATAATTTGAAAATGAATTCACATTTGATATAAGCATATTTTAAAATTTTAATTAAAAAATGTGCTTTAAAATCTTTTATAATGATCTTAATTAGACAACTTTTATAAAAAGTTTTTAGACCAAATTTATTTGTTTTTCTATTATAAACTGATTAGTAACTTATAGACTGGTTTTGATTATAATTCAGATGATCGTAATTGAAAGCGAAAGCTTTTAATAAATAATCAAGAGCTTTTTATAAATTCAATTTGAGTTAAAACATATCTGAAGTGTAAACCAAAAACATAACATTGAAATAGAAAAATGAGCTTTTTCAAATATAAATACAAAATCGAGCTTTTAAAGTTAAAGTAAAAATTAAGACTAATCCGACGAAAAGCTTATATTTTTAAAATTATTCATCCAAATTATGTATTAGAAAGTCATCGTTAATATTTTTCTTAACTTAGCTTTACAAGCTTTTTTTGTCCACATGTGGATTTATTCGGGTGATTAATATGATGAAACTTACTAATCTGTTATTTGGGCCTTAAAACTGAAATACTTAGAAACTTGAAAAACTTTAATTTTTAAAAATTAATTTTTTTGCAAATATTTCCTTTTTTTAAATTAGAACTTGCCGAATAAAATTCCTACAAAAGCTAATTTATATACATGTTAGATCTTATAACGTTAGATCCTCCCATGTCAAGCTTATTTGCATTAATTTATTAAATTTTGAAAGCTCTTCGGTCATACATAGCTCACCATCGGTAATACATACATATATTCTTAAGGGATAGTTAATATAAGATTTGAGTTAGAAAACAGCGAGCTTTAAATTTTTATTTAAAAATTTAAAACGCTTTGAAAGCTTTATTTATGTAATATCGTTAAGCTTAAATATTGAATCACTTCTCACCAAAATCAATTTTTTAAAAAATGTTGAAAAACCACTTGGTTAATGAAACCGCCAACTTAAGCTTTGGAGTTTTTGAAAACTAGCGGTGAATTATTAACACGAGGTAAAAGCTCTACAGAAAGTAGGTAGAAAAATTTAATAGGTATAATTTTCATATTCAAATATTTAATATATATTTCTGAAGCTTTGCTATTAAAGCTACTGTTTCAGTAAATCAAGCTTTTTAAGGATTTAACCTACGATTAAAGATAATTGATATTATAGGAATAGTTATCATATATTATTGGAGTTCAAAAAGCTTTCCATGAGCTTTCAGTTTTTATCAATAAGTCTAAAAGGCTTTGTTAAGCTTTGGGTTATACAAAATAAAACATTTTAGGTTTTTAGTCACTTATCGACCAATTTTAACATTTAAATAATATTTAAAACCCGTTTTGCAGATAAAAGCATGCATAAAAGCTCTGTGACAAAAGCGCTTAAAAACTGTTGAATTATACACATATCGATAAATTTTTTATTTCTGGGTTAC
This sequence comes from Tipula unca, assembly GCA_951394425.1. Taxonomy (NCBI): domain Eukaryota; kingdom Metazoa; phylum Arthropoda; class Insecta; order Diptera; family Tipulidae; genus Tipula; species Tipula unca. The sequence goes on from OX596382.1 coordinate 11,909,974, forward strand.
GTTGAAAAACTTTATACCGAATAAAACATTTCAACATTAGCGTTGAGCTTTTAATGTTTTATTTTGAATTAAAATGCAATCAGAATAACAAAAGATTAGAGTGCAGAATAAAATATACTCACTGGTTCTAAAGCGATTTTTATTTTAGGAAGTCAAAAAGCTTTATGTCAAGTTTCGTTTAAAAGCTCAAATTGGAAATTAAATATTTAAAAAGCAGCGATCTGTTATAATTGTAACCATATCAAACACATATGTAGCAAACACATTCAAATGAATATTGGCTTATTGACATTAATTTGAAAAGCTCGATTTATTAAAATTTTGCTTAAAACTTTTTATTCCGTCTTTCAATATTTAACAAACTCATTTTATAAGTTATTATTTTTCTTAACATAGTTTTTGAAGCTTTTATTTGACTTCATGTGAAGTCGGTTGACTAATATGTTATAATTTACTGATCTATTTATTTGGGCCTTAAACCTGTCTTTGACTAAAAAGTTTGAATTTTACAACATTATCGTTTTTTGAATTATACAATTCAAAAAAAGTCATTTATGATCATTTAAGAAGTGTATATTAGATTTTAGAGTGGCATGAGCTTTCATATTTTACCCAAAGGTTTAAAACGAGATTTTACATATTATTAGTTAAGTTTTAGGTGATATTCACACAGCACGACCAAAACTAGTTTGTTTTAATGATAATAATTTCAATAACACAAGCAAAGTAGGATTATAATGAGCTTTCTGAAATTCAATTAGGGTTTCTTCGTCCACCAATTATCTGCTATCGTTCCTTTTTGCTATTGAAATATAAATTTTTGTAGACCAAACTATGAAGTACTAAAATAAAGCAATATGGATTAGCTTTCAGACAAAAGCTTATCGATGTTGGTTTATGAGACAAAATCTTTTATTGAAAATGTATCATGCTAAATAAACTACAATATACATAATATCGCCAACTTCTATTAATTCTTCTTCAACTACGAGCTTTAATTTTTTATCAATAAGTTTAAAAAGCTTTTGGTTATAAATAATAATTCTGCTTACTTAATAAATAATTTCAACATGCAAAATATTTTTTTTTTTAATTTGGTGAGTAAAATAATTTAACGTAAGCTTTTAAGCTTTTAATGTATTATTTCAATATAAAATATTATTCAGAATAATACCTGAGTAGCGCAACAAAATAAAACTTCTTGGCAAAGTCAAAATCATAACTAACGAGATTGTGAAAATGTTTCTAAACTTTTCTTAATTTAAAGGAAAGCTCCGTCTAAAGTAAGTTGGAATAAGCGAATAGGTATTGATGTCGTATCCAAATTTTGACGGTTTGGACCTTAAAAATTACACATGTTTCAACCATGGAAATTGTACGAAAAATCTTGAAGTTTTTTAATTTAATCGGCTCCATTTAAGATAGAAAAGCTCTTTTATAAAAGCACTTAAGATATAAAATGTTACCGTGAGTAACATATATGTTTTATTTCAGGAAAAGTAAATATAATATTTAATTTTAAACAATTACGACCTATCAATTGATATTAGAAAGCTTAAAAGCTTTGTCTGAACTATACACTATGATAAAGCTAAGTTTTTTAAAACAAATTTTGACTAATAATATCTTTTTAGAAAACATTGAAAACTATTTTCAGAATAACATATAAAAAAACACGCTTTAGAGCTTTTAATGTTTTATTTTGATTTAAAATTTTATTCAGATTAATATAAGATTCGTATAGCAGCAAACACATTCAGATGAGTATTGATCAGTTTTTTGGAATTAATATGAAAAGCTCGTTTTTCTAAAATTGTATATTTTAACTTAAAATTGGTTGCTACCTTTATGATTACAGCTTTTATATTTTAATATATTTTCTGCATCCATCTGACTGCAAAATGTGTTGTCTCTTAACAAAAAAAAAAATGTAGACCTAACCCAAATATTCTCATACAATATTGACGTAAGCATGTCAAACAAAAAATTTCCACAAACCATTTCGCTTTGTGCTTCAATAATTTTTCTAAACTTAATGTTCACCATACCCCCAACCCATATATTCCCGTCATCATATTACACATCATACTCGGAAAATACAAAAAAATTATTAAAAACCTTTTTAAAATTAAAAAGAAACTTTTTTTTTTCACTATTCATTATATGATGTGAGTGATGAGCACATAAAGATGATGATGAGCATAAAAGTGATGATGTTTTATGCTTATATGAAAGTATAAAAAAAAAAGTTCACATATGAATGGAGGTAGCAAAGTATTACACAAGAAAAAAAAATATATTAAATTTGCTTTAATTTAAAAGACGGTAAAAAGGTAAATGAGCGCTTACAATGCTATATATATATACAAAGTAAGTATATCCCTATATGTAGTTCTAGCGAATTATACACATAAATCACGAAATAATTATTAAAACAAACAATAATTATAAAGGCCATATGTTATCCTGATTATGTCACTAGTATAATACGTTTTTAAACGGTATGATATCTTAACCCCCATCCCTCATCTCCGTGTTAAAAACATACCGAGCGGGGTTGAATTTATATATACAGCACATCACATGACATATATGTACGAATGTATGTACATAACATCGGAAATAGTAAATGAGTAATAAAGAAGGCAATTTGTAGCAGGAAAGGTGTCATTACAGTTGCTATGTCTTGTCACCCTCGCATATTTTCTTTCAATTTATTGTGTTAGAATTTTTTATGTGCTGCTTGCTGTCTTATACGTTTTCTCCCCCATATTCACATACACATATATAGAGTCTCGTAAGTATATATGTATATATATATAGCCGAGGAAAACAAAGAAAATTTTCATATACCATCGAGTTTTTCCACTTTGAACACAACATTTTTTTTTTTGTATTCTTCTTCGTTTCATATCCTCTCCGCATGTGTAGTATAAATGGAACATGATGAAAAATGATGTTTTCTTTTATATTTGGTAGCTAAAAAAAAATATAAAATGATTTTGGAAAATGGTATGAAAAGATGGAAAATGATTTTTTTTTGTAGGTTAACAATATGATTTGTTATGATTTTTTTTTCTCGTGTATGTATAAGTAGGTAGTAGGATGAAGGCGAAAACGAAGAAGTAAGTTGGAAAAATCAAAATATAAATATTCAAATGGGAAAACATTTTTCTTTTGCTCCATTCAGCTTCATTATTTGTTTTTCCGGTAATGTGTTATTTATTTAATGTTTAAATATCTTATTTCTCGTGTTCATATATGTATGTATGTATATAGTACAGAGATGCGGATCAAATATTTATAAAGATTTTTGTTGCTGGTTTTGGATTGAGTGCGGGAGTTTCGAATTCGAGTAAATTTGGGGCATGATTTTGTTCATTTGGTCTGAAACCAAATTTATCAAAAAATGCTATATTTTAGACGCAGGTTTATATTTGACCCATATTTGATACATGGCATGTTGAATATGATGAATCGTATACTTGCAATTTCATTCCAAATTCAAGAAGTCAACAAAAGCTCTAAATACAGAAAATTTAACATCAAAAAGCTCATTATGAACTTTCACTTATAAATTAACTACTAATTAATAATGATCTAAAAACAAGCTTTGGAAAGCAACAAAAAATTTCAGTTTAAGCTTGTAGGAAGGAAGCTTTCTTATATATCTAAAAATATAGAAAGCTGCAGCTGACAGAAAATGTTATGAAAAATTCTGGTAATATTGATAAAAATAGTCTAACTTTATTTTTAAAGCTTTTATTCATTAAGTAGAAAGCTTATCAAAACTTTTAAAATTCTAACGGTTAGATTTTTAGTTTATTTGAAGCTTTCGAAATCGTAAAAATTCCAAAAACTTTATACTTATTAGGATTTACAAACGTTAGCTTTTTATAAAAGCTTAAATGCTTCCAAAGTAAATTCACTTAAATGGAAACTCATTTCTATAAACAAGTAACCCTGATCTTTGAATTTCAAAAGCAAGCTTTCTGACAAGTTCCAATAAAAATTTTGAGCTTTTAATTTTAACCAATAAGTTTAAAAAGCTTTCAATAAGCTTACAAAGTTGTTACTGATTATTGTGATGACATTATTATGTACTTAGCTAATGCCCATCACAATTAATGGGGATAGTACGAACGTTAACAACAGGGGTTCTGCTCTATTTAACTATATAAGTTCCTTGGATCTTGATATTCTCAATGTTGGAAGTCAGCCAACTTTTGTGAACTCAGCTCGTAGTGAAGTGATTGATATCAGCTTGTGCTAAAATGCAATTACTGAGTTAATTTTAAACTAGAGAGTGACGAATGACATTCTCACCTCTGATCATAATTGTGTTTCTTTTAATATCAACCTTAACAGACCATCTCACTCGGAACAAACGTTTTTTTGGTGTTCTGATCTTTAAAGATAAAGGAAAACTACTAGGAGGCTGAAGAATAAAGCCAGGAGATCTAATCTTCAGACTGATGGGACAGGTTCCTAGCAACACAAAAGGTGTTTAAAAAAGCGTTAAGATCTGCACAGAGGTCATTTTGAATTAATTTTCTGTGAGGAAATTATTAATAGCTTACCTGCTGTAGCTAGGCTAATCAAAACCTTGACGTTAAATAATTCGTGTGGACTCGATTCACTTCAACCCAATGGTAAGCTTACTTTCTCTAAAAACGAAGTAGGTGACCTACATCCTTCTACTGATTTCCCGGGTTGTAGCACTCTAAATTCTAGTATATTCTCCTTCGCACCTTACAAAGCTGCCGGTCCTGATGGTGTTTGTTCTGCTGAATTACAGCATGAGTTTCCCCTTGCATTGCTTTCAGCTTTGTTCCACAATCTTGGAGCAAGAGTAGAGTTTATTTGATTATGATGGATTATTGATAGATTCATCAAAGATCATCATTTAACGTAAGTTAGTAAATCCTGTGGAACTGCATTACATGAACTTGTAACTAGGATGGAAAAATCACTGTATAATAATGAGTTTCTTGTGGGTACTTTCCTGCATATTGCAGGAGCCTTCGATAGTACATCATTCAATACAATTACTAGTGCCTGTACCAAATTTGGTACCGAATCTACCATTGTCAAATGGATTAAATTGATGCTTAAATGTCGCATCGTAATCTCCGTGCTAGATGAAAGCTCGATTTCAGTCAAAGTTGCCAGGAGTTGACCACAAGGAAGTAAGGATTTTACTTCTTGTAAAACTGATGACCTGGTTCTGACTGTTTCTGGTAAGCATTTGAATGTCTTATCTGATTTAACCCAACACGCTCTTCTTATTGTAGAACAGTGGTGCCTTCATGAGAGTTTACATGTTAACCCCTCTAAAACCGACTTAGTCGTTATTACTAAACGCTGGAATACTGATGCATTTTCTGTGCCATCTCTTTTTGGGTGTAAGATTAATAGCTCAGCCTACGTCAAACACCTTGGTATTATTATAAATAATAAATTCTCTTGGAAGTATCATCTGGATTACAAACTTCAAATATCCACAACGAATTTTTAGCAATGCAGAAGAACTTTTGGTAACTCTTGGGGATTGTCACCCAAAATGCTACAGTTATTCATCCTAAGCACAGCTTGCTCAGCGGCGTTTCGCTTGAAATGTGTTGGGGCGTGGAACAGGTTGTTGCCTGAATTTAACTTTTACAAATCATTCGAGGTGGTTTACCCATCAAGAGATATGTGGTTCTCACCAAACTTTCTCCAACGAATATCTGAATTGTTAGCATTTTTTTCAGATGGCCCGCTTTCTAAACAGGGTGCTGGCTTTGGTATCTGATGCCCATCGCTGGGTCTGAGAACTTCTGGCACGAGTTGAACGATACAGCGATTACTCGCTGTGCCATTTCAGCTATTAATTTCGCGGTTAATGGTGAAGATATTATTTTTTGAACTGACAGTTAATCTCTCCTCAACTCCTAAATAATCCTTTGACCAATTCAAAACTGGTGAAGGATTGTAAAAATTTCTTGAATTTTCTCTGCCGTAATAACAAACTTATGATCTTATGAGTGCCTGCGCATCGTGACATTGAATGTAATGAAATCGCAGAAAATTTGGCAAAAAATTGGCTCATGATCATGTTTCGTTGAACCTGAACCTGCTGCTTATAACCTGCCTCTTAACATTGGTAGAAAATAATCAAAAATGCTGCTCTACTTCACTTAAAGCAAGCATGGTCCCAACTCGAAGCTGACTAATTACGCTCTTTCATAAAAAAATGATAACTTAAGAATACTAGTATCAATTCTTTCTGGCCAAGTCCGTTTCAAGGGTCATCTCCTTCGAATAGGACTAGCCAGCAATGCCGCATGCGATGAATGCCTTGAAGATGATGATGATAACAGGACAATTCCAGTGCATATACTATCCTCTCCGCCGTGCTTCAAGCTTCTCCAATTTGCTAAGGATGCGGAACGCGTGTGTGTGATTTGACAAAATCCAAGGTTTACACTATGGGCCCTTTGTGGCATTGAGTACGGAACCTTAATGGGTCCAGACAAATTTAAAAAAAAAAAAAAAAAAAAAAATAATGTGCTTAGCAGTCTAATTGAGTTTTCAAAGGTCTTCGGGGGATATTTTATACTAAACTGCCCATAACTTTAGTTTGCGTCGAATCGACAGGCAAATAGGTTCAAAAGAATCCGTAGTCTGAAATGTCATGTCTCAAAGTGTCATGTATAAGGGGAAAAAATATTGAGTGGACAGTTTCTAACCCTTAACATATTCCGTTAACTCCTTTCTGCAGACTTTATGGTGCAGAAAGATACGCGAACCATATTGAACTAGTAAAGGAGTTTGAAAGTTAATGGAAATAACTTATATATGAACTAAACTTTTGAAAGCCTGATTTTGCTTACTGAGCAACACGGTAAAGACATTAAACGATGCTAACACGTATAATTAGTAAAGAGCTTTTATAATGAAATCTTTTATTTTGTAGGCTTTCCCAATTAAAACAGTATATATAAAACAAAAGTAGTTATAATAATTTTGATATGGTTATCTATCGGCTTCTATACCCTAATGGGATTAAGAAAGTTATAATTTATTTGCTTCCACGCACCATATATAAATTTAAATTTTAATCATTCCGCCCCAAATATATCTCCCTCGACAAAAAAATTGTTACTTTTCATTAATTATCACGCTAATCCCTATCCTAGGTAAAATTCGTAAAAAAATAACCTCCAACCACACACATCCACACACCAAAACCTGGTTAAACACATTAATACATTTCAATTTAAATATTTCCACCATTTTTCCTCTAGTCATTATCATCATCGTCGTCCCCATCTTATATACGTATATATGTATATAGGAGATAATAATCATCGTCATTGTTTATAATTAGAAATGCATAATCGACAATTGTTTTAAATTACATTCTCGCTCCAACTCATCCCACCCCCATCAGCTGTTACGTAACACATTTATATATTATCTCGAAGTTTTAAGAATATATAAAGTTGGAAAGTTAAAAAAAAAAAAAAATGGGAATTAAATTGTTGTTTAAAAAAAAGTTTTCCCATTCGTTCGACAATTGTTTTTATTTTGTCGTCTTAGTCTTGATGATTATTACTATTACTACCACTACTACTACTATTACTCTTACTACCGGTTACGATTATTATTTCATTTGGTTAACGCGAAAATATACACAATAGGGAAAGGTGTAAATTTCCGCGTATAACCCCACTTTGGGGTATATAAAGGCGTAATAAAATAACCGATTATCGGATTGAAATTAAAATGTGCGAAAACAACTTTGGATTTGTGTTTTGCTTGAAATAAGGGGGAGCGAACACCAGATAGGAAATTAATTTGTTTTAGTTTATGATCAAAGTTTATTGTTTAATAAATAGATCACGTGTATTGGGGTTTTGTATATATGTATGTATGTGCCTATAGGTCTAGAAACTGAAGTATAACATAATAACTAATTTATGGGTAGTTACGTTTTGTTTTTCCCTTAATTGATAAGCTATATATTTGGATTTAAGGGTTTTGATGACAGTTCAAAATACAAAGTTTATTTGAATCAATTAAAGATTTATGATGGTTTAATTGCACGTAAGAACACCAATTGTCGCGATAAAATGAATTTTATTAATGTATTTGTTGTTGTTGTCAACATCAGAAATTGTTGTTGTCAATTTGAAATATTTCATAACTCAAAACACTGAATTCGAAAACAGTTTTGTAAAATCAAAAGCTCGTCACTCAAATTTTTTATTACATTGAAGCTTTTAATTAGAATATAAAAATGATGTACTTAACTTAATTATGAAAATAAAGCTTCGTTTAATTCAAATATAAATACAACCTTTTAGTATTTTAAAAGCTCCCAATTTTGTTTAAATTTAGATCGAATTGTTCCATGTCTTTAATTTTATTGATCGGAACAACTCAGAAAGCTTTTAGAAGTTAATTACATCTTAACTTTAAAGCTCTGCAATTATTCATTCCATTGGGTTCCCCTATTAGTAAGTGATGAAAGCTTCTACTCAAAACCAATAATATAAATTAATTTGTATTGTTTTTAGCAGCAGCATCCTGATAATTTTACCCTATAAGGTTTGTTCTTTACCACAAACTGATTCGTTTTGTTGTTGTTGTTGTCAGAAATTGTTGTTGTCAATTCAAAATATTTAAAGAAATGTGAAAAACATTCGCAATTCAAACCATTTAATGTATAAGAGCTTTTTGAAATACAAAAAATTATGTTACCTGAATAAAAGTTATACTTATCCTTAACCGTTTGACATCGGCTTATGAGCTTCGGTTACGTACCAAATCATTTTCTTTAGGGAACATAAGCAAATTAATTTAATAACAGAATAGACATAAATCTATTGTTGAAAGCTCTCTAAATAATTAAGAGACATTACAGTTTTGATTTCGAAATGTAAACAAATTAAGAGCTTTCACGTTTTGTGTGTTTATGATACAATCTTAATTTTAACAAAGAACCTTTAAGGGAACTTTAAGCTTTAAATAATATAATAAATATTTAAATAAATTTTAAATATTTTTAAAGCTTTTAATTTTATTTTATGTTAGATCGAATTATTGTATGTGGAGCATTTATTGATCTTAACCGATTCAAAAGCACTGGTTACGAAGTAAAACTTTCTTTTTATGTGCACATATATAGGCAACCCAATTTTTAAAAGCTCATTCAGATTACGTACCTCCTTTGTCTACTAATATTAGTAATTGTAATAAATAGGAACCGATTCGATATTGACTTATCTAAACAATATATTTTGATAACTAAATTAGATTATATTGAAAATGTTGTGCTTTTTTAACAATTATTATACCTAATCAACTCGATATACATAGATAAGCATATGCGTTTTTGCTAATTTTAAATTCACAGTATAGTTTTGAAAGATTTAATTGAAAAAGCTCGGAATTAAGAATATTAATTTTAACCATAACTTCAAATTTTAACTAAAACTGAATTTTAATGTAAATTTTCTATTTTTAAAAGCTTAGAAATTTTGTTTAAATTAAATTTTTTCATCAATCTACTTTTATTGATTGGATCCAATCTGAAAACTTTAAAAAGCTTAGCATCCTCATTGTAAAGTTCATTGAATTTCTTATTATATTTGGTTCTTCTAAATTGTATTCTTTTAGCAGCACCACTCTCATAAGCTTACCTTATATAGCATTATCGATTCATTTTACTTCAAAATACATTAAATTTGTTGTTGTTAAGTCACTCAGTTTAACAAATTTTTATTTTTTTTAAAAATTTTGAATTGACAACAACAACAAATTGCATTTATTTGAAATAAAACAAATCGATTTGTGGTACAAGGTAAAACCCTATAAGGTGAAATTGATCAATACAATTGGTTTTGAGTAAAAGATTTTATCAGTTAGGTACTAATAGGAAAATCCAATGGCATAAAAACTCACAGAGCCTTACAACTTGGATGTTTTAAATTTCTAAAAGCTTTCAGACTGGTTCTGACCCATGAAAAAATCCAAATTTAAACCACATTTCTAAGCTTTTAAACAAATAAAAAGTTGCATTTATATTTAATTTTAATTGGTCAAAGATTAAAGTTTGAAGTAAACAGACCCTTATTGTTAAAATCAAAGCCTACCGGAAACTAAAATAAATTGTAGCCTTTAAAATTTATCATTTTAAGCTTTCAAATTTGCCACATATTTTTATATAAATCATCACAATTGTTGAACAAGCACAACAATATTCCTAAAGTTTCGTAATTATTACAAGTTATAATAAAAGTTGGACTATAACTGTAAACTGAGGAGACCAAAAACCTCCATGTTCACATAAAAATTAAGCTTTGGTTTGTAACCATAGCTCGCAGGGCGGTGTGGAATGAATAAGGTTAAGTACAACTTTTATTCATAAGCCGTGTGATAAAACGTTTATATTTTAACTCAAAGCTCTTGTGCATTAAAAGACTTGAATGACGAGCTTTCGATTTTCTTAAAGTCTAGTTTTAAAACTACAATACGAAACAATACAAAACTGTTCCGAATACATAAATTAATTGAGTTTAATAATTCTTGACTTTACGTATTTGGGAACAGTTTAAGCATTCTAATCCACAAGTTGATATATATAAATTATGTCACATGGCATCTGAATAAACTTGTACCGAACCTTATCTACTTAAAACACCGGCGTAAGAACTTTGGTTATGTACCAAAGCGTTATTTTGTTGTGATTATAGAGGATTTTAGTTTTAGAGGCTTCTAATTTTTCTGTTATTCTAACATTAATTATAATTTGTCATAATTAGGAAGCATATATTCCTAAATTTGTGCTTTTCAACAATTATCATACCGAATCAACATGATTTGTATAAATATATTTGTTTTCTGTCATTAAATCCACAACTCAGATTTGAAAGATTAAAATGACAAAAACTTAAAAGCTGTCATTAATTTTAGGTTCGGGTCGGCTCTGTTTGAGAACCCAAATTTTAACAGTAAGGCTCTGTTTACTTCAAACTTTAAACTTTGAACAATTTAAATTAAATATTATTGCAAATTTTTTTTTAAAAAAAAACTATTCTTGGGTTTATTGATCGGAGTCTTAAAGCTTTTAGATATTTAAAACATCCAAATTGTAAAGCTCTTTCAATTTTCATTTCATTGAATTTTCCTATTAGTACCCAGCTGGTTTTACTCAAAATCTAAAGCTTTGTTTTGTAAACACGGAGAGCTTTTTTCAAATGAATTTAAGAATTTTTTGTTAGGATGATGAAATAATCTGGCAATAAATTTGCAAATATTTATATAACCAATGTTAATCCGAATTGTATCCGATTTAAAACCGAAATCGTAAACGAGTTTTCGAGTTTTTTGTTAAATACTTCTTTATACTCGAGCAAATAGCACAATGGTTAAAATTATTGCGTATTGAATTGATAAGCACCAAGTTTGAATTCTATTAGAGGCGGACCGTAAAATGATTTATGATCATTGAATACGAACAGAATGATAATGAACACATCTATGACCCCTCTATCGTGAGTGCAAAATACATGCGGCGAGCCATGTTCATATCAAAACAGGATAGCATGAGGCTATGCAGTGTCCAGATAGCTTATTAAAAATAAATCTTTAGCCGTTCATCTTCCAATTGGCTAGTAATGCTTAACAGTCTCGTTATAATTTTTCATTAATAAAAGAAAATAGCATCATTGTATAGCCAGCTGGTGTTTATTCCTAACCAGTTTCAAACCGGTTCAGCTCCATAAATATACCTGAACGAAATTTATTTTCCAAAACTAGTGCAAATCCGGAACGATAAAAATATCATTGCGACGCCCTGATTGCAGCTGAACAAACCGTTGTGATATTTATTAAACCGTATCGGTACAAAGCTCTTCAAATAAACAAGTCACATTACAATTTTGAAAGTTTAAAATTTGAGAGGCTTACTTGATTTTTCGGATCGTTTTTGTTATAGAATCTTAAATATTAACACAACTTTTAAATAGTTTAAAAGCTTTTAATTTCATGTTATTACGAGATCGAATTTTTGTATGTGGAACTTTTATTTTTCGTAACCAATGGGAAAGGTTTAAGAAGTTTAATACAACCAAATGTTAAACCTCTATGAATTCTCGAGGTTTTGGGCCTGTTTACGCAATGCTTAAAATTAAATATGTACATAATATAAGAAACATTCACCGTTGTGTAAAACTATATATGTATATTCATTTAGAAAGCACTAAAATAAAAGCTATAGAGATCTCCTTTAATATCTTTCGCTACGTCGTCTGTGGAAAAACAAACATAAATCCTCCAACGAATGTATTACCACAATTCTGATCTTACTCAATTATTCAATTGAAAAAAAGTTATGCTAAGACCATTTTCTAAAGAATTTCAAGCGATTATCTTCTGGAAGATATTCGGTCGCTTTATCATTAAATTCAAAAATCGTTGACCTTGGTTCTTCAATCGAAAGTATTCGGCGACAATTCTTCAATGTTGAAAAGCGATTAAATAAGAATCCAACAACATCAACAATACAAGGATTTTATGGCAGAGTATATTCAATTAAACCATATGTAGATTGTTGATATTCGTAACATTAACGAATGTATATAAAATCAAACCTGTTATCGGCCGCATCACTTCGTCCAGAATGAATCTAGCTCAACTACTAAATTACGCATTGTGTTTAACGCTTCAAACAAGTCATCCTAGTTAATCTCACTGAATGACTGAATGATGGTTGGCCCTGTGGTTCAAACCGGTTTATCTTCTTTGGTACTTCGGTTTCGTTAATATAAAGTGTCATTTTCGGCTATAGCAAAAATGTACCGCCAAATAGCTTTAAACGATGACCATCGAGACCATCATCGTGTTTGGTGGCATATGTTCTTGCGACTATAGCTCTGAATCAATTGGACACTGCCAAAACATCTTTTCCCGAAGCATCTAAAGTATTGAAAGATGATTTCTAAGTTGATGACGTATTAACTGGTGCTGACAATATTCAAAACGCACAAACAAAATTTGATTGAGTTATTAAAACGCGGTGGCTTCGAATTTTTTTCGAATATTCCTGAGCTAGCTGATGACAGTTCAACTAATAATCTGTCCTTAATATTAGGACTTTTGTGGAATACGAATGCAAACAAACTAGAGATCTCTGTCACACCAAATAAGACAAAAAGAAATATACTTTCTGAAATATGCCAATTATTTAACGGCCAAACTCTTCACGAAAGAATTATGGACTATACCTGAGCTTAAATGGAATAATCAACTCTCAGCCACATTTCTTACAAGGTGGTCAGAATTTAAACCTCAATTAGTTCAACTCAAACAAATTTTCATTCCTCGATCCATCATATTTCATCAACATAACCCCATTGGATATCATGGATTTGGAAATGCGAGTGAATCAAGTTTTGGATGCGTATTTTATATTAGAACGACTGATCATTTTGAAAACCATCATGTTTGCTCTAAATCGAGAGTCGCTCCTTTAAAAAATCAAACGATTCCTCGCTTGGAATTGTGCGCAAAATCTACCTCAAACCAGTCATAAACTTCTGTCAATTCTAAAAATAAACGTCGATTCCATCTACATTTGGGGTCCGATTCTGAAGTAACGCTGTTTCGAATAAAATCCGAACCCCATCGGTTAATTTTATAAATACCAATGATTGGTGGAATGGTCCAGGGTATTTAAGTAACGATAAATCAAAATGGCCGCAAAGTGAGAAAAAATCATTAAGCTTGAATATTCTTAATTTATCAACTGTGTCAACTGAATTTAATTAATGTAACAGCATTCTTATTTCGATTTTAGAATAGTTGGAGAATTAACCTCTAACAAAACTGCCAATGCTCTTAAAACAATTCTGAAAATCGTGCAATATCAAGAATTCGCTCTATATACGAAATAACAATTTTGTAAATAACAAGAGTACATTAAAATCCTTAGCACATGTCTTGGATTCTGATGGGCTGATTCGCGTTGGAGGTCGCTTGGAAAATGCAAATATGCTATAAGCTCAAATTCATCCAATTTTACTTCCATCAAAACCTTACAAATTTATTACATGCTGCCTCTCAAGCACTTCAATATAATCTCAAATTTAAGTATTGGATCATTTCTGGTCGAAATGTATGTAGGAAAATATATTATAATTGCGTTCGATGAACCCGTGTTCGACCTACATTCGTTAATCAAGTTATGGGTGATCTGCCACGAGATAGGGTACAAGCTACAAGGTCATTGTCTATTGTGGGTATTGATTTTCGCGGTTCTTTTTCATAATTCCTTAATCGCACAGATAGAGGCGTGCCTTAATTCGTGTCCTTTGGATATGATGGCTCTGTCTCATGGACATTTTTTGATTGGAGATCCTTTGACTGCACTACCTGATCATGATGTTACCGATTTTGAATAGGTTATAAATGCTGCAACAAATTTTACAACAATTTTGGAAAGGATAGCATCGCGAATATTTATCTGTTATCAATCGTCTAAACTAAATTGACCCATTAGTTTACAGGGTCCTATATTAGTGTGTATAATGAAAGCTTTTACTCAAATGAAATGTTATTGATTAAATGTTATTGCCTATAGGCTGCAGCGGTCTCACAATATTACCGTAAAAGGTTTTGTTCCCGAAACTGCAACACAAATCGATTTGTTTTATTCAAAATACACTTAATTTGTTGTTGTTGTCAACATCAGAAATTGTTGTTGTCAATTTTGTTAAAATATTTTATAAAAATTCTAGTTTGAAAAATAACCTTTCTTAACATTGGAAGCTTCTCATTTATACTTTGCAGTGCATTAAGAGCTTTTAGCTGAAATAACAAAAAATTCATAGATATTTTAAATATATAAAGCTCACATTAAGGAATGAAATGGACATTTTCTAATTTCCGTTTACAATAAGTCGCACGCCATTCATTCCATTCGAAAGCCCATGCTGCTCAACCCTTCCGCACATAAATCCTTTTTTATTCAACTACAAAAAAAATTAATTATTCACGAATCGAAATGGAATTATTGTATCCATCCATAAAAACAATAAAACGGATATAAAGGATATTTCCTTGTTATACACGACAAACTTTTTTTTGTACTTAGTGGATTTAAGGGTTTTACAATGTTTTGTCTTATATACATCCATGTACAAAGTGCGAAAATAGATAATCTTAATATTAATGATGACGGTTTAACGCATTTTAATTTAAAAACAAATACGGAATCCGTCTTCCATTTACCATAGTATTAATGAACGGGAGAAAAAGGATATTTTTTTTTTTGTCTATCTACTGTACAAGGACGAGGAAAGTTTAATGTGTACGAGGAATGGAAATCAATTTACTTGATTGCTTTTTTCGTTTTTTCTTCGTGTTCGTTAATTTAAATAAGGAAATCAAGAGGAAGGACATTCAGAATTTGTGATTAATTTTCCCTTTTGTTTTTTTTTTTGATTTTGTGTGGCACAAAAAAAATCTCTTTTTAAATAATTAATTGTTTACAAATAAATTAAATTTAATAGTTTTATGCGTGTTTAAATTAAAAACTTTGATTTTGCGATTTAAACAAAAAAAAATGCGTCACATTCGTATTTATAAATAATTAAAATTTAATAATTAATGTGCACGTGAATAGAACGTAATCTCCCCAATTTTTTTGTTATTTTGACACTGTACGAATATTAAATTAAAAATTAATTTGGTTTAAATTAAATATGCATATAAGGAAATAATAATTAAGGTAGCACACATGTGCGTACAAAGCATATACAAACACTTTTTTTTTGTTTAAAAATTGATTAAGTTAATTAGAAAATGTGTGAGATGAATATGTGTATATGGAAAAAAGATAAAAAGGATTTATCTCCTTTTTTGAAAGGTTGTGAAAGGTATTACTCTTAACGTTTACAACAACAACAACAGCAAAAGGGTAAAGGATTTTTGTGCGAGTTTATATTGTATAGGGATAATGTTTCACGCATCCCTGCACCCCTACATACATCACTAGCTAGTGTGTTAACGATACAATTCACCCTGTATACGATATTCGTATTCTAAAACTAGTGCTCTAGCTGTATATAGGAAAAACCACTAAAAGTAGAAAAAAAATAATAATTTGTCTTAAAAATTTATCTGTACACAATTTTTATAATATTTTGACATAAATTTTTCAAAAATTTAATCTCATAAAATTATAATGAATTATGCTCGTATACATAATAAAATAAAATAAAAAAATCCTGAATGTCGGAAGGAAGCATTTTCGTTGGAAATAATCAACAACAGCAAAAAAATTATTCCAACTTTTCTATATTTTTTCGAAAAGTTTTTTTTTTTTTAAAGTTATATATATATATATATATATATATATATATATATATATATATATAAAATGGGGGAAAAGCTTTTTCTAATTTTTTTTTTTGCTTTTAAAATAAAAATTTTTTTTAATAAATTTATAAGTTTTTTTTGGTATATGAAAAACTAAGAATGGAAAAATTTTCTAATTGAAAAATAAAATTGTTTTTTGGATTATGTGATGCGTGAAATTTAGTTTTTGATGTATACGTGGTGGTATATGTGTTCTGAAAAACTCAAACTAACGTGTACGAATTTTTGAATCATCTGCCAAATAAAGAGCAATGTGATGTTGAGAAAAGTTATCTAATTAGTCTGACTTCTAACAAATCAAATCCCAAGAATAAAATGACATTGCTGAAAAAGCTCGCAAAAATCTACTCTATATAAAACCTGTTAAATCATATCTATGGGATTTAAAGTTCTCTTGATGAAAGCTTTGTATTACTTGTCTGATTGTTTAAAACACCAAACACCAGAAAACCTGTGGAGCGAAAAACGAAACTGTTTTCAGCCACTCTGAAAGCTTTTACGTGATTGTGTTCTTTATAACACTACAAGTAAGCTTCTATTCATGACTTGAAAACCTCTTGAAATACAGATATATTTAGTATTTAGCTCGCTAAAATTATAAATTGATCGTCAAAGCTTTGAAATTACAACTATATACATCGTAACACAATTTGAAATCGCCTTGGTACAGAAACTATATTCAAGCAGTCCAGCTAATATAACCTGCAGAATTTATTCATAATTTTACCCTTACTAGATATTTTGAAAAATTGCGTCAACAAATGAGTCAACGGCGAAAATGTTTATGTTTCCCAACATGTAATTCTTGATCCTATTAAAATTAGAAATACTTTCGATGTTTTTTCCGTTATAAAGGCTCTGGATCTATTTATAATTTTTAATTATAAAGCTTTATAAATTAAAAGTACATAAGCAATAATAAATGCTTTTATTACATTTATGACCAGTTTATTCCAAATCCAATCAAACAATTGTAAAATCTTATTAGAATCAAGGCCAGTTCAATCTTATTAAAAATACTCAAGAAACTTTTGGCCAGGATGATGTAATTATTTGACAAGATAAAAAATGATTGTATAATGCTCGATAGGTTTCACTTATTTTTATTTTGCCTCGAATTTTTGGTTAGAAAATTTAAACTTTAAAACTAAAGCTTGGAAAATTTTAAAATTTTATTGTTTTAAATTAAGGCAACTTTCAAAACCTCGTATTTAATATATTTTAAAAGCTAAAATTTTTGAACTAAATTTAAAAGGTCTTGAAAGTTTCATAAAAGTATATTAGTTTAAATATTTGGTAACAAATCAAGCGCAATGTAAGAATAAAATGACTAAAAAGCTCACGGATATGAAAGCTTTTTTATAAATTATTCAAATGTATTTTAATTGCCTTGAGTATTAAACCCTACATGCCAGAAAGTCTGTGGAGCGAAAAACGAATCTGTTTTTAATTGTTCCAATAATTAATGGTGTCGCTCTGAAAGCTTTTAAGGTGATCAATGAATTAGTTTAGAAGGAGGCTGAATAATAATCCATTTTATGTGTTCTTTAAAACACTACAAATAAGCTTCTATTGATACAGATTTATTTAGTATGAAAGCTCGGTAAATTTATAAATTTATCGTCGAAGCTTTCTAATCATAACTAGACAATGTAACATATTTTGAAAGAAACAGCAACTTTATTCAAACAGTCCAGCCGATATAATATGTGGAATTTATTCTTAATTTTACGTTCATTTAAAATAGTATGGCTCGAAGATCACTGAAAATTTTGATATTTTTGAACATGTAATTGTTAATTATATTAAAAAATTAGAAAAGCCTCTTCCATTCTCTTGCTAAACCTCTATTTTTATTTATTCAGAAAGCTCTTGCTAATATAAAAACAATAAAAACATAAGAAAGGCTCATTAAAATTAAGGCCGAGAAGCTTTTGCCAAGTGACTCATGATTAATGCAATTGCTCTTTATCGATGATGTAATCTCCTAAGAATAAAAGAACTCTAGCTAGATGATTCAAGGCTAAAACAAATAAAGATGCTGATAAAAGCTTTTTAAAGAACTAACACAATTCCCATACCTTAATTCTCAGCCTGATTTCTAAATATATATATATATACATTTTTCTGTCTAAAAATGTACAATAAAGTTTTGAAAGCTTGCCTCGAAAAACTGGAGAGCTTTCTTTAATTTAATATTCGACTCGGGTTATTGGCAGAATTTTTTAAAAATAAAGTTTTGTTGACCTTAAACGTCACTTTTTTCTACTAACCTGATTTTTTATATAGTTTAAACATTATGCAAGTGAAACTGAAAAGCTTTTAACATTTAATAATTTTAAATAATTTTCCATCGTATATTTAACGAAAAGCTTTCGATTAATAATAAACAAATTTTTAAACCACATTTTTAATATATATTTTTAAAATATTTAGATTTTTTTATATTTGAGATCTAAATTTGAGAGCTTTTGAAGTCTCATAAACTACTTCTTTCACTTTTGGAATAACACTTAATCACGTGATGAATAAATTTTATAAAAAAGTCGAAAAAATCTTTCAGGATATTTATTCTCTATAATAGTTCAAGAAAGCGTTAATACATGACTTCTAAAACCTCTTCAAATTCAGATATTTCTTCTATTCAGAAGCCGTGATATTTTAATAATCAGGTTGGTGTGAAATCTTAAGATAGCATAAAGTTACATTCAATTAAGCTAAACCTCAGTAACTTAAAGCATCTAACCCAACTCTAAGGTGCATCCTAAGTGTTGTGTCAATGTATAACGGGATGAAGTTATTCTTAATTTTGGTAATAATAAAAAATATTTATTAGGTTAAAGCTTACATTAATCACTATTTTCTATCTAAAAGCTCTGCATTAATTTAATCAGAAAGTAAATGTAAATGGGAGATATACAATTATATTTTCTGTTTCGAATTCAGTCAAAAAATTGTATAAGCTCATCAGTAATTGTTTATCTTTTATATTCTTGCCTATAGAGGTTAAAAAGCTTTTTGTAAGGAAGCTCAAATTACTTGGTGGAGCATTGCAAATATTTTGAACTACTATCTAGATAATTCAATATTAAATTTTAATTATAATTTGTTTATAGTAAAATAAGGGTTGGTAAACGCTCTTTAATTTACTATGGCAATTCTCATACCCTAAAACGAGCTTTTAAAACTCACACCCTTAAGGATGAGCTTTAACTCTTGAATTTTTAATATAGTTTATTTTTGAAATTTAATGTTATTGTAGTAATCTTGTATTTGAATAATAGCTAGTACGAAAGCTCATTAAAAATTGTTCGTTCCCCTCAAATTATTCGTATTTTAAGCTCACAAGAATTAATAATATATTATGTCTTTTGATCTTGACATAGTGTTTCTCAATTCTATTAAAATTATTACATTCTGAAGTAAAAAAATGTTATTGTATATATTTGAGTAATTTAATCACTTAAACTTTTATTCTAAGTCAGCAAACTTTTGCCAATAATTATAACTAGAAAGCTGTACAGTTGAAAATATATTCAGCAAACTTGTCTGACCAAATCAAGTTTAGATGCTTTACATACCATTTCACACGAGATCAAGGTAAAAGCTCGTCAGTAATCGAGCCCTATTGTACAAGCTTTATGATCAAATAAAAATCGTCCAACAATATAAAATACATGAATTTCTGACTTTAAATTTACATGATCATATTAAAAGCTTGAATTGAAAAAAAAATTGAGTTAATAATTAATAGTTAAATTAATAGTTAAATTTATTATTAATAGTTAATTAGTTAATAATTTCATTAGTTAAGATTTTATAAAAATGATTGAATTTTTCCATGAGAATATGAAAGCTCAAATTTTAATCAAAAATTGATTATTTAAAAAAAATTAAATAAAAGCTCTTCCAAACGGGCCTAATTATATTCTACGAATTCACAGGCAGAACCATGAAATTTCGGTAAAAATATAAATTCATTGTAAAAGCTTTCAAATTATTACTAGACATTGTTACGTAATTTGAAAGCTTCTTGGTACAGAAAAAATATTCAAGCAGTCCAGGTAATAGAACCTGCAGAATTTATTCATAATTTTACTCTAATTAGATATTAAGAAAAATTGTGTGTGTCAAAGCTAACCGAAAATATTGAAAGGGCAATTTAATTGGGAATTAAAATTAGGAAGTTTTATAGTTTAACAGGCACATTAAGTAATGTTAAATGCTGTAAGAAAAAATTTAAATCTCACAAGAATCAAGATCTATTCAATAAAACTAAAAAAAAATTTTCGAAGTAGTTTCAATTACTACTACATAGTTTTGGACTTCTAAAAGCTATCTTAATGATTCAATTAAAATATAGATGTTGATAAAAGCTCTACAAATAACTATGACAGTATGAGCACTGCCATAGTTATTTGTAGAACTTGTTCAATAACATGATTTGTATATGTGCTTTTTCTGACTTAAAATGTAGGTACAATAGAGTTTTGAATTAGTTTATTCTCGAAAAGCTCGAAAAGTTTCTCTAATTGTTATTTTGACTCGGATTTTTGTAAGAACTTTTTTTAAACAATAATACTTTTTTAAATTCAAACATCAAAATTGTTGAAGCTTTTTTAACCTCAAATGATTTTACTATCTAGTTTAGAGGGTATACAAGTGTAACCTTAAAGTCATTTATAATACACATTTTGGTATTTTATATATTTACAATGGATTTGTAAATATGAACATTAAGTTGTTGACAATTAATTAAAGCTTTTCGCATTATTCCAATTTTCATTCCAACTAGACATAATTAGAAAGATTTGCCAAGTTAAGTTGGATTAATGGAATTGCCTATTTCAGTTAAAATCATATTGGGCAAATATAATGCCTCCGAAAACATTAAAGCGCTTCTACAGATTTATAATATTAACAATAAAGTTGAGCCGACATTTTGTGTACACGTGCAACCTTAAAGCTTTTATATTTTTTTAAAGCTTTTGATTTAATTTAAATTTTTATCGAAGTTTTTGAAAAAGCTTTAAGAAGTTTAGTTTTTTCTAATCTTTTCTGTAAAGTTCTGTCAGTCTCCATTTCGACAACACGAAGCGTTTTATACTCTCTCAAAATGCATTAAAGCTTTCTGTAAATAAATGTTGTCAAATATTTTCAAAAGCTTCAAAATTGTTTCAAAGCTCCACTACTATTCACCACACAAGACATGTACATGATATTTAATCTAAAAAAAAAAGTGTAATATTTTCACCAATATTTAGTAGCTGTTACAATCAAGCACAAAGTGTAACAGTTTATGTATACGGAGAAAGTGTTGATTTTCCTAATAAAATAATTTTTTTTTTTCACATATTTTTCTACCTGGTAACATAAGGTGATATAAACATGTAATAAATACAAAAGACGTATAAAAAGGGGAGAGCTTTTTATTTTTCTGTATTTGATACACTGCGTATGATATTTTACGTGAATTAAAATATTCGGAAAATTTCTTGTTTTTCCCACCCTTCATTCCATGATTCCACCTATATAGGTTGGTAATATATATACATACATATATATATTTGTATATACGCATTGGTAACGAAGATGTAATGTAAAATTGACATGGAAAAAGCTTGTTATCCAATTGTCTTATCTTTCAATATACTTACATACACACGTATATTTCTTATCAAGAAGAACATATCTTTATGTATGTTTGTTTATGTATATCGTCTTGAGGTTGAAATTCAATCAGTATGGGTATATCCATAGATAGATTGTTAAATATATTATGTCAATTTGTATCCATATCGATATATACAAATACACCCACACACACACACACAAAAATTTTCTTTTGAGATAAATTCTTTCGTATATTTACCTAAAGATGAAATATTATTGAATTGTTTTGGGGCTAATTCCAAATCATTTACATATACCGACTTATAATTATTATGCATACCTGATAGTTTAAATGGTAGGCCACCGATTAATGGATCGGGCGCAAATCGCTGTGGTCCAAACGCAAATGGATGAAAACCTTGATGGCGCACTTTCGATCGAGGCTCACGCGGCCCATCCACTGTTACCTTTATTGCTTTATTATAGGTGGTGATTTGTAATGGGGTTGTTGATATGATTATTGTTAGTGTAAAACTTTTGCCTGGAAAGATAAAAACAAAATACAAATGTAGGTATATATGTACATATATAGAGAGAGAGAGATTGCTATAATCATCTTGCGGGCGATAAAGGGTTAAATATTCAATTTTTGGTTTGGTTTTATATTTTATACATTTAATTTTTTATTTTTTTTTGGTTATTGTGTGTTGAAATATTTTCCTCTCTCGATGTTAAGGGACACACACAAAATGTTGATGACTTATAAAAAAAAATGTTGTATAACCACCGAGTATGGTCTTGTGGCTTGGTTGATTAAATCTATATCTATTTATTTGGTAGTGTGTGTGTGTGTGTGTGTGTTTGTGTTGTGTTTGTATATAAAAAAAAATTCCAAATATGAAAATTTCAAAAATCAGTACTTTATATTCCCACACATATGTATGTGTATAACACAAAATCTAATTTGATAAAGGTAATTGTGTATATATATGTGTGTGTGTGTATGTATATAGATGCGTATATATGAGTATGTTTATATATTTTATATAAATTCATAGTGGTGGAAAATTGAATGATATACAGAAAATGATAAGGAAAGTGAGAATAGAAAATTATTTTCCAAAAACCGAAAAATATTGGTTGGTTTGGTTGGTTAAAGTTGGATTCGTTGGTTTGTTTATTGTGATCCTTTTCTTCACACATAGATCTAATTGAAGACTGAATAATATGTGGATGGGGTTAAACATATTTATGTGTGCAAAAATTTATTTGTGCGGTCAATATAATTAAAATACTATATTACGATCACATTAAATTGGTATACGGTAAATTATTAGCCAACCGTATAAACTTATTTTATTCTTGCCATAGCCCACCAAGTTACAACCGAAAAATTATTATAAAATATTACTGCAATCGGTTCAAATTGAAAAAAATGTATTACAACCAAAGTGTGTACTCTTAATAAAAGCTTATCAGTTCAAAATCTAAAATGCAGATTAAGAAGCTCGAATAATGGCAAAGCTTTCACAAAATTATTACCAGTTTGAAGAAATTATAAAACGAACTCACAAAACTCTCCAACTAAATTTTCAAAAAAAATCAGTGATTTGATAAAAGCTCATATTTTTAACAAAAACCATCGGTATCTATGGCTTATATATATATATATATATATATATATATATATATATATATATATATATATATATATATATATATATATATATATATAAATATATATATATATATATATATATATATATATATATATATATATATATATATATATATTCAGCTGAAAGCACATCAACCAATTGCTAAATCCTACATACCAACTATTATAATTGTAAAAGCTTTCTGAATAAAAATGGAAACCAAAAATAACTGAAAACCTTTATGATTCTTTAGTATTATAGATATAATGTGCTAGTTAACCATTAAAAGCTTTTTAATAATAAAAGCTTCTCAATCAAATTTATCAATAAACTTTCATTATTAGTTTGTTGAAACTAATTTTTTCAGAAAGCTCAAACAGGAAACAAAATCAGAGCTGGCCAAAAAACTGTTCTTTTTCTAAAAGCTTATCAAGTAAAATTCAAAATTTCAAATCGAAAAGCTTAAATATAGAATATGTAGAATGACAAAAGATTTTGAAATATTTCATTTCCTCCAAATAACACGAATGTGCAACGTATTCTTTATATGAAAGGTTTTCGATTGAAAATTGAGTACATGTCAAAAATCTGTACTTTCGTTTAAAAGCTATTCAGTTAATTACGTAAAAGCTCTCTGAAAAAAAAATACAAATCATTACGACTAGGAAATGATGAGAATTATTCATGGTCGACCTAAAAGCTTTTCCTCTCCATGTTTAAAATCTTATCAGACAACTAGGAAATATTAAAAATCTTAGTGCAACTTATTATCAATAAATAGTTAATTTGTTTTATTGATATAAGCTTTCCGATTTATGATGATACATTTTAAAGCGTTTATCGAAACTAAAACTTGATTTATTATAAATTTATTTAGCTTTTCAATACCTATTGAGTGTAGAATTTTATGTAAAAATCATTTTTCGGGCAAAAAAGGAATATAAAGTTAAGATTATACGAAGCTTTTACCGAATTCTAATATTTTTGACATTTTATGGATACATAATAAAATTCCGCTAAATTTTCTACTGTATGAAAAAATCTAAATGCGATACCTTACCAAATACATGAAAGCTTCCAAAATAAAAAATACAAAAAAAAACGTTCACAAATATATGTAGTTAATACAAAAAATGTATGGTAAAGCTTCTTGATCGGTCCAAAATACATTCAAACAATTTTCAAGCCAATTTACAACAAAGCTTTTATTTTTAGTATCCAGATACATTTATTTTGATTAACAGATATCCCACATATTTACTTTTTATACTAAAGATAAAAGCTCTCAAATTATGATATATGCAAAAAATGAAGAACTGACAGTATTTATTTTAAAATAGTGAACACTTTCAAAATATAAAAGCTCCTTTAAAAAACCTAGTGTTAAAAGCTTGACGAAAAATAGGTGGTTCGATTTTTTTTTTGTTTAATTTGTTAACGGTATCGTTATAAATTGATCTAATTTTGAAAGCTATTTTCTGTAAACCATAGGATAGTGGTTCCCAACTTGTTAAATAAAGCTTGATCCACTAAAATTTTAATAAACTCGGCATAAACAAAAATTTATTGAAAGTAATTTTAACGACTAAACTCAGAAATATCTATACTGTCCGACTTTGCTAAGTTGTATAAATTTATTATTTAAAAATTATAACTTTAAGCAAAAATATGGTAAACTAAAAATTACAACTTTAAGTAAAAATTTCTATTTACATCCCTAGTATGGTAAAGCTTTCACTAGTTTGTTCAAGAACTGTGACAAATATTTTCATTTGGATTACTTAAAATTTTAATTCAAATTTTGACATAAAGCTTTCCTTAAACCTTTTATGTCAAAAGCTTCTTTCGGTTGACACGAAAAGCTTTAAATACTTTAAATCATTGAGAACAGTTGGTATAGAATCTCGACCAGTCTAAGAATTCAGTTTAAATTTCAGAAAGGTTAAAGATCAAAAAGCTTATAAATAGAATAGCATGAAAAAGGGGTACAACAAGTAATCTTAGAAAAATCCACTAAATACATAATTGCTCTCCGAAAAAAAAATCAAAAGTTACGGTTAATCATGTAGCTCATACGCAAACGACAAAACTCACAAAT
Organism: Tipula unca; assembly: GCA_951394425.1. Classification (NCBI taxonomy): domain Eukaryota; kingdom Metazoa; phylum Arthropoda; class Insecta; order Diptera; family Tipulidae; genus Tipula; species Tipula unca. The sequence goes on from OX596382.1 coordinate 11,935,771, forward strand.
AGCTTTACTGTCGGATTTCGCTACGTTGGATAAATGAATGATTTAAAAATTATAACTTTGAGAATAAGTTTATTTCACAATCTAGTAATCGGTCGAAAATATGAGAAAAAAGCTCTATTTGAAATTCCTGTATGGTGAAGCTTCTACAAGTTTGTACAAGAATTGTGATAAATATTTTCATTTGGATTAATTAAAAGATTTCCAAAAAGCTTTTACACCAAAAACTTTTTTCTATTGACATGAAAAGCTTTCATGTACTTCAATTTCTGAGAACAGTTGGTATAGCAAATCAACCAGTCTAGGAAAACAGTTTAAATTCCAGATCAAAATATAAAAATGGAAAAGCATGAAAAAGAAATACAACAAGGAATCTTAAACATTTTCTTCAAAAAGTACATTCCATCAATTCCTAAATTTGAAAGCTTTTCTATTAAAAACTGAAAGCTTCTCCAAAATCTGTACTTTCATTCAAAAGCCTTTCAATTGGTAATCTAAAATTTAGTACACGAACCGCAAACAATAAAAAAAATTCTCCGATTCACGAAAATTTGACATTTAAACTAGATAAAAACTTGTTTTTGGACATTTTTTTTTTTTTAAAAGGTATTGGCGTAGACACTCTTTTGGTCCATAGCCTTACCTTACATTCACACAACATTCATTCACACAACATTCATTCAATCCATTCATTCATCCCATTCACACAAGTACAGTATACCCTCTGCGCATTGCATAGCTCCATGTCACCCTGTACAGTGACATGAAAGATGGGTCGGCCCATGAGTTCTACATTCCAACAGAGGGTCATAGATGTTTTCAATTTAATCACCGATCGTAATCGGGAGATGAAAAATCTCTTTTGCATCCCGCCTCTGTTGGGATTCGAACCCGGTACCTCCCGATCCAAACGTCGCAGCTTTAACCACTGCGCTATTTGCTCGGTTGTTTTTGGACATACATGCATAAAAGCTCTCCAAATAAAAAACATATCATTACGACTGAGAAATGATTAAAGTTACACTAAATTGAGGTACCATACTATTAAAAGCTCCCTCATTTAATTTAAAATTTTATGAGATGAGTAAAGCTTTCCAACAAAAACATAATCCAAGCTTTTCAAAAAAAAAATTAACAACGAAGCTATTAGTTTTAGTATATAAGATGCATATATTTCGATTAACATATATCGCACATATTTACATTGTATATTAAAGGTAAAAGCTCCTCAATTATGAAATTATTGAGCAGTGTTAAAAGCTTATCTCCGACAATTCAGAAATTTAAATATATGTAAAAAATCATGAAATGGCAAATGTTCTCTAAAACATATGACGCTTTCAAAATATGAAAGCTCCTTGAAAAAAAAATTGTATCCTCTAATGTTGAAAGCTTGACAAAAATTTGTAATCGTTATCGGTATATATTGCTCTAACTTTAAATGCTCCATTTTGTAAACAATAGAAGTAGTAATGAAGGAACTTATTGAAAAAAAGTTTAATCAAAAAAAATGTTAATGAGCTTAGCATGACCAAAAGAAAGAATTGAAAATCCCTCTGTAACAACAAATAAAGTCAGGCATGTGTGTTTCTAACACAAATTGGATGAAATTATCTAGTAAAAAGCTCTAATTGAAACTTTAATTAAATTATAATTCAAACTTTCACATAAAAACTTTTATAAAAGCTTCTATATCAAAAATTTTATAATATATCGCCTATTAAAACTTGTCTTTGTCATTCACCAGAAAGATGTAATTTGTAATATAGGTTTTCAGTTGAATGCATGCAGCTTTTATTTCAGATCTTGATCTCAGAGTCACCATACTGGAATCTTTCATTATGGCTTCTATATCACACATTTTAGACTTCTTTTTTCAGGCAAGGAGGTTTTTTGCCGGTTTGAAATATTTGCTAGAAGCAGATAAATGAAGCTTTCGCTTGAGACCTTTACTTTAGCTTTTATTGTGGCTAGTTGGAAGAGTGTAAATGCTCATCAGGGAAAGCTTTTCAAAATTAAGAACATACAGTTTCATCACATTACAGTCGAAAGCTGTAATTTTCACTTATCGAGATTTGCTCCAACAGAAAGAAGTTTGTGAACAAAATGAACTATATCAAATGTCGTAATCTAACTAAAATGGTGTAGGAGACGATGCCAACATAATCAATACATCCCAAATTTGGCAAAAATTCAACCAAATCAATTTGAGCCTATGTATGTCTATGTGTATACAACATAATAAATTTGTCTTCTGCCAACTCATTTGTTGCTGGGCGCAGACAGGCCAATAAATTTTATTGAAAAACATAAATTTACAATTCATTCAACTTTAACAAATTTGTTTAAGATTCAAAGCGTCTAATTAAAATTCACCCTCAATCTTCAAATCAAACAAGCAAACCCAATCAATGTCGTGTCGCATATATATGTATATGTTATGTATATACATACTTATATACAGATTGAACGAAGTATGGGAGGAAAATGCGGAAAACGATTGGAAATTTTTTTATTTATTTATTTAATTTAATAAAATTAGAGTTACCCCGTCGCTTTATGCGTTATACAAGTGAATTTTCTCGCATTTTCTTTTTTGTCGACCAATTTCCCAATACTATTGTGCTACGTCTATATAGGGCGAACGGAACAAAAAAAAAATTGGGTATCAATAAAAAATTCGTAATTGTATTATATAGGAAGTTAAAGAAGGTCGGAGGGATGACTTGAAATTGATATACACCAGGGTGATTTTTGACCTAAATACTTACAAGAGTACGACACTGCGCTTACACCGATTTAACACAACAAAGTGTTATCATCATTACCGTCACCAACAAGCCTATTATGTATGTATATATCAATTCAATTATTAATTTTTCGAAAATTTTCTTTTTCGATTTTCCAATTTTCCTTTTCGTTTTTTTTTTGTCTAAAACCTTAAAATTTACCACTTTTTGTGTTTTTCAGTTGTTGTCTCTAGATTTTGTTTTAACAGTAGATGAACCACAAAAACTATCAAAATACAAAATTTAAAACCAGAGAAACCTCTAAAGAAAAATTCGTAACACACACACACATGTATATATACACCCACACACACATAGTCACACAACAAAATACAAACATTTATGGCTTGCCAAAAATTATAAATTGGCAACACATAGAAATAAAAAAAATTAGTTTTGTTGTAGGTTTGGTTGGTTTGTTGGTTGGTTGGCTTGAAAAATATCGGATAAGTATGAGATTTAGAATGAATCAATTGTCTCGATTTTGCGAAAAACGTAAAAATCCGGATGCGAATTAGTTTCTGTACTGTTATATACCCCCACCCCACACACAAAAAATACAATTTGTCATAAACTTTACTGGTTTTAAGCTGCTAAACAATAAAATTCATAATTTATTTACCTTAATCATAAATTATATTAAATTTTATTACAAAACATTTCATCGTGAAAAGTTAACACAAAAAACTTTTCATTATTCCTCCCGACAAAATTAAAAGCACAAAAAAGGGTTAACTTATATAAATAAATATTATGCGGGGTTGTGATACCAACCAAAAAATAATTTAAAAAAAAATTGTCATAATGACAACGATGATACTCGTACATATTATGTAATCGCGATTTTTTTCCGGGTAATTCAGTGTTTAATAACAACAACAAAAAGCTTGGTTGGTGTGTGAGCTAGACTATAACTAGAACACAACAACAACAACAAATATACCAAAAGAAAAGTTTTGATGTTAATTTGATTAAAATAAATATCATTTTTGTGTTGCTCCTTTCCCGAGGATTAAAAATATTAAATTTAAGAAAAAAGTAAACCCTTTAAGGCTTGCAAACGAAATTAAATACATTATTTGTTTTTGGGGAAATTGTATCAAATTTTTCTTATACAAGGATGAAATGATTAAATTTTCTTTTGTTACTTTTTAACAACATAAACAATAAGACACAAATTTATAAGGGGCGCGCGGGGAGGGGGTGCGGTGTCTGACAGTAGGAGAATGGCAAATATTTTAACGAGAATTCATAACGAGTACGAAAAAGGAGTTAAAATTAAAGTGTTAATTGATTAAAGAGATTATTAAAATTTCAGGGAAGAATTTTTCTTAATTAATTTAAATAAGTTTTTAAAAGCGGGAACCAAGATGTGCGGGAGAGGTAAATTATGCGTGGTTTCTGGTTATAATAATGATTCAAACCTTTAGTTGAGATTAGAAAGCATTTTTTCAAAATTATTGACCAGTTCGAAATTTTCTTCGCGGTTTGTGGGATCTAATTTTCAAATAATGAAGTTCTAAAAAATTTGTGGACTCTAATTCTACGTGAATTTTGTAGTGATTTATTGTTTGTGAAATCTGTATTACCAAACTATGTAATTGGTGAAATGAATTTAATGATTTGTTCTACAGCGATTTATGGAATTCAATTATAAGTAGAGATAGTTTTGATTTTTTTTCGGAAAACGATTTGTTGGGCTTAATCTACTTTTCGTGCATTTGTGGAATCAGTCTTAACTGTTTGATTTGTGCGAATGATCTAGGATAATTAATTAATATTAATTTGTGGATTCTAATTTTAATTGTTGTTTTAATAGTTAGTGAGATTTAATTTGAAACTTATTAACCTTTTTTAAATTCGTGGATTCTAATTCTGATTGAATATTAGTATTTTTTCATTCCAAGACTTCGACTTCGTATTCAAAGTAAAAAATTTCATTCACATATTTTATAATCTTTAGAGAGCTGCTGGCTTTAATTTGTATTCACCATTTGTGGAATCTAATTTTTAATTTTGGTTTTGTACTAACTGATATGTAATGTCTTAATCCTAGTGGATTGAGTTTGGAAATAACTATGTATTTAATTGGTGGAATGCATTTAATGATTTGTGAATTCGAATTAAAATTTTGAAGTATCTCCAGCGATTTATAGAATCCAATTCTATTTGAAAGATTAGTAATGTCATGCATTGGTGGAATCTAATTATTAGTCAACTGTTTATATTCTTTGATTTGTGCGACTGATTTTTTAGGTTGTATTAATTAATATTAATTTGTGGATTCAATTTTCAATTGCACTGTGACATATAATTTGATTTGTGGAATCTATTTTTAACTAGAAATTCAGTTTTGGTACTAACTGAATTGTAATGTCTTAATCTAAGTGAATTGTGGTTTGAAATATCAGTACATATTACCGAACTATTTTAATGGTGGAATAAGTGTAATGATTTGTGGATTCTAATTTTAATTTCAAAATTTTTACAGCGATTTATTGAATCCAATTATTAGTAAAGATAATTTTGATTTTTTCGGAAACCGATTTCTGGGACTTAATATAATTTTCATGCATTTGTGAAATCTATCTTAACTATTTGTACTGTAAAGTTTGTGCTGTGTAAAGTTTGTGTGTTTAATTAATTAATATTAATTTGAGGATTCTAATTTTAATTGTACTGTGACATATCAATTGATTTGTGGAATCTTTTTTCAACTACTTATTAAGGTTTTATACTAACTGAATTACAATGTCTTAATCTAAGTGAAATATGGATTGAAATATCTATATTTCTAAACTATTTGATTAGTGGAATGAATTTAATGATTTGTAGATTCCAATTTAAATTTCAAAATTTCGATAGTGATTTATGGAAACCAATTCTATTTGAATATTTAATAAAATATTTTTTTTTTTTTCGGAAAACGATTTATGGGACTTATTTATAATCATTATAGATGTGCAAGCCTTAATTTTTTCTGTTTTTATACTACCTGAAATGTGTTATTCTAAGTGAATTGTTGTTTGAAATATCTGTATCTTACCGAACTATTTAATTGGTTAAATGAATTAAATGATTTGTGGATTCTAATTTTAATTAAAAAATATCTACAGCGATTTAGGGAATCCAATTATTAGTAGAGTTAATTTTAATTATTTTCGGAAAACAATTTATGGGAATTAATTTAGTTCTCATTCATTTATGGAATTTAATTATCAGTTAACTGTTTGTACTGTTTGATTTATGTGCTGATTTTTTTTTTTTTTTTTCAAATCATCTTTAATGATTTGTGAGATTTAATTTGAAAATAATAATAATAAGTTGTGGATTCTAATTCTATTATAACACAAGATCAAACTTGAAGACCCTTCAATGTAAAACTATAGCTATTCTATAATTTTAGCTTCGAAACTTTAATTTGTTTTCACCATTTAGTGGAATGTTATTTTTAACTACTATTGTATTGACTGAATTGTTGCAATTTAATGATTTGTGGATTTTAATCCTATTTGAAATATTGGAACAGTTAATTTTAATTTTTTTCGAAAAATGAATTGTGGGATTTAATTTAATTCTCATGAATTTCGGGAATCTAACTCTGTAAACCATTTGTACTGTTTGATTGGTGTGTCGCATTTAATGTTGAATATATATTCAACATTTGTGGAATACCAATAGTCTAAATATAATTTTTTCGGACAGTGGGGTATGAAGTTAATTTAATTCTAGTGGATTAGAGGAATCTAATTGTCATTGAATTATTTGAGCTATTGATTTGTGCGGTTTGTACCCAGATCTAGTTTGAATTATTAATGATGTATTATTCTGCCATTTATAGCACTTTATTTATTATTGAAACTTGTGGAATCTAATTTTATTTGTTTGTGGCATTTAAATTACTGACATTCTTTAGTGAATATATTGAATATTCAGCGTAAAGCTTAGTTTCCAAATTTGTGGATTCTTATTACGGTTGCGCAATTTCTATAGATTATAGTGGGATATGATTTAATTCGAATAGATTTGTGGAAGATAATTCAGAGTGAATTGTGATTTACTATTGAGACAGTTCGACCGAATTCTGAGATGGTTTTTAATTTTAATATTAAAGCACAAAGCGTAGTTACGAAGCCGTGTACGTCTTATAGAAATTTATCTGTTGTTCAAAATTTTCTGGAATCAAATTTTAATTGAACTTGATTTATGGGCCCTAATTTTTTCTAATCTAATTCATAATGGAATTTGGTTATAATTGAAAGTGTGGAACGTAATTTTTATTTATTTGAATTGTGACATGTTATTGGGTTTGAACGATCTTATTGTTAGAAATTTATTTCGCAAACTAGTGGGGTGAAAAAATGGTGTGGGATAAATTAAATCATACAGATCAGTTAAACAACTATTCTATTCTACTTCCACACGGATTTTTGCACAAAATTTTAAAGAACTATTTGGTGTTAAACAATTTTAACTTTTTCCTACACTATTAAATTCGGTTCCCTCCACCATATGGATCAGAAAAACTCAAACCAATGAGCAATTTGGACACAATTCTTTAGTTCCCACTCCTGTACTAATGAAATGTATCATTAAGTTATCCTAAATTTAGACGGTACTATTCAAACTGCTTATTTGAAAATTGTCTGTTTTTTCAAAGTATTAGATTTTTATAAAATGTATATTCATTTTAACCAGCGAATATTAAAATTCGCTTGCAAAATTTCTAAATCCTAGTAGGTGTTCCATCCTACACACACAAGCAACACATATAGAATTCTTAGAATTCTTATATACAGCATATACAGATAAAATCGAACAGATTCTGGAATTTAATTATAAATCAAAAAAATCTTATTTTTTCTCATCTCATATTTTGCGATATGCTTTGGATTTGTATAGAGCTTTTTTGATTTTTTTTTTAATTTCATTTAATCTTTATATTCTTCTATCAATATCAAAGATTCCAAAGCATTGAGACGCAAAATGTTAACGACAACATACATGTATGTATAATAGGAAACTCTTGCTGGTAAAATTTAATAATGAAAATCGATATTTTCAAAATAGAAATTTGAATTGAATGATAGCTACGTCGTAATAATTTGCTGGTTAGTATGTTTGTGTATATACGCTTGATCCGATAAACAATTGTAAACCATTCCTTAATCCTCACCCGCGCTATCAAATTATAATAATAATTATTTAAAAAATAAAATTACATCCCTATATTTCACCCCTCTTGAATGTACGCGCGGTCGTCACACCGACTGGCCTTAAAAAATTAATATTCATTACAATTTTGGTTCAATATTTAGGAATTTAATAATTCATTTTGTATATAGTTACATTGTCTTGTTACTTATGTACAACCAAATCCCCATCATGATCATCATCCTAATAATCGGTACCAAACAATCCCTTTTTCTATTCTTTACTCTCGTGTCTATTATTTAAGTATCCGGTGACTAGTCAAAGGAGACTGAAAATCGGCCCCTACCTTTTGTATAAAAATAAAATACAAAAAAAGGGACCAAAGCAAAAATAAAGCGACGGGGAGATGAAATAAGTAACAAACTATATATGTACAACGAGTAAATTAGAGAGTCGGAAGAAACTGCTGTTGAAAAAATTAAAATTAAATGAAGAAAGTCGTCGTCGTTGTCGGGTATACCTAAGGAGATTTTCTTCAAAATATATATTTTACACAAAAAGGGAAGGAAATACGTAAAAAGGACTAAACGTCTACTTATCGATTACTGATTATGTATTACATTATTAGAATGATACGCACCACCTCTCTTATTAGGTCAGGATTATTATTAAAGTTCGATGTATTTTTGGGGCAGTTGACGGGGTTCATTAAATCGCAATTAAATACGAAAAAAATTGCTTGTACTAATTGTAAGGAACTGAAAAATGTATTTAGCGTTATGGTAACACGTTTCTCCTCCTCTCAACAACAAAAAGTATTAAATTCCAATCCTTTTCAGAAACTTGTGCTGCTTAACAACGCAAAACCATATCATCATGACTTTATTTTCAAAATATTTTCACAATTTTCTCAAAATATTTTTGTTTTGTGTGCTACAGAGTATAATGTAAGGAAGAAAACCCAAACCCAAACCCGATTTTAATATTTTTTTTTTGCTTATCTTAAACTCTGGTTGAGTGGATATTAATTATCCTTGTTATTTTTATTGTGCCTTGTAGACAATATATACAATGCGGGTAAATATTTTTTTTATTCCGTTTTTTTGAATAAGGAAAATTAATATTTTCTTAATTAAAATTAATTATTTTTAAGGGGTGCGACGCGCACACAATAATTTAATATCCGAAATGAAATATTTGGATAACAATTGGATTGTGAATTATGATTGGGATTTGGTTTTACACATATACAGTCTCAAGTCAAAAATATCCCATTCTTATTCACAGATTCATGTGAGGATTAGTTATACGCTAAATAAAAGTGCCACGTTGACTGAGTGAAATTAACCCTACTTCAAAAACCGTGCAGAATTTACCCAGAGTTCACAACGATCCAAGGTCATATTTAGGACAGTAAAATATAAAACTTTCATAAACACATACTTTTGACCAAAAGTCAAATGTCTGTCTTTACGAAATCAGAGGGAGGCACAAGCCTCTCGAATGAAAAACACCCAGAAGGAAATTTTCCAAGATTTGATTTATCATTGTAGGATTAGGCGCTTGGCTGACTTGTCCCTTTCTGATTCGCGTCTTTATGACCATCCATCGAGTATGGAAAGTAGATGGGCTGATTAAATAAAATGTTCCTATTTCTGATCTAACCTTTAAGCACACGCAGTGCAAATCACAGTACTCGGAACAGTTCAGTACCTTTGTGATCATTATCGAGAGAATGACAGGATTTCAATCTTCTATTGTCTTCTCCTTCTGTCTTATCTCATGTCCCACAAATTTCAAATTTTCTATAGTTAGTTGGACAATATTTATGTAAAGGTCTAGGAATGATTGAATACTCTGTTTGCCTTCTCACTTCTCTAGCAGCAATATCCGCATATATTTAGGCCTTTCTTTTTGCAGAAAAGCCATATACCCTAATGCGTGACATTTAAAGCATCGTGTTAACAGCACGAAGCCAACCTAGGTACACCCGACAATTTTTAAGTAAGATATCCTAATGGCCCATTTTGCTACCTTTGAGCCCAGTGTTAAAACCTTATTTTAAATGTTCTCGATCTTTTCTACCACGTCCACATCGTATATGATAACTACCCTATATCCGTTTGTTCTGCTAGTCGGCTTTTCAGTCTCATCAACTTTAGGCACAACTAGAGACCGGCATCCTGTATAAAACTGAGGTAATTCTGAAAAGTTGATCTTTTGGCGATTGATTTGATTCCTAGTGCTTTTATCGCGTTTCTGATGTTTGCAGAACTGTCTTTATCTGCTGGTATTGCCATAGGTTCGTTATTTTCGCTGCCTGCACGAAACTTTTTGCGTACAGGTACCTCGGTTTCTGGTGACCTTGTCTAGCGACCCATCTTTCCGCTGCCCTTTCTATTGTTTTTCTGCCCTATATCATATGTTTAGCCGTGTATATAGGATTTTTAGAGCACCTTACAGATGGCGTATAGAGGTATATACAGTTAAGTATGACAGAGAAGAGCAGAAGCTGTCATAGCAAGATCATCCGCGTACCTTTGAACGATAAACATGATTTGGCATGAGTTAACAAGTTACTTACCACTCGCCGTCTTCGTTGGTACAGTAAGTTTTGCGTCCTTTCTTTGGTATTCGAGGGTTATGGGTTCAATTCTTGATACGATGACAAATAAATCATGATTGAGTGTTTTTAATGTGTAAGTATGTGTATTTATCAGGGTATTGCACCGTGGGCCCGATTATGATTTAAAGTACTGAAGTTAGTCCCCCAACTATAATTTTTTTAACTCATCAATAACCAAGCTGATAACTGACGTGTGAAGCTCAACTCAAACTCAACTATACGAGACTAAATCATACATAGGTTTTGATCCATTAAACAATCAATACCAAAATTGGCAGAACCACTATAGTCTGTGGATGATTTTCTGTAATGCTTTAAGAAAAGTTGAAGTTGGACTAATAAACCGAGATGTGTTGGAGACTTTTAGTATGAAAACAACCCTAGTTCAGCGCTTAGAGTACCAGATTCTGTAATTATGTAAATCGACCAGTTTTTCCGCCGACTGCGGGCCACTCCATTTGAATGGTACAAACTAGGAACACTATAAGTGATTATTGAACGTGCTAGAAGTCCCAGGTACCGACAAAAACGTGAGGATGCAACTGAACTCTAATAAACAAACAGGAAAGTGAAGCAACAGTACCTCAACTGCCCGTCTGCAAGAGGAAAAGTTGTAGGATCTATACCATAACTACTGAAGTTCAGAATACCAGATTCGCCAATTCTTTTGAAGTATATGAGGTGACGTGCAGTCACAGGACAAATAGAACGATGCAAATAAAAATGTATCACAAGAATTAGTATATAATGGAAAGTGACAAGGTGGGCGAGGTAAACTACGTCATGTAATATACGCGGTTGTCGACACATAAAACATTATGAAGATTACTTAGCAAGATTATTGGTCAACGTCGACAATTATGGCAATGTCGACAACCTATACGATATTTTATCGATTTGAAATAAAATGCGCCGGTTCACCCTAACGCAAATGTTGTTTGATTTGTGTGCTAACGTTTGCTACACACCAATATAACTTTGCTAGTGCCTATATTTGCCACGATTTGGTAAAATACTATTTTTCACCTGCCAACTGTTTTAAATTCACGTACGTTTTGTCATCCATCACACACCCACTGAATTTTGTTAAAACTTGGTCATTAAGGGCAGTGTGGCTTGGTTTTTATCGAATAAGTTCTGGTTAGCTGAACGATTTGGCCGTTAAATAACACGGTAGCTCTTACAGTCTTCTTGAACTCGAATTCGTCTTACCATGGAGCGGAATGTATTAAAATTTTAGGTTTTAGTCACAGGGATCTCCGGATTATTTTTAATGGAAGTTATAACTTTCTTGTAAAGGTTTTTATCACAGTTGTGCCATATTTTGCTGTTCTTTCTACTGAAACCTTTTTTTCCAGGACGGCTTGGCAGGAACATAATTGGAACACGAAGATATAGTATTCCGACCTAAGGCAAGACAATGGAGAGGAAGGGCTAAAAATGCTGACTAATTTACATTCAAATATGAAGCATTTTAAATGCGTGACCCATACTTGTAGGTGGCAGTATCGAATACTCTTAGTTCCGCGTTCATAAAAAAATCAATAGATAAATGCAGAATGGTATCAAAAATAATGACGAACCCGTATGGAATCAAAAATTACAAAATGAACAAATGAATCTCGGCGATTTTTATGGGCTTTGGTTGAAATCTAAATTAGAAATGGAATCCTACAGTAAGAGAAAATATTAGCTGGGGACTTTTATGCAAATGTTATCCGAATAAATCTAACTAGATGCCAGATTTCACTTAAAAATAAACAAATTCTTCATATACGATACAAAGCGAAGCCGCGGCAAGTTGTACTGCTATTCCAATCGCAAGTTCATCGGTATCAGACATGGGCGAACTGGTAAAATAAAGAGAGCGAACTGCCTGGGTAAAATATAAAACTAATTTTGTGAACATTATGAAATTCCACATTTCTAGAGATAAATTATAGAAATATAATAAATTTTCTAAAATTGTCACAACCCGTATCGCATTGACAATTTTTGGTCACCGTGGTTTAAAATTAATTTTACAAAATCACTCTAGGAATTGTCTACATTATTGACATTGACTGCGTTGTCGACGTTGTCTACGGGTTCTCAACCCATCGACGTAGAAAATATTAGATGATGCCCATCCCTAATAGTAGTTGTTAGACTTACCACAATGGCTAGGCTGATTTACAGAACCCTTACTACCAGATAGAAAGAGGACATTCTCTGAGCCAGAATTGAACTCTGAATTGAAACTATATACCAGCACTTAAAGTGTCGCTTACTTAACTTTAAGCTGCATGAAGTGGACATTTCAACTGGACATTTGCTTCCTCATAATCGCCCTAGTAAGTAGAGAGTAAGTATGGATCAATGCGTAACCGTTTGACACGGTTTATAAGCAATAAAATATATTTCAAAGACAAAACATTTTAGAAAAGACATTTTTATAGGAGCTCTCCCAAATAAATCACAAAAGTCTACTATTTGTCGATACATAAAATACAGCATGTCTCATAATAAATGTGATTATAATTTACATTTGATGACCGCATTGCTGATTATATTTAGGAAATTATGATAAGTTAGCTAAAATTCCACTGCATTTTGCAATATCGAACGAAACTATAAATTATGAAAATGTAAAACTTTTTCCAAACATCCATTACAAATTAAAATTCTTAGTTGCTATTCTGATAGCGAAGAAGCTTCTGAAGTAATACTTTTATATACGATATGTTCAAAATATTTTAACATTCCCAGCTGACAATTGTAATACTAGCTATGTGCGCACAGTTCAGTATTTCAGGAGTTAACTTCAATAGCTATCTTATGAAGTAAATTGGACATTCTACAACTGCCATGTTTGTCGTATTTGCGCATAAAGCATGCATGTTAAAAGTTGTACACCGAAAGTAATAAATCTGAAATCGTGTTTCGCATAGTAAATAACCGACAACAAACGTATTTCTATTTGATAATGTAGAGATCAAAGAATATATTTAGGACAGTCAAGAGATGGCCGCAATAATCACGATTTTTGATTAATTACGTTTTATTCGTCGTTGGACGTCGGCTGTCAAAGATTGACCTTGTTCCGTTCCAGAAAACCACATTTCAGGATTGTATTCAAAAATCATTTTACAATCCCATTTCCACTCAATTTGTCCAGTTCCATGATAATCGGTTACTAGCTTAGTTCCGTTTCAGATGGCCATATTCCAGAATATTATCCAAAATTTATTTAACAATCCCATGGGTTGGCCAAGTTCAGTTCCAGATGGGAATATTCTAACACGTTATCCAAAAATCATTTTTCAATCACATTACCATTCAACTTGTCAAGGTTTATGATAATGGAAAAAGGATTGGCTTAGTTCCGTCCCAAATGGCCATATTCCTAAACTCTATCAAAAAATTATTTTCGAATCCCATTTCCATCAAATAATTCGAATTCATTATAGTCGGTATAGTCATAGTTCCCATGTATTTTCTGTTTCGGTGAATTGTCCTTTTCGGTGAATGGTCGTTTTCGGTAAATTGTCGGTTTCGATAAATTGTCGTTTTCGGTGAATTGTCGTTTTCGGTGAATTGTCGTTTTCGATGAATTGTCGTTTTCGGTGAATTGTCGCTTTCGGTGAATTGCGTTTTCAGTGGATTGAGTTTTTCGGTGAATTGTTTTTCGGTTAATTGTCGTTTTCGGTGAATTGTTTTTCGGTTAATTGTTTTTCTGTGAATTGTCGTGGAACCGTCCGGATGGACCGATGCCATTAAGACATTATCGAAACCAATAGTAAGAACAAAAGTTGCAGAACGTCATAATAAAATTCTAAAAATAACTGGATAATTTTAAAGGGGCGATACAATGTATGTTTCGGATTCTGAATGAAAATGGTGTCCAAAAAAAACAGTAAAACTAGCAAGAAGGAAAATGTGGTGTACGTACAGCTGGTCAAAATTAGGCGACCAACAGGTATAGTTTTGTACCTTACAGGATTCCCAATAATTTGGACCCTCGTTTCACTACAACCATTTGCCTGACATGCAAGAAACCGGTTAAACTACTTTTTATAAAATAATTTGATCCTAACTACTAAAAACTATTATGTATAATTATACCGATCTAACTAATTGGAAAATTCGTTCGAATCAATTAAATTTTCCAATCAATCCAACATACCATATATGCATTTCGATTTTTCACTTTATAAATAATTGTGTATGTGTGTATGTATGTTGTGCCAAAGAAAATCAACAGAAATAAAAAAAAATTCTTACATCAAAACAACATCAATCATTTTCCGAAAAATTTTCCAATCAAAGAGCATATATTTACACACACAAAATAGTAACAACAACAACAACAACACTAAAAGAAAATGTATAGGAAAAACTAAAAGAAGAAAACCCCATAACTAATCAATTTTTAAGCAAATATAAATAATAATGAAAATTCACAAAAACGATGAGGAAAATATTGTGTGTAGTGTTATTATGTACTTCAGAGGATGGGTAGGGGGGAGGGTGGAAGGGTTTGTTAGTGCATATACACACACAAGAAAGGGGTTATATATGGTTATAAATAAATTTTCCTAACAGATGTGTGTAAACAAATTGTCAATTTTATCGATGATTTTCCTGTTTAAATTATATTATTCCAAAATCCAAATGAACAAAAGGGTTGGGGAAATATATTTTGTTTATTTTCATATTGGGAGTTGGTACATATTACAACTACATTTAGGTAGGTGAAAATGAGGTTTATTATAATTACATGTCAAGAAATTATGTATCCAAATAATTGAATTTATATTATGTATTATATATTGATTGCATGTTGTTTAGGTTTTTAATATTTACATATGCCCATATGTATATACAGATATATCTAGTTATGTACACATAATATATAGTTAGTTATTGAACTAACATTTTATTGATATAGAAATATTTTTGAAATTAACTGGTTACCTCAAACGATTTGTGTAAAGAATTCCTATTTATAGATTAATAGGAATTTTGTGCAAGAGGTAAGGTAATTTACTAACATTACGTATTTGAAATAAATAAAATTGCATTTACCAATATATAATTGGAAAGCAAATTTTGGCTTGATTATCAACTGATTGCGAGATTTTGCACCTTGCAAACAGTCGAAAAGTTTTAATACATATTAAAAGCTTTTATACTAACTTCAAATAGTATACATTGCATCATTTTCAATTAATTGAATACGAAACTTTTATGGAACAGCTTGTTACCAAATTTAAAGCTTTCGTGTGAGCTTTTCTCTATTGAACTTATCACAACATCATGTCAAACATAAATATAAATAATTTAATGAGCACGTATCGAATTTAAACTTCAATTTTTCAAAAAAGCTTCATTCAGAATTTAAAAGCTTTTTCATGGAAAGCTACTTGAAAAAGTTTGCATACAAATTTAAAGATGTAGACATTTAAAAATGAAGCTCTTATGAGCCTTCTTTAAATCTACATTTTATTGAGTTTTTATCTAAAGCTTACATAATATGAAAAAATATAAAATAGCTTAAAAGAGCTTTCCTCTATTGAACTTATCACAAAATCATTTCAAATATAAGTATAAATAATTTAATGAGAAAAAGCTTTAAACAGCATTTCAAAGCTTCCTCATTTGAACATAGAAGCTACTGTAAAAAGTTTGCATACATTTGTATTATTTAATGAAAATATAACAAATTTAAAAATGTAGCTAGAAAATGTAAAGCTTTAAAAAATCAACTGATTGCTTTATTGCTTTTAATTAGTTCAGTAAAATTCATGAAAGCTTTCACAATTAAATTCGACTGTTCGAAAAAAAATATTTTTTTAAGCAATAAAGTTTTCGAAGATAAATATAAAAGCTTTCAAATGATTGATAGTTTCGCATTACATAAATTACAATAAAAGTTCACCAGAAGCGTTAATATTTTATAAAGCAATTATTTACTTAAACCTCAATAATATTGTTTCATCTTGAATTTATTAATTACTTAACTTATTTATAGAATAGTTTGTTACCAAATTTATAAGCTTTCACATGAGTTTTTCTCTATTTAACTTATCGCAATATCATAAATAAAAATAACTTAATGTGAACGTATCGGAATTGAAATATTATTTCATGAAAATATGACCAATATAAAATGTAAGCTCTTATGTGAGCTTTCTTTTTAATTTTATATTTTATTGAATGATAAAGCTTGCGTAGTAAAAATATTCTCATTTTCACAATAAGTCAAGGAAATGAAAAATTGAAAACTTTTAAAAAATTAACTGATCACTTCATCATTATAAGTTGTTTGAGTAAAATCCATAAAAGATTTCACAATTAAATTCGTACCCGTTTAATCTAAAAATAATTATTTATAGTTTCAGGTCAAATAACTTTCAGTTAACAACGGTTTTCTAAAATTTCGCATTACATAGATTTCAATAAAGCTCACCAGAAGCTATCATATTTTATTAAGCAATTATTTTTTTTAACCTCAAGTAATCTTTTAATTACTTATCACAACATCAGTTCAAACATAAATATAAGTAATTTATTGTGAACGTATCGGATTTGAACCTCAACTTTTTAAAAAGCTACATTCAACATTTTGTAGCTTTCTGAATTTTACATGGAAAGCTACTTAACAAGGTTTGCATACGAATGTACGTTAATTCAAGAAAATATATCAAATTTTAAAATGTAAGCTCATATTTGAGCTTTCTTTAAATTTAAATTTTGCTGAATTATACAAAAGCTTGCATATGTTAACATTGGTTTTGAAGAGTTACTATCAAATACTCGAAAGCTTTTACAAATTTATTTTTAAGAATGTATTTACTAAAAAGATATTCTCATTTTCACAAGATAAAATATATGAAAGCTTTAAAAAAATTAACATATTATTTTAACATTTTTAATTGGTTTAGTAAAAGATTTCACAATGAAACTCGTCTCCTTGAAAAACGATATTTAGTTATTCAAAATGTTTCTAATATAAATGTAAAAGCTTTAAAATATTTCATTGTTTCAGGTCAAATATGAATATGAAATATGAATCTTAATAAAAGCTCACCAAGAACTATTAGTAGAGTTCGAGTCAAGATTAATTTTGGCTTAATTATCAACTGCTACGCGAAAAAATTCGCACTATGATTAATGTTCAGATTATTAAAATAAAACGGAGTACAACGACTGCCAAATAGAAAGTTCTTTTGAAAAAAAAAGTATTTGCGTAATAAAAAAATGTTCTAACATCACATGTATTCGAGCTCGCCAAAAGCTTTCATATTTTATTAAACAGTTGCTAACTTAAATTTCAAGTTAAAAAGAATAAAGCTCACATTAAAAAATTGATGTATACTATGTTGAAGCTTTTATAAAATTTAAAAAAAAAATAATATATAATTAATATTTTAAATTTTAAGGAGCTTTACCTTAAAAAATTTCAAACACCTCACTTTCACTAAATTATTTCTTTTACATGAAATTAAATTTTATATGAAATATAAAGAAAAGCTTAATTGAGAGATTTTCCAGACAGAATTTATTAAAATTAGTAGAATTAAGCTTTCACTATTTTATGTTTGATTGTTTTTCTCAAACTCCTAATCAATTAAGATCATAAACTTTACAATATACTTGTAGTTATTTTATATGCAAAAAGCTTCTCTTAAAACAATATGAGAGCTTTCAATTCGTTTATTTTATTGGGAATCAAACAATCGAAGTTAAAAATATATAAATATTATATTTGCTGTATTTAATAGAAGAAATCATGAAAGCGTTTATAAAATAATGAAAGCTTACTTAAAAATGCTCTCAAATAGGTAGTCGGATGAAAATAAAGGCCATTAAATTACCGATTACATTCTATATGTAGTCTGTATTAAACATGCCAACAAATATGTCAATAGCCTAATTTTGCAAAAGCTTTTATAAAAAGCTTTTTATAAACTTCAAAGCCTTTCATATATATTAATTTTATTTCTAAAACAAAAGAACCAACTACAACACAAGCAATTACCTTCTACAATTTTCAATAATAGAGCTAATACAATAGCTTTAGGCGGTTTAAAATCATAAGAGCAATTCAGTTGGCCGGTATATTTAAAAATATGAAAAGCCAATCATAAGTAACAATCCAATTTTAAAGAAAATTCCCGCTAACGAATTTTGCAAAACAAAATGTAATTGCAATCTTCAACCAACACACACACACCAAAGCTAACAGGGCGGAGGAAAATTATTAAAATTAACCAGCGAACTGCGGACAAATCCAATCTAATATTCATTAGCTATGTATATACACAGCCAGCAGTACCAAGATTTACGATATTAAATTCTAAGAAATTCATCGTTCGTTTAAAAAAGGAAAAATTAAAAATAGAAAAACTCAAAATCTAATAAAATTTTCATAAAAATATCCTTGTGTCTGTATATTTGTGTATATTATATTCCACCTCGACAGAAGGTTTAAAATAAATAACAACAGTAGTATATAGTAATAATATATAATGGCAGAAAGAAGAATAAGAATAAGGTGGCAAATATTGCTAAGCAACGTTTTCCATGGTTCACGTCTTTAATGTGGAATAGAGAATAATGTTGAAGGGAAATCAATTTTTTCGTAGAATCGCATATGTGTCCATCCAGCATAGCATAATCGAATACAACTTGATCCAATTGATTTCCCTCATAATTGAATTAATCATTTACCATGTTCCGAATCATTGATATTCAAACATCTTTGATTCTTCCCACTCCCCACTCCGTCCCTCCCCCCGTATATACTTATACAAATCTTCAAATTTCCAAATTAATTAAAAAATAATCCAACCAAAACAATTCTTTTTAATTTTTTTTCTTCTATAAATAAAAATACAAAGTAGATTCACAGAATTCTAAAGAAAATTGATTTTCTTCAATGCTTTTGTTCCCAAATATATACACACATACAAACCAGACACAGAATTTTCTTATATAAAATAAAATTGTTTTGCATATCTCTTGTTCGATTCGAATCGATTTCATAATGACAGAATAAAAAAATAAAACTTTTTTGTGTGCTTTTAAATGTATGTATGTATATGGAATTGAAGAGATTCAAATCAGTCAACCAGGAAACAAATCAAACAAAAAACAAAATTTTCTTCGTCATGGATGGCTCGCATCCCCCTCCCTTCTCATCGTTACACATAAATTCATTTTTAATTTCATTAACATTTTAACAATCAACATTGTTATAAATTTTATTTAATTTAAGATTAAATAAAATAAAAAAAATTGTGAAAAATGAAATTTAAACGAAAGGAAAATCTGATTAGTGGAAATCATACGATTTTCCAATTTTTTATTTTTTTTTATCGTTGGCATTTGATTGAATTGTGAGTGCGAAAAAAATCACAATGTATATGTGTATAATGCGATATAAAATTTTAAAGGTGACCGATTTGTATTCATATAATTTGGAGCGATATACTTACCACGACCACTTCGTCCGACAAAACGTAAATCGTTAAATTTTGCTACTTGATTTTTCATAACAGCCGTACAATTACGTAATTCACCACAATAGTTTTCATCGTTGCCCGCCATCACCGTGACTAGTGTACCATCACAAACTTCACCGAGTGCGACCACTTTGAAGGCAATCGGTAAGGTTTTATTGGAGCGCCAGTGTTGCGGCAGCGTTGTACAAACCTAACCGGATTAGAGTAAAAAAATATTTCAGTCGTTAATTTTTACAATTTAATATATAATTTATTAGCTATTAAGAACAAACGCTTTTTTAATTACATATTACATTAAGCTTTAAAATAAAAATTTTAAAAGCTTCGATTTAGCAAACCAGAATTTGCAAAGAAAAATCTGGTTGAAAGTAAAGCTTTTTGTTGAGCTTTATTCAAATGTTATTTTCATTTGAATATTTCATGGGTAGGATAGTTATTATTTATTCCCAATAACCATTTAATGCACAAAGCTTTCGAATTAAAAATCGTATTAAGCTTTGTGAATGTTTATACAGTGTCAAAAGGAGGAGCTTTCCCTTTTTCGATAAAAATGTATTTTAAAAACCATCAAAAAGCATACATATTTAGAGATATATCAAGCAGGGATGCTAAGCTTTAAATAGGTGCTTACTAAAAGCTCACACCCAATTGAGTGTGTCGCTAGTATTTCACTATCTAATTTTAAATGATTTTTCAGTAGTAATATATTTTAGAGCTTTTATCAAAGAAGCTTTCATATAAGGTCTCCTTAAATATAAAATATCATAAAAATTGCTAATCTAATTAAAAATCTAGCTTTTAATTGTACGCATGGTGAGAAGAGCTCTGTCACATCCTCGATATATTTACTTAAATTATAGCTTAAAGCTCATCAAACCAGTATAAGCAAAAAAAAATCTGAAGGTACTCGAATGCTATTTTCCTTTGAATATTTCATGGGTAAGATAGTTAGTAATTATTACCGATAACCATTTAATATAAATACAATCTTTCGAAATTAAAATTGTATTAAGCTTTGTGAATGTATATACAGCGTGAAAATGAGGAGCTTTTTCTTTTTTCGATAAAAATGTGTTTTTAAAAAAACATACATATTTAAGAATATGGAGATTGTCTTCAATGAAATTAATTGTCCCTGCTAAGCTTTAAATAGATTCTTGTTAAAATCTCACACCAAATTGACCAAAATATATTGGAAGCTTTCTCACCAAATTGACTAAAATATATTTGAAGCTTTTTTCTTCGTAAGTATAATGGTTTTAATTTTAAATGGTTTTTAGTAGTAATATATTTTAGAGCTTTTATCACAGAAGCTTTCCTATAAGGTTTTCTTACCGTAAAAACTGCTAATCTTATTAAAAATCTAGCTTATGATTGTGTGTATGGAGAAAACAGCTTTCTCTCTCAATATATTTACTGAAATAATCTTTAAGCTCATCAAAAATCATCAAAAGAGCTTTTATGTAAACATACATAATTTAGTATTCCGCCTTTATCGTAAAACGCGCTCAATTTTTTATAATAAATAAAGCATTTAAAAGCTTAATAGAGTTTATCATCTTGTCATTAAAAATGTTGTTAGATTCCGAGAAACTAAATTTTAAATATCCAAGCTTTTTTTAATATTAAAGTTTTTAAATTATAAAATAACAATAAAAAGTTGTTTGATTTCGTTAAGAATGCAAATACTTAAAAGCTCATATTATTTTCACAATTGAAAAAGCTCCCTGATTATGATTATTGCTATTACACATAGTTTGAATACTTACAATATGTGGTGACCCCGTTCTAACTAATTCGCCTGGATGTTCAGCCATTAACGAATCTATTGTACGTTCAGCTAAAGTTTCAGCTGTTAGAGCACCCATACTATTACTATTATTATTAGCACTGTTATTATTATTATTACTATTACTTAGCTTACTATTATTATTATTACCACTACTTGAACTACTATTATTTATATTATTAGAATCACGATTACCACCACCACTAGTTGTATTATTACCACGTTCACTTGAATGATTATTATTATTGGTCGTTGAACTAACTTCAGATGACGTGGCAGCAGCCGCCGAACTATTAGTTTTGGCCGATAAATGCATATTTGCCGCGGTATGATGATAATTATTATGGGCCTTTCGTCACATCAATTTTAAATCGGATTTTTTTGTTAATTTCATTAAATCGTAATTTTTATTCATGGTTTCACCTAAACGCATTTAAAATAAATTTATATAAATAAAAACTGCATATCGAATCTACTTGAATCTGTTATTTAATACACATATAACAAGCGCAATTAGAAAGTAATTGATTAGAAAATTTCGTTTCTAAATCAAATTTTATTTTCACATATCGAGATCAAAAGGATTTTTTGTTTTTTTTTTTGATATTCTCGTTATCCATTCATCATTTCACTTAAATTCACAGGATAGCAACGACAGAGCACAAAAAATATCCATCAATCTAATCAAAAACCCCTTTTTTTAACGTAAACCGTCGCATAAATAAATTTGGAGATGAATTAGAATTTTCACAAAACAGACACACACACGCAAAAAAAATTATTCCAAAGCAACAGGTTTGCCAGCACACAGTATATATGTACATATATACACACACAAAAAAAAATCAGTTAACAATAACTTCAAAGTAGTAGTCATATACGTTTATTATTTGTCGGTTGATTCAGCGGCGGTGGAAATAAATTGGAAAATAACTTATTTCAAGAGTTTTATTTATTTTATTTTTTTGATAATTTCACAACGAATTTTTTTAAATAACTAAAACCGTAACGCGGAACACAAAAAAGCACCAAATCTGTTAAAATGTTGGCACTTTGCATAACACACAAAAATAAAAATAAAACGAACACAAAAAAAAAACGTTGTACAAAAAAGAGTGTTAAAAAATAATAAACAACACGCTGGAAAATGGACAAATTATTTTTTTTTATTCCAAAAACTACCTTTATGTTGTGTAACTATTTTTTTTTTGTTTTTTGTACAGTGAACAGATTTTTTAATTTTCAATTTTATTGTTATTCATGTATGATATTATGGCAAAAAACGCGGTGACAGGAAAACACTACGCAAAAAATTGGAAATGAAAATAAAAATAATACTGTTACAGTTTTTTTAAAAGCTCTTTTTATAAAATATGAAAATTAATTACCACATTTTTATAAAATGTGTATCAAAAATATATTTTAAATTTAATAATTTGTTTTAATAAATAAATTGTAAACGTATTAGATGTGTGGTGAAAAATAACGGGTAAAACAATTGTTTGAGCTTTAATCAGCAAGATATCATTTTCCCATTACACTTCACTGTAAATTGCCTGAATAATTTCTAAACCACCAACTAGTAAATTAATTTAAAAACAAAAGTTTAAATCAATAAAACCCGTACTTTTAAACAAGAAGCTTTTCTAATAAAATTGAGCTTTCTAAACAGGAATTCAATATAAAAGCTTTAAACGTACGTAGTTTAACTAGATTTTCATTACATCATCAATCTACAATATATTTTTCAAAAAGCTCATTTAAAAGCTTTTTTAAATTATTTTGAGAAAGCTAAGATAAAAGATGAATTTAATAGGAAGAAGTTAAACCCTTTATTAACTTTCTTGTCACATGATATTCTTGTTTGCAAATTCAAGTTCTAAATTAATTTTAGATGAAAAACTGATACGGAAGCTTTCAAAATTGTGAAGCACATTTAAGTTTTCACATTTTCATCGCATCCTTATCGAAATTCATGCAAAATTGGACAAATCAATTTTTCATACATATCAATTTCTAGCAAAATTGGAAGAGCTTTGCAATTTAAATTGTCTGAAAGCACAATGCGGACTAAATAATTAAAATTTAAATGTCTAGTAAGTTTTTTTGTATTACAGTTATTTTTCTGATTAGGCTAGTGATCAGTTAATTTAGTTTGAAAAAGCTCACATAAAAGCTTTGAAAATTTTAAATTCGGATTTTGTAGTCAAAAAGTAAAAAAATTAGAAAGTGAAGAATGTTTCAAAGTTAATTGAATTATAATTTAACAAATTTTTAAGAATAATAATAAATTAATACTTAAGAAATATTTTGTTTAATCATAAAGCTTTTAAAAAAATGTTTTTAAAGCTTTTGTGCATTTGATAGTTTGAGAATTAGAACTTTAACATAATAATAAATTATATAGTTGCAGGGACGATTTAGTTAGTATCTAAAGTAAAATGTTCACATAAAAAAGCTTTAAAGACTTTATATTTACCAATGTTATAAGTAAAAAAATTCTAAAAGCTTTCTTTTAAAACTTATATTTTTAACAAGCTTGTTTGTGTTATTAACACGTTTATCCAAAATTCTACAAAGTTTAATATTTTAAAAGCCGTGCCAACCAACTTAATTGAAAAAGTGTAGCCAATTAAGAAAACCACTTAAAGTTTAAATCTTTTGAAATGTTGAGCAAATCATTAATTCTAAATTATACATTTTAAGTTCGAATTTAGTTGAATTTGTAATGAAATTATTTAAAAAATTTAATTATTGTAATTACACCTCCATAGAATTAAAATAAAAGCTTTAAAGAAATACAGAAATCAATATAAATATGCTCGTAGTAAATTAATTTTATGAAAAGCTCACATAAAAGCTTTTAAAGTTTTAGATTTTCTTCATTCAACTAAAATTAACGATATGTTCATAAATTCTTAAAAACACTATGATTTTATAAAAAAGCCTTTTTTAATTGAAAGTGTTAAAGCTTTCATAGAACTTTAAATAGACTGAAAAGAGAAAGCCTTTGAAAATGGTTTTGTAGATTTCTTCGAATTACATTCCATTTTCATATTATCAATGTCTGAGTTTATTAAAACAAAAATTTTCTTAGAATAGCTTATTCGGAATATATAATACTATTGTGTATTAGCTGAAAAACCATCCACTTGTTATCATTTTTAATGGAGCTTTATTGATAAGGGTTACTACCCACGAAATAAGATTCACTCGGTTTGTAAAATTGACACGATTTTACATAGAAATTTGTCTGATCTGATGAAAAATATTTGCTATCTAAAAGATGTTCTTACCAAATAGGAAAAGCTTTCAAGAATTAAATAAATCAATTTAAAAAAATTGTTATATTTCTTTGACAATTAAAGCTGCCTAAAAATTGCAAAAATATTCTTAAAAACAGGAATTTTTTGTTTAAATTAAAAATTAACTTTCTAATAGACACGTGCTTTTTGCAATTTTTGAAATTGGTTTACCAGACACTCTACTGATTTACGATTTGATTGAGTTTATAAAAACAAAAGTTTTCTTAGTAAAGCTCCTTCGAAATATATAATACAAAATTAAGCTGAAAGACCAGCGACTTGACATCATTTTTAATTTATTTTTTTTAATTAAAACATTTCAGTGGAGCTTTATTGATGAGCATTATAGCCCACTTAAAAAATTGAGACGATTTTTCACAAAAATGTTGTGCTAATTGACTATTACTAAACAATTCCTAGATTTGATGGATTAAAATTGTTTAATATCCAAAAGTTGTTCTTACCAAATGTAAAAGATTTCAAGGATTAGAGACTAAAAACTAAAAAAATATTTACTTTCCTTTGGCTATTTTAGCTTCCTAAAAATCCAGAGGTAAATAATTTTATGAAAAGCTCATATAAAAGCTTTCAACATTTTATGTTGTTTATACATCTGAATATAAAGAAAAGTTTATGAATCTTAAAAACGCGAATGTTTTGTCAATTTTTAAAATTAAAATTTAAAAGCTTTCCCGTGTGTTTTAAGTGTTCGGCGCACTTGCGATTTTACGAATTTTAAGCTATAAGTGATAAAACTTAAAACGTTAAAACAAATTCAAGTCAAAGTTTTTCAAATAGTTAAAAGAAATTAAAGCTTTGTAAGTTTTGTAAAAGTACACGAAAAGTTCTCTCCGCTAAACAATATATTTATCTAGATTCGAGAGTTTTAGAAAAATTATATCGAAAGCTTTAGAAATATTAGTTTATTTGTTCAATTTAAAATCATTGAGAGAGATTCTCTTCTAAAAGCACTTCTAAAACGAACACACAACACTGATTTACAATTTTCTTCGAATTACATTCCATTCCCATACAATCAATGTCTAAGTTTATTAAAACAAGAATTTTCTTAGAAAAGCTTCGTCAGAAAATATAATACTATTGAGTTGTAAAACCAGCGACTTGATATTGTTTAAATTTGGAACATTTTAGTGGAGCTTTATTGATAAATCTGGGATTAAAAATTGAAAGAATTTTACACAGAAATGTGTCTAATTTTGTATCCATCTATAAATAAAAATTCGATAAATTTGATTGATAAAAAATATTTTCTATTCAAAAGATGTTCTTACCAAATGGAAGAGCTTTCAAGAATTAGAGAAATCAATTAAACAAATTAATCACTTTTCATTGGTTATTAAAGCTAACTAATTTATTTGGTGAAAAGCTGACAAAAAGCTTTCAACTTTTTATATTTTCTTCATACACCTGAAAATAACAAAAGTTCATGAATTCTAAAAAAGCACAAATTTACTTGATATTTTACGAGTTTTAATTATGAAAGCTTTTCAAATAATTAAATCGCATGAAAGCTTTTAAACTTAATTAAGCATTTTGAAAACGTGTTGCCCATTAAACATTATATAATACCAGATTCAAGAGCTTCTGAAAATGTAAACCAAAAGCTTTCAAAATATTAAATAGAATTGAAAATAAAACAAGCTCTCTTCCCCTGTACTAATTGAAAACATAAGTAGATACGCGTGGATTTTTAATAAACACGTGCATTTTAGTGAAAAGCTTTTAGCACTTTATACACAATTGAAAAAAGTAAATTTTTGAAATTGGTTCACCAGGCACCATACTGATTTACCATTTTCTTCGAATTTTATTTTCTTAGGAAAGTCTCGTCGACATACATTTATAATACAACATTTGGCTGAAAGATATGGTCACCTGCGGATATTCACCGCCACACAATACAGCAAATTTGTTATAACCTCAATTTTCACCTGCTGTAAAACAAAAATTAAAATTGTGTGTTCGGTGTTTGCGATAAATTGAAAAACTATATGTTACACAATTTTGTTCCTGCACACACACACGCACATTTTTATAGAATAAATTGTAAAATAATAACATAAAATTCATTCATCTGAGAGAAAATTTATCGCATCGTGTCACACTAGCTCTACATAATGAACAAAACAAAAAAACAAAAAATTCTGTTTTTTAACAAAATTATTAAAAAAAAATAATTCCCAGCTTTTCATTTTATTCCAGTTTTTTTTTTTTATTGGGAAAAACCAAAATCATTTTTTTTTTGTTCGTTGTACTGCCATTCGGTGTGTGTTTGTTGATTTTTCGCGTATACTGTGCGGTAAATATTTGGTGGTGGACATGGTGAGATAAATAAAAATGTGTGTCTGTTTGGTGGCCTGGATTGTTGCCGTTGTTGGTTTGATATTTTTGTTCACATAAATAAAAGACAATAAAGACAATGATGATATGGTTTCGGTTTTTGCGTGATTTTTTTTTTTTTTTTGAATGCTTTCCCGTTTTTCTGAATTTTAATTTTCTTTTGGTTGGAGCATTTTTTTATAATTTTTTGTCGGATTAATTGTTTTTTATGTACAGCCACAGAGTTGCGATAAGTAGATGTGTGAGTATTTTGGTGAAAAATATATAATTCGATTTGTAATTTAAATCGAGAGGTGTGGATTTTTCATTATTTAGAATGTGGTGGATATTGGCAAGAAAATGAAGAATTGGCAAATTTTACCTAAATTTTGAGAACAACGCAATGTCAACGCAACTGAAAAAAGCTTCTTTCCACGA
This sequence comes from Tipula unca, assembly GCA_951394425.1. Taxonomy (NCBI): domain Eukaryota; kingdom Metazoa; phylum Arthropoda; class Insecta; order Diptera; family Tipulidae; genus Tipula; species Tipula unca. The sequence continues at coordinate 11,963,718 of OX596382.1, forward strand.
TAACCTCAAGTACCTGATACTGCCTAGATACACAAGTTATCTACATACTAAAATAAATTACAAAACCGATGAGAATTTCTGGAAAATTGTCAAATTTTATTCACAAAACAATTTACATTTCCTTGTAATTAGATTAAAACATCTGTTGGAAAATCACATCAGTCAAAACAGGTATTGATATCAAAGCTATAAATAAGTTACCAACTCTGTTGATACACATAGAATCTCCTTGTTACAGTTATATTACATAGATCTAGAGATTCAACGATAGAGACATCAAATCATGTTAAATCTAGCGTAAATTATTTGTGTGTCATTAATTCGATCTTCCGCAATACATCCAGATTTCCAAATAAGTTCGATCAGACTTGAATATTGAAAAATGTAAATTTTTACCAGGTCTGACAAATATTTTACTACCAGAGGAAATCGCCCAGCCCACTTTAAGACAAATTAAAGCACAAATAGTGAGCTTTCAATTATTATCCATTATTTTGGTAAGCTTTTCAAATTGTTATGAAACAAAACAGATTTGTAAAGTCTGGTGAACCCTGAAAGAGAAACTGATTTTAAAAAATAACCTATAATTTGTAATTTTTAAGCTTCAATAGATAAAGCAATAAAAGATTTTCGTTTTGACTAGCACTTCGAAATTTTTGGAGCTCTCAGCATTTTTAATACAATAATTTACCAATTTACTTGGACAACGCACAAATAGAAAGCTTGAGTCGAATACCTGTGTATCAAAAATTGATCCCAAATTTATTAGGACTTAAGTTGGTACTATTTAATAATACAGTAACTCCAGATATGCGCCTTAAATTTTTTCTGAGCTTTTTAATAAAAATTGGGTAGAAATATTTTTACTTCAAACAGATTTCATAATATTTGTGGCAACAAACTCAAACGTATATGAGCTTTTAACAAATTTCGCAATATATAGTTCAAATTTAAAGCTACCATCTAAACACTTTGGCTAGTCAAAATAAGGAAAGTGAAATAGAGCTTTCACTCATTTTCTAGAAGAAACGTCACAACATGTTTGGGATTAAACGAAATATTTTTGATATTGACACTTTGGCTGATTTAAACTCGGAGACTGAAACAGTTTTTAGTATATTTTTTTAAAGTTCAGTAGATAAAACCAAACCATTTTTTTTCAGACCGATAACCAGAACTTAGGAACAATTATTTAAAGTTGATTTATTTTAATAAATTTAGTATCATGTTTCTGCTTCACCAGGTGAAGCCCAAATAAAAGAACAGACATTTAAATAAGCTTAGGTTAGTAAAGTGGTTACTGTTATGAGTTTTTGCTAATTAACTTGGATGTGTCCTAAATAAAAAGGCCAGATATTATACCAATTTTAACTTAATGTCGATAACAATTAAAGCTTCAGCAGTTAAATCATATGTCAAAAAAATTAATCTGCTTTAAAAATTGTATGAGCTTTTGGCAATTATCTTTGGTATGGTAAAGTTAAACAATTTTAAAGCCGTATTTCTGCTACTTTAGGCTGGTAGGAGACACAATTATATGAGATTTTAATGTTTTACTGGGTAAAAGCACAAACCTGAAGCGTAAATCTAGAGTTTATTAGGCTAGCATAACACTAAATAGTTAAAATATGTTGAAAGCATGTGTACAATTTTAAAAGCCCCAACAGATCGAAGCTTTCTTTGAAATTTAAAATTAAACACTCTAACTAAAAATTCCTTTTATAACTACCAATTTAACAACTATAAATCACACATAGTGAAATTAACCATTTTTTATTTAAAATCTAAAGAGTTCACTTTGAAATTGAAATAGGCCGCATTTAAATTCACTATCAATCGTGAACGAATTAGTAAATGTAAATTTATTATCTTATGTCGATGAAAAAAATTAAAACCACTGCAAAACGGTCCACCAATTTACTTAAATGCTATTTGAACTCAGCGTACACATAAAATGTAACATGGAAACAAGTAAATTCGTTACAGGACCGTTGATAAAATCTATAGACTGTACAAAATTGCTAATCCCTTGTTTAAAGAAATATTAATGTTGATTTGTCTAGTTAAGATGAAATATGTTTTTCCTAGCAACAGAACTAAATCAGAGGAATTGTGAAATAAAAATTCGAATTAGAGTTTCTAAAAAATTGCTGGATTTTGACAAAAAAATCACAAAACAATTCGTAATTATGTCAAATAATTAGATTATACGTAATTAGTTATAGTACGTTCAAAATTTCACACCAGCAAAAATCTAGGTCAGTTGCCAGTGCTATAATATATTGGGTCTTTGTTTCAATTTTGCTTCAAAGGTTATATTATGTTGGCATTACACTAAAATAAGTAAAGTAGGGTAAAACTGAAATAACACGTAAAGTTAATACTTGCAAGAGCCAAGAGGTTGGGTTCACATTAGTCGAGCAAATAATTTATACAAGACATGGAGGCTGACAAAATGTAAACTAACATAACGATGCTGGTATATATTTTACTTTCAGAAATTGTGTAAATGATTACTGTCGTAGTTCGGGATTAACTATTTTTAAGTATCTAGCGTATAAACAGTGTATCGTAGAAACATTTTATCGTCCAGGTAATTGTATATGTCAGATAATGGTAAAAAAAACTATCGTAGAAAACATTTATCGTAAACACAATTTATTGAATTTATATTTATCGTAGTCCAACTAAACGCGATTGCAACTAATCAAACAACGATTTATCGCCAAATAAATACCAATTATCGTTAATAATTTATCGTGAACATTCAATCGTATGACAAAAAACAATTGATCGTAAACAATTTTTTATGTACGGAAAATTTACCATAGTTTATCGTGAATGCAATCATTCGGGGAACAAGTACGTATAATATACAGTAAATTGTACAACAATTGATCGTAAAATGTATCGTAGGTATTTCATCGTAAATAGTTTATCGTAAATATCTAATGGTTATGATAATTTGAAACGATTTATCGTATAAATTTGAAACGATTTATAGTACAAACAGTTTATAGTACAATTTATCGTGAAACATGGTTCCGAAATTTGAATGGAATTTAATCCTTTTAGTGATTATGATGAAATTCGGTTTCATAGATATTAAAAATGATATTTGGTTGAGATTCTGCAGATAATCTATTATAAAATTTAATATGTTGTACGATAAAATTTCATACGACTATATGAATCATATAAACTAATCCAGCTTCCATGGATTTTGATTTTGGATTAGGGGCTATTTTCTTGGTTAAGTCTATCAAATCTGACAAAAATGAGTCTCATTCACTTATTTCGAAAACAAAATTTGATTTATTTGAACAGTGACGTGTAGATAGATGGTGAAATAAAACATTTGACTTTTAAAATCCAACACGTTCACATTTAAATTAAAATCGTTCACATTTAAAATTCACTATTTACCAAGAAATGTAAATTTATTACCCTGGCGTTAAAACAAATTTAAAATCTTATGATCTCTTTATGTTTAATAGTTGTCAATTATACTTATGTATACTTATGTATATAGGGGTGAAATTTTAATTAAGTTTAATAAAAAATTATTTTTGTTGATAGCCTCGACTAAATATTTTTTTTTCGAATAATAAAAAATGGAATTATGTTGCAACGGCTGTTTCCGATTTTGCCGATATATAAATAATATTTTGAGGTTGTTTGAAATATGAACTCTTACACAGATCTCAGATTCAAGCAGATTTGATAATCTATTTTTCACTTCACAATATAATTTATTAGGAATTTTACACGCGCACACACAGTTACACACACACACACAATTTATTATATCACTGATAATCACATTCACCGCACAATATTCATTTTTCACAAATAATCCTTCAGCGTATATCGAGATCTATATTCTAAATCAATTCACGACCCGATATTTGGTATAACAAAAAAAAAGTTTACCGATTTTTTTTTCTTCGAATATGTATCTCAAGACAAAACCCAACTATCTTATAAAACACCACACCCGTTAGTGATGATGATTATGACGACAACACACACCAAAAAATGATGACGATCTCATAACGTTTTTTTTTTTTTTTCGGTTTAGTTTGGTTTGGTTTGGTCTTGGTTTTTGTCTTGGTCTTGTCTTGCGGATTTCATTAAAACACAACGAAACAAAATAAAAAAAAAAAAAAATTTTTTTGGTAGATATATGTTTATATAAAAATACTCCTCCACCAATGTGTTGTGGCCAAAATGTTGTGGCAGTATAAAAAAAAAATTCTTCACATTAAAATAAGAAAATTACAACCAAAAAAAATGTGTATATATACGAGAGGGGAACGGGGAAATCATCATCATCCTTTCGTAAAAATGAAAAAAAAAAAAAGGTTAACAACAATTTCTTACGAAAAGAATCACAAAATTTCACTCCAACCATCTCTAAACCAATGAAAAAACCAAATCAACCAACCACCAACCATTTCTTTGCCAAAACCAAAGATGTCGTTTATATTATACATTATATAAAGGAGAGAAGGTTTGATATATATATATATATTTTTTATCTTTAACCACCTTAAGAAAGTTGTACAACAAAAATACCAACAGCAATAACCAAGAAAAAAAATTGTATGTGTTGTGTAAAAAAGACCTCAGAATTGAGTAAAGGCGGAGCTTCCATCTTCCTTGGTTCGGTTTACATACATATACATATATATACGTACATAAGATTCGAAGAAGTATAACAACAACAACAACAAATCATTACGATTATTATTATTTTTCATTTTGTGGAAATGTGGGAAAAATATATCAACAACAAAAACAACCGCACCAGTACACACCACCATATCTATATAAATAACGGTCGTTTATAGTACTAAATTTCGTCGTTCGTTTGTATAAAACACAAAAAGCCACATCGTCGTCGTCAGCGCGGTTTTAATCATATACATACCTCTTATATACGTATACACACAACAAGAAGACGAAGACGAAGATGAACCAACATACAAAAAATTTGGTTCACCACTACTATACCAACCAACTTCTGTTAAAACGCAAATATTTTTCAAGAAAATTTTCTTTTAGTGTGTATCGCACTTTCAAACCCGTCACGATACGAATTTCCCCGCAACAATATATGTATGCACGTATACAAAAGTAATGATCGCATCTATCTTTTATTTTTCTCCCCCTCCGTAACCTATACTATTGTATATTATCCTTTTGACAATTTTTTTTTCCAATACCAAAAAAATAAAAATCCAACACAAAGAAAAACCATCCCTCAACCGACGCATCTCCTTCACCAACACAAAATCTCTATGTGAAGAAGGCAAAAAAATTCAAAAGAAATTTTTTTTTTTTTTTTCGTACTCACATAAATAAAAATAATCGTACACGAAAAAAAAAATTCCCTCCTATTTTTCATTTCTATCCGTGTTCATTCCATCTCACTCTGTGCATCTACATATCTATCCGTGTATACAATTGTACGCGCGTATAAGAAAATCCCCGCATTTTCATAATTTTTCCATATTCCCGGAACAAAAAAAAAATATTCTTCCCTGTGCATAGCTAAAGCACAATACTTAAAATATTTTTTTTTTTTTTCGAAAAATTTCCTCTATTTTCCGTTTTTCTTATTAACTTTTTTTTTATTTATATTTTCATTTTTTATTTTCCTCTTGTCATGAAAAGACGACGACGAGGACAGCGAAATTATAAAAAAAAAATAATTTCGAAATGGAAAATCGTTGATTTTCATTAATTTTATATAAATTCTGTTTTTCATTTGGTTTGCGGTTTTGAAAGTTTTTCTTTTGTTTTGGAGTATAAAATTGTAAGTGGAATTGAAAAATGTGTGCTAAAGTGAAGTTTCAAAATTGTGTGCGTATAGTAATCGTTCATAAGTATATATAGTGTCTGAGCATTATGGTAACTGACGTTTACAAAAATATCTTGCCGAAAGTTACTAAAATTGTCCGCAGAATCATTTGAAGGTCAACAATAGTCTGCTCAACAATTATTTTCATACTTCTTATAGTTAGAAACTTGGTTTAAGAACCACATTTCAAGATCTAATATATGTCTACGATAAATATTGCATAGTCATAATCGCAATGCGACTTATCGGATTTATCCCCTCTTCCAAAATCATAGTCCGTTCGATTACCATAATGCATGGAATCTTGCTTAAACTGATTTTTGATGATGTATATGCGCCAGCCATCGTTGAAAAATCCTAGTAAAATAAGCTATATTCCGAAGATCCTTAACCAAATATCATTTTTATTGTCTATAAAACCGTCTTTCATCATAATCACTAAAAGGATTCAATTCTATTCAAATTTCAACACCTTCTCAAAAATATCGATTTCGAAAAAACGATAAATTATTCATCGCTAAACGATTAATTATTATAACGATTGATTATTATAACGATTGACCGACCGAAAATATATGTCTACGATAAATATTGCAACTTTGATAATTTGTCTACGATAAATTATACAATAAACTGTTCGTACGATAAATCGTTTCAAATTTATACGATAAATTGTTTCAAATTAATAGTCGATTAAATATTCACGAAAAATTGTTTATCTACGATATCTTTTACGATAAATTGCTATACGACCACGATAAATGGTGGTACGATTAAATGTTCACGGTTATACAAACCATAAATATTTTTGTGATAGATTGCTTTAACGATAATTTTTCTGCGATTCATTACGATGGCGATAAATAGAACTACGATAAACAGTTTTGCCTGTATGCCAATACCCAATTTAACCATTCACTGTGGTAAAAGTCAATACTTAGATTACGCTTCGGTTTTATTTTACAATCGTACAATCCGTAGAGCAACACAAATGAAACCACTTCAATGTCAAACAAATATGTGCGGATATTCGCTACTACGTTCACGAATAATTGGACTGCGATAAACTGCCATTCAATAATCTGCGCTTACGAAAAATTGTTTCTACGATAAACTGTAATTTGACAAAAAAATTCACGATAAATTATTTACAATAATCTGCCATAATAAATTAGACGAACGATAAAATGCTTCTACAATAATAATAATAAACAGTATTAAAGGCCATTACTGGCCCCTTACTGAGTCAACAACCCGGCTCCAACGGTTTCGATCCTGAGCATGGTCTTCATACTGTCTAAGACAATCTGAAGAGGCCAAGTCGTTCTCTACATCGTGGAGCCATCGTCGCCGGCAACGACCTCTGCGCCTACCATATGGTGGCTCTCCTTTCAGAGATCGCTGCACAATTCGTTCCGGATCAGCACGCAGAACGTGACCGAGCCAGCGTACTCGCTGAGATCTTATTTCATGTACAATATCGGGGATCTTCATCAGATCTCTGATCTCGATATTGTACAGAGCTCGGTAGGTACCATCTATTTCGCGTTTTGGGCCGTAGATCACACGCATGACTCTTCTCTCAAATGTTAGGAGCCATCTCTCGTATTCATCCGTCAGCGCCCAACTTTCACATCCAAACATAACAACGGGCCTGATCAACGCTTTGTAAAGCTTCAGCTTCACGGCACTTGATAAGTGTTTAGATTTTAGCAGTGGCCTTAGAGGATACAGAGAACGACTGCCAGCTGCCAGCCGCACTTTAATATCCTCACCCACACTATTATCGTGAGTGATAAGAGAACCCAAATATTTGAACCTCCTCACTCCCTCAAACGTGTGGTGGCCACTACTAAAATCTGGTGTGCCACTGTCCCTAAAACCTGAGATCACGTATTTCGTTTTGGACTCATTGATCTGAAATCCAACAGAAGCTGAAAACTCTACAAGCGGATCAAGTATTTCTTTCACTCCGTTGCTATTCAGTCCAATCACGCATATGTCATCTGCATATGCAAGCACCTGATTGGACTGGCGATATAAGATGTTACGCTGCGGTGTTTCAGTTTTACGAAAGATGTACTCCAACATGAGATTAAAGAGTATCGGGGACAGAGCATCTCCCTGCCGAACACCCGAGTTAACTACAAAACTTGTCGATAGCCTGTTCTCAACTTTAACACAGCATTGAGACTGCGTCACTGTCATCCTACATAGTCGTACCAGTTTTGTTGGCATTCCTAGGTATTCCAGGGCAGACCATAGACTCTCTCGATTGATCGAGTCATAGGCCTGCCGGAAATCCAGGAACACCTGATGTACGGGGATGGATGTCTCATAATATTTAGATAGAATCATCCGCAGCGAAAAGACCTGATCGGTGACTGATCGATTCGGACGAAATCCTCCTTGATAGTCACCAACCAAGCCCTCCGCCAGAGGAGTGATTCTATCCAATACAATGTATGACAGTAACTTGTAAGCTGTGCAAAGGAGAGCTATACCGCGATAATTCTCACACTTCAAGCGGTCTCCCTTCTTGAAGATGGGGCATATCGCGGCCACTTTCCATTCGTCAGGCATAACTTCGGTTCGCCATACTAATCGAATAAGGTCGAAAAGACAGTTCAACAAAGTATCCCCTCCGAATATCAAGAGCTCCGAATTAATGCAGTCCACTCCAGGTGCACGGTTTCGTTTCAATCTCTGCATGGCTTTAGTGAATTCCTCATGGGATGGCTCCTCAGTGCAAATCTCCGCAGTCTGTATTAGAGGTGGCTCAACAACAGTCTGTGACGCATGATGGACATCAAGCAGGTCAGTAAAGTGTCCACTCCATGCGTCAAGTACTGCGTCGATGTTGACACAGAGGTTTCCATCCCCGTCCCGAATGGCGGTTGACGTAGGCCTGAAAGTATGGTTCAGTCCAGTAATTCCTTTAAAGAGATTACGCGAACTGCGCTCATTACTGAGTTGTTGTACTTTCAGAACCTCGGCCTTCCACCATTCTCGCTTCTTCCGTCTACAAATCCGCTTAGCTGCCCTTCTTGCAAGAGCAGCCTTGTTTTTCCTCGCGATTGTGAGACGTTGTTGCACTTCATTTTGTTCTACAATAATATGATGGACAATAAATTATCACGGCAACAATAATTTTTACGATAAATTATTTACGTTAAACTGACATTTCAGGTCCGAACGATAAACTTTTTTATGGTAAATTGTATCTACGATAAAAATGTTTCAACAATAAAATGTGTTTACGATACACAACGGTGAACAACATTTCACGATTAATTTCGTTCATGATAAAATAAAAATTAAGTACGATAAACTGTCAAACAATAAATTGTCCGTACGATAAAATGCTTTTTTGCCCAATTGTTCTCGACATAATGTTATACAATATTAGTTCATGATAAAATATTCAGGCGATTAAACGTTGACGTAAATTAACTAACGATAAACTCTTGTGGCTGTGTGGCCAATATCTAGGTTAATCATTTATTATGATAAAAGTCAATTTTTAAATATTATTTTTATAGGAATTCGCTTAATTTTTATTTTATAATCGTGCTATCCGGAGGTCAATAAAAATTAAATGTAAAACAACTTCGTTGGTGCATTCGCTACTACGATCACGATCAATTTAAATACTATAAACTATCATTAATACGATAAATTGTTTCTACGATAAATTAGATTCTACGATAAAATGTTATGCGATTAATTGCTTACACGATAAAATGTATTACGGTTCAACAATAAACTGTGTACGATAAATTGGTTCTACGATAAATAGATTTTTTGTTAAATTGTTCTACGATCAATTGTTGCACGATTAAATAAATTACTTAAGATAATCTGAAAAAATAAATTATGAACAATAAAACAAATTTAACGTAATTTGTATCTACGATAAAATATTTTAACGATAAATTGACATGTCCTCGATAAAACGAATTACAGTAAACTGACTAACTTATACTAAATTGTCATACTGTAAATTGTTTACGATAATATGACACGATAATAAACGCGATAAACTTTTTACGATAATATGACATTGTACGATAAATCTACGATACAATATTTTTACGCTAAATTTTTTTAACGATAAATTTTTATACGATTAATTATTCACGATAAATTATTTTTGATAAAATTTTATAAAGTAAATAAATTGTGATTAGATTAATATACTGACGATTTTTTGCTCACCATAATAATTATTGACGATAAACGGGTTTCGATAACTGTTTCTACGATATATTGTTTCCACGATAAATTGTCATACGACTGTCATTGTCATCTGAATGATAAAATGTTTCTACGATATATTGTCATTCGATTAATTGCTTACACGATAAAATCGATAACGATTAAACAATAAATTGATTCCACGATAAAAAAATTTTATACGCCAAATTTTTAAACGATAAATTATTTACTTTAGTCTGAATAAACTTCTTTAACGATAAATTGATAAACGATAATTTATTTATGATAAAATTTCATCAAACAAACAAAAATTCTTGGATTAATAAATTAACAATTTTTTGTCCACAATAATACAAATAGAAATTGTATTGGTTATACCAATTTCAGCACATTCTCAAAAATATTTTAGAAAAATTAATAAATATTCATCGATAAACGTTAAATTATTATACGAATGACCGAACGAAAAAATTTGTCTACGATAAATATTGCAACTTTGATAATTTGTCTACGATAAATTATTCAATAAACTGTTCGTACGATAAAACGTTTCAAATTTATACGATAAATCGTTTGAAATTATTAGAACAATTAAATATTCACGATAAATTATTTACGATAGTACGACATAGTAAATTATACGACCGATATACTGGTTTTACACTAAATTGTATCTACGATACCTTTTACGATAAATTGTTAGACGACCACGATAAATGGTCGAACGATTAAATGTTTACGGTAAATTATTTACGATACTCTGACACTATAAATTACATGAAGGATACATTTTTTTTTACGATATAAATGTGTTAACAATCAATAAATTGTGTATAAGATAAACTGTTCCACGATTAATTTCATTCATGATAAAATAAAAATTGAGAACGACAAACTGTCATACAATAAATTGTCCGTACGATAACATGCTTTTATGGGCAATTTTTTACGACATAATGTTATACAATATTGGTTCATCATAAAATGTTCAGACGACTAATTGATGACGTTAAATTACTAACATTAGTCTACAATCGCGAGTAGTCTAAGTTATATATCGTAGTCACGATATCTTAGACGATAAACGGTCACGCAATAAATTGTTCTTACGATTAGTTGTTTCTGCGATAAATTGTTATACGAGTCAACTCACGGTTAATTGTTTTCAATAACTGTTTCCACGATAGATTGTCCTACGACTATCATTATCATCATATACGATAAAATGCATTACGATTAAACAATAAATTTTGTACGATAAATTGGTTCTACGATAAATTGTTTCACGGTTAGATGTTCATGAAAAATTATTTACGATAATCTTAAATAATAAATTATGAACAATAAAAAAAAATTTAACGAGAAATTTTTATACGATTACCTATTGACGATAAATTATATTTGATAAAATGTGATGAAGTAAATAAATTGTTATTGGATTAATATTTTAATGATTTTTTGCCCCCCATAATAATTAATTACGATACACTGTTGCAACGATTAAATTGTTGTGCAAGTAAAAAATCGCGATAAACGGGTTTTGATAACTGTTTCTACGATATATTGAATCCACGATAATTTGTCGTAAGACTGTCATTGTCATCCGAATGATAAAATGTTTCTACGATAAATTGTCATTCGATTAATTGCTCACACGATAAAATGGATTACGATTAACAATAAATTGGTTCCACGATAATTTTTTATTATACGCTAAGATTTTATACGATAAATTATTTACGATAATCTGAATAAATCTCTATAACGATAAAATTTTATCAAACAAATAAATTTTCTTGGATTGATTGAGAGATATTTCAACGATTTTTATCCACGATTTGTAATGTATACGGTAAAACTTATCTAGTTCTTATACGATAAATTAGATTTTCTAACCAACATACAATAAACTGTTCAATATACTGTTGTACTCACGATAAACTTTCATACAATAAATTGCCCCGACAAATTTTATCTACGGAAACTATTCCAACGATAAAAAGTATTATAAGCATGGAACACGATTTCCTATCTGGTATTCCAGAGCATTTTTAAATGTTTTGTTTCGCATCAGTTAAATTACAACTCGGCCAATCAATATAAGTAATTGCACTTAAAATACCAGATTAATAGGACATTCGACTTTCGATTTAATGTAATTTCGCAATAAACGAAAAACAATTTTATCCGAGGCCATTATCCTTTTATTATACCGACGTAATGTTTTATATGTGTATATGTTATGTTCCCAATAACATATCAATAAAAAAAATTGGGTGCGATAAAATTGAAAGAAGCTGGATAATTTTTTATGGCCATATCGTTATACATATTATGGGGTGCGTACTCGTATAAATGTGACTTTTTATTAGCGAATTGTTTGTGATCAGAATATTTAATCGAGATTCACGGAACGGATTATTACGATAACTGGCTGAATTAGTATAACATTCAATTTTGTGTAATCAAATTTATTTTGTATATCTAATACAGGGTGGTAAGTATGTACAAATTTCAAATTTAGCCGTTCATCCTATATCGATATGATGATTCCCTAGAAAACTATAAAATCCAATTTTAGTGTATGTATGTAGATTGGCAAATGTATGGAAATTTTATTTCAAAAAAAAATCAAACATAAAACTTCACTAAATGCCTCTCTAGAGGTGAATTAAAGAAAAATCATTTTACCTACATATATGGGTAGAGTATCGTACCTCTCTATATTATGTAGATTCAATTGGTTCAGCATTTAAGAATTTATTCATGTTCGCTAAATTTTTTGTAAGGGGTGTGCGCGCATACAAGATTTTTTTTTTTTAAATTTTGAAATGTTTAAAACCAGAAAATTGCATGTAAAATGTAAATACAGTAATCCGTGTGCGGTTACAGCTCCCATGTGAGTAATTTCGTATATATATGATTATTTATTCATTTTGCAATTTTTGCGAATTTGCCGCGTTAAATAAGATAAATTTGTATAGTTGTGGAAAAAAATATGGCGAATTTATTATTTTACACCGAAGTAGGGGTGGTAAAATGTATACATGTAAATATATATGTTTGTCTGTCACTACGTTGAAGTTTACTGCAAAGACCAAATTTTCAGGCATCGAAAGGATTTAATTTATGAAACTAATTCCAAACAATATTTTCACAGGATGATTTTAACGATAGTCTGCCTTATATGCTGTAACAGACTATCCAGTTTATCGTAAGATTCTCAAAAAACTTTCACGGAAAATACATCCAAACTCAGTAAGAATTTCCCCAAGTATAATATAGAAAATGTTGACAATAACAAATTGAAACCTCCCTCCAGCCCAGGATGCCTTAACCAGCAGCCGTGGAAACTGGGTAGGATTCAATGAACCAATCATTCATTAATCCGAAATCATAATGATTACAGAAACGAACACTAGAAAAATAAACACAAACCGGCAAACACAAATATCGACCATTGACTATCGTATACGGACACGAATCGGGAACAGGAACATCAGAACTCTAACCGAAAGATCAAGGTTATAGCACAAGTATAAAATGAAATGAAGCGGTATAACATCGAGATACTAGACCACAGTGAAGTAAAATGGAAAAATAGTGGAAAACTTACACTGGTAATTATCTGGTGTTCTCTGGTAGGACAAACACATACAATGGAGATAAACTCATCGACAATCGTGTCACAAACCATCTATTCATAGGAGGCAGCAAATTCCCAAATAAGAAATACACAAATACTCTTGAACATCACCAGATAGCAAAACCAAGAACCAAATCGACCATGTACTGGTTAATAAAAAATTCCTAACCTCCCTGCAGGATGTCAGAACAATGCGAGGAGCAGATGTACACAGCGACCAACAATTGATGATAGCAACTTTCAAAGTCAAATCAACCGCTGTAAAAACACAAATGGAAGCATATCGAAGGAAGTTTAACACCAACAGATTGCGAAACACTGACACAAATAATACATTCAAAGGAATGCTCCATTTCCATCTAGCAAGCAATGAACCCAGTACCAACATCGATCAAAAATGGGAACAACTAGAAGATGCATACATCAAGACTGCTACCAATGTGCTCGGCTACCAAGACAACCCCAGAAAACCATGGATTAGCGATGATACGTGGGAAAAAACGAAGAACGTCGTCAACTAAAGTTGCAACTATGTCACCAAGATACGACGGAAACCCGAAGGAAATATGAAAATATAGCCCAATAAGTGAAAAATATGACAAGAAGAGACCGCAGAAAATACACAGACAGCAGAATTACTCGTAACTGCAGAGCAAGCAGCTGCAATCAGAAACATGCGCACACTACATCAATGTGTAAGAAGGGTCACTGGAAAGTACACGAACAGTCCACCCATAAAGGATCTATCTGATCAAACCTGATCCACTCATCAGCAGCAGCTAAATAGTTGAAAAGAACACTTTGAGAGCAACTGCGTAGATAGCGAAGAAAATTACGAGCTCCCAGATGTCAATTATAATGAAACTATCAACACCCATCCACCAATGGAGCGGAAAGTAAGATTTGCTATCCAGAAGCTAAAAAACAATGAGGCGTCTGGCACAGATAAGATACCAGCTGAAATATTCAAGGGGGACACATCTATAGCAGCAGAAACCCCAATAACTTATTAACTGACATATGGAATAACAATCCCAAAGAAAGGCGACCTAAGAGAATGCAGAAACTGGCGAGCCATATCCCTCCTCAACAGCACAATAAAAGTATTAGCGATGATCATTCTCGAACGAATATCTCCATCAATCTACCAACACTTGAGAAAGGCACAGGCCGGCTTTAGGCCAGGTAGGAGCTGTACAGATCATATCAACACGATCCGTATCATCATAGAGCAATCAATCATCTCTTCGTGTACTTTGAACGCGCATTCGACTCAATCAATAGAGGCGCAATCTGGAAAGCAGTGATTTATATTACCAATCACCATCAACATCAGGCCCATCGAAAAGGTTGAAAAATTCGATTACCTTGGTTGTACTGTAGCAAAAAAATCAGGCAGCACTGAAGAAGGCATCAGCCAACGCATAAACAGAGCAAGAAATACTTTCAACATGCTCCATAAGATCTGGAATGCGTCCGTCTTGTCAAGGAACACGAAGTTACGAATGTTCAATGCATGTGTAAAATCAGTACTGCTGTATGGCTGTGAAATATGAAAACACACAGAAGATCACAAATAGACTACAGGTGTTTGTGAACAAATGCCTGAGAAGACTGATAAAATACTTCTGGCCCAACACCATCAGCAACATAGAACTTCTGCGGCAAACAAAGCAAACAAACATTTAGACCGAAATAAGAGAGCGCAAGTGGAGATGGATCGGGCACATATTGAGGAAAAATTCAAATAACATAACACGGGTGGCATTAGAGTGGAATCCACAAGGAAAACGTAAAGTGGGAAGACCAGCTATAACCTGGAAAAGAACAATGCTATAGCCGAAGCCAAACAACTCGGTAAAACATGGGGATGATTGGCAAAAAAAGATACTTCCTAAGCCGTCTCCGCATAGTTTTAGACTTGTGGCGAGAGGTCTGTAATCCGAATTAAGCAAGCAATTTATTCGATAATGGTCTGATCAGCCTAGGTTAGGTTAGATTAGGTTGAGTGGCTGCTACAGCACACCTTACAGTTTTCGAGATCAGGGGGGCAGACCATTAAGAATTTACCCAAATATTTATGTCTTGTGTGTGCCAAAGCCGGGCATAAGCATGGGAAGTGGACTATCGTCTCTTCCTCCTATTCGTTGAAAAAGCTTCCGCAAAGGTCATTAGCTTCAAGACCTAGCCTCCTCGCATGTTCTCCAAGTAGACAGTGTCCTGTGAGTATCCCCACGATCGTTTTTACGTAGGGAAATCAGTGTCTTTGAGCGTTTCAAGCCCAGCCAGACTTGCCTTGCTACACTACATGAGAGAGTATTCGTCAACCTTTCATTTGCTGAGGCTACTGCCTTATTTTAAGCACAGTCTTGAGTGCCTTAATCAGCCTTCCCAAATTTGACCTTTCCGGTAGCAGTTATGGAAAGTTGTACCATGCCACGCTAGTTCGTCCACCCTGCGGTTCCCCATGACGTCCGAGTGGCCGGAGACCCAGATTATCTGAATGTCATCTCATTCAGAGACAAGTGGCAATTCAACGCCAACCTAAACGTCAGAGAAACTGAGTTCAGCGACTTGATTGCCGCCGTCCACAGAAATTTCGATATCAGTCGAGGATACCACATTATGTCTCAACCAATTCAGGACCTCCTCAATCGCTATCACCTCTGCCTGGTACACCCTGCAGTGATCAGGGAGACGAACTAATATATCTATATCCAATTTATCACAGAAGACTCCAGCTCCTACTTTACCGTGTAGCTTGGAGCCAATGCTTCTGTTTCCTCAACCGACCCGATCCTCCAAGATTCACTTGAGGGACAGCAAGTTCGGAACCTTTTCTCGAAGCATAGAGTTGGTGTAACGTAGTCTAGATTCGCCAGTTCTTTCTTTAGCGAACGAATTATCGTCGAGGGTCCTGTCTGAAGACATTTCCACTTAGATACGACTGATAGATTTGTGGCCGTAATCGCCGCCATCTGCTTACCATAAATATCGACGGGGAGAAGGTGAAACATAACCTCCAAGGCACGTTGGTGTTGCCTAAGCGCCCCGCTTAGAAGCATGCCTTCCGTCCTTTGCACCTTCTCGATCCCCTTTTGTAAGCTACTTTATCAAGAGCCAGCCACCACACGCTCACCCCCTACATAAGTATAGAGGTCTTACTATGGCAGTGAAATGCTGCCTTGTTAGAAAAAGCTAGTCTCCTGTCATCAAAGAGGGGTGGATCTACTACCGGGATTTTATATTTCCTATAGTAAATAGTACCAGTTCAGTTTTGGACGAGTTGACTGCCAGTCTACATCTGATGGCCCACCTCGCAATGATTAGGGGGGCATTTTGGATTACCTCCTTCATCGTGCTTAAATATTTACCAAAGACAGCTATCGCTACGTCATCTGCATAAGCAATCACTCTGATCCCTTATCTCTCCAGCTCCAACAGCAACCCATTGATTGATATGTTCCAGTGAAGAAATGACAGGACCCCTCCCTACGGTGTTCCCTTAGCCACCCGCCTCCTGATGGTGGATACCCCCAGCTCCGAGTTAACCATCCTGCACCCCAGCATGTGATTGATTAACTCACTTACAGGGTAAAATCCACCCCTAGGAACGACAATCCCTCCAGAATTGCCTCCGTCTTTACATTGTTAAAGGCGCCCTCAATATCAAGGAACGCCACCATACAAAACTATTGCGAGAATATTGATTTCTCAATTGTACTTACCAGGGCGTGCAGAGCTGTGTCCACAGATTTCCCTTTACAGTAAGCATGCTGAGCCTTTCCAAGGTGTTCAATAGACAGGATGATAGAGTTATGGGTCCTAAGTCCTTTGGCTGACCTCTGCCCACCCCCGCGGAATACAGACCAGTTTTAAACACCCTTTGAAGATTACTTCCAGCCAGGGGAGAAAAATCAACGAGAAGTGCTGAATATCCGCTGGAATAATTCGGTCAGGACCAGCCGATTTATAAAGTTTGAAACCTTCAAGTGCCAATAGGATCCGTTTTTTAGTTACGAGATCTTCTATGCGCAGTGAATATACTTCTCGATGAGTACTACTAGTCTCTGTCGAATCGACGAAGCTTCCTGGAAAGTGGGTTTTGATGAATTTCAAAGTTTCCTTACTAGAAGCAGTCCAAGATCCATCCGGTGTAATTAAATAACTGGGACTGGTAGGATTAGTAGACAGTATCTTCCTATGACGAGAGGTCTCGGAGACTTCTTCCATTTTATCACAGAAGAGTCTCCATGACCTCCTTTGTACCTTCCTCAATTCTTTTTTGAATACTTTGAGGTCCTCCTTATAGGAGTCCCAATCTTGAGCCCCTTTCAAGATCAGCCCAAGTTCAATCACAATTTTTTTTTGGTTCAATCAGATATTAATTTGCTGATTAAACTTTCAAGTTTGATCAAAAAATTTTAAAAAATTTGAATAAGTGACGCAAGACATTTAGTTGAAAATGAACTGTGTGAGTTGCTCGCAGCTGCGGTTGCTGCTGTGCAGAAAATGGACATTTGCGAAAAGACTTTTTATATATTGAGGTAGTGGATGGATTATTACTGAAAAGGCTTTTATATGAATGATGACTAACATACAATATGCCAATAATTGGATCATGGGTACGTATAGAGTCACAACCTTCCAAATCAAAAATATCATCTCACCAGCGAGTTCCATCACTAACTTATTAAATAACTCACACTAAAGAAAATCCTTATATCCAATAAATTCTGTCGAGTATCTGCGAATATAATCAAAAATCCGATATCCGATAAAATGAACAATCAATTTACTCAAATAGCCAGCAGCAGCAGTAGCACACAAAAATAACAAAAAACTTGCAAACTCAACACAAAATAACGAAACGGATATTTTTTTTTAACCTCCGTAATAATGTTCATAATTTTATTCTTATCGCCTTAATCTCCTTAAACACACTATATATTGTCCTTTTTTTTTTAATAAAAAGGATGTAGTATATACACACATCGAGCGTAGTATATAAATCGATATCCATCTATCGGATATACTCGTATGTATGTATGTATGTGAAACATATATTTATTCAATCAATCTACATAAATTGTCGGTATTTTATGTTACAGCATAAATATCGATGTTATATTGTGTATCCGTAAAATGTCCTTAAATATAACAACAGCAACAAATCGACAGTACACCAAAAAAAAAAATCGAAATGTGTGTATAACCCCAAGAGATTTGTAATCAAAAAGTTACGAAAACGAGTCAGGGCAAAAAAAAAATCAGACTTTGCAGAAAAAAATATTTTTTTGTTTTTGTTTTTTAAGGACATCGATTTCGAATTATATGAAGGAATATACAGGAAAACTATATATTTACGGGGTTCGGGATAATGAAAAACTTTTATATTATTTATTATTCGTATTTGTATGTATGTAGTTGTCTTTTGCTAATAAAGGAAGTGGTACTTGAAACATATTACACGATCATTATCCGGTCAGGCTGTGTCGTTTGGTGTAAACAGAATGAAGGGAGTGTGGAGATTGGCGCCAATAAATTAAGTATAGTCACAATATATTTTATTTCTGGTGGTGCCTACATAAAATTGGACAAACAATGTGCATTTATTTACGTGCAAGCTCGAGATAGTATTTTGCACAGTGATGGTTTTATTTTTGACTATTAATATAGTTAATCTATTGCTCAATAGATGGCCGCCTATTTTATTTAGATACATTTCATTTTAAAGGTCTTGTATGTATGTATTTCAAATTGGGAGGATTTGTATGGATCCCTTTGACCAAAGGCCCGATCCTTTGAAATTTTTATAGGTAGAGTTTTGTTACCGGAACAAATATTCTTTCAAAATTTTCAGAGTCCCACAGCTTGAACTTATCAGATATTCTACACAAATGATTGTGAGTGGCCAAATCCGGGCAAGGTCAGCTTCATTTTAAATTAATCTGTAGCCCTGGGACACTTTCAAAAGCATGTTTCCTTGATTGGTGGTTTGATCCGGTTTTGTTAATAGTAATTTCCTAGCTGGTATGGTGCAGATATATACTTCTTCTACAGATCAAACGACGAAGACTAATTTTTCAATACGTTAACATATTATGCTAAAGTTGGGCATACTACCGTATATAATTTTGAAAAGAATGCGTTTATACATACTACAACCACATACCTAGAAAGAGCATATATTCCAGCTGAAAATATTAGATTATTGAGTTGGTTTAAAAAAGCCTTTTCAATAGTTCAATGACGGGTTTAATTACTTTTTAAATAAATTTGGTTGCCATTCATATACAAATTGGGCTTTACAAAGTTCAATAAATTGTTTTATTTGTATATTTACACAGGAGCATTAAGTCTTGAGTTCTGAATTGGTTTAACCATATATATTGGTTGCCGATAAGCAATGTGGTTAATTTGGTCCAAATAAAAACGATAATTTACAATTTTTAAACATATTAAAATTTTGGAAAATATTAGATGACCCAAGAAACTTAATTTGAAACGAACTGTAAGCCCATTCCGCTGCCACTAATGGTGTGCCTCTCCGCAGCTGCGGCATTGCAAGTACCTAGCTATGGCACTGGACATTTTATCAGACAAATTATTGATGAAATGTAAAAAAGGCCTTTTCTATATTCACAACGAATAATATTTTTTTTAAAGCCTTTTTCTATCTACGAATACAGTTTAAACATTATTATCGTATAAAGCTTCGGAAAGCTCCATTATTTACAGTATATAGGATATACTTCGTTTGTACAATGGCAACCATATAGCTAAAAATATATTATTCCCGATAAAAATAGAAGATTATATGTTTGGTTTAAAAAACCTTTTTAATGTTTCAATCGATTTTATTTGCAACTTAACCAGAGCGTGGCGTCTAGAGTTCTGAACTAATTAAATTAAATATATGTAACCAATTAGCAATGATCTTCTCTCACTATTTACTTGGTTTAAATCTACTTTAGCGATGCCTATATGATGCCACTGAGCATTTTTTAACAAACAAACAGATAATAAGAGAGATGACACCTTGATGATATTAATTCTAAAAGGCTTTATATAGTAAAATGTCAGCAACACCGTAAACTAACCTTCAACACTGGAATGTTCAAAACCATCCGGGTTCTTTAGTGTAAGATAGTTTAGGGGAGTTTAATTTTACTTTGAAATTATCAAGATTTTGGTTGAATATACGACCTCACCTTACCTCGATATTTAGAAATAGTTGTGATATTTTACGGATCCTGACGATAGTGGCTTTTTAAAAGTAACACAAGATAACTGGCGGTAATATGTTGGGCAAATTTCCGAATATTATTTTGAAAAGGCTTATTATTTACAGGAATGGAATATTACTCCGATGTAAACATATTCCAATAATTTTGGAAAATATTAAAATGAATGTCACAAGAAACTGTATTTGAAACGAACTGTGAGGTTTTCTCGGTGCCGCTAATTGAGGGCTTCTCCACAGCTACAGTGTTGCAAGTATCTAGCTATGCTACTGGTCATTTCGGAACACACAAACGACATATTGATGATATATTTGTTTAAAAGGCCTTTTCGATATACCAACTGATTTATATTTTTTGAAAAGTTTTTTTATGTCGAATATTTTCTATTCAAGGACAGAATTATTTCATTCAATTTTACCAGGTATTCTACAAGAACAATTGTGAGGACTAGAACCGACCGATCCACCACATCATACATCAATATTTAAAAACAATTGTTGTATTCTATCGATCTCGACGACAAAGGCAATTTCTAGAAAATGTACAAAACAACTGTTAACCGTTTTAACATTATTACGGTAATATGTTGTGAAGTTAGGCATACTTCCGTATATAACTTTGAAAAGGCCTATTATTCAAAGTAGACTATTCCATGACTACGTTTTATATATACTACAACCACATAGCTAGAAAGTAGATTTATTACTAAGAATATCTTGCTGAGAATATCAAATCATTGATTTGGTTAAAAAAGCCTTTTCAATGGTAAAATCTAATTGTTGCCATTCATTTTCAAATGCAGTTTTTCAAAGGTCAATGAATTATTTTATTGGTAAAAAAAAGTCTAGTTCTGAATTGGTTAAATCCTTGGTTATCGATTAACATTGATCTTAATTAATCTGAAATTTTCAAATTTTAATAAACGATCCAAATAATTTTGAAATCGAGCAAATTTAATAAAAAAAAATTGTTTTGAAAATATTCGAATGGATGGCACAAGAAACTTAATTTCCCGCTGCCACTAATTGTAGGCAATTTTATAGCAGACAATCAGACAGACAGCATCTTGCTGATATACTTCCATATACTAAAAATAAAAATAAAATTGAAAAAGGCCTTTTACATCTAGTATTTTATGTTCAAGAAACGTAATATTTCATTCACTAAGCGAAATGAATTTTTTATTTTAGATAGAATATTCCATCCCAGACAACACATGTTTACAAATTTTCAAAGCCTCAGTAAGCAATTTATAATTGTTCAATCAATTATTTTATTTGTGTTATACAGGAGCGCGAAATATGTGAGTTCTAAGTTGGTTAAATCAAATATTGGTTGTGGGATAGCAATGAGCATTTCTCTCTATTTATTAAGTTGAAATCTAAAATATACCTAGTTATGTTACTGAGCAATTTTAACAGACAATAATATTTTTTTTTTTTGAAAAGGCTTTTTTAATAATGCATTAATTATTTATTTTGAAAATGTGTTTGTATATATAATGTTTTTTCCTGTACAGGGAACGTAATATTTCATTTCGAAGCGACATATTATTGAGTTTTCAAATGAAGTATGGGCAGCCTTTCTTCAAAAAAAAAACATTTATTGGGGTTTTTTCTGTGGGCTGGATACAATCATATAATTTGTTGAATTCAACAGCCATCTGCTTATCATATATTGTTTTACTTAACAACAAGTAGTGGAGAATACCTACCTATATAGCTAATCAAATAATGTTAGCAACCTCACCCTCGTTATCTACATGGCAATAAAAATGGACAAACATCAAAAAGACAATGCCTTTACATATACAAGTACGTAAAATTGTCAAAATGACCCAATAAAAATTTATAACCCAATAACAATAATTTTAAATTTCGAACATATTGGAAAACATTACAGTTCACGAGTATTTCGGGGGCGGTAGGGTATACCGATAGCAATATTCAATAAAATAAAAATTGATACATAAGCCATATGATGATGATACCTACTCGTATATGTATAACTGATTGAATTTTAATCATCATCGTCACTATATACATATACGTATATAGATGTGTACATGCTGGGGATGGTTTAGTATCATCATCAGCATTACTACTGTTATCACTAATAATAATAATAATAATAAAAAAATAGTAATGATAACACACATAAAAACTATAAAAATGATTTTTCGTCTAAAAACAAAGTAAATTATTTTTTCCCATTGAGTGGATGCGGGGTTCTGGGATGTTTGGAAATGTGATATCGTTATACATATTTAGATACACAAACATTGTATAATAAAGAGATATAGATTGGATTGGGCGCAAATAATTTGTTGGGTGTGAGTTTGGGAAAATGATTGTTTTGTTTTGTACATGATAAATGAAAATAGGAAATGTTATTTTGATTATTTGATTTAAATCATCTCACTATATATGTTACATGTTATATGTGTGTATGGAGTATAATTGTCTTTGTAATTTAATGATAATTATTATTGTTGTATATAATTGTTATAATTAAAGAAAAATTGGGGATGTTTGATACCGTAAATAATTATTTTAATGTGTATATGCATATAACAAGCCTTAAACTGTTGGCAGTTAATTAATGAATTAGCATATTTTGTTTGTAATGTACATACATACGTGTGTTCATAATAGGATGATTAGAATATGAAATTATTAAGTCGTGAAAGTTAATAGTTTGTACTCTATATGTACTCAACAAAATGAGGGGTCCTATATAGAAATGTCAAATCCAATAAATCCTGAATTATTTTTCTAAACTCCCACGGTTAAACGATTTAAATGTTAAAAATGGAGAACTGTAAATTTTTAATTTAAATGAAACACTTTCACAATTGATTTGAAGGAACAGTATAATTATTCTTACAGAGTCAAGAGCGGTTGAAGGCCCCTGAAATATCGAAGGCCTTTGTAAGATGCCACAATTCTGTTAATTTTAGATAAGCTTTTTCTAGAAAACATAATCTTTAATCTTAATATTTTTATAATTAACTTACTGAGCTTTCATTAACATTCCTTTTAAAACACACCTTTAGCTTTTAGAAAACAAATGAATTTCGTCTGTTTAGCGCAATCGATGATAATGAAACGTGCTCCAAGATTTCGATTACGAACTAATCAAGTTTTTGTCTCTAATCAAGTTTTTGTCTCTAAAACTTTTGTCTCTAAGCTTTCAGGAAAAAAATTATTTTATATTTTCTCAGAAAACTTATCCGATACTTAGAAATGTTCTAAAATTATTTCTTTTAAAAAAGCTATATTAAAAAGCTTTTTCAAAAAAGCTCCTCTGCAAGTTTTTTAAATCGTAAATTTGAGAATTAATCTTAACGAAGGAAAACTTAAGATGTACGGTAGATTTTAATTTATCTGGTACTTGTCTAACTTTTCTTCAGCATATTAAAAGCTTTTGAAAATGTATGATTTTTTAAATGACAGCTTTTTATTAATTAGTTTACATTTTGATTCGTTTGACAAATTTTTAAATATATATATATATATAAATGCTTCATCATGTTTATTAATTTTAGATAAGCTTTTTTCTTGAAAGCTCGAAATTGAAAATTGTCAGTGTTTCATTTACGTTAGGGCCAATATTCATATTCTGAAATTTCATTAATTGAGCTTTCATAATTAATACAATTTTGTTAATTTGAATTAACTTTAAATAATATTTATTTTTCTATTGAAAGTTTTTAAAAATTTTAGCAGAACTTCCAAACTTTCTTTTTTTTTAATTAAGTTTTGTGTCCGAAAGTTTATCCATTGTTTACTTACAGTGTCAATAAAATGGAAAAATTTTAAAAATGTAATTCATAAAATATTTTTAAATAGCTTTTTAACAAATAATTTTTTTGGAAATTAATTTTATCGCCAGATAACTGAAAGGTGAAAGCTAAATTTAAATAAAAAGCTTTTAATTTTAAATATGAAATGTATTTAACTATTCGTAATCAAAACTTTTAAATTATTATTTTTGTTTTAAATATTTAAAAGCTTGAGAAAACTTGAGATTAGAATTTTTAAATGTTTAATTTTTGTAAAATCCAGATTTGTGTAGAAATCTGTAATCTTTAAATTAAATTGAGTAACTCACTGAGCTTTCATTAGGTTTCCTTTCAAAATACACATATTGATGGTAGAAAAAAATTAATTTCGTTTGTTTAGCTCATCAACGATGACGAAACGTACTTCAAGATTTTGGTTACTAAAAGCTTGCTTAGGAAATCTTTCTCATTAAAATCTGTTAAAATATTAGAAAGAAAGCTTTTGCTTCTAAACTTTCAGGAAAAGATTGATTTAATTTTTTGTCCGAAAGTTTATCTAATGTTTAGCAAAACTCTAAAATTATTTCTATTTAAAAAGCTTCTTAAAATATTTTCAGAAAGCTCCCCTGCAAGTTTCTTAATTTTTATATTTGAGATTCTTATCTGACCCCCAGAAAACTTTATTTTTGTAAAGTAGATTTGTTACATGTTTATTTTTTCGTCAGTTCATTGAAAGCTTTCAAATATCGTGTGATTTTTCAAATAAGCTAAGACTAATTCCAAAAAAAATTTAACAAAGATTACCGGTCCACAACTCAGAAGATTTCTGGATATGTCGAGATGGTATCGATGGTTTATTCGTCAATATACCTATTAGTTTTTGATAAGCTTTTTTTGAAAGCTAATTTTTCTAGAAAATAGAACATTTAATCTTAATATTTATATAATTAAATAACTTGATATACTGAGCTTTCATTAATGGAGCTTTCGTAGTACACTTCAAGCACTTTAATAACGAACTAACATAATTTAACTTATCTGCATTAACTTGAAATGATATCTTTTGTTCTATTTCACTTAAAAACTTTTATATTTTTTAGCAGAAAGCTTTTCTCTAAACTTTTAGAATTTTGTTTAAATATTTTGGTTTGACAGTTTATGCGGTGGTTACTGCGGTATCAATAAAATGGCAAAGTTTTAAAAATATTTCTGGTATTTAAAAAGTTCCATAAAATATTTTCAAATAGCTCCACCTCAACTATATTTTTTTTGTGGCGATTAATTTCTCACCAGAAAATAAAATTTAAATACGAAGCTTTTAATTTTAAATGTGAAATGTTTGAACTTGTTGTAAGCTCATCAGAAGTTTTAAATGTTTAATTCAGTATGATACCTCTGACACTTTTTTTTAATATTTAAAAGCTTGAAAAAGCTTGAAATTGAAATCTTTAAGTGTTTTAGTTTTGTTAAGGCCAGAAACACACATTTTGCCGGTAGAAAAAAATTAATTCCATTTATTTAGCTCAATCAATGACGATGAAACGTACTCTAAGGTCACTAAAAGCTTTCCTAGGAAATCTTTGAAGTTTAATAACAGAATACTGCAATTTTTGTTTC
Source organism: Tipula unca (assembly GCA_951394425.1). Lineage (NCBI taxonomy): Eukaryota > Metazoa > Arthropoda > Insecta > Diptera > Tipulidae > Tipula > Tipula unca. Next base: position 11,990,096 of record OX596382.1, read on the forward strand.
TCGATTAAAATCTATTTATTTTAAGAGAAAGTTTTTTCTCTAAACTTTCAGACTTTTATTAGAATTTTATTTTTTGTCCATAAGTTTATCCAATGTTTAAGAAAGTTCTAAGATTATTTCGATGTAAAAAGCTTAATAAAATATTTTCAGAAAGCTCTTCTGTAAGTTTCATAAATATTACCTATATTTCAGAATTAATTTGGCCGCCAAAATACTTAGATGTAAGTAGATTTTAAGTTATTGATTACAACTTTTCGTCATTGAGCTTTTTATTAATTAGTTTCTATTTAATTGTTTCTATTTTCACTTGAGACAAAGCTCCAAATTGAACTTTATATGTCTTTTATTATTGTTAGGGCCAGATTTCGCTCGATAACAAAATCTTTAATCTTAATATTTATATAACTTAATAACTTTTGATATAGTAAGCTTTCAATAACTGATCTTTCAAAACATAGCTTTTAAACCCGTTGTTTGTAAAATAGAATCAAACCTTATTTTATAAAATTGATTTTATTTTTTAGTCCGATAGTTTATCCGATGTTTACTGCAGTTGTCAATAAAATTAAAAAGCTCATTAAACTATTTTCAAAAAGCTCCTCCAATATTTTTTGTTTCGGTTTTTTTGATACTTTTGAAAAATTATTTAAAAACTGTTCAAGAAAAGTTCAACTGGTTGCGGTCCGTTTGTTTTAGATAAACTTTTTGTGAAAGCTCGGGATCAAAATTTTGTAAGTATTTTATTTTGTTAGGGCTATAGTTTTGTATAAACTATTTTTTGGATTAACTCCAATTCCATAGTCCAGTTCCGTTCCTGTTGGAAATATCTCAGAACTTCTGCCAGAAATGATTTTATTATCCCATTTTCATCAAATAATTCCAATTCATTATAATCGGTGTGCGGTCGCTTTGGTGTATTTTCACTATCGGTCAATTGTCGTTTTAAACTCTTATCTACGAGCGCCCAAAATATATAATCTCATAATTATTAGGAGTATTAATTTGTTAATTAGAGAACACACAGACATCTCTATATAGATATACGTACATAGAAATGGCTAAAGTTAGATGAATCATCCATCGAATGAAACCTGACTATAAAATCAAGAAAACCATCTTACATACAACGTATATATAAAACTACAAAACACTTAACCGTAATATCTCCACCAGGCACACACATACATCCTATATTTTTTGTATAAATCCTCATTTAAATATTCCTTTTTGTTGTATGCAAATATTGTCATATATAAATAATTTAAAGGTCAGGGAATAATACATCTAATCCTTCAGAATACTATAAACAAATATATGTACAAACGACATCCTTTATATTTATTCCACTGTGCCTTATTATGTATATATCCTTTTTTCATATCATATTCAGTCAATTCTACATACATATATTTATATGCTCATATGTGTACACACACACAATAGTATATTAGCCCGCAGCGAATCATAATTTTTTTGTTTTATTGTTTATGATGACCTCTTACTCACTCCCAACTTATATATACACAAAACATTCCTTGTCGCAGGATATTCGTCTTATATTTATTTTGCCCGTTTTTGTCGCACTGTATACAAATATACTTTGAGTAAACGGCAGCGCGGGGGTGAGGACGAGGTTCAATTTTATTTTGCATATGTCAAAAATTACACATGTCGATTTCAAATACATGTATATGTAGGTGTTTAGGGGAATATATTAAATATAAAAAGGATATATGTTATATTATAAAATTGGCCGATTGGGAATTAAGTCGATCCGCTTACATTTTTTATGATATATTCGTGTGTATATATTGTTTCGATATTGAACACAATTTAAAAGTTTTAAATTTAAATTTAATGATCTATATTGTGATGTGCGGGGAAGTATCCGTTTCTAAAATGTTTATTCATTTTTCCTGTTTTTCCTTATTTTACTTTTTTTTGTGTCCCTGAACAACAACAACAAAACTTTGCTATACATACAAAAAAAAATTGTATATTTTCCTTAAGACGGTCGTCTTCTATGTTTCGGGACACAAAATGTTAATTATCCATGTATATGTATGTGTTTGTTACGATATCTGTCTGGAAACTTTTGAAATTTACATTGAGATTTTATTAATAAAAAGGATATTCGAATAGTCCATATCAATTTAAACATGATACATTTCTTGAGTATGATAAGCTCGCTTCGATATACAAAAATTAAGGACTCGATCGGTATTCACCACATTACATGACCCTATCGCTATACACATACAACATAATATCTCGAATGAAAAAATTCGATTAGTTCGAATTGAATAAAAAATTCGAAACCCACATCTGTGTCCATCATTTGGTCTAATTCTCATGGGGCATAAAGTCTTAGATGGATATAGTTACATAGATATCCTTTTTATAGATATTTGAATAACATGTAAGAAAATAATGTAAATTTTTGTTGTTGTAAGGATTTTACTTTTTTAGTTTCTCTCTGGGAAAAACGTCTGGATTAGATAGATACACAAATATGTATATGTATGTATATATATGTAGATAGAGTAGAGAGTGCGGGAGGATGTATCATTAGGTATTTGGAATTTTAATGGATTTTTATTGAATTTGTAATTCAATTGAAATGTATAAAGGATCTGTATAGTGGATAATACCATAAACTTACTGTACTGGAATATTATTGTAATCGCATATTGTCAACATTTTCAACAATGTATGAACTAGGAATATGCAGTATACACGGGGATTAGGCATCATCTCAATAGCTTCTTGCTTTATTTTATTAAAATTATTAAGTTATATAAATATTAAGGTTAAAGATTATGTTTTCTAGAGAAATCTGGCCCTAACAGAAATAAAACACTCACAAATTAAAAAGTCGAGCTTTAAAAAAAAAACTTATCTAAACCTAATAGGTAGCTGATCTTTTTTATAAATATTTTTTTTTTAAATTTGCCCTAAGTATCAAAATAGAAACTAATAAATAAAAGCTTTCATACGATATCAGAAGCTTTCAATGAGCTGACGAAAAGTTGTAGTATATAAATTAAAATCAACTTACATCTTAAGTTTTCTGGCGGTCAAATTAATTCTCAAAGATATGATTTAGAAATTTGCAGATAAGCTTTTTGTAAATTATTTAAGAAGCTTTTTAAATAGAAATAATCTTAGAACTTTCTTAAACAATGGGTAAACTTTCGGACAAAAAATAAAATCATTTTGTTCCTGAAAGTTTATAAGCAAAAGCTTTTTTTTTAATATTTAAAAAGATTTAAATAAAGATACACGGGAAAGTGAAGTAGTTCGTTATCAAACTCTAAAGATTTCCGAGGAATGCTTTTAGTGACCTTAGAGTACGTTCAGAGCCACCTACATATATATAGTATATACAGAGCCGTAAGGATCAGCCATGTTTTTTGTCGAGCTTTTTCTAGAGGAACTACTTTTTGCATTATCCCATAAGAATCAATGTAAAAATGACCATTTTCGAATTACTTTTCATCAATGAAAAGTTAAATCTTTCATTTCGATAAACACTTTGTGGAATTGATTCTATATTGAAGCAGCACATATCTGAAAGTCAGAACCTTAAACCTTTTATTAATTTAATAAACATTAAATCAAAACTAAATATGAATTTATCATATTTATGTAAACATGAATTTATTTGAATGTGTAGGTAAAATAAATAAATAAAACATATATTGTCATCCTTTCGATCGATGATTTTGTCTCTTTTTTAAGAATTAAATCTCACATTTTTTTTTTAATTTCGCTTTTTCTATTGCGATCGAAGCATACTCGTATAAAGCATTTCTATTTCCTTTTATACATTTGAAAATGTATCACCACATATTTCTATTTCATTACCTTATAGCGAAATCGGAAAAGGGATAGAGTGCAGAATTATTCCAATAGACTGAGATCGCAATAGAAAAAAATCAAAATTGAATTCACGAAATAGCTAAAATTTAAAAAGAGAACAAAAACATCGATCGATAGAAAACAAATTGTGATATTGACAACTTACAACATGTCATAGGGAGTTCCAATAACAGTTGCACAATTTATTTAGAACCATAATTATGCACAAATGCATAACAAAACTTTACCAAAATAAAATAGAACCGTGCCAGAAGAACTGTGATAGTCAAGGTGTTCCATTTATAATCTAAAATCCAAAATTTACGTTGAAATTGAAGTGAAATTAGTTTGAGATTTATTCAAACAAAATCATGCAGCTTTTATTGAAATACCCTTTAAGTATTTTATTTTATTCACAAAAATATAATTCAAAAGGAAACACAACACAATTTTTACTGTTTTCTCTTTTCGTCGTGCAGTTTAATTTTTATTGCGTTGGTATTTGTGTGTATTTATATCAATTCAATGTAGAAATGCTTTTTTTTCTATAAATTTTAATAATAAATATATCAAAAATTAAACAACTTCTTTGATCAAGCTTTGAATCAATTATAAAATGATAATTGTAGATTCTATTTCAATGTTAAAATACTTAATCCATCGACATTTTCATTGAAAAATATCGCACCGAAAACAATTTAATTTTTCATATGTTTTGTATGGAAAAAATGTTTTTTTCGTCAATTTTAGTTCCTCTAGAAAAAGCTCAATTTTTAACCTTAGGGCTTTGTATATATAGGTGGCTCTGGTACGTTTCATCATCTTTGATTGAGCTAAACAGATGAAATTGATTTTTCTCTAACTAACGGCAAAATGTGTGTTTCTGGCCTTTACAAAAACAAAACACTTACAAATTGCAATCTCAAGCTTTTAAATATTTAAAAAAAATGGTCAATTAAAAATGTAAAACTTCTGATGAGCTTACGGATAGTTAAACACATTTCACATTTAAAATTAAAAGCTTCAAATTAAAATTTTATTTTCTGGTGATGAAATTAATCGGCACAATAAAATATTAAAATATAATTGTGGTGGAGCTATTTGATAATATTTTAAGGAGCTTTAAAATATCAGAAACATTTTTAAAACGTTGCCATTTTATTATCAAATATAAAAAAAATCTTGAAAGTTTAGAGAATAGCTTTCAGCTAAAAAATGTAAAAGCTTTTAATAGAAATATATCAAAACATATATACTTTCGAGTTAATACAAACAAGTAAAATTGTATTAGTTCGTTATTAAGTGCTTAAAGTGTACAACGAAAGCTCCGTTAATGAAAGCTCAGTATATCAAGTTATTTAATTATATAAATATTAGAATTAGGATTTGTACAAAAATTTGGCTCGAACAAAATAAACCAATTAAAAAATGTTGATCCCGAGCTTTCAGAAAAAGCTTATCTATAGTTAACGGACTGAAACGATTAGAATTGGTTTGAACAATTTTTAAATAATTTGTCAAAAGTATCAACAAAAAAATAAAACAAAAATATAGAAGAGCTTTTTGAAAATAGTTTAATGAGCTTTACAATTTTATTGACAACTGCAGTAAACATCGGATAAACTATCGGACCAAAAAATAAAATCAGTTTTATAAAATTAGATTTAATTCTATTTTACAAGCAACAGGTTTAAAATCTGTGATTTGTAAGATCAGTAGTAAGTTATCTCAATATTAAAATTAAAGATTTTATTTTCTAGTAACAATAATAAAACACATACAAATTTCAATTTAGAGCTTTCAAAAAAAGCTTATTAATTAATAGGTAGTCGATCTTTTTTATTAATTTTTAATTAAAATTTATCTGAAGTATCAAAACACGAACCAATTAATAATAAGCCCATTTAAAAAATTTACACGATATCAAAAGCTTTCATTGTGGTGGCGTAAAAATAAACATGGAACAAATAAATTAAAATCTTCGTTACATTTAAATAATTTCGCCGGTCTAATTAATTTTCAAATATAAGATTCAAAAACCTTGCGAGGAGCTTTCTGAAAATATCTTAAGAAGCTTTTTAAATAGGAATAATTTTAGAACTTTGATTATATAAACTTTCGGACAAAAGATTAAATCAATCGTTTCCTGAAAGTTTAGAAGCAAAAGCTTTCTTTTAAATATTTAAAAAGCTTTTTACAGAGATACAACATTTGCAGTAGGTCGTGTTTCCAAGAAGTAGCATTCGCGGACGATAAGATGATGTTCATTGCTGAGAATTCAAGACAAAATATGCAAGATAAAGCGCGATTATAACCATAGGCAGGAACTTTACAAATTGGAGTTATCATCTGCAAAGACAGTTATGATCCAAATAAAAGGTTCATTTGATATCACGAGACCACCATTGGTCAAAGAACCAGGATGGTGAAAACTGTTAAGTGGCTTGGAGTTGACTTCGGCGAAAGGCTCGGAGTCACTTCACATGTCAAAAGTGTCACGGAAAATATTAAGAAGGTTTTCATTATGCTAAAACGAGTTGCTAAAGAGACTTAAGCAAGATACTTTGTCAATAATATATGAGGACCTTGTGGTCCAGTATCGATTGACGCTGTTCCCGTCTTAGCATGCTTGGTTCCTATTGATATACAAGCTCTGAAATTAAAGAATTGTGAACTTCAAAATAATAGAACGGCAAAACGTGAGCTACGGAAACGTGGAAGTTCAAGTCGACCAAATCCGGCCAAATATCTTAGGTTCGCTCGTGATCTAGCTCAAGAAGCTAGAGATCGTCTTCGTATTGACGTAAGAGTTGAGTGGCCAGCAAGTAAACTTGTTTTAATGCTACCAAACAACCTCTTTTAAGAACTTTTGCTATACCATTTTAAAGAAAAAAATGAAATTAATTTCCCTTGTCTGAGTCTCTCTTTCCTTGTCTGAGTCCCTCTTTGGCTTTTGTGAAATAGCAGGTGTCCCTAGATAAAACTGCATACATATCGGCAATGAGTAATAGTCTTGAAAAATTGATGCACATTCAGCTTAACTGATGTCATAGGTTAGATCATTACAACTAGATGAGTCTGCGTCTTCCACTTCTGAAGTAATCGTTCCAGTTGTACAAGGTTCTTCGGTTTCAATATTTGACCTTCACTTCGTTGCTATTCAGTCCAAGCACGCGTATATCATCAGCAAGCATCTGATTGTACTGCCGATATAGGTAATTAACTTAAACACAAAAACTCTAAAATATGAGACCTACACATATATAGTTTACCAAATAGTGAGCTGAATTACGTTACATTAAGACAATATCTAAATTTTCTAAATTTGATTTCTTACATCCACCATCGATCACGTTACACAACACACAATAATATAACTGTCACAAACACAAAATTAAAACGTGGCATTTGAATAGTTCCACGACAATTATAACGTTCACCTAAATAAATACTTACCGATTTACCTACCATCTGCATTAAAATTTAATAAGTTTTACCAAATGGATTAAAAATTCCACTCCAAATAGTTTAAAACTTGGCTCGAATGGTATAATCCAATACGAATCGTATTTAAAAATTAAACCTACCATTATCGACGTACACCCAATTTCCATACACAGATGTCACTCGTCTCACTAAATTGCCAAAAAAAATTATTTTTGATTATATTTTTTATTTCTTCTCTTCAATCAAAACGTCAAAATATTTTATTTTTCGTTCTGTCAAAAAAAAATTTTCTCCAAAAAAAAAAAAATTGCAAAAATTTTCTTCGTTTTTAATTAATTTCATGCACATTTTTCTTAAATTAAATTCATAATTTGTGTTGTGCTACGCTTTCTAAATGATAGAATAGTAAATTTTGTGGTGAAAAATATCCGGACAGATATGAAAATTGGGTAAATTTGATACGAGCGCACGGTGCTGGTGTGGTGTGGTGCGGTGTATCGTGAAGGCGAGAAAAATATTTCGTTTTTTGTTGTATTTGATATTTTGGCAGAAATAGTTAGTGGGAAATCAAATACTCGAAATGTTGCAAAACAATTATGAGGCTGGTAAATCGCCTCATCCGTTTGTGGAGGAAATCGATTATCGTGAGATCACAAAATTAAGCGTAAGGATACGGATGCTTCGTTTAGTGTACACATTTGCTAATATATATAATCTCTTGGATTTCAGATGGTTGGAAAAGGTTCGTTTGGCACCGTGTACAAAGCGCTTTGGAAGCAACAGTATGTTGCTGTGAAATACATTGAACAGGAATCAGAACGGAATGCGTTCACGATCGAGGTACGTCAACTGTCCCGCGTTTCTCACCCGAATATTGTAGCCCTGTACGGGGCATGCACACAAAAACCCCATGTTTGTCTGATCATGGAATTCGCTGAGGGTGGTTCCTTATATAATGTTCTTCACTGTAGTCCACGAATTCAATATACCGCAGGCCATGCCATGAGTTGGGCCAAGCAGTGTGCTGAGGGGGTCGCCTATTTACATGCCATGACACCGAAACCGTTAATCCATCGTGATTTGAAGCCACCCAATTTACTGCTGGTTAAGGGTGGGACTGTGCTGAAAATTTGTGATTTTGGTACGGTTACCGATAAGAATACATTGATGACCAATAATAAAGGAAGTGCAGCGTGGATGGCGCCTGAGGTAAGTTTATTCTTAAAGTGTGGTGGTTAGCATCGGCTGGAAAATAGAAATTCTGTTAAAATAAATCAATTCATGTAATTTGAGGTGTTTACCTAATTCCATATAATCCAATTCATCCAATTGTTTAATTTTTCTCGCACCACCTAGGTCTTCGAGGGCAGTACTTATACAGAAAAATGTGATGTCTTCAGTTGGGGTATTATCCTGTGGGAGGTAATATCACGGCAGCAACCATTCAAAGAGGTCGAATACACATATCGTATCATGTGGAGCGTTCATATGGGCCGTCGGCCACCCCTAATCGAAGGTTGTCCCAAACCATTAGAAAAATTAATGACAACGTGTTGGGCTCAAGTACCAGCCGATCGTCCTGCCATGAGTGATGTCGTCAAATCAATGCTAGAATTATGTAAATTTTTTCCCGGTGGTGATATTCCCCTCGTCATACCAATACCAGTCGACGAATATGAAGAAGATGATGAGTATGATATAACGCCAATCGATACAAATGTATCAGAATATCAGAATAGTTATATTCCGACGCCGGTTTCGGTACCAACAAATAATAATATAAGTCCTAAAAGTCAAGTAGCCAATATAATTAGTGCATTAAATCGTCAGCATTTGGACGATGCAAAACAGAAAGCGCACATGAATTTAATCAAAAATCGGAGCCAGGAGAGTAAACAGCGGGCAAAAGACGCGCGATGGGGTAGCACGGATGAGGAAAATTCTGAACCAAGAATTGTGGCGGGGCGTTATCTCAATAGCAATCATAATAGTGATGATACGCTAAGCAATAGTAATCGAATCGGTACTACCGATTCGGATATTATCAATGCAAATCGTCTTCCGATACGTAATAATGGTGTTAATGATGATTTTATGAAACCGCTTGAATTGGACGTGGATAAGGTAGGACCCCACCAAAAACTATCTCTTACCATTTTGTTTGTTATACAATATCTTCATTATTTATCCTAGAATGCTTGGGAACTTAAAACGGCCGATGATGAAGAACTTCAACGTCTCTTGGGTAATATACGTGAGTACTAATCTGTTTTTTTTAATATTTTTATTATGAGTCAATCCCGACTTTGTTAGTCGGCTCAAACACACAATAGTTACAATGTATCATGTTTTTCCCGATTTTTCCGTGGCTTGTTAGTCACGTTACTAATTTAATTAAAAAAAATTTAAATTTTAAAATATTTTTACAAAATCATTTTAATTTGCGTTGAAATATGAATATTTTTTGTTATAATTTCAAGTTGAAATGCACGATTTATGGTATTTCCGTTAGGTATTGTGTAATGTTATTAGGTCATGCAAATTTTCCAAGGAAAATCCAATGAGGAGTAACTTTGTTCCATTTGTAGCTGATTAAATTAATGGTGAGTACAGCAGGTGCCATTTTATACGTACTTGAATGTTGGCATCCAACATGAGGCCTAATAATTATTGATGTGATTTTTGATGCAATTTTTGACTATCTTTGAACGAATATACTTCTATTTATTAAAGTCACCAAAAATCAAATTGATGATTTGGAACAAAAGCATATTTAATAATCAGAAAACTTGCAGCAATTGCGGCAGATATTAGACAACTTTCTTCTCGTCGCTTATGAATTGATGGTATTTGCGCTCAGGAATGCTAAAATTTCTTAACTTTAAAAGATACAGCTTCTACGATACTAAGTTCCTCAGCGAAAAGTATTAAAGTACGACGGCTATCATTATAAAAGAAAAAAAAGACACTATGAACTTCAACAGCATTATGAAGAGCGTATTCAAGAAAATATCATCTATTTGGAAGAAGTGACAAGCAAATGCAACGTATCTGCAATTTATCTGCGTATCTGCACAACCAAAAGATTCAATTAAGAGGGACCAATTTGCAACTTTCTTCGAAAGCCTGAGTGATAAGTTTATTGCAGAAGGTGATTACAACCCTGAACATCACAAATGGGAGTCAAGATTGATAATGATGAGATGAATATCATATCAATTATAATAACAGACCTCCAAGTTCAATTGATAGAGGAAATTTTATCAGTGATTGCTTTTAACCTCTTACATTCGATATTCCACAACGCGATAACTGAACGGAAATTGCTACACACACTCAGGCTTACTTGTGCAGGTATAGCCGGCGTAACACTGACGGAAAGGCGCAATACGCAGCTCCGAGCAAATAATAGCTCCTAAAAAGTTCTGTACGATCCCCGACACTTAAAACAAAACTAAATAATAAAGGGACGTAATGAAGGAGTTCAATACTATCTCACCGGTTTCAGCAATGGAAAAAACAAATTACACTCTGTGGAAAGCTACAAACCAACTAAAGGGTTTACTTTTTCATGTCCTGCCTGATGAAAATTGGGCAATAAGTTATATAGATAAAGTATGTACATCCAACGGACAAATTGGAAACACACAATTATTGCATAATGAAGAAGGATTCTAAAACCTGTAAAGACGAAATAAAAGTAAGCTACTGCCAGTACTATCAAAACTTTATTCAGAAAAATGCTTCTGCAACAACTGAATCCAATTTTGCATAAAATACTAGATTATCAGTTCGGATTTAGAGAAAACTATGAAACTGTGGAAGTAATGAGGTCGGGCGTTGTCATGCTGAAGAATCACCTTGTCATGCGTCAGTACTCATTAAATAATTCTGCCAGTTCTACTTGCGTCCGAGTTGCATCTTCGTCCGTTCGTCCAGATATGCTTTCATTTCCTCATCTTCGAATAATTTTGGTCTCCCACAGCATTCCTTAAAGATTCTCGCAAATTGCGCTTATTTGGCTCAAAAACTGTCATTTTTACACAAATACCAATAAATGATGAACATACAAAATCACTAATAATTTGTTTTTGCCAGATGCCGAAGCATACCGTATGATGTTTTTGATCTTTCATTTACTCGTTTCGTTTACTCCCAAAATCTGGAATACCATAGTATTCAATTGCTGGGCATTGTTTACGCTTCCAAAATAATAAAATCGTAATTGCAACCTGGTATGTACGCAATACGATTAAACATCGCGACCTACACACCGAAACAAGAAATAGAGCTAAATGTGCCGTTAAAACTACAACATCTTCCCAATGCATTGGTCAGTGAATTAATTAGATGTCCCAGATTTCGATAACTCAAACAAATTAATTGGCTGGATCTATCTAATTAATCAGAGTAACAAAAACTGCCAATAACCCAATAGTGCATGTTAATGTTAAGAACTGGTTAAGATCTGTAAAAACACTGTGCTGCTGACAAAAAATAATCAGCATCAGCGATATTCAGAATATATCAGAAAAGTTTGCAAAATTTGTGTAGGCTAAATTAACGAATAAGAAAGCACAACACAGTATATTTGATTTAAAAGAGAAGAAAGAACTGTTGGATAAAAAATTATAAGAGGCCAATTGGAACCCAAACTTATAAGAATCTGGGCTTGATTTTTAATTCTTCCTGGAACACTATCAATGGTATTTAGGTTTATTGAATACTGAGTGGATTGACGAGCGAGCAACACGATAGGTCTGTTTTAAGTAAGAATTTTTTTTTAAATAAGAAAGTGTGTTAACCTTAGAACCGTGTTTGGGGTATACAGCTCTCCAAGTGATTTCAAATGAATGATAGAGTCATCTTCTTCATACACCGATATATTTGTTTAGTAAAACTTGTGAGTTACTTACATTATTTTTCAAAAACAAACAACATCCATGACGGTGTCATTCGTTGTGCAATATTATTTGAAAATAATAATTATTGTGGGTGCTTTTTCCTGCTAGTTCGGTAATTAGCTAGCAGAAATTCAGCCGAGGAAAAAGAATTTCAGGATCTTTGGGACAAGTACATTGACAGAGGAAATGAAGACATAGATGAGGCTGTTCAAAATAGGGCTAGCGGAAAGCCAGACTTAAGGTTGCAAGATTTTGACGCGGATGAAGCTAATTTTCCAGTTATTTCAAATATGGTAAATATTTGAAGAACCCGATCAAACTGTGGCTCAAAATCATGAACAAAGATATAAAGAGCAAGGCAGGCGCGACCAGACTATCTGGTGGTTATTATTCAGTTTGACAGAGATTGGCAGAGCGTAAGATCTAGCGTCTGACAGAAAAAAATCGAAACCTTTGGTCACATTCAACGAGAAAGAAGCAGCCTTCAAACGTACCTCCATCTCTAATTGAGCAAATAGCAATGGATACAAATCGAAAGGGAAGTAGAAAATATGAGGAAAATAGTCGATTTGAAAATCCAAATTTGAAAAAAACTTCGGCCTTGTCTTGTATATTTTATGTATTTAGTAGCAGTTAAAGATCTTTTCACCAAGTCATATGGCAGTTTATAGATCAGTGATATCATTGGAAAGATTTGAGCAGCTCTCCAAGTTTTTACGTTTTGATGATAGTAGCATACGATCAGCCAGATTACGGGATGACAGATTGGCTCTATTCCGCCATGTTTGGACAATATTCCAAAATAGTTTAAATGAACGTTTTTCGCTCAAAAACTGTGGACGAACAATTGATATCAACAACAAGAGGAAGATGCCATTTCCGGCAGTGAATACTGTCAAAGTCTGGAAAGTAGGATTTAAAAATCGTTTGGCTGGTAGATGCTAAATTATTAATTTTTGTGGTGAGATTTACATGAATAAAGGTCGACAGGAATAGCCCATAAACTAGTACTACGTCTTGCGAAACCCTTTCTAGATAATGGCTTTAATGGCTACCCATTAGCGACGGACTTGTGTAGCCGAAATACCACTTTAGTTGGAACAAATACTAGCTTTTCGTTGGTTGTTCATCAAATTCGTAAAGGTAGTCGATTAAACAAGGATATGAGAGATTTTTGGTAAATTTGTTAGAGCTTTGACCACTACTTTCTTATAAATTAAAAAAATATTTTGCTTACCATCACACGTCATTTTTACACGATTTATAATTTTCTAGCCGGCAATTCATTAAACTTTCTATCTTAGCCATACACTTATTAAAGTGAGTATTATTAAATTGTGAGCGCACAAATCCAATTAAAATCACACAAACAACACCTTGCACCATTTAAGATTTACTCGCGGGGAATGCTCGTCGATCGAAAGATGGCGCGATACTTACTTATACAAAAATCGTTTAAAAAAAATCAAAAATAAAAATTTGTTTTTTGTTTGAGTAAATAAATTTTCACTAATAAATTAAAATATAATTAAACACAATATTTTGTTGTTGTTGTCAAGTTTATTTTTAGCAATTACTATCACTTGTTTTCATCCATCATTCGACGATTTTGATACATTTTCTTGACATTCATTCAAAAAATATCCCGCAGTAAATATGTAATATGAAAATGATATAGATACAGTTTAATACACATACACACACACACCCACCACTATATATAAAAGTTTTCATAATTTTAATTTTAGTTTTTGAGGTAGGATTGATAATATATATTTTTATTAAATCACTTTCACTTAATTAATTATTACAAATTTTTTTTTTTTTAATTTTAAACCGTGCGGCGCGAGTCAATCACACCAAGCCGTGTATATATAAAAATGCACAATGAGGATTAAATGACCAATTTTTACTTTTGTTATACCATTTTCCTAATTTTCTATTTTATTTTATTTTTACTCACAAAATAGTAGTAGTATTAGTAGTAGTAAAAATAGTAATAATAACAACAACAATAATAATTGTGTATTGTTTAAATTCATAACAAAAAGAAAATTAGTTTAAAAAAAAAACGGCAAGAAAATGACTTGAAAGTATAATTTAAATTGCCAACATATTTGCACTATTGGCTGCCAAAATTGAAAATAAAAATAAAGAAAAACGAGAAAAAATCTTAAATTTAAATAAATAAGAAATAATGCGTGTGAGTCACCAACGTGAATACACATAAATATACAAGTTTTCTTATTCTTATTTATATATATGTATATATGTATATATATATATATATATATATATATATATATATATATATATATATATATATATATATATATATATATATATATATATATATATATATATATACATATATTTATATATATATATATTTAGAGTACGATCTTATTTTTATTATTATTATTTTCTTTTTTACTTTATTTTTTATTTTGAATATAAGATTATCACATAGAGTATGTGACACTGAGAAATTTTTTTTAAATTTTTTAGTGTTTTGTAAAGATAAGAAATTATGATGGCACGCCGCTGATGGTTAATTACATGATAGACCTTGTACAACGGGTATTTTTTATAATTCCAATTATTTATGTAATTAAAGAATCATCAGTGGACGTCACTATTTAGTATCTTTTAATTGAAAAGAAATGGAAACGTCCAAAATGTTCAATTCGTTTTTCCTTAAATATTCCTGTTGTTTCTAAATCCTATAATATCAGAATTCTTAAAGATGAGCACATCTATGACCAGTACAGGTTGACTAATTTCCAAATTAAAATTTTAATGTTTAAAATTAAAATTTCCAAAATTCTCAATTATTTTAATTTTTATATTTTACTATTAGCTAGGAGTTTAAATAGTTTTAGTTTTCAAATTCCAAATTTCTACCATCCTATTTTGATTTAAAATTTTAATTCATTTTCCATAAATATTCCTGATGTATCTAAATTAAAAAGAGCAGAATTATTTATATACTGCTATAAATGCTATTTAGCCTAACATTTTTTAAATTCTGAAATTTCTAAAAAGTCCCGTTTTTGCCTAAATTTTTAATTTGGAAAATTAAAATTTAAAATTTTTTAAATTTCCAAATTTTTTATTTTTTATTATAAAATTTCCAAATTTCATTTTTTTGTCTAAAATTTAAACTTAAATTGGGTTTTCGATAAATATTCTTTTTAAATTTTAGAACATTAAAACCCTTAAATTCGTAAAAATTGTATGCGTGGATTCCTTAATTTTAAAATTTAAATTCATAGCTCTTCAAATTTCGAAATTTTTACTGTATATTTACATTTTCCGAATTCTTATATTTACAAAATTTTACATTTCTAAAGTTTTCAAATGGCTTAATTTTTTATTGCTATATCCTCACATTTTTTAAATTCTGAAATTTTTAAAAATTCCCGTTTTTGCCTAAATTCTTAATTAGCTTTTCCAAATTTTAATTATAAATTTTAAAAAAATTTCATTTTAAAATTTCCAAATTTTATTAATTTTTTTTGTCTAAAATTTACGATAGTTTAAATTAATTTTCTAAATTGTCGAATATCAAAACCATTAAATTCGTAAAAAATGTATACGTGAATTCCTTAATTTTCAAATTTAGATTCATAAATTTGGAAAATTTTGTAATTTTTACATTAACATTTTCCGAATTCTTAAAATTACAAAATTTAATTTATAAAATTTTACATTTCCAAAGTTTTCAAATGGCTTAATTCGTACATGCTATTTAGCCTCACATTTTTTAAACTCTAAAATTTTTAAAAATTCCCGTTTTCCCCTAAATTTTTAATTAGCTTTCCAAATTTAAATTATAAATTTTTTAAATTTCCAAATTGTATACATTTTTTTTGTCTAAATTTTAAACTTGAATTAGTTTATCGATAAATATTCATTCTAAATTTTAGAACGTCAAAACCATTAAATTCGTAAAAATTGTATACGTGAGTGAATTCCTTAATTTTCAAATGTAAATTCATAAATTTCCAAATTTCGATTATTTTGAATTTTACTATCAAGATTTATCGAATTCTTAAATTTACAAAATTTAGTTTATAAAATTTTACAATTCCAAAATTCTCAATTGGCTTAGTTCTTAAATGCTAGTTATCTTTATTTTTTCTAAATCCTGAAATTTAAAAAAAATCCTATCACGATCAATCAATTTAGCTTGATATTTTCGAAATTCTGAAAATAGTAACACAACTTAAGATTTATTAAATTCCGAAAGTTTTCTATTTAAATTCATAATTTTGTTTAATTTTCACTATTGTTATTCTCCATTTAGCTTCACGTTTCTGAATTTTTGATAGTTCAATTCATAAAATTTTGCTGTAGCATCTAAATTTCTAAAATCCTATTTTTTTTCTAAATTCTTAAATTCTATCAATATTTCTGATATTTTTAAATTCTAAAACAGCAGAATCTGTAAATTTTAAAAATTATCAAGAATTTGAATTCATGAATTTTCAAAATTTTGAATTACGTATTTACTATTAGTATTTTTCAAATTCTGATATATTCATAAAAAAAATTTCTAATTTTCCTTGGATTCATAAATTTTTAATATTCTCAAAATTATTATTTATTTACTATTAAAAATTTTTGAATTCTGAAATTTACAAAATTTATAAAATTTTACATTTAGCCTAATTTTTTCTAAATTCAGAAATTTCTAAAATCCTATTTTGGCCTAAATTCATAAATTAGTTTTTCCATCAATATTTCTGATATTTCTAAATTCCAGAACCACAGAATCATTAAATTTCGAAACTTTTTACATCTGAATTGCTCAATTTCCAAAATTAAATTCAAGAAATTTTTAAATTTCTAAAATTCGTAATTTATTTATTTCCAAAACTATCAATCTCAAATTCTCTGCTTTATATTTTGTTAAATTCTTAAGTTTTTAAAGTCCTTGGATTCTTTATTATTTTCTATTTAATTTCATATTTTTAAAATTTTCAAATTTTGTTCACAAAATTCTCAAATACACATGTTAATTCTTATTACAATTTAGGTACGTTTTTTGACTAAAATTTAAACTTAAATTGGTTTTTCGATAAATATTCTTTCTAAATTCTAAAACCTCAGATCCATTAAATTGAGTAAATTTGTATAAGTGAATACCTTATTCCCAAATTTGAATTTATAAATTTTAAAATTTCGAACCCGAATTCTATAATTTCAAAATGAAATTAAAAAATTTTTAAACTTCCAAAATTTTCAAATACCTTAATTCAATAATTAATTTCTAAATTTTTAAATTTTAACTTAAATAATTGTATTTTTAAATCCCTAGTTTTTCCAATGTGTAAATTATTCTAAATTTTCGTAATTATTTAGTTCCTTATATCTAAATTATTAATGAATTGTTTAACACCAAAATTGTTCATTCTAAATTTTGGTTTGGACTTCAATAAAAACAATTTTGGCATTGGTAAAATTCCGAATTTCAAATTTCATTGAATTGCTGAATTTTGCCTCAAATAATATCAAATGTTTGGGATTTTATCAAAATTCGATTTTAAAATTCTATAAATGATCTACATTACTGTATTCCGAAAATAATTTATCAAGTTTCAATATTTTGAAATAGTTTTGAAATGGTGACCCTCATGGAATTCTGCAGATTTATGATATATATCTATTTGATAAGATTTGATCGCATTTGATCAAATTCAAAGATCAACTTGCTATAAGTATTTCGATAATTTTTGGATAAGGAACTTTGATCGTCTTAATATTCAAAATCAGCCATAATTTTCAAGATCATAAAAATTTTCCGATATTGATGATCACACCAATAGTATAATGTCTACAAAATTTTAAATATAAAAATTTAAATTATTCATGATCAATTAATTATTAATGATTTGTTGTGCTAAGAACGATTTGATCGGTTTATTATGATACATTGTAACGATCGATTGATCGTGATCGTGAATATCCAACTAGAAATTTACTATCGTTTTTTATGTAACTAAATTAAATAAAGATCGTGTTTTAATATATATTTTATATATTTTTCGCGATCGTGAAGAAATTTGACGTTTACGATTATACTTAAGCTTGATTGAATTTTGCCTAAACGATGAGATTTTTCTAAAATTCGATCGATAATTTTCAAACTTAGAAAATTTGCATTAAATCTTTCGACAACTTAAAAAAAAAATTAAAAAAACATTAAAAAATAAAAATCTAAGAAAAAAATCAATCAATCATTACTCATCCGCGCGTTAGATCACCAGATCGCGCCTAAAACGAAAAACGTTTATTGCAAAATAAATCAATATTAAACGTAAATTACCTCAAAATGTATGCGTCACTCGGCCAAATAAATAAATAATTACGCGAAAATTGTTAGTACAAACCAAGTACTTTTGCAAACATGATGTTCGCGCGATTTTTTTTTTTTTCGTGCGTGGGAAAAGTAATTTGTCATTTTAATAATGCATTTAAATTATCAAAGTGATGGTTTAATGGCTTTTTTATTTGATGATTTATTTAATTACACGCCACAGTTATTATTAGATCAAAAATAAAATTTAAAATAAAAAACAACATCATGGTATTTTATATGTTATGTATAAATATATAGGAGAGGTTAAAATAAATGCGATTGTACATACATTGAGCAGAGTACATATCAACCGCAATATTAAACATCAACGATTAAGCGACGTTTTGTCTAAACAAAAATGTTTGTTTTTGAAAATTGCAATGGCCTAAATTTCGAGTGTATAAACCTGTGCGTTATTTGCGCGAGTCGAGTTGAAAATCATTAATCATCGACCCATACACGATGTATGATGTAGGTACATACGAGTAAGTAACCCATAAATTGTAACACACGCAAGTTAGATTTGAACACGATAAATTATACACCCCGAACGTGTT
Source organism: Tipula unca (assembly GCA_951394425.1). Lineage (NCBI taxonomy): Eukaryota > Metazoa > Arthropoda > Insecta > Diptera > Tipulidae > Tipula > Tipula unca. The sequence continues at coordinate 12,009,229 of OX596382.1, forward strand.
GCATGTTTTATACATAAATATTATATGTATGTATATGCTGCACATACATACCGATCTCCTAATGTGTAGTTATAGTACATATAGATTAAAAAATCAGTCATTGTACAACACTCTTGATGATTTGCCCAAGTTTTTTTTATGAAATTAAATTTCTTGTTGATGACCAATGTTGTGATTTTAATTTAAACAATTTTTTTTTATGTTACATTTATTATTATATGCGCGAAAATTATTTTTAGTGGGGAAAATATCTATTTTCAATGAGGAAGAAAATTAATTGAATTTTTTGCTACATACATTTGCTACATGTTTTTTTTTTTTGTTTTTTGTGCAAAATGATGAATGAAATGTATATTTGATGAAAATTAATAAAATAAAATTTGAATATCGTTGTCACTTGGCGCATCTGGTTTAGATTTTTGGGACACATGTGAAAAGCCTGATGCTAAAAACCTAATGATCATGCAACATTTCGCTTAAAAATGCATACATATTTCGTTCATTGTATAGAAAAGGCTTTTTAATAACGTCGCTTGACGTACGGTTTAAACCAAATACCAATCATGTATCAGCTATATGGAAAATTACTTGCCTGTTAGTCAAGTGCATCTGAAATGCTTTTTATTGGCCTCAAGTACTGATGTTGCCATTCAATATATCTACTATTTCTTTAACATATTTATAAAATATGTGTCTGAAATTAAATATTAACTCTACAAAATTTATTTAAATTCTCGTTTAAAAATTTGCTTTAAATTAATCGATAATAAAATCGCATTGCTCCTCCCTCAATACAATTTGGGCTTTTATAAAATTCTCTATTCCTTTGTAGATTTTAAAATTTTTCTTTAGGTTTTGAATTGTCCAATCTTTAAAAATTACCTATTATTTAAATCTCAAAATTCCTAAACATTTAAGAAATTCGAATTTTCTTATTTATTAAAATTTTTGAAGTATAATATATTCAAGAGCCAAAAATTCTGAAAATTTGCCAAATTGAACTTCAAATCGAAATTTTATTGACATTTGAATTTATGCTCCAATTAGTGTAAATATCGAATAAACACTATATCCATTTTCCAATTTTGTTTAAAAACGACTTTTCTATATACAATAAACGAAACCTATATTTCTTAGCGCTTTCTCCACCATCACAAATCTTACACATAAAAACAGCCATGTCAACTTCTTTCTATATACAGTAAAGGAAATATGAGATCCTGTGTATATATTGAAAAGGCTTTTTATTATACTTATATCGTTCGTGCCGACAACAGATCTTCACCATTTTTTTTCCTCTGCACGAAAATCAGACGATATAACTGTATTTTGTCCTTTACGTCTCTAACCTTGTCATTTAAAATTCTTCTTGAATAGGATTTTCTTATGCAGTGGACGAAATTATGTTATAAGTTTTGTGTTGTGACAGGATACATTTTATTTATACAGTGAAGGAAATAAATGTTATATATTTTCAAAGACAGTGATAGGTTTTAAACATCTTGGAAATATATTGACTTAATATTAGTAGTATTTTTGAATAGGTTTATACAGTGAAGGAAATTATTTTCAGCCACTTGTTAATTACCTTATATATGATTGATGCAACGTTTCATTTAAACAATTTCTCTACTATTCGCAGTGAATTCGTTTTTTGTACAGTGAGTGAAACATAAGCATGTTTTTGCATGCTGATTGTTTATAACAATGACATACAATTAAATAAATTTTGTTCCATCTAGATTTAAAACAAATTTATTTACTTACACAACAGCAATTTTACGAATTTTCTTGAATTTTTCGCTCAATTTGAATGAGAAAAGTAATTATTATGAAATCTGTCAAATTGACTGATCAGATCGCTTAAAACTTATAAATACATTTTATTTGTTTAGAATACAAGCAAAATGACCCAAAAGAATATTTGGTTCAAATTAATCAATTGCCTAAATTTCAAAATTCCTAAATATTTCAGATTTTGGAAATTTCAGAATTTAAAATTGCAAATTTATTAAAATTTTTGAAGACTAATTCAAGATTCAAAAATTTGCCAAATTGAACTATAAATCGAAATTTTGCTGGCGCTGATTGATTGGCTAAAACTTCATATTAAGCTGAATGTATTCCAATACATACTCCAATAACGTTTTCATATTTTCATTAGTTTTATAAATTCAGGATTAAAAATTTTAATTTCCGTCAAATATATGCTCCAATTAGTGTAAACATCGAATATAAACTATCCATTTTCCAATCTAAAGGCTTTTTATAAAGTTGACATAAATTTTCGATATTAATTTGTACTATTATATACGTGGTGGCTGGTACATTAAAGATTAGTTCGTCGTCGCGATAGTTATCTAACGATCACGAGAAATATCATTACATCGTGCTGACAACAGACCTTCACCATTTTTATTTTATCCTTATTTACACACATAGATCAAAGCATATAACTGTATTTGGCCCCTTGCGTCTCTTCCCATACTATTAATAATGATTTTAACAGGATACATGTAACAGGATACATTTTTCTATACAGTGAAGGAAAACCATGTTGTTTTTCATAATCAGGGATAGGTTTAGTAAGATCTTCGAAATAGTTTGACTTAATATTAGTCGTTTTCTTGAATAGGCCTTTTTTATACGGTGAAGGAACTTATTTTCTGCCACTTGTTGAATAGCTTATATATGATTGATACGTTTCAATTAAATAAATGTCTACAATTCGCGCTGAATAGGCTTTTTGTACAGTGAGCGAAATAAAAACAATTTTTCAAGCGGATAACTGACATATTTTTTAGTTTTCATACACAATAACAATTTTATAAAATTTTTTTGAATTTTTCGGTCAATTTGAATGAGAAAAATTATTGTAATCAACTATCAAATGGATCGATCGCTTAAAAACTTTAAAATAAACATTTTTGTTTAGAATACAAGCAAAAAGACTTGAAAGGATATGTTCAAATTAATCGATCATTAAATCGCATTAGGTTTTGAATTTTCTAATTTGCCTATTGCATAATTTTCAAAATTCCTAAACAATTAAGGTTTTGGCTAATTTATCAAACTTTTTGAAGACTATTTCAAGATTCAAAAATTCTGATGTTTACCACATTGAACTTTAAATCGAAATTCTATTGATAGTGATTGGCTAAAATTTCATAAAACTGAATTTAATGCAATACTCTCAATAACCTTTTCTAATTCTGAATTCTAATGTAAATTAGTCTAACTAATTCAGAGTTAAAAATGTATCCTTCAGTATGCTCTAATTATTGGAAATATCGTATACAAATTATCCATTTTCCTATTTTGTTAAAAAATGCCTTTTTTATACAGTAAACGAAATAATACTATAAGTTTTGTTTTATTTCGTAAGCTAGGTTAAGATTCGCATTAGTTGTCCGGATTACAACTGTTTCGTTATTATTTAATAACGGTGAAGGAACTTATGTCCTTTGAATACAGTGAGGGAAGTATTTTTTTTTGCAGCCATGTTAACTTCTTTTCTGTATACATACAGTAATAGATATTAAAGTTCCTATGAATATCTTGAAAAGGCTTTTTATACAGTACCGTAACATAATTTTCCAATATTATTTTGAACTTGAATATAAGTACGTGCTAGCGATAGTTGTCTAACGGTCACGAGAAATATATTTATATCATTATATCGTGCTGACAACAAAGACCTTCACCATTCTTGTTTTTTCTTTACACATACATAGATCAAAGCAGATAACTGTATTTAAAGATCTTGGAAATAGTTTGACTTAATATCCGTCGTCTTTTTGAATAGGCCTTTTTTATACAGTGAAGGAAACATTTGATTTAAACAGCTCTATACTGAGTGCGCTGGATACGCTTTTTGTACTCTGAGGGAAATATAATAATGTTTTTGCATGCTGATATGTTGATAACTTTCTATTTTTTAAGTTTCCCTTCAATTCAACTATTGTTTATTTCAATGACATCCAATTAAATAAATGTATTCCATATCGATCAAAAACCTACACAATATCATTTTAATTAGCTTTGAAAATTTGCATATAATTACACAAATATGAAAACAACAAAAATAATTCATTTTCACGACTAATTGAAATTTAACTCATTCTATCTGCATTATATTATTCAAAATAGTGACAAATTATAGAAATATTTTGTTTATATAGAAATAGAGTGTTTGAGTTTAAAAAAAAGTGCAAGTTATATAAAAATGTCAAGGAAATGCTTCTTTATTTTAATAACCTGCATGTTATTATTGATTTAATGTATATATATTTATGTGTAACTGTACTATATAGAGTACGCACCATGGCTTTAATATAAAAATAAAATTTCGCATGACAAATTTTTTTGTGCTCAACTAAACGTCTTCATGTCTCGCAGCGAAAATCTTATATTGCAATTTTATTATTGTTGTTGTTAGATTATTTTTTTATTTTTTTATTCAATTTGCGCTAATGTTGTTTTACATTTTTATATATTTAGTGCAGTATAAGAATTAGAATAGACATCGTGTCGTGTTGTCTTTTATAGGAAAAAATCAAGAAAAAAAAAATCTAGTGAAATATAAATACATATTGTGTAAGGTTTCCGTCTCACATAAAAAGTGAAGTGATTGATTTGTCGTGTATCTATATAGAGAGATAAATAAAAATAAAAAGTATTGGTAATGAGAGGTGATTTTTTACAATATTTTACCATTTTTGGATATTTTATGTGATCTATATATTCTATATGATGAGTTATGTGTATGCAACTTTATCCTCAAATATATTATGATCTAATATTAGCGAAATTTTTGATCTAATCTTAATCTTATATCTTGGATGTGATTGCCAATTTTACCCGTTTGTTAGTTTTATATAAAAAAAAAATTTTTTTAAAGAGATTTCTATTATTGATTGTATTTACTGAGTGGGCTATTTGTTCTGACGGATGAAAAGGCATGTTGTTTGTTAATTTTATTTTATTTAATTTAAATAACAAATAACAATTTTGTCCGCCACAAATTGATTAATTACAGCTACAGGTGAATTATTTGTTTTGGGTTAATTGCGGAAAATACAGTCAAAATAAATCAATTTCTGGTTAATTAATCGTTTTGGTTGGTATGTCCGTCGGGAAATTCTTCGCGATTAACAAAACAAAAAAAAAACTAAGACAACGATAAAGAATGTGATTTGTTTATGTACATGCATGACCTACCTCACATGGTTTATTTTTGAATTCAAAGAGCTGTGGAAGGATCCATTAGTCTCCAATTTGTTTCAAAATTGGCAATAGAAATTTAAATGAGTTATTAAATTTAATTTGAATACAGGTAGCCCCCTTTCATCACAGTATAGTCACTTTTGTTTGAATTAAGTCACAAGCAGTAATTGTTGACCAATAGTTGACTAAAAATACGGAATTAAAATACATTACTTAGCTAAAAAATTCGCAGTCACAATACAATACAGTAAAGAGATTTCGCACTCGTTTTTGTGCCGGTTTAGTATAAGTTCCGAGTTTAAATAACGACTCCAAAATTTTGAATTTATAAACTTTTGGTATTAAACAAATAAAACCCAGCCGGCTTACTTATTAGTAACTCAGTGTAATGCAACTGCAAATTTTTGAATTTCGGAATTTTGATTTTTATTTCAAATTTCGGAGTGATGTTAGTCGCGAAATTTATCGCATTATAAAGTAAATCAAAACAAATGTAAAATGTTCCCAGTTTAGTTAAAAATTCGGAGTTCTAATGACGACTCCGAAATTTCGGGATTATAGTTTATTTGGTATTGAACAAATATTAATACCCAAACCATTATTAATAATATAGTGTAACGCAACTGCAAATTTCGGAGTTTTGATTTTAATTTCAAATTTCGGAGTGATGTTAGTTCCGAAATTTAACGCATTATAAAGTTAAATCAAAATAAATGTTGTCAGTTTAGTAAAAATTTGGAATTCAAATGACGACTCCGAAATTTCGGAATTATAATTTATTTGGTATTGAACAAATATTAAAACACAAACCATTATTAATAATTTAGTGTAATGCAACTGCAAATTTCGGAGTTTGGACTTTCATTTCAAATTTCGGAGTGATGTTAGTTTCGAAATCGCATTATAAAGTTAAATAAAAACAAATGTAAAATAAATGTGGCCAGTTTAGTAATTCGGAGTTCCAATGACGACTCCGAAATTTCGGAGTTGCAATTTTGTATATAACTCCATATTTCCGTATGAGATGTGACACCACACTGTATACTATACCATAGCACAAATATTGTTTTATTTCCATTTGATTCGCCAATAGCGCAAAGCAATTAAAGAACACAAAATGATTCATTTCCACAGTCGGAGAAAAGTAATAAAAAAAACTTTGTAACAAGATTATCGAGATCTGCGCTATACTAAAGAGGTGGCAGGGTGTCATAACAGCGTATTATGAAATTAAATTTATAACTATTTTATTTACGCGAAAGACAAATTTTAACTGTACATCAAAAGGATAAAAACAAATTATTTATTTATTTTATTACATCGAACAGAGCAATGAGCGCACGCGGGCCTTGTATATAATAACGAACGGAAGTTATAAAATAGTTTCTTGGAATCCTTGTGGTAAACACTTAATTCGGTGTGGTCAAAATAATATACCTACAATAAAATCTCGATAATTTATTAACCTCTCAAAAAAAATGTTTAAATCCAGAATACACACACGACTTTTTTTTTGTTTTTCCTATATGATTTATCGATGAAAATTTGGTGAAAATTCGGCGGAAAACCAAATGAAAATAATTTCTTATAATTTATTTTGTAACAAAATGGTGTGACACGCATAAAGTTATGTTTAAGGTTTTTTTTTTATCGAAATTGTTTCAATCCTATATTTGTAGTCCCTGTGATCAGCCCACTGCCTCAGATGGAACTCGGCTATACGTATTAACCGTTTTCGATCAAATATGTAATATTTGTACCCTAAGTACTAAAAAAATTTAAGTTCCTCACTTATTTTGGATGTATCATCACCTACCGCGATTTTCCAATTTTCTTTGATACGCGAAAATCCGCGTGATGATGACTCATCAATATTTCTAGATTATATATATGTAAATTACATAATAGAGAGTAATCGAGTTGAAATAAAACATGTACATACATATGTATATAAAATCAAGACGCAAGAATTTCCACAAACGCGAAAAACAAAAAGAAAATCTATCAGATGAAAAATTATGAAAATACACGGTATGAAAACAATATTTAAAATAAAAATAATAATAATTATTATTAAAACAACAACAAAATCTCGCGTACTAAAAATAAACAATGTTTGAATTAAAAATAAACAAATTTAATTCTAAATTTAGCCCAACAAAAAATGAAAATGTGTGAAAATTGGAAAATAAAATAAAATTTTCCTTTTTGATATGGAATGAAAAAAAAAAAAATGTTTTATTTTTTTCCAAATAATATTACGATGAATCATATTTTGGTGTGTGTGTGTGTGTGTGTGTTCGTGATCGTCGTGTTTTATTAAGTTTATAGTCCATAAAAAATAAAATGAAAACAGAAATATTTTCTCGCGGATTTTTCTTAATATATACATACATATGTCATCTTGTTGTTGTTATTAGTGGATGGATCTCCCGCACCAAAATTTCGTCATTTGCGGTGTCATTCGAAATCTTATTCAGCTCATTCGAAATGTAGGATATATATTTTAGGAAACCCCACCCGCAACCTACCGCTCTGCTCTACACTAAAAATACACAAATTTAGTGAGCAATTTAACCAAATTTAATGATAGAATTTAACACAGAAGATGATTATTCATGTATATTTGCCATTATACAACAACAACATCCATCCGTGATATATTTTCATTTAACTCATTTAAGATTTTTTTTTGTTTTTGTAAATAAAGAAAATTGCGGAAAGTTCTAATTATAAACGGATGATGATGAGTCATTCGGTATAGTACGTGTGTACATATAATAAATATGATGAACCAAAAAAAGAAAATGTCTTATACTATATACTCGTATATACTCTGTGTGTGTGTGTTTGTGTTTATTGAAAATTCGGTCTCCTAGACGCGTTGACGAAGTTGGAGCGATGTCTCTTGTAAATATTTTGTATTTAATTTGGCACACAATTTAATTAGGAAAATTTAATTTCGTTGGTATATATAAAAGAAGAAGATTATGATTATGACGAATATATAGGTTTGGTTGGTGCGAGGGAAAATTAAAACTTGCGCGCGCTCTCTCTCTCTCTCTCTCTCTCTCTCTCTCTCTCTCTCTCTCTCCTTCTCTAACTGATAATTAGAAAGAAAAATTTCTTAATCTAAAAAATCTTAATTTAGTACAACACTTTCTAAATATATTTAGAAATATATACAAAACAATATAATTGGATTTTCTTCTACTCTATTTGCCGCTCTCTGAGGAGTACATTCAACGGATTAGTCATTCAATTGTTTTTCTTTACAGCTCGCTTTAATAGTAGAAAGAAAATTTGTTTGTTTAAAATTAAATAAATTTTTTTTTAGATTTTCATGTGACTGATGTTGAATTATTTTTATATAAAGCATGTGCAGTATTTTTATCGTCGCTACCGGCTGTTTTGCTTATCTTAACGAAATCGTCATATATATGTACATACATATACATATTCAATATGATCAACTTCCGCTCGCATGATTCGGTATATATAATATGTTGTGGCAATTTTTTAATTTTTTGTGCGTATTTGGAAATTTTAAATAAAGTATATTTCTCATATAGTACGAGTATAATGTAAACATACCGAAATGAAAATAACATAATTAGAAAATCTATATATTTTATGATCTCACAAGCGTATAGTTTGTGCGCGATATAGCAATGTTACAGTGTGACTAATTTCAATTCTGGTTCGGAATTGAACTGTCGATCGCATCATACAAATAATTATAGATCATAATGTGGCACAGTACGATCTAAGGATTTTAACGATCTTGATCTACTTCGACCAACTATATACTTACTAGCAACTTACTAGTTTGATCAGCAACGAATAATTGCTACTTCGTCGATCACACAATGCAATTAATAATAGATCATGATTGTCAAAATAGAAAAACGGAAAGATACTATGAGAAGCATAGCAGAAAAAAACTCTAGCAGCCTTATATACCTTCGTTATCACTTCATACACGCGTTAGAGTGTCCGAGAGGAGGGTCACCAATAGTTATGAAATAAAATATCAAATAGAAGATGAAAATAAAGAGAATATGGGTGGCAGTTTTAAAGCGAAATAAAATTATCCTATAATTGGGAACACTTCTGGAAGCTAAATGAAGATGATCAGTTCTCCTATTAGTCAAACGGACATGAACAAGAATATAAGCTATCCGCACTGGAAGAAAATTGGCCAAAAAATAAATTATTTACTAAATAGTAATTACTATTAAAATGGGATTAGGTGCGTGGTAACCGATAAATTAAATCTTTTTGTCTTTCTGACCAGCTGTAAGATTTATGAAAATTGATAAAAAAATCAAATATGCAAAAATCAACAAAATACTTATTATCCGATATTTAGTTTTACTATTTGATAACATTTACAAAATTAAGCAATCCATATTCAGCTTTTGTGTAGGTACCTTAGTTATAGTGGTCACTTTCAATATTTTACCCGATAGTATCGATCAGCAGTGTAAGATTTTAAAATGTGATAAAACTGCCTTGGTAGAGCTCGGTTTAGTTTATATTCCAGTAAGGTTATATTTGTTAGGTTTTATTAAAATTTTATACTTTGCTCGAAGGTTATATCATCATTAAATAAATAAGCTTTTATATTGGCGGAGGTATTGTCAAAGAATTCGGTTAAAAATAAATAGTAATCGATTAAGGACATAGCATCAAACGAGACGCCATTTCTTTGCTTCAACTTTGTCATAATCTATTTTTTATATTAACACACTTCAAAAATGTTGCCTAAAATATTTACCATTATGTGGGTAAAGCTTAAAGCTCCTGTGTTTTTAATCTCGCACAAATCCACGAGTAAACTGGATTATAGATTATCTATACAAAAGTAATAATATAAAAATTTCAACGAGCTGATTCGTTTTACTGATGAGCTTTTAAAATTATTCCAAAGCTTCAATTTGTTCTACTTAATTTAAAGCTCTAGCCGTTTTCATAAAAATGTAAAAAACTAATACATATTTGAAATTAAATTAATATTTAGATTAAAACAACAACTATGATTTAGATAAAAGCTCGTTAAAAAAATAATTCTGAAAGTTTAAAAAAAAGCTCAAAAATTGTATTTTTATCTTAACCAGTACAGTTGTTTGTATCATTATTTTTAATTAAACATAAAACCTCGTCGTAAATGACCTTTTAAATGAGCTTTAATAATCTGGGTAATTTATTATATTTAATTTAAAGCTCTAGCAGCCAACTTAAAAATGTTAAAAACAAATGTTTCAAATTAAATTACAATTTGGGTTAAATCAATTATTATAATTTTGATAAAAGTTCGTTAATAAAATAATTCTGAAAATTTTAAAAAAACTCGAAAATTTAGTGTTGAACTTGACCACTACAGTTTATATTACTATTTGTAGTGTACCATAAAAGCTAGTCATAAATTAAATAACTGGGAGCTTTTTGAAAATTGTCTATATATAATGTTATGAAAATTTCACTTATTTGTTTTACTGTTGTGCTGTTGAAATTATTCCAATGTTTTAATAATCTGGGTAATTTGTTATATTTATTTTAAAGCTGGACCAGTTGTCTTAATAATGTTAAAAACAAATGCTTCAAATTAAATTAATATTAGGATTATATCAATAATTATAATTTTGATAAAAGCTCGCTAAAAATATAATTCAGCAAGTTAAAAAAAATCTCGAAAATTTAGTTTTGATCTTGACTATACTACAGTTTGTATCACTATTTGTAATGTAACATAAAAGCTCGTCTTTAGTAGTGACCGAAAGCTCTTTGAGAATTACCTTTATATAATGTTATGAAAATTTAGCTTAATTGTATTACAGTTGAACATTTGAAATTATTCCAAAGCTTTAATAACCTGGGTAATTTGTTATATTTAATTTAAAGCTCTAACAGCGGGCCTTCAAAATATTTAAAATAAATGTTTCAAATTAAATTAATATTATGATTAAATCAATAATTATAAATTTTCTAAAAAGCTCGTTAAATAATTAATTCTGAAAGTTAAAAAAATCTCGTTTTGTTCTTGACCACTACATTTGACTATTTATAATTTAACATAAAAGCTCGTCATAAATTAAATGACTGGCAACCTTTTTTTCATTTTCTATACATATAGCTTAATTGTTTTACTTTTGAGGTTTTGAAATTATTCCAAAGCTTTAATAATCTGGGTAATTTGTTATATTTAATTTAAAGCTCTAGCAGTTTTTTTAAAAATTTAAAAACAAATGTTAGAAATTTAATTAACATTTCGATTAATACAAAAATTATAAATTTGATAAAAGATCGTTAAAAAAACCGAAAATTAAGTTTTGATCTTGAACCACTACATTTGACTATTTATAATTTAACATAAAAGCTCGTCATAAATTAAATGACTGGCAACCTTTTTTTCATTTTCTATACATATAGCTTAATTGTTTTACTTTTGAGGTTTTGAAATTATTCCAAAGCTTTAATAATCTGGGTAATTTGTTATATTTAATTTAAAGCTCTAGCAGTTTTTTTAAAAATTTAAAAACAAATGTTAGAAATTTAATTAACATTTCGATTAATACAAAAATTATAAATTTGATAAAAGATCGTTAAAAAAACCGAAAATTAAGTTTTGATCTTGAACACTACAGTTTGTATTACTATTTTATGTAATTAAACATAAAAGCTCGTTATAAATTAAATAACTGGGAGCTTTTTGAAAATTATCTGTATATAAACTTATGAAAATTTGACTTTTCGAAAAAATCTCAAAAATTTAGTTTGGACCTTGACTACTACAGTTTGTATTAGTATTTGTAACTTAACATAAAAGCTCGTCGTGAATTATAAAACTGTGAGGTTTTTGAAAATTTTATATATTTATTGTTATAAAAATTTGCTTTTATAAAGACAAATATAAAATTTAGTATGAAATTTCGCCTTTTTCTTACGTGCTCAACTTAGTTAGCTTTCGTCATCAAATTTACTCAATTAAATTAGTTAATTAAATTTCAAGCATTGCTTAGAACAAAAGGCAAAACTAATATAAAATGCTGATTTGTAGCAATTTGTCATTGTCGACCGATTTGGTTTAAACCTTAAATCGATCAATATATAGTTTGCACCGCCCCTGATCAAAAACTTTCAAAAATTTATTATTTAAAAAATAACATTTTGAAATGATGTAACAATTTATTCCCTCGAATTTGAATTTTATTTCAAATAAATTATTTAACAACCGCCCAATTAATTTTCGTGTCGAGTCACGCGGAAATATTAGTATCTGAGAACATTTCAATTTTCCAATAATTATAATAATAACAACAACAACAACAACATTCAACTTCTACTAATAATTCTTATTTGCGGCGATATAAACAAAATCGAAAACACCTGTTGGGGATATTTTCGTGAAAAATTAAAAATTATTCGCCGCTGATTTTGAATGATTGCTACACACATCTCGTCGGTCTTGGATCCGTGCGGTACGAAACTGTGTGTGTATGTAAAAAAAGAAGCAGAAAATTATTGAGAGCATACCCAATATTTATGGTGACTCAACCAAGTTATATACAGAATTCGTCATTGATTTCGTAATTAGTATCTGCTTTTCTTAAATTTAATTGGGAACACATTTTGAAATAACACACGAAAATTTGTGTGTAGCCCGTGCAATACATCAGTTATTCAGTTCAGTATGCTTGATGGCGCATTCTATGCGCAATGACTCATACATTTTCTATATATTTGTATACTGTAATTATATACGACGAGAGATTGATTGGTATGCAACTTTCACTTTACACATATGTACATACATTTACTTTCAATTTGCAAGCCATTCTGTCAACATCTTGGTTCGTTGTGTTCAATTTTCAAATAAACAAGAAAATTTTATTTTTATCGAAATAATGAGAAAAATTGAGAATAAAAACGGAATAATTTATTGTGTATTACAACAAACAAATGTCTTTGACCTCATCAAATATATAAATTGTTGTTGTTAGATTTTCGAATTATTTTGTTTTTGTTTTTTTTTTTTTTAGTTTAACCATTATAGCAACAAGATTTAATTTTCTTGGATTTTCGCAATTTTCTTTGAATTTTTAATTTGATTAATAAAATTTTGAGAATTTTTTTTTGTTTTGAAAAATCGATTGTTGTGCGTTGAAAGGTTGATTATTTGTTTGTATTTTTGCCTGCGGAGATATTTATCTGCCAATTTATTTTCCCCGAAAAACAATTTTGTTTTCCACTCAACCTATATATATATATGGTTAATCGAGAAAATCTTTTTTAATCGCTGAATCTTCTCTTTTATTTTGTTGACACGCGATGTTGGATTGACTGAAATTTTAATTAGTCATGCAGCACAATGTGTTTCAAACCAACTATTTTGCCTAAAGAGTTGGATTACTACAAACCAAACATGCACATACTATTTCCTTATATCCAATTATACATTTTTTTAAAAAACAATGCCGGTTCAAATGTTGATCACATTGTATTCAAATTCAACTCAATATTCATTCAAGCTACCTCTTTCGATTTACAGGTATTGTTGGCCATCTCATTTCGCACGAAACAATTTGTTAGCTAATATAACAAGTCCTGATTAAATTTGACCGTCTGATTTTCCGATATGCCTTTCATTTTGTGGCGGTATGTACGGCGATAATGACGAGGTGGTGATACACATGACGGCCAAATTTATAACAAACACCAGCGAGCGTACGTTTTGTGTTGTAATATTTGTTTGGAAATTAATAATTAATAACTAGTAATCGAGAGTGCACGTGGTCTAATACATATATCGATGAATAAAAAAATCATTACACATTACTCATACGAATTTCTTTGATTAGCTTTGAAATCGATTTTCAATCAAATCGGGACAAGTTCAAAAATGTCAGGCCATTTACAGCACATCCTAAAAAATAAAAAATCTTGAACCGTAGTCCGGTACAAACCGAACAATTTATATTTGTATTCTATAAATCGATTTTAAGCCGTTTTGTTTAAAATCTGGCCATAGAAACCATATAGTTCCAAAATGTTTGGCCACACATAGGAACATGTCAAAAAAATTCCCAAATTGATGATATAATTTAAACATAATATCCATATAGGTTGTAAAACTGGTTTTCTGGCCGAAATTTCGCCTCAATCCAGACGTCAGTCTCAAATGGAACTTCATTAATTCCAAACAGATTTCGATTTGTTCATCGTCCCAATAATTAATGTGTGTAGGTTACAGCTTAAATCGATTTTGAATCAAATCGGTCCATAAATGGACAGGTTCCAAAATGTAAGGCCTATCCTAAAAAATAAAAAATATTGGGCCATATTCTGGCACCAACCAAACAGTTAATATTTGTATTCTTTAAATTAGTTTACTAACAGGTTTTGTTCAAAATCTTAGTTCTCAAATTTCTGGACTCATATAGGAACTTACCAGAAGAATTCCCAAATTTAGGATACATTTAATCTAAACATAATATCCAAATAGATATCTTTGCATTATGTAGTGTTGATTTTCAAATCGATTTTGAACAAATTTATTCAATAAATAAATAGTCGAGTTCCGAAATTTTAGGCCAACATTATCAAAAATTATGGAAGTTTGACATTTGGCTCTAATCTCCCCGGATGCCAGTCTCAGTTGGAATTCCTTAATTCTAAATAAATTTCGACTTGTCTGGAATTGTCCAATTGGGCTCTCTTATCACTCACGATAACAGTGTAGGTGAGAATATTAAAGAGCGGTTTGCAGCAGGCATTCATGTTTTGTATCATCTAAGGCCACTGCTAAAATCGAAGCACCTATGAAGGGCCATGAAGCTGAAGCTTTACAGAACGTTGATCAGGCCCAAATTATTTCAAATCCTACTCAATTCAATTTCAATTACCGATTGAAAAAATTTTTAGAGTGAGAAAAGCATTGTATATTAGCAGTGTTTGGCAGTCCAGTTTGATTAGGGTTTGAATTAAATTTGAATCAAATTTACCAAGGTGCCTTAAAAAATATTTTTAAATCAGATGGCGAGATGAACTGAAATCTATACCTACAAAAATTTTAAACTTGATTGAAATTTGAATAGAATTTGAACTAAATAAAATTAAGTAAAACCCATTCAGATTCATCTCTAATTTACACGGTTGGCTTTGATTACAGTGCAACAAAAAAATTAATTACCTAGTCTATTCTGATCAGTTTGATCAGTTTCAATACCAATGTCAAAGTGTGTATAAATTGAGTTTGATTAAAATTTGAATATAATTAATGTCAAACTGTAATAATTTCGAGGTAATATTCTCAAAGTATTTGAATTTAACTATGTATATAATCCAAACAAAAATTGAGTCATTTGTGACTTAAAATTATTATTAAAATATTTCAAACTCTATTCAAATTTGCTTTCAATCTCATTCAAATTGAAGGTTAAGTGAATTGATTTGGTTATGAATTAAAATTTGATTTCTGTCGGCGAATAAATTATTTCAATTTACAGTGCATTGGTTTGATTAGAGTTTGATTGAAGTTTGAAACCAACTTTTGAATGTAATCTTTAAATTAATAGCATAACATATTCAATCTGAAATTCGAAAAAAAAATATCCATAGAAAATAAAAATTATTGGTTTAAATGGCATTTTTATTAGTCATGCAGCACAATGTGTTTCAAACCAACTAATTTGCCTAGTGTTTCATTACTATTAACCAAATTTAGAACATGCACTTACTATTCCCTTATATTCAGTTTTATTATTAAGAACAACAAAACATCCAATGCCATATTTAAATTTTGATCAAGTTGTATTTAAATACAACTCAAGCTCCATTCGAGAGCCAATCAACTTAATCCTATCAAATCTCAGCGTTCAGCAGTTCAAAGCGATTTGATTAGATAGAACAGCCACACTATTGTTATTTAACCGGATAGCTAAATTTTAGTCAAAATAATTTTAAATTGACAGTCTAGTTTGATTGGGATTTGAATTAAATTTGAATCAAATGTATCAAGTGTAAACGTAAGTTATATTCAAATTGAGTTAATTGTGAAATAAAATTATTATTAAATTACTTCAAACTCTATTCAATTTTGCTTTCAATTTCAGTGCTAGTTTGATTAGAGCTTGATTGAAGTTTGAAACGAATTTTTAAATGTTGCCTTTAAATTGTAAAATTAACTGTACATACCCAATCTGAAATATGATGCCTCATTCAATACCACCCGGAAATTCTTTACATTCAGTATCATATTCATCTTAATATTATTCCTGGAAAATTTATGTTTCAAAAAGAAAATTTATTATCCATATAGAAAATAAAAAAATTCTTAGAACAAAACCAAATGTCCGTATACATGTTTATCAAAAACAAAAACAAATGAAAATCGAAGAAAATAATTTTCCATGTAGCATACACATTACAAAACATCGAGTTTTTCCCAAAATAATCGCGTTTATATTATTATAAACATATATGCGCACACACACACGCATCCGAACCGCGTCGAATAATTTATTATTATTGTTATTGCCACGATTAACGTTCGATTAATCAAAAAATTTATATAAATTAATAATTAGGAAAATATGGGGGAAAATTTGTGTTAGACGAATGTTGTTTTCTTTCGGTAAAAAGACAAAAATGTTCATAGAATATATAAACAGCGAATTTAGACGAAGGATGGATAGGGTGGACCTAATATATTAATAATTTTTAAATACGCACGAACATGTGTGTGATCTCATTAGAAAGATTTTAGTTTTTCCGGGATGACCTACATACTTATATATAAAAACTGTGTATTTGACTTTTGTACCACCCGATATATAATCTAAATAAAATTGAACGCTGCTGATGAAATCATTAAATCGTTAGTCATCCACTCATGTGTTTATTTTTTTTAGTTTTTTTTTTTTTTTTATATATCACCCGTTGAAAAGTAGAAAAAATTTTCTTTTTCCTCTCAAAAAAAAAAAGAAAAAAGAAAATGCCAAAAAGAAAACTTAAAAATTTTCAGTTCATTTTAATTCGATGGTCCGATGATCGGTGTTTTTTTTTGTCTGTGTATCTAAAAAAAAAAATTCGAAGTTTATTTTTTTTTTTATTTCCATTAATTTTTTAATTGTGAAAACTTTCGTGTTAACCAAAATACCGCAACAAAAAAAAATGATTGATAACGATTTATGATCGAAATGACAATGTAAAATTGTCAATGTGAAAATGTTTTTGATTTAATTGATAGTTAGTTCTATAATTTTATTGTGTTAATTTAATTAATTTTTATTGTGATATAATTTAAGAATTTTCCATAAAATCGTTAAAAAAGAAAATTAATTTAAATAAAATAAAAAAATTGTTTTAAAAAAATGTGTGATACAACAACGACAATGATAACTTCGAATCGAGACAGTTTAAGATGCTGTTGGATTATTTATAGTAGGTTTAATATGTGTGTGTGTGTGTGTGTGTGTGACTCAGCGATAATATTTTTGTTTCAAAATGGTCATGGATTATAAATTTCGTTTTGTTTATATCTTGTTTTTGTGAAAATGATGAAAAATCGAGGAAATTCATAATTTTTTGTAGTTCAGTGAAGCATTTTTAGCAATGGGTGGGATTTTTATGATTTTCATGAGATCATAAAATAATAATTTCTTGTTTCGGCGACGCAGTGTCTAGATTTTTTGATCGATTTGATCGTAAAATGAACCTTTCAAACTGTCAGTGTTTTAAAATTTGTTTAAATCTTGTGAAATTCGAATTAGACTTGATTTAAATTTAACTTAAGTCTACTTTAAATATTTTTTGTTACATTTTTATTAGACGATCTGTAGCGCATTTTTGTGATCTCAGGACGAATTTGACTTGAACAATTATTTCAATTTTTTGAAGAATTTTGAATATAATTTTTGTGGGATATACCAAGAATATCAACTGGAAATATGCCAAACATGACTAAGTTTGTGGAATAGATAAAAAAACTCAAAAAAATTCTAATTTCAATCACGGTGACATATTAAGGTTTGGTAAAATGATTTTTGACGTACTGGAAATACGCCAAAAATATTTAGTCAAAAATTTGGCATATTTCCAGTTCGCAAAAATAATTCAGTCAGCACTGAATCTCCAATCTTGAATGAATTTGGATTTTGATTATTCGGGCGCGGGGTTTGTTTTGTCCTATAATATAATTTGGCATATTTCCAGAATCTCAAAAATAATTCAAGCAGGTCGAAAACTGTACCTTAGGATAAGAAAAATTTCAATCAATCCTAGGTAAGGTTCAGAGACTTAGGACCTTTCAAGAAGCCATTCGAGGCTGATAGAATAAATGTTGACGTTGTGGAATAAAATTCCAAATAAATCCACGCGACAGATCTAGCCCAAAAGTGATTTTTGAGGACTGGAAATATGCCAAACATATACGTAGCAATAAATTTGGCATATTTCCAGAATTTTCTGGGAAGCTCTTATCACCCCGGAAATAGGCCAAAGAGAGGTCAAAAAATAAATTCAGTTACCACTAATCAAGGTAAAAGTACAAATAAGGTGATTTACAGGTGAAATGTTTCGACAACAAATTTAAAAAGCCAACAAGTTGTCAAAAACCCGGATGACTTGAAGTTTTTTTTTCAGATTTCAAAACAATCTTTGGCACCAATTTACGATTACATTACCTCATAGAATTTATAAAACGCGCTTGACACGTGAAATTTGTTATGTTTTATGAATGATTTACGTCGTGTGATATGCTTTGATTTGTGTGTAGAGTTGTTACGAATTGGACACTCCAACAGAGTATGTAATGGCGGCAATTGCATTCAGGTCGTCTGCCAATAACATGTCAAAAAAATATTTTTGTTTTTTTTGAATGAAAATTTTAATTTTTGTCTATTTAGATTTTAACGACATTGTGTGTTTAGGAAATTTATCTAAATTCTCTAGAACGAAAATCGAAAAATATGTTGGCATGCAATGAAGCCAAACGTGTGTGTTGTTTGTACTTTTTTTTTTTTATTTATAGTTTCATTACACAAAATAAATTGTAAATTAATAAAATAATTAATAACCGAACCGAATTTATTTTCATTACAGCGAACAGCCAAGGACGTGAAAATTTAACAGTAACCGAAACACGTACGGTACAGCCAACCGCAACACATTTAGATGAAGTCGATAATTTAGATGCCAATCATTTGCTAAATGATGATGATGATGATAGCGGTGAAACTGGCGGACTAGATTTAGATTCAATGCATTTAATGTTGGAACCACATTTAAGGCCGGGCACACCGGATCCGAATAGTCGACTGTCCCAGCAAATATTCGAGGATAATAAAAAAGTGGCACAGGAGTATTTGAAGGTGCAAACAGAAATTGCGTACTCGACAAGGCATCGGGATGAAATATTAGCATCTATGGAACCTGAACAAAGAGAGGAAAGACTAGACATTTGTAGAAAATTAGAAGAAATTGTAAGTATTGCATATTGTTGGAATTTCCCGAATTTTACAAAAATACTCACCAAAATTTCGTGTCTGTTTTTGTATAGGAAAATCTCCAAAAATTGGAAGCCAATCTAAAAGTTCAACTAGACCTAATCAAAAATCGTTCACGCAACAATGCACAACAACAGCAACAGCAGCAGCAACAACAACAAAATCAGTTGCCGAACCAACAACAAAATCATCAAATTTCCCCGTCACAACAGCAGCAGAGTCCGAACAATAATCAAATCACACGATCACCGCAAAACGATGATCGATGGCTGATATCACCGAATACCCAACAGTAAATTTTCGTTTTGTTTTTTTTTGTATCTAGTATTAGGACGCGTAGTTAGACATTTTGATTAAGTAACTAAAAATTTTCATGAAAATTCCATTAAAATTTAGACGAAGAAACTATTTAAGTTTTCATGAAGATTGTGAAAATGTATGTATGTCTTGTATGTATATCTGAATAAGTGTTTGTGTGAACGTATAGTCAATGCGCGTTATCAAGCGACAGAGACAATATGTATGCATAGAAATTGGTGTTTTTCGTGAGTGGATGACTGTAAACTATACCTCAGTACTACGATTTTGTTATTATTTAAAAACTATTTTCAAAAAAAGAAAAAAATGTATTATTTACTTAATTAATTTATTTTTTTTTAAATTATTATCATCATGATGTGCCAAAGTTGTATTAGACATTTTTTTTTTTGTAGAGAACCTCATCTTAGAGTTTTTTATTTTATTTTCGTTTCATTTTATTCTATAGACTTGTATAGTACTTATTTGTGTTTTTAACTGTAGTTGTTATTCATTATTATCAAAGTAAACAATATATAAATATATTTAAATAATAAGCGAGTGTTTTATTTAGGCGACCTATCTCACAACAAATTTAACCATTAATAGGCTGTACTAGGATTTGACCCCAGGATTATCGCACATGCTGCTCTCCGGACGAAATGAACGTAGTCCAAGCCCATTTAATGCTTGTATCAATGTGAAAACGAAGCTGTGAGTATTCTCAGGAAGCGATCATTTAACTAATTGGACCCCGATAAGTTTAAGCTTCAACTTCAACTTATGCTAAGGATGCACAGTCGGCTTACGATACAGCTAACAATTATTTTTAAATTATGATTACATAAAAGATCGACTTAATCATAGATTTAAGTTAAACTTGGGCTTAAGCTTAAGCCTCAGGTTATGCTAGAAGTAGGTTAGGTTAGGGTTACCGTTTTAATGAACTAGCATAGACACAAATTGGTCCGTAGATATACCACATTTATGTTTCCTTATGCTCACTCGTCGAACCCTCCTGCGCTTCCCAAGAAGCGTTGAAAATCCCTGACGTCGATCTTACTACGGTTCGTCAGTTCATCCAGATGGTTCTGTAACCAACAAGGTAGTCATATCAACCTTTGCCGATGATACGGCCGTCCTTGTGTCACACAATAATCCTGAAACTGCCTTGAAGGAATTACAGAATCATTTAAACAAAATCGGGAACTGGGTGAAGACATGGCGTATAAAAGTGAACGAAAACAAATCAACTCACGTCACATTCACGCTAAACAAACGCACTTACCCACCAGTCGAATTAAACGATATAAATATTCCTCAACAAACCAAGGCCAAATACTTAGGCATGCACCTGGATATCTAACCTGGAAGGCTAACCAACATCATATTGAAGCAAAGCGCAAACAAACAAAAATAAAATTTTCCAAAATGTAGTGATTAATGAGAAGAAAATCTCAGCTGTCATTAGCCAATAAAATTTTATTATGGTATTGAGTTATGGGGATCCACCAGCGCGTCGTCACCCAGAAAACTCCTGCAACGAACCCAAGCGAAAATTCTTCGTAGTATTACCAATGCTCCGTGGTACATTCGAAATAGTAATATACACAATGATCTTGGAAATAAAATTATTAAAGAAACCATTAGAGAATTCTGTTCGAAATATTACTCAAAACTAGAGACACTGAGAAGACCAGATCCACTTGGACTGATGAACCTGTAAATATATTAAATGTATAGGTTTCACATATAAATGTAATCTAAATTAATAAAATAGTGAACACTAACTAATAACAAGTATTAACCTTTTATCCCCACTGTATACCATAAGTCCAAACAGGCTCCAATATTTGCTTATAAAGCGGAAGCTTATTAGGGATTAATAGATGAGAGTTTATTCCCATTAACCAATACATTTTATTGTATTTTAATGACAACTCGTTTATTTTCTTTTTTAGATGAGCTTTCCAGTGAAGCTTAGCGTCTAATGTCATATCAATATATTTGGCAGTGTTTGGCAGTAAAGTCGATAAGTACAGATTAAATTTTCAGTATCAGAGTTGTTGGACCTATACTGGCCATGATAGCTGTGTCATTGGCGAAATCTGGGGTGTATAGTAAATATAGAAGTGGACCAAATACACTTTCTTGTGGAACTTTCCCTGCGAAAACCAAATTGGCGGTTCGAAATTAGGTTTGAGTCTTTTTAATAGTAACTTTTCATAGAGTTTAAACATTATCGACAGCAGCTATATAGGCCTATATGTATGTAACGTTTATAATATTCGTTAAATGCTTTATTATTTCTCCGGTAATTAGGTTAAGCTTAAATGATTTTTAATTTCGTTTGATACTTCAGTAGGCGATGTAGGTGTGACACCTTCAAGAATTTGTTTTATGTTTTCATCCAATGTTTCTCATAATTGATATTCATGAGGTTGAAATATATTTTCAAGATGATTAGCAAATCCGTCAGCTTTTCCATTTTCCTCATATAGGATTAATCCGCATTATTGGCCGAATAATCCGTATTACTGTCATTCGTAAACTTACTTCAGTACAAATTAACCGATTTCTGAATTTCTCTTGTTATAATTGTTGAGAAAGATTGTCTAGTCTTATATTGTGTTGTGGAGCTCTCTATAGTTTGATACGACTTTTTTCTGAATTTGAGTTTATCCTTAAGGAGATTTCTAATTTCTATTGGATAGTTATTTCCTTTTAGCGTTGATTTTATTTCTGGAGTAAATGCACATGCTGATGGAACTTTCGAAAGTATTCTTTGTTCAAGGTGTACTTTGAAACTTTCCCGCAGTTCGTATATTTGTTGGTTAATAATGGATTATTCCCATTATGAATGTTATACTCGCTTAGAGTTAATGGAGAATGATCTGAGCTCATATCTTGGCTTTTGTTGTACTTTCATAAAATTATTAGAAATATTTTTGTTTATAAAAAACAATCAGGGCAGGTATTTTGCCTGGGTCAGTTGGTCAATATGTTGGTTTACCAGTTGAAATCAGTAATCTTTTTCCGTTAATTGTAGTTAATCTAGAAACCCTGCAGTGAGTATTCTTGGCATTGAAGTCACCACCTATTATGAACCTTTTTCCCAGACGCAAGAACTCTAAGTATTGTTTGTTTTTAATATATAATGTCTTGTTGGACGGTTCATACTTTGCCTTTTGAAAATACACTTCCTCCTCTGGCTGAATTATTTGGAGCCATAGTGTGATATACGCAATAGCCTTTAAATATTATGTAGAATTGCTTAGTAAAATGTGTGTCCGAAATTGTACACATATCTATATTCTCAATGCTGATGCCGGACCAAACCATTAGCATTTCATGACATGATATTCATTGTGCTGTTCAGTTCTGTGTGGATTTGGGTTTAGCTCCCAATACTCTCTTCAATTTTTTATAGCCTCTCATCAAATTTTTGCTAATTTCATGAGAATATTTTGTAATGTTTGACTGATGTCTCTATACATCTATCGATTTTTGCTGGAATTTATTGACTACGCCTCTCGTTGCATACCGAAGCATGTAATACCTTCAATTCATAGTTAGTGGCCAAATCGTTGCCCATTGTCGGGCTTTATCTGCCTCTCGTATCGATTTGCCTGACCATACATTTGAATTTTATTTATCCTTTGGATTTTAATTTTATGAGTTTCCTTAGCAACAATATACAGGGTGTCCGCCGGGAAGGTATACTACTTTATTTTGCCGCCATTTTAGTAAACGTTAGTCTTGACAGCTCATTTTTGGCAGTCGTGAAGTAGACACGTGGCAAATTTATTATGGAAAAATATTCGATAAACCAACATGTTTTAATCGTTAAAACATTTTATCAAAATCAATCATCGATTACTGTGACGATGAGAAAGTTACGTGAAATTTTTGGGAGAAACAACGTGCCAACAAAATGCACTATTTATCGTGTAGTGAATGATTTCGAAGAAAGAGGGTCTGTAGGTGATAGGCTCAAACATGGGCCACAACGTACTGCAAGATCGGCTGGAAACATTACTGCTGCTCAAGAAAGTGTTCAAAACAATCCGTCAACCTCAATTCGACGCCGTGCTCAGGAGCTTGGTCTTCAAAGAACAAGTTTGGCCACAATTTTGCACAAGGATTTGCTTTTGTTTCCATTTAAGATTCAGTTGACACAAGAGCTTCCTCCACAAGACCATTTACGCCGTCGTACATATGCCAATAGGATGTTACAGCTCGCCCATGACATCCCCGATTTTCATGAAAAAATCATAATCAATGACGAGGCACATTTTCATTTGAATAGATATGTGAATAAACAGAATAGTCGGTTCTGGGAAATGGAAAATCCTCAAATTATTCATCAGTCACCTTTACATCCATTAAAAGTGACAGTCTGGTGTGCAATATGGTCAGGAGGAATTTTATATGAAGTTGGGTGGTGTCTGGCAAATTTAACACACCTTTGAAGTTTCCCACAATATTTTTGCGTGTGTCCAATAGTTTTGCATATACAATTCAAAATAAAAATATAAAAATTCGTTATAACGAGACTTTTATTAAATATTCACACTCACACACATAAATATTTTTTTGTTGTTGCTGCTTTTAGAGGACAGGTTTAGGTTAAATTGCACGTGAATCAGTGGAAACCATGTACCAATTTCTTCAATCAAGAGAATAATGCAGAGCTATATGAAAGACGCATATATAGGCAAAGTAAAAACTGGATTATTGGGAGGAGATAAGGAGCATGACCTATTTGGCGTCGAACGGCCGATCGAACCTTGTTTTTTCTCAATTAGCTATATGGGAAATAAGTTAACCAAAAATCGAATACGCATGCAAGATCCATTTATGATCGATAAATCAGCTTATGAAATTATTTATATAAAGGGTGAAAGATACACAATCGAGCAACGCGTTAAAGTTATGCAGGCTTATTATGAAAATGGGCGTTCAAATCAATATGCATATCGTGCACTTCGTGATTTTTTCGGTCAATTTAATCGTCCAAATGTGCGTACAATCGGAAAAATCGTGCAAAAATTTGAACAAACCGGGTCTCAACTCGTCGTCGTGCCCAACAATTGCACCTCTCATTATGCATAAAGACTTGCATTTACACGCTTATAAGGTGCAATTAACTAAAGCCTCTTGACCATTCCAAAAGTCATCAATGGTCAGAATAATGGTGGCAAGAAATGGCAACAGTGGATGATCAATTTTCGAAGAAAATCATCTTCAGTGATGAGGTACATCACCTCAGTGGATTCGTCAATAAGCAGAATTGCCGGATTTGGGCGAATCATAATCCAAGAGTGATTGTCGAAAAACCAATGCACCCACAAAGGATGACTGTTTGGTACGGTTTATGGGCTGGCGGCATCATCGGGCCGTATTTTTTCCACAATGAGGCCGGTCAGGCAGTTACTGTGAATGGTGTTCGCTATCGTGAGATGATAACGAATTTTTTATGACTCGAATTGGAAGATATGGATGTGGACGATATGTGGTTTCAAGACTGTGCCACTTGCCACACAGCTAACGAAACAATGGCTGTTTTGCGCGACAAATGCAATGGCCGTGTTATCTCACGTGGTGGCGATGTCAATTGGCCGCCAAGATCATGTGATTTGACACCGTTGGACTTCTTTCTTTGGGGTTATTTGAAAGAAAAGATGTACGTCGATAAGCCAGCAACAATTCAAGAGCTAAAGGATGAGATAATTCGGCACATTAACGGAATAGAACCTCAATTATGCCTAATCGTCATCGAAAATTTGGCCCATCGGATGGAGGTGTGCCGCCGAGGTCGCGGTGGCCATTTGGCCGATATTTTGTTCCATACATAATTGAACCATACCATATTATCATAATAAAAAGAATTGACAATAATTTCCTAAATAATTTGTGTTTTATTAAAAATCAACATCGGCCCTTAAAATTTAACCACCCTTTATATAGAAAGGCAAAGGCAACCATTTTGCAATTTTCTCTGTACAATTTATTATGCAAGCATATAGCAAAGACACTATTATTTTAAAATATTAAATTCATTCAACCGCACAAACACTATATACATACAGCTAGATATAAACTATAATAATCTCTTATAGTTTTTCAATATAATTAACAATTTATCAATTTTTCCTAATCATTGTACAAGCAAAAATATTTTTTTTTTCACTTTAAATAAATACTTCCTTAAGTTTTAAGAGTATTGTGCGATAATAAAAAATAATAAATTTATATATTTTACTTACGTTTTAAGAAATAATAATTTTTTTTTTTTTTTAAGTTTTAAGACTTAAGAAATTTAAAGTAAACCGCAAACAAATGAAGAATCACATAAATTTTTTAATTTTATTTAATTTTTTTATGTTTTTATGTTTTATCATAAAAATATGATGATTATTAATAATTTTTATCGATATTGCGTCCCAAGACGAGAGTGAGAGAGAGGGAGAGAAAGGGAGTACAAGCCTATATAAGATGCCTGATTGGTTGGAACACTATACGTATATACATATATTTTATGTAATCGGATTATTTTAAGGAATTAACTTCACATTGCCGGACATTTATCGAGGCCAAACACTATAATGTGTCGTCAAAAATTCTCACATATGGTTATCTATATATCTATATACCAGCCAGCGTACATAAGGAATTTTACTTAGAGATAATGCAAAACGGATTTTTGTGGTTCGATTATGATTTTTTTTTTTAAATTTTTATGTGCGCGTTCATAATTCATATCCGCACCTAATGGTTTTCATTATTTTACATTTTATAAAATACGATAAAGATGATAAATTTTAAATTTGGACATACGTGGTTGGAACATGTTTATAATGAAACCGGAGGGTTTTGTGGTCGGAGTGTTATTTATATATATGTATATCAAAATGTTGAAATGTGTACGCTGATATATGTATATACGTGCGATATTGCATATAATATGTAGCCAATCTACTTAATATGATATCGCTATAATATAAATTAACATTTGGTTTTAATTTCGATCGATCATTTGCAAAATTGAGATTGTATTTGGAACCCATTGATCATGCCCCTGACAAAACCAAAATCTAATCCATAATTTGTGATTCTACTTTTATGCAGCTCTGCGATCATATTCCGTCTCGTCCACTGATCTTGACAATAAATGAAATGTTTATGATCAAATCATAATTTATTGCTGCAGTATGGATTTGATCGCGCAGGTCAATGATGTTTCCTCTTTTTTTAACCCGATTCCAGCATAACGACGCGATGAATGTTTTGTCGTCTAAAAATTTTCTAGGGAAATCAGTTCGTTCAGATCCTGAACTTGTGTTGTCCACTACGGCGACAGCTTTCACAAGTTTTTATTATTGCGTCAGTTGACAGACCAAAGACGCCTTCTTAACTCAACAACAAATATAGCCGTTGAAGCTTTAACAGCTCAAGTCAAAACACCTTCGCCACTTCACACAATAGCAAATAATGATTTCGGTTCTATACTCCGGAAATTTCCATCTCTTTTAGACCCACCAGATTAATCGTCCTGCAATAAAACATGATGTATAGTTCATCATATATTCACTAAAGGTAGACATCCTTTTGCAAAACCACGTCGTCTGGACCCAGTTAAGCACAAGACTATGCCCTTGCAGAATTTGAGCATATGGTTCAATTGGGAATATGCAAACCATCATCATTTGCGGCATCTTCCCCATTATACACATGGTTCAAAAAAAGGACAATAATTACAGTAACGGAACCTGATCGTTATCCGATCCCGCACATTTACACAACTTCTCAATGTATCTGGATGTATGCACCGTATTTTCGAAGATTGATCTTGTAAGGGCTTATCACCTAATACCTGTTGCCACCGAAGACATGCCTAAAACGGTTATTACTATATATACCTTTTGGCCTCTTTGAATTTATTCGAAACCTTTCAACGCTTCATAAACGAGGTAGTCAAAGGTCTAATTTTTGTATTCACATGTGACATACTTGTGGCCAGCAAAAACGAAGAAGAGCATAAAATTCATCTCACTAATCTTTTTGTAAGATTATCGGATTTTGGAGTAAATATCCAAGCATCTAAATGTCATTTAGGAGTTCATGCTCTAGAATTTCTAAATCACCAAATTAACGCAGATGGCATAAAACGTTCTCCGCATGGCGAGTAGTAGCCATTCGAGAATTACCGTCCCCAACATCTATCAGAAAAATTCAACAATTCGTCTGAATGGTGACCTATTACCATATAGGTTCATTCCAAAGTTAGCCGA
This sequence comes from Tipula unca, assembly GCA_951394425.1. Classification (NCBI taxonomy): domain Eukaryota; kingdom Metazoa; phylum Arthropoda; class Insecta; order Diptera; family Tipulidae; genus Tipula; species Tipula unca. The sequence continues at coordinate 12,037,553 of OX596382.1, forward strand.
ATTGTTGTCCCTATTCATGCGCAACTGCCAAATTGAACAAAATGCCAAAATCACAAAAGAATTGTTCATGGCCCGAAGAGTGTGAAACTGCTTTTGGCAAAATTAAGAGCGCGCTTGCTGACGAAACAATGTTAGCACATCCCATCGACGACACTAAATACAGTATATAGCATCTGATGCGTCAAACGAAGCTGTATAGGAGCCGTATTACAGCAATGGTACAATGGATGTTATGGCAACCTTTAGGATTTTTTCCCGCAAGCTTAGTGAAACAGAAAAAAAAAATTCCACCTTTGACAGAGAACTTTCGTGGAAGATATAGGCAGTTTATTATTTTTACTGACCATGAGGCCCTTACAAGAGCATTAATCTCACTCAGTGATAAAAATCCACGGCAGTTAAGACAACTAGACTATGAACTACAACAATCATTAAATTTACCGCGTCCCGCGAGTTCCAAAGTTAAATTTGAACTCATCGTCCTTCCCGATTTGCAACTGCATTGCGAAACATCAACTGTTAAGAACCGTCCATTTATTCCGATGGCTCAAAGAAGTTTAGTTTTCAATGCATTACATAACCTGTCTCATCCATGTATTTGAGCTTCAGGAAATTAATTTCTATGCGATACTTTTGGCCTAACACGAATACAGAGGTCGCGAAATGGGCAAAAGAGGGTGCCAATAAAGTAAGATTCATCGACACACAAAATCTGAACCGGGTCGTTTTGAGTTACCTTCGAGAAGACATATGGACATCGTGGGACCTTCTCCGCCATCCGATTGTAATAGATATATACTTACCCTTGTCGATAACTCATCTGCCGCTATTGCTAAGACGTTTACTGAGCAATATATTTTAAGGTTCGGGATACCCCTTATGAAATCACGACTGATCAAGGTAGCCCTATCGAGAGTTACCTCTTTTCTGAATTAACGCGAATATTAGGCACACAGAGAATTCATACCACTGCTTATCATCAACAGGCAAACGGTATGGTGGAACGATTTCATAGACAGCAAAAAGCTTCGCTCAAACCTCGCAGTAATACAATCTACTGGAGTACCGAGCTTCCTCTTGTCAGGCTAGGAATACGGGCATCTGTTAAAGAAGATTTACATTGCTCACCAGCCGAACTAGTATATGGACACGCCTTAAGGCTTCTAGGACAATTTTTCGAAACCAATACGGGAAAGGATCTAAACCCATCTGACTTTGCAGATAAGCTTCGTGCGAATATGCGCAATTTGATACCTGTCATTACTCGTAAATCATCTAGTCCATCTGTATTTATCCCAAAAGATTAAGAAAATGGCGAGCATGTTTTCGTTCGTATATCGATTATCGACAGAGTACGAACGGGTATTCGTTACTTTCGGAAACATTTCATTCTCGACATGAACGGAAGGAATAGTAATGTTTCCGTGGACAGATTAAAACCTGCTTGTTCAATCCGGAAATCTTGGAATTACTTTCATAGTTGAGAGGGGGTTCTCATTTGAAAGGGGGTGATGTGGTGGTATATCATCTGCCACACAGGATGGGCTATACTAATTACCATTAAATGTGATGCACGCGGTGGATTAAACACTATTACAATCTTTCATATAATACGCGGCATTACAAAGTCACACAACCAGGGATAGGCGAGGTAGATTACGCTGATATTTCAGCAATTTAAAATTAAATGCGCCGATGCGCAGCTGCATTTTATTAATTAAAGAACATTTATTGCGCACCAAAGGTTCGAATTGGTCTACGCACACGTTGTTTGATAATCTCCATGAAATCCTGCACAACTTCCGGTGGTTCTTTGGCAGTAATGTTGTTCCATGTAGAACGCATACTTTCAGTAACCTTACCGCATCAGCCATCGGTGGACCCATTTCCTTTGAGGCAACATTGAATTGATTATAGTTTCGTACAAATTTATTGCGGCATTAGATTTTCTACTAAAATAAAAGTTATGGTATGCTTTTTAAAACCCTTTGACAATTGTTTAATTTCATTGGGGCATTGCATAACTTTTGTTTTGAAGAAAAAGAAACCACTCACCTGAGGTGGACTGCACTATTGCGGAGCTCTTGATATTCGGAGGGGATACTTTGTGGAACTGTCTTTTCGACCTTATTCGATTAGTATGGCGAACCAAAGTTATGCCTGACGAATGGAAAGTGGCCGCGATATGCCCCATCTTCAAGAAGGGAGACCGCTTGAAGTGTGTGAATTATCGCGGTATAACTCTCCTTTGCACAGCATACAAGTTACTGTCATACATTAATTGTATTGGATATAGAATCACTCTAGCGGAGGACTTGGTTGGTGACTATCAAACAGGATTTCATCCGAATCGATCAGGTTTTTTCGCTGCGGATGATTCTATCTAAATATTATGAGACATCCATCTTCATACCTGAGGTGTTCCTATGGATTTCCGGCAGGCCTATGACTCGATCAATCGAGAGAATTTGTGGTTTGCTCTGGAATATCTAGGAATGCCAACAAAATACGACTGTTTAGGATGACAGTTACGCAGTCTCAAATGCTGTGTTAAAGTAGAGAACAGAGAACAGGCTATCGATAATTTTTACAGTTAAATCGGGTGTCCGGCAGGGCGATGCTCTGTCCCCGATACTCTTCAATCTCATGTTGGAGTACATCTTTCGTAAAACTAAAATACCTCAGCGCAACATCTTATATCGTCAGTCCGATCAGATGCTTGGATATGCAGATATGAGTGATTGAACTGACGGAGTGAAGGAAATATTTGATCCGCTTGTAGAGTTTTCAGCTTCTGCTGGACTCCAGATTAATGAGTCCAAAACCAGATACATGATCTCTAGTTATCGGGACAATGGCACAACAGATTTTAGTGGTGGCCACTACCTTAACGGAGTGAGGAAGTTCAAATATTTGGGCTGTCCTATTATTCACGATAACAGGGTGGGTGAGGATATTAAAGTGCGGCTGGCAGCTGGCAGTGGTGCTTTGTATCCTCTAAGGCCACTGCTAAAATCTATAAACACCTATACCTAAAGTGCCGTAAAGCTGAAGCTTTACAAATCGTCGATAAGACCCGTTGTTATGTTTGGATGTGAAAGTTTGCTGCCTCGGTATGAAGACCATGCTCAGGACGAAACCATTGGAGCCATATAGTTGACTAAGTAAGGGGCCAGTAATGGCCTTTCAAAACTGGTTATTATTATGTTGTTACAGATCCAGATAGAATTGGATTTGAGCCGAACGGCTGTGCAAGTTACCAGTTGCTTGGCCGGAAAATTCAAATGAGATGAAAGAGAATTTGCAAGACTATACTAGACTAGTAAGATAATTTCAAAAATACACAAAAATTTGTTTATCGGTTTATCGGTTCAATTGAATTGCAAGATACCAGATGTGAATATCTAAGCCCGTCTTCCAATTTGCAGATAGTCAATTAAAACACAATCTATTTAACATATGGGATAATATAAGGCAAGGAGCTTAAAAAAACAAACTTTGAGTCAGTATTGGGTCAATCTCTAGTCTCAGGACGGAATGCACAGGATAAATATAAAAAAACAAATGATTTCGTTATGCTTGAAGTACGATGGATGTCCATAATTTTATGGACCACCAGACAATTTGAAAATATGAATGTCAAGATATTTGGATGTCATTATAGTCATCCGTCTAGTCGTTGGAACGGTATAGAACACCTCGCAGAAAAATCAGGAAAACGGCTCATAAAAATCAGGCAAAAAGGTTATAACTTTCAATAAAAATAATCCGCGGAACTTTAACTATGACCGTGCCTTAAAATTTAACACACCCCACTCCATGGTAGAGCGAAGTTCAGGAAGGCTATAAGTGCTACCGAATTATTAAAAAAGCCAAATCGTTCAGATAACCAACACTTGTTCATGTATATTAAAACCAACAACTTTCCTATTATTGTGGCAGGATTGTACTGTCCACCAAAACGAACAATACTTATAGAGTACTTCAAGCGTCTGTGAAAAAGGTTCATAATGGGTGGTGACTTCAATGCGAAGAATACTCAATGGGGTTCTAGATTAACTACAACTAAAGGAAAATAATTACTGATTATACCATTAAAGAAAATGGATAATCCATTTCAAATGGAAAACCAACATATTGGCCAACTGACCCAAGAAAAATACCTGTCCTTACATCATTATTGTCTTCCAACACGCTCGGACTTATTAAGTTTAAAAAATAACTCAGTTGAATATTTTTCTGCATTTTGTATTTGATATCTGTTATGCAAGTACTGCACCAGACTTGATAGTTCAGTACGTCTTTCCTTGATTCGATTAAATAAAGCCATTCTTATTTCTAGTGAAAATGGTGTATTTATATACTTCCTGCAATTTAGTCAATAGCAATTGAAAAGTGGCATCAGCATTCAGAAGAGTAGAATCTCTTCGACAAAGTGATTCAGCTGCTAGCTTAACATAGGCAAGAGAATCAATATTACTTCTGAAAGCAATTGTAACACTTCTTCGGAGAACATATAAGGGGCATTTAGATTAATTAACGACTTTTGAATGTATGAACGCAAAAAATAAAATCGTTCCAGCATCATAACAGGACTGTTCCATCTTGTTTTGGAATCTAGAATTGTATTTTGACATATTTCTGGAGAATAACATCATTTTTTGTTGGTGAACGTCTGAAAATAAGAACAAGTTTTCTAACGTTTTGTTCGAGATCGCAATTATCGCATGTTCGTCAGTTTCCGTCTCTTCTAACATAAATACGTTTTCATCATCTGTATCGAGATCCCTAGTTTCCTCATTGTCATGAACAGTATTCGCGGTATAAGACTTTGGGTATAGAGAACACTTAAGACGGCCAACCGAATTCCGTGGGCGAAACAAAGTTGCTGATCGATTCCAGTTAATTTCCCTACTTTTCGCATAACTGATGCACCATCTGTAGTTAAACAAAATGTAAATCATATTCCAATAATTTATGGGTCACAAGATCAATAATCTTTTCAGCAGATAGAGTTCCATTTATTCGCACTAATCCCAGATTCCAGAAATTATTTGTGATGTGAGCGTTTATGTTCAAATATCGCCGATTTTTATTTTGATCTTTTGAAGAAACCCCACCGTCAGTGTCTTCGCTGTTTCTGGAAATTTTTGTCTGGTGTATTGTTCGTATAAGGTGAGGTGTATGTGATACACTCGTTGATCCACCAGCACATTTTATTAACTTGTTGCAGATTTTACATTTCGCTTGCTCTCCTCTTTTTTCTCTTAAAAAATGCCAAAAATACTTTGGATCGATATTGATATTGTCTTGCATAGTGTTGCGAGATTCGTTCTGTATTTTAGTTCAAAGCTCTGAAATATTTTCTCGTGAGTTGATGGCCGATATCTTTGGTGCAATATTTTTTAAGCTGCCCTAATTGACCAAACGAACAATGGTTTACTTAAAATATGATCAGCTGATCGTCAAAAATTAAAAACTTTAAATACTGATCACCTATATATACTTATGATCTTGCATTTCTTTCAAGGTGCGATCAAATTCTTAAATGAACATTTTTTTAAGTAGATCATCGATCGCAATACTGGGCCAGCTGATATATATAGGAATTTAAATGTTAGCCCGAACAATAAGCATTTGATCGTTAATCTTAATCTAAAATCAAAAATTAATTAACGAAAAATGTATTTAATCAAAAAAATCCTTATCTATAACTGTAAATTAAAAACTATTATAGTTAATAAAAATAATTTCAGAATAATTTTTTTAATTATCGTTTACTTCGTTAATTTTAATTTCATTTTTTTTCTATATTTCTTATAATTTATTTTCCTGATAATAATTTAATTTAAATTAGTCGGAAGTTATAGTGTGATAAGAAATAGTTTTGTACACGTCCATATATATATGTATACACATTATAATGAATTGATATATATATATATGTGTGTGTGTGCAGTGTTTATATTTATAATCGCACGGGGACCGGATATCTTATTTACTTCTTACGTAAATTTCTTAATAAAATCTTATTATTTAAGATTTTGTTTTCTTAGGAGAAATCTTAAAGAAATTTGTTTCGCAACACGAAATTGCGTCGATTTTTTTTTTTTTTGGTCTATGTTATCAGAGTTATATTTGAATCGCGGGACTTATTTTATCAAAAATGTATACAATATTTTATATAAAATTTGTTATACGCGATCGTACACAATTTTTTGACGTCTTGCAGGCCTATATTATAAAATTTTCAATCAGGTATACGATCAGGATAGATACATGGTCGATCGATGATCACGATCACGTATATTTAATATAATTCCTGATCAGACGCGATCACGATCATAATGAATTGTAAACAGCCTTGGCCGTGCCAAACTCGAATGATCTTTATCTTAGAGTAGTATTTGCGATCACAAGCAAAAGATTTCAAAATTGCCAAATCAACTGTGGATTACATAAATCATGATTTGACCGATTTTGACACAACACATATATATATATATATATATATATATATATATATATATATATATATATATATATATATATATATATATATATATATATATATATATATATATATATATATATATATATATATATATGCTAAAGGACGTGGGAAACTATATATACGAGCAACCTATATACATCCACCTACAGAACTGCTGGTCGGAGATTATTATCCTTATATATATAGCAACTACAATTTGGTCTATCGCCACGTTTGATTGCTGAGACGCCCATTTCAGGTGATGCTGCGTTTAGCTGTTATAAATAATTATTCTGGCACCACCTATAGGAGCCATCGTTTGGTATTCTATGAATTTATAGGGCCTAGATCGTGCGGAACTGATGGTCAGTTGGGTCTTGGACCGGGAATTAAGAATAGCCTCCACTTGTTTGCACAGCGTATATTGTATTGCGTACAAATTCCTCCAAAATGAAGAAACCATTGTGGTGCCAAAGTTCAATCAATTTTATCTTCCTGGCACAAACGTTTGATGTCATGGTTCAAGTTTCAGTCTTGTATAAGACGGTATAATTGATGTAAATCAAAATTTGCATCTAACAAATTCGTCCCTTTGTCGCATACACCACCTTCTTGCAGACCTCGAGCAGTACAAAAACGTCCAAATGCACGAAAAAAAATACAGAGGCATGTCTTAGTTGGTGGTCGCCCACGTATTCGTCGTAGAATGTAGTATGGGCCACAAAAATCTATCCCAACATACTGGAATGGATGTGCTGGTTCAACTCGCTCCTTTGGTAGATTTCCCATTTCGAACGCCCAATTTTCGATCATTGATAGGCCAAAACCGCTCACAAATAGCAGCCAATAGAGCCTGCAGGGTCCAACATGAAGATACTTTAATAACCAAAGGTCCAGGGATTCTGTCAATGTTCTTGTTGCGAGTGTTATATGCAAGAATCTACAAGTATATGTGCCATCAAAGTCGTAGATTTTTTGAACTCGCTGGATTCTGGTTCGACACGCGGCTTCTTTGTATTAAGCCATGGAGGCTTCGACGATTGTAACAATGATGGTTCTGAGAACCATAGAAGAATACAGCTCAATAGAGCACAATATAATTGAATCTTTCAAATAAGTGACATTACTGATTGGAAAATTTACAAGAGCCCGAACTTCTGATACCAATTGAGCCAGGATATAGTGCCGCAGAAAGTTCTAGGCTTAGTATCGTAGTTTTTTGGAGTGGTGCTGCTCTAGACTAACAGCACAAGAAACTGTCCGTACAGCTGTGTACATTTGGTGTAGATTACAGAAATCGTGGAATGGAGAGTAGTTTCAGATTACACAAATTTGATCTGAACGATTGCCAGTAAGCAGTAGTTCATGGGAAGCGCTTCGTCCAAATCCACTTTCAGCTGCCACAACTTTTGCATGAAAAAATTACCCAATACCGCACGGCCGTGGAGAAACCAGTCCAAGAGGATTGAACAAGCGTGCTACTTAGCGAAAAACAGTTTGCTCCGTTAATTTAGTTTGGCTGGAGAGTGATGGGTGTACACAAAATTGAAACGCATTAATGGTTCACGATGTTCCCGAGGTATATAAGCCATTAATATCTGTAGAGTTGGTATACACCACTTCAGCAATTCCATGTATAGACAGAACCTTGATTGTTGAATTCTGTAAGGTAGGTTGGCTTCTGTTATAGAATTAGCCCCGGTTAACATGTATTCGACGTATAAATGTCATGCCGAATTACGTCTCTGGCAACAGAGTATACCTATATTTTGGTTGTCACTCGCATATTGTATAGAATGGCAACGTGTTTATGTTACTGTTGTTAACCGGCACCTCTGAAGTAGCTAGTAAGTATAGTTGGAGTCTTCGTGTTGCATAAGTATCTGCGACGATATATCTTTAAGTTCGAACGATTTGTATGCAGCGCGAACCCTACAAACCTGAATGATCTGTTGTGATACCTTTTGTAAATGTTTCGAGTTTCCAAAACCTTTTGATGTCGTCATTAATAGTGGGAGTGGGTAATGCCAAGAGAGATACTTGACATTCGATAAGGCTGAAGAATTGCAAGAAACACGACCGTTGATACTATCCAACCCGCAGAACAGTATTTTGATTTCGGTCCCAAGCAACAGGTCGATTATTTGAACCTTTGACAAATCTGGATGAGCCAATCGTCGATTTGCTGGAATTGATCAGCCATCCGTGTTTATCAACATTGTTCGAAAAATATACGTGATTGATGGGGTCCCTCAATCTCAGTAGAGAAGCTCGTCAAGTGGTATAGTTGTATTCAACCACTCGATGATGGTTGTACAGATGATGCGCCACTAATCCCTGTAATCACCTTTTCTATAATGAAAGTGGAAGTTTTGAACAAAACGATTTGGTCATGAAGTGGATTTGAGAACCGGAAACTAATAAAACCTGCCCATATAACAACGGAGCAGGTAAACTTATCCAAAATTTTCACCATAGCTGGTATATATGTAGGCAAGAAAATGTGAATGCTCTTTTTTATATGTCTGATGGACTTGGACGGCGTTGAAAGTTTTTAGATTGAATGATGCAGACTTACCTGATGTCGAAGTTGAATAATGGCTGGTGTGCTCATAGCTGAATCTCAGCCTGATATCAGGATTTAAATTTGTGACACCACAGGATCTTACTTCCCTATTACCCTTTTGTGAACCAGTTTAAGCTACTTATGTAGCGTAATATATCACGCACCTTACAGTTTTCGAGATCAGAGAGGCAGTCCATTAAGAATCTATACCCATATACATATATATATATATATATATATATATATATATATATATATATATATATAACTTTTGTGTGCCAAACCGGATATGACCAAAGGAGGTGGACTACAGTCTCATCCTACGCCTCGTCCATACAGATTCTGCAGTAATCATCATCAGTGTCCTGTGAGTATCCCCACGACCGTTTTCAATTCACGTCTGCGTAAGGAGATCCGTGTCTTTGAGCGTTTCAAGTCCGCAGCTTTGGCCAAACTTGCCTTGCTACACTACATGAGAGAGTGTTGGCCCACTTTTCTTCAGGTGCCACAACTTCTGCATTAAAATTTGGCCCAAAACCAAACGACAGGAAATATTAGTCCAAGAGGATCGAAAAATGTGCTATACTTTGGAAATGACAATTCGTTTCGTTAATTTGGCTGGAGAGTGGCTGTACACGAAAATGAAACATATTTTTTGTGGTTGCCCGAAAATACCCAATGCTTTAATGTAATCGTTGTCATCGAAGTGATATCTGGAGAGTTGGTACACCACTTCAGCTAATACCATGTATATTGACAGCACCTTGATTATCGAAATCTTTAACATACGTTGGCTTCTGTTATATAGAGTTAGCCCCGATGTAAGCAAGAAATATAACGATTCAAAAGTTCCATTATAGTTACCGTTTTTTACCGGTACCTCTGAAGTGACTCATTTGGATTGTTGCACCAGCAGATCAGTTGGTTATAGGTGGAGTCATCGTGGTGAACACAGATATATCTGGTGTTACATTTGGGATATATTTGTGCTAAATGCGTATTGTGCGGGTCAAGTCTGCGGGTCAAGTCTGCTCATCATTCATTTCCACAAACAATGACGATATCAAAAGGTTCTCACATGGATGATCAGTAATGTTAAACATTTTGATATCTTCTGTAAATGTTTCAAGTTTCCAAAACCTTTCGATATACTATGTCATTGTTAATGGAATTGGATGAATGATGAGATATGCCAATCCAGAGCAGTATTTTGAAGACACGGCTAGTTATCGCTTAACTTGACTTGACTCGCTTTTAGTATATCAAAGTAAATTTCGTCCCCAAGCAGGGGCAGGTCGACTTTTTTTAGCCTTTACAAAATCTTAATCAGCTAATCGTATATAGATTTGCTTAAATTGATAAGCCATCCGTGTTTTTCGACATTGATGAGAGTCCCTCAATCTCAGTAGAGAAGCTCGTCAAATTATATAGTTGTATCCGCCCACTTGATGACGATTGTATATATACAGATGAAGCCCCAATTCCACTAATCTCTGCAGTCACCTTTTCTATAATGGAAGCCGAAGTTTTGAACTAAACGATTGGGTCATCAAGGGGATTTGAGAACCGGGAACTTTCACCATAGCTGTATACAGTAGATAATACACGTGGAGGTCATTGTCTTTGCCTGATACACGGCGTTAGACTTGGGCGGCGTTGAAAGTTTTTTATGGTATGCGCGCACATTGCTGAATGTTAGCTTGCATTAATAATTTATTTAATAGCCGATCGAACTCGGGAGATGAAAAAACCTTTTTGCGAGGTTCGATTCCGATACCTCCCGATCCAAACGTCACATATATTTAACAACAGCGCTCTCGATTTCACTCAGAATCCGAAAACTCAGATTCCGCAGATTTCTGATATCAGATTTCAGAATCCAGTTTAGATGTTAGATTTCACACTTCGAGTTCTAGACATCAGAATTTAGATTTCAAATTCCAAATTTCAAATTCCATAATTTTTCCAAAGATACAGATTTTAGAAATTCGTGATTCAGATTGCAAATTCAGATTCCAAATTTTAAGACTCAGATTTCAAATATTATAGATTTCAGTTAACATATTTTAGTATTTTTAGATCAGATTATCAGATAGTAAATTTCAGAATTCAGTATTATTTTTTTAAAACCTTATAATTTCAAATTTCAGATTTAAGGTTTAATCGCAGATTTCAGAATTTAGACAAATTTCAAGACTTCAAATTTTATATATATCAGGTTTCTCTCAAATTTCTGAAATCATAATTCAGATTCTCGGTTTGCATTCCCAGAAATTTTTCAGAATTTAGATTTTTAGAGAATTTTATATAAGGCGTCTCCCGCAGGTTGTATCAACGTAATAATATCTAGTTTATCGCTATTGGCGCACATCCTCAATTCCGGAAAATGGTTTTCGATTTTTTTGTTTGTTTGTTTAATCTCCACTTTTTATGGGGCCCATTAAGGCTCTCCCAACTCTGCGTTCTTGCCTTAAGCCGTTGCCAGCCAAATCGAAAACGCACGTTACGTAAGTCCGATTTCTTTGACCATGAAGGATGACAGGGCCAATAGATTCCGCACTCTCATCATCATCCCGATTGAAATCAAGGATGAAGAATCACTTTTGAATTGAACGTCACATAGCTTTAACCTCCTATATATATGAATACTCCATTGGCCTATACCTAATAGCACCATAACTTTTTTGAACCCTGTTATTATTTATATATATACAAAGTTATCAAACGGTCATTTAATATTCTACATACCTAGATCCTTTTTTTGTTTTCTTTGTACATCTTAAGCCGCTTAAAATAATTATTAAAAACAAAAAATTTAATTAAACATTTAACTAACTTTCTATACTAAAGACCTGAAACAGTAGAATTTTGTAATCGCCACGTGTCCCTCATTATTTGTCCCTAATTTTTACGTCCCTAAATATACCCGTTATCATATATACGTTATAATGGGATTTCATTAAGTACAAATTTGCCTAAATCGCCTAAAAAACTAACACATTTTGTCTAATATCTGTTTAGTATTTAGATTTTTTTTTTTTTGTAATGTCGACCATTCATCGTTGAATTGATTATTGATTTGAATGCGTCGTATAAAGCCACAAATTGATTAGAAGTACGGATTATCGAGTTTTTATTGTTTTATTGAACTGCGCGCATGAGATATGACTTTTGTTTGTTGTTGTTGTTGATAAGCCACACCCCATATTTATATATAAGTATTCAACCGCACAAATCAAATGTGAATTGTTTATTTATTTTGTGATAAGCCACGCCCTCTCTGAGTATTTTTGTTGTTTTTTTTTTTGTGTGTGTCGGATTTAATGAATGAATAGCACAAAAGAGAGCGAAATTGATGGTGAAATGCGATTCAATATTGAATTAAAAGGAGAAATCGTAATCTATTGTGTTGAACGAAAATTTGGTTCAATATTTGAGGAATTGGTTGTACGTCATACTAATAGTTATTTAAGGAGGATTATCGCGCGAATTCGGTTAATTAGTATGTATTGAAGTCAGAGCTTTCGGCGCCATTTCAAATTAAGCCGTCAGCAGCCACCTGTTTTGTATATATGAGCATACAAAAGATCTTGCACCATATGTAAAATGGCACATCACACGGCGACGACTTAATTCATCAAGAATTAACTTATTTTTTTTTTATTTATAATGAAACTATGTATATGTATGTAACACAAAACTATATATTGTTGTGTTGTATTATTAAAACTAAACCGCAGAATATAATACATTGGCAGTTATGTTTACAAAAAAATATTCGAACAATATTCGGGATCGCATTTATATGTAAACTGGGAGAACCATTTGTTATGATCGATCCTGTCAATCAAAAAAATGACGAATTACTCGTTAATCCGAATAATTTTTGACACACACACACACATATAATTAATTAATAATTATGCAATCTATACTATATATACACACAGTACACACCACCAACAGCTGTTTATTAGCTATGTATATATATAGAGAGTTTGGACATACAAGCAAATATATTTACAATGAAAATTGGAAAACCGCTGAAAATTTTTATTTTATTTTATTTATAACAATTGAGCAATACACGAAACCACAATAAATATGTTTGACCTGAAAATTTGTATGTTTATGCATAAATATAAGAGACTTTTAGTGAAGTTGCATAAAGTTGTGCAGATAGTAAATTAGGTAACTATATTATAGTTGTATATATATAGAGCATATAGAACTCATTCGAATCAACAAACTATAATAGTTTTGGAATCATCATCAAGTTAAGATAACAACATAATATGCGGGAAATGATGAGGGATGGGAATTTACGCGTCATCGCTATTATTTTCTACGTCGACGTGTCGATAACCCGTAGACAACGTGAACAACGTATAGACAACGTTGATAATTTACACAATTCCTAGAGTTGTTTTGTCAATTAGTTCTAAACTAAAGTTTAGAACTAATTGACAAATTGGCTAATGGCACAATCACACCGCGGAAGTTGTGTCAGAAACAGGGAGCATCAAACAACATGTGCGTCAGACCAATTATGTAATCGTTTAGTGCAATAAATAATCTTCAATTAAAGCTATTGGATGTATTTCGTTTAAATGTTTGCAACAACTATGCTTAAGATGGTCAATTTTGAAAGTCCAATTTTGTTGACGCTTCTATAATGTTGGCTTTCAATGGCTCTAGTGTAGCTATGGTTTATTCACATAGACTTTGAACTTTTCGTAGCCCCAAAGAAAAAATTCTAGAAGTGTGGTATCACACGGCCTAGATAGCCAATTCATCGGTCCGAAGTGTGAAATGGACTGCATTGTTTACGGGCTAGTATGGGAAGTAACGCTGTCTTTTTGGAACTAAATGTTGTCGCGATAACGGGCGTTGTTCCGGCCATTGTATATAGGATTCAAACTTTTCAATGATACTCCAAAGTGAGTGGTAGGAGCACGAAACACATTCCTTACATAATTCCTAGAGTTACGCCGGCCTTAGTGCTTCCATGATGAAATGGCAAGCAATACTGAATAAAAGATGAATCACCCTTTATTATAGTGGTATATGTGATTCCCGATTAAATTTGAATCAGTTTTTAATTTCTTCCTATATACGTCTTACCTGAAATGCTCTTTTACACAATACATTCGTGCATTCGATTTCAAAACGTTAAAATATCGTACAGATTGTTGACATTATTTTAATTGTCGACGTTTACAAAAAACAATGCCATGTAGACAACGTAATATTTTAAGTGTCGACAACGGCGTATATTATATGGCGTATAATCTACCTCGCCCATCCCTGGTCAACGTAAACTAGCAGACAAGTTAAAATACAACAAAACGTACGAGAAACCAAAAGTCAACAATACTCGTAGATATATACGCTTATCTGCAGTAGCATTACTATTATGGCTGTGGGGTCTATATAGCATCAACTTTGAATATTTAAGAATACGATGCTCCAATAAAAACCTTAAAATAGAGGAACGGACGAATCATCATGGGGAATTTTATATTAATCCAAATCACCAATTTAGACAACTATAAGGAATTAATTGAACGACTAACACCAATACAAACAACGGCATACATCAAGGAAGCACACTTCGACCCCAAAACAAATCTCGCAGCTAATTTCAGAACTCATGAATCAAAATCAAGGGAGCAGCGCATCTAGAAATTGGCAGAATAATCTCAGAGATAGAAACTTTGCCATGATGATTAAAAATTCTACAATCTTATATGTTATATAATAATAATTAACAGTGTTAAAGGCCATTACTGGCCCCTTACTGAATCAACAATTTGGCTCCAACGGTTTCGATCCTGAGCTTGACCTTCATACTGTCTAAGACAATCAGAAGAGGCCAAGTCGTTCTCTACATCGTGGAGCCATCGTCGCCTACAACGACCTCTGCGCCTACCATATGGTGGCTCTCCTATTTCAGAGATCGGTGCACAATTCGTTCCGGATCAGCACGCAGAACGTGACCGAGCCAGCGCACTCGCTGGGATCTAACTTCATGTACAAATCGGGGATCTTCATCAGATCTCTGATCTCGAAATTGTACAGAGCTCGGTATGTACCATCTATTTCGCGTTTAGGGCCGTAAATCACACGCATGATTCTTCTCTCAAATGTTAGGAGCCATCTCTCGTACTCATCCGTCAGCGCCCAACTTTCACATCCAAACATAACAACGGGTCTGATCAACGCTTTGTAAAGCTTCAGCTTCACGGCACTTGATAAGTGTTTAGATTTTAGCAGTGGCCTTAGAGGATACAAACGACTGCCAGCTGCCAGCCACACTTTAATATCCTCACCCACACTGTTATCGTGAGTGATAAGAGAGCCCAAATATTTGAACCTCCTCACTCCCTCAAACGTGTGGTGGCCACTACTAAAATCTAGAGTGCCATTGTCTCTAAAACCAGAGATCAGGTATTTCGTTTTGGACTCATTGATCTGGAGTCCAACTGAAGCTGAAAACTCTACAAGCGGATCAAGTATTTCTTTCACTCCGTTGCTATTCAGTCCAATCACGCATATGTCATCTGCATATGCAAGCACTTGATTGGACTGGCGATATAAGATGTTGCGCTGAGGTGTTTCAGTTTTACGAAAGATGTACTCCAACATGAGATTAAAGAGTATCGGGGACAGAGCATCTCCCTGCCGAACACCCGAGTTAACTGCAAAAATTTTCGATAGCCTGTTCTCAACCTTAACACAGCATTGAGACTGCGTCACTGTCATCCTACACAGTCGTACCAATTTTGTTGGCATTCCTAGGTATTCCAGGGCAGACCACAAACTCTCTCGATTGATCGAGTCGTAGGCCTGCCGGAAATCCAGGAACACCTGATGTATATGTTATATATCGATGCCTAAAACAAGTAAAGAAAACTAATAACCACATCACCGCATAAGGTCAACAATTAACCAAAACATACAGATACACGTGGAATTCGAACATCTTTTATTAAATCAAAATGAAACTAAACTAATTATCCAGGAATGCAACGTTTTCCAATAGACATCATAATCTGCGAAACACGTAAACTGAAAGAACTAAATGAGAAAGAGGGTCAGCCAGAGGATAATACCATATTTCTGACCAACTTTAACGAAAGCAGTTTTCAAACAAACATTAGCGATCAGAGCATCAAAATCGACCACCAAATCTGTATCTGTATCTGCCACCTATGTGTCCATAAAGGAATTAAATTAGATTGAGCGATTAAATTTTCACAGAATTTTCAAGTTTCGTGATTTTAAACAAATTTTAATAATTTTGATTGCCTATCCTACAGATCAAAAAATTTATAGGTGGTCTAAACTATCCGAAAATATAAATGAGTAGCCGTGGACATCTCTAGAGGATCAACAGTAAAAATTATTAAAGTTGGTTTAAAGGCGCGAAACTTCAAATTCTGTGAAAATCTAACCGCTCAATCTAATTTAATTCCCATATATAGATGCAAACATGGCAGTTGGTCTAAGCTATCCGAATATGTACTCGAGGGCATGTGATTATCTCTGGAATCGGCAGCATAAAATTTACAAAACATCTAAAATTCAAATTTTTGTATAAATAAAATTCCAATTCGGAAAATTGACAAATTTAACAGTGTAAGTGTTTGTTATTTTTTTAGTATGAACTTCACTGTCATCCTAATCGGAAGCCTCTGAATTTGAAATTAAAATCCGATTTGACAGTTTGAAAATATTGAATTTTTAAAAACAATTTTTTGTATTCGTCGCTGTTCTAAAATTTAAAATACCCAAATTTCTCGATTTAAAATCGCTATTCGTATAACTTCGTACACTTTCGTCACATGAATAATTCTAAAATTTAAATTCGATTAATTGCTATTTGACAAATTAGGATGCATGCGATTGAGTTTCGATAATTGTTCACATAAAATGAGAACGAGTATTTTTTGCAGTGGGTCAACTATATGCATCAAGATTCGTTCAAATGGTATTGCACTTATTATAACTTAAGACATTTGGATGTCCGACCAACCGCTGAATTCGGTCACATCTCAAAATTGATGATCCACTTTCTCAGCATATATCTCTCAGTTTAAGTTAACTTCATAGTCGATCCTATACAATATATTGAATCAAAAACATGGACTGCTCTCGACTCCTGAAAAGATCGACTTTTTTTGGTCTTAATTTTTGTTTATTAAAATCACAGGATAAAACGAACAGCTGATAGCGGTAGTAAAGCGACGTGGTAAATTACGTGTGTACGTGGACGACTCTGTCTGTGCGTCGAAATATATTTTCAAATCAGAGCGGAAGGTGAGCTCTCTTTTAAACTTAGAACCCGCAGGACGAAATAAATTATCAAGTAATTCTATTAATTCATCATCAGCCTCTTGAGCCTTGTGTGGTCACACACAGCCTCTTGAGCCTTGTGTGGTCACACAGTCGTGATAAAGTATCATCGAGTACGTTGCCCTTGCCTGAGATAAGTTGCTCGTCCGTCCGTCGTAAATTTAGCAATGAAGTCTAAATGTCGAGTCTCTCGTGGACGAGGTTTTTGATCCGTATGTATATAGACGATAAATTTCTAGTGTTGTAACACTGCTCCTACTGTAATGTTTGAAGCATCGGTAATACTAAACTTTGAGTTAGTAAGGGGATTTTTATTTGCCACGTTAGCAAGTGTACATTTTATTTTGACAAACAAATCGAAATTTTTCTAAAATTCCTCCAAATTTTCCAATATTCGAATTTCACAAAACTAAAGATATAGTGAGAACGACGAGGATTTTGGAGAATTTTCCAATATTCATTAGAAATCAAATTATTTGAATATTTTAAAATATTAAAATATTGCTCGAATAGTATACCAAGCACGCATTGTTTAAAGCTGTGACGATTCAGATCGATAGTGCAGATTAAGGCATGAAGCTATATAATGTGCCAATTACACGTGCTTCCTTAATTTGGCTGGAAACTCAAGAAAAAAAAAAATAAACAGCAATTTTAAAAAATTGATATGTTGGATGAACAAAAGATTTCTAAAATGATTTTAAAATTTTGTTACAAGCTCTTTATTTAAGACTGGCCCTAAGGCCCGGAGTACTCATAATTCGGCACAGCAGTAGCTAAATGATATACAATTATGTTAAAATTCCTTGACCCCATAATTTTAGCGGAATGTTAAGGCGCCCACATTATAAAATACACAAAAAGCTGTGTTGCATCAGTGTTAGATAAATTTTCGTGCGATTTACTATGTAAATGCTTGGCAAGGTTGAGTAAATTATGGTATCAACATTTTAAATGTTTAAAAAATTCTATAAATAATAAATTAAGAAGAAATTCTCGATACCAGGTTTTAACGACCTCACATAGCAAAATACACGAATAATTTTCCTTCATCAGTACTATAGACAATGCGCAGTTCAATATTTTTTCGTAAACTAGTGGCTGCGAATACTAAAGGAATTCTTAAAAATTGGCGACTATTAAAGTTGCTTAATTTTAAAAAAATTAATAGACTTCCCCCAATTTTGGAACATAAAACAAAATTTGTGAAATTTGTCGTAGCTCAAAATGGACCTACTCTAATGTTTGGGCTGGTGATATTTTAACCAATTTTGGTACCTTTATTTTGCCTACTTCACCATCTTCGTCTTTATCATTTATCCACTTTTGTACTACAGATTTTGGTAGCTTAGCCCATTGTATACATGTATAACTCATTTTATGAAAATTACAAATTTCTTGAACTTTGGATATTTTATGAAATTGATGAATTTTAAAATTTTATGAATTTCGTGTTGTGAAATTTATAGATATTAAGACAAATTTTGTAAATTGCATGAACGAATTTATTTATGGCTGCTTATATGGCAGCTAATCTACAAAAATTATTATCGCAAAAAAAATTCAAATTCTCATTGATTAATAAAAGTTGCTCAGTTTTTCAATAGATTTAAAGAAAATTTAATAACTTACTCAAATTTTCAAATCATCTAGAGTCATAGAATCGCATTAGTAGTATATCTAATCCGATTGTTGGCTTGAAATAAAAATGTTGCTCAATTTGTAGCAGTGAGAATCATAAATGTAGAAATTGGTTTTTTCAATTGAAATTTTGCTCAATTTGTCGAGAGTGTAATAACTTGCCCAATTTTTGAAATCCCTCGCAAGTCTTAAAACCTGGGTGAATGGAAAATCTATACTAAGTAAATCATCAAGACGGAAACCAAAACGATATCGGGAACACTATAGGTTTTCGGAATCTAACGGATCAAAATTAGTTGCTCAATATTACAAATGAATAAAAAAGAATCTGCTGTCTGTGTATCGATCTTAACGCTTCATGCATAGACTGGATGAGAAAAGATAACATTTAGTGGTACAATTTTTATTATCCTGCGCTTTACTTTTAATAAGTTGCTCAATTTTCCAATCGATTTAAGACACATGATAATATGTAATAATCCGATCAATTAAAGTTATTAAATTTTTTTAATCTATCACTAAAGATAGGGTATAACGGAGTTGCTCAAATCGGTTACCCACAGATAACCCTAATTGTTCCTAGTAATCACACTGCTTATAATTTTCTAACCTTAAATAAAGTAAATATTAGTTGAATCCTTCGGAATTTTAAATTTTTTGGGGAAATTTACTTTTTACTATACTTTGATGAACAAACTATACATTTACTATACTTTGATGAATTTACTTTTTACTATACTTAGGAACAAACTATTCTAGAACTCTGACGTTAAAAAATTTAAAGAAATCTACTATAGGAAACTGAAGAACAGAGCAAAAAAGTTTAAGCAACAGATTGATTGGGTTAACTTCTTGGTAACACAAAAGGAATATAAAAGAAGTGTCAGATCTGCTCAAAGAGTCCCATATGGTTGAACTTCAGCGAGGAAATCAACAGTCTATCTACTGCCGCTGGACTCAACAAAGCTTTGGCTAAGAACATTGTGTGTAAACTTGATTACCCTTGAAGCTTGATCTTCCAACTATAGGAAATTGGTAAGCTGCTCCTTTCTGTTCATTTTCCTGGTTGTGCGATATCGTCAACTCGGATGATGTTGCTGCCGAGCTCACTAGGACGTCTGTTGCAAGTTCCTATTGTAATATGGCTCACAAGCTGATCAATCGTGATGTCTTGCGCCGGCACCGATTTTTCTTTGCTGCTTAGAAGGAATTTTTTCAAGCATGCATTGCTTTTAGCACTGTTCTAAGATCTTGGAGCAGGAGTAGAATTGCTTTATCCCGAAAGCTGGTAAGAATCGTCGATAGATTCATTAGAGACTATTTTATAATCATCTCTCCACTCTGTAACATGCAACATGCTTACAGAGTCGGTAAGTCCTGTGAAACCACCCTACATTAAGTTGTAACCAGTATTGAAAAATCACTTAATAATAAAGAGTTTCTTGTGTGTACTTTGCGGGAGCTTTCGATAGCACTTCGTTTGCTACGATCACTTCTGCCTGTACCAATTTTGGTATTGTTCGTACCTTTATCTTATGGATTGAATCCCTGCTCAAATCTCGCACTGCTATAGAGGCGGAGCTGGATGGGGTGTTCGTTTCTGTTAAGGTTACCATAGGCTGTCCTCAGGGAGGTGTGCTCTCACCTCTGCTGTGGCTTTAGGTCATTGACGAGTGACTTGTACAGCTGCAACAATCTGGTTACATTGCACAGAGTTACGCTGACGATCTTGTTTTGACAAACATCTCAGTCTCTTATCCGACCTAAGTCAACATGCTTTAACTATTGTGGAGGCATAGTGTGTTCAGAAGGGTCTGCACGTCAATCCTTCTAAAACTGATTTAATTGTCCTTACAAGGAAGAGGAATACTCTTGAACTATCTATTCCCTCTCTTTTTGGTTGATCGATCACTAAATGTAACTATGTCAAGCACCTAGGTGTTGTCTTGGATAGTAAACTTTCCTGTGTAAACTTTCCAGTAAAGCTGTATATATACTTAACTCCCTTCACTGTTTCCAAACTGGTCAAGAAATGCAAACATTCCATGAACCTTCTTTGTTCTAACAATAAAATTACGGTCATGTGGGTACCGGCTCATTGTGACATCGTAGGCAATGAGATCGTGAATTTTTTAGCCAAAGGTGGTTCCCAATTAACTTTAATTGGTCCTGAACGGTTCCTTTATCGATCAACAACGGAAATTAGCAATAAACTACGTTTTGAAAGGCCATAAGGTTTCAGGGCTTCATCTTCATTTTGAAGCCCAATTTGAGGTCAACGAAGAATGTAAAATGGAAGTATGTTTGAAAACGGGCCAGGTAAGAGGAGGATGATGACTGCCTTCACTTCAACTTTATATAGGTCTTTAAATTTATAGATTAGTTCAGCATAGAGGGCTGCCTTGGTATAAATTTATTTAGTTTGAACATATATTTCCCACAACCCAAAAATGGCATCGCGCACACCACAATTAAATAAATCGTAACGTGTGAAATTCCATTTCCAAATTGACACAACTCTATATGCCATGTGTAAATTAAATACAAAATGTAAAATCAATTAAATTTCAACAAAAGATGTCTTAAAGATGTTTCTTTTTTTTCGATTCCGCATTTATTAATATAATAAACCATGTTACCAAACATTTTACCATAAACACACAAAATGTGGTTTAATCCTATATATATATACTCGTACATATAATCGACTTCAAATTCAAACCATGTGGTTGTGAATTATATTATTGTTCAGAGAGATCTATCTATCTATAAGTTGGGTATATATACCAATATATAGGTATATCTTCGAAAGTGTGATAATTTCTCATAAAATCATAAATCACTACATTTAATAGTTTTTAATTAAAACGAAAATATATTTTTAGTTTTTTTCAGATTTCCCCACTCGACGAAGAAGATCAAAATATCATATGCACATACTGTATGTATATATACTTGTATATATATATAAAATCTTGCCCTTCCCACAAAAACTATATAATATACATTAACTTTAGTATTTTGTGTATATATCTATCGTACACATACTCCTCCTGCTGCGAGTCGACGATGCGATGAAACTCAAATCATCCAGTCAAAATATTGCTTTTCTCATGAATTCGTTACATTAACAACCTACATATATATACAGTGCTGTTAAGATACTGCCAATTCCACGCGCGCGCGTACTTTAAAACAAAAAATTCTCTTTCAATATTCCCAACCTCCCTATATGCTACAATTTAAACACAAACACAACACCACAGTCGAGTCGATACGAATCGTTGATCAAAATCAACACACCGCATCTATATACACACAACACAAAAAATAGTTTTTTTTACATTTTCTTTTTTAGTTTCAATTGTGCGCGGATCGCGTTAAGACGTACAAAAAAAAAATATCGAGCTCCTTGGAATAAAAACATAAAAAAAATATTGTCATAAAAATATAATTAACGATCGCGGATTTAAATTTAAAAAAAAAATAAAAATTCCCGCCAAAAAAAATATTTTCGTCGATCGATTACAAAACAAAATTTCTCGTAAATCTAAAGGTCGTGACTAATAGTGTAATTGATGGTGCAAGATCTCACCGTGGTTTTTTGTTTATTTTCTTCGTCTCTGAGTTATACATATATACAAAAGTGGTGATCGCGATATTTTATTTACATATATGAGTGTTTAAGAGAATTTAAATTGAACGATCGACTAAATAGTGTATACAAATAATATCAACAAAATAGTGTGTGTTTGTGTATATATATATATAAATATTAGTGTATAGTGTTGACGTATTATAAGCTCTCCGCGTAAATTTTTTTATGAATGAATTTGTATTTTGGAAATTCCCAAAAAAAAAATAGTTTGCTTTACATCAAAACTTGACTAACGTAATAAACGTACATACATACAAATCGATTTATTACTTAATAGAATATATAGTGACCAATTCGATCGTACGACAATTAAATATATATATACAGTTCGTCGATATACAGTGCGCGCGATTAAAATAGTGTTTGGTGCGTTTAAAATACAAAAAAAAAAAAAAAATTATTCAAAATAGCTCCGACAAATTTAAGATCACGTATGCATCTGCCACGGACTAATATTAGTTCAACGGCTGGTACGACAAATAGCACGAATAGCAGCGCACCAATTCCGGCAAATCCAAGCGATTGGGGTAGCATACTGAGTGAAACAAATAATAACACAAGTAACATAAATAACAACAACAATAATAACAATAATAATACAATCAAGGGGGGCATGCTGGAGCCCCCCATTAATAATAGTGGTGCCGATTCACCAACGGGATCACAAGAATTATGGTGGACCGAGCGTTTAGTGGTCGAAGCGCAAAATGAATATCCGGGTGAATTAGGTGAGCGAATTTCTTAAATATATGTTTTATGTGCTGCACATAAAAAAAAAATTCGTTTACACAAACCGGAAGTGAATGTATGAATCATGCAAAATAAGAGTGTTGTGTGTGCGCTAATTATTTACTACCGTGCGCGCGATAACTATATATATTTACATATTTATGTACAATAAATACATAAATATGAAGGTTTTTTTTAGTCTACTGATAACGTCTCGAATGTCTTCCGTATATATACTTACATATAAACATCAAAAAAATGTATATGGAGTTGTGACGTAGACGGCCGTCGATATCTTAGAAATTGTATGTACGTAAGATGCAGAAAATATACGCGAGGTCTTTTCCAGTGAAATTATATTTCTAATCTCCGCAATTATAACTTAAGTTACAATTTTAACAATCAATTATACGGCATATACGCAATGCGACAGTTTCGAAATTTTCAACAGGTTGTTATCTCAACTCTCCAAAAATCGTGGAATTTCGTATTTTAATCCTTTATATCCGGTCAACATAAAGACTGTATAAAACTATATAAAATTCTTTTATTCCCCATCAAACTCGTTTCAAGCGCATTCAAATTATTCAGGTTTGACTCTCGACTCCAATATCCAATATTTTCGAATTGAAAGCAATTTATGATCAAATTGTTATCAAACCTACTTCAAACTTTAGCTAAATAACTCTCTTCAAACTGCATTGTACATTTAAAAGCCGATCACGTTTATTTTCAAAATATAAATTTTTTTCATCAATCCAAATTTAACAAAAAATTAAAAATTGCTTTCAAATTCCAGAGAATTTATTTGTTAACATCTTGAAAAAAAATCCGCATCCAATATATTTATTCAAAATAAATTGGCAGTGGAATTTTGTATTTTATTCCTTTATCCTGTCTACATGGAGACTGCATCAAATAATACAATTTATATTTTTCCAATCAAACTCTGTTCAAACGCATTCAAATTTCATTCAAACTCGCCTCAGATTTTTTTTTAGATTTGAATATAACATCATTTCTTTTCGAATCAAACTCAAATTAGAATTAATCAGATTTGATGAAGGTCATTATTGATACTTCTACAATAGGGAATCAATTTTGAAAACTATCGTCGACTCATTTGAATTTGAAAATTGATATAATGGTTCATATTAACTATTCTCCTATATATCAAACCCTTTTCAAACTTATACAAATTATGTACCTAGGCATAATATTTGTGTTGATTCCTTTCAAATTAATTAGAATTTGATAGCCCAGCATGATTAAATTCTCATTCAAAACAACTATAAAAATGTGTTTAGGTTATTTTTTCCTATCAAACCATTCTCAAACTTAAACAAAATTTAGCTAAAATTTGATTTAACTCTCTTCAAACCAAAGTAATTTAAAATCATATATCACAATTACATTCAAAATAAATTTGAAATCGTTTTATTTGAATATATCTTGTGCATCAATCGTTAACAAATTTACGTCAAAAAAAGGAATTACATTCAAATTCCAGAGAATTTTATTTTTGATCAGATTTGATGAAATTTCGCATCCAATTTAATATTCAAAATAAGTTGATATTGGAATTTGTTAATTATTCTTTCATCCTATCAAGATACGGAGACTGCATCAAACTAATTAATTATTATTTTTTCCTATCAAACTCGCTTCAAGCCCATTCAAATTCGCCTCAGTTTTTATTCAGATTTGACTCAATCGACTCATTTTTTTAGTTTGAAAACCGATATGTTGGCTCAAGTCTCATCCATATAGTAAATTTAAAAAGTAGTTAACTGATTTAAATTTTTTCCTATCCAATCTTCTTCAAACTTACATAAAATTTAGCCTAAAAATTTGATTTAATTCTCTCCAAACTGCAATGTAAATTAAAAAGCCGATCACAATTATTTTCAAAATATATTTGATTCATCAATCTTTAACAAATTCAAGTAAATTTTTAATTTAACAAAAAATTAGAAACTGCATTCAAATTCCAGAGAATTCATTTGTTGGCTTTTAGTCAGATTGTGAAAAAATTCCGCATCCAATATTATTATTCAAAATAAATTAGCAGTGGAATTTTGTATTTTATTCCTTTACATGGAGACTGGACCAAACTTTAACATTTATGTTTTTTCAATCAAACTCTCCTCAAACGCATTCAAATTTCATTCAAACTCGCGTCAGTTTTATTCACATTTGAATATAACATCATTTCTTCTCGAATCAAATTAAAATAAGAATTAGTCAGATTTGTTAAACATCATTATTCATAGTTCTTCTCCATATCTTCGAAATACGGAAAATATCTTCGATTTGAATTTGATATCATGATTCAATTCTCATTCAATATACATTTAAAAATATATAAACTATATATCAAACTTTCTTCAAACTTATACAAATTATATAGCTAATATTTAATTTGATTCCTTTCAAACTAGTTCGAGTTTGACTGCCAAGTAAGACTAAATTCTCATTCAAAATAAATTTGAAAACGTTTTATTTGAATAGATCTGGTCCATCAATCGTTAACAAATTTACGAATCACATTCAAATTCCAGAGAATTTTATTTTTGATCAGATTTGAGGCAATTTAGCATCCAATTTAATATTCAAAATAAATTGATAGTGGAATTAGTGGTATATATTCTTTTATCCTGTCAAGATGAAAAGACTGTATCAAATTATACAATTTATTGTTTTTCTATCAAACTCCCTTCAAGTGCATTCAAAATTCATTCAAATTCGCCTCAAATTTTAATCAGATTTGAATAATATCATTTCTTTTTCGAATCAAACTAAATTAGGAATTATAATCTGATTTCACGGAAATCATTGTTCATTCATCAAACTGGTTTTGTTTAATTACATAATTCGGCTGCTTCCGCAATTGAGTTTTGATTTTGACAAACAACCTTCGATTCATATCAATTTGAAATTCGATTTCATGGCTCAATTGTCATTCATAACAAATTTAAAACGTGGTTAAGTGAGGTTTAGGTTTTTCCTATCCAATCTTCTTCAAACTTACAAAAAATTTAGCTAAAATTTGATTGATTTCCTTCAAACCAACGTGGAAAATGTGTTACTTAAATATAGTTTGTTCATCAATCCTTAACAAATTTAAGTCAACTATAAATTTTAAACTAAATTAGGAATTACATTCAAATTCCAGAGAATTTAGTTTTTGACGTTTAGTCAGATTCGAAGAAATTCCGCATCCATTTTATTTATTCAAAATAAATTTTTATTTTATTCCTTTATCCCGTGTACTGCATCAAACTGTTAAATGTATGTTTTTCCTATCAAACTATCTTCAAGCGCATTCAAGTTTCATTCAAATTCGCTCAATTTTCGTATCATTTCGCTTCGAATCAAACTAAATTTAGAATTAATCAGATTTGTTGAAATTCATTGTCCATACTTCACTCAAGCTGCGGCTATGTTTCTGTATTCACATAATTCCGATGTTTACCCAAAAATCATTTGAATCATTTGAATTTAACAAACGATATCATGGCCCAATTTGTATCCATAATCAATCAAAAAGTGGTTAAAGGAATTAATTTTTTTTCTAATCAAAGATTTCTACTTGAAAATTATCTTGATTTTTTCCAATTTGGTTGATTTTCGAAATTTGATAAGAATAATTTGGCTGCTTTCTTTCAAACTCATTTAATTTAGTAAGTCGATGTCAAGAATTAATGTCCATTCAAATAATTCCTAAAATATGATTTGACTTCCTTCAAACCGAAAGCCATTGATTACTGGTTTGACAGCCCATCAAATCCGGTATCATAAATCAATTTTCATTCAAATTAAATTTACGAAAGAATAGTTTTTTTCCTATCAACCCTCCTTCAAACTTATACAAGTTGTCGCTAAAATTTGATTTAACATCATGAATGATAATTTAGTTCAACTTTTACAATCCAATCTTCTTCAAACTTATGAAATATACTGTTTGAAATTCACCTAACAAACTTCTAACAATATTCTTGGTTTCTCATCAAACTCTCTTCAAACTCTTTCTTTGTAAATTTGATATTACACATAGAAACGTTTAAAGTAAATTGTGATTCTAATCAAACGCAATTTAAATTCGTTTTCATTCAACTTTTCAACAGTAAATAATTGTGAAAAATAAATTTGAGTTTAATTTATAATATTACGATCAAACTCCCGTCAAACGTTCTCAAATATTGGATAATCATTTTAAAATTTGGTTTATGAGTTTTTTCGTATCAAACCTTCTTCAAACTTTATAGTTAAAATTTATATATTTAAAAAAGTATTTAAATATTTATTCAAGTTCAATATTTTCAAGTTTTATACAAATAATGTCATACCGCCTCCCACTTTGAATTGAAATACCTAAAATAATGTCATACCGCCATCTAGTTTGAAAAAACTCAATTACTATTCAAACTCGAATTTAAATTCAACTTAATTTGGAATAATATTTGAATGTTTTTTGAGTCAAGCTTCGGCTCAATTTACGTTCAAAATAAATTTAAAATATTGTGTCCGTTCCGCTAAATTCAATTATTCAAACTCGATTTGTGCTATTCAAACTAACCTCAAATTTCAATCAACCTCTCTTTAAACATTCATTCAAATTAGTCGTTATGTTATTTTAATCACTGTTCAAATTCTAATAAAATAAATAAATTGATAATAAGTTTGATTTAAAACAGTTTGACGCACTGTCAAATTTTAATCAAATTCATGCTATTTGATCAATATTTCAAAAGCATAGCGATTTTAATTTGATTTCTCGATTTTATTCAAATAAGTTGGAAGTGCTGTCAAATTTTCAAACTCAAATGTCAATCAAATTAAATAAGCAGTTTTTACTTCAAAGTTGAAAGCGATTTTATCAAAATAAATTTAAATAATTAAAGTAAGTTCAAATTTTATTCAAACTTGTGTCAAGCTTCAGTCAAAATCAGATTAATTTGTATTCATTCGATTTTCAAAATTTCATATAAATTCCTGATTACTATACTGGTAAACAGAGGATCAGGGCTACCACTTCCATTTTAACGATATAGCTAATCCTGATATCAAATTCAATTTATTGAAGAGAGCAATTGTTGTTGGGGGTTTTCTTGTTATGGGCAATATTTGTCCCCATGATCTTAGGACTCCTACTCCCAACCAAAGGGACCATCAAAATCAGTACAAATTGGTCAAATATTTTGTCTGTTCCTCAATATAGATTTTCACAGAAGTAGTTTGAAATATTAAAAACAATCTGCCA
The DNA here is from genome assembly GCA_951394425.1 of Tipula unca. Taxonomy (NCBI): domain Eukaryota; kingdom Metazoa; phylum Arthropoda; class Insecta; order Diptera; family Tipulidae; genus Tipula; species Tipula unca. The sequence goes on from OX596382.1 coordinate 12,066,261, forward strand.
AACTTTTTGTAAGGTTTGAAAAAAATCGTTTTTGTGTTTTTATTTGTTGATTGAGTTTTTGGAGTAATATTAGATAAGTTTGGATGGAATTTGTACCAAAATTGAAAGATTGTCGGTTTGAATTGATTTTAAAAAGTTTGAAAGGATTTGATTATTTTTTTTTTAAATATCAAAGAATTAGGTCCATTTGTTTGTTTTCTTGCTGATCGAGTCTGATTATTGAATTGTCTGAACACATATGCGGATCACAATTTTGATGTTAAATTCAAAATGAAGTTAGTCAGAACTGACTTGTCATTTATTTGGTTTCCGGACTACTCCTGAAATTATTGCGGAACCTATCAATTTTTTTAACCAGATTTTGATATTGGGTAAGGTATGCAGTGGCCCACACCAACCACATATAAATTTTACCGTTGATTTGAACATTCAAGAAATAATTGCATTATTCAAATACAACCTTGTTTGTTTTACTATGTGGAGGCCTGGGACAGGTCAACTAAAATCTAGTATCGTGATTTTTTTTAAAATTATAGTAAATGAAATTGTATAACAACATAAAATGTCGACATCAAATTTAGTCGCCTTTGCCAAGCACTCGCACATAGTAACACTCACGGAAACTCGCCTAACACAAGTACAAGATATTTTTTCGTGTGGTTTGCTATGTAAGTGCCTTGAAAGTAGGACTAAAATTTGGTATCGAAATTTTAATCATTTTTTAAATTTTGTAAATAATATCGGTTTTAGTCTCAATATTGAAACTTTGGACAAAAAAATGGTTGGCTTCTACTTTAACATCTAAAGACTAGTCACGATAGAAACACGAATTTCGACCCAATCTGAATCTTATTAATCCGATATTATGTAAATTGATCTTGAATATTGACCACATACTTAACATTTATATACATAATTAGCAAATAATAATATTTTTGTCTGCGCGATCACTTGTCACCATATACACAATATGACTAACTATATGGTTTTTTAACCAAATATTTAAATATCCAGTCTATTATGAGTAATCGAACAATCGGATTGATCAATACCAAAATTTTTATTATTTTCTATTCGATCATCGAAGATTATGTAGATGTCTCAACAACCGGTTTCATAATTATACGCACATATATCATTATGGGAAAAGGGTCATAAATTATAAAATCCTTCCAAATGTATATGTTTGTGATATATATACAGCCGAAGCCATATGCAGAACAAAAATATTTGCATGCTCAGTGTATTGTTATTTGGCGTAATTGATATGCCCCGAAAAAAACAGAAAATAAAATCTCGTCTGATATTGATAACTGCGAGGAGATCATCATCATCATATGATGCGGACACGATACGAAATCGAAACCATTTCTTTTATACATAGTTTTTTTTTGGTATACACACACATTTTTCATAATCAAATTTTCCAATGCAATGAACATATACAATTTTTTTTTGTTGTAACCTAACCTAAAATACATTTTTTTTTTTTTTTCAAATTTTATTTTCAGTACGAACTGGTAGTCCATACTTCCTTTGTTCAGCACTACCAACACATTGGCGATCAAATAAAACCCTACCGGTGGCATTTAAAGTTGTCGCCCTAGGCGATATTGTGGACGGGACAATGGTTACGGTGCGCGCGGGAAACGATGAAAATTATTGTGCTGAGCTGCGCAATTGTACGGCGGTTATGAAAAATCAAGTGGCAAAATTTAATGATTTACGATTCGTGGGACGAAGTGGTCGAGGTAAGTCAAACATATTATACCAAACATATGTAATTATGTATATAAGTATAAAAAATTTATATAAAGACGCACGCGACTTTATTTTGCGTCATGTTGGTTATGCTGAGTTTTGTAAAAAAACAAATTTGAATGTTTTGGGCGGACAACAGTCTTTTAAAAATCAATTACCTGGTTGAGTGACATAAAAGAATCGCAAAATTATTTTTATATTTGTAATTTATATAAATGTGTCTTGAGGCAAGCTAAATTATTAATGTACATACATATGTATGAATTATGTAATTACTGCATATTTTATATACATATATGCATATGTTGAATACTTGATCAACTTTTATTTGCATAAAATTTGCGTGAGGTGTAATTTGCCCTGGTGTTAATAATTGGGATGTGACGATCGTTTCGTATATAGTTACACAGGGAGATCCAATCGATCATATATGTATAACTGGATTATTGATGCTTTCATTAAATTCATACCCTAGAGGTTTAGAAAACTATTTGGTAGGCATCCTAACCATTTTGGCTGATCAATCGGATCATATGACTGAGACAATATTAATTTACTTAAACTGTATCCAAACATTGAGCAAAATTATGAAATAATTATATTGAGCAAATTTGAGCTCCTCAAATTAATTTTAAATTCTTAATTTCTTGTCTTCCCACAGTAAAATTCCTGCAAACTGAGCAAATCTGTGTTAGCTCATACGAGATCTCCTAACTATTCTCTATTTAGCACAGGGTTTCATGGTCGGTATATGTCTAAATGAATTTGATCATTTAGTACGACCACAAGATTTTTATTTCCAAAATATAAGGCCAATCACTATTCACGGTTCAAATTCTTAAACTACATTTCACTAAACTATTGAGCTACTTGAATTTAACCAAATTCATTGAAATTGAGCAAATGTTAGACCGAAACCCATTTTTGGTCGTAATATGTATATAAAATTAATTACACATTTTGAGCTACATACTCCTACATAATTAATACTACTAAAATTTTAAGTAACTATATTATAGCAATTTAATAATTAAAGACCTCATAATACCGAGCTACTTTTGCAAATATATTCGGCTGACAAGAAATTGATTAATATGTTTGCACATAAATATTGAGCTACAAATATAAGCTAACGTATATTTCCTTTTCATCAAATTTTAAGCCACAATTTTTCGATATATGGTTAAAATAGTACAAATAAATAAACATGTTCGAACCACATAAATTGAGCAACACCCGTTAATTTTGGTTAGTTAGATTGCACTTACGTTTCAATAAATATTGGGCAAAATTGAGCCACACGTCTAGATTCTACTAAAATGTTGAGCTGATTTGATTTTAACTAAATTTCCAGAAATTGAAGTTGGATATTTATGCAATTGCTTACAACTGAATATTTGGCTTATTTATTTGAATATAAATTTGTAGTTATATTGGGCTATAGCCATTGCTATAAAATGGCTATAGCCCAATATACATAACTACAAATTTATATTTATGTAATTGTTGGTAGTAAAACGTATATGAAATTATTATCAAATGTTGAGCTACTTCAACCAAAGAACTATTTTACTGATACCAATGTTTTCCCTAAATATCGAGCTAAACAATTTTAACTATTTGTATCAAGCTTTGTTACAATACAAATTGTATATTCAGAGCCTCAGAAATAGAGCCACACGTCTAGATTGTACTAAAAAAAATTGAGCCAATTTGATTTTGACTAATTCCTTGAAATTAAGCAAATTTAAGTTAGAAATATGCAATACTGTTGGTGGTAGAAGGTACATACAGTTAGTTTTAAATTGGCCTACTCTAAATACAGTTAAAAAAAAAAACAATTTAAACTATTTTGAGCAACACTTAATATTAATTAGTAGACTTAAATTGTACTCTTTAAAATACACTAGAGTAATACAGTATATATTGCAGGAATAATTTCAAAATTAGTTTATGAGTTACAAAATAGAATGAGGTAATTGAATTTTGAGATAATGCTTTCAAGCTCCTAGTATCTTTTATATTTTTACTTAGAGTATGGAGACCTACTTTGAAAGTTTACTGGCTAAACAAACGGAAGCTAACACACTTTATACCAGATATTTTGAATATATTAGATTTATACCATTTTCTGAAATTTTTGACTTAATCGTAAATATTGAGCTACAAAATTTAAACTCTTAAATACAATATTTCAATATTGAGCAACTACCTCACAAATTACTAGAAAAAGCTACAATATTATAGGTTAGAACCAAAGGACTTAAATATTACAAAAATAAATTTAAATACAAAAATATTAAAATTAAAGTTTAAGCTCTCGGAGCTTGCGATTATATCATTTAAATTGAATTACTTACATTTTATTCAAATATAGATATTAAAGCAATGTGAATGATGTATAATTTAGGTACCCGTCTTAATCTTTCTAGCTACAAAAAATATTAAGTTTTGAGCTAATGCTTTAAGCTCATATTATTGATTGGCACCATTATATTTATTGGTTATGATTGGACCATACATCCTTAAAAGCCTTATTTTCAAAACAAAATTATTTGAAAGTTGGGGTTTTATAAGGTTTGACTTTGAAAGCTTATAGTTTTACTAAGTAACCGAAAGCCTAAAATTTATAAATTTTGAATTTGGTGTTCCAATCCCTTGAGAGTATGAACACTACCTGTGCGAATAAATAATTGCCAACAATTGGCAATATTGGGCTACTTATAAAAGTGGTATTTAAGGATAATTTATTCGAATTTATTATAGTTTTTTCATTTACAGAATTTTATTCTTGCCTTAATAGAAGTTGAGCTACAAAATAAATATTGAGCTACAAAATCTGTTAGAACTACTTTGAGAATTATTATAAATATTAGGTTTAACTGAGAGATAATTGAACGATACGTACTTAAAAAGTTCATTTTAAACCTTTAATTAATCATTAGCTCATAAGCTTTCAGAGATTATGAGCTAATGATTGATTAAAATTGAGTAACTCGTCTTGTTTTTACTAAAATATTGAACTACTTTGATTTTTATTTTTTTATCTACAATTTTTAGTAATTTTTAGCAACACCTAATATTATTTAGTAGACTAATTAATTTTTGAGCTACATTTTATTGAATTTTGAGCTAATATTTTTAACGTCATGTTATTAATTAGAACCATTATATTTAATGGTTATGACATTTGTGTTCAAAACTTTATTTAAAAGCAAAAAATTATTATTTTTTATTTAAGCTTTAAGAGCTTTTTGATTTTGATAATACTTCAAAACTTTATTTAAAAGCAAAAAATTATTATTTTTTATTTAAGCTTTAAGAGCTTTTTGATTTCACTGTTGATTAAAATTTACATTTGTAATAGAGGTATCAGTTTTCAAAGTTTATTGTTTTACTAAGTAACCGAAAGCTTAAAATTTATGAGCTTTTGATTTATTGCCAATTCACTTATCTAAATTTGGGTATTAACATTTTATGGTTTTTAAAATTTCAACAAACTCCTACATGCTCAGCTAACAAATTTCATTTTCAATTTTTGCCATAATATTGAGCTATACATTTTCAAGTGTTAGCTTTAATATTCCAACATTGAGCAAGTAGCTCGTAAATTACTAGAAATAGCTACAATATTAGGTTTGACTGAGAAATAATTGACCGATACATGCTTTTAAAGCTTTATTTTAAACACAAAAATATTAAAATTAATTTATAAGCTTTCCGAACTTGTTAATTTTAAAATTAATTTTTGAGCTACAGTAAATTGAATTTTGAACTAATTAAAGCTCGTGTTATTAACTGGAACCATTATATTTCGTGGTTTAACTGAGAATTGGGCGAAACGTGGTTTAAAGCAAAATTTTAAAGACAAAAGTTTAAAAACAAATTATTTTTAAGCTTTAAGAGCTTTTCGATTGAAATTGAATTATTCAGATTTACTCTCAAAACATTTACATTTGCAAAATTTTATAGTAAGGATGTATGGGGATGAGTTTTAAAAGTTTAAGGAAAAAGCTTTAAATGTAAGAGCTTTAGATTTGTTTAGCAAAATATCGAGATTATACTCGTTTTTGGGTGTGATATATGCTTTAAAGCTTTATTTAATATTTAAAATATGAAATAAAGGTTTTAAAGCTTTATGACAATTTATATGGTTGGAAATTTAAAAGTTTGGTGTTTACCATAATTTACCCTACAACAACACATATGTATATTTAACATGTCACCAATTTCAACCCCTCAAAGCAAAATCCCACATTTCAACAACTTAATATATAAATGCATAAAAGACAGTCAATTTGATTAAATTACCTTCTTCTTCTTCTGTATATTATGCGATATAAATATTTAAAGAAGCAGCTAATACATATAATAACACCAGTATCAAGGTAAATAATCCCAAAGCAACAGTAACTAACACAGAATGAAATGGAAACAACTAGTTTGAGGTTAGGTTAGTTTATACTCGATGTTTTATTTTTATTTTTTTTAGTTTTCAACTTAAACATGAAACCAAATTGTGCGGTAAATAACTAAAAAAAAAAAAAAAAAAACTTGGAACAACAATTTAAAGTAAATAACCTAATAATAATTAAGGAGGGAATGGGTGGAAGAAAATACTATCATTATTGCTATTATTACTGTTGTTTATAGTAAATTTTGTGGTGATGTCTTAGAAAATATACTGGGTGTATAGTGAGTAACTGGACGACATATTATACGACAATTATCACCTAATCAATATTAGAGTTGTATACTCCTCGCCCAAAATTTATATAAAGTAATGAGGTTGTTGTGTTTAATAATATTTTTTTGTGTGTAAATTGCATGCAATTTACCCAAGGTTTTTGTGGTAAATCTCAGTTAATTTGTTAGATTAATTACTTAATATAGAAAATATTGTGGTAGATCAGCTATATGTATATATAATGTTGGTCATTCACAATATACAATGTTGATTTATGTATATATAGGCATAAATCAATCAAAGGTGTTCGATCTGTCCATACGTTTCTCTCGTTTGATAAAAAACCGCGCGAACATTGCTTCGCACACATTTTTAACGACGGTTTAAATAGATCTGGGTATACACACAAACTTAAAAAAAGGGTTTTTGTTTAGTGCGCGCATACATTTTATAATTTTTTTTTTTTTTTGTTACTTTTTAATTAATAATTATCGTAAAAATGATTTAAGGTCTTGAGAATATATATCGGCTGAATATATATTATGTATATGGATGCGCGGATATGATGAACGCGCGAAATGGATTAACACTTTATAGTGCGGTTTTAAATTAATATGCACGAGCTTACATACGTATATACGATTAAAAAATCAATGAGCAATTTGTACTCTTGGCTACATAATATATGACAAGTGGTTTAAAGGAATAATCCTTTATTGTGGTTAGTATATATAGTTATATACGTATAGTGTTATGTATATCAATATCAAATGGTCCACCAAAATATTTAATTCTATTAACTTTTCATGCAAACCCAAAAAAATTTAAACACTTCATAAAATTTGAGATTAAGCCCCGCCAGATGTACACTCAAAAAAAAAGGTGCAAGCGCACGTCTTTTGTTTGATCATAAAATTCGCGGGTGATAGTCAAGATTTATGTTCTAAAGATGACCGTGTGATGTGAAAAGACCTCACAGAACTTATATATATATATATATATATATATATATATATATATATATATATATATATATATATATATATATATATATATGCGTATACATACATTGTAACGTGTTAGCCGAAATATATATTTTGTTATCGCAGGCCAATTAATTTTTCTTATCACTAAATTTGTTGTTTAGTTTCAGAGAGTCGAAAACGAATTAGGAATGAACACAATACAACACTAAAACCAACAAAAAAAATTATCTTTGGTGGTTAATGCGGTTGTTGGTAGCAATCAATTTTCTTATTTTACTTATTTTAATTGCATTACGGTGACGGGAATTATATACGTACCTAAATACTATTTTTTAACCGTTATAATTATATTCCTGTTGTCAGAGGTAGCCTAATCATTAGCATCCAACTATTCAAAAAGCATGAAATTCAAAAATTTCAAACAAACTGCTCAAACTAACATTTTTTAAACACAAAATGTATGATCTTAAAACACAATTCCTAGATTTCCTAGAATTATTTAAATTAACTGATTGTGTAAATTGCTCAATTCTAAATTCAAATGTAGCTCAAAAATATTTTATATACTTTTATTACCAAAATTTGTTAATGTAAAATTTTGGCCGATGGCATACAGTTATAAATATTTTGTAATTTAATATTCAAATAATAGTTGCTCAAATTGATTAAATGAATAAATTTATTTCAGTACAAAACTGATTTTCATTCTTTCAGAAATTTAATTTCATCCAACCGTATCTAAGTTGAAATTTTGATACATCAATATCTAAGAAGAAAACAAACTTTCAAATAACCAGCTGTAGTAGGTTGTAGCAGAAAAATTTAAAATTTAGCTCAAAATTATTTTAGACTTTTTCATAAGCTGTCCTGAAGTGTATAAAATAAATTATTAGTTGACAGTAAATGAGATACTAGCAATTTTGCTCAAAAAGTTTATGTAATAGTTGTTAAAATTGATTAAATTTATTTCAGTACAAAACTGACACTCATTCTTTCAGAAATTTAAATTAATCCAACGTAAACTAAGTTGAAATGTTTGAACTGTTAAAATAATCTAAGAAAACAAACTCACTTTCAAATAACAAGATGTAGTAGTGTGTAGCTCAAAAATTTAAAATTTAGCTCAATATTATTTTAAGACCCAATCTTGCCACGGGTTTGTCATAAGCTGTCATGAACTGTGTAAAATAAATTATTAATTGAAAGTAAATTAAATATTGCTCAAATATTGCTCATATTCGTGTAAGAGTTGCTCAAATTGATTAAATTTATTTCAGTATAAAACTGGCACTCATTCTTTCAGAAATTTAAATTAATCCATCCAAACCTAAGTTGAAATATTTGAACCATTAATAATTATAAATATTACTAACAAGTAGCTCAAAATGTATGATCTGTAAATGGTGTTACCAATAAGTATTTGTTGGTTTATATTTTCACAATTCCTAGATTTCTTAGAATTAGTTATAAATAATGATTTTAAAAAAATGATTATGTAAGTTGCTCAATTCTAAATTTAATTGTAGCTCAAAAATATTTTATAAACTTTTCTTAAGTAATTCTGATAATGAAGAATTTGGGCCGATGGAATACAATTATAACTATTTTATAATTTAATATTCGAGTAATAGTTGCTCAAATTGATTAAATGAATAAATTTATTTCAGTGCAAAATTCACACTCATTCTTTTAGAAACTTAAATTAGTTCAACCTAACCTAAGTTGAAATATTTGAACTATTAATAATTAAGTAGAACAAACTCACTGTCAAATAACCAGCTGTAGTAGTGAGTAGCTCAAAAATTTTAAATTTAGCTCAATATTATTTTAAGACCCAATCTTGACACGGTTTTTTCATTAGTTGTCCTGAACTCTGTAAAATACCTTTTTAAAGGAATGTTAATTTAAATAATGCTCACTAGTGTTTGAAAGCTTAGAATTGGGCCAAGTTCTTAAATTTGTTCAAATTACTGGGCTGGGCATTTGAAATTTTCAAAAATGCTTTACTAATCAAAAGTGCAGACTTGCGTTAGGTAACAAACACTGTCTTTTGTATATCAGCAATACAGCACAATAGAATTCCAAAATATTGGATCGAACATTCCATGACAGTTTTTTGTTCGTTGTCGTTTTTATTCACAAATCAAATTATTTTTTTTTTCCGATTTTGGCTCATTTATTTATTTTTAAACGAAAACAGTTCTAAATTTTATGTGTGCAAATTGGCAAATAAAAAAATTTAAATTTAAGTTAGTAAAAAATAATTGTATCTACCACATACATTTACGCATCATATATTAAGTAAATATTTATTCGCTGCAATATGAAACCACTAACCGAGGAGGAAAAGATCAAAGTGAAGAGCGTATTCAGTAAATATACGCCGTCCCAATTCAATTTGACGGCCGGTCAAATGCGTAAAATTGAGCGTATTTTGTGTGCAAATCCGCCCGAATTGATATTTCAAATGATCAAAAGTCGGCAGGATAAAATGGAACAGCAACGCAAGGAGGATGCTGAACTAGGATTTAGGCAGCTATTGACCGAAGATAGTATATCAAACATAGACATAGTGTCGGGAAAGAAATCGGATACAAAAGGCATTTTATGTACACCAAAGCGGAAGGGGAAAAAATCAAAGCGGCGAAAGCAGAAATTATCTTTTAAAGAGGGATCACCATGCGTTCATCATTTCAGTACTGCTGAATCTATAGTCGAGCGGCTTCCCGTATGCAAAGAAGAACCGGAACCGGTCGTCAAGGAGCCAGAAGAAAATAAGTTAAAATCCGTAGCACAAATTGAATCTAAACGAATTGTTGAACAATGTCAATCTGCCGTGGCCGAATTGATCGGGCCACCCGCACCGCGTCGTGTATACTGCTCTGAATGTGGTAAACGCGTCGCACATTATATCGAAGCAATTAATTCTCGTTACTACCGTACGGAATGTGGTGAACCACAATCTGAACTAGAAGAGGTAGAGCCGGAACTTGCTGTCGTCACGCCTGAATGTGAGGACGAACCACCGTCTGAATATGAAGAGGATGCACTACCGGTGGCCACCATGTCTGAATGTGACGATGGATTGGAACATATTTACGGTCCTGGATGCGAATGTGCCACCGATTCCATAACTGAATTTGAGCAGGAGTATCAATTTGAATGTGACGAGGATATGCTTGATTATGAAGATGAGCTTGAATTCCATACCGAATGTGATACGGATTATGAATATCAAGCCTACTTGGCATCGTTATAAATTTTCTATTATATCTATGCGCGTATATAGTATTTAAATTTTTTTATAGTGTTGCTCAAAATTCTATTAATTTTTATTGTAAGTGTTCGTTTAAATTTAAATGGCTGAATAATAAAATGCTAAACTTGTCTCTACATTATACTTTTTGATTTCACAAACAATAGTTTTAAATTCGTTACTTGCAAAATTGAGCAAAATCTGCTCAATTTTTTTAAAATTTAAATTTGCTCAATTTTGAATAAATATTCAGTGCAATTAAACGCACGCAACAAAATACTTCATATGGAGGTTGTAATGCTGGACGTCGTTGCAGGTTGAGTTATAGGCTATTGTACGCCTGCGCTGAAGTCTCCTCCGTCGGAGACCCAGTATCGTCTGGAACACCAAAACGGCTAATCCTTGTTTTATTGCTGCATATACGTATATGTAATACATTATTTTTGTTCAGCGTCCGTAAACTTTCTCAAAAAGAAGATGATTGGTTGCCAGCCTTCCGTTGTGTGTTGTTGCACCACTGCAACAATTTTTGCGATATCTCGTTCGTCGATTGAGATTTGATGAGACGCCCACATATGATTTAAGCCGCGATATTCACCGCATATAGTGGCCAATCAAAGTCCTTTTTTCTTTATGTGATGTATAGAGGGGACGTTGACGTTTACTTAATAAAAATTATTTGAATCCCGATCGTCATAAGTCGAATGTTAGACCATGCCATAGTCGCGATCATTACTGATACGTATTCAATCAATTTTAAAAAATATTGATAGGAGTCTTGATCATTCAAAAAAATTGTACGATCGCTATTTTTAAAAAAAATATAAATTTGATTTTCATGATCGATCTATAGTTTTCAACGCAGTATTGTGATGATCGATCGATAAACTCCATCAATGGGAAAATTTGATCGGAAATCGATATAAAACACAAATTTATATGAATTGATCATGTGATCAAGAAAATATAAATTAAGTTAAGTTCCTGTATAAGCATTCCCATACTAAACATTACCGAAACCATTTCCACTATTAGGTACAATCGTTACAAAATTATTTAAACGACTGATTTCACTTCATTTATTATCCCATCAAAAACTGTCGATCAACTTAGTTCTTGCCGAGATAGTCGTAAAATAGAGACAAATAAGCGGAAATTTCAGTATCATTAGAGATTAATTTATAGTATTTTGAAATTCGGTACACCGGTTTCCTACCAATCAATATAAAATTATTACGCGTATTACCGCATAGATTCCAAAAACTGGTACTAGGAATACAATAATTGGGTGATCGTTGTCCAAGCTATCTGATTAATGAACTTCACCGGGTCAGTGACACTACAGATGAGGCATTACTGAAGAATTTCTGGCTTAATCAACTGTCGGTTCGTGCGCAAACCCAAGAGGTATGACCGATTTAATAGCCGGTTTAACAGTTTCAACCATAACCTGTAATTAGTTATCCAGTCCAAATACAACAACAATTGATAGGGGTAATACGCCGGGTTCAACAACTTTAAGTCGTGCACTTTCCATCGTTCGAAAATCACACACCGCAATACAATCAACAATCGAGGTAAAATTAAAATGCAATATTACCCAAGAGAAATGCGCAAAGCCATGCAAGAGATTCTAAAACAAAACAGATATATGTAACTTTCATTTACCATATACCTCTTCAATATCCTTGGTGGCAAATATCTTCATCATACAACAGTTTCCACGATGCGAATCAGCTAAAATCGTCAATCGACAAATACAATCATTAAACATTTTTTCTAACAATAATATTGGTCCATATGTGCACACAAATATTCAAAGGGGCTGTCATAAAAGATGTACACAACCGCTCGCATCCACGGTTTTAAAGAAAAACAATGTCTAGTGCAGGAATGCTTTGTTTGGAAAAATATTTTATTTAACAATTGGTTCAAATTGCTAGTCATGTCAATCATGTCAGCAAAATCAGCAAATACAATAGGTCACAAATAAATAATAAATTACAACTCATACTTAACAGCAGAGACTAATGTCGCAAAAAATCGGAATCGTGACAGGAACTTTACGTCAGCCATTATGTGTCATGAAACGTCAGTCGTTATTAAATCTGAAGAAGTCTAAACTCACGGTTTTGGTAAACATGACTTTTTGCAGTATTAAAACGATATGCCCGAGATCCTGAGGAATAGTAAAATTTCAAAAGCTTTCTTCATCGCAAGATCAAAACATTCATCATGTAAAGGAAAAACGTGGTAACTCGTATTTTTTTACTTATCTGGAAACGAACTTTTCTAAAATGTCTCATAGCTTTGCTAGTTTTGGATGCGCACGCTAAAAGTAAATTTCCTTACTTGAAATTTGGAAAAATGACTTTATCTACCCAGTTACAATTATTCAAACTTACCGAATCAGTTTGTGATATCTGTAGTTATCATGTTTTATTATCAAAAATTAATTTTTTTTACGTAATTATCGAAATGCTCATATTTCATTTAAAAATGGACCAATTCTCAAGATATTTGGACAAAACAGTCAAATTGTAACAAATTGCTGTAAAACATGGTAACTCCAATTATCATGTTTTTCTTTGAAATTTACTAAAATTCTCTAAGGTTCAGAAATTTTTTTCAAAGAGCCGTAAATTCATTTAAATTGCAAAGAATCCAATTTTTGATTTAAACAGTCGCGAGCCTTTAAAATTCTATAAAAACCATACCTCCCTCGCATATCATACATAAAAAAATATGTTCACAAAAAATACGATTTTTTTTTGTGTACGTTCGCTGGCTCTCCCCAACCATTGATATATGCGGTTTTATGGTAACAAACAATTTATACAACTCGACATATCCGCATATAATGAACGCGTAATGTCCTTTTTTTTGTTCAAACTGTGTTGTGTTCCAAATTGAAAGTATATATATCGCATCGAAAGGATAATAAAGTAAATAAAAAACGATTATCGATATCGTACACAAAAAAAAAAAAAAAAAAAATTCAAATGAGGGAGATATGGAGACACTTTTTTTCAGGCAGTCCTGAAATTTCAGTGGTTTTCATTTGTTTATTCGACTTTACATTATAAATATTATGACTGTTATGTGTGAGCACAATTCATCCGGTGAACAAGGTAGATTTATATTCGTTCGTTGGAGGACTGGGCAAAATGGAGGTCACGTTTTTTTTCGGTTAATTAAATGAATATTACAGATATATGAAACTAAATCTACAGTATATAGATATTTACGAGGAGGACTCTGGTGTGAGATTTATTGCAGGGATATTATTACAAAATATTGTATATTTATATAGAGAGAGATAATTAACTATTGTAATAATAGTAATAATAATCATATAATATCTGTTATTGACAGTTCATATCACAATTCTTATATAATATGTATGTATTGCAAATAGAAAATTTTATTTAAAATAAAATAAAAAAGGATTTCAATTTTCTATTTAATAGAGAACTATAAAATGTATGGTAAATGCATACATTTTAGGAAATTATAGGAAGTAAAAATGCATCACAAAAAGGAAATAATTATTGTGCTGCAAAAATAGGAAAAATAGAAAATTGATGAAAATCAATACTTGTTGATTGGATTTTTCAAAAAAAAAAAAAATAAATAAATAAACATTATTTTTAGATTATTACATGGACTGGGAGATTTGACCGGCCGGTAGATTCATATATTGTGTTTCATACTATTAAAGTATAAAGGTAATATACGTCATGTATTCATATTGAGCAACAATTTAACAGAAATTTGGAATCGTAAGCGGTTATGGTTCAAAATACTATATTTGCAGTTCGCACGTCAACGAACGACACACCTCACCACTTGAATTCTGCTTGAGTACAAATTTAGTATTATATGATGCTCGCTTTAACTTGGTGTGAGAATTATTAAATATAATTCTCGGTACAAAATTTTAGCCCAACTTTCCAAGCACTCACATAGTAAAATACGCGAAAAATTATCCTGTATCAGTGGTAGACAATTTTTCGTGTGTTTTACTATGTGAGTGCTTGGCAAGGTCGACTAAAATTTGGTATCAAAATTTTATTTTGGTATAAAGTTTCATAAATAATAATAAAAAATTCAAAAATTCTCGATATCACCCACATAGTATAAAACACTTGTAAAATTGTCTTGCATCACTGCTATAGGGTGAGGGATTTATGATTCTATATACGCATTTTTTCTTGGAAAATTGTGTGCATCATAATTAAAATTGTATTGGCTCGAAGACTACAAATACGCATTCTTGACACTCAAGAATTAATTGGCTAACATAACTGTACATTCGTTTTATTTTATTTTTTTATTACAACTAAGACAACGCTACCACGGAGCATTTACGATGTTACGAAAAACCTTGTTTTGAAATGTCTGTATTAGCTTCAGAGTTTGCCGATATAGCAGCAGCTGATGTGAATTGTAAGCTCAGAGGCTCTACCTATGAGCCAACACATTTTTCTGAACTTTATGTTATCTTCATTTTTATTTTTGACATGCTCTCTCCACTTAAGCTTGGCATCGATGGTCATGCCAGGTATTTAGCTATTTAGCTATGTTTGCAAATGGCACCTGTCTTGAGTTAATTTCTATCGGTAGATATGTAAAATTAATATGCGTGGATTTCGTCTCATTAAGCATGATTCACCAACGTTTTGTCAAGCTACAAACCGCATTGGTAATCTTCTGGAGTTTGCTCCTTGGATCGGCGACATCACTTCCAACCGCCATAATTGCTGGGTCATCTGCAAAGGCGGCTATAATTCTTTCATTGGTGTTTGGTAAATTCCTTGTATATAGTAAATACAGGATTGGTCCTAAGACACTTCCCTGCGGGACACCGGCAGTTATTTTCTGTAATTCAGAATATTCATCCTCATATTCCCCACGAAAATGTCTATTGGATAAATAAGATCTATGCAGCTTGTATTCCAGACCACTGTGCCAAACTTTATCGAATGCTTGGGCGACATTCTTTCAAATATGTTTGTGATTCTATGCACCTATGTCAAATGTAGAATGCTTTTTTCTGATTCCAAATTGATGTGGAGGAATTAGTTGTCGGTCCTCAATTATTGGTTTAAGTCTCTTTAGTAAAAATTTTTCCAAATTTTTTGACATAATTGGCAGTAAAGAAATTGGCCTGTATATGATATTTTATTGTTAGGTGGTTTATCAGGCATCAGGGTATGTACCCTGGGGTCTTTTTAACATTCATGTTACTAATTTTAACTTCACATAATTCTTTGAGGATTACTGGGCGTATGTCATCTAGCTTGTGAAAAACCATTATATTTTCGTTGGCAGTTTGTCTTGATAGTGGTTGCAAGATTTCCTGGAAATCTTCCACAGTGAGTAATCAGACCTTTTTTCATCAGTTAGGCTAACTAGATATCTGTTGATTGATTCATTTTTAACTTCTTCAATAAGGGATTTGAGATTGTTACTTAAATTGTTGAGAATTGTTTTGTTCTCCGGTGAACGATTAATTTGCCAGGTTTCATGTGCCCGTCGTTTTTTTTTTAGGTGCGGAATCTTAGCTTCGTCATTGGCGAGTATGTTGGGGAACCACCAGAGTATCCATTTTAAAATTATGCCGGGGAGGACAGTATATTGCAGTGACAGTATATGCTGTCTGTGTTCACAGTAGTGACTTGCTTTGTTGATTTTTTTTCTACATGGAGCGATATAAGTTATAGCCCCGGATTTTAAGAAACAAAGACGTAACACAATGGCTTTCAAATATTAGGAAAATATCGATTTTCCTGTTTTTAAAAACATTTCTATTTCTGGAATATGCTGCATAATCTCATGCGCATTCCAGATTGCTATTCTGAAAGATGTGTCCATTTTTTATCGGACTGCGTTGTCTGAGTTGCATTTCGATCAGTTGATCAAGTATCATGTTGTTCAGATAATTTTAGTCATCTAGCCGCTTTGTAATAGCTTCAATGCTGTTCATTTTTCCATAATTCGGTTATTTCCAGAGCCCAATTATTTGGTTGAACCCGAACTACGAACTTGCGCTACCTGTGCAAATGCTCTACATTAGTTACGCAAAACTCAGCATGATAACTGATCCATCGAACAAGGCCGTTGGGGCTGTTCTATGCAACAGTACAATAACAATTGTTGGGAACCATTGAGATTCTTCTCTATAATTCGATCGGGAATTACTCGCAATTTATCTGGCAGTTAAACAATTCAGATATTTTGTTGAAGGTCGCGATTTCACCATCTGGTCGCAAGCTCTACTTTTCTTAAAGAAAGATTTAGTACAGACCATATCACTTAAATACTCCACATGCAACATGCTTACAGAGTTGGTAAGTCCTGTGAAACGGCTCTACATATGAACTTGTCACAAGGATTGAAAGATCACTCAATAGTAAGGTGTATCTTGTAAGTAATTTCCTGGATATTGCGGAAGCGTTTGATAGTACTTCGTTTGCTACGATTACTGTACCAATTTTGGTATTGATCGCACCATTATCTTATGGATTAAATAACTTCAGAAAGCTACTGCTATATTATAGCCTTTCGGAAATCCTACCCTAGGATCTATCCTTTTATATACAAATCACTGGTCTTACTGATACTATGTTTTGCTTCTATTGTGTGATGGCCAGTTGTTAACCTTAAGACTTCTATAGCCCAACCTTAATATAGACTACACAATATTGCTTATAGAGCTTTTACTCCACTACTTGCTATGGAATATATTATTTTCAGCTACGCACCATTATTCTTGGCTCTGCTTGCTCTGCAGCATTTCAAGGATAGCAAACACTTCATTAACCTTCTTGGTTCCATTAATACAGATACAGTCGTGTGGGTATCACTTCATCTAAGTCTAATTCAACCTGAACCAACGGCTCCCTTTTCTTTTAACTATTCCAAGAAATTTATAAACAAGTACGCTTTGAAAGATCTATGGGTACAGTGGCTTGCTTCTTTTAACTGTTGTATGGGGAAGAACTTCATTAGTGAACCCAATTGGAGAACTTAGAAGTATGTTTTATCTTTAAAAAGGGACCAGCTGAAAATCTTGGTTGTCCCTACGGGTCATGGTCGTTTTAAGGGTCATCACCATCGTATGAGCTTATCTCAAGATTTAGTCTGTGAGAACTGCCTTATGGAAGATGATTACTGCCTTCACTTTGTGTGCAGCTGTCCGGCTTTCAATATTATTCGTTGTCAGATCTTCAACTGTAGGTCTATAAATGTAGGTCAGTTGATCTGCTTGCCTTGGTTTAAACTTGTTTAGTTTGCTTATTTTGGTTTGCACCATGGGCGTTTGTGGCGTTGAGTGCGGAACCCTCATGTGTTTCAACCAACTTTAGTAATAATAATACCAAAGATATTCAGCATATGTGAATGGAAAAGACTGCAAAGTGGTTGCAGATACACTATCACGCACCACTGATCATGAAACGGCCACAGTCGAGACACACTCGAATTGATCAAAACGAGTATAGTTTCAGAGTATATAGGTATCGAAACGAATTTTTTAATTTAAAATTCAAAATTACCCACCCCTTCTCCTTTACAATATCTAAACAAATCTTCGAAATGTCTATATGTTATACCAGGCTTTCATCATAGGAAAATTCCAGAAAACAAAAATATATTGTGGTCACATCGGCCATTTTGTCATGACGATTCGGTTTAGGAACCATATTGGCCACTTAATTGGACCTTATTTCCTACTACTTGTGTACCACCGCAGCTAATAATTGCTACGTACAAAAACGTCCTGTGTCTGTCAAATTAAAAAATAATTAGGGCGTTGTTTTCATTTCATATATAATAACCAATGTCTTAAACGATAATAATTGTCGGATTTCTTCCTTATTAAATCAAAATTTCGTGTCAAAACCATATTTTAATATTTTTTCTTACATCTTTATGTCATTGATTGTATGAAATAAAAACAACGCCCTAATTTTTATCTTCATCGATTTTTTTACTCTTTCACTAGAACTGCTGATTGATCTCTTTTATATTGTAGTAAATGTCCAAATATTTATAATTTTATCAAGCACTTCGCTTTATAAGTGTGTTTTAATGATGGCTGGGATACTCCCATATACAAATTATTCAGCTTTTGCTAGCTATCTTTTACAAATTATACGGAGTTAATATTTGTATGTGCCAAATGCATTTATTCCTCTATTCTAATATTAAAATGATGCTATCATGGGGGTCAGGGTGTTAGTATTAGGAGAACTTGTATTTTGTTGTACATTTTGATCTAGTGAAATTTTAATAAGATTGTTAACGTAAAAATCATGCAATAAGATTTATTTTTTATCATGCCCGTGTATATTGAACAGTTGCAATGAAGCAATCGTGAAAATATCACAAACGCGCGCAATTAGATGGGAACTGATCAATAATTAATTAAGTGATCAAGTAAAAATGCATATCTCAATTGGGTTGATAACATCATTAATTCCTGTGTGCTGATCCACATAATTATGATCGCATTTTTATTAACATGATAAAAAATTATGATCAATTTGACAATCAAACTATATATAGCAATCGCGATCGCACCAGAATATCAACATGACTGTGAATCTAGCGATCGCGATCTCACTATATATTTTTCGATCAAGCGATATTACTCGCAATCGTGAAATTATTGATCGTCATCAATATAACTATCGATCGCATATACAAATCATCGAATGATCGTCCAATTATGCCTTAACTGTGAGCATGCAGATGTCGTATCATCATTATACGAATCAAGATTTTCATCTGAATGATTTAACCCTTTTTTTTTGGTAGTCACCCTATATACATAAATAATCTTAGATTCAGTTGTTATTTTTTAAACAAAAGCACGTGCGGTAAAACTCTTTACATCTTTATTTAAAATATAATCACTCATAATATATACACATACATACATATTATACACACACACACACAACAACAAAAAAACAAAATTATTTAAAATTTATCATTAAAATGGATTTATGGATAAAAATGTTATAACTTTAAAAGAAAAGAATTAATTTAAATTAAATTTTTTTTTTTTTTAATAATTGAGATCAAAAACTTTTAAACTCTTAAAAGAAATTTTTTTGATTTTTTCATAAATTTTTTTGGACAAAAGACATACTCAAAAAATACTCTTTTCGGGGGGCTCGCTGGATATAATTTATCGATTCCATTAAATCATTTTGTGTTCAGATTTTCGTTTTTTTTGTTGTATACATTGAATTCCCATAGAAATTTGATGGCCTATTTATTACCCGTAATACTCGAATATATACATATAAGGTGTTTTTGTGTAGACTGCTTCGGCGAGATGCACAATTATTTTTGAAGACTATATACGTACAGCCGCATAAAAGCTTCAAATATAACGGAATCGTATATAAATAAAATTGTCTTACGCCATATTTGTTTTATTAAATCAAAGTTTTTTTTTGTATAACAAAACAAAACTGTTAGAAATTGATAAATTTCATAACTAATTATTAGCCAACATATAACAATATATAACAACAACTCAATCCAAAAAGTGAAATATCTTTGTAAAATGAATTGTAATTTAAGATAAATTAAGTTAATGATATTCTTATTTGTGGTCATTTAGAAGACAACATATACAAAATATGTATATCTTGTACATATACATACATACATATAGTATATAGCTCTATTATTTATAGTTATACCCATATATCTAGAGAGTGCGAGAGATGGTTGTTGAAAAGAAAATAAATTATGTTGTTATTAATTTACTATTTTTGAAATATTAGATAACTTTTTTTGTTGTTAAAGATATCTTCAAAAATCATCTAAACGATTGATGACGTGTTCAATTAATTAATTTCAAAATTTGGTTGTACCTAATTCATTCAACTAATAATATAACAACAATTGTCTACTAAAGTGTAGTTTCCGACAAAAAAGAAGTCAACAAATTTCGTCTGTCACAAATATTCAAAGATCCCAATAATCAAAATAAAAATCTCACCCCCTGAACATCGTGCAAAAATTTCGTCTGCCACAAATCTTCATAAAATCTGAGAGAATATCATGGTAAAGTCAAATCTGGGAGCCTACCTCTTAGAATTGTCAACTTGTAAACTCCGGCTACACTTTTTACCAATTATACATATAGTAAAATTATTCTGGCCAAAGGTATGGCGGGCCTGGAAATTTCTTATCACGATGATTCCTACAACAAAATCTGCTTGCATTTTATTAAAACTGGGTAACATACGAGTACTTATCATTAAAATCACGTAAAACCTTTTTTGAGCGCGCATGCTAATTTTAGAAAAATTATTGTAGCAGCTTTTGCAACCGATACAGTATTTCGGTTTAACTTATTTGTTAACTTACACATAATGTTAAGAGGTTCTAATTTTAAATATTAAAATTTTCGGACAGCTTATAAAAAGCTTTCCATTTAAAGCTCCCTCATAAGTTTGTAAAAATATAGACATTTTATAACACAAAACATTAATAAATTGATTCGATTTAATGTATAAGTTTTTTTCTAATTGCAATTGTATATAAGCTTGAGAAATGAAAATGTGTTTTAGAATATAACTTTCCAAGAGCAAAAGCTCCATAATAAAAATTTAATAATTCACTCAGAAGAAAGCATTTGAAACGTGATTTTATTTTAAATTTATCTAATTTAACTAACCTAGCAAGATTCATAAAGTAATAAATTTGTATTGGAGCTTTTCGCTTTGTAAGTTAAAACTGTCTCAAAATGTATGATATGTATTTTAAGAAAAGCTTTATTTTATTTATTTAATCAGTTATTTACTCGTATACGGCATACCATGAAATGATGAAGGTATTTTTTTGATATTTTCATAATTTGAAAGCGGGCATAGCCAAAAAGTCGAAAGCTTTTATTTTTGCCGGCATTTTAAATATTTCGTCACTGAATTAAATCTTTTTCCTCTTCTAATGTTAAATTAACTAAATCACGTTTAAAAAGCTCATAATTAATACTCGTGAGCTTTTACAAATGAAAGCTTTATTTTTATTAAAAATCTATTATTTATGGAATGATTTTTATAAGATAAGATAAGAGCTTTTCACAAGATTTATATAAATGTAAAAAAAGCTTTTCGAAAATCAATTTTCTTTTGTAATCATACTTTCATTTGATAAAAAACTTTTCACGAACCACTTTCTTTAAATTTGAAATCTAAAATTGAAAGAGCTTTCACTCGGTATCGATAATTTTACCATATGATAGTGTTTTAATTACAAAACTTAGAGTGGAAGCTTTTCGAAAAAGCTCGCCTGACGTATCAAATTTGCAGAGCTTTAATTCTCTTCGTTATTAATAAGTTATTAGTTTTCTGTTTTACAGTGTCCATAGGAACTAATTAGCTTTAACGAAAACTTAATTGTTAATTTCGCGTCACTAATCAAAAATATTTATTGCATTAAATTGTAATTTTCACTGAAAGTTATATACAAATTGAAAAGCTTTAAAAAATCTATAAATGAACCTCTCTATGATAAACGAGCTTTTAACGAAAAAATCGAATGATTTAATTGTCATTCGATTTTTTCTTTAAAAGCTCGTTTATCATAGAGAGGTTCATTTATAGATTTTTTAAAGCTTTTCAATTTGTATAACTTAAACAATTTATAAACTGAAATAATAATTCATATAAAAAATTGCAATTTATTTTGAAAGCTTAATTTTTAATTGGAAAGCCAATATTTTTAAATGGCAAAGCTTCCGTTATTTGCTTAAGTTAGTTTGTCTAAGCTTTTATTGATATTTTTATTAAGTTTAATTTTAAAAACTATATTATGTGATCTTTTACAACTGAAAGTTATTTTTCTTGTTTCATTTATTAACGTGATTATAGGTTCATAAGACGATTTGAATATATGTAAGGGCTTTTCAGAAATTAATAAACTAATTTTCTAGTGCCACGAAATCATTGAGATTTAAGATTAAAAGCTTCTTAATTTATATAAAAAATTTAAAGTTGAAAGAAAGAACTTTAATTATAAATTTTTAATATATTGAAAGCCTCAAAATTGAAAGCTTCCGGCCAATTTATTTTGCAACTTCTATTTTATATGTTTTAGATGAAAGCCATCGAAAAGTATAGAAAACACCAACAAATCTAAAGAGATGCACAAAATGTTGGCAAAAACATTGAAATTTTGTTTCTATTGATATAGTCAAGGTATAAAACGATTGCAATTTGTATTTTAAAAAAAATACAAGGGTCAAAAAGCTCACTAAATACATAAATGTTTTCGGAAAATATTTCAAAACGTTTCCTACTTGTTTAAAAGTTAAACTTATTAATATTTTTTTCTTCCATCGTCCAATCCGAATATAGTAAAGCGAGCTTTCAGTTTGCAGCTTTTACTTAAATCTCTTTATAGTAGGTGTAATAAAGCTAATTAATTTAAATTGATTATAGAAAAGTGAACTGTGTGTAGGTACTAGAAATTAATTTGACTTTAAAAAATGCTTTTTAAATAATTTGACAAATTTGAATTTTTATTAACAAGTTGCTCAAAATTGAATACAATTTTGCTCATTGTGCATCTTTAATACTGATAATTTTAATAAGTATTTAAAAGAATCAACATATGATCGAAACTTTTCTTTCCTCAATCGGATGTATGTACAATAATAGCTGCTTAAAATAAATGTTAGTTGCTCAATATTTTTGCGGAGTTTGGCACAAAATCTGTTTAGTTAAACTCCAAATATTATTTATATTTCAATAATTGTATAGCAGCTGGTCAAATATGTATTCATAGTTAAAAATTAATATTAAGAAAATTTTTGTAATAAATGTTGCTCAATTTAATTGTTTTCTGGCAAATATAGACGTATGGATTGTTTCGTAAGACGATTCAAAAATACATGAAAAACAAATTATTCACTAACAACATAAAATTTGTTATTTCGTTTAGTGAATTAATTTAATTCCAGTTCTATAGGTAGAATAAAATGAGCAAATTTGAGCAACTCAAATAAAAAATTATGCAAAATGAATGTTATCTGTTCACAAGTCGAATTATATAGTTTTCATACTAACCATTTTATTTATTTCTATATATTTCACAGGCAAAAGTTTCACACTAACAATAACAATATCAACATCACCACCTCAAGTAACAACTTATGGTAAAGCAATAAAAGTAACAGTTGATGGACCCAGAGAGCCGAGATCCAAAACAAGTGAGTATTGTGAGTTGTACCATATATATATATATATACTAAAATCTATTTAATTATTTTATGACATGCAACTGCTGAATTTATATAATATGTATGTGCTTCATTCATCACATGTCATCGCGGTATATTATACAAATTCTAAATTTTTATTTTATTTTTCAAAGAATATAACAGAAGTCATTTATAGATCGTACAAATATATGTATATACGAACGATATGTGCGTGCCGCCTCACATTTTCATTTTTATATATCACAACAAAATTGCATTTTAGTTTACACCGATCAATTCATAATCGAGCCGTCTTATTGTCAAATCACTTAAATACAGTGTATCTCAGCCACATGGTATATATAGCGTACATATACATAAATTATTTTGCATGCAATTTATAAAAAATTAGATTCGCGCGTATAAGTACAAAAACTATATATACTTTATACATGCATATCTCTATATATATAGCCACGACGATGATGATTCAAAATTGTTGTCAATCAGACATTTTCCAAGAAATAATTTCAATTTTCCACTTATCGTAAACATCGATTTCTAATCGATCAATTCCGGACTTTTGTATCTGTCTGTCTGTCTATATAAATACATAGTATGTGCAATGTCATGCATTACGATAATTAAAAATCGAAAGTTTTATTCACCTTACTGATTAAATTGGAACAAATTAGGTCGTTTGATGATAAGACAAGATGATAATCATCAATTAAATTATAGCCGCATGAATCATATACGAAGCGAAGCATATATAAATAAAAACATAATAAAAAAGGTAGAATTTGTCTTAATATCACAAGAAGAATGTTGTGTAACAAGTCGTTTTACATATACGGTTCGGCTTGGTGTATAAAGAAATGTATGATCATCATCATCAGCTGAAGAAATTGAATCAAAATATCTTTGCGATTATGAATCATGACCAGAAAAGATTAGTGAATCAATTAATTATGTATATGGTTAATGGGCGAATATAAGACACACCCACCCGCGATAAATGATCTGTGTGGTTGGTATTTTATTGTTTTGGCGAAATTTGATATGGACACCAATATAACAATTTTTTGGTCAATATGTATCTACAAAGAATACATATATCTATAAGATTACTTTTACAATGTTACCAAAAAAAATTTATCACAATGGCCAGTTGTAATACTGCTTCATATAACAAAGTAGCCCAATTTTAAGATGTTGACATTCCCCAAGAATAACGCTAAACCCTCAGAAGAACGGGTACATCTTATCTAAACCACAATTAAGTTTACCAAAAAGCAAAAACAAAATTTTTTTAATTTAATAAATTATAAGCGACAGACTAAAATTAGTAGCTCAGTTTTAATGTGATCCAAAACGAAATGTTTTGCTCAATTTTGAAATAGCTCAAACGCTCCTGTAAAATGCATTGGCAAAATATATTTGATTGGCTTGATCACATTAATTCGTTTTGAACACAGCTTAAAACGATTAGCTCAATTTTAATGTAGTCCAAAAGTATAGGTTTAATTTTCAATGTTATTTTCCAAACTTATTTTTCTTATTAGTTAATTAAGGCTTGCTCAAGCTGTGAACGTAAATTGCTCAATATTATTTTTGACAGTTTTTTTTTCAATAATGTTGGTCAAAACAATGTTGGCCTTGTGTTCTGTAAGAATATATGTCTAAGATTACTATCTTACAATATAACCAAAAAAAAATGTATAACAGTGGCACAAGTTTTATGTGAGTTGTGTACAATATTTCGTAAAATTTCAGTTGATTATCGGCTCTTAAGAGAGTTTACTGGAAATAACTATAATTATAGTACTGTTAAGTAAAGTAGCTCAATCAATCCAAACTATGTGCCTCAGCTGTAATATTGCTTCATATAATAAAGTAGCTCAATTTTAAAATGTTGACAACCCTCAGAAGAAAGTCCCGTCCATTTCTAGGCCAAAATTAAGTTTTGCTAAAAACAAAACAATTTTTTTTTTTAAATTTATTAAATGAAAAGCGACAGACTAAAATTAGTAGCTCAGTTTTAATGAGGGCCAATATGAAATTTTTTGCTCAATTTTGAAATAGTTAAAACGGTGGTATTTCCTGTAAATTACGTATTAAAATACATTTGAGTGTTTTAATCACATTAATTCGTTTTGAACACAGCTTCAAATGATTAGCTCAATTTTAATGTAGCCAAAAGTCAAGGTTTAATTTTTAAAGTTGTTTTCCAAACTTATTTTTCTTATTAGTTAATTAAGGCTTGCTCAAGCTGTGAACGTAAGTTGTTCAATAATATTTTTGACAGTTTTTCTTCCAATAATGTTGCTCAAAACATTGTCTTGTATTCTCTTGCCATTATTTTTTGCATAATTATAAAGCATATATTTCTAAGGTTACTGTCTTACAATATTACCAAAAAATTATCACAATGGCACAAGTTTCAGTTGATTATCGTCTCCTAAGAGAGCTTGCTCAAAATAACTATTTTTTTAATATTATTATAGTAATAGTAGCTTAATAAATTGAAACCAGGCGTCTCAGTTGTAACACTGTTTCATATAACAAAGTAGCTCAATTATAAAATGTTAACAGTCTAAGAATAACGCTAAACCGTCAGAAGAAAACGTAGATCTTTTCTAATTGTAGAATTTTAAATTTAATAAATTAGACACACTAAAACTAGTAGCTCAGTTTTAATGTGGTCCAAAACGAATTGTTTTGCTCAATTTTGAAAAGGCTCAAACGGTGGTATATTCTGTAAAACGAATTGGCAAAATATATTTGATTGGTTTGATCAAATTCATTCATTTGACCACAGCTTCAAATAAGTAGCTCAATTTTCATGTAGCCCAAAAGTTATTATTTTTAATGTTATTTTCCAAGCCTGTTTTACTTATTAATATATACAAATTAAGGTTTGGCTCGTAAGTTGCTCAATATTATTTTTGGTAGTTTTTTTCAATAATGGTGCTCAATATAATTTTTGTTTAAAAATATATTCAAAATTAACTTATAAATTTGAGTGTACCTTCAGCTACAAATGGCTCAGTCTCAATCATATGAATACTAGCCAATAGCCATCATAATGTTGAAAAATTAAAATTTCTGTCATTAGACAAGGAAAAAGTATAAGTAAGTCGTTCTACACCGCTACGTGCTGCCAATCACACCGCATATACCATATAAAAATCAAATGACAGATGGTCCAGTAAATCACACCACATATGTTGGTTTATGTGTATGTATGTATTGTATATATGCATATATAAATTGTTAGACCACATCCGATAGGTTTCCGTCGTCAAAACAGCCAGTGCGTAAGAAAGTTAAAATCTATAATCACATTTCCAATTAATTGAAACAAAAATTCGGAGAATTGTTATGAATTCTTGATTTCGATTAAAATGTATATAGTCGTAAGTAGCTGATTCACTAAATTTATAAAATAAAAAATACCGTTTACTACATCACACTATTAATAGTTTAAGCAAAACCAAAATCTCATACATCGTCTAATCTTTATCAAACGCTTAAATCTGTCTTCACAATTTCTAATTCAAAATATTTTCTCATATTATGACTTATCATACGAATGTGTTGCAACAAGAACAACAATTACGCATGTTTGATAAGAATAGTAAAAATATATTTTGTTCCCGTGAAAAACTACTTTGCATATGTACAGTATTTATACAGACGTTTAAAACTTCTTATCAATTGTCTTAGCTGATAACTTGGCTTCGCTTAATGATTATCCTGTTTCCCATATTATAGTTTGTTTTCGTTCCCATCACACATATGCATATGTATGTATGTATATACATATACGAATTCATAAAGTAATAAAACCGCTTCGCAATCATCATGATAATCATTATCATCGCATCGCATACGAGCATTCATATCCGTGTGTGTCCATATAAAAATCTAAAACATTTTTTTTTTGAATATTTGTGCGGTGTGGAATGTGCTGGACTGGAGATGAACGACAACATAATAACACAACAATAACAACAACAAAAAGTTAAATGTCATCACAAACCGCGTATTTTGATTACAGATATATAGGGACAGTTGGAAATATAGAAATTATTTTATTATCCTGAATATTGTTAGCAAAAAGGTTATCGTGTTTTGGTGATGTACAGTGATGGAAACACTTGGCCTATAGTTATTTGTTCGATCTTTCCGTATTACTACGGGCTGCTATATGCGGTTCCCTCCGTTTAATGCCCGGATGCGAATTGGCCGCGCGAGTCCAAGTTTTGAAAAACAATTTGAGAATATCTTAATAGCGTCACAGTCGTGATTTTCTTATTTGGATTTTCGAAAAACCTTCTTCTTATTTTTGTTTAGAGCCACGACTGTGATGGTTGCGGGAAGAATTTCTCTAATTTGTTTATTGTATAGTAGTTTAGAATATCGAATGACTCCCTCTAATCCAGTTGAACCCTGACGAATACGTAATCGCAGTAGTGGTGCGTAGTTGATCGATTGCTGTATCGCGTTGTAGATAATTTTCAACGAAGAACTCACCTGGTACAGCCTGATGGTTTGACTGTAAATCATTTCGGTGGATGAGCACTTCAAATCTTCTTTAATCGTTGGTCGGATACCAAGTAAAACGATTAGTACATTTCAGTTCCTATGAGTTGTGTGGCCTCAGACCTTGAGAGCCTCTTGAGCTGTCGGTATAGAAGCGTTCGACCATGCCATTGACTTGTGGATGGTAAGCTGGTGTTTCGACTCAAATTGTGGTCCAAGAGCATGATTGTGCCCAATGGGTCCCGTCTTGGTCTATACTGAGCCAAAAATAGCGAGCCAGTAATAAATTTTCGAATAGCGCGGATACAATGACCTGAGATACCGTGTATAGTGTGTCGAAGATGATTCGACGTAATGGTTCTGCGATGTATACGAGTGATTTGCAGTCGATTTAGAAAATATACCTGTATAACCAGAAGATACATTTTGATGGTGATGGTGATGTGAGAAAATAAATTGTGAAGTTTTTGGTGTCTCGACTGTGGCCGTTTTGTTGTCCGTTGTGCGCAAAAATGTGACTGCAACAACGTTATAGGTATGCCATGAACATAGAATGCCTTGTATTGCCTTCAATTTTAAAATTATTTTAAAATGGAGGCATATTCATGTAGAATCGTATGTTATTGTTTTTACAATAACTAACCCTTTTTTATTACTTATTCGCCTTTTAACGCGGAGTCTGACATCTCGCGAAATATTTTAAAACTAGGGTGACATATAAAATAAACAACTTCTGGGCAATTTCACATATAAACAAATTAGCAATCATATGAATGCAGGCGCATGTATATTGAGTACAGTGTATGGTGTTGATTGAGTGACTGAGTTTGATCATGCTAACTGGGTGCCCATCTGTCTCGTTTGTCACAGGCACATAATTTTAGAACTATCATTCGTAACAAGTGAAAATTTTGCGTGTACGCAGTTAGTCATTTAATTCACGGAGTACCAAAAGATGTCATTTTAAAGGGCTCAGTTTAACGATTTTAAAAATATGTTTAGATAGTTTCTTTGCTCAATTTTCGAAAGTTTTCTGAAAATGTTGCAACAAATGTATATAGAGATAGAGAATAATCAAACAGGTAGTAAACAAATCTTATTATTACAATTGTAAAGCCCACTTCTCACAGAACCCTCTCCGCATGAAATTCATGCTTTATCGCGCTTTTTATTGATAATTTTGTTGTTGGTACATTGTTTAAGTTGCTCAGTCTTTTTATTATATAATCTAAGGCTGCCAGATATTCACACGAGTAAAAAGGGACGTTTCGGGATTTTTATTTATTAAGAGAAGGACAAGGGAGGAAAATTTACAAAATATAAATTTGAAAAAATATTAAAATATTTATATAGAAATACAAAGCAGTGCTACGATGAGGATTGCGGACACTGACAATTTTAGATACCAAGTCCCCTCAATGTTTAGCTGCGCAATTTCCACTAAATCGAGAAAATTACCATTATCTTGATTTTCAACTCCGATTTCTCGATACCGTCCTACTCTTTTCTGAACCAGAAAATGAAAATGGCTTCAAATAACAAAAAGTCTCTGAATTTCTAGACATTCCAAATATGCAAGGAATTAAATTCAAAGTTCAACCGAATCAAACATATTTCAATTTTCTTGATGCTAAACTTGTATTACTCTCTAGCGTCTGGGAACCAAACTAAACCAAATATTAGGATCACTTTGTCTGACTGGGGAGAAAACTTACAATTTCTAAATGATGAATGGCGCTCTCACATATATTTGTAGACATTCTGAGATCCGACGAAAACACATTCAATTAAAATTTTAAAATGATTTGAACAGCTGGGGTCTAAAGGTATCAATGGACATTTTCTAGTAACTCCTGCTTCGGTTACACACTCACTCTACCAATATATAAAAGTGTTTGGGCTCAATTTCAAGGAGACCATTTTTTTTAAATACATTTTATATTTTTCCTGGAAACTTCAAAGGTGATCGGTTTTTGGAATCCAGGGGCTGCCATAAATATTTGGTGGTGGATTTATATACGTTACTCATAGATTCGGATACAACACATTCGATTACATTGTCATGCAACCCGAAGTACCGAGAGCTCGCACAAAATATTGATTGGAAAGGTAAAGAGTCTTAATCTTAAAGATCAAGACTAGTGCTTGGCTTCCTCCTCGTTATTATTGCTTTTGTCAATATTTTATTTTATTGTTATGCACGTAGCTGTTGGTTGTTGATCAAAAACCAAAATTTTGAAACTTTTGAAGTTCAACTTAACTTCGTAAAGATCGTTGCGACTATATATGAGCTTTACTCGACAGCATTAAAATACCATTCGATTATGGAGTTCTTTAATGTGGAGTTAAGCAATTAAATTCGATCACAACGCAAGGTGTTGATTAAATGTTAATTGATCACAAAACGTGATCCTTGCCTTGCTGTTAATTGAATTTCAGTTCTATATACTCGATCTTGAAATTTTTTAATTTCGATTCTCAATTCTGATCGTTAAGCGATCGCCATTTGATTATAGAATGTGTAAATTAAATTGAGTTCGATGTCATAATGTTGGTTTTTGGGAAACTCAATCATTTTGGCAAATTGATCAGTTTGAGGAATGTTCTATATGCCACTGAACTATTAGTATCTCATATAAACGATCACAAAACGTTCTGCCTTATTCCGCAGTCATTAAACTCCAGTTCTATATTTACTTGATCTTGCGACTGTTTTATTTCGATTCCTATTCCTGATCGTTAAGTGATCACTCGGTTACATAAAATATGTAATTTATTTCGATTGTGGTAATCTTTATAATAATAATAATAATAACAGTGTTAAAGGCCATTACTGGCCCCTTACTGAATCAACAATCTGGCTCCAACGGTTTCGATCCTGAGCTTGGTCTTCATACTGTCTAAGACAATCAGAAGAGGCCAAGTCGTTCTCTACATCGTGGAGCCATCGTCGCCTGCAACGACCTCTGCGCCTACCATATGGTGGCTCTCCTTTCAGAGATCGCTGCACAATTCGTTCCGGATCAGCACGCAGAACGTGACCGAGCCAGCGTACTCGCTGAGATCTAACTTCATGTACAATATCGGGGATCTTCATCAGATCTCTGATCTCGAAATTGTACAGAGCTCGGTATGTACCATCTATTTCGCGTTTAGGGCCGTGAATCACACGCATGACTCTTCTCTCAAATGTTAGGAGCCATCTCTCGTACTCTTCCTTCAGCGCCCAACTTTCACATCCAAACATAACAACGGGTCTGATCAACGCTTTGTAAAGCTTCAGCTTCACGGCACTTGATAAGTGTTTAGATTTTAGCAGTGGCCTTAGAGGATATATAAGAGCAGTGGCCTTAGAGGATATAAAGAACGACTGCCAGCTGCTAGCCGCGGTAATCTTTATAATGTGGAGTTAATTAAATTTGATCGCTACGCATGATCACCATAATATTCGTTTTTAAAACAGCCAATACAGTAATTTCGATCATCTGCAGGCATCTCGTTTAATTGATCACAAAATATTCCGCCGTGTTGCTCATTAAACTCCAGTTCTCAATACTCGATCTTGAAACTTTTTGACCTAGACTCCCAAGTCCGATCGCAGCTCGATTAAGTTAATATTAAAATCGATCACCACACTCGACCGTTATATAATGTAGTCGATTTCTAGTTGATCAAAACGTGTTCTGCTTTTATGATCAACACACTCGATCAATATACTTGATCATGAAAGTTATACCTCGTGCGGATAACATGATTAATAAATTTAACAATTCAATATTGACGGCCGATTTCCAGGACCGTATACATTGTCATTCCACCACTATAGTACTCGTATATACACCTAAATTGAGCTATAACAATGAAAAATCATTACCCAGTTTATATATACACAC
This sequence comes from Tipula unca, assembly GCA_951394425.1. Lineage (NCBI taxonomy): Eukaryota > Metazoa > Arthropoda > Insecta > Diptera > Tipulidae > Tipula > Tipula unca. The sequence goes on from OX596382.1 coordinate 12,098,623, forward strand.
GCGTACATACCGACTTATGTACATATAATATTGAAAGGGTTACGGGATTGTGTTGTTGTATTCTAAATATTATGAACACCCGCGAACATTTTATGATTATAAATTTTTATGTTGATGACGCGTTTTATGTTTTATGCTAAATTAAATTTTTTGACATAAATTACTGCCGTATATACATACGAATGTATACGTAGATTTTTCCGAAAAATTTTCTATCTTCCAGTTTTGTATAAAAAAAAAAAAAATCAAATGACAGGTGATTTACCGATTTTACCCATTAATTTACTCGACTTTTACTATATATACGTACTCGTACGTAAAATATATTGATTAGAATTTTCGGGATAGATAGCAATTTATCACCAAACATTTTCTCATTTATATGCATACGTCGTATACAAATGTTATGTGTGCGGCCGCACAATCAATCTGGATCTAACTAATTTTTTTTCGTATATTCTCAAAATGTATATGCATGTACGTACGTAACACAAACGACTTATGGAAATCTTATCAATCGACTAATTAAACGGAAGTGTTTTTTTTTGTTGTGTAGATTCTTTTCTTTGAGAATTTTATGAATTTCTCACCAAATTCTATACTGTGTTATCGGTATATATAACAACAATACTGCGTGTAAAGTACATATATGTATATATACACCATCTCGTCTTGAGACGGCGCGCAACGATACAATGTATGTTGAGAAATAATTAAACAAAGCGAAATCAAATGTCAAAGTTTTTCGATCAAACGATCAATGGATATAGGATGTTAGATGATTATAGAGTGTATGTATGTACAGAAATAATTTTGGTTCGTGATCTGAATCAATTATCTCGAATTTATGTATTGTATGTATAAATATACGAGAATGCAGGCGATAATGAAGAGGTGTCAAAATATTTACGAAACATAAAAAAAAAATTGGGTAAACTTGTATATAAGCCATAATCCGGCTAATTGAATAAATTTTTGACGGATTATGACAGGTTAAGAAATTTCGGTATATTTCATGTCTAGATAATTGGCTACTGATCACTTATCGATTATATACGGATCGGTTTGATATTTTACAAATTGTCCCTTATTTATTATCCCTATACATATATACATATATGCTACATCCTATGCTGCGATAAACCCCAAAATACGGAAAAAAATTAAAGGATATATGTGTACAAGTGAAAATGAAAAGTTTTTTTTGAACCCCCCGCGATTAATTAGGCCAAATCATTACCAGATGTTGTTCACATATTTTTATTATTTTTATTTTATGGCAACAACATAACAATAACATAACATTGCATAGGACATAAAATATATAGGATACAAATGTACCTACATATATATACGAAGTCACGGTGTTTTTATATGAGATAGATGTTTCTCCACCTACATATAGGTATATATGTATATACATATATACAGCACTATAGGAGAGATGATAATGAATAGATAAAGTTAAATGCAAAACAAAAAAAAATTAAAATAATTTTCTTCTTTTCGGAAAAATCATTTTCATTTTTGTATCACATCAAATTCTATATAATATAATTGCATATGCAATGTACACCTACATACATAGATGTATATGTTGTGTACAAAAATTTTCCAAAAAATGCTTAGAAAATTTTTCAAAATGTGTTTGTGTGATGAGACACCGGATATAAAAGGAAAATGAATTGGAAATAATCATCATCAGACGCAATGAGTTTTTATATACAATACATGTACATATGGACCGGGGGACAAATTTTCCGTATTTTTGGGAAAATGAGAAATTTAAATTTTAAATGTGCGATGTACCTATAATACGATTGAAATTTGAATCCGACTTTAAACATATGTATATGCATATGTGGCGAAACCTATAAATTAAAGTGCGCCAATTCAAATACGGTTTTAGAAACGGAATTATTATGTAAATCCAGTAAATTGTAAATATTTTGCTGGAACTTAAATTAAAATAGATCAATGATGTTATGAAAATCAATTATTTTTCGAATCCGATAAGAAATAACAAAATTCCATCTTATGCTGCGCTGTTTGGCCAAACTATCAATCTTGGCCAATTAAGTTACGGACATTATATTACAAACCAGTAACGACTGTAAATATTAAATTTAACTACAATTGAATGGGAATTGATAAATTTCTGTTTGTGGCTATTCCGTATGCCATACCAGCTGCTAATCATCAATCAATTATTCGAATAAAACAGTTTTATATATAGAAACTCTTCTCAAATTCGAGTATAGAAATGAAAATTTATTAAAATCCATTAAGAATTATTTAAGTTCCATATTTGCCATAACGCTTGGCCAAGCATGCCATCCGAGCATTTTAATATCAAAGGAACTTACAATAAAATCCATCTAATTCGATGAAAAATAATACAGTTGCGTCTGGGGCAATGCAGTTCAATCTAGTGACGATTGCTAACATTAAATTTAAACTTCTATTTGAGGCTCATCCGTATGGAAACCGATACCTCTGAGAAGAAGTGTGTGAATTAATCAGTTCCATGGGCGGATCTCATATCAAAATCGAGCGAAAATTATAAAAATTAAATTTAATTAAAATCTATTAAGGGATAGTCCTAGCCCCAGATTTGTATTAGGGCTTGGCCAAGGACGCCGTTAAAGCAATTTAATACCGAACGAGCTTACAATAAACTACACCAATAATAAATATCAAATAATACAAAGTTCCATCTGGAGCTGTGATTTCTGGCCAAACTAGAACCAAGTAATCGAATCAACATGAGTGGAGATCATATTAAAATCGGACAATGAAGATAGACATTTTTTTTTTTTTAAATCCATTAAGGATTAGTTAAATTCCAAGTTTGCCAGATCGCTTACATTAAAATGCTTGAATCACTAATAAATTTAGAATAAAGGGCTTAAAGCTTTTATGAGCCTTTAGAAACTTTTGTAGATGTTTAAAATTAGCTGATAAATAAATATAATTTAAGTTATACGATAAAGTCGATTTTTTGAACGAATTCCTTTTCTAGTTTTCAAAAGCTCCACCCATAAATTAAATATTAATTTCAATTAGGTTGTGGTATTTGTATTTACAAAAATTAGAATGGACTGAGTAAAACCTTTCAAACGAATTTAATATTATGTATTTGCATTAAAACAAACAAAGCTCCAGTTAGTTTTAACATTTTCGTATAAAAGCTCTGAATTCCTAAAGGCAATAAGATTAAGTATATAAGTAATGAAAGCTTTTGTGTGGATTTTAAAAATATTCCTGAATTAAGCTTTGATATAAAATAGCTTTCAAGTAAACTTTTAAAAAAATTTGAATGTAAAATATCTGTCAATTAAAATAAAGCTCATAGCATTTTAGTTTTTAAAACACAAAAGCGTGCCTCGTATTAAAAGCTTTCATGTACAAATATTTGAAAATTGGACTTTAAATGTTTAATTAATAAAATGAATTATATTATTTCAGCACAAAGTATGAAAAGTTCAAAACGCTGGTGACGAGTTTAAAAAGATCTTTTTAGAAAGAAGAAACTTATTAAAAACAAAAGATTATAACACCTTATAATACTAGTGTTTAAAAAAGTGTTACCGCAATGAGCTTTTGTCTTTCTCTCTTTTATATTTTGAAAGCTCAATTACAGTTTTTGTAGTACGATTTTAAAATACTAACATTTCAGTGATCGATTCTCTTCTAGGGTAAAAATAAAGATTTTGAGCTTTCATGAGCTTTTCAAAGGATTTTGCACCCATTTTAAATTAACTGATAAATAAATATAATTTGAGTTATACGAATTTCTTTTCTAGTTTTCAAAAGCTCCACACGTAAATTAAATATTAATTTCAATTGGGTTGTGGTATTTGAATTTACATAAATTAGAATAGACTGACCAAAAGCTTTCAAACGAATTTAATATTATGTATTTGCATTAAAACTGAAAGCTCCAGTTAGTTTTAGCATTTTCGTATAAAGCTCTGAATTCCTAAAGGCAATAAGATTAAGTATATAAGTATTGAAAGTTTTTGTGTGGATTTTAAAAATATTCCTGAATTAACCTTTGATATAAAATAGCTTTCAAGTAAACTTTTAAAAAAATTTGAATGTAAAATATCTGTCAATTAAAATGAATAAAGCTCACAGCATTTTAGTTTTTATAACACAAAAGCGTGCCTCGTATTAAAAGCTTTCATGTACAAATAATTGAAAATTGTTAGAAAATCTTTAATTAATAAAATGAATTATATTATTTCAGCACAAATTATGAAAAGCTCAAAACGCTGATGACGAGTTAAAAAAATCAAATCTAAAGCTTTCAAACCAACCTTGGCAATAAAATTTGAAAACATTTATTTTAAATAAAGAGCTTCTCTAAATTTTAATATAATATGACATTAAAAATATGAAGCTTTGGAAGGTTTTATTAAAAAATATTTTAAAAGCTTTAGGTTTAAAAAAACTTATTAAAAACAAAAGATTATAACACCTTATCATACTAGTGTTTAAAAAAGTGTTACCACAATGAGCTTTTGTCTTTCCCTCTTTTATATTTTAAAAGCTCAATTACAGTTTTTGTAGTACGATTTTAAAACACCAACATTTCAGTGATTGATTCTCTACTAGGGTTAAAATAAAGATTTTGAGCTTTTTAAAGGATTTTGCAGCTATTTAAAATTAACTGATAAATAATTTAGTTTGAGTAGTATAATACAGTCAATTAAATTTTTTGAATGTATTTCCAAGTTTTCTAAAGAAAAGCTTCAGTAAAGTTTATCTTTTTTACCGGATATGTGACTATTTATGATTATTTTCAAAATTTGCCAAAGCTTTCGATAACGACATGTAAAACTTTACCTTAAATGCATAGCCAATTTATATTAGGAAAACATTTAAGTAATTAAATTGTTAAATTTGTAGATTTTCACGAGAAGATTACCATATAAAAAATTGTAAGCTTTTGTTTGGGTTTGAAATGTTTCAGATTTGGAAAAGCTCAGATTTACGAAATACTGAACAAAGATATTGTAATTAAAAGACTTAACTGAGCTTAAATTATCCATTTCATATAAAGCCCTCAGTTTAATACAAATTGAAAAAAATACGAATTGTTAAAGTTCAAATAAAGTTTCCTAGAATACAAATATATAGCAAACCTATTTCAAAAGTACAATATCTGTCAGTAAACTGAGTAAAGCTTACTATATTTTTATTTTTTAGAATACTAAAGCTTAACTAGCTATGGGTCTCCCAAAACTGTGAAATGTACAATTTGACTGTAATTTTGTATCAAATAAGGTAAATTCTATTACAAACTTTAACATCTTGAAAATCTTTAATTAATGTCAGTACTTTTCTAAACTTCAAGATGGTTTTACTGGCCACTAAAATTAAGTCTGGTCACACGTTCAGTTTGAAGCAATTAGGTTAAATTCATCGAGTTAGAACCTAGGAATAATTGCAAACATTAAATTTAATTACGATCCAATGAGAATTGATAGTTCCATTTGTGGCTGATCCGTATGTCATTTGTACCTCTGAGATCAGGTGTTTGAATCAACCACTTTCAGGCTGAGTTCCGCGATCAAAATCGAGCCAAGAATATACAAATTTTGTTTTATTAAAATCCATTAAGAAATAGTCACGTTCCAAATTGGTCCTTGGGCATGGCCAAGTCCGCCATCAGAGCAATTTAATATTAGGGGAACTTACAATATCATCAATGATATTCTAGACATCAAATATATTGTTAAAATCCGATAGAAAATAATAAACATCCATTTGGAGCTACGATTTCTGGCCCAGCATTCTATATGGGCCAATTTAAATAAGATAGTCGATATAGGGTTACTAAAAATCAAATGAGATTATCTAAAATTACATTTGTGGCTGATGCCTGATAATATTTCTCATGTAGATCAGAATTCGCTCGGCACATATAGTCAAGCTTCTCGAAAAGCTCACCTTTAAATCGAAAGTAGAGGATTTTCAGATCCCGTATCAAGTCATTCAAAATTGCTAAGCTTAGAAATGGTTCAGAATCTTCTTTTCGGAACATTTAGATTGACGGAACACCGGACGAGTTTTATATCGAAGACAAATCCACGTGGATCTGAGTACATTGTGATGAACGATGCGCTGCAAATAAAATCGATAAAATAATCAAATAAATTTTAATTTTTTTTTTTTTTTTCATTTTCAGGTCCAACCGGCGGACAACACTTCCGTGCCATGGGAATCGGACAGCGACCATTTTTAGAAACACCATTTTCAAATCACCTAAGAGAATTAGACTTTACGGGTAGACCGCGCAAATCTACCCCAATTTCCGCCTCATCATCATCCTCATCGATAAACGCTGGTGGCGGCGGCGGCGGCGGTGGCGGTGGAGGCGGAGGAGAAGGTAGTGGCGCTAATAATCTATCCGGTTTATTATCGAGCACACCATCACTAGCAAATTCCAATGGAAATAATTCCGATTGTCAAGATTATAAACCAAATGCACCTCAAATACATGGTAAGTTAAATTTCTTATAGTACAAATTTCATAATGCCCATCCTTAAGATGCAAATCCGCGCGCATAAACATAAAACTCAATTAAAATTTGTAATTTTATTATAACAACAACAAATCGTTATCTTAAAGAATTTTCAATTTAAGAATGATAATTTAAAAAAATAAAAAATTATAAAAATTGTTGTTGTGTTGCGATCATCTTCATTCAAGATATGTACATATACCACGAACGCGATGCGCGCTATGTGATTTGGATGTCGTTAGGGCGTTAAAGAGGCAAAAGTCAATTTGAATATTATATTATCTCCATCTCTCTTCTCCATCCGTCTCTCTCTCTCTCTATTAATAGATAAATGGATTCACGATATGATCGGTACATATATAGCGTAGTGATCACTGTTTTATGCACCTTTTTCGATTTCATGTACAAAAGTTTGATCTTTTTAAATTATTGCCGTGAAATCATCATAACCTATAATCATATACATAACGAAAAATGTAATTCAAGAATTTTTTTTTATTTATTTTTTTTTTTTTATATTTGAAAGAAGGTTGTAAGATTATTTCAATACTGGCTACCTGCACTTTTACATAATCTATATGTTCCTTTGTATAGTGATTCTTCTTCCTCATATTATTCTTTAGGATTACCTATATACACACAGAATAATGGAAATCAATGCGATCGTGTTATATGTTTTGAATATATATACATAAATAATATGCTACGATCGACGATGATATATAATTGATTTGTGCGCTGAATGATCGCGATCTTCGGTATAATTATACCAATAATTTGTTTATGTTATATTATATATAGATATATATTTGTGTTATAAATGATCGCGATCTCAATATTAGTGTGCATGCGGTAATCGCGCGATCACAAGGTGAATGGACCAATTATCCGCGCACTAAAACCACCTGGTGGTTCATATAAACCACAGCTCCTGATTTAAATATTGGTTTGGGTATATTTTTGGTCTCGTCTGTGGCATAATAAAAATCTTTTATTGTTGTTGTCAATCGATCATTCGATCAATAATATTTTATGTATATACTATGTATAACAAATATAATGTATAAAATTAAATGAGACATATTTTAACGTGATATCATCTTACGTACATATATGTTTATATATATGTGATGAAATATTTGCTGCATCCAATCGTGTAATTCGATGATATTTTATACATTGAAATTAAATATATTTAATTTAAATGTACGTTTACATAGGTATATAGATTTATAGTTCTGAATGTCGAACGTATCACACGATCGCGCGGGAAAACATTCAATTGTCGATCAATTGGCTCGACGAATCCATCATCGCATATTTGAACGTGAAACTTGACGCGATCATCAGCCGCCGGAAATGTGTTTTTTATTAAATTTTCCCACAAAACGGATTGAAATTTTAGTCCGCCAGCGATATTTTCATATTGATTAAATGATTGTCAATTAAATAAAGAAAATTGTCATATTGATAAAAAAATTATCAAATTGATTGTTTTCGTTGGTAGCGCTAATAATGTGTGTAACTCCGCTCTCTGTATATAGTGTGTTTGTTCAAAATAACCGTGGGGCCGGTTGAACAGACCAATCGTTATTTGGTTGTGTGGCGGTATATCTTTGATTTTTTGCAATTAAAATACAGTTTCGTCCACACGAAAGTGGAAGTATTATCGATTGAAGTTTCCGCATGATGCAGAAGTGGATTGATTGTTTTTTACGAGTTTGAGGTCCTCATCATTCATCTGAAGAGTAATTGGGTGCTCTAGGTCAATTTTTCTATGATCGCCCAGTTTGAGCAAGGTGGCTTACTGCGAGTGAATGTGGACTAAAATACTAGTTTAGGCACAAACAAATTTCTGTACAGGCTGTTAGTGGCTCAAGTGATGTTATACAACATCAACATGATCAGCTGAAGGTGCTATACTATCTGGACACGCGCTTGGACATTTTTATTTTCATCTTGTATTGATTTAGATTTAGAGACACTTTGATAGAGTTTGATTCAGATAAAAACCGTTTCAAAACCAGCAACGGATACATCTTTTGTTCTAATGCTACAGAATTAATGCTGGACCAAACAATTTTTGAAAGAATTGATAAACTTACTTTACTTCTGGATAAAAGTAAACCGGATATCAACGTGGATTCTAAAGTTATACCGAATTGAGAAAGTTCTGGTCGTCAGTGCTATACAAAACATTGCATCAAAGACATAAAAAGCAAAGTGGAGTCAATGATATCAAAACCAACTCATCATATATTTTAAATGGCTCTAAAAAATATGACAAGGTTTACATTGATGAGTATAAGATGGTGTATGCGGGACTAAAACCCACAACAAAATCTAAAATTCTAAATACAACCTATAATTGTCTGGCTGATACAGCCAATATACCACGATTTCTGTACTACCAATAGCACCGCAAACTCTGTCAGTTTTCATAAAAGTGTATATCAATTACGGGCATCACAGTTTTACCGGACACGTTGTACCTATAACATTGACAAAATCCGATAAAAAAACAGTTGATAAGCAAACTGGAGTTACCAGATTCAAGTAAATTATTGACTATCCAAGAGGCACAAGGCCTAACTTCTACAAATGTAATCTGTGTGCGGTTACTGATACAAAGTTGGAACTTGGCATTAACAAGACATTTCATTTTTTTTACTTTACACCAGTGGAAGGCGACCAACTGTACACATTTTTGAGTAGAGCTATTCGTGCTAATATACAGAATCTTCAGCGAGCCTTTCCATTGCAATACTTGGTGTACAGATGTTCGAAATCAACGAATCATTATCACCATTCTAAATCAACGATTTATATCATAAATCTATCGAAATAATTATGAGGAGTGAGATCAGCCTAAAAAGTCACCAGAACTAAACGACCTACTACAGAAAAACAGACACATCAAACTTGACTAACTGGAAAGATGAATTGAACTTCAGTAATCTGGATGTTAAAGTAGACAAATTCTATACAATGTGTCCCTACTGGCCTAACTAAACCTTACCGGTATCCCCCTTGGTACGATGGAAATCTTATTAACTTGAATAATCAAAAGGACAATTCTTACAAAGAAAAACTCAAATGTTATTCTGAGTCTAGTAAACATAAATACACAATCTGTAACCAACGTTTCGAAAGATAGTACCTGACAAAGTACAAGGATTACATCTCTTGTATTCAAGAGATGAGCTACTTTAAGAGGAACTACTTTAAATCGTGAAATTAACCCAGAAAATATGACATTCAAAGAACAAAAGTCTTGTGATCCGCAAGTCATATCTTATATCCGCCCGTATGGTATACCAGTTTCATTATTAAAAGACTACAAAAATTTGGTCAATTCCTCTGTGCCTATATACTTTTCAACCAATCATTGAAATTAGGAAATTTTCCAAGAAGTGGAAAACAACGAGAATGACGACGATATTCAAATCTGTTATTTGAACTGGTTCAAACCTGTTATTTGAACTACCAACTCATTCCGTGCCGTGGTACCTCGATACATATCAATACACAACACGGTTTTATATACAACTTTACTATACAACTAACCTTACGGAGTTCAATAGCAACACGATTAAAGAAATTGAAAATCACAAGCAAGTAGATGTTCTATATCAAAGACACTTTTTGGCAAAGCCTTTGACTCCCTCAGTCATCATAAATTTGGTTTCTGCAGCCGTTTTATCGCCTGATTTAAATCGTACCTGACCAATCGCGTTCAATATATATTGAAATAGGAAACAAAAGATCTATACCAATTTTTGCCACCTCAAATGAACCTCAAGGTTCCATGGCCCATTACTGCAGTAATTCTTTATTCCAAGATGTCGACAACCGAGCGACGTGGTGTGACTTCAATCTGCTCAACCTCAACATCAATAAGCGCAAGTTCATGTCAAGAAGATGTCAGATCTAAATATACCGTTTCGTGTTTATATTCAAAATCTTGAGAATATTCAAAAGAAGTGTGTGTGCCTATCAACATAAGGCTGAACTGAAACAGGCCAAAGGGTGTTGTAATAGCCGTCTCATCAACATCATCGGAGTCAATCGGGATATGATGAAAAGTCCTGAATGTGTCTGTATTGGACATCTATCGGACACTGTGCACACATTAAGGTGCTGATAGTCCTCACATCATCACATGGTCTCCAGTCATCTTGATATTTTGGTTTACAAGATGGAGTGGTGAAGATACGAGCAAGAGTATCCCAAATTCGCCATTAATATTGAACTATTTCACAGTTGGCGGTTCGATGGCAGCACTAATAACGACAAAAGTGGACAAAGTTTCTACTTATAGGCCAAGATTTATTGTTAAGAGTGTTTGTCCATGTGTGCTTATATTTATTCCATATTAGCTACAGATAGGCAGAAGTCAGTTTGTTTTTTTAGAAGGTCGACATTTCTTAATTGAGACACCGCAGATACATCTACGCCTTTGTCAATCACAAATCACAATTTAGTGTTCCGAAATTGAATAAAAAGGCGATTTGTACCGAGTGTTAGATGGTAATAATAAAATTAGTTTTTACAACCAGTTTTAGTGGGACGTAGCACGGGAGTGCGCACGTAAAAAGTTGCGACGTCGTCCGAATTAGTTGTTTGATCCTCTATTTGAGGGGGCGTGTGATCTACTATTTGAAGTTGATAATTCGTCAGATCGTATTGCTCCAAGTTCTTGACGTATTATTAACTTGATTTCATACATCTAAGCGCAACTGGTAAACTATTAAGTCTATTTACCAAATTTAAAACAATTGTCAATTAGAAAAGAAAATTGTCATATTGATTAAATGTTTATCAAATTGATTGTTTTCGTTGTTAGCGCTAATAATGTATGTAAATCCGTACTCATACATCTTATGCGGAGTAGAAACTAATTGAGATCTTTGGATCGCAAATATAAAAATTATTCTTGCGTTAAATAAATATTGCGCACAAAAAAGAACATAAATTTGCAACAATCAATATGGTTGTTATTTATTTATTATTACGAATATTATTACTATCATTATTATTACGATTATTATTATTATTATTATTATTAACAATAACACAAAAAAAATGTAATCAATAAAATCAATTTGATCGACCGTGTATCGATTATCTAGAGCTTTTCGAATTTTATTTTATTTTTTACTTTTTTTTAATATCCGGTGAGTTGAAAATTGAAAAATTATTTACATTCATTTGTTTGTATATATAGATGTATGTAGTTGTTCTGGCAAAAATTTATTTCTCGTGTTTTTCTTCTTTGCCACACATTTTCTTAAATATGCGCTCGATCGATCAGCACGATCGTGCAATATGAATTTCGAAAAAAAAAAATATTAAAGATCGAACCGCGCGATCACACGCATGACGCACAAAGAAGGATTTATTTTCTAAATTGTGTTCATTTGTTTTTTATTTTTCATTTTTTTTTGGGAAAAACCCATAGTTTGTTTTTGGTCTATCCGATCGTACAGTGTCGCATAAAAGCCAAAAAAATTTACAAATTAAATATTCAGATCAAGTATCGATTTATTATTTTTATTGTTTTGGGTTGGTTCAAAAAATTTTATAAATTAAAATCGAAATAAATAAATGATTACAAAAATATTTGTGTATACACGATTTAGTCGTTATACATTGTATAAAGTATAAGAACAACATAATTTCTTTTGTTTTTGGTTAAATTTTAACAAGAAATTGAGATGAATGGGCGCGCGCGTGCCCGACAAAGGCCGCTAAATAGTTTCATATGGGAACACTGCGGTGATGATGGCGTAATATTTTTGGTTAGTACTGTGTGATCTCACCATATATTTAAAAAAAAATAACAATGCGTACGAGTTTGAAACGGTTTGAAAGGTGTTTAAAGCTGGTTTGAAACTTATCAAACTTAGGTTTGCTAAAGATTTTCTTATCAAACTAACCCAGTTTGTCTGACGTTAAATTTGAATGAAAGTTTCAAAGTGTTTAACTTATATTTGAACGCACGATCTGTCAATACGATCTGATTCAATTTGATTCGGCTGCATTTCGCCTAATCCAGTTATAATCAGCAACAATAAAAATCGGACTATTCCAATAGTGAAGTCAAAGTTCGATAATTAAGAAAACCGGAAATATATTACAGGGCATTAAAATCGTGTACATTCAGTACGAGAAGTACGAGTACATATATCAATGATTGTTCCACAATTTAAAATTCGGGTCTTCGGTGCATTCCAATCCTTTCAAATCGTGGGAACGACTCACACCCAAGATAAATCTTTCACAAAGCCGGGCATTATAAGTCTCAAATTAACACTGGGCGTTGCAAACATTAGTGAAGCGTAATTCATAGGCCACATGATGCAAAGCCAGCTTAGATGCAAATTGATTTGGTACGCTAGTTTGTATATAAAGTTTCATTCAAACATCTCTTGACCTTCTTGAAATCACATAAAGCGGCTGCGCAAGTTATAAAAATGAGCACTCTTGTGGTTATAAGATTTCTGTAAATTAGCCAACACGCTTTTTTGTGAAATAGTTAACCGATTTGAATTCGATGGTTAAGCAATCTGAACCTGTTTGCCGTTATCACTCAAGAGAACCTCGGGAACGGAAAATGCGTTAAATACTCGGTTCAGGAAGAGCAAACATAGGGAATACTGTTCCAGCACTGAAATACGTGTTGTCCTGTTAAGAACTCGGATAAGATCCAAGAAAATCTATAAAATATTTATACCAGGGGCGACTTTTCACATTTAGCGATGAAATTATTTACATCCTTTGTCATGTGGATCCAATAATATACAACCGACGAATTAACTCTAATGTCTTCCGAACTCCCAGATGTGTCGATGGTGGTGAGCAATGAGCATTTGCCACCAGTGACCGAATTATCAGATTTAAAACATACACTGTTGTCTGCTCTCATATTAAAGACCTGTGCAGTATCGCTTTGAAGGTTCTGAATCAACGACTAATAATCTGAATCAAAAAAATATTCCGATGTCAAGTCAATTCGAGTTAAATGCTCGGTTCGGACATCTTTAAAATCAATTTGAAAGTACGTCACGAACTACATCGCAACCCTTCTTATACACAATGTAAAACTCAAAAATCGGCAATTGCGGAATCTAGCGAGCGAACCTCTTTGAAAGCTCCTTCTGGCTCATTAGCCATTTTCAACTAGCGTGGTCTGTTATGATTGTGAAAGGAAAGCTTTCGATGTAATACTTCAGCTCGATAATGCTTTAATTGCATTGTGCCACGTTGAGTTTTTGGGGAATAAAGGTAATTGGTTACAAAAGGTCATTGCTATCTTTTTGTAATGCAGAAGGGCCTTTGGCAATTCCTGGGGTCTGACCCCCAAAATGATCTTATTCATCTACAAATCACTGGTTTTACCTTTACTGTCGTATGCAGCAGTTGTATGGTGGCCAGTTGTTAAACTGACGTCTTCTGTAGCAAGGCTGGATGGACTGCAGATGACTGCCTGTAGGGTTATTTCATCTACTCCCCTTCTTGCTTTGGAGTCTATTCTATGCTTGCCTGAATTGCAGTGTTACATTCTTGGTATGGCGTTTCGACTGAGGTGCATTTAGGCATGGTATGCCTTTGGGACTTGTACGAGGCATAGACAGATTCAGGTTGAAACAGGTTGAAATGGTAAATGACAGGCTATTGCCCGAATTTAACTTCACCAATTCATTCTCCGTCGTTTTCCCCTCGGGAGAACTGTGGCTCTCTCAGGATTACTATAGACAGTTGTCCGAGGCGATAGTTTTTTTGCGGATGGTATATACTCTCGTTCAGAACTCAGTGCAGAGTTGGTTTCTTTTGTCCAAAGTATGGCCTCAGATTCTCGGGTATAGTCTGAGCAAACACTGCACGGTTTATCAAGCTGAATTAATTGCATTTACCCATAGTGCAATTGTGGCGTTTAAGTTTAGTGATTTAGGCAAGGATATTATTATCTGCACTGATAGTAAAGCCGTGCTCAATACCCTTAAAAACCCTAATCCAACGTGAGGGTCACTAAATATGTGCTATCCTTAAAAAAGAGCCAACTCAGAATTCTGGTTGCACTTATTACGGGCCATGGACGTTTCAAGGTTCATCTCCAACGCGTGGGACTAGCTCAGATGATCTTTGTGACGACTGTCTGGAGGAAGTGGACGACTGTCTACCCTACCTTTGCAGCTGTCCGGCCTTTGTCGAAGCCAGATCCCAAGTGTTCTTGTACGGATCTTTGAACGTAGATCAGTTATTGTCCATCTCTTGGTTCAAACTTTTACAGTTTACTAAGGCTCCAGTGTGCTTATGCGAGTTAAAATAAATCCTCAAGGTTTGCACCATGGGCACATTGTGGCATTGAGTGCGGAACCTCTGTAGGTTCCATACTTTTTAATAAAAAAAGAAAGGTAATTGGTTGATCTTAATACACAAAACTGGAGGAGTTGTCAACAATATTTTAAACTTTTCAAAAGCAGCTGATGCTTGATCATCCCATACGAACTTCTAATACATTTTTAAAAGGTTTGTGAGACGAGCCACAACTTCGCGGCATAAACCGTCGGTATACCAACCAGATGTACCTAAAAACCTACAAATCTCCCGTACTGTTTTTGGTTCAGGAAAAGACGTAAGAGCAACCACCTTTTCCGGATCAACTTTTAATACCTCATCACCTACTACAATATATAGCCAAGATTTCATACCTCCTTATCGAACGAACCTACCTTTTTCAAGGTTAATTGCTCAATTGACTGTCAAATTACATAGGTTAATTGGTATAGCAGGCGATCAGAAACTGCGAAGGCTGTCTTTTTCTCTCAACCTTTCATCTATCGGTAGTGATTATCCAAGCCTTGCCAAGACGACTTAACTACCCATCGATGAGAGGAAAACTGTAAGTATCCTGCACAGTCACATCATTCAACTTCCGTATAATCGAACTTTGCCATTTGGTTTGCACACCATAGCGATGGGCAAGCTCCACGAACTATCCAGTCGATTTTTTTATTCGTTTCTGCTTGTTTTGATGTTTCGCGTTTTGTTCCTGTGATGAATCGAGTAAAATATCAAGTTCTGAGATAAGGTCGATGGAAAAACTACCGGTAGGAAATCAGAAAATGGTTTTGACGAAACAATGATTTTAATTTGAAACAAATCCCTGAGAGCTTGTTTGAGACCAGCAAAAATCACGGTAGTATCTGGCTGATCATTAGCAGTGTTTACCGGTAGCGTGACACTCGTTTCACATGCAATTGTTTTAGCGTATTGATCTACAGATGGAAACAATTTACTTATTAAGGTTTGGCTATGTCTCTGGGTCTGTATTACTCACTGCATCTATAATTTCTATCATTTTTTTGGGGGAGGGAGTTTTGGAAAAACCCATCTCCCTCGACAAGTTACCCGAGTTGCTGCATGACATTATTACTTATATAAACATATTTCTCACTCCGGATACAACGTATCAGAAGCTCCACAACCAAACCAAAATTTTATAGACAGAGGCACGTTACATTGTTTACAGAATTGTTTCTTCGCTATATGATCCTCCGCAGGGAAGTTGATTGCACAGTCGATTGCAGTTAATTTGTTATATTTCATATAATGACCGTTTCGTGCATATAACAGCTTGAGAACAAACCCAATTCTTGTCTACGTATCTTCATAAATGAGACACCCTTTTCAACCGGATATGGTTAATTGTTAAAAAGTGTTGATGCCATAATTTTAATTTATTTCAAGATATGTAACGGCTGAACCCTTTCATATACGTAGCTCTGTAACGAGTTGATTATAGGAGAGTGTCCCTCTGCTGCAACCTTATGCTCAACTGTAAAAAGGAAACGTTTAATGAACGTGTGCCTGTGAAAAGTCCATCAAACGATGTATTTCCATTGGACAGCGGTGTGTCACTGGGACCCTTATGACGTTCATGAGGCATATTTTCTTTAGAGGAGCGTAATTAAATCAGCAGATTCTATGATCTTTACCGAACCAGGTTGGGTTGTAATTTCCACTGCATAATGAATTACAGGTTGGTCTTTTAATTTTGTTCTAATTTTCACAAGAAGGGCCAGAAGTGTCATCAAAATTTTAACTATAGTTAATAGATGTGTCTTCGTCGCCTCCAAAATAACATCTTCAACATAATTTAGTTATAATTTAATTTTATATACATAATTTAGACTACATCTCTATGACATGAGTAATCGTGCAACATATATTACATAATCATATAGTTTCTCTGAAATTAAATTTGTGATTGACCTTAAGCCGCCGTCATTTCAACTTTATTACTTTCTGCGCGCTCGTTTACTCATTCATTCAAATAATCGCACCATTCCACCACCATTCATACCTAACCCAAATACTTTCACGATATTTTATGCGAGTTTTTCATAAAATAAAAATAAAAAACAATCTCACGATATGGAATAGAGATCAATTCCCAATTATGCAAATAACAATTATTTAATCGATTGTCACCTGTTTCTGCCATACGTTTATTTCGTTTATGATACAGGTGACCCTACAATATCACCGCATATTATACAGTATATTGAACAAATCACATAACAAGTTTTTGTTTTAAGAATTAAAATAACATTAAAATACGATAAAAAAAAAGCAACAACACACCAAAACGATCATCATGACAAATCAGCACGATCAACTACATATATAACTTCTTTTGATCAGCGCAAAACAAAATGTTAAGAAAACACCGGAAATTCTTAAGTTATTTTGTTGTTAGTGTGCGGTTGTTATACAACAATATTGATACTAATTTTGTGCCACCAAAATAGCATATAATACTATAACAACTCTATTATGGTCCATTAAAATAAAATAACAAAATTTTGATCATTTTGAAGATCGAGTAGTAGTGCGGTGCATAATGATCATTAAACCAAACCAAAGTGACAAATGCGAATTATGTGTGCGACCACACTCAATGCAATTATTATAAAATCATTAGGACTGCATTTTTTGTATAGATATGCGATCATGTTTGTTATGATGATCAATGATCTTTGATTAATTACTGAAATGCCCCATTTAATGCGTGCACTAAACCTTTTTTTTTTTGGTTTTGTACCACACGCATTATCATAAAAAAATCATCGTTGTAAAGGAATGAGGAAGATGTGAGCCGAGAAAAAAAAATTAAAAAAGTTATTTCCGCACACATAACAAGTTAACTCGTATATCATATATATTGGTATATCGGTAACCTTGAGTTTTGGCGGCCTATGTAAATATATGTTCTGAGAAATTTAATTGAGAGATTGGTGTACACTGCGCGAGAAGTTCAAGGAGATATCAAATATCTTAAAACTTTTTAATTTATGTTTTATTTTTTTTATTTTGTGTGATTTGAACTGGCGCCCACAATCTTAAATGATTTGTTAAAACAAACTGGAAGTTGTGGGTGTTTACAATGCACACTGCTGCTTTTTTTTTGCTGGGGTCGAATAGCAAATATATTTGATTATAAATTAGTATATGCAAATATGCAAATATGTATTTGTAGATGTGGTGCCTAATCGCCGAGACGTAAGATTTAAAATTAACATAGTTGAAAGTCTTACAGAATATCGCTTAATACGATTTTGGATAATGAGTTTTATAACCGGACTGTACGCCTTAAACAAGATTCAACAATAGTTTAGTTTGTCCATAACGTTCCACATTCTGTCAAAAAAATTTGTTTCTATCGAAATAGTGCTCTACATAGTTTGATTTGTTTTGTCAAAATATTTTGATTAATCGAATAATATGAATTTTCATTTAACGAATCATTTAACATGTCTAATTATAAGATTTATTAAATATCCATTATAATTACACATGATTTAATATCACAATTTATTTTAGAAAATGAGATTTTAATTTTTTTTAAAAATATCGCTTAATACGAAGTTTTAATAATAATTTGTATAACATCTTTAAACAATATTAAGTTAGTCCACAAAGAATTCACTTTCAGTTTGATTTTATTCTGTCAATGAATTTTGATTTATCGGATATTACGAATATTTTTTATTACGAATTATTGTGATGCGATTTCATCAATTTGAAAATCTTAAGTTCTCTAACTTAAAATAATATGAAATTTTAAAATTAATAAAATTAAATGTTCGCACACAAAATATCGCTTAATACGAAGTTGAGTAATGATTTTTATAACCGGACTATGCGCTATGAAAACGGCTCAAAAATACATAAGTTACACTTCACAACGAGCTCATTTTCAGTTTAGTTTTCCTCTGTCAATTTTTTTTTTATTTACCCGATAATACGAATACGAACTCTTACTTTCTGTACCTCAAAATATCGCAATTAAAAATATTTTTTATTACGAATTTTTATATTGTTCATTTTTAACGTATTATAATCTATAGTCTTATGTAGTTTGAGTTTATTGATTGTTAAAATGTTTATTTACAGAATATTATGAAGTTTAGAATTTTAATAATTCCCCATAATTTTACATTTCCATCATTTAAATATTTATTCATAAATATTTTTAAAGTTTTAAGAATTTACAAAATCATTTTAGTAATATTCGTGGATTGTGTTGAGTATTCTAGATTTAAGAGAATTAAGAAAATTTAATAATTTTATAAACTTTTTATTTTAAGAATTACTTTTTAAAATTTTTTAAAAATTTCATAAAATAGGTATTCAAATTTTTACGGATTTATTAGAATTCTCAACATTTTAAAATTCTTTCAGAAATTTTAATTTATAAATTTTAAAAAGTTTAAATACCTTAATTTTGTTTAGAAGGTTAATCTTAAGAATTTATTCATTCTTATGTAAATGATCATTTTAAAAATTTTAAGAATTTCAAAAATATTGAGAATTTAGTTTTAGCGATTTTTAAAAAGTTTAACTTTTTAAAAATATTGATAATTTCTAGAATTTTTAATTTTTTGAAAATATTTATTAAATTTTTAAGAAGATGATCACCGAGATGATGAATCCCAGGAGAGAGAAAGACTCAATAGGTCAATTAAGAATTTTAAGAATTTAGAAAATTTTAACTATTTTAATATTTTAAGAATTTGATGTTTCAAAAAATTTAAGAGTTCCAAGGGTTTGAGAATTCGATGAAGAAGAAAAGAGTTTTAAAAAATTTAGGTAAATTTTAAAAAATTTTAAATTTTTGTTATTTTACAAATATTTCAGAATTTTTAAAATATTGAAATCATTAATTTTACGAATTTAAAATTGTTTAAAGTTTTAAGAATTCCAAAAAATATTAAAGTTGAAGTATAAAATTTATTATTTCCAGAGTTTAAAAATTTATTTAAAAGTTTTAAGAATTTACAATTTTATATGAAATTTATAGTATTCAGAAAGTTTGGAGAGTATTCTGAACTTTAAAAACAATTACGAATTTTAACATTTTTCTTATTAGAATTTTTGTAAGAATTACAAAAATATTAAATTTTTCAATTCTTAAAAATTTCGAAAATTGAAAATATTTTAAAAAATTTAATTTTTCTTTATTCATAAGGAAGAAAAATTTTAAAAATTTAAAGAATTCGAAATATTTTAAATTTTAAAATGTTTTTATTTTCAGAATTTAAATTTTTTTTTTAGATGTAGTCTTAAAATCATATTTAATTATATATCCACCGGCTATTATACAAAATTTAAAATATTTTGTATTTTCTTTTGTCAAAAAATTTTGATTTACCGGATAGAACGAATATTTTTTATTACGATTTTTAGTGATGTCATTTCATCAATTTTCGTTCTTATGTACTGTAAACCTATTAATAAATTCTTATGTTGTTCAAAATTTTGTAATTACGAATATTTTTTATAACGAATTTTTAGCCTGTCAAGCTAATCATAAAGGTTCATTCTATAAAGTACTCTAATCTATGTATTTTGTCATGTATGTATGTACATAGTTTGATTTGTTTTGGAAAAATATTTTAATTAATCGGATATTATGAATATTTTTTATTAATTATCTTATTTTTACTCGGGTCTATAGCCGTAATGTAGTTCGAGTAGAACAGTCTTAATTTTTTTGTCGTATTATGATCGTTGCTAAAATTTAAAATTTATGTTGGACGGGTTGGAATCGTTCGTCATTCTTTTTTCCCAAATCTGGGAGGTACAATGACCACAATATAAAATATCATTCGCTTACAGATATTGTTTAGTACGAATAGTTTGAATAGTAATGTTTACAACCGAACTGTATTTTATTAATTAGTCCAGTTTGATTAAGTTCGGTAAAAAAAAATTGGCTTATCGGATAATACGAATATTTTTTATTGCGAATTTTAGAAAAAAATTGTTAATCAAATTTAATTTTAGTTCTGTTGTCATTCAGTCCGAAAGTTCGTATAACGAAACTTGTACTGCAGTTGGCATGATTTTAATTTTGGCGGGATAAGAAAAAAACAAGAGTTATTTGAAACGGGTTAAGAAACAAAGATTCAACGGTATCGGGCATTGACAGTCCAAATCGACACAAAAAAATTTTTTTCAGAAGACGCTATTTGGTCTATAATGCAAACCACTACGTAACAAAAAATTCCCAGTTGACTGTAGTTCTTGCATAAAAATATCTTCAACCTATGTCAAAAGCAGATCCAACTCCGACACAAGTTTTAAACGAGTTTTCTCTTTGCTCAATTTTACGACAATTGTGCACTCCTACAATGAAATCATTGTGGTCCTTCATTCATGCAAGTAGCTGAATAAAGGTACAGTAGGCAAAACAATATATGTATATTGAAAAATGGACAATAATAAGTTTACACAAATTTGCTCAATTTTGAAAAATATTAAATTAGAAAGTTGCCCAATATTGATCAGTTATAATGCGAGTTTAATGCTAGATTTAAAAAAACTTATTTTAACTTAAATAGATTTGCTCAATTTGTTGTTCTTATACCATGATACTTTTAATTTGTTGCTCAAAATATAAAATCGCGCGTTAAAAATTGGTTAATCATCTAAAATCTCCTATTTTAAAACATCTTATCACAATTCTTCAAATTACATACATATGAGCTAATGACGAACGAAGTCTCGACAGTATATAATATAAACGGCCTATAAAAAATTAATTTTTTTTTTTTTGTTGTATATGACCTAATTATTGGAATTAACATACGAGAAACGTGACTCAAATTTATAATTGTCGCGCGTAATTATTATTTTGACGCCTTTTAATATATTATAATTCATTAAATCGCATCACCTTTATCGTATAACATAATATATACTCTGGAAGAATGTTGTGTATTAATTAATTTACTAACATGATTTCTAGGAATCTATTTTAGCCCATCTTGCCGGTATTTAAAATTTTTTTTTAAATTCTCACAGTACAAGATTTTTACCAGGCGCGCCAAATTCTAAATTCTAACAAAATGCTATCAAATACATTATTTTTATTTTGTCTTTATTAAATCCAAATACGCGACTATAAAAGCAAAATGTGTCAAGATCAATAATAAATTATTATTTATTTATTTATTTAATTTGTCTTCTTTATATACTTTTTAATTGTTTTTGTTTTCTTCGAGCAACAATATAATAAAATTTAAAATAAAAGAAAAAAAGAATTGTTACTTGTCGCGTTAGTCATCCAACGCGCTAATACAAAGATCTTAATTTGGATAGCTGCAATTAAAAAAACGCGTTCTCATGATATTGGCGTTCGATTATACCGATTTTGTTTATAATTGTCAAATTGACAAAGAAAATTTATCCTATTGATAAAGAATCCGATTAATGTGATAAAGATCTCTATCAGACGAATATATACGCGTTTACGTGACAAAATGTAGCCCCAAAACCAAATTTTACTAGACTTACCGACTAGGTATAGTAGATTGCGGCATAATTAAAAGATGCAACCAATATAATTATAGATTGTTGATAAAATATCGTGCCAAACCGCACACCGCTTAATTAGTATTCATTGAGTGCGGTGTAATTTTTAAATGTATTTTAATTTTTTGTTTTTTTTTTAAACAAATTCAGGTTCAGGTGAAAAACTGTGTATGACTGGATTTGTAGTAAAAACCCAAAAAATCAGAAATCGCACGACGTGACTCGGTATATAAACTCGACGCGAATTGCCGCGAAGACGAGGGTGGTGCATACATATATTGATAAAAATGGTTTTGAATATTTACAGATTAAAACCATTTTTGGATTGTATATAAGTTTAACGATAATTTGCGAATATCGACCACAAGAACCGCACATATTGACACGTCATGTGCGCCCAATAATAATTATTTGATGAATGGCATGTTTTACAAATGCCACCCATCACTCTCGTATATGTACATAAATTTATAAATTATTATGACATAATCAGTATTGTCCACTTAGTATATATAATGGCATCATCCCATCTTCAACCATATACATATTTACATTTCACATAAATAATTTCATCCCTTCTCCGCGAGACCCATCAAAAATAAAACCACACTTAAACTAAACCACGGTCCATTTATTAATCATCTTAATTAAAAACCGCGAAACAACGCAACTTTATATACACACAAAGTTATATATTTAAAAAAAAATACATAACAAACTATTAATCACATCTCGCTTGAGTCGAAAATAATTTTGAGTGAAATTTTCTAAAAATGACTCAAAACAAAAAAAGAAAATTCGCGATATGCCGCGCGGAATGATTAATCCATGCGCTATTTGTTTGCTAATTGATTTAATTTTTTTTGGTCAACAGACTCGTATACATAAAATCAATTAGCACATTTATCTGGTGAACATTATTTAGTTTACATAATATAATTATTTATGCGCTATTATGCCGATATACCTTGAGCAGCGAACCAAATAAAATAATAATTCTAAAATCTAAACAAATATAAATTGGGTTAATAGTCGAAATTAGTTTTGAGGTTAATTAAAATTATTTGTTTTGTTTTTTTCTTTTTTGATTAACTAATTAATTATTTTAATGAAAGATAAAATTATAGATTTGATTGTGCGTAGAATATAATATGATATATACTTAGAACAGGGCAGCACATAAAATCGATTGCAAGAATGAAAATTTCTTTTTAACGCACGTAAATTCGTATACAGTTTCCAAAAAAATCGTCTCGAAAACATGAAATTTTGCGTACGGCACTTAAAACTAAATATAGCCAAAAGTATGCAACCGATAATTAAACCAGACTGTCGCCAAAAGCATATACAATTTATGACTTATACGTGGTACTGCTATACCCCCAGATCCCATTTTGTTGTATATCGAGTTTAAAATAATTAAGAACCTGATAGCGCAGCGGTACTATAACAGCGAGCAAATAAAATCAGCAAGGGGATAGAGAGGGGCTGTCCCCTAAACATTAAACCGTACTCAAAATCATAAATCAGGTTTCCAAAAATTTTAATACTCGCCAATTGTAAAATTTCAGAAGTAACGTCGAATCTCAATTTTTTTTAATCCAAACCTCAGAAACATAATTTTAAGAAAAAAAAAATTTTTGTTTCCGAGAGCTACATAATTGAAAAGCATTGCCTTAAGTTTCAAAAATTTTAAAAATTACAATTTTCACAATTTAAATGTTCATAAATATTAAAATTATTCTGCTAATTTGGCAGATTGTGTAAATATTGGGTCCCAATCTCGCTGCTACTAACTCTCGATTTCAAGGTTTCCGAGAGATGCCTTAGCTGAATCAATAATTCGTTTTAACGAAATTTCACTTTTCCCAAATTTTAAAATTTATAATTTTAAATTCTCAACTACATATTTTGAAATTTGGAAAATTTGGAAAATTCTCGAACTTCGGTTTTTTTGAAAGTAAAATTACTTGAGTTTAATAAAATTCACAAACTAATGGCAAACTTCAGAATTCAGAATTTTTGTAAAAAAATTCGTATCTCATCACACATAAATTAGTATCGGATTAATTATAAATTGCTCGCTGCATTGCATATCACTCTCGCTGCTACTAAATTTCAATGTTTCCGACAGGTAAATTTGCTAATTCAATAATTGTTTTAAAATTCGTTTTTACAAAATTTCAAATTTTCGAAATTTTAAAGTTAAAAATTTGGAATTTTCGTAAATTTTACCATCCTGAAAATTTGATAATATTTCTTGTTTCCTGAAATTCTCTAATATGGCTTTTCAAAATTTTAATAATTTTATTACTGGAAAATCAATCTCAATTTTCGAATTTTTAAAATTTAAAATCCCGAAATTCTCTTAATTGTATACAATTCTGAAAATTTTGCTTGAAAGCGTTTGATACCTAAGCTTGTAAATTTTTGAGTTCCTTGGTTAAAATTCGGACAATCGTTCCTTGGTTAAAATTAATAAATTTAAAGCAAACCTCAGAATTCATAATTTTTGAGAAAATTTTGTATCACAACACACATAGATATCGGATTAATCATACATAAATAGCTCGCTGCTACTTAATACTGGTATTTCGGAGAGCTATTTAAAAATTTTGTTTAAAATTTTTTAAAATTTGAATTTTTAAATCAAATTTTTGTAAATTTTCTACAATTATTCTCAAAATGTGACAGGTTGAGTAATGATTGCATCTTAATCTCGTTGCTACTAAATTTGTTAATTAATATTTGTTTTAATTTTAAATTTTTCATAATTTCAAATTTTCGAAGTTTTAAAAAATTCTGAAAATTCCATAATTTTTCTTACTAACGAAATAATATTTTTTAAGATTTTAATAATTTTATGACTGGAAAATTCTCGAATTTCAAAATTTTAAAATATAAAATTACCGAAACTCTCTTAATTTTTACAATTCTGTTAATTTGACATAATTTCTAATTTGATATCGGCTGATACCTACATTTGTAAATTTCCGAGTTTAATAAAATCAACAAATTAATGACAAACTTCAGAATTCAGAATTTTTGTAAAAAATTTGTATCACATCACACATAAATTAGTATCGGATTAATCATAAATAGCTCGCTGCTACTTAATTTCGTTGATTCTGAGATTTTCCTAATTGAAAAGCATTACCGTTTAATTTTTAAAATTTTAAAATGTTTGGGAATTTGGATAATTTTACAGATTGAGCAAAAATTGCATCTCACTTTCGCTGGTACCAAATTTCAATATTTCCGAGAGGTACTTTAGCTGATTCAATAATTGTTTTAAAATTCGTTTTATAAAATATTAAATTTTCTAAATTTTTAAGTTTAAAATTTGAAATTCTCGCAAATTTTACCATCTTGAAAATTGGATAATATTTCTTTTTTGTCGAAATTCTCTAAAATGATGGATTTTTAGTTTGTAATTTTTCAAAAAAAAAATTTGATAAGGGAAAATTCAAAATTTTCGGATTTTTAAAATATGAAATTCCCGAAATTTTTAATTTTATACAACTCAAATTTTGGATAATTCTGCATAATTTCTAATTTGATATCATTTGATAAACTTAGGGTTTGTAAATTTTTGAGTTCCTTGAAGACATTTAAAATTGACTAATTAAAGACGAACCTCAGAATTCATAATTTTTGTAAAAAATTTGTATCACACCACACAAATTAGTATCAGATTAATCATAAATTACTCCCTGCTACTAAGTTTCAAAGTTTAAAAAGTTTAAATTTTCTAAATTTTAAATTTTTGAGAATTTGAAAAATTTAACAGACTGAGTAAAAATTGCGACTTAATCTTGTTGCTACTAAATTTCAATGCTTCCGAGAAGTGCTTTAGCTGAATCGATTTAAATTAAAATTTTTCATATTATCAAAATTTCTAAATTTTAAAATTTTAAATTGGAAATTCTCGTAAATTTTATAATTCTGAAAATTTGGTACAATTTCTAATTTGATATCGTTTCATTCTTCTTTGTTTACAAGAATCAGCCTTTCGGATAAAGCACAACTTAGCTCCAAGCTATATCTGCTAAATTTCGTTGCTCACGAAATTAGCTGTGTAAAATTCTCATAAATTCCGAATAATTTATAAAATTTCTGTTTTAATTTATGGCTAAATTGTTAGTTTGTAATAAAGTTTCTAAATTTTTTAATAATGTTAAAACTGATTAAAAATTATCTAGGGTTTATAGAAATATAAAACTCGACAGAAAGGCGGAAATAAAATATAACATGGTACCAGGGGGGAAACTGACTCGCCACAAAGCTCTGCTTCTCATTATTGTCATTTACGATTTTAGGTATTAAACCTACGATGGGCTCAGAATAGGGCAATTGAATAAAACAAAAATTTACACGAAATCCAAAAAATATCATCAAGATAAAACTCTTCCCCAAAATCAATTGTTCAGGCTTAGAAAGGAGATGGCGCCCAAACCTTATGTTTCGTTGCGTAATTATCTCGGTTTAAAGAATTTAAAAATTGATTGGACAGTCACTAAATAAAATAAAATTAGCCACGAAAATATAAAATTATGTCGCCCCAAGCATATATAGTTATCTAGATTCCGGGTAGATATAGACGACAAATAAATTAAATTTCCTTCTATAAACACAAAATTATTCTATGGCTTACCAAGGGAATGCTGCCCCACAACTCCCTCTTGTGTTATTTAGAATTTTAGGAAGATCTCCCCAGTTCTTGTTTTTTATATCTCGGGTTTATTGGAACTTAAAACACGATATATATGCACCGACTGTGTCTCGTAGAGTCCAGTGTATGTGAATGTGGACAGGGTGAGATAAGAGTTGAGCGGCCAGCAAGTAAACTTGTTTTGGTGAGGCCAGACAACCTCAACTGTTTTTCTACAGTTTGTCGAAAGCTCAGAATGGTTCGATTAATAGTAAAGAGAAAATTTGAAAGATGCAGTACCGCTACATTCTGTTTGTGTCGATAAACCAATCTTGAAACAACCATCCAAGCAAAGTTATAATTTTTTACAAAATTATCTGCCCGAGCCCGTTGGACACGGAGCCGATCCCTTTGGGTTTTGAATAGATCAAAATATCTAGCGAGATAAAGCTATGTATACCAAATTTTAGCTCTTTGCGATACTAAACTTTAGCATTTGATAGGATGAACCATTTGATAGGATAGAACCCATTGATGCCGTGGACCAATCGTAACCGCATAATAGGACGAGCACTTCGTGGCCTTATGTTACTCTGAAAATACCCCTGGGGCCTCCCTCAGGGAATTGGCATAAAGCTAAAAACCCTATGCCTGTAAAAAATATCTGTTATGAAACAACACAAGTTAATTCCTCGGAAAAATTCGGAAAACAACTTAAAATGACCTTGAGCAAAACCGGACTAAGATTTACTGATTTTCACCTGGTTACACTTCCCTCGAGTATCTTGAGTTTAAAACTCTTGAATTTACACTTCCTTGGAGTATCTTGATAATATATATAAAAACGATAACCTTATCACCGAGTCGCAAACTCACAAGCGACTTACAAAGCAATGGATACAGCAATAATTTAAAGTGAAAAACCATCGGTTCTGTACATGACGTCAGAAATCGGATAATACCAATGCCTTAAGATTCAAATTTAATCCAAAATACTTTACATATTTGGAAGACGTATAGGTAGAGGATGCTAATAACACCATGAGTCTGGAGGTCGATAGCCTTTATAAAATACCTTGACGTCAAACCAACTCTATAACCGAAACTGGAAAGTGTGGAAGGATACCTTGAGTGAGGCTCTAATCGTATTGTAGGATTGCTCAATATACGTGCATGTATGTGTATTGTAACTTGTGTTTTGTCGGTTGGGCAAGTAATCCTATAACGTTCATGTATATAAGAAAACAAATCGGAAAACGTTTGTGTGACTCTGTATCGAATTCAGGATCCAATCATAAACTAATCACGTGATAAGTAATTATATGCTAGACCGCCGAATCACATAAAAAATTCAATGGACGCAGCAGATTTTTTTTTTTGTTTTTGGCTTCATTTTAGCATTGTTTCTATTTGTTCCAAATCAAAATCATGACACAAACACAAAAAAAAAAAAAAATTTAATTATTTATACAAAATCAAATTGACTATTTTTCACTATTTTGGTAGGTTTTTCATACCCCCTCTCGCCACCCGCTCCATATACACCAAAACTACTGTATATTTACTTGCCAAACAGCATGTTGTATACATACATACGTATATGTAGTTAGAGAGACAAAAAAACGCATAATAAACAATTTAGTCTGCAATTAAAATCCATAAATTCTAAAACAGGAAAATAATAATTTTTATTGGTGTGTTCAATTATATCATCCCCCCAAAATATACATACCGCCAGCTCCCCTCGCGCGTACACCAAACAAAATCGTAAATATATATTCTCCAAATATATGTGAAATTCAATATTGGCCAAATGCAATAATAAATTTTCGAGTATATAGACACATTCGGCACGAAAGGGTTTTACTCCTCCACTCTAAAATAAGAACTGAATAATTCAACATCCGCTCTATAAATTGGTGGTTCAATAATTGAACATTTTCTATCTATGTACGTATGTCCAAAATACAATAATGCGATAATAATTTTTTGGCCACCCCGAAACACTATTTTGGGGCAAAAATTGATTTTTATACACAAATTAAATTGACCAAATCGTACAACAACAACAACAAAATTAATAATAATTATCCCGTAAATGTATATAAATATATATACGATCGGTGACGCGCGGGGAGGAAGATTGCGGGAATATGATTTACCTCCAAAATAAAATACAGAAGCACTCTAACTACAGAAATATGTAAATCAGGTTTTACTCTCTCGAACTAACAAAGAAACCTTATCCAAGTCGATTTGAATTTTTTTTTTTTTTTTTTGTATTCGATCAAACGATCTCGTGTATTTTGTATAATTTATACCGTATATACTGCACGATCGTGGCATGTACATTAGGAATAATAATTATTCTGTAATTTGATTCATATTTGTTACAAATTTTCCACTGTTTATTATAAATAAAAAAAAAATATTGATCGGTCGTATATATCGTATAACCCTGAAGATCACCGATTTATTTTATGTGTATCTGTATATATACGATCTGTAAAATATTAGCGCACGATCGACACAGGGTTTAAAAATATATTTAAATTTCTCGCATGATCAATTGATAAAAATTTGATATTGATATGTAATTCACATTGACAGTTTTGTGATATTTTTTTATTTTTCATCTAAATATTGATTTATAAAGGGAAGGGAAGGGCTTGCGGGAAATGTAACTTCGATCGTAAAACTCGCTTCGACTTTTCTATTTTGTTTGTTAAATTTTGATTGGATGGCGGAACCAAACACCTCCTTGGCACCTTTTCAGCGGGGAACAAGTTAAAAGAATGGAGTTTTAATCGACCCATCAGATTGCAGATCAAAAGCAAAAATTATGTTTCAATTTAAATTACAACCAAAATTTCTACGTAATAACACGATATAGACAAGAGACGTCAGATGTTTGAAGTAGCCATGTTTTTAGATAAGAATGACTTAGGTTAGGTAAGGGTGACCGTCCTAAGCGACTATAGCAAGACAGAAAATTGGGCCATAGCTGTACCACATTCGAGCTACCTCCTCTTCACTCGTTGATCCATCTTGATCTTACCAAGAAGCGTTGAAGGCCCCTGACATCGATCTTAGTAAGATCCGTCAGATCGTCCAAATGGGAAGTTGCCATAATTTGTATTTCGCTGTATGCTAGACTATAGGACAGTGAACTCATGGGCAACAGATCCCAGACTACTCGCATGTTCCCCGATGAGACAATGTCCTGTTACATCTGCCAAGACCATGGCAATATGGTGCCGTCGGAGCGATAACAATTGGCCGGATCTGGACCGATCAAGTCTAGGCCAGATCTGCCTGGTTATTACATACGAACTAGCGTTAGGCCATCTGACGTTCGTACGTCTGTTATAACTTCTTCCTGAAGCTGCAGTTTACAGTCAGCAGGCGGTATCTTTATATCACAGACAGTTCTGGGCCACCTTCGACGTCAGGGACTATGATTGTTGCGTTTTAATTGCAGCCTGGTTGTCCTTAAAAATGCGAATATCCCTCGTAGGTATTACATTATACTTCAACCAGTCCATAACTTCCAATATCGCGATAAGTTCAGCTTGAAAAACACTACAAAAGTCGGGAAGACGAAAAGGAGAGGTTGATCCCTAGTGCTTCACAGAATACCCCGCAGGCAACCCCTTTATCCCTTTTTGAGCCATATGTGAAGAAGGTTATTAGCTCAGTCCACAACTATTTGCCCACTCAGAGAGAAAGCCGAGTGCGTACTGCATGCAATCACTCAGAGTGCATGAATTTTTACCGAAGACCGTAATAGCAACATCTTCTGCGTAGGCAACCATCTTGAAGCCTTGCCCTTCCAGGTTTAAGCACCAGGTCATTACGGACCGTAAACTAACTCCGCTGGTGAACATTTCTGATGAAGACTGATAAGGGTTGGTCCGAAATCGATACGTGCCTAAAGCTTGGTTAGTTCTGTGAATAGCTTATAGATATGTAATTTTCAAATGATTTCATAAGCAATAAGGATGTAGTTCCGTGTAATGTGCTATAACGAACGGATGGCGGTTTAAAAAGTTACAATTTCAATTTCGTGTGCCTTTGTATTTTGGCTTTTTGGCATGAAAGACAGGACTGTGCGCAGAGGTTATCGTCTTTGTACATGTTGGGCCAAAAGTAATGATCAGTTATCAACTTTCTATAGTTGCGCGGACACTAGGATGTGAAATATTTTGCAGTGCGTCTCAGTACGGCATAGTTGTTCTGTGGGACGAGTGGAACCGCAGATAGTAAATTCTGAAGTTCCTCGTCAGGCTTCTGTATAATTTCGAAATTGATTTAAGATTTAGCTTTTCTTCAACAGAGGCGCAGCTTCGTTCTCGCTTATGCGTGACAAACTGGGAGCGATAACGTTATGTTTGCATGCAATATGTTGAATGTCTGTGGTAAACTGAAAAATAAAATCCAAATGTCGAGCTTGTCGTGGACTTCTTTCCAAATTATGAATTGTCGACCTTATGGCTAGTAACTCTCTATCCACTGGTTGTAACTTTATGGAGAAAAATGCTAATGGTTGTCTACAACCTTTATTGGTTTACTGTAAAACAACTCCAACCGCAGAACTTGATAGTAGTAATACTAAATACTGTCTAAAGGATGAGCCAAAAGTGTTGCATTATAGGGAAGGCACATTTGGTTTTAGAAAAGGCTCGATTGCAAATTTCTGTCCATGCAAAGTTTATTACAGTTTTTGGTTCCTTGAGTAGCGATGCTGGATGTGCATGAATGAGGGGGTATTTTATGGCTAAGGAAGTTAAGAGCATTAACTCCAAAAACGAATTTTGAAGATTTGGTGTTAATACCAAAATCAGCAAGCGTTTCAAAGATTAGTTGTAAATGCGATTTGTGTTGTTCTTCTGATTTGGAAGCCACAAGAATATCATCGATGTACGTGAAGACGAAAATCCAACCATTTGACTACGTCGTTCATGAATCTTTGGAACATCTGAGCAGCGTTGCGCAAACCAAATGGTATTCGAGTACATTACAGCCAATTAAATTCATAGAGAAATTTTGTATGTTTGGTATAGGATAACGGTCGGGAATTATGACTGCGCTTAATCTTCTATAATCCTTACAAGGTCTCCAATCTAATTCTTTTTTTTTAACCATAATTAAAGGACTGGACATAAGGGAGCACGATGGTTGGCATACCATGTATTAAAACTCCAACTGTGCTGCTATATGTCGTATTGTGTCTAGTCTACGTGGTCGAGTAAATGGAAGTTGGCCTTTATAGTAATGATGCGATGCTTTGTGTTTGATAGGTAAATGATAATTCGGTGGCTCTGTTAGTGTTGAAAAGTTTAAGAAGTTTGATGCAATATGTTTTAATGGCACACCCATTCGCAGCAGAAAGTGCGAATTCGATATTAGCAGATGTATTTTCACGATAATTTTAGAATGGAATAACAGACAAATTGGCACCACTGTAAATTAAAAAAGTTAAATAGTTGTTCTTATATTTAATAAATAGGCGGCGTTTGAGTGAATCCTGACCATGCAAAGTGTCCTGTCTGCCTTTTTTAATTGGACTGCTTTCAAAATTGCAAGGATTTATACACTTTAGAGCACGTGCCCCGAAACGACGATGGTACCAACAACGTTTTGATCTTGAGGAATTCTGAATTGAATTGAATACACTTTCAGTATCAGTTTTAGTTTAAAAAATTGATCGATTGACGTCAGTGAACGGAAATTTTAGTATTGTAAAATCGGAATTTAAAAATTTACGTTGAATTTTAAAAAAATATTTAAATTTCTCGATACTAAAATTTAGTTGACTTTTCTAAGCGCTGATATAGTCGACACACGAAATATTGTCTTGCATCATAAATTAAGGTTGGAAGCCTAAACTATTTACGTTATAGCCATAACCTTCATAGAATAATAGGAAGAATTGAAATTTTGTCATGGACAGTACCGTGCTTAATACTCTGAATCCTTAGACTACGTTCATTACGGATAATTTGGGTGCCTGCTCATTGAGGCGTTGTGGGAAATGAGGTTGCTGACTTTTTAGCGAAAGTTGGATCGCATATAGTAAATTTATTGGTCCCGAGCCAGCAATTCCTCTATCCTTCAATTGAGGTACGGACGCTATTAAATAGTTAATGTTTTTGGACTTGGACTGAAGTGTCGTTCTACTCCTATAGCTGTCGAAAACCGAAATGGTTCATCATTGAAGCCAACGTGAGGTTCACTAAATATGTGTTATCCTTAAAAAAGGGCCAACTCAGAGTTTTGGTTGCACTTATTACGGGCCATGGACGTTTCAAGGTTAGTCTCCAACGCATGCGACTTGCTTAGGATGGTCTTTGTGACGACTGTCTGGAGGAAGTGGTCGACTGCCTACACTTCCTTCGCAGCTGTCCGCCGTTTGTCAAATCCCAAGTGTTCTATTACGGATCTAGAATGTATATCAGTTTCAAATAGATACGAATAGTGTTTCACTATTGGGGTGCAAAACTAGAATTCCGACTTCCCAGATGCCTAGAGATTTCCAAAAGTTTACAAATTTCTAAATTTAGAATTTAATGCGAAACACATGACTTCAAAATTCGATAAAATCTCCAAACAATGAAAGCTTAAAAATTTGGAACTGAATTTGGAAAAATTAGGAACTTCAGAAAGTTTGTCAAAATGATAAAATTTAAAAATTTAGTTTAAATTTTACTCAAATTCTGTGAGTTTTGGGGCGGCCGCCATCATTTAAAGGCAGAGCAATTTGATGATGACTTTAAGGGTTATATAGTTATTTTGAGGGTGGATAGAGATTTCATAGCTGATAGCCTCGGCAGATGAATTTTCTTGATTCCGTGAATTGACTAATTTTATTGAATTGGTTTTAACTATATAGGTGCTATCGGGTGTTAAATACTTAAAATCTTCTATTTCAGCCAGAATAATTTTGTAACGAGATTAATGAAAGGTTTCGGCCGCATTTATGGCAGAAGAATTGTATGATTTTGGAAAGAATTTTGTTTGACATATCTATAGGATGCCATTCTTATCCGCGGATTTTCATAGATCACATTTTGCCATTTTCTTATTTTATAGATGGCAATTCTTTCATTTAAAAGAATATCAATTGGAATCAGGCTTGCCAAGACGGGAACTGCATCGGTTGACACTGTTTTGACCCCCTTTGTGATTCCGAGCAAGACGCTTCTTTGAGCACTGATTAGGGTGCGCAGGTGGTGACAGCTCATTCTGTCAGCGAATGCGTATGTCATGGAAGAGACTACAAGGCCTTTATATATAGCAGACTGAGTACCTTGCTTGAAGCGCAATGTCTCTCTTGCTACTCTTTTTCTGTGGAAGTAGGCGCCTCCCGAAACGTTTTCATTCCTTTACTGGAGCGGTAGTTATAATTTTGCTGGGCTGATAGCCCGACGATCGTCGTAAAAAAATTATTTTCTTTTAAAATTTCAAAAACACAAAGACAACTATTATATAAAGTTTCAAGAATATTTTGTCGTTCATACATTTGGGAGGAAGAACGGAAGAATGTTCTTATTTTTTTTGTAAGACTGCGTGTTCCGCAGAAAACAAAACCAAAAATTATGCGGGCAAAACCAAAAAGCCAATCAAAAATTTACAACAATCCAATTTGATTAACTATTTTGATGTACGCACAAAGGTAGAATCGCACCCTTCGCATAAAAATTCTTTTTCACATCATCTTAGTTATTTTCTAATTAAATCTTAGATACAAATTAATTATAAATTAATTTGTCTCATATATACCCAAGTATAGTTGATTTATATTTAACAAAAAAACTTTAACTCTTTCACATTTTCTTTTGAATTAAGAAAAACAAAACATATTTCTTATAATTAATCGAAATATTTTTTGATTTAAAATTATGCGCAAATTCTTACGTATACACAGTACACACACACAAACCGTGTCGCACTAAAGATGTGAGAGGGTGGAAAATTGTTGTTATTGTATATAAGAGACGTTTGCCCTTTATATTATTCGAATTGTTATTATTAATGGAAAATCTTGTTTTTCATTATTATGATGATGATGATGATGATGTTGGTGATAATCATCATATTGTCATTATGTACGAATATATCGGAAAAATTGTTTACTTTTTTATTCACTTACTTATATTGGAAAATATAATTTTTTTCGTTTGTATATATACTTGCGTTTGACATATTTTTAGAATTAATTAATCAAACAGCATAAAGTGAAAATTTTTTTTTCTTATTTTCAAATTAGAATTTTGACAAGATTTAATTAAAAGAAAATCGAGAGAGATACTCGTATATTAGTATATATGATGGATTATAATAAAATAATTTTGAAGGTGCGATACAACAACAAAACAGTTTACTGCTTTTGAAGTGTTTTGAATTTATAAAATCACTATAATTTGAGTTCACATGCAATAC
This sequence comes from Tipula unca, assembly GCA_951394425.1. NCBI lineage: Eukaryota > Metazoa > Arthropoda > Insecta > Diptera > Tipulidae > Tipula > Tipula unca. Next base: position 12,134,134 of record OX596382.1, read on the forward strand.
CTATACACACGATTTATTAAAACAACAAAAAATTCAGCAAATTAGCTATATATGTATACACACGAAACGTGTAAGTGAAGTATAAATTATCGATAATAACTGTGCTCGGAGATAAGATAAATTGAAAGTACATGCGGACTACATCCGTTTTGGGGCCGTAATAAGATTAATTCAATTATTTATTATCCGCCTTATAAAATTATTTTATAATACATACATTAATGTTCAATAAACGCATTAATGGAGTAGAGGCAGGTGGATTTTAATTTCTTTACAAATAACGATGTATGTATATAACCCTTAAACTGATACGATTATAAAAAAATGTATCAATATTATGAATTGAAGAAGAGCGCATGATCGAAAAAAATCTAGTGATCAAAGTTGTAGAAATATTCGATAGCAAATCACTGATCGATTATATATGTAAACCGTTCACATAAGATTCAAGCCACGATCGATGAATCTGGCCAGATGATATTTGTTCAATGAACTTCGGTTTAAAAACAATCTGTTAAACCCTTAACTAATTCAAAAAAGCTTGCAACCTTATCACGATTAATAAGCTATTTAAACATAATCATACGTGCATCAAAAGTTAAAAAAGCTTTAACACAGAAATATTAAATTTAATAAAATACTTTTAAAATTTGAGGCCAGAAACTTTACTGAAGCTCTAAATTTAAAACACTGAGTCGAAAGCTTTGACGAGAGATTTTAGATGATTTAAATTTTGTAATGAGCATTGATTAGAAAACTCAATTTCAAACTGAAATATATTCGATGAATATTTAAATAATTGTTTTGAGAGACATTCAAAGCTGCATTAAAAAATTATACTTCAAAGCTTTCATGTTATTCAAGAAAGCTTTACACCATTTGGAAACTTTGATTTAAGTAAAACCAAAAGTATAAAAGTTTAAATGAGCACTAAACATTATTTAAGGTCTAAATTCTAAAAAACTTAGTAGAAAGCTCTTAAGTTTTTCAAGAGATTTATCTGAGATTCAAAATGAAATATATTTTATGAATTATGAAATAATTTTTTCGGAAAGCTGCATTATACTTAAAAGCTAACATTAAAAATATGTGTCTATGAGTATAAGATTTAATGTATATCAAAATATCAAGAAAAAACTGTAAGTCTCTCGCTTTTAAAAAAATATATATTAAAGCTTTCAATTTATTCAGAAAAGCTTTACACAATTTCATGAATTTTTTGAATTTTGCTAGAAATAAAGTTTAGAATTTGACGCGTGTTTTAATTTGATCTAATTATTCGAAGCGCAATACAAAAGTTCACAAATATTAATCATAAAGCACTTTCATTTGTTCAGAATATCTTTCTCAATTATTACACGGAAGCTTTCATTTGAGATATTAAATCGTAAATTAAAAATCAAAAATCTTAAGTGTTTAAAGCTCTAACGCTATATTTTAAAAGTTTGATGTAGTTCCACTAATATGTTCGAGGTTTTAAATTTTATCAAATTAGAAATCAAATATTTAATTTACCGAGCTTTAATCTTAATTTATATATGATGGCTTTCGATGTCATTTTCTAAGAGAAGTTCAGCTTTATCAAAATCAGAAAGGAAAGCTCCAAAACATTAGAGAAAAAAATATATTTTAAAGTTTTCATTATATTCAAGAAATCTTTCGCAACCATTTCACAGAAGCTTTTATTTCAAAATTTTTAAAATATCACTATACCTACTTTTGTAAGGTTATTCATAAATCAACAGTCATAAAACTTAAACGGTTATAGATAAAGCTTTAACACAATATTTTAAAAATATGAGAAAGTCTACTAATAGTTTCGAGCTTTTAAAAGTAAAAATATTAAGATTTGACGAGCTTTAATCCAAACCTCATATTCCACATTAAACTATATTTTATGCTTTTAGAATTAAATGATTTTAGACATTCAAAGCTGAATTACACTGACACAAAGCTCAGTTCTTACCAAAATATAAAGATCAGGCTCTTCATTTAAAACAAATATTTTACAGCTGACATAGCACACATTAAAGATCCAAAAGCTTGAATGAACTAAAGCTTATATGTAAGAAAACGAAGCAATAAATGTGTTTAAGCTCTATCTCAGATTTGAAAGTTGTCAGAGAAATTCGAGAGATTTGCTCAGTTAAATTTTAAAATTGAATGAGCTTTTTTCGATATCCATATATCAGATTGAAATAAATTTTGTGATTTTTGAAACCATTACTTTAAATATCATTTGAAACTACATACAATGATGCAAAATCTTCAATTACAAAAATGTATGATCTTTATCAAGAAAAAGCTCTAATACTTTCGCATAAAAAATATATTTAATTTGGAAGTGATTCATACGATTTAAAATTAATTCTACTAGGTTCAAGCTTTTATGCTAAAGATCCCACATGGTATAATGGTGGAAAGATTGATTTTTTTTAAATCCTCGTCGAAAAAATGAATAAACTTTTGATAGTTTTGACTGTACGCGCCTTACAAAATTCAGAATAATTTTCTGAACAAATTCAGATATCAGTTATTATGAATAAATTATCAATAATTGATATCGTTAACCTTCGATTTTCGAATTAAGCTAAATCTTAAATCTGTATCAACGCTTTTATTTATTTCCTATACATTCAGATGGGTTTTTAAAATTATTGCTCTTATTGGTTATTACGGATTTCTATTTTCAAATTTTGCAATGAGCTTTGATTGGAAAACTTAATGTCAAATCGAAATATATTTTATGAATTTTGAAATATTGAAGCTTTTAATTCAAAATTTTAAAAATATCACTATACTAGCTTTTGTAAGGTTAATTATAAATCAACAGTCATAAAACTTAAGCGGTTATAGATAAAGCTTTAACACAATGTTTTAAAAATATGAGAAAGTCTACTAATAATTTCGAGCTTTTAAAATTAAATATATTAAGAGAACATATGGCATTAAACTTTAATCTAAATTCATAAACAATAAAACACTAAGTTGAAAGCTCTTAGTTTTCGATTGAGTTTAGTTAATTAAAGCTATGTTGCTACACTGGCACAAAAGCTTAAATACAAAAAAAAATTGAAAAGCTATCAATAATTTAATCGACCGAAATTTAATAAACTTTTTAAGCTTTTTCATACTTACATCAAAACACATAAAGCTTAGTTTAGAACCTTATTTTAAAAGTTTGAGAAATGCTACTCATAGGTTCGAACCTTAAGAAAATAAGATAGCTGTGCTAAAAACTATTCTACAGCCCTTAATTCGAAAAAAAATAATTAAAAACTAGGTTGAAAGCTCTATAATTTTTAAAATTTAAATTCAGTTTAGAATTTGACGAGCTTTAATTTCAACTTTATATTCAACATTAAACTATATTTTAGAATTAATTGGTTTTAGACTTTCAAAGCTGCATTACACTAACATAAAAGCTCAGCTCTTAGCAAAATATAAAGAACAGGCTCTTCATTTAAAAGGAATATTGTAAAGCTGTTATTTTATTCGGCCATTTAATGAGCTTATAATCACACATTAAAAATCCAAAAGCTTGAATGAACTATATTCATGCTTATATGTAAGAAAACGAAACAATAATTGTATTTAAGCTCTAAATTCGAAAAATTTAAAACGCAGATTGGAAAGCTTTCAGAGAGATTCGAGAGATATGCTGAATTAAATTTTAAAATTTAACGAGCTTTATTCGATATCTTAATCTCGGATTGAAATAAATTTTGTGACTTTCCAAACCATTTCTTTAAATGTCATTTGAAACTATATCACCATTTTTGTACCATAAAAGCTTCGATTACAAAAATTTATGATCTTTATCAACATATCAAGAAATAGCTCCAATACTTTCGCATAAAAAATATATTTCACTTGGAAGTGATTTATAAGATTTAAAAATAATTCTATTAGGTTCAAGCTTTTATGTTAAAGCTCCCACATGGTATACTGGTGGTGAGATAGATTTTTTTAATTCCTCGTCGAATCAGTTTATTCTTTTAATAGTTTTGACTGTACGCGCCTTACAAAATTCAGAATAGTTTTCTGAACAAATTCAAATATCAGTTATTATGAATAAATCGCTTATTATGGATTTTTCTTATAAATGCAATTAAATTCAACTATAGTAAAATATTGTAAACTGCAAAAAAATTTATTTAAATTTAATCCAGAGATAAGCCAAATTTGTGTACGAAATAATCAAGATGTCCTATATAAGACGAGAGGAATTATTGGATATCACAACTGAACAAATAATCCATAATAACCGATATGTTATAATAATCCATTATATCCTTAAGTCCTAAAACAGATATAAACACAGAACGGTTCCAACAGATAGATCCGGTTTTGCAATTTAACCCAAACTAATTCTATAATTCCACAGACACAATCAGAGCATGTCACTAAATTAGGATATACGGTGAATGATGAGCCGGCAGAATCATGTTTTTTAATCCAAAACCAATAACAATTTATTTGTATGGACATAAATTATTATACCAAAACCCCGCGCGTTGCATCAATCAATCGGAGAATTAAAAATTTCCACATTACCACTTATGTTTACTTCCGTATTCAAAAATATCCCCCACCTTAGGATACACACCTAATTCTATACATATACATATACATTTATGTAAACATAATGTTGTTTAATTCAAATCAATACACAAACGATATACATATTATGTACATCCAATATGTCAATAATATCACGAAGATTCTATATATATAGCGCACACAAACAAAGTTGTCGACTCAAATGATTCATTTCGATTCCACACAACAAACCAAAGAAATTTGTTAGAAAGAAGCTTTCGTCATTTTTTTCATTGTTTACATATATATAAATTCTGTTTATTCAATTTATCTACACATGCATATCTATGTGTACTGAAAGCGAAATTATAAGCAATCTCATGTATTATTCAATGACAACAACAAATACAGGTATAAGATACAAGACAAAATCTTATAAGTATATTGATCTTCAAAATATTTATCTGTACTGTATATATACACGACGACGTAATTAATCAGCTGTTTACTATTCATGCAGTAAAAATAAAAATTACAAAACTATAATTAATAATAATATTCTCTTCTCCCAAACTATTATTGCGCGCGCGTGCGTGTATTATTGTTATTGTCCATATATACGTACATGATTCATATCACAACCTAAGTCTATGACGCCAAATTTGAAACGTAATCGTAAACTTTTTGCGCTACAAACTACTAACTAGCTTTGTGATTTTTATTCTACTCCGTGTAGTATATAGTTGTTATTGTCATTCATTGTTAATATTTATAGCGATCTATGTATAGCGGAGATTAGTGTGCGCGCGCGATATTCATCATCGTCAATATTAATGACGTTGATTTGGAAAATTAATGATGATTACATCCGTATTGATTTAGTATTTTATTTGAAATTTGTCCCGGATTCGATATTTAAATCTTGAAATGTCATGAGGTTGTTTTTGACTAAATAAACAGATTTATTTAAGTATACATAACTGGGGGATGTTGGAAAGTTTTTATAACTTATATTTACAGGAATGAAAGTTTGTATATATACATTTATTGTTGGGATTAGGATTATAGAGGGAAAATTTGTGATGCAAGGGATCACACATATGACCTTTGATACAACCTTCACTAAAAATTATTCTTAGTAAATTCACAATAACCCATAATTTTATGTAACAATTATATTGGCGTAGAGTCATTGGTTTTAGGTTGAAATATTTAATGGGTACATACGAAATTATCGGTTATAACGAATTTTCTGAAAAGCTCCCATACTTACAAAATCACGGCTAGACTATACTGATTCAAGCCTCTCAACAAAAATAAGATATTATCGGTTATTATGCATAATTCATAATATCCGATTTCTTGATCGATCTGAAAACTAAAAGATTCTTCATATCTGTCAGATAATTCATAATAACAGATAATATTATTTTTCAAGGTGAACTGACAATAATGTCAAATAAATAAAAACGAATAAGGAAAATTATTGGTTATTATTAAACTTATCGGTTATTATGTAGAATTTAATTCATAATATCCAATTGATTGATCGACGTGAATAGTGAAATATTCTTCATACCGCTTATTATGAAATAACTATCAATTCTGCTCGTTATGTTAGAATAGTTAATTGCCCTCGGTGGCTCTAGGTTTCGATTAGTAAAAAGTTAAAAACGTTCGGAAAATTCATAATATCCAATAATCTTTATTTTCATGTTGAACTGACAATAGTGTGAATTATTGTTTAACTTACTTCACGAATACAGTACGCACTAAAATTTATTAGTGAATTTCAAATTTGTATAAAATTCATAATAACCGATATTTATAAATTTCATAATAATTATAATTAAGATCAAATTTTGATTTTATTCTTTTAAATATTCCAATTCTATCTTCTAAATTTTAGATTATATAATTATTGATTGAACATCTAAATATAAATAAATTCATAATAACCGATTTATTGATCCAACTGATTAGTAAAAGATCGTTTACTATAAATTATTGTGTGTCACTTCAGCTCTATGTTATAATTCGTTATAATACCCGTAATTCTCGTATACATATAAGATCAATGGGACTTAAAAATAGTGAAAGCCAACAGAAAATCCATAATAACCGATATTATTAGCTTTCCTGATAATTTCTTAAATTAAGGTTTAAATTTTAATTTTAAATATTATATTTAAAACAATATCATTTATTACGAATTATAGCTTTGCATAAAATTCATAATAACCGATATTTAAAAATTACGCGTAAAATTACCTGCAAAACACTAAAAATCCAATTTTCACTTAAAACAGTGACAGGTTATATGAGTTGCTCAATTTTCAAAATATAATTATAGTGAAATTAAATATCGGATAATACGAATTTTGTTGTTTTACTAATTATAATTGAAAATTTGAAGTTTGTTAGGAAAACAAACAGATTATTGTTTGTCAATTTCGGAGGCAAAAGTATACTCCCCATATTACAAATAAATTCATAATAACCGATTTCTCCACCTGAAAGTTCACTATCTTTTACTATGAATTGTTTGTCACGTTTGTTGATCGAATTCTCATATTCTCTGTGTATCTTCTAAATTCCAGTGTATAAGTATTGAAGAACATTTCAATTTAAATAAATTCATAATAACCGAATTTTTAAATCATCTTAAAAGTAAAATATCGCTTATTATGAATTATTTTCTGTCTATTCCGTTTTTTATTATAATACCCGAAATGCTCAGATACATCGGATCAAAATTAGTGTAAGCCAATAAAAAATCCATAATAAACGATATTATTATTTTTCTTGATAACATTTTTAATTAAGGTCAAATTTTCATTTAATTTATTAAATATAATTTGAATAAAATACTCATTCATTACAAATTATAGTTTTGCATAAAATTCATAATAACCGATATTTTAAAATTACATAACAATCTCTAAATATTCAATTTTTAATTGAAACAATAAAAGCTTAATGTATACGTGCTCAATTTTCAAAATATAATTATAGTGAAACTGATAATACGTACTTTATTGTTTTTTGCGTTAATTATACTCGATTTTTTTTATCGATTGGCACAACCATATAGCTGGCCAGAAAAACAAAATAAAAAAATTATTTATCGGTTATTACGCACCCAATCCAATTTTAATAGTATTTACGTAATTTACATATGAACGAGACACAAAATAAGAAATTGTACAAGGTAATTTTATAATTATTGTGTCACAATTAATTACAAATCTTAATTAATTAGCATGATTGGTTTTCTTGCTTACATTATACATAATTATACGAATATGTATTTGTCATGTTTTTGTTGTTGTCAACCACGCGTTGTTCGCCATAACTCGTATGAATGCTGTAGGCGGAATTAAATTATTTTAATAGAAATTTTCGGTTTGGTACTCAGGTGTATAATGAGAAAAATCATGGAAAATTGATATCCTTGTTATCGATTGATAATATGGTTTTGTTATTTAATTATTATCGTTTATGGTTTTTTGTTATGCACACGAGAAACACTATAATTTTCTTCTGGTTCCGCATCCGCATGAATAAAAGTTTTAATTAAAATTTTTTGCTTAATTTGATTTGATTTTTTAAAAAAATTTCTAGAAACCGTTACCGTTGACTTATTGTTTGTATTGTATATGCACGCCTAGGTATAATCCAATTTTAATTTAAGCAAAGTAGCTTAAACTTAAGATGGATAAACTGAAATAAAAGAAATATAATTATTTTTTGTTCATTTTCGTGAATTGAATTTTATTATCAACTTTGCACGTTGTGGAATTTTATTGGTTGGCTTGGTAGCTGCGTATATATATATATATATATATATATATGTAAGTGTATAACAGCAACAGCATTATACAATTGAAGGGAAATGATGAATGCTATAAGTGGCAAAAATTAAAATTATGAGAATTTATCTTGAGGTTTTCGTCTTTTTTGATTATACATAATCATTTTCGCGTTAAGTTATCATAAAATTGGATTGTATATATATATATATATATATATATATATATATATATATATATATATATATATATATATATATATATATATATATATATCGTGAAAAATTAACAAGAAGCTGTTGAATATTAACCTTATAGATCACCAGATCTTGAAATGGAATTATATATAAGATTGATTATTGGTAGACGCGTAAAACAATTACGATTTAAAATATAAAATTGGATTATAAATTTATGATTGGGTTTTGGTTATGCCTCCCGATTTTTGGTTTCGTTACGTTTTGGTATCTCGAACAGGCAGGCAAATAAATCGTTCAATACAAACTTAAAAACACAATCTTGTTGAGCAACACGCGTTTTATTTACCTACTAAAAATTCAAAATTAAAAAATTCACGCTGTGTCCCCCAATCTATAACCTTACTCATAAATAATCGTCTTACTAAGTGTTTTCTCATAACCCAAAAACACACCATTCCAATCGCATTAACGAAACAACATTCTCAACAGCTAATAAAAAAAAATCACAAATTCCAATTTCTTAATTATATCGCGCGCATATATTTAACACAATCTGCTTATAACATAACGAGATCTTATTGGGTGGTATTCCCAATTATGAGTTTGTCAATTTAGCGCGCATAATTAATAGTTTTCCGGATCTCATAAAATGTAGATATTATATACCTATGTGTGTGAGGTCTAAGATTCTCGCACTATCGCCTTGTCTTAATCTCTTTATAATTTATTTGAATGAAACAAATTAAATTCAAATTCCATCCCCACATACACAACAAATATTTACCTGCGCAAACATTTATTTTTATTTTTATTTATTTACAGAAAATAATTTAATGGGCGCTGCTGAATGGACTGGTTATTCACAACCAACCGCCGCCTATCAACCGTATGGAATGACGAGTAGTTTAAATTCTGGTTATGGATACGATCATCATACGCTCGATCATGCATCATTTTCGCATTTACCGACTGTTTTACCTGAACCGCAACCATATTGCCCGGCGGACTATCCACATCATCATCATCATCATCACACGAGTAGTCCAATATTGTCGCAATGTAATACGACGAGTGGTCCAAATAATAGCAATAACAATAATAATAATAATAATAATAGCACGACTAATAATAATTTAAGTAGCTCAAATAATTATTTGACGAAAAGCTCACCGACCGATCTGATCGATCCGCTTAATTCATCGTCATACTATAATAATTGGTCGAATAGTTGCTACAATAATTACCAATATCCGCCGCATCCGTCGCTAACGCCATCAACAGCACAAGCACTAACTACTCAATATCCACATCATCCGACGCACCCAACCCCCGGTACAACTATGGTTGTATATCCACAGCTCTATTCGACGGTCAATCAAAATCAAATCCATTTGCATTTACATGGTGCCGACAAATTAGAACAATATTTTAATCCGGATAATTCATTAACAATTAGTTCAATATCGGGCGGTTCGAATCGATCGATTGGACCATCGATCGAAATCGGTATTGGTGCTGCTGGTATACCAAATCCAACATCGGCTTCAAATCTTCCGCACCATCATCTACACAATCCGGTAATTAATGATGATGATCCGGATAATAATAGTACAATCGATATCACTATGGTCAGTGATGATCATCATACGCATCATCATCATTCGGTACTCGATGAAGAAAATGGAAAATATGAACACGATCACGATGTAGGTGATCGCGATTCAACAAACAATAATAATATTGTTGTTGGTGTGGATCCAAGCAGCGTGTGGCGACCATACTGACATCAAACTGTAACCACCAATCAATTCGTATGTGATGATGAATTTGTTTTAATCTAAACTATAATTGTTTAAGTAAATTAAATATCAATTAATTATTATTATTGTTATTATTATTATTTACGTACGCCATTTTGTCTTTCACCTTAAAAAAAAAATTGTTTTAGAAAATTAAAAAAACTTTCTCTGTTATAATTTGTAAATATTTATTATAAATATATTAGTTAATTATTAATAATTAAATATTATTAAACAAATTTTAATAAATGATAAGAATATTTTTATTTATAATTAAAAAAAAATGTTGATCGTTTTATTATTTCGTGTACTGTATTTTACCAATACCATAATATATTCGCATATGAGAATCAAAATGGCCGACCAAAGTTGTGGATTGGCTAAAATGTCTATTTTGAGGTTAAGTATTGAATATTTCGACAAGCAAGCTAAATATAAAAAGGATTATCAGGTTCGACCGAAGTTCTCTATACGAATATTAACGTATAAAGCTTTCAACTATAAAGTCAACGATTTTCAAATTCCAAACTTTCAGGTAAATCTTTTCTAAAACTTACATCAAAATGCTCCGTTAACACCTAGAACTATTATTAAATCGAGGAAATTCGAGAGGTGGAGTTGGAATTCGATAAAAAACTCACAACTTCACGATGGGGTGATCATAAAATTTAAAAAGCTGCTTGGAATACGCACTAAAACTTGTTTTGAAAGTTTAAAAGTCAGTGGTAATCAATTTATGTTTAAAACCGTTTAAAATCTTTAGTGAATTTGATAAAAAATCAGAAAAAAATTAAATGGGTTCTTTTTCAAGCTTTCATATATAGGACAAGTATGCCAGTACAAACTAGTTACTATATCACTTAAGTATGAAAATTGTATAAAAGCTCGACAAAAGCTCTAAAACTGAGTTATTATATTTACAGTTCGGCTAATATCAGTACATATATGGTTAACTCAACGAGCTTAAAGCGGATAGATAAATATCTTTAAATGCTTTATCAAAGTGCCAAGCATACGAATCTCACATTTTGACAAGGACTAGGAAAATACATCAAAATATTGCCAAAATGTACCTGTCGAGCTTTTATGTAAAACTTAAAGCTTTAAATTTAAATCATTACATTAAAATGTTAGAGTTTTCACGTTAATTATGTTTAATTAACAGCTAGATTCGATTTGAATGTGAAGAAATCCAAGAGACACGCACCAGCACAAATTTTTGGAAGTTGAAATATCGATGATATTCAATCCTTCAAGCTTTCAACAACAAAATTTTTATAAAACCTAATTTTAAATGAGCAATTTTGAGGGTTCGCATCTCCACGAAGAGTTCATAAAAATCTTGTTTGAAAGCGCAGTGAAACACATTTTGGAATTTAAGATGTCGATGGCAGCGATATGTATACCACACGTTCTAACCCCAATTTAATTAAAGTTGTAATTAAAATTATTCCACTCTGCACACATGTATTTTTTTTCCATTCCAAAACTAGCAATCAAAGTTGTTTATGACTTTACGCTAGTTGCTTGTTTATTTTGTGCCAATCAAATTTTTCACCGTTCCAGACCACACGCGTGCTTTTACACACAAATTTTTGATTCATTTTTCGTATAATCAAAATGCCAGCAGATTTATTTGATTATTTCTCGACATATTCGGCCGATTATCAATATGTGCCGACACCAAAAATTCGTCCATCTAAAAAACCAAGACCACAAAGTCCAATCGATAAATTCGCCGGTCGTCGGTCCGATGCGAAATTCATGGATCTAGAATCGTTTACAGAATTTAAAAATGGTCGTGATTTGCCATTCGATCTATTTAAACGACGTAAGCCGTGTGTAAATACAAATCCACGGCAATCGATACCGAATGTCGCGGATTATAAAAGTGTCGATCCGGATGAAAGGCGACAGGCGCGAAATACTCGACCCCGAATTTATATGGTGCCAGCCATTTGTTTGGATGATATATCGGAGGATGTTATGTACAAAGAAGGTGGTCTGGCGGATAATTTGTACACATCGGAATGGAAGCAAGCGCAAAAAATAACAAATCCTAAAGTACGGAAATGGCCACAACAGACAACTGTGCACGATACTGGTTTGCAGTCCGTTCGATTTAAATCGCAAAAATGGCAAGTCGAAAATAATGTGCCCGTCAAGGAGTTGATAAAATGGGAGAATGTGAACGTTAAGCGAAATATTCCACCCGCCGTTGAAGAGGAGGAAATTCCAGCCGAACCGATTACAGGCGAACTTAGTATGAGCTATCAAATACCAAAGTCCGGTTACACTGGATACATTCCACAATTGGCTGTTGGTGTGCCGCGCGAAAAAAAGACATTCACGTTGGCAAGTCCCTATGTCACGAATACGATGATTGCGCAGGGGAATTATAAAAAAATGGAAAAATAAAAGCGAATATGGCGGGGAAACATACTAAAATATTCTCGTTGTTTTATTTTTATATCTGTATTAGCTCCACCCATTTGCATAGAGCTTTTTTTGCCATTTGTACCCAGAAAATAGAGAAAATATTTAAATTTTCCATTTCAAAAACAAAACACAAAAAAACAGTTGGAAAAACATCAAAAGAATTTTTTTTTTCGTTTAAGCTTGAAACAAATGAAAACACAAATGAGCTTAAAAGCTTAAAAAAAATTGGTTTGTATTTTTTGTGAAGGTAATTATTATGAGGACTTGATCAGTGGTTGGCAACGTAGAGAAATCGGATCGCTTGGTTGTATGGAATTTAATGTTGTTCTTAATGAAATCAAGGACAACGTAATTTTGGGTGGCATTATCGATAAGCTCCAAATCAATTCGCACATCGGAACTACTTCTACCTCATTATGATTTGTGATATTTTGAAATTAGTCAACTCAAAAACTCCGACACTTTAAAGCGAGACCTGTTATCTCCAACTCGGCGATCTCTACTTTGTGGGCCAGAATAATAACAATTAAGGTATTTAGATGATATATCCGCCGTCGTCATGTTCATTTGGCCCGTGATTGGAATTAAAATACATATTTAAAGTGCTAAACGCAACGATTAGTATGGATATGGATTAAGCTCCAGTGAAGGATATTTTTGAGAAAAATTTAATTATTGGTGGTGAGATCATCAAATTATTCCTAATGGATGAAAATGTTGATATCTTAACAGACCGCACATGGGCATAAACGATACGATCAAGAGTAGTTCTGATCCACTGGCCTCGATAAACTCGAACCGACCGTGTTTGGTGACCCCACATCATGTTGGTGACCTCACCCAAATAATATTTGGTTCGACTTTGATGGTTGATTTTCACGAAAAAATTCTGTTAGCTGAATAAAGCATTGATATGCTGGCTCGTAGCACTGACTTACCTATTAGAACTCGGACAGATATGTTACGGTGGAATGAACCATATTCGCTCAAACCTTGTCTACCACTGAATTATACATATAGAAATACTCCGATTGATGTCACCAAAGTATAATGCTACAATATAGAACCATTTTCAATTAAATATATTTTTTTTTGATTATTAAAATACATAAAACATAAAATTTATGTATGTATATACCTTTCAGTTTTTTTGTGTGCATAAAACATACAAATTTATGTTTATTTTGAATCAACCGCATATGTACGAAACAAAAATACGATTCGTTCTTTACGTGCATATCTGGTACATTAAAACTATAAATATTTCATTAATTTATTATGCTCGGGTATACTAAACTAATCGAAATTAATTCGATTTCGCGTTTATAGAAAATAAAATGCATGATAAGATTAAGAAGACACACGTCACGCGGCTAGACTAGAATCTCGAGACAAAACAACTTTAAAAAATAAAAACAACCAAGTTTTATGTTGTGGCTCAGAAAAACCATTAAAAAAATCCTATATGTACATATGTATGTTATGTACGTACATAAATTGTGTGGTGTGGTGAGGATCGATGAAAGGAACATCATTTCATAAAAATTATCACCATTATATGTTGTTGTTTTTGGTGCGGTGTGGTGAATGAATTTTAACACTTTTGGTTTCAAAAAAATTGGCAATGAAAACCAAAACAACAAATTAAAGCGACAAACCATCTTATATACACAGCATAACATACATCATACTCGTGTTTTATAAACAACACTGTTGCTTGTTTAATAATTATGTATGGTATTATACAGCAAATCTTCTATCCACATTTTTATTGGGAAATTTTTGTTTATGCCCCCGCGTCGTATTAAGAATTTTCACCACAAAAACTCGCATCTATACATATGTATAAAGGGAATTTATGTGCGGCATAATAATTATAATGTGTGTGGTGGCTGGATAAGACATTACCTTAGTGATCTTCTTTTCTGTGTTCATTTTTACTGATCGCATAATATACGATCTCTTCCACTACGACTTCCATAGAAACCACAAATCATTCGCAGAGAGTTTCGGAAACTGTAATTATATAGGTATGGCTGAAATATAAGTATTTTTTGGATATCCCTTTAACGATTTTAATGCCAAGCCCGTTACAAAATTTCAATGTTCGATGCGCTGATGGAACCCCCTTAATTAAATACCGTTTCATCTATGCTAGCCTTCTGTCAGATTGTAAACCTATAATTACCAGTGGACAAATTTCAGTTTCATTGCTTTTGTCATTTCATCATCACTTCTCGCATAACATCCATTTGGTATAGCCTACGGGGTGAGCTTAAATTTGTTGGTATTTTCAATGTTTTGGTTGCTTTCCATAATGAGTATTCTGTTCTCTCTGTTGCCGTTAGATTGTAAAGATAGTTTAAAACTCCTTGGTTTTCATCTTCCTTTATGGTCTATTTTGGTAATCGTGGCTTTTGCTATTAATGTTGCCTTCAATTTGTTCACTTTTTTTGAGAAACTTTATTGATTTTTAGAAATACTCAGTTTCCTAACCACTGATCAAAACTGATATTCTTTACTAGAAACTTGAAACTATTTGTCGATGATCTGTAGTTCAAAATGTATAACATTCTCGATGTTATCCTTCGTCTTGCGAACATTTTTTTTGGCATTGCTCGATACTTCCAATTTGTTTGGGTGGACGTTACGAGAACCTTTGCTCGTTGGCAGATACTTCAAGTTCTTCATGGTTTCTATATAGTGGCTTGAATAAAGCTGTTAATGCTGAAGCATGGATGCCAGTTAACGTTAAGTATCTCGTACATCTGGCAGTATCAGGTAACCCCTATAAACGGCCACCATTTCGCAAAATAAACAAACATAAATAAGAAATCATTTACAAAATTAAAAATTCAAATGGTTTTTTTTTATTTATATTTCACTTGATGCCACTGCCATTTACTTAAATTTCCGCCGCCCGCTTTATCAATCGCCTCGTAAACGCTTAGCGACTCACCCACTGGTATTCCATACGCACTCGCCAGACCATGCGGATTCGACGGCGTTTTACAATCCATTTGTGATTCCTTACGCAGCACCGTATCCACTTCGACCGAAGTAAAAAACGCTATGGACTGTGGTAAATCAACGAGGCCAATACGTTTCACACAAAACGATCGAGTTAATAGATTGGTGACGTGCATTGCGAGTGCAGCTTGATATGCATCCTCATCTTTGACTAGGTATCGCACTTCATCATGAAAACTAAGGCAGAAACGGATTTTAGGACCCATTAGCCATCGCATACAAACCAGCATGAGGTGAAGAAAATCGACCGCGCCACTTTGCACCACCCAATTGATGCGAGTCGGTAAAAATCGATCGGTAGATGTCTCGCCATCGGGAGTCTCGAGCGCTCGACTTAGGCGGCACTGTAAAAACGGGGTAACCGGTTTATCACATCCAGCGATTTCCTCAATTCGATTGAACATAGCGCTCTCCGTGCCGCCATGCCACTTGGGTTTCTCGAACAAATCGGATATAGGTGTATTGTAAGCGGCTGCTAATCTGGCAGCCTCATACGCAGAATATCCTCGCGGCTCCAGCGCCTCGTGATCCGATTGAGATTTCAGATAGTAAAATTTTTTGCCCTTAGTTAGGGTGAACATTTTTTGAGCTTTTGATCGAGCCTCACCGTCCGAGATTGTCGGATTGAATTGTTTTAATAGCCGTTCGGCAAAATTTTGTCCTGCCCCGTAAATTCGCGCATAATTTATAACCTTAGAATGGTCACGGGAAATTCCGATCACTTTGGCCGTAACCGAATGCATATCTGTGTTATTCGATTTTGATCCGGAGAGAGTCATCCATCCGAGAGGTGTGGCACCATGGGTCTTTGTCTCGTTGGCATCGCCTAGTACGGAGGCGATCCATAACTCTTGAGAATCGACATCGGCTCCAACGATTTTATATCCCGGAGGTGCTTGTATCATGGCGCGTAGCTCAGATCCGATTCGTTCACGCTGCGCATTACTAGCAGTCATCCAGGTTGGTTCCATAGCTCGCCTAGTGAGTGTACCACAAACCACAACCTGTGGAATAATGGCACCTAATTGTCGCGATTCATCATGATAGACGGCCATTTGACCGTGTATTCGATCTCGATTATTCCGCCAATACGAACACATCCGGGCGATCTCAATAATTCTTTCGGCTATTTCACCGTCTCCCGAGAGCACATTCTCTGAAAATTTATTTAAGAAATCCTTAGCTAATGGGTTTCCCACGCGATTCGACGGACCATCCTTGTGCGGTAATTTATAAAACCAACAACAGTTTTCGACATCGGTGTTACACCAAACACCGGTTCCTCGATATGCACGATAACCGCCTGCTTCTGATTTTTTTTTACTATAGTACTGTCTCTTGCTCAGATTGACTTCGACATCTTTCCAAAGGGTACCGAGCGCCTCGTCACTTTCATTTTTAGTTGCGAACTCGTTTGAGTCAATTACAGGGCATTTGAGTACGAGCTCTTCAAGTGGAACTTCGGCATCTTGACATTCTTCGTCTCGGACCGATTTATACGGGACCAAGAAACCCCATCCCTTGTCTCGTATAAAATGTAACGGGTAGCCCTCCCAGCAGAGATGAAGGATTTTAGGTACTATTTGCATCCCAGTGCCAACGTTTTGTGGTCCTGGGGCCCAATTTTCATCGTTCGGTTTGAGGCAAAGTTTTCGATACCAAGCTGGATATCCAGGGAGTAACAATCGACGGGCCGGAAGATATTGTTTCGAGGTCTCGTGAAATTTCTCGAATTTTTTCTCCAGGCGAATGAGTTCTTCGCGCTCCTCTAGCGTCAAATTCTCGTACGAACGCTCAATCGATTTTGAATCTTCACTGGATTTAATTTTGGTCGGGGTTTTATTCATTTTAAACTCCTGAACACTCCAATCCTGATCCCACATCCACAGATCATTTTTGTATTGATCGTTTTCCAGCAGTTTGCAGATTTCGTTCGCGCGCTTTTTCAATCGAGCCTTGGATTCGGTGTTTAAATCCTCGTACGCTAGGTCGCCTTCTTTAAGATACCGCTGCCAGTTGTGATTTATTGGAAGATACGCAGAACCGATTTCTAGCATCCCGCAAAGAGTGGCCGGATGACTAAATCGCTCTTTGTACATAGGATAGAGTTCCGAGAATACTGAGTGCGTTGCAATGACATCGTCAGCGCAATAATCAACTAGATTTTGGAAATCAGTGCGGACATCTTTATGCGACCCACTGAAGAAGACGTCGCGACGTTCTTTACTTAATTCCTTCTTACAGTAAAGCTTATAGACTTCGACCAGACTGTTTAGGGATGTCTGGCTGCTCCATCCAAGGTCCTCTTGCCCGATTTCTTTGTGTGATTTTAATACGGCTCGTTGGTAGCTGGTTAAACCACTAACGCAAATGTGTAGCGACATTGTGTCCAGGAATCGGGTTCCCGTACTTTCGATCCAATACTGTTCCTTGACTTTGGACCGATCGAACGACACGTTATGCCCGATTATGAGCTTGGACAGCTTTAAATGAGACTCGAGGTCGAGATCTCGTTTTGAGTGTGATTCGATTGGTATTAAACAGTCGATTACATAGCTGCTTGAACGAGGCCGATCCTCGATCAGGTTTGGACTCACCCACGAATACCAGCAGCTTGGACCCATC
This sequence comes from Tipula unca, assembly GCA_951394425.1. Taxonomy (NCBI): domain Eukaryota; kingdom Metazoa; phylum Arthropoda; class Insecta; order Diptera; family Tipulidae; genus Tipula; species Tipula unca. The sequence goes on from OX596382.1 coordinate 12,152,581, forward strand.
GCTGTGGCTAGGGTTGGCGTTTTACCATAACTCATGCATACCTCAGTATCGAATATTAAGACTAATTCGTCCGGGTATGGTACCTGGATTGGATCTCCCGTATCTGGGGAGTATTTCGTCCATCCTGAAGTGTAACTCCAGGTTTTTGGCTTTTTTGGTATATTCTTGACCAGTATTGAGTCTATCAGATATTCATAATCTTGACACTGTTCTTTTGCGATATTATAGAAGTGCTCTTCGATGTTATTCCCCCGAAACTTTGGTAGTTTTAGGTCGACCTCAGGAAATTTTGGAGACGTTTCAATATCAATTCCGTGCCGAATTAACTCATTTCTCCATCTAAAATAAAAAATAATTTGATTGAATATGGACTAGGAAGTACAAATTATGTATTTATACCGTGCAACACTCTCTGAATCGACCGAACCCGTTGGCACATCGCCAAAAATTTGTCGATAAAGTCGATCCGACAGCATTTGAATTTTCATCTCATTTTCACGCGGCTTTGATTCACGTCGATTTGATTTAAATATTTTTACGGTCGAAAACGGATTTATTCCGCGTTTTATTCGAAAATTATTCAAATTACACGATACTCGTTTCATTTCGCGGGTTCAAGAAACGTCAAATATATTTGTGTAAACAAAAAAATCGAAAAACGTCAAAGTCATATGTCACGATACGTTGCTGATAAATAATTTGCTGAATATCGATAAGTTTAATGCAGATGTTACAATATACAATTATTTTCTGAATTTATGAATAGAAATTTTGTTAAACATATGCAAATAAATTAACTAAACTATTTCATTGAAGTATATAAATTATTTACATATTTACAAATTACAGGACGTGCAAACAAATATTTAAAAAAAATTCAACAATCGATAAGTTTTCCACAGGTATTTATCATATCAATACATCGATTATCTTTGACATAATTGGATAATGATTTTAAGATTTTCAATATTTCTGCAATAATCCCTATTAAATCATAAATTATGAATAAAATATCGTTACATTTTATAAAAGTTAATCGTTTGGCGTCTATAAACCGTAGTCTAAGTAGTCTGACGTTAAAAGACAGTAAAATCGTGAAAAGTGTGGTTAGGGATCGTAATCCAGACGATACAGATTTCAAATTGTTGAAACACAAAACGAAGGTGCCCCAGGTGCCTCATATTTGTAAATTTAGCCGAGATCGTGTCAAATTTAGTGATATTGTACAATTGGATGAGGAAACGTTGTTGCTGCTGGAACGATTATCATTGGTTGGAATTCATAACAAGTAAGTGAAAGTGTTTGAGAGCTCCAAGTGCATCGAGCTAATTTTTATGTTTCTTATTCCAGAGAAGCGTTAAAAATACTGCAAGATTCAATCGATTTTGCTAGCATTATACTTGACGTTGACGTAACTGGTGTCGAGCCCTTATATTCAGTCCTCGAGGATCGTATGCTAAAGCTGCGCGACGACGAGGTGACTGACGGCAATATTCGCGACAAAATATTAAGAAATGCTCGTCTAACCGAAGAAGAGTATTTTGTAGCACCGCCTGGCAACATACCGCTAGAACAAGAAAAGAAACCATTTTAGTACAAGTTCCGTGCGTCCATCCATCATGTCTAAATTACTCGATATTCTCATGTCATGCAAAAAGTACGGATATTTCGATTTGGACGCCCAAAAGAATATCATTAAGTATACAAATCTGGGAAGTTTGTTTACCCAGAATATAAAACGGCAGTGGCTTGATTCGGAGACCGACGTCAAAGTGTATCCCAACCGGAACATCTATAATTGTGAGACAAGCAGCCCTGGTTTAACCAACGACATTCCAAAATTACTGTTCAATTGCCAGAAATTCTACGACAACTTTCTTCTAGTCCAGAAAGATTTCCAGAAGACAATCCCGTTCGCTATCTCGCAGGAAATTTTATTCCGTGACAACGTGATTTCCCTGTTGCAGAACGACAGTACACCGCCAGCGACGACCGTTGACCGAACTCCAACCCATTTTCTATCCCATTTATACTTCATACATCCAAATTCAGAAACGGAAATTTTTAATCGAGTACAGCGCACCAAAAAAATCTGGTGGATGAAATACGCCCTAAATCCAGGCCGAATCTTTTTATCCGATCGTGTACAGAATATTTACAATACCGTATACATAAAAGCGCGTTACGATTTTGGCGATTTGATTCTGGAAAAAATCCAAACAATCCCATTCGAATCGGTGATCGATGAACAAAAGTACGATTACACCTTAATGTGTACGGCAACATCGAAAAAGGTGAAACCGTTAATTATCCGGACTGAGACGTGTCTTGAAATCGCTACAATCGGCCTTCTGTGCGACGCAATCAACTCCGATTCCAGTGAAACATTGCACGTTCATCGAAAACTTGCTCCTTATCAATGCGCAATACTCGTCGATATGGGAACCGCACCGAGTAAAAGTGAACTCTTGGATTATGCCAAATTTCTTATGTTAAATTTAAAGATGGAACGTGTTTCGGTTGGAAATTTACTGGAAAAATCGGCAGCTTTAAATTTTGTCCATGACTCCAGAGAGACTCTGCACCATACATGCCGTAAATTGGACACTATTGGCGTTCCGTATGTATTGATCGTGAATGAGGATACATTGTCGCGTGGCTCATTAAAACTAAGGCAACGTGATACCGGGCTGTCGGAAGTTATTCACGTTTCTGATATCCCGAATGAAATTGTTAGGAATTTGAGTTAAAATATGATTGTATGTAGTTTAAGAAGTAGTTACCGCCCTCCTAGGTTTAGGCCACTCTATTCGTTGGTTGTTTCAAAAATAAAATTTTAGTTTTTTTACCGTTATTTTTGTGATTTGTTTATTCTAAAAAACCATTGAAAATCAGGTTAAATATATTTTGTGATACAGAATGAAAGAATCATCAATTTTGGGGGCTATATCAAAGGTCTCCACACCCACAAAACTAACGATTAATAATCAAAATTTCGAACAATCACACTAAATTTTTGGACGCGTTCACAATGCACAGCTCGAATCTAGTACAATTTATTTTTATTAATTTTTTTTATCGTTTGTACTACAAAAATTTCATTTGGAATTTTGACAGCCAAACTGTCAAATCAAAATAGTTAATAGCGTAGTGAAAATCAATTTTCTTATTTTAAAAAAAGAATCATTTTCTTGAAATGGAAAATGTTTAGAAATATAATGAATATTGTTTATAAATAAATAAATTGATTTATTGATTTGATAATCAATAATAAGGTAAGTGAATATTTTTGTCGTACACGGAAGGGAATTTTTGTTCGTGCAAAAGGGGGACCGCGGAATCGTTCAGTACACAAAATAATTACAAAAATAAATAAAAAAAAAAGCTATTGACCTTCAATTTTATTTTCGGTTTTATTTTTATTGTTAATTAAATCCGAAAAATAGAGATTTTAGATTTTTGTGTTTTCTAAAAATGATTCCCAATTTAAACAAAAAAAAAAATCATAAATTCCTTTTGTGAGTTATTTCTGGTTATAGTTTATGGTATGCAATGAATAAGCGCTCCTCTCTGTTAGTTTTGTGTTTCGAATATGCGACAGGTGTGTATTTAGGGCGTGCGAAGTGATAAGTTCCATTAATTTATATTAAAATTGACCACAATTTTCGAAAATTCGAGATTAAATTATTTATTTGCTTGCAATGAAATTCGTCGTTTCATTTTATTTCGAATTTTCGATAATAAAAATAACTGGTTTCTCGAATGAAGGGATGTTATTGTGATAATCTAATGCACTCACTGTCTTATTCGTTGCCTGTTTCTTAAAGTTAAAAATCATTTAAAGATATTCTGTTATAAACAGTGCGCCTCTTTTTAACGTAGTTTAAATCGCTGATTAACGTGATCTTGTTACTAAAATTACACTAAAAATTTTAAATTTTTTCCCAGTTGCTCAATACCTGAAATAAGAAAAAAAATTGTCACGTGTGTAGCTCAATTTAGTTCATTTTAAATACTACTATTCTGATATATAATTTTACGATATCTTAAGAGACCTAATTTGGGCTGGGACAAACTAATATATGTATTTTCTCATCTCCAAAAATTATTAATTTTGACTAAATTTATTAATAAATGCGTCGAACCTTATATTTACTCGTATATAGAGATAGATATGTAAGTAATTAAGTTTGACTTAGTCCGGAAATTATGAGAGTGTTGACCTATGTTATACTCAAATATTACAATATTATGGCCCCTTGGATGAATGCATAGTAATCTCATGACGAATCTCTATGTTGAAATTGAGATTGAATAATTGAGCTACATTTTAAAACTACCCTAATTTTGAGCAAATAATTGGAACATAAAACAAATAATTTTTTGGCAACGGAAGATCTATGTGGTTGTCGATATTTACGAGGAAACCAAGAAGCCTAATGTGTGTTGGCTGCGCTTAGTTGAAATACTCCACAGTGTCTAGTAAAATTATAAAATTTTTAACAATTTTTAGATTTTAAAAATTCAACTAATACATATTAAACATTTTGGGAATTATTTAATAAATAATTTTGAGATAGAAATTATGATTTAAAAAAAAATTAGGATAAAAATCCTTTGAATTTTAAGAAATGTTGAGAACTTTGTACATATTTTTTAATGAATGTTAAGATTTTTTACCGTTTTAATTTAAAGAATTTTGAGAATTTAATTTTTTTGGAAATTTTAACAATTTTTGTGAATTCAAAAAGTTTTAACCATTTAAAAAATTTTAAAATACATTTACACACAAAATATTTAAAAACGCATTAAAATTAGAAATTTTAAATATTTTGTTTTAAAATTTTGAGAATTTAAATCATTTTTTAGATTTTTATTAATTTGGAGCATATAGTTTTTTAAATGAATTATATAATTTAGAGAATTAAATTAATTAATTAATTAATTTGGAGCATAATGTTAATCTTTTAATAATTTTAGATTTTTCTTTAGAATTTTGGGAATTGCAGAATGTATGTATTTTTTTAATTGAATTTTAAGAATTCAAAGATTTTTAACCATTCTAATTTAAAGAACCCAAATTTTTATGGATTTTTTTTAACAATTTAAAGAATTTTAGAAATTTCCAAATACATACACGTAAATCTGTACATGTTTTAAACGCATTAAAATTTTTAAGTAATTCAGAAATTTTAAAAATGTTTTAAAACAGAATTTTGAAAATTTGATGTATTTTATAGATTTTTATGAATTTTAAGAATTACATTTTTTTCAATTATTAAAGAGTTATAAAAATTTTGTGAATTAATATTTTAAAATTTTGTGAATTATGAGAATTTTAAATATCTTAGAATTTCCAAAAATGTTAAGAATATAATTTTCTTATTAAAGTTTTAAAAACAAATTTAAGATATTTAAAAAAAAAAAAATAATTAAAATTTTAAGAATTAAATAATTTAATGAAAATAACGAGTTTGAGGAGGAATTTTAAGCATTTAAAGAATTTTGAAAAATTCCAAATTTTAGACATAAATATGTACATACATACATATGTTGTTTTTTAAATATGTAATAACGCATTCAAATTTTTAAGAAATTCACAAATTTAAAAATTTTGTTTTTAATTATTTAGCAATTTTGAGAATTAAAATATTTTTTAAAACAGAAACCATTTATAATTTTGGAAATATTTACAACAAAAGAAGTTAGAATTTTGTTTTTAAAACTTTTTAAAATTTAAAATATATTTTAAAACAGAAATAATTAAAAATGTTAATAATTTAAAATAAGGAGTTTAGGGAACTTAAATAATTTGATTTTTTTTTTTTAAGATTTAAAGAATTTTCGGAAATAAAGATTTAAAAGAGAGACTTTTTATGATTTTAACGAATTATGATTATTTTGAGAATTAAAAGAGTTTTAAGAATTTTTGATTTAGGAATTTTGAGAATTCACATTTTTTTGTTAAGAATTTAAAGTATTTTGGAAATTTGTGCAGACATTTTTTTAAAAATATTTAATAACGCATTAAATTTTTTAAAAAATTCACAAACTTTAATAATTTGGTTTTTTAACAAACTTAAGATTTTTCAAAATTTAAATAAGTTTCAGCATTTTTTAGATTTCTATGAATTTTACAAATTTTACGCGACTTGTTAAATTCAGATAAGTTGTTAAGTTTACAGATGTCGCCTTGTTGCTTAAATTTCTTACCTCTTAAAATTGTGTAAATTTGCAAAGTACATATTTGAAATGCCCCTTGATTTTTTTACACCTTAGTATATTGTATAAAAGACATTTTTTGAAAAAAAAAAATTTTGCGTAATTCGCACATTTGTCATAAAAACATTATAAATTGCAAAGTGCTGGTATCGTGGTATCACTCTCAAACCAAATCATAAGTGTAATCTGTTGGAAAAATAATCAACAATAATTTTTCATAATTTCGATATTTTTAATGCTAGCTAATTAAGTGTGTAAGCACAGTAAGTAGCGTCCTTGCTCTGTTATTCGAGGGTCTCGGGTTCGATTAACGGTGGTGACCAAAAATCACGGTTGGGTGTTTTTAATGTGTACGTATATGTGTTTGTCCGGGTATTGCACCGTGGGCCGTTAGGTGGCATTGCACCATGGGCCGTTAGGTGGCATTGAGTGCTGGAGTAATTCGCCCAACTTTAAATAAAAAAATAAAAAAAAGTGTGTAGCATTCGCCAACTCTAAAAAGAAACTGTTTAATCGTTCTGCGGTTCTCAGTGTAAATATACAAATCTCGATAAATTGACTGGTGAAATTGAAGCTACCGAAATACCTACCTATGATTTGTGAAAGTGTTAATGATTCATTTAACTTCAACATACTTAATATATATTTTAAATTCCATTCTACTAATAATCTTATAAGATTAGTACAGTAGTTTCCTATCCAAATCACGCATCTCTCTTAAAGGTCACATACATTTGAATCCGGCGGCCTTGGATCAATGCCCATTTTATCTTAAAATGTAAAATAAATTCACGATCGTATCTCGTATGAAAAATACAAAACAAAAGTATATATAATTTTCTCATTCACCTATCTCACCTAAGAAAAGAAGGTTGTTTATTATTCTAAAAATATTTCGATTGATTTTTTCAACGAAATTTATGGGACTGCGTGCGATTTAATTTGTTCATGCTTAGGCATGGGGTTCTTATTTTTGTTTAAATTTTATTTTTATTTCTTGTCTCTTTCTAGCACCATATACACGTAATTTAAAACACACAGTCAATCAAACACAATATGTTTTGTAATAAAACAAGTGTGTTTCGTGATATATTTAATCAGTCATTTTATGCAGACCTAACAAAATATAAGTTACAAAATAGTACTAAAGGTAAGTTTATCGTTAGTGGTGTTGTTGTTGTCATAAATTTTTAATTACGTTCGAATCGGTAGTGTGTACATACATATTGGATTTTGATGAATTAATAATAATTAGCGTTTACGATTTATGAATGAATGTGTAGCCTATTATTTTTGGTTTTCAGTAGTTTTATGTTTACTTATGTTTGTAATATAATTTAGGAATTTTCAGGTCTCTCAACGAAACAATCACTCCAGGTTATCAATCACGATCTCGTTATCGCAAATTCTCAAAGAAAAACAGATTCTGTAATAGCTTGATTCAGCTGTTTGGGTAGGTCAGAAGTTTAGTTCTTTAAACTTGACTGTGATTACTTAAATACATAAGAACAGTACCCGCGATCGTTGGATTCAAGAACTTTGCTATGCGCATTTACAAATAACAGATCGTTTTACGCTTTTGTGTGCCAGCCTATAACACATTGTATTGAACTCATTATTATAAATATAGTACAACCATGACATTGACTGAATTATGTAAAATGTTTGTAAATTAATCATTTCGCCTTCGAAAATTTGGGTCAGAGCACACTGTAATGATATCAATGCTCACCTATTCTCCTTTTTTTCATTACAGATAGCCAATTTTATCTACAAAATTTAGAATTATACAAATCCTTACAAGTTCACAAGGGATGTGTCAACACAATCACATGGAACGAAAAGGGCCAATATATCCTATCGGGTTCGGATGATCATATTATTGTGATAACGAATCCGTTTAATTCGAAAGTTTTGGCACAATATAAAACTGAGCATCGGGCGAATATATTGAGTGCAAAGTTTTTGCCACAGTCAGGTAGGTGAACCTAGGGGTTTGGTTTTTGAAATATAAAAAAAAAAAAAAAAATTTCTATTGCACGATATATTCAGGTGATCATGGAATTGTATCATGTTCTGGTGATGGTATTGTCTTGTACACTGAATTAACAAATCTTCAAAATCATAAACTTCAAAATAGTAACGAATTTAATGATGCAAATTTAAATTACTTTAGCTGTCACAGTACAAGTACCACGTACGAAGTATTAACTGTTCCCACCGAGTCGAAAACGTTTATGAGTTGCGGTGAAGATGGTACTATACGTTTGTTTGATTTGAGGAAGACTTCAAGGTGTCGAAAAACCTGTTGCAAAGACAATATCCTAATCCTGTGTCCGAATGCGATCACATCAATGTCCCTATCACCTATTTCCCATAATTATATAGCGGTCGGTAGCTCGGACAGTCAAATTCGGATTTTTGATCGTCGCTATTTATCCCTTATCGATTTCTCTGTACCTGGATGCCCGTCCGATAAGCATACAATTCCTGTAAAGGTATTCACAATCCCTTCCCTAGAAAGACGACCTTTCCGAGTCACCTCTGTTACGTATAGTCCGGATGAGCGGGAACTACTCGTCAGCTACTCATCCGATCATTTGTATTTATTTGACATAACCAAAGATGGCTTCGATGTGAATCAGCTGAATGAAAATTCGCGCCGCTTTTATACAAAAAGTTCCGACTCCCCTGCACCAGTGCGACGTCTTCGATTGCGCGGCGATTGGTCGGATACCGGGCCTGATGCAAGGCCTGAACGAGAAATGGCTAATCGACCGACTAGTGGACAAGCTCGGCCACAATTACAAGCGGCTCTAATGCAACGCATGACTGAAGTTTTATCGCGTATGATTACCGATCGAGCGCGGGTCGGCCTAAATTCACATTCGCACGGCTTTAATTTAGACAATGTAGTATTGCCAGATAGTGAGCTCGAAGCTAATTTAAATGATCATGAATCGTCAACGGGCGGTTCATCGTCGTCTGGGCATCGACCACAACGTAGCCGATCGACTGAAGAAAATTCGGAACCACAACCAAGCACCTCGAATTTGGAACGCCACTGCAGTCCGGCCAAGAAAAAATTCACACTAAATCGGCACAGTGATGACGATGATGATGATGATGATGATGAGGCAGATACTAGCCATAACGCTAATCTACAAGACGAACTTGCTGATATGCCGCTCAAGATTAACTATGATTATGTTAAAATGAAATTCACCGGCCATCGAAATGCGCGCACCATGATCAAAGAGGCAACATTTTGGGGTAACGACTACATTATGTCGGGTTCTGATTGTGGCCATATATTTACATGGGAACGCAAATCTGGAAAATTATGTATGCTCATCGAAGCTGATCAGCATGTTGTGAATTGCCTGCAACCACATCCATATCTTCCGTATCTGGCCACTTCGGGAATTGATTATGATATTAAAATTTGGTCGCCGGTCGATCGGGAACAAAGTAAATACGATGAGGAGAAAGCTCGTGATGTAAGTATTTTTCGATTTCTCCTACATTTGTACATTCCAAAATATTTTCTCTATGGCTTTCTTGTTACAGTTAATGGAACGAAATGCTGTGATGTTAGAAGAGACAAAAGATACGATAACTGTTCCTGCTGCTTTTATGATTCGAATGTTGGCTTGTTTTCATTCGCTGCGCCAACGACGCCATAGACCCGAGACAAATTCAGATTAAATCCCTATATGTACCCATCATGCCGCCGCTGTGTTTTTGTTTAGAGTAATAAAATGTTATGCCCTGTTATGAACTGTGTAACTCTTGTTTTTGTGCAAATTAAAAAATTTTTATTTAAAAATGAAATACTTTAGGAAAATGTTGTTTTTTATTTATTTAAATTACTGGAAGATTCAGCATTATATATGGAAAAATGAAAAAAACAGTAATTTATTTATCCAAATGATGGGTGAAGTTCTTTATTAAACACTTTACAAATGCGGTTAAAATTCAATTCCATTACAAATAAAATTACGCCAGCCATAGTGCCCGTACCCAAAAGATTAAACCCTAGCTGTAAATCTGACATGGTCAGCACTTTAAATTTTGTCACCTGAAATACGCCATACTTATGAATATTCGCCACCGATTGATTAAAGTACATATCTCTGATCCACTTATTGATTAGGCCACCGTTTAACAAGTGCAACAGTATATCGTTTACTGGTTCCAGGAACACCGAATTTCGCGCCATAATATATGCCAAATTATAAATTTTTGGACATTCTGGCACCACAAAAATCATTTGATTTGTCACCGTATGCGCCATATCCAATTTTGTTTTACTGAGTCGCATGACCGTTGCCAAATTTGGATCACGCAACATAATCGTTGTGATCGATGGTTTCTCGGGATCTGTTAAAAATAATTTTTTTCGTAGATTCTCGATGAGTGGTGTACTATTGGCAGGAAACATGTCCTCCAATTGGGCTGGATATTTTATCGCAATTTTTAAATGACTTTTTGCCACATCCTGTAATTTTACGAAATCCTTGTAGTAAATGGGTTCGATAAATACAGTAGCCAATTTAGATTGAAATATCGAAACCAATACAACGCTGACTAGACATATTGCGATTATAAAGAATCGTTCCGATGTGACTCGACTGAATCGTCTCATTGGTGAGCTGGCGATGAGCATTAGCATATCGATGAATATTTGATAGTATTGACGACGCATATCGATCAATATCCACATGGATCGGTTTAATCTTTCCGCGATTTGATCAATTGAATTATTAGTGCGACGAATCGCACACCAAAAGATCGATGCTGCTAGTATTACGAATAAAATTATGATCCACATTTCATAATTGAAGCACAGCATGGGTAAAAGTGAAGATGGTATTCGTTTGGCCTTCGGCACGATCAGGCATAATTTATCGGAATAAATGCTTACCGTAAAATCAATGCCCCGTGTTAGATAATCTTTTATAAAAAATCCAACAATACCGAAATCACTTGTGCGCCGAATCACATGGCCTAGTGTGCCTGTGCATGTCCCATTCTGCAAATGAAATCCGTATAGATAAATATCGGGCTTTTGTATTATACCTGGAATATCGAAACTGATTAGTTATTGTGACTAGAGATAGATATAAGAGGGGATTATGGTATGTTATGTGTCAGTAATAAGTGTAGCAGTTTGGCTTTACGTAATTACTTTATTAAATTTTCTAAATAATTTGCAGCATGTTTTAATATTTAACTCAATTAGTAACAGTGATGTGCTAATCAGTAACCCCGAGGCAAGTATCAGAAAAGCCAACTGTAAATCCGATATGGTGAGCGTTTTAAATTTCGCCACATGGAAAGCGCCATACTGTCGGAGATTCCATATCGTTTGATTGTAATACATGTCATTAATCCATTTATAGATAAGGCCACCATTGGTAAGACGCAATAAAATTTCATTGATTGGTTCCAGGTAAACAGAATCTTTTGTCACCACGTACGCCAAATTGTACGTCTTGGGACATTGGGGAATCAAGAAAACTGTCTGATTGGTCACATAAATTGCGTTATCTAATTTTACTTTGCTCCGTCTTGTGACCGATGCCAATTTTAGCTCTCGATATTTATCTACCGTAACCTGTGGCTTTTTTGGATCAACCAGTAATAGCTGATTTCGTAAATTCTCATACAATTTGGTACTGTTCGACGGAAACATGTCGTCCATCATGGCTGGATATCTAATCACAATTCGTAAATGGCTTTTCTCCATCTCCTTTAGGGTCATCATGTCCTTGTAGTAGATGGGCTCGATAAATACTGTAGCCAATTTGGACTGAAAAATCGACACAAATACAAGACTTATAAGGCACAGTGTGAATATAAAACATCGTTCGGTCGCAACTTTTGTGAAACGTCGTAGTGGTACACTCCCCATTAACATGATGGAGTCGATCAAAATTTGATAGTATTGATATGATTTGTGTTTTAAAATCCACATCGATCGATTAAATCGGTCCTTATTCTGAGGCCATTTACAATTCGAATCGTAAATTCGTTTAAAATCCGCTGTGTCATTAATTCGCCGAATTAGGCACCAAAATATTGACGATCCAATTAGCACCAATAGAATCATGCCCCATAATTCACTCTTGAAACAGAGCAACGGTAGCATCGACGATGGAACACGATCCGCTTTCTGCACAATTAAACACAATTGATCCGAGTACACACCAGTCGTAAAGTCTATTTCACGCGTTAAATAATCTTTAACAAAAAATCCGTTGAGCGCGATATCACTCGAATGCTGTACCAAATTGTGGAGGGTGCCGGTGAACGAGCCATTCGGTAGTCGATATCCAAATTGGTATACATCAGATTTGATTTTGATCGCTGCAAGAAAAAATAGACAAAAAAACAACACACACGGTTTATATAATTTCGTTTCGTCGAGCCTCCATCTCATAATCGATTCGTCTCAAATATGTATGTCTATTTGCATATTAATTTAGATTACCAGAAAAAATGGCGTCACATCATTAACGTAATATTGTGTGTCAATACCAAAACACAAACACTCATTGTGATGTTTATTGTTTACTAATCGAACACACAAATAACACAACACACACACTGTCATTGGCCTTGTAAATACGTTGATTGTAGATTAAATCAGCTTAATTACAGTAATTTAAGCATGGTTTTGAGTTCAATTAAGTGCCACACGCTTAAACTATAACCTCAAATAAAACACGTGCTTCATTTTAACACGTGTTTTATTTAACCGTCGGTTTGTTTTCAAAAAATTATCTAATTTGCCGATGGGAATATGTCGACTCCTTCTACAGAACTAAGTTTTACGCTAGTCTTATCACTCTTAAAACGGTGCTCTTACTAAAATTTGTGTTGTGCGTCAATCTAATTCTTGAGCTATACAATGTCTTATTCAGTATTGCTCAAAATAATTGTAGATATTGCTCAAAATTGTATTCTATACAAATTCTAAGTTGCTCTGATAAAAACCAAGTGTAAATGTTCCACAATTTTAAATAGGGTTAGGGTTATGGGTGTATACAGAATTTATAAATTTTATATTTCGAATTTCTGAAATTTTTTATTGGTGAGAAATAGCGAGCGGAACTTTAGGCAATGTTCCTACAAATAACTATACTAAGTGCGCGAAAAAAAACTGGTTTACCCGTATAATTCATAATCTGTCGTAATGTCTTGGACACTTCCACATCTGCGCCCGCATAATATTTGGTACGCGTCTGCCGATCCATAATTTCGATCACATACGTTGACGTGAATATTTCAATTTTTAACGGATATCCATTTAGTTGTTTTAAATTAATTTCACCTAAATATTCACCATCATCGTTCACACTGTCATCACTAGTGTTCACTATTAATTTACCGTAACGTTTGAGCGTATCATTATAGTGAAATGGATTATACGTGATAATTTGACCATTTAAATAGATAAAAATTTTATAATTTTGATAATTACTCCAAATCTCGTTGAACAGTGTTCCAATATCGTCTAGGGTTATACCAGTATCCACAAAGTCATCCATGAAAAAATCCTCGTACACATAATCAGTGGTATTCCTGGACTTATTAATCGTCTTACTATTATTTATTATGAAGAGATAAGTTCCAGCCGGTGTCAGATAGCAATTTATGATGTACGCCAAAATATTAAGATTTGCTATTTCGAATACGAAACCACCATAATTTTTATTATTCAAATTAACGATACTGTGATAGCTCATAGTTTTATTTGAATCACTGGCACCAGCACCACTACCAATATGCACTGTCATTGTATCACGTTTACGCCGTTTTCGACCAAAAGCTTCATCACTCTCATAGTACGAATTTATAAGATTATTTGTTTGCACATTAATTATGCTATTGAAGCAGTATTTATTATTAATTACGAAATATGATTTTTTAGATGAAATTAATTGTAAAATTTTCGAAAATAATTTACGATTGTCGACTGAGATCGTAATGAATTCGACACGATGAAAAATTTTATTAAATTTTTTTTTATTTAAACGAAAAGTGTCCGCCGCGACGGTATCATCATCATTATCCCGATCGGTTGAATTTAAGGCGTTAATAGTTTTTGTCGTTTCAATTAATTTAATTAAAATTACTACGATAGTTATTAAAATAATAATTTTCTTCATTATTATAATGTACACTATGCGTGGATGATGGCACGAGGTCGAAAACAAAATAAACCGCAAAGACAAAATTTGAATGACCGGCTGATACCTTTTTATAGGCCTTTTTATGTGTATACGCGGTATGATATTAAATATTTGCTTAAGATAAATAAAATCATAAAAATCGTTATGATTTAATTTTTATTTTATTTTATATACTAAGTACCGGGTGCACGCTTATTCGACGAAAACGATATCGTCGCAAACCTATTAAAAATTCGTCGAAACCAAACTAGTTACAGGTCTTTGTATCATACACTACATTTATGTATGTATGTCGGCAACGGTTTCGCAATTAATCTCTAGAAAAATAAATTATTCAATAGCTCTTGGTATTAAGGAAGATTTAGGGAGCTTTACTTACAAAAATTCAATTAGTTGAATTTTATGTTAAGTATGCATCTTCTTTAAATGCGTCCTATTCTAAATCAACTTCTAATTTATCCTTGCCAATTGCACAAACTGAAAAATGTCGTAATTGAACAATGCCAGCACTGTCTTCATTGAAGAATTTGTCAATTACTTCGCAATGAACACGTCTTTCCGTATAAATCTACGGTACTATATTTACTCTTAAGATTCCTTCTCCAACAATGTAACCCAAATATTTCACCTCCTTGTTCAAAAAGTGTCTTTTTTCGATATTGATTGTAATGCCCGCTTCAGCCAATCAGCCAATGGTCTGCGTGCTACTGTAAAAGCCGTTTTGTCTCTGGATTGTGGGTCCAGCGGTATTTTCCAAAAGGCATCTTTCATTGATGAAATATATCGTCTGTTCCAGGCGATCCAACAATCCATCAAATAACGGTAGAGGATACGCAACTTTCGTTGTCACTTTGTTTAGTTCACGCGGGCATCCAAACATAGACGAGATTTACTGTTGGCCCTACAAACCAGGGTGATTGCAGAACACCAAGAACTATGACTTTCTTCGATAACTCCTAGAGACAACATTCGATCTAATTCATAATTTGTCACTTTTTGAATAGCGAGGGATAATTTGTAGAAGGAAGGAAATTTCTCAACGATTGAATTTAATGTTGTTGGTCATCTACTGATAGTTTGTGGTACACGGGTTGCTCGGGGTTTTTGGCATTATAGTAGTTGAAATTGTATTAACACACGAAAATGTCGGTATGATGGGGAAAATATTCCATAAATCAATTCCCAAAATTAACTCCTGCACTAGTGAAGGTACAATTTTTAATCTCATGACCTGAAGTTTGTTGTTAAATTTGATTGGTACTGTTATGTATCCGAAAATACGCTGTGGCTGACCATCTGCTGTATGAGCATACGAAAGGCAAGGTGAAAAGGGAATTGTTGGATGCGTCATAAATTTCTCTGAGTTAATTCTCAAAATACTTATGGTGGCACCGCTGTCCAATAATCCTCGGTAATTCACACCATTAATATCCACATTTAAATACAGCCTTTTATCCATATCGTGTGTAGAAATTATTGACGCAAGTTCTTCGTTTTGGAGAATTTTCTTACGGGACCAAGATAATTTTGAAAGCTGTTGTGGTTCGTCGTTATGATTTATTTTGATTTTAGGCATCGAGAGCTTAGAATGGTCTGTTAAGTTGTGTACACAATCGATAATGAGCTCACCGATGCTCTCTCGTCTCTTTGGTATGTATGAAATTCCGGTTCAGTTTTGCCCTACCGAATTGGTCGATGTATTGCTATGTTTGTCTGTTATTTTACTTTTCCCTCCTATTGTCTTTAAAGCTTTAAATTACTTTAAATATATTTTTGAGCTTTTAAGTATTTTTTTAAATTAATAAGAAAAGCTTACAAAAATGAACTTTCTATTAACCAATACGCACAAGACATTTCACACAAATTAAAGAATAAAGGAGAATTATGCCCCGAGTCTTTTTGAGCAAAAAATATAAAAACAGTTCTTCAATATCTTCGGATGTGAGTTCCAGAAAGCTTTACTTTAAAAACGTTATAATTTGAATTACTGTATACAGTTTGATTTGCTGTATATGAAAGTTCACAATAGTTATAAAATATTTAGTCGAAGCTTTTAAAATTGTAGAAGTGAGCAAGTAAGAAAAAGTGGAATGCTTCGGTGATGAAAAAAAATCCCGAACTTAACTTAAAGTGACTTATTCATCTAAAATTATTAATTAAAAATGAAGCTTTTAAATGAATTGAGCTTTTTTTCAAGTAAATTATTTCTTTGATTAGAATCAATATAAAACATTAATTTAAAAAGAGCAAAATTTTATTATTTTATGTTGACTTAATATTTTGTGAAGCTTTCTTGCTTTCAGCCATAATTTTAAGCTTGTAGCTTTTAAAGTAGATGTAAATTTTTTTTATTTATTTTTATTAAATTGTTTAATATGAGTACATTGAGAAAAAAAATTGTCGTACCCATAACTGCTAACGGGAGCTTTCATTTAAATATTAATGTTTGGAGGGTATTTGAAGTTAATTTTTGCAAATAGTATTAAGCTCTAAACGTTTAATTTAATTTACATAATCAAATCAAAATGTAAACCTCTTTATAACAGGCTACACTTAAAAGCTTTGTATTTTTGAATAATTATAATAAAAATCCGAAAAGAACATTATTTCATTTGAAATGTGACTTCAGCATATGTTCTAAAAAAAAAAATAGATTTCTAAATTTTTTAAGAGCTTTTAATATTAATTTTTATTTCTGACCTGTGAATATTCAATTTGAAAGCTTTCCATGGAAGATATATGATTTTATCATTTGAAAATGACGGCCTAAAAGCTTTAAATTAAAATAACAAATCTTTTAATGATGCGAAGCTTTTAGTTTAAATGTGAAAGATTTTCTTAAAAAAAGATCAAATTTTTAAATTATCAACAATACTGTTTTTCATTTAAAAGCTCCCGATCGGCCTTGGCATTAAAATAATTGTTGAATTTTTCGATTTTTTGTGTATTAGAGCTTTTAATTTATATTTGAAAAAATAACCAAATTTGGGAATAAATTAAAAATGCTTAGAACAAAAGCTTTCATTAGTAGGCTTTTGCTTAAGCAAGATGAGATTTCTGATAAAATTTGAAAGCTTTAATCAAGCTATATTATAACTAAGCTTTTGTCCGTATTTATACATAAATGTATGTTCTAGTAAAACAAGCCAGTCAAAACCTATTCAATCGATGCTAAAACCACGAAATATAACTTGTTTAGCGATAGCGAATTCCTAGAGGTTTGTAAAAAGCTCAAGATGTTTTATAAAATGTAATTTAACATTTTGCAGCATTCAAAATTAAATATTGTACATGGGTGTGACATTTTTTTGAGCATTTTGTAGGTTTGTTTGATTTTTATGTGCTATATATACTCATAACTATATGCAACTAAAAGCTCCTGTTTCTAAAAATATTTTAAATCAGGTGCATATTACAATTGTCATCGAAATAATTAAGTCAGATATTTAAAAGCTTTTTTTAAAGCTCTTATATAACAGTTCGACAAACATATAATTATATTGACCCATTTTAGAATAATTCCGCCAGTGCTTTCATTGTTTTTAAATTTATTAAACTCTAGAAGATTTGAAAGTCATCAAAACCCATTGTTTAAAAAAAAGCTTTTTTATTTTTGGTATATCAATTATTTTTCAGTGATATTTCGGCCTAAAAACACTTCCGTTCCGCCGATTTCCTTCAAATAACGTGCAAAATCGACCCAAAAAACGCTAAGATAGAAGGTTCATAATGTCTGCACCGAGTTTAAACCAATCGAAGGTTACTTCTTACTATTTTTTTAACAAAGTGATAACTTTCAACGTTTTGTTAGAGAGTGTTCTGCACTTTTAATACTTTAGTTAAAAGTGTTGGCACTTTTGATCTAGTGCACTAGTGATCTAAATTTCGCCACAATTTACAAAAATGTTTTACTTATTACTCTCGACACTATTAAATGATTTTTACACTTTACAAAGTATCTTACGAAAGTGTCGTACACTTTTCACACTTTATATTTTTTTTACACGGCAACAATTATCATCTCACACTTGCGACACTTATGTTAGCACGTTCTTACAATTTTAATACTTTCTGCACTTTTATCTATACACTTTCTAAATATTTTCTACACTTTTTATTTTATTTTTTTGCGATAGTGTTGTACACTTTTGACACTTAATACTCCCTAGTTTGGAGGTTTATCTACACTTTTATACATATTTGTACATTATGCAACACTTCTCAGGTAAATACTATACTATTGTGACCCTTCCTATTCAAATTATAATTCGACCATATATACGCGACGAATCTGCTGGATCCTATCGAAATAATAGAAACGTTTTGGGGACATTTCGCTTCTGCCATTATAGCTAATTTTCGGTTGAAATAATGCGATAAATAATTTTTCAGATTCAAGATCCGAGATCTGTGGTATACGCGATATATGGTCATCGGTATTTGGCGGGTCACCCAATATTCAATCAACACAACATAAGGCACTAAATACAGTTATACAGTTTTATTTAATTTGATTTTATTTGCATGATTATCATTAATTTTTTTTTATTGCCATACTACACTGAAGGTATGGGGATATGTACATATGTATGTATGTACCCGTCCATCCATTTAATACTTTGAAGCATAATTACAGTCAATTTGGTGAAATTTTTTATTTTTGTTTTTGTTTATTATTTACATAGTCAAACGGAAAACTGTTGATTTTCTTTTGTTTTAAGAGCGTCCTTTACTAAAATTAAATTTTACAACACAATATTGTTTAATGAATATAATAAAAATTATTTAAACTTATATAAAGAGTATGAGTAAAATTTCTTTGTAATATGTGCATATTGTGCATATATGAAGCGACAAATGGCCCCTAAAGCATTGCGATCCACCATCTGGGGATGCGCTCGATGGGAGTTCAACATCTCCACACGTTGTATAGGTAATTAAAATGTCAAATTAGTTAGTTGTAAACTTTCGCCAATAGGTGTACAACAAACGATTTGCAAAACCACGGTACTATTTTAAATTACGACCACGTGTTTTTTTCGAGAGCTTTATTGAATTTGGGATCAGTAAAATTACAATAACAATTTGTGTGATTCGTTTTATTTCGTGTTAGAAACAATAATAATCGAAACTGAAAAATTAGCAAAACGACAGTGAAAACGATTATCAAAACGATACATATAGCTACAGACACAGATGCTGTATATACAGTAAGTCCTCGACTTACGCGATTATTTCGTTCCAAAGGTTTTTGCGTAAACCTTAACAAATCTTAAATTCGTGAAATTTTAGTTAGCTTTAAAGGATAGGTGAAAATAGAATGGGCCTCCATACACTAATATTTAATAAAACATTATTATTTAGATTATTTCTAGAAATTATTATTAATTCAGATATGTTCATAAATATTTCAGTGTACATAGATACATTTAAGCTACATAAAACTACTCATTTTCATAAAAAAAAAATAATTTTTTTTTAAATCAAGTAAGTACGAATTTACGTAAGTCGAAGACTTACTGTACAGCATATTATATATACATATGTGAATTTATATTGATAATTTGAGCAGTTTCATTATAATATTTGCATACTGTGGACGAGTTTCTTTAGTTTAGTTAGTTCGTTGGTTTGTAAAAATACCAAATTTTGGTTTGTACCAAATTTTGAATAAATTATATTTTTATAAATTTAAATAAATAGCAAGTAAGTAACTAACTATATTAGTGGTTCATATTAATTATTTCCAATAATTTTGCGGGACATGTACCGCGGACCAACAAAACAACTATTCCCACTATTCCCAGTGAATTGGCGTAGAAGCTTCACTATATACCCATAACATGTTCAACGATTATGTATTATTATAAATTATAGTAAATGAAATTATATAAAAATTTTTTTGCTAAATTTTAGTCGACCTTGCCAATATCACATAGAAAAACACACGAAAAATTGTCTAGCAGAGATGTACAAAATTTTTCGTTTGTTTTACTATGTGAGTGCTTGGCAAGGATAACTAAAATTTCGTATCGAGAATTTTTTTAATTAATTTTTGGAATTTTATAAAAAAAATTAATCAAATTTTTATATCAGATTTTAGTCGACCTTGTCAAGCGCTCACATAATAAAACAAACGAAAAATTGTCCAGCACTGATGTAAGAAAAATTTTTTTTTTTGTCTTTTACTATGTTAGTGTTTGGAAAGGTCAATTCAAATTTAGTATCAAAACATTTTAACAAGTTTTTTGTGTATCGTTTTGACTATTATTTGTTATTTGTATTATTGACTCAATCTGAGGCCCTGTATTTTCTCTGCTTAACTATATAAGCTCCTCTGAGCATGAAATTCTCAATACTGGAAGCGAGCCCACTTTTGTCAACTCTGTTCGACAGGAGGTGATTGACATTAGTCTATGCTCCATGTCCATTATCGATTTAATTTACGCTGGAAGGTGACGGATGACATCCTCACCTCTGAATACAGGTGTATCTCGTTTAATATCAACCTTAAACCACCGCCTCTTAAACCTTACCGCAATCGGAAATTAACCGATTGGGGTTTTTTCTCTCTCGAGCAAGGTTCTTTACTTACGCCACCGAAGGTTATTCGGTCGAGGAAGGACATTAAAGATCAAGCATCGTCACTTTGAACTGCCAATTACGATAGCTTCCGAAAAGTCGTATCCTCTTATCACTAATCAAAGATTCGGAACAAAGCTTTCTGGAACTCTGACCTTAAAAAGTTAAGGAAATCTACTAGGAAACTGAAAAACAAAGTAAAAAAGTCTAAGCAACAGATTGAATGGGACAACTTCTTGTTAACACAAAAGGAATATTAAAGAAGTTTAAGATCCGCTAAAAAAGGCTCGTGGTTGAACTTCTGCGAGGAAATCAACAGCCTATCTGCTGTCGCTGGACTCAATAAAGCTTTAGCTAAGAACAGTACGTGTAAACTTGTCTACCGGTCGGAGGGCTTACCTCTTATAACAAGGAAATTGGTGAGCTGCACTTTCCTGGTTGTGATATCGTCAACTCGGATGATGTTGCTGCCGAGATCACTAGGACGTCTGTTGAAAGTCCCGATTGAAATTTAGCTCACAAGATGTTCAATCGTGATGTCTTGCGATGGAGCCTATTTTCCTTTGAATCTTATAAAGTTGGCGGCCCTGATGGTATTTTTCCTGCTGAACTACAGCAGGGCTTTGACCCTCTAATTCAGGATCATTTGATCCACCTTTTTCAAGCGTGTATTGCTTTTAGCACTGTTCCAAATTCTTGGAGCAGAAGCAGAGTTGTTTTTATCCCGAAAGCTGGTAAGTCCGATTATACGGATCCTAAGTCCTTTCGGCCTATTAGTATATTCTCAACTTTTCTTAAGGCTCTGGAAAGAATTGTCGATAGATTCATTAGAGATCATTTTCTAATCACCTCCCCACTCAGTAACATGCAATATGCTTATAGAGTCGGTCAATACTGTGAAACCGCCCTACATGAACTTGTAACCAGGATTGAAAAATCTCTTAATAATAAGGAGTTTCTTGTGGGTACTTTCCTGGATATTGTGGGAGCTAGCATTGATAGCACGTCGTTTCCATGCTCATGTCTCGCACTGTGGAGGCCGAGCTGGATGGGGTGTTAGTTTCTGTTAAGGTTACCAAAGGCTGTCTTCAGGGAGGTGTGCTTTCACCTCTGCTGTGGCTTTTGGTCATTGACGAGTTATTTGTAAAGCTGCACCAATCTGGCTACATTGCACAGAGCTACGCTGATGATTTTGCTTTGACAGTCTCAGGCAAACACCTCAGTGTCTTAACCGACCTAACTCAGTATGCCTTAACTATTGTGGAGGCATGGTGTGTTGAGAGGGGTCTTCACGTCAACCCTTCTAAAATTGATTTAATTGTCTTTACAAGGAAGATGAATACTCTTGAACTATCTATTCCCTCCCTTTTTGGGAGAACGATCACTAAATGTGACCACGTCAAGCACCTTGGAGTTGTCCTGTATAGTAAAGTTTCCTAGAAGAATCACCTGGACTACAAGCTTCAAAAAGCAACTGCTTCAGATCGTCTGAAGTGCATTGGGGAATGAAATGTTTTCGGTTCTATCTTGGAACATCGACAAACTTTTAAAAAAATTTCTTCATGTTTACCAAAAATCGATATGGTTAATGACAGACTACTACCCGAATTCCATTTCTCAAATCTTTTCTCGGTGGCTTATCATTCGAGAGATCTGTGGAGTTCGCAGGTTTTTCTTAACAAATTAGATGAGTCCATAGTCTTTTTTTCCAATGGCTCTCGTTCTAACCTTAGTGCAGGCTTTGGAATCTACTGTCCTAGGACGGATCTGAGACTTTTCGGTAGTCTTGCTAATAGCGCTGAGACGTATAGTGTTATTGAGGCTTTGAATTTTGCTGTTAAAAACAAAAGTATTCTACTATATACAGATTGTAATGCTGTACTTAACTCTTTAAGAAATCCCTTGGCTGTTTGTAAACTCGTCAAGGATGCAAACAATTCAGGAACCTTCTTTGTTCTAATAGGAAAGTTACGGTTATGTGGGTACCGGGTCATTATGACAACGTAGACAATGAGATTGCGAATAGTTTAGCCAAAGCTGGCTCTCAATTAACTTTAATTGGTCCTGAACCAGCGGTTCCTGTATCTTTCAACTACGGGAAGAAAGTTATAAAGGATTACGCTTTGAAAGACCTAAGGCCTCAGTGGCTTGAGACTTTTAGTTGTCGTAAGGCGAAGTATTTCATTAAGGAGCCCAATTTGAAGTCAACGAAGTATGCTTTATCTTTAAAAAAGAACGAGTTAAGAATCTTGGTAGCGATTCTTACGGGACATGGCGGTTTTAAAGACTGCCTTGCGGAAGAAATAAGAACTTTCAGTTTTATACGAATTCGGGTATTCAACTTTAGGTCTTTGAATTTAGATCAATTGTCCTCTACCTTGCTCTAAACCTGTTCAGTTTCCGAAGGCATCAGGGCGCGTTTGCAAATCAAAATAAATGTCTAATTCTTCAATATGTCACTTCAATAGTCTGACTTAAAAATTTGAACCGAATTTCAATGAAGTTGATCAAATATTGAATTTTTAAAAACATTTGTTTGGTATTCACCACGGTTAACATGTCAAATTGAATTTTACTTATGTCGATTTTCTTTGGCGATAATCAATTATTTTTCGTTTTCGATTGGCAAGAAAATAATTGATATTTTTTATAAAACCATAGAAAATCGACATTAAATACAATATTTTGGATTTTTGAAACATTTATGTACGAGGTTCAATTTGTTTTATTGAATTCTCAGTATTTTGGATGCACGATTGAATTTCAATAATTGTTTCAGCTTGAAAGGCCGAATTTTGATGTTCATGAAATTTGCGGACATTACTGGTACTTGATTTACTGGATTACTGGATTTGCTACAACATCGTGTTTAAGTTTCAATAAAATAACGATTTTTTGATCAAGAATTGATTTAATCATTAATGCAATAATTGGCAGTAGCTGGACTGCGTGAACTGCAATTGATTATTCCTTGGTAGGAACGGCTTCAAAACAGCTAGGCTAACCAAATACAAATATTTTCGAAGTTGCAAAGTTTAAGCAAACCTATTCTTTTACGTTCGAAAATATTTGTATTTGGTTAGCCTAGCTGTGAAAAACTCTGAAATTTAAATTGTAGAACGGAAAGAATCGTCATAACAGACCTGCTGACATTCTTCTTCCAATTGGCTAGTAATAAGGTAAGGACGCTAATCGCAAACAAACATCAAACAAAAAAAATCGTTTACGATAAAATCAAAATTGACTTGACGTTTATTAAGATATAACATTTTTAAATTTCTATCGTGGGGCGCATTCATAATAATTTAAAACCAAAAATTTGGCTTTTCAAGGTTTGTGGTCCACGAAAAAAATATCCTCGTAATACTTTATAGGCGTTTTAGAGTTCGTTTTCCGGTTGAACAATACAATTTTTTTTATAAAAATTTCAATTTGTTTAGATCGTTCGACAGAAAATATTTTTAAAATTTTTTTTTTTTTTTTTTTTCTATTTTATTTAAATATTTTAAATAAACAATTATTACAATCTAGTCACCTGGACTAATGAGCAATTTTATTCTAACTTAATTTACTATGTTGTATTAATCTATGGCTTCTTCCCACTGGTGTTCCATAGTGTCTGATAAATTGAATTAAACCACATCGTTATTGTGGAGTTTACATCAGCATTACGCTGTTTACACTAGCAATTACACCAGCTCAAAAGGTTTAGTTCGTTTAAGCCTGCGTACAATATCTGTGTTGTTTAACAGCTTAGTTGCCTCAGTGTTAACATGTTGTTCGAGCCTTTGCCTATGTCTCACTGCATTTTTTTGGATTTCCTTTGAAACAGTGTCCACTTTAAGGTCCCTATGGAGGTCTCTGTTTCTAACATACCATGGTGCATCAACGATGTTCCTTAATACTTTGTTTTGAAATCTTTGGATGATTTCAACGTTGCTCTGTTTGGTACAACCCCAAAGTTGGATACCATAAGTCCAAACCGGTTTTAATATTTGTTTATATAATAGAAGTTTGTTGTATGTTGATAGAGCGGAGCTCCTTCCTATCAGCCAATACATCTTTCTATATTTAAGCCCCAGTTCTTCACTTTTCTTTTTGACGTGTGCTTTCCATCGTAGTTTTGCATCTAGTGTCATGCCAAGATACTTAGCCGTGTTGGCATACGGTATTATTTCTTGATTAATTGTAACCGGAATATGTTCGAGTCGTTTGTTTGTAAAATTGATGTGAACTGATTTAGTTTCGTTAAGTTTAATTCGCCATCTTTTGGTCCAGTTATGTACTTGAGTAATAGCTAACTGTAAACTATGAGTTGATTCTTCGTTGCTATCTCCAACAGCTAAGATTGCCGTGTCATCAGCAAATGTCGCCACAGTGTTGTTTTCTAGTACAGGGAGATCATTAGTGTACAATAGGTATAGGACAGGACCTAATACACTGCCCTGCGGTACTCCTGCCTTGATTTCTTTCAATCCAGAATAGGAATCGTCTAATTTTACTCTAAAGAATCTATCTTTCAAGTATGATTCTAATATTGTAGTGAATTGCATTGGTAGTACAGTTCTTAACTTATAGTTAAGTCCTTCGTGCCAAACTTTATCAAAGGCCTGTGCAACGTCTAAGAATATCGTTGAGCAGACCTTTTTCTCCTCTAATGCTCTTTCAATAATATTAGTTATTCTGTGTACTTGATCTAATGTTGAGTGTTGGTTGCGAAAACCGAACTGATGATTTGGAATCAGGTTTTTCCTCTCAATTATCGGATTTAGTCTTTTTACTAATAACTTCTCAAAGAGTTTAGACATAACTGGTAATAGTGATATTGGCCTGTATGATCCAGTTTTGTGTGGTGGTTTCCCAGGTTTAGGAATCATAATTACTTCTGCAATTTTCCAAAGGCTGGGTACGTATTTCAATGGAAAGGCGGCATTTATAATATTGGTGAGCTTTAATAATGCTTTCCTTGGTAGTTCTTTTAAATTTTCTGCTGTGATAAGGTCATAACCCGGCGCTTTTCTCGGATTCATGTTTGTTTTTATCTCATACATGACTTCTTTTGGTGTTGCTCGTAGGATTTCTTCACTTTCCTGTACAACCTCTCCAGTTATTATTTCGGCTTCCAATGATTGGTCATCATGTGGTTCAAATATTTTTTCCAGGTATTCAGCAAAATTTCGTACTTTATCTGCGTTATTTCTGGCCCATTTGTTATCTTCTGTTCTGATTGGAGGAATCTGCATTATTGGCCTTTTAATTCTGTTGGTAGTACTAGTATCATAGATAATTATCAGTACTAGTATCATTAGATAATTTTCTGAGGTAGTTACTGATAGATTCGTCTTTCAAATCTTTGATTTCCCTTTTAAGTAGCTGAGCCAGATTGTTTAGCTTAGTTTTATCTTGAGGGGCTCTAGTTTGTTGCCATATTCTCCTTGCCCTTCTTTTTTCTGCCAAAAGATCTCTAATTTCTCTAGGGTAGTTGTTTCCCTTAATTTTCTTTTTAACTTCAGGAGTGTTTTCCCAAGCTGACTGCTGTATGTCACATATGAACTTGTGAACTTCTTTTTCTAATTGCTCCTCACTCCTTAGCGGAACCATTAAGTTAATTCTTCTTTCTAAAGACTGTCTAAAGTATTCCCAATTTGTGTGTTTATTTACTAAACTAGAATAGCTTTTTTTTTGAATGATCCTTTCACTTAATGTCAAAAGTATTGGGGAGTGATCAGAGCTTAAGTCAAAACTTTCATCTATATGTATATAATTTACAGATATATTTTTCACTATAAAGAAATCAATTAGATCTGGTATTTTATTTGGATCAGTTGGCCAGTAGGTCGGTTTACCATTTGATAAGGCTTCACAACCGTATTTTCTGATAGCATTGAGGAGTTCTTTCCCTTTGGTTGTTGTTAGTCTAGAACCCCAGTGGATATTTTTTGCATTAAAATCTCCTCCAATTACAAATCTTTTCCCTAGTTTACTGAAAAATTCAAGATAATCTTTTTCTTTTAGAGAGTATTTCGGTGGGCAGTAAATTCCAATAACACTAATAGAGTTATTTTTGGTCTTGATATTAACAGCTGTTGCTTGTATTTGTTCTGTTTCATATTTTAATTCCTCGAAGTGATTAATGCTATTTCTAATTATAACAGCACTACCTCCCTTGGCAGTATTTCCCGGGTGAATAGTGTGATATGTTTTATAATTTCTAAATTTGATAATTGATTGTCTAGTGAAGTGAGTTTCAGAGATGAGACAGAAATCGATATTCTCTGCGTCCAGAACCATTTGCAAATCCTGTTGGTGTTGCTGGAGTCCATTGGCATTCCAGCATAAAATTCTTAAGTCGTTAGACATGGCTTTGTTTAGGGATGGCTCCCTTAGTACTGTATTCTAGTTTCTGTAATCGCTGATCAAAAGTATTAAGTTTGCTTAATATCAGCTTAAGCGTTTGATTTATGTCGTCTGTTTGAGGAGTTTTTTGTTTGTTTTCGTTACTCATCATTACTTGAGCGTAAGTTTTTTTGCCCACTTCTCCTTGAGAGGCTATCAACGATTCACGCCTTAACTCTCCTTTAAATGATTCAGGCCTGTTTATTCTAACAGTTTGCTTCTTTATTACATTTGTATTTTTAGCATTTATGTTTTTATTTTTGATGTTTTGAAATTCAATAGCAACACTGCATCCTCTGTAGTTAGCTGGATGGTTTTCTCCACAATGTACGCATCTAGGCTGTACATCTGTGGGTTTGACACAATCTCTAGTATGGTGTTTACCTAGACATTTGACACACCTGGGGTCTTTGTTACAGTATTTTTGAGTATGTCCATATGCTTGACATTTTTTACATTGTGGTATAAGCCTAGATCTTCTTAGGGGCTCAATATTGACTTTGCATCCCAAGATGTACTTGATTTGATGTATTTTTTCAATATCATCATCTGCGCTGAATGTCAGCATATACATGTTCAGAGGCTCCTTACTTCTCCGTTTTAGCTTAATTCAGTTGCATTAAAACCTTTTCCTTTCAGGTCCTCAATTATTTTTTCTGGTTTACATGTAGAGTGCAGATTTTTAGCCATTACCCTAATTGGTCTGATTTGTTTGTTTTCAAACGTATGCCAAGAATGTCCTCCTTCGCTTAACATTTTTGTCATTTCTCTGTAGGTTTCACCATCTGCTAAGTTTACTTTGATGTTGTTTCCACTCATCAATTTTGTATTAAACTTATCTGTTTTAGTTACTGTTTTAATTTTCTCATACAGTAGATCATAGTTTTCAACTCCATCTATAACTATTGGGGGTGGTGGAGGTAATTTTTTTGGATTGTTTTGGATTATTTTAGGAGTTGTCTCCTTTAGTTGAGGAGGAGTAGGTGTATCATTCCTTCTCCTTTTTTTTCTCTGGCTTTTGACTCTAATCCACTCAGTTTCGTGAGCTAATTCTTCTTCATCCGTATGGTATTCTTGTTCCATTACTTTTTGGGTAGGAGGAGAATCAACGTTTTCCTTTGCTTTAAGGGCTTTAACTTCGTCTTCAAGAATTCTTATATGTTCCTGCATCCAAGCAATTGCATCATTTAATTGCTTATTTATATTATTAGATTCAACCAATGCAGCATTGGCCTTACGCAATTCCTGATAGAGCATTTCTTCTTTTTTAGAATTTTTGTCCTCTGGAAAAGCATTTCTCGGTAACTCCACAAGTTCTGTAGGTATTATTTTGTTAATCTTCGCGGTGAACGTGCTACAGGCTCTCGTAGGAGACCTCGGTAGAACCTGACTCTTTTGGAAAGGATCGATATTATCCATTTCTGAATCACTCATTCTCGTGGATTTACCAATATAGTTATTGGTGTACCACCTTAATTTAAACACACAAACAACTCATCGACCCAATACTTTTGGCCGGGAGTGTATTTTGGATAAAATAAAAAAAATAAAAAAAAATAAAAAAGCTAACACTGCACTTTTAATTTATTTTTTTTTTTTCACTTTGTTCAATATGCACTTATACAAAATAATTAAAAATAAACTAATATCACTGCACTTTTTTATTTCTATTTTTTCGATTACACTTCTCCGATTCCACGTCCAAACCTCACAACGATTTGAAAGAGAATATTTTTTATGGACATTTAGGTAGGTTTCAGGAAAACTAATGCCAACGATTTTAATTTTAATTTGAAAAAAAAAAAAAAAAAAAAAAAAAATCATCATAATTTTTAAAATTAAAATTAAAATCGTTGGCATTAGTTTTCCTGAAACCTACCTAAATGTCCATACCGAAATTTGTGTTAAAGCATCAATTTATTAATTATAAAATTATCATTAACGAGCAAAACAATGCTCCAAGCTGAGTACAAACCTGCGGGAGTGAGTCGAGAAAGTCATCACACTTCACTCTCTATACCAATCAAAGTACGCCATTTTGACATAAGCTCCTCCTTTTTCATCACACTCGAGTGAACATTTTCTTAATCACACACATTTTTCGACGCACTCCCGCGGTTATGTACTGAGATTCACGAATCAATATAGTATCATTACATATTTATGTACCTATATAGTTTTTATTCGTTATCGGTTTGAAAGCGGTTCAGTTCCGAAACTAAATCGAAAAAAAAGTATTTTCCAAAACCGGAGAAGAACACATTTTATTTATTCTTTTATAATTTTTTTTTTTTTTAAATTAGCAATCGTACAATTTATTCCGTCCGTGATTGCCTCTCTTATAAAGTCGCGATGAATATCGCAATGTCCGATCTGTAATCGATTCCATACCTCGGTCATTTCGTCCCTAACAAATTAAAAATATAATTTTTTGAGCAATGGGACCTTCTCTCTAGGGGCTGTGTAATTGGATGCTATTCGTTGAAAAACCTAAATTGACATTGCGATTTCGCTTTTATGCGAGCTGTCACATAAATTTTGAAACACTCGACTCATTGGCAACCATGTTCGATGATCGCATAATTTCAAGAAATTCTGATGTCAATTGGCCACCATGATCATGCGATTCACCACAGTTAGAACTGCTTTTATTGGAAAAAGTCATGAAAAATTTTGATATTCGGATGCAGGCCTGTAACGGAAGCAATAGTGGTCACATGAACCATGTTGCATTTCCATACATTATTTCATGGCATAGAACATACTTTCATTTTCAATATAAATTTTTGAATTTCCAACATACGTTTTGTGTTTTTTTCTAATATTCAAAAAAACCAGATGAAACACCCCATTTGAGAATTTTAGCGATCTTACGAATATATGAGTTTTAAATAGGGATCCAACACTATTCGAATGGCTTTAATTCAAACTAATTCAAACACTATTACAATCCTAATTTGTAGCCACGGCATGATTTCTAGTTTTAGCTAATACTCTTTACAATTTTTTTTTTGGCAAAAGGTAAACGTTGCATACACGTGTCATTAAAAATGGGAGACTATATTATTCAGAAATGTGTAGAGAAAAATGTGTATCCAACATTATACGTTAGCAGAATCGCCCTAGGATGGCTGGAAGATAATATAAAAACTATGGGACTTAAAATTGACGAGATCGAGGATACCCTAATTGAAGATAACAATGGGGAAACGGTAGAAATACTTATCGTTAATTTGAAGAATCAGTCATATCCTAGCGTTCAACAAGTATTTGGTGAGTTGATAGATGTTTTTTCAAAACGACGCATATTTATTACAGACCAACCACTAGCACTGAATCAAAATGTGATGACAAAACAGGATAATATGATGACGCTTAAACGAGTAAATATATAATTTATTCAAACAGATGCCTATAAATACGGAAATACGTTCCTAAATATATTTTAATATTACAGATGTCAACGGATCACTACTATCTTATGGACAATGGTCATTTGAAGACCACGACCACATTAAACATTGGTTTTGCGTATCCTTGGCATCAATCATGGTGTGGAAAATACGGTTGCCCGCTTTCAAACTGGATCGGAAAACCTTACCGTGATCAATTCGAACGTTTTGATCTAGCTGATCTATGTTTAATGAAAATATCAATGCGGTGCGCGAAAGTGAATCGCAAACCGTATAGGATAATACGCGATATCATCAAAAGACGAATGGGCGATACTAAGGAGAAACTCACTGTGAACACAATTCCGGATTGTTTTTACAAACAAGATTTTGAGTTAAACGTTGTATTAATGTATTATCTCATGTCTCATTTTGGTTATAGATTTATCTATAACAATTTACCAGGTGGTAATATTTTGCCAAGTCTATGGTTCCATGACTTAGTTCGTATACGCATGGAGCATATGCCAGAACGAAACCTACAATGTACATATGAGTCTACAGACAGTTCAAACATTTCATACTTTTCCAATGAATTCAATCCGATCAGTACATCGGACAAATCTGCCAACATTATGAAATGCTATTCTGATCGACAGAAATTAAAGTATCTGACTCCGAAACAAACAGCATACATTGAAATTTCGTGGAAATCCAGAAAAACGGGTGTACACATAAAACTTGCAAATTTTGTAATCGATAATTGGAATTTCATGAGTCAGTATTTGGTGCGACAAATCACATTGAAAAATATCCAATTCACCAGAGAAAATTTAATGACTCTCGCAAAATTGGATTTCAAAAGGTACCCATCTTACATTCAAGTTATTTCTTCTAAAATTTTGGTGTTCAACGACTGTCCTGATCTAAATGATATGATGCTATTAGACTTTATTGAATCAATGGACCATGACACTGGATTTGCTCGCATTGTAGTGTCGGGCACAACTTCAATCACTAAACTCTTTCATTATATGCGGGCCGATTCTAAAATTGGTGAAAATCCTTATTATCTTTCTCTTCAAAGTTTACCTCTGGTCGACATTGAAACATTGGAACACATGAAAGCTGGAATATTTTTCAAATCGGATGGTAAACTTGTGTGTCAATCAGATCCAGAATTGATTGATTGATGCGTATATGTATTGGGAGAATATGTACAAATAAAATTAATAATTTACTTGTTCGAAATGTTTTAATCTTGAAACGATATTTTGGTCCACTTTTTTCACAATTCACGCTAAACCTGTTCTTGGAGTGCTTACTTAACTTGCCGTGGTATTTGCGAATGCATAATATTGTTGGACTGTTTTGAATGAATCGCCATCAAAATAGACTTAATATTAGAGGTGGGCGACTCTACAAACGGCGGTAAAGTTGTAAAATTACAACCACGGCCTTATACGAAGTGTAATAGATTCAGCAAGAGTGCCGCTCTTGTAGTGTATACACAAGACACTTGCACATTTTACAATTATTGATAATTGGAATTTCATAAGCCAATATTCAGTTCGGGAAGTAACATTAATAAATGTTCAATTAATTCACAAAACAAGATTTATTAGATCTTGTAAAATTGAATTTAAAAAAATTGATGTTCATCATTTAAGATGTGACCATAGTGAGCGTCATAGAAAAGAGCGACAAAACATTTTTTTTTGCCGAAACCTTGTTTTTTACATATTCATGCGTATTCTGTAATTCGGTTGGAAAATTTCCACTGGAAAAGTTCCATTCCATTGGAGTTTAATTTGCTATTTTGTATCTCGTTGGACTGGAATTTTCTGTTGGAATATTTTTTTTGTATTGTCAGATTGTTATTATTTCGGAGTTAAAAAGTTCAGTGGTAGATTATTGTTAAATAGAGAAACAAAATGACATTTGGTGTTTTTTTATTTATAAAACAGAAACATGTAATACAATTATTTTCGGTTCGTCTTAAAATTGTATATAACAATAAAATACTAATCATTATAATAATATGTTAAAATATAATCTAAATGTGTTTTAGTTAAGTTTTCGTTTTCCGAATGTAATATGTATAGTTTATTGTAACAGTATAGTTCCATTTGGACCGCTTTGGTAGATATAGGCAAAAAATATGTAGATATATGTTTTGGTTGGCTGTTTTGTAGAATTCCGATGTAATTTTTAGACGCTCCGAAGGTAAATCTTCCTTCGACTGCGAAACAGTACCTGTGAACGAAGTGTGACACAACGTACGCATTGGCTACAAATTTTCTCGCTCTACTTTTATACCAATTATACAATTGACAGTAATGCCTGAGGTCGCTCACATGTAGATATATGTGATTAGTGATTCTGTTATGAAAGGCCTAGGCGGGAGCAGAATAGGAGGCTTCGCTGAATAAGTCAGTGATGACTTATGGTGAATAAGTCAGTGATGAAAATTGTAGTCGACCTCCTATGCGAATAATGCCATCTTTACCTAGAAAGAACGATAAAGATTTTTGGTTTATACTGATTAGGTAACCCTTTCGCAGCATTCATTTTAAACCAAATTTATTTACAATGAGTTGTTATTCGATCTCTAAGGAGAAAATTTTAGATTTCCTATGAAATAATTGGCATACGACATCGTAGTAACCACCTTGATAGTATAAGATACAGAATTCGTTGTATGTTATCCAGAATTTGAATGGCAGCATTACTGCAGGAAATCGTTAATCGGAGAAAATTTAACAAACCACTAGTGCGCAGGGGAATGTAGAAATGAACGAACTAGATATATATAAAAATCACAGTTGGTAGTTTAATAATTGAGCAACCATCCTCTGTAGATTACATCTGCTGAAGAAGGGCAGTACATCGTAGGCATCTTCGCTGACATCCGCGAATCCGTGTAGCTGAAAGTGTTTTGGTTCCTCAATGCCATCAAAAGTATGTTAAGGAACGGCTAATTCCCGTAAATGTTGCACCTCGGACCTAAATATTTGCCATTCGGTATTGAGGTGCATTGATCCCAATCTAAAAGAAGAATTGTCGCCACAAGTACGTTTTCACATTTTGACAATTTCATGTAGTAGTGCCTGAGTGAAGAATCATAGCAGTGATCTCGGGTCTCATTTGTATGGTCTTTGTAATGTAGTTTGCACCAATCAATAAATCGTTGAAATAAAAATCATTTTGTATGTCAGAGATGGCTACTATGGTACGCGGTTGGAATTTTCCAGCAGACATTTCGTTTAAAGCATCTTAGTTGGGTCATCACGCCAATAAGTATATTGATAGCGATATATACTAGTCGATATCGTTGGTGGTAGAATTGTCGGGTTTTTACACACAGTGATGTGGCAAGTAACAGTTGGTGGGATTAATATTGTATTTCAGAACTTATTTCATGTGGTTGAGAGCTCGGTATTCGTCCATAAATTGACGATACATTTTACGTATGTCTGCATTATTCGTTTGTTGACACTGAAAAATCGTAATTTTCTATGTTTGATGAGGTTCCAAATGGAGTTGGAGATTCTCTAAATGGCAAGCGAACAATAAATCTATGCTATTAATGTCTCTTGTGTGTGTGTGTGTTTTTTTTTTTGTGTGGGTTTGGGTAAAGTGTGGAAAATCTTCGGAAGACGATGGATGCATCGGTGGAACAATTACCACAGCAATAGTGGCGGATTCTTACCACCTAAAAACCACACACCCGCCGAGCTCACACCCTCCAGGCGGAACTATTGTTGGACATTACTTCACACGGAGGTGACTAGATTGTACACCATATCATTTTAAATTGGTGTTCCTTCGATTACCCATCCTAATCCCGTATTAATCCCGAAGTTTCGGCTTGGGAATATACTTTTTGCCGTCACGGATTATCTGAAAAAATTGATCACTTCCATAGAGATACCCTACAGGATGGTGTTTTGGAGAGTCTCCTCTTTTTATTTACATTTACCTTATTTTATATCTGGGTTGAGTGACTTCCTTCTCAAGCTCCTCTTTTTCCGTAACATATTCATTGTTGAGATTTTTTAGGGTCTGGCTTCTAACATTAGTAGACATAGAAGGTTTCATTTGCCACTCTAGTGTTTCAAATTTGCTTTGTAAGTTTACCATAATATCTTGGTATTTTATACATTGCATCTCATATTGGCTGGCATTTATCTTTAGGTTATTATTCTGGTGTTCAAGCGAAACCAATTTTGAGGTCATTTCCTTGTCATCTTGCCGCTGACGTTGTCTTTGCTCTAATATAGGTTAGTGTTTGTAATCTATTAGAGGTAGTGGGCTTATATACTTCTATCTGCTGTAGTAGCTAAGCATCTCCACACGAGGTATAGGCAATTAAAATGTCAAATTAGTTAGTTGTAAACTTTCGCCAATAGGTGTACAACAAACGATTTGCACAACCACGGTACTATTTTAAATTACGACCACGTGTGTTTTTCGAGAGCTTTATTGAATTTCGGATCGGTAAAATTAAAATAACAATTTGTGTGATTCGTTTTATTTCGTGTTAGAAACAATAATAATCGAAAACTGAAAAATTATCAAAACGACAGTGAAAACGATTATCAAAACGATACATTTAGCTACAGACACAGATGCTGTATATACAGTAAGTCCTCGACTTACGTGATTAACGCGTTCCAAAGGTTTTTGCGTAAGTCGAAAAATCGCGTAAGTCGAACAAACCTTAAATTCGTGAATTTTTTGTTAGCTTTAAAGGATAGGTGAAAATAGAATGGGCCTACCTACATACACTAATATTTAATAAAACATTATTATTTATATTATTTCTAGAAATTATTATTAATTCAGATATGTACATAAACATTTCAGGGTACATAGATACATTTAAGCTACATAAAACTACTCATTTTCATAAAAATAATCACAAGTACGAATTTTCGTAAGTCGAGGACTTACTGTACAGCATATTATATGTATAGGTGAATTTATATTGATAATGTGAGCAGTTTCATTCTACTATTTGCATACTGTGGACGTGTTTCTTTAATTTATTTAGTTCGCTGGTTTCTAAAATTGATATACCAAATTTTGAATAAATTATATTTTTATAACTTTAAATAAATAGCAAGTAAGTAACTAACTATATTAGTGGTTCATATTAATTATTTCCAATTCAATACATATGTGAATTTGCAATTTCAAGCTATAATTAAATCACTTTAAATTTGAATTTTTTATAAAATATTATTGATGTACATTTTTTGCTTGACGTTTCGATCGTGTAGTTGCATGAACCGCAACCCGCTATAAATACAATTAGCACCAATCGTTGTAAAAAAAAATACATGACGTCATGGAATAGCACATATAGATTATCACAATCATCCTCATATACACACATTTACATAATCCATTCCAAATGAATTGCGATGTAGTTGTTGTCATGTTCTATTTGTTTTCGTATTTCGTATTTTTAGAACACGAATGAAAACAGAAAATTAATTAAATAACAGTAGATGTTATAAATTAAATGAACTGTAATTGCATTATTCAGATAATTTGAGCGCGAATTTGATCCAAAATTATCGAGATTTTTTTTACATTCCCGGTTTTCTATCATTTTTAATCGGAATTTCCGGTTTGGTTATTTCAGTATGACCTATGTTTATAAAAATTAACACAAAAAACAATTCATAAAAAATTAACAAATACGCTTCGAACAGAACTGAACCGGTACATTAAACGGAACATTTTCCGAAATTTAATCCTAATTGATACTGGTTTAATAAAAAAAATTTAAACTGAAATCGTAACCGGAACGATAAATATTTTCGCCTTCACGAAATGGTTCTGCGGGACATGTACCGCGGACCAACATAACAACTATTCCCACACGATCAATCTCTCCAGTGAATTGGCGTAGAAGTTTCACTATATACCCATAACAAGCTCAACGATTATATATTATTATAAATTATAGTAAATGAAATTGTATAAAAATTTGTTTTGCTAAATTTTACTTGACCTTGCCAATATCACATAGAAAAACACACAAAAAATTGTCTAGCAGAGATGTACAGAACTTTTCGAGTGTTTTACTATGTGAGTGCTTGGCAAGGATAACTAAAATTTCGTATCGAGAATTTTTTAAATTTATTTTATTAGTTTTTGGAATTTTATAAAAAAAATAAATCAAATTTTGATATCAGATTTTAATCGCCCATGACAAGCGCTCACATAATAAAACAAACGAAAAATTGTCCAGCACTGATGTAAGAAAATTTTTCGTGTCTTTTACTATGTTAGTGTTTGGAAAGGTCAATTCAAATTTAGTATCAAAACATTTTAACAAGTTTTTTGTGTATCGTTTTGACTATTTGTATTATTGACTCAATCCGAGGCCCTGTATTTTCTCTGCTTAACTATATAAGCTCCTCTGAGCATGAAATTCTCAATACTGGAAACGAGCCCACTTTTGTCAACTCTGTCCGGCAGGAGGTGATTGACATTAGTCTATGCTCCATGTCCATTATTGATTTAATTTTAAACTGAAGGGTGACGGATGACATCCTCACCTCTGATCACAGGTGTATCTCGTTAAATATCAACCTTAAACGACCGCCTCTTAAACCTTACCGCAATCGGACATTAACCGATAAGAGTCTTTTCTCTCTCGAGCTAGGTTCTTTACTTGCGCCATACCGAAGGTTATTCGGTTGAGGAAGGACATTGAAGATCAAGCATCGTCACTTGCATTGGCAATTACGATAACCTTCGAAAAGCAGTGTCCTGTATCACTAATCAAAAGTTTCGGAACAAAGCTTTCTGGAACTCTGACCTTAAAAAATTAAGGAAATCTACTAGGAAACTGAAGAACAAAGCAAAAAAGTCTAAGCAACAGATTGATTGGGATAACTTCTTGTTAACACAAAAGGAATATAAAAGAAGATTAAGATTCGCTCAAAAAGCCTCGTGGTTGAACTTCTGCGAGAAAATCAACAGCCTACCTGCTGTCGCTGGACTCAATAAAGCTTTAGCTAAGAACAGTACGTGTAATCTTGATCCTCTTTGTCTACAGAACGGACAGCTTACTTCTTCCAACAATGAAATTGGTGAGCTGCTCTTTTCGGCTCATTTTCCTGGTTGTGATATCCTCAACTCGGATGATGTTGCTGCCGAGCTCACTAGGACGTCTGTTGCAAGTCCCGATTGAAATTTAGCTCACAAGATGATCAATCGTGATATCTTGCGATGGAGCCTATTTTCCTTTGAATCTTATAAAGCTGGCGTCCCTGGTGGTATTTTTCCTGCTGAACTACAGTAGGGCTTTGACCCTCTAATTCAGGATCATTTGATCCACCTTTTTCAAGCGTGTATTGCTTTTAGCACTGTTCCAAATTCTTGGAGTAGAAGCAGAGTTGTTTTTATCCCGAAAGCTGGTAAGTCCGATTATACGGATCCTAAGTCCTTTCGGCCTATTAGTCTATCCTCAACTTTTCTTAAAGCTCTGGAAAGAATTGTCGAAAGATTCATTAGAGATCATTTTTTAATCACCTCCCTACTCAGTAACATGCAACATGCTTACAGAGTCGGTAAGTCATGTGAAACCGCCCTACATGAACTTGTAACCAGGATTGAAAAATCTCTTAATAATAAGGAGTTTCTTGTGGGTACTTTCGATTCTATCGTGGGACAAATTTTTAAAAATTTTTGTTCATGTTTACCAGAAATCGATATGGTTAATGACAGACTACTACCCGAATTCCATTTCTCAAATCTTTACTCGGGGGCTTATCCTTCGAGATATTTGTGGAGTTCGCAGGTTTTTCTTAACAAATTAGATGTGTCCATAGTCTTTTTTTCTGATGGCTCTCGTTCTAACCTTAGTGCAGGCTTTGGAATCTACTGTCCTTGGACGGATCTGAGACTTTTCTAATAACTGAATTAATAGCGACGACCGGTAGTGTTATTGAGACTTTGCATTTTGCTGTTAAAAACAAAAGTATTCTACTGTGTACAGATTGTAAAGACGTACTTAACTCTTTAAGAAATCCCTTGGCTGTTTGTAAACTCGTCAAGGAATGCAAACAATTCAGGAACCTTCTTTGTTCTAACAATAAAGTTACGGTTATGTGGGTACCGGCTCATTATGATAACGTAGACAATGAGATTGCGGATAGTTTAGCCAAAGCTGGCTCACAATTAACTTTAATTGGTCCTGAACCAGCGGTTCCTGTATCTTTCAACTACGGGAAGAAAGTTATAAAGGATTACACTTTGAAAGACCTAAAGTCTCAGTGGCTTGAGACATTTAGTTGTCGTAAGGCGAAGTACTTCTTTAAGGAGCTCAATTTGAAGTCAACGAAGTATGCTTTATCTTTAAAAAAGAACCAGTTAAGAATCTTGGTAGCGATTCTTACGGGACACGGCTGTTTTTAAGATCATCTACATCGTATGTGTTTAGCTCATGATGTTATTTGGGAGGAATGCCTTTTTCGTGTTATATAAAAATTGTAGTCGACCTCCTATGCGTATAATGCCATCGTATAATCCAACCACACATATAATTCGCATAAATTTTGATTCGGGCTGACACGATTAGCAACAAACGTGTTCCGATCTGTTGGTATACCGTGAATCCAGTATAGTGCAATTGTGGAATCAGACCAATAAAACACCTTTTCTACGGCGAATTTCATGTTGTCTAAACCCTTGCGCATAAGTTGTGAAAGAAGAAGGGCAGCGCATCGTATACGCATCTTCGCTGGTATCCGCGAATCCGTGTTTTGTTACCTCAATGCCATCAAAAATATGTTGAGGAATGGCTAATTCCGGTAAATGTTACACGTCGGACCGAAATATTTGCCATTCGGTATGGAGCTGCATAGGTGAAGCTTGATTCCAATCGAATTTTAGTCGCCGCAATTGTTGAATAAATTATTGAAGACCGATGGGATCAAATATGTGTGCTATTTCCAAAAGCTCAGTGCATATTGTTCTACGTTCGTCTGAAGAAAACTGGACGTTAACTTTGAAAACATCCTTTCCAGGTCTCCATAATAATTCTAAAGTTTTGACGAACGAATTGTCATAGCCGCATTGAGTACATTTTTACATTCTAACTCTTGAAGAGTCATGGTGCCTGAGTGAAGAATCACTGCTATTTCGGATCTCATTTGTATGGTTTGTGTAATAGTCAATAAATCGTTGACCTAATAATCATTTTGTATGACAGCGATGACTGCTGGTACGCGGTTGGAATTTTGTCAGTTGAAGCAGACATTTCGTCGCAAGTACCATATGTTACACGCTTTAATTTGTAAGTTTCCAGCATCTGAGTTGGGTCTGGTCAACAAAGGGTGTCCGCAAGGCTCCATCCTTGGTGCACATCTTTGGAATATTGTCTTCAACGGAAGCATGAACCAGGAAGTCCAAGGAGTAGCATTCGCGGATGATAAGGTTATGCTTTTTGCTGAAAAAGCAAAATTCAAGACAAAGTATTCAAGGTAAAGCGCAGCTTACCATAGGCAGGATGGTGGACTGGTGCAAATGTTACAAAATGGAGCTATCCTCAGAAAAAACAGTCATGATCCAACTTAAACTTCACTGGACATCAGGAGACCACCATTGCTTTCTGTAAATGGCCAAAGAATTAAGATGGTGTAAACTTTCAAATGGCTGGGAGTTGACTTCGATGAACGACTTGGAGTCACTTCACTAAAACGAGTTGCTAAAGAGAACTTGGGCCTCAAGCAACTAACACTATCAATAATATATGAAGGGCTAGTGGTTTCTTCATTAACATACGCGTGCGCTGCATGGGCAGACCGAATTAACAGGGACAGTGGGCAGGGCGAAGATACAATGGAACACATCCTCTATGA
Source organism: Tipula unca (assembly GCA_951394425.1). Classification (NCBI taxonomy): domain Eukaryota; kingdom Metazoa; phylum Arthropoda; class Insecta; order Diptera; family Tipulidae; genus Tipula; species Tipula unca. The sequence continues at coordinate 12,193,258 of OX596382.1, forward strand.
CTGTGATCTAGCTCAAGAAGCTAGAGAGCAACTAATAAATGACTCAAGAGTTGAGTGGCCAGCTAGTAAACTAATTCTCATGCTGCCAATCAACCTCAACTCTTTTAAGAAGTTTTGCGATACCGTATTGAGCGGTAGATAGACAAAAGAATAGTACACAAGATATTTATCTTGAGTAAATTATATTCTTAAATGCTAGTTAAAAGTAGACGAGTATGCGCCTCCTCGATGGCAGGGACGGTAACAGGGCAACCTGGCTAAGCATACCGAAATAGTAGTTATATTCTCAAAAATTGTAAGTCCGCGTTGGAGTTGTTAAAGGCACGACCTCCTGGGAACAGCTTCTTCGATCAAAGCGACAAATTATATGAAATGAAATGAAATTTGAGTTGGGTCGTGACGCCAATCTTGCATGCCAACTTGTCTATAGAATTTAAGAATGTCGGCAATAATGGCGTATAGCTGTTAGACCTAAAACGACAAAAAATAAAAATTAAATCGGTTTGATATGATTTTGCCGACATATCGAAAATAACTCGCAATTTGGTGGTAGAATAGTCGGGCTTTAACACACAGTGATGTGGCAAGTATTCGTTCATAAATTGACGATACATTTTACGTGTATCTGTATTAGTCGTTTGTTGACACTGAAAAATCGTCATTTTCACATGTTTAATGAGTTTTCAAGGAGAGCTGGAGATTCTCTAAATGGCAAGCGAACAATAAATTTATGTTTCTTGTATGTGTGGCCGTAAAATTTTTGTCGACGAAATCATCAAATGTGTTGGTAGCCTTGGTACCTTCTGATACTTCATTTACCGTCCAAAATCGTTCATTTTGATCGTAGATCCAGAGTAAGTCGATAATACCGTAAGAATACCAAATTGTCGGTTGGGTTTGAAGCGCTCTGAATTATTCCTGAGATTACCCAGCCCAATTGCGTATATTTTGAAGGACTGGAATCAATTTCGTTTTCTAAAAAATTGTTAGTTCGGGATTAATCAAGGAACGGCACTTTCTGCCCATATGTGAGTTTTGCTTCACAGCCTCACGCCTTCATAGAACTTGTAGCGCCTTGAATATATATTTGGCGTAGCAAAATGGGCAGGCTACTGACAACATTTTCGTTCTGAGTCCTAGTAGAATGTGTGAGTTTGAATGGCCGCTTGCTGTGTTGATTGCCGTTGGTTTGTTTTCAAAGCATGATTAGCTGGCTGGCTTTCCAATTTAATGCATCTTGTAATGATGAATTTTTTGACGACATCATAAGAAGCATTAGTTGAGGTTGGTGAGTGGTCAATCGCGTAGGGCACCACTTGTCCAAAGGCTTATATGTCAGCAAAGCGTTCATATGTTCTTTCGAGATTCTTTTGATCGAAAGCAATTGTCCCGCCACCGGATATATTTCACCAACCAAATCCGAATTGTCTAGGATTGTTTTGGCTGTCCCTTAGAGTGAACTGCGTAAATATTGGATTTAGTCATGTGAGTCAAATTTTTTTTGTTGTGTACGAGACGACCATTTAAAGTATTTATGCAATAAGTTCATTTCATCCAATCACAAGAAAAGTTTTGTAGAACAATTTCAGGAAGCCGAGGTGCGTGAATGAGAAAGGCGGGATTTACTGATGCTTGAGTGTAAGTTTTGATCTATATGTCCGGGTCTGCAGTCATGTACTGCATTAATTAATTATTGCAGGTTAATGGTTCTCCTCCTGTTCGAAACTCTGCTTTAAATTAGTATTTTCATCAAATCCAGATTGCGACTCAATAGTTTTGTACAATATTAATGAGGTCACTCACTATCTTGCCGCATCATCCCTACTTTCTGCTTGACGTTTCGAAAAATTGATTATGATTGTTGTTGAATGAATGTCTCAGACAGATTCCATTTAAAATATAATTAACACCAGTCCCACGATTCGAATGGCTTTAATTCGATCTAAACTTTCAAAATTCGGTGGCCACGACATTATTTCTGTGGTAGCTGATATTACAATTTTTTTTTGTTAAAAGGTGAACGTCCTTGAATAAAAATGGAAGAGTATATTAGGCAGAAATGTGTAGAGAAAAATGTGTATCCAACATTATACGTTAGCAAAATCGCTCTAGGATGGCTGGAAGAAAATATAAAAACTATGGGACTTCAAATTGATGAGATCGAGGATACCTTAATTGAAGATAACAATTGGGAAACGGTGGAAATACTTATCGTTAATTTGAAGTATCAGTCAAATCCTAGCGTTCAAGTAGTATTTGATGAGTTTAAAGATGTTTTTTCAAAACGACGAATATTTATTGCAGACAATCCACTAGCACTGAATGAAAATTTGATGACAAAACAGGATAATATTACGACGCTAAGACGAGTAAATATATAATTTTTTGAAACCAGATGCCTATAAATACGAAAATCCGTTCCTAACTATATTTTAATATTACAGATTTCAACGGATCACTACTATCTTATGGACAATGGTCATTTGAAGACCACGACCACATTAAACATAGGTTTTGCGTATCCTTGGCATCAATCATGGTGTGGAAAATACGGTTGCCCGCCTTCAAACTTGGCCGAAAAACTTTACCGTGATCAATTCGAAGGTTTTGATCTAGCTGATCTATGTTTAATAAAATTATCAATGCGGTGCGCGAAAGTGAATCGCAAACCATATAAGATAATACGAGATATAATCAAAAGACGAATGGACGATACTAAAGAGAAACTCACTGTGAACACAATTCCAGATTGTTTTTACAAACAAGATTTTGCGTTAAATGTTTTATTAATATATTATCTCATGTCTAATTTTAATTATAGATTTATCTATAACCTATATCCAGGTGCAGATATTTCACCAAGTCTATGGTTCCATGACTTAGTTCGTATACGCATGGAGTATATGAACAAACCGTACAACGTACGAACACGAAACCAACGTGACTATTCAAGCATTTCATACTTTTCCAATGAATTCAATCCGATCAGTACATCGGACAAATCTGCCAACATTATGAAATGCTATTCTGATCGACAGAAATTAGAGTATCTGACTCCGAAACAAACAGCATACATAGAAATTTTGTGGAAATCCAGAAATTCGGGGGTACACATAAAACTTGCCAATTTAGTAATCGATAATTGGAATTTCATGAGTCAGTATTTGGTGCGACGAATCACATTAAAAAATGTCCAATTCACCAGAGAAAATTTAATGAATCTCGCAAAATTGAATTTCAATAGGTACCCATATTACATCCAGGTTATTTCTTCTAAAATTTTGGTGTTCAAAGACTGTCCTGATCTGAATGATATGATGCTATTAAACTTTATTGAATCAATGGACCATGACACTGGATTTGCTTGCATTGTAGTGTCTGGCACAACTTTAATCACTAAACTCTTTCATTATATTCGGGCCGAGTCTAAAATTGGTGAAAATCCTTATTATCTTTCTCTTCAAAATTTACCTCTGGTCTATATTGAAACATTGGAACACATGACCGCTGGAATATTTTTCAAATCGGTTGGTAAACTTGTGTGTCAATCAGATCCAGAACTGATTGATTGATGCGTATATGTATTGGGAGAATATGTACAAATAAAATTTATAATTTACTTGTTCGAAATGTTTTAATCTTGAAACGATATTTTGGTCCACTTTTTTCACAATTCACGCTCAACCTGTTCTTGGAGTGCTTACAGTACCAAATTAGGAATAATAAGTTCAAATAACTTACCACCGATATTTGCGAGTGCATATTATTGTTGGACTTTTTTGAATGAATCGCCATCAAAATAGATTTTATATTAAAGGTGGACGACTCTACAAACGGCAGTAATGTTGTAAAATTTCAACCACGCCTTATACCTTATGTATATATGTATACGAATTGTAATAGATTCAGCAAGTGCAAATAGCGACAAATATGGGTGTTGCTCTTCTTGTGGGGTACACATAACACTTGCACATTTTAAAATTAATAATTGGAATTTCATAAGCCAATATTCTGTTCGGCAAGTAACATTAATAAATGTTCAATTAATTCACAAAGTAAGATTTATTGAATCTGGCAAAATCGAAATTAAAAAAATTCCATTCCATTGGAGTTTAATTTCCTATTCTGTATCTCGTTGGACTGGAATTTTCTCTTGGAATATTTATTTTGTAGTATTGTCAGATTGTAATTATTTCGGAGGTAAAAAGTATCAGTGGTAGAAAATTATTGAATATATTAACAAAATGACATTTGGTAATTTTTATTTAAAAAACAGAAATTTCCAAAAATGTAATACAATTATTTTAGGTTCGTCTCAATATTGTTTATAACATTAAAATATTAATTGTTATGTATGTTAAAAATTACTTTAAATGTATTTTAGTAAATTTTTCGTTTTCCGAATGTAATATGTACAGTTTATTGTAGGTTTCTTTTCGTATATCCTTGCAGAGCAGTCATAATTCTCCAACAATAAATCCAATGATTAATTATTATTGTCCCTGCAATCTTTTTAAATGTTCCAACGTATAATCAAAACTCACTTTACTAGCCGGCAATTGACGACTATCAAAACTCATTTTAACAAAAAAATATGTGATATGAAAATTAAATATTAGTTGACCTTCCCATGCAATCACATAGTAAAACACAAGAAAGAGTGTCAAACACTGTTGCAAGACAATTTTCCGTGTGTTTTACTATGTGAGTGTCAGAAAAGTCGACTGAAATTTGGTATAAAGCATTTTTTTTTTAGAATTAAAGAGCAAAGTTTTGTGATTTATTTTTGAAATTAAATTTGTATGATTTTGAAAGATTGTACTTTATAGTGACAAAGCTTCTGACTGTTCTGCATTATTTAAAAATTTCCGCTAAACCAATTTTAATCGTCCCGTGGGGCTGACAGATAGCGAGAAACATATTTATCAAAATATTGCTCACTCGTAGTTATTTTGCCACCCTGTAGTTATGTTACATCTTGCACATGTAATTGCACATGTTACTACCGTTTTCATGGTTGCCATGTTCGAACATATTCTGCACATTGTTTTAACCTCCTGTTCAATTTCATCAGACTATAGCATCTTGTATACATTTCATTTAACTCAGCATTGGCTCCATAAAAATTTCTTCTTTCGATGAAAACGTGTTTGCAAAATCCCCTGGAAATGCATTTAATGAGTGGTCTGTAGCTATAGGTCTGTAATAAAATAAAATAAATAAAATCTCCCGTGATTCTGTTACATAGGTGTTCCTACATGTTCCTACGTTACATGTTCCCTACATAGGTGGGCGCAGAATGGGAGGCTTTGCAGAATAAGTCAGTGATGAAAATTGTAGTCGACCTCCTATGCGAATAATGCCATCTTTACCTAGAAAGAACGATAAAGATTTTAGGTTAACGTCCTCATAGAAAATTGCGTCGAGCGTGAAATCTCTGAGGGGGAAATTTTAGATTTCCTATGAAACGATTGGAATACGACATTGTAGCAACCACGTATAAAACACAGATATCGTTTTATGTTATCCAGAATTTGAATGGCAGCATTACTGCAGGAAATCGTTAATCGTAGAAAATTTAACAAACGACTAGTGCGCAGGTGAGTGTAGAAATGAGCGACCTAAAAATCACACACGGACCTAAATATTAGCCATTCGGTATTGAGGTGCATATAGGTGAAACTTGATCCCAATCTAAAAGGAGATTGTCGCTACAAGTACCTTTTCGCATTCTGACTCTGAAATGTCATTTAGTATAGTGCCTTTGAGTTTCAGCACCATATTTGAAGAGTCATGTATGGTCTGTGTGATGTAGTTTGCGCCAGTCATTAAATCGTTGACATAAAAATCATTTTGTATATCAGAGATGGCTAATGGTACGCGGTTGAAATTTTCCAATGCCAGTTGAAGCAGGCATCTCGTCACAAGAAAGGCATCTGATGAAGTATCATATGTTTCACGCTTTAATTTGTAAGTTTCCAGCATCTGAGTTGGGTCATATTGATAACGCGATACTAGTCGATATCTTGCAGGCCAACTTGTCTATAGAATTTGACAATGTTGGCAATAATAGCGTAGGTGTGAGACCTGAAACGACAAAAAATAAAAATTAAATCAGTTTGATTTGAATGTTTTTTAGAACTTATTTCATGTGGTTGAGAGCTCGGTATTCGTTCATAAATTGACGATACCATGTTAGATGAGATTCCAAGGAGAGTTGTAGATTCGCTAAATGGCAAGCGAACGATAAATCTATGCTATCAATGCCTCTTGTGTGTTTTTTTTTTTTTTTTTTTTTTTTTTTTTTTGTGGTGGAGGGGGGAATCTTCATAAGACCTCACATGTGGACCTAATCCATAAACATGTGAGAGTGTCGGATTCTTACCGACTAAACCCTAAACCCCAAATTCTTCAGTCAACTGGAGGCATACCAGCCAGTAGACACACGGCTTCATCCGATACCGTTCTAAATGAACTAACCACCCTAAAAGCGGTTAACCTAAAAGCAGATGCCACCGGCTGCTTGTATGTACTTTTCTCCATAGCACTGGCCCAGATTGGTGCTCCATACATCATAATAGACGTCACCACACTGCTCAGTAACAGTTTACGGCTCTGGCGGGCCCCCCCTGAGTTTGGCATAATTCGCATTAACGCCGCGTTCACTTTTCCAGATTTTTCCCCAGCGGTATCGTACATGGCATTCCACAATGTGGGTGCCAGCACAGACCCCTGTGGTACACCTCCAGAAATGTGATGGTATTTAGTACCTTCGTCGGTTTCATACTTCAAAACTCGTTGCCTAAAATAATTAGCCACCATTTTAAGTAAATACAGAGGGACCTCTTTATTGATTAGCGCGTTTAATACGCATTATGCATTTTTTACATCTAATGTAACTACCGCACAGTACTTTTTAGAACCTCCTTTCCATCTATCACCAGATATTGCCTCTCGCGCCGTATCCACTACGAGTTTAATCGCTTCAATGGTAGAGCGAGCTTTACGGAACCCATATTGGTTCTCCGCCAAGTCTCCTTTGTTTTTAATGGCCTCCTGTAGTCGCTCACATATAATTCTCTCAAATAATTTACCTGCAGTATCTAGCAAGCAGATTGGCCGGTAGGAAGATGGATCATCGAGCGCCTTCTTCGCTTTAGGCAATAGTACCAACCATTGTAACTTCCATTGCTCTGGAAATACTCCTTCCTCCATGCATGAGTTGAATAAGTTTACAAACAACTCTGGGTATGAGCGGACCGCCGATTTAATGGCAATATTGGGGATTTTATCAGTCCCCGGAGCTTTGTTATTCTTCAATTTGCTACATGCTTTAAGCACTTCCTCCTTTGTAATTAATGGGAATATTTCTCCGCCTCCTGTTGCTTCGACATTAACCGTACAGTCTTGTTGTTGTGGAAACAGTGACGTGACTATATTTTTCAGCACTCGTGGGCACGATGGGCATGGTACATATGCACCCTTAACTTTTTTCATAACCATTTTATAAGGTCTACCCCAGGGGTCCCGATCAACTTCTTCACACAATTCTTGAAAACATCTTTGTTTGCTTGCTTTAATTGCACACTTGAGTATAGAGCGGGCGACACAGTACTGCTTGCGTAGATCGTCCCTAGTTTCCAATCCAGCACGTTGGTATAAACGTCTAGCTCGAAGGCATTCTCTACGAAGCTGGGCTATTTCCTCGGTCCACCAGAACACTTCTTTTTTTCGATTATCCCTCGTTTTCCGCGGCATTGCTGCATCACAAGCTCTTGTGATATGATCTACGATTTGATTCACTTTGCTATCCGCAGTTCCGGACAATGTAATGTCCTCCAGCATATAGACAAATTTCACTCGATAAACCTTTTTGTTGATTTTGAACGAACCTTTCCTGGCCTTCCATCTCTTATTTCACAGATAATAGCCTGGTGATCACTATGTGTATATTGTTCACTAACTTCCCAACTCACTATTCTATTTAAAAGGCCCTCGCTAACCCATGTGAGATCTAGGCTTCTCCAGAAAGGGGCGGTTACCACAGGCCCAAACAGCCGTTTTTTTTTAATAGTCTGATGCCCACATATTGCTATCGAGCTGTTTATATTGTTCGCATACAATAGCAATGTCAGCGCCTATTTCACGTACAGTTTGCTGCAGCAGGTGTTGTGCAGCTTCACAATGGTTGAGATTTAGTTGGATCAATCTCATTTGACCAGCATTCTGTCTAGCGCCTTCTTATATGCAGGGCACTTCCAACTACCCGTTGCATGTTTATTTCCCCCAACAGCTTCCTCGCTACAAAGCACGCATTTTGGGTCATTCTTGCACTGTTTTGCAATATGACCTTCTTTACCACATTTTATACACAGATTAGATCTGTCGTTTTCACTCCTACATTTTTGCGCCAGGTGACCAAACTCAAAGCATTTAAAACACTTTACCGGCTTAACAGCCTCCCTTATACGACAAATCACCCATCCGATCCTTATTTTGCCTCTTGTTAAGACTTGCTCCGCCACCTTTCTTGGCATGCTAACCACTGCCATTTGCGTCCCACGATAAGATGCTCTAAGCGTCTTCACAGTAGTAGTACCTTTTGTTTCTTCCACCTGCGATTCCAAAGCTTGTAGTATATCTTCGGATGTAGTAACTTCATCAATATCCCGTATTTCTATTAGGGTTTCCTGTGACAAGGTTCTAACGTCGGCTTCTTGGCCAATAATGCCCTGTAATTGGGATTGGAAAATAGCTGTTTGAGGTTGATCGCCAGTGCTTTCCAACTCCAATAACAGATCTCCCTTGGCGGTTTGACGTATATGCGTCACCTTTTCTCCCAACCCCTTGAGCAGAGAGTCTGCCTTCACCTTCCGTAGCAAATCAGCATACGAGACATCCCCCTTCTTTTTGATTAACAGAGCATCAGGTCGAGGCTGTCTTCTCCATTTCCGTTTTCTTTTTTTCGGCTTGACTTTTTGCCAGTCTGGCCTAGCTTCTAGTGTCCAATTATCTATTCCCGGAGTTAGTACGCTTTTTGTGTTGCGTTTTTTAGCCTCCATTTGTGTTTCACTTTGACCCGGTGAATCCCGCCTTCTCTTACTCGGTTCATCCTTTGGTATGTCCACCGTTCCACCTATTCTCTTATGTTGCTTTAGTGATATATTTAAAATTTCACTAATCAACGGTCTTGACTTTAGAGGAAATGTTACCTGATTTGACAACAACACGTCCGTCTCAGGTTCCCGGTTTGTCCTGTCCCCATCGTTTGCAAGAGATGCCTCAGCTCTCTCCGTTCTCTCTGTAAGAGCTTCGAACTCCTTTTCCACCTCATTATATGATAGTTTAATCAGGCGTATCATCTTCTTAATTTCTCCGTGCACATTGTTGCGATCCTTCACGAAGTCCGCGAGAACACTAATGTGTTTTTTAGTTGCAATCAACTTGGAAACCTTCGTAACTGGCTCACCAGCCAATTCTTTCTCGAGTGATGCAGCTATGTTGGGAAGCGATACTGCCTCAAACATTTCACTGCGCGTAGGCGATCTCTGTAGCCTTCCACTGCTCTTGAATGGGTTAAAAACTCCTGGAGTCCCACTCACTGGTTTAACACTAAATGGACTTGTAATATTTCTAGTTCCGACAGCCAAGTTTCCCACTGCTGGAACAAAGCGGTCGTTGGATTTCGACGACTGGGAGCCCGCTTGCTCGCTCCCTAAAGTCGCCGGTACTGGGGTTCCGAATCCCTGCACCGTACTTGTGTGTGTGTGTGTATGTGTGTGTGTTTTTTTTTTTTTTTTTTTTTTTGTGGGGTTGGGGAACGTGTGGAAAATCTTCGGAAGACGATGCGTCGGTGGGACAAACACCTCAGCAACAGTGGCGGATTCCTACCACCTAAAAACCACAGACCCGCCGCTTTCACATCCTCCATGCGGAACTATCGTTAGACATTACTTCACATGGAGGTGACCAGCCATTTGGCTCATTGTTCTCCCTGTAGCGCCTCAATCTTGGATTGAGTTTGTCACCGCTATCAAATCACGGCATGTTGTTCTGCTCTTGCACGCTCTAGGCGCCTCAGCTCATTCAGTACCACTGTCGCCATATGGCTTACAGCATTCCATCCTTCCTCAGAGTCAAGCATTAGTTGCGCTATGTTTTCTGGTGTTGGACGCTGCCCTAGGGACAGCTGACAGTTCCCTTCGAGTATCCTCAAATCGTGGGCATTGGAAAAAAATGTGCTCCACATCTTCTTGGGTACCTCTGCAAGCAGGACAATCTGGAGTATCAGTGTGCTTGAACCTGCATAGGTATGCACCAAAACAGCCATGTCCACTTATCAGTTGCGTCAGGTAGTGGTTAACTTTGCCGTGTTGCCTATTTAGCCATTTTTCCATGGATGGTATGAGACGGTAAGTCCAGCGGCCTTTTTCCGAACAATCCCATCGTCTTTGCCATTCTATCATTGTTGAGGCGCGTTCTAGTGCTCTGCTTCCTGGTGGTACACGATTGGGGTACCATTTCTTCCTCTCCCTCGCAAGGAGTTCAATTGGGATCATCCCCGCAATAACGAGTGCCGCGTCAGTAGATACTGTGCGGAAGGCACAAGTCACTCTGAGTATACTTAGGCGATACACCGATACCAATTTGCGTCTATATGTTTCGAAGTCCATCGCATCACCCCATACAGGCGATCCATAGAGAATGATGGAGGTTACGACGTTTGCCAGCAGCATTCTACGACATTGTCTAGACCCTCCAGTGTTGGGCATGATACGGGAGAGAGCTGCAGACACACTGGCAGCTTTCCTGCTCACTATCTTTATGTGCTCCTTAATGTTTAAACGCGCATCTATTTCCACACCCAGATATCGTAATGAATGCTGTGAGTGGGTTAAGATTCCACCTACATCAATTGTTACGGTTTCTTTCACCTTCCTACTGGTAACTAGAACTGCTTCGGTTTTATGATCAGCAAGTTCAAGCCCACATGTCATCAACCACCTTTTTATTATTATGATTGTCAACCTACTTATTTCTGTTATGTCATCTATAGTTTTTGTAACCACTACGACTGCAACATCATCATCAAAACCTACGATTTCCACATCATCAGGTACACGGAGCCTCAGGATACCATCGTACATGATATTCCACAGTAGCGGCCCCAATACAGATCCTTGGGGTACACCACCCGAAACATTGTATGTCTTCACACCGTCATCCGTGTCATACGTCAGCATTCTATCATTAAAATAGTCAGCGATGATACTTCTTAGGTACACTGGTACTTGTAACGTCTGCAGTGCATTTAGAATACAGCTCCATTTGGCCGAGTTGAATGCGTTCTTAACATCCAAGGTGACAACGGCACAGTACTTTTTTGAGCCTCCTTTCCATCTTTTCCCATCTGTGGCGTTCTTGGCTATTTGGACGACGTGTTGGATGGCGTCTATCGTCGATCGAGCCTTCCGAAACCCGTACTGCCTCTCAGCAAGATCTCCTGCGTTCTCCACAGCTTTCTCTAGTCGGCTGTATATGATTCTCTCCAGCACTTTGCCAGACGTATCCAGCATGCATAATGGTCTGTAGGAGGATGGTTCACCCGGCTGGTTCCTGTTTTTTTTCAACAGGACCAGACGCTGTCTCTTCCATCGTTTAGGGAATACTCCCTCTCTGAGACAGGAATTATATAGTTCCTTAAATTCATCCGGTCTGGCTTGTATTGCAACCTTTAGTGCAATATTAGGGATATTGTCAGGCCCAGGAGCCTTTGAATTCCCAAAACGTTGACACGCCTTGGTGAGCTCTTCTGTTGATATCGGCGGTATTTCTTCCATGCCAGGTACTCGGATCACGTCAGGGATCACATGATCTTGCTGCGGAAATAGAGCAGTTACAATTCTACGTAGTATCACTGGGCAGGTGGGCGGCGATTCATTTGCCGTTTTAAGCTTTTTCATAACGATTTTGTATAGGGTCTCCCCCATGGATCACGATCCACTTCTTCGCATAGCTCTTTCTAGCATTGGCGTTTCCTTACTTTAATGGCCTGCTTAAATTTATTCCGGGCATCCAGGTAATTGGTGCAGGCTAGAATAGATCTCTGTACCCCAAGCACGTTGGTGTTTCCTCCTTGCATTAAGGCATTTCCGTCGCAATTGTGCAATCTGCTCAGTCCACCAGTATGCTGGTGGACGACGATTGTCTAGCCGCCTTTCTACCATAGATGCACTGCAGGCGTTGGTGATCATGTTCATAATCTGTCCCGCTTTTGCATTGGCACATCCCGAGAGGCCCGGTTTCTCCAATGATAGCATAAATAAGTCCTCTTCAAACGTATTTGCTTTCCAGCCTGCAGATTTCCTTATATGTTTTTTCTGATTACCCTGCCTAGCCAGTTTTATTTCGAAGAGTATGGCTTGGTGGTCACTATGCCTATAGTGCTCACTGACTTCCCATTTGGTCAACACTCTCAACAAGCAGGTGCTACCGAATGTAAGGTCAATTACGGAGGAGGAGACACCTTTGCGAACCGTCGGTGTATCACCAGTGTTGAACAACACAACGTCTATGGAAGAAAATGCCTCGAGCAGTGCTGTTCCTCTTCTATTCGTTTCTTTACTGCCCCATTCAGTTGCCCAGGCATTGAAATCACCAGCAATGATCACAGGGCTACGCGTTCGCGCATCGGCGACCAGTTGGTCCAGGAAGTATTCAAACTCCTCAATTGTAGCGCTAGGTGGTGCATAGCAGCTATAGATATGTAAGCCGTCAACATCTGCTCGTACGAATCCTGCGGTGGAATTACTGCTGTTCTCCTGCATGGTCCGTCTGCTACAGGTCCATATGGCAGCTTTACCAGTTTGATCAGTTGCCCAATTGCATCGCTCCATATTTTTGTGCTGTTCGCACAAAATGGCGACATCTACTCTTGTTTCATGCACTGTTTGGGCTAGTACTTCCTGTGCAACTTCACAGTGGTTTAGATTGAGCTGGACAAACTTCATTGCCGTCGTGCTCTTCTAAGTGCCAACATGTAGGCCGTGCACCGGCCACTCCCTGCTATATGATTATGGTTCGTCTTTCGCTGGCAAAGCATACAACTCGCTTCTTCCTTGCATTCTTTTACTTTGTGGCCATTTCTTCCGCATTTGTAGCAGAGGCCAGATCGATCGACATCACTTTTACATGACTTGGCCATATGTCCATACTGCCAGCATTTGAAACACCTTAAAGGTAACGTTTTTTCACATATAAGACAGATCATCCAATTCGTACTTTCCCTTCATTTTTCATTACTTTGGCTGTCGAGGTTGGTACAGTCACCACTGCTGTTTGGGTGCCTCTATAAGCAGCTCTCAGCGACTTGATACATTCTATCGGGAGGTCTTTCGCACCCTCAAACTTCGATGTGATCGCCTCATGTATCTCTTCCTTTGTTGTGGTCTCATCAATATCTTTAATTTCGATTACAACCTCGTCAATCTGCGTAAGTGTTTGGATTTGTGCATCACTACCAAGAGCGTGTTCTATTGCACTTTGAAATCCAAGTTCCTTGGGATGTACATCTTTAATGGTTCTCCTCCTGTTCGAAACTCTGCTTTAAATTAAAATTTTTAACAAATCCAGATTGCGTCTCAATAGTTTTGTACAATAATGAGGTCACTCACTATCTTGCCTCATCATCTCTACGTTGCTTGACGTTTCGAAAAATTGGTTATGATTGTTGTTGAATGAATGCCTCAATTACAACAGCAATGTACAATTAGCTCCTGTCGTTGTAATAAAAATTACATGACAGATTCCACTTAAAATAGAAATAAAGTCAGTCCCACGATTCGAATGGCTTTAATTCGAATTTAACTTTTAAAATTCGAATTCCGTGACCATGGCATTATTTCTGTGGTAGCTAATATTATAATTTTTTTTTGGCAAAAGGTGAACGCTGCATACACGTCATTGAATTTAAAATGGAAGACTATATTAGAGGTAAATGTTTAAAGAAAAATGTTTATCCAACATTATACGTTAGCAAAATCGCCCTAGGGTGGCTGGAAGAAAATATAAAAACTATGGGACTTAAAATTGATGAGGTCGAGGATACCCTAATTGAAGATAACAATGGGGAAACGGTGGAAATACTTATCATTAATTTGAGGAATCAGTCAACTCCTAGCGTTCAACAAGTATTTGATGAGTTTATTGATGTTTTTTCAAAACGACGCATATTTATTACAGACCAACCACTAGCACTGAATCAAAATGTGATGATAAAACACGATAATATGATGACGCTTAAACGAGTAAATATATAATTTATTCAAACCAGATGCCTATAAATACGGAAATACGTTCCTAAATATATTTTAATATTACAGATGTCAACGGATCACTACTATCTTATGGACAATGGTCATTTGAAGACCACGACCACATTAAACATTGGTTTTGCGTATCCTTGGCATCAATCATGGTTTGGAAAATACGGTTGCCCGCCTTCAGACTTGACGGGAAAACTTTACCGGGATCAATTCGAGCGTTTTGATCTACCTGATCTGTGTTTAATTAAAATATCAATGCGCTGCGCGAAAGTGAATCGCAAACCATATAGGATAATACGCGATATAATCAAAAGCCGAATGGACAATACCGAGAAGAAACTCACTGATTATACAATTCCTGATTGTTTTTACAAACACAACTATACTTTAAATCTAGTATTAGTATTTTATCTCCAGTTTCATTTTGGTTATAGATTTACCACTATAATGGGGTGTGATTTACCTGCAAGAATTATGCCGTCATATCCATATGGTATCGATAGCATAGTTAGTATACGCACGGTACATATGCCAAAACGAAACCTACAATGTACATCCGACTCTACAGACAGTTCAAACATTTCATATATTTCCAATGAATTCAATCCGATCAGTACATCGGACAAATCTCCCAATATTATGAAATGCTATTCTGATCGACAGAAATTAAAGTATCTGACTCCGAAACAAAATGCATACATTGAAATTTCGTGGAAATCCAGAAATTCGGGAGTACACATAAAACTTGCAAATTTAGTAATCGATAATTGGAATTTCATGAGTCAGTATTTGGTGCGACAAATCACATTAAAAAATATCCAATTCACCAGAGAAAATTTAATGAATCTCGCAAATTTGGATTTCAAAAGGTACCCATCTTACATTCAAGTTATTTCTTTTAAAATTTTGGAGTTCAACGACTGTCCTGATCTAAATGATATGATGCTATTAGACTTTATTGAATCAATGGACCATGACACTGGATTTGCTCGCATTGTAGTGTCGGGCACAACTTCAATCACTAAACTCTTTCATTATATGCGGGCCGATTCTAAAATTGGTGAAAATCCTTATTATCTTTCTCTTCAAAGTTTACCTCTGGTCGACATTGAAACATTGGAACACGTGACCGCTGGAATATTTTTCAAGTCGGATGGTAAACTTGTGTGTCAATCACATCCAGAATTGATTGATTGATGCGGGCCTACATTACATCATATTATGTTTTGTATAGTAAGATTATTCACAAATAATATTCATAACTTTCTTGTGCAAAATGTTTTAATCTTGGATCGATAACCCTGTGTTTTTTTTAAACTAGTTAACTGCAAAAACTTCATTTTTGGAAAATCGCATTTAAACCAAAAATGATTGATTTTCAATTCAGAATTTAATTCTCAAAAAGTTGATATCTGCAGATAGTTAGTTTTATTAACAAACATAGTTTTAACACAAACTATTTGCATAAATAAAAAAAAATCCTTTTATTAAAATCAAGAATAAACTACTGAACTTATTTATGTTGAAATAGAAGAGTTTTAAAAAAAATATATAATTTAGTAATAACTGCAATTATCAATTTATTTAAAAATATAACTTGTACAGTGGCAGTTATTCACTTTCAGCATTTTTTTTAAATGGAAGGAAATTGCAAGGAAATTTTATTAAAACCATTTAGAGATTCTTCATTTTGATATTTTGATAGAAGATCGCTGCACATCTTTGAAAAAAAAATGGAGATTTATATTAAACAAATTTGTGTACGTCTTCGAGTCTATCCCACTTTGCACGCCAACCAAATAAAACTGGCATGGCTGGAAGCAAAAAAAAAAACTAAAAAGCCAGGGATTTAAAACTGATTTGATAGCCGACAATCTAATTGAAAATAGCAACGGCGAAACGATGGAACTACTTGTTATTAATTTAAACGAACGGTCTTCAATCGTAAATCAACTGAACGTTACAGATGTATTTGAAAAATTCGCACGTGTAATTATGGCAGGCCAGTTACAAGTTTTGAATAAAAATGTGATTATAAAACAGGAAATGTGATGACACTAAAACGAGTAAGTTTGATTTTATCGAAACCACAAAAGAATTTATAGAGATATATTTATTAATTGATGAATATGTCAACGGAACACTATTATCTTCAGGACAATGCTGACCACGTCCACATTAAACATTGGTTTTGCATATCCATGATATCAATTCTGGTGTGGAAGATATACGTTTGCCCTCAATGCGCGGCACAAAAATTGAAATATTTAACTTCGAAACGAAATTGAAGTTTCATGTTATTACTTGACTAATGGATTGTGCACATAACACTTGGAATTTTTCCAATTGATAACTAGAATTTCATGCCTGAGATTCAATTTTATACATTAAAAAATGTCCAATTTGCAAAAGAAGTTTTAACGGATCTGGCAAAACTGAACTTTATAAAATTAATGTTCATCGACTTTCCCGATCTAAATGATATGATGATTTTAGAATTTCTGAAATCGGACAATAGTAGTAGAATTACAGACATTGTAGTGTCGGGCACACCTTTGATCCCAAGATACTTTCATTATATGTGAGCAATCTCAACAATTACAGAAGATGATTGTTACTGGGCTAAGCAAAATTTGCCCTTGGTCCATGTCGAATTGAATGGTAAACTTCTGTGTGAAACAGACCATTTATTAATGTATATGTAATGTATTTGTTAGATTATTCTGTTTAAATTGTTAAGAGAATTATTACAGCATCTTATTACTTATACCTGATATTTGTTTTAACTTGTTGGGATAATATTTTTTAAGAAAAAGAATTATTTGTCAATACCAGAAGATTAATGGTTCCTCCTCTATAATTTAAAATTGTTAACTATAATACGCGAAATGCGTAGCCTCTGAAAATTGCAGCAACGTAAGATAGGATCATCTATTTCAAAAGTCATCGTTTTGTTACTGCAAACGACGTCTTGTAAAGTAAAATATTCGATGAATAAAGAATATTTTTTAAAATCATTTCTAAAGAAATCAATGTGTAAATTTAAATGCATTTATTTATTTCAAATACAAAAAATTTAAATTTTAAAGTTTTTAAAGTTAAATACATTTAGAATGTTTTTTTAAAGAACATAGTAAAACATTGTCTGGAGTGTTGTTTCAGTTCTAAGTTAAACTGCCCTTTATAAAATCCAAACTCAAATAGGTTATTAGTGCCATGTTTTTCAAGTTTTAACAACTTGTTTATCTTAATACTCTGAAGAATGAAAGGAGAGTCTACGTGACTCAAAAGTACATTTCCCAATAGACTTGCGCAATGTTGTTGCCTACGTCTTTCCAAAGTCGCAATTTTATACACATTCCAACGTACAGTGTAAGGTGGTAAAAAGGTCAGGTTCTCATGATATGGTAAATTATAGTTCTAGTTCCAGTTTGTTTTTATCATAATATAGAGTAACACTCGCTATTGTACCCCTTCAATTCTATGAATGTGGTAAGCGTTATGAGGGCACCAAACTGCTGCTGCATATTCTAGTTGAGATCTTATGTATGCAAAGTATAGTGTAAATAGGGAATTTTGCTCTTTAATTTCGGTAGTCCAACGGCGAACAAATGTGTTGAATTATATTAGTAATGTCGTCAATAATTATCAGGAAGAGATAGGGACCTATATTAGAACCCTGGGGAACTCCAGATTTTGCCAAAATAGGATTCGAAAGCTTTTGTCGTGTTGCTAGTAATCTCAACTAGGTTGGTAGTTGTGGATCTGCAAGGCGAAAACCCATGTTGATGAAAAGATAGATGGCTTAGAACTATTTTCTTGAAGGAGCTGCACATTAATATTTCAAATAGTTTAGATAAAATTGAAGTGGTTGCAATTCCCCGATAGCAGGATATTTCTTTTACCAGATTTGAAATTAATATTCCTCCACCGGCTAATTATTTGGTCGTTGATAAAGAACGCTTGCTGATGACGAATTAACGAGACAAAACACATGAAGTTTGAAATGTTATGGTTTGGGGACCATATGTCGCGGTTTTGGTTCAATATTTTGGGATTAATGAGCGAATGGATCAACACGTATACCCGGATGTTATGAAAAATGTGATGCAGGCCGATTTTTTTATTTTAAAATAGATGATGATCCTAAACGCACTCACGGTTAGTGAATTAATGGGTAAAAACTCCTATTTTAGATTGGTCACATCATTATTCGAATTTAACCCCGAATTATTGGAGACCTTATATAAAATACTGAAATACACATTTTACCTAGATACGTACATTTTTATGCATTTTTTCATGAGTTTTCCAATAAAATTGATGATTTTATCTATACACCACGGACTCCTGAGTGCAATCACGTTCAAATCCGGTTTTAATGTTATAAAAATAAATAAATTTGGTAATTAATGTAAAAAAAATGTTTTTTTTTTGGAACAAATAGTTTAATGTCACTTTGCCTAAATGTATGCAATATTATAAAAACACGTTCATGCGAAAACAGCAACAACAAATTATTTATAGTTGTATTGTGGCTTCCGCCGCTGCCTCGTACACAATCATGCAATTAATTATTGTCTGAAACCAACAGCCAATTCTGTTTTAGTTCGTGAACATGGCGCATTATAAAACGTTTCAATTATATTGTATTCACCACTATAAGTCGATCATCACACATCGATCATCATAACATAATTTTGTATGTATTCATATGTACATGCATGTGTATGTATATTTCTTTTACAATATGGTGAGCGAGGCGGTATATGTTTATTCAATAACGATAGTTAAATGCGCATGTGTCAATGTAAATCTCTAATCTCTATATCACTTCTTTATTTTATAATTTGATGAATTCGTGTCACGTGTGTCTATCTAGTCTAACTGTCAAGTTTTGTTTTAGTTTGATTTTGAAAATCAATGAGTATAGGTGTGTTGCGGTCTGAAGTATTGAAATATGGTTTTTTGAAACTAATCTATCTGTTGTTATGGTTTTTTGTGTTTTGATGGAATACGTCGATGAGTTGGTAAATATTTTTTTATTTATTTTAATAAGTATGATTCATGTTTGATCGCGATAATCATTGGCAATTATAGTGTAAAGTTGTAGGCAAGCGTTTTGTTTTGTTTAAAATGTAAACTATAATTATCTATTTGCGATATAAACTAATAATATAAACTAATTATAGTTTACTATTAACGATCGCTTTATCATGAACTATTTTTAGACGTACTCTTTTAAAGGTGCGTGTTCTTAATAACCGGCTACAAAAAAATTCGGTATCATAATTTTTAATATATTTCACAACTATAACTTAAGAAGCAAGAAATTTTTTCATATACAATAGAAATTTGAACAGCATTCATAAATATATTCACTCTGATCTGCCTGGGTCGCAAACTGTGGGCTAAATTTCGTGTAAAATATTTAATAAAAAAAAATATTAAAATTTCTAAATTTTAGTCGACCTCCAGCCAAGCACTCACATAGTAAAACACACGAAAAATTATGTTACATCAGTTCTAGCAAATTTTTCGTGAATTTTTCTATGTGAGTGCCTGGCGGTTGACTAAAATATCTTACAATAAAATTTTTCAGTTTGGTAAAAGGTAAACACTGATGAAAAATGGGACATTTTATTCGGGATGTATGTCTGGGTAATAATAGCTATCCCACTTTATATGTTAGCAGAATCGCCCTTGGCTGGCTGGAAGAAAAACTAAAAGTGTTGGGACTGCAAATTGATGAGATCGAAGACACTCTAATAGAAGATAGCAATGGGGAAACGATGGAAGTACTTTTAATTAATTTGAACGGAAACCCTTTACTCGTTTCGTGGGTATTTACAACAATTCTTAATTTTTTTTCACATCGACGTTTATTTATAACAGACCAACCACAAGCTCTGAATCATGATGTGTTGGTTAAACAGGACAATGTAATAACTAAAAAATATGTAAGTTTTATTTAGAAACTATAGATTAATTTTAGGACACACAATTATTATATTTTAAATATTATAAACAGATGAAAACTGTCCAATATTATCTAATGGGCAATGCTGACCGGCGAATCACGACCACATTAAATATTGGTCTGGCATATCCTTGGCATCAATCATGGTGTGGAAAATATACATGCTCTCCTTCAGACTCAAATAGAAAACTTTACCGAGAACAATTCGAGCGTTTTGATCTATTTGATCTATGTTTAATGAAAATTTCGATGCGAGGCGCGAACGTGAATCGTAAATCGTATAACATGATAAGAGACTTAATCAAAAAACGAATGAACAATATTAACGGAAAAATTACAGTGCGCGAAATTGACGAGTCCTTTTTCAAACGAGATTGTATGTTAAATCTTACATTAATATATTATCTCGTATCACAATTTCCAAATAAATTTTCCAATCTATCGGAAGCTGTAGTAGATATGCGTCCGGAGGATATGTTTCGTGACGCATTAAAACTTGGTGCATTTCAAAAGCGAATACGATCCCAACGTAACGCATTCTCAACAGTAGTGCCCTCAGAGAATTCATTACTTTCCATTGAATTCAATCGAATCACTCCAACGGACAACTCTCCCAATATTATGAAACACTATACTGAGCGACAAAAATTAAAATATTTAACTCCAAAACGAATTGCATACATCGATATTGATTGGAAACGGGGCGTACAAATAACACTTGCAAATTTTACAATCGAAAATTGGAATTTCATAAGTCAGTATGTGGTGCGGCAAATCACATTAAAAAATATTCAATTTACAAGAGAAAATTTAATGCAGTTGATTAAGTTGGATTTCAAAAAAAATTCCAGAAATGGCATTACTCGTAAATTATTAGAGTTCATCGCGTGTTCCGATTTACATGATATGATGCTGTTAGAATTTGTTAATTCAATGAGCGACGATATTGGGATTTCGAAAATTAAAGTGTTGGACACAAATTCGATTACAAAATTCTTTCATTATTCTCGAGCTATGTCACAAATAGGAGAAAATGATTTTTATAATTCTGAAGATAATTTACCTTTGGTCGATATTGAAGAATTAGAAGATTTGACTTTAGCAAAATTTTACAAAAAGGATGATAAACTTATGGTATGGCATGAACCACGGGATTTAAGTATGCCATGGACGTAACACCAGGATAAACTAATAATTATCAGGTTATGCTTGATGGTGAAACATTCAATTCCACAATAGTTCAGAAATAGTGCCAGCAAATATGGTTATATGGATATGTATATGATGATTTGGGAGCCAGTGAATTTTTGGATCGATTATATGACGTCATATGCGTTTTGCTTTTGACATTATTTTTTTAGAGAAGTAAACCGAAAATATTTAGTATAAGAATTTACTAGATATTTCAAATAAAAAAACATTTAAAAAATGTAATTTTACGTTATAGTTTTCTTTAACTATTTAATTTTATTTAAAATGCTGGTATAAATGAAGATAGTTTTGCTAAACCAATTACTCGGTTCCTACGCCACTTGCCATTTGTGGGAGATTGTGGTGGAATTATAAGCCATTCGATTTGATTTGTTGCGCAAAATATTTTGGCTTCATTTTGAAAACCGTAATTCCTTTAGTCCAGCGTTATCTGAATATATCCTGGAGCAAAACTCGCGCCTAAAATAAATCTGCCCGATATTCTAATATATTGAATATCGTTTGTATATTCAAGTTGCTGGACTATCTTGACTAAATTGATTAAAGACTAGTCGCGAGTTCACTAAAACTAAGCTCACCAGAAATATTTAATTGGCCTTTTAGTTTAAGATTATATATGCATAGGAAGGAAGTTTAGTAAAAGAAGAATATTGATGAAATAAACTCCAAGGCGACGACGATTTACAAACTGAAATTGAAGAAATTTTCCGAAGGTCTTCATTTAATAATTCTAAGGCTACCTTTTAATTAAAACTTTTCGGCCACATTGATTGATTTGTTAGAAGAAATGAAGGACCTGAAATAAATCTTGATTCAAAAAATCATTTGACATTAAGCTTCGAGAAACGAAGTCAGCTGAATTTTGTGATGTTCGTACGCACATATGACCAATTATGTATTGAAGAATGTTCCTGTATGCCACAAAAGTGAGGTTGCACATAGATCTAGGCGAGTAATGGTGTGCTTCTTAAGTTGAACAACCTTTGATTTTGAAAAAACCAATCTTAAATGTTGTGTATTGAGTTTGTTAGTAATACTAAGGTAAATAAAACAATGGAAACCTCTCTCGGATAAGGTGATCAGATATACTCTTTTCAAGTGTGTTAGTACTCTTTTTGGTTCATTCTACTCATTACTCTTGTGTTATGCTAAATTTACAAAACAATAAACAATTTAAGTTTTAAAACATTAATAATTTTCAGAATTTCTGGAAATTTATTTTAGAAATTATAAAACTATTTCTACAGTTTGCTCGATATTATTATTATTATTTAATTTTTTTTTTATATTTATTTATATTACGACTGAGTCTTGTACCCATTTAGTAATTTACATTGCATAATACAGTATTTTGAATAGTCGGCGTAATCAAGTGATTATCCCCAGTTAGTATAACTCCTCCCTCAGATTTTTCGCCACAGTAAGTCTACTGACCTCCTGGTCGCGATAAGTTCAGTGGTTTGGTTCTTTGCAGTCTTCTTGTTAGAGATGTAGTCAGCATACAGCGTATGTCCAGATTTTGATGCTGGTGCAGACGGTGTAGGTGTTTTGTTGCATGATGCTTAATTTCATCCGCGACAAGCTCAATCTTGAGATCGCTCGATGGAGGTTGTCGTTTCGAATGTACCACGGTGCATTAACAATACATCGTAGGATTTTATTTTGAACTGTTTGTATGATTTTGATATTTGTCTTCTTGGCACATCCCCAGAGTTGGCTACCATATGTCCATACAGGCTTCAGAATTTGTTTGTATAACAGCAGTTTGTTATGGATCGCTAGTTCATATTGTCTCTCTAGGAGCCAATGCATTTTTCTAAATTTTATGTTTAGTTCTTCTCTCTTCTTTTTTATGTGTTCCTTCCATCTAAGCTTAGCATCTAAAGTCATACCAAGATATTTGGCAGTGTTTGCATGGGGTACTACTATTGAGTTTATCGTTATTGGTATATGGTTAACTTTTTGATTTGTAAAGTTCACTTGGATTGATTTTGCTTCATTTAATTTAATTCGCCATTGCTTTGTCCAATTACATATCAGGTTAGTAGCCCTCTGTAATTTACTAGTGGAGTCATTGATGTTCTTTGCTGTTGCAAGTATTGCCGTGTCATCGGCCAAAGTCGCCATTGTTTCTTCTGTAATTGGTATATCTCTAGTATATAGGAGATATAGGATTGGCCCAAGAACACTCCCTTGTGGTACTCCGGCTGTTATTCTTTTTAGTTGGGAGTACTCATTCTCATACTTTACTCGGAAGTGCCTCTCTGATATGGATGATTTTAAAATTTGAAAAAATTGCTCCGGAAAATCTCGATGAAGTTTGAATTCTAGCCCCTGGTGCCATACTTTGTCAAATGCTTGCGCTACATCAAGGAATAGAGTTGAGCATATTTGTTTGCTTTCTAGTGATTTCTCGATTACATCAGTAATTCGATGTACTTGTTCTATCGTAGAATGTTTTTCCCTAAATCCAAACTGATGTGAAGGGATAAGATTCCTTTCTTCGATAATTGGTTTTAGTCTTTTAAGAAGAACTTTTTCAAATAGTTTCGATAATGTTGGTAGCAGAGAAATTGGCCTATATGAAGCTTTATCATGCGGAGGTTTGTTCGGTTTAAGTATCATAATTACTTCTGCAACTTTCCATTGCCTTGGTACATATCTTAGTCGAAATGCTGCATTAATTATATGCACTAGTTTCCTCAACGCTTTCTCCGGTAACAGTTTTATTATCTGACCTGTTATAAGATCATATCCTGGAGCCTTATACGCATTCAGATTATTCTTGATTTCCCATTTTAGTTCTTTCAATGTTACAGGTGTAATATTTACTTCATCCTGTTTATTTATTGGTGTAATATTTTCCTCTTCCGTTTGTTTTGGATAAGGTTGGAATGTTTCTTCAAGGTGATTTGCAAACAAATCTGCTTTTTGTTTAGCATTTCGAGCCCAATTTTCATTATTTTTAATTGGAGGAATCTGAAGTTTAGGTCTTTTAATATTCTTAGTTGCTTTCCATAATGAATAATCAGTATCTTTTTGCCCAGTTAGAGTGCTGCGGTATTTATTAACTGATTGATTTTTAATGTCTTTTATAAGGTATTTTAATTTGTTACACCAATGATTAAATACTCTTTTATTTTCAGCATTTCGATGTTTTTGCCAATTCTTCCGTGCTTTTCTTTTATTTTTAAGAAGTTCTTTCACTTCCTCTGGATAGCTAGCATTGCGCTTCATTTCCTGCCTGTTATTTGGAGTGCTTTCCCACGCAGCATATTGGATATTATGGATGAGCTTATCTAATTCGTCTTCTATTTGGACTGGTCCCTGAATTGGGTTCTGCAGACTAATTCTTTCTGTTAACTGTGTTTGGAAGAGATCCCAATTGGTTTTGAAGCTCGTTAATTTCGGGTTGCTCTCTTTCAAAATAATTGTTTGGCTAAGTATCATAATAACTGGTGACTGATCTGATGATAGACTTTCACTGTTCTCTATATGGATATAATTATCTGAAATCCCTTTTGTAATAAAGAAGTCTATAAGGTCTGGAATCTTACTGGTATCCGTAGGCCAATAGGTTGGTGTACCGCCTGAGTGAAACTCGCATTTTAGTTGTTTGCCTGCTGCGAACAGTTCTTTTCCTTTAGCGGTCGTTAACCGAGATCCCCAATATGTATTTTTTGCATTATAGTCACCTCCAACTAAAAAGACACTTCCTAGCGTTTTCAGAAGATTAGTATAATCTACTTGTTTGAGATTGTATCTTGGAGAGCAATATATTGCTGAGATACTGCATGTTTTAATATTGCTTAATTGTATTTTGATTGTTGTGACTTGCATGGAAAGGTTCTCAACTTTTGGTTCTTCGTTATGTTTTATATACTCTTTTATGAGGATAGCTGATCCACCTCTGGCTTTGTTCTCAGGATGTAGTGCATAGTAGCAATTATATCCTTTTATTTTACAGAATGAAGTTTTGGAGAAATGGGTTTCTGATATAAGACATATATCTATATTATGCATGTTTAAAAATATATCTAGTTCTTGAATGTGTTGCAATAGCCCATTTGCATTCCAGGTTACAATTCGTAATGTTTTATTCATTTCTTTTGTTTATAATTCGATTTTATATAATTTATATTTTGATACACTTGACCAAAGTTTTCTTCTACTCTTTTATTGAAACTAGTTTGTGATTTCATTTCTTCTAGTGTTTTCTGCAGACTCATTTCCTGCGAAATAAGTATATTATTAATGTTCTCTAGATTTCTCAGTATGCTCTGTAGAACGAGATCCACTTTTAACTGTTTCTCCTCTGTTTGCTGAACTACTTGTGCATAAGTAACGTTTTCGTTTACTCTCTGGCTTTGTATGTTATGATTAGCAGTTGACGGTTTAGGCTCCGTGGTTCTTTTTATAGTTTGTACATTTATTGATGTACCTGGTTTGCGTGATTTATCTCTCATTTTTTGTAGTTCTACTGCAACTTCACATCCTCTGTAGTTGGCTGGATGCTGGCCATTACAGTTGATACACTTCGGTGTTGTATCTCGGGGGACTGTGCAGTCATTTCTTGCGTGTTTTCCTGCACATTTGACACATCTTGCTTCACGGTGGCAGTACTTTTGTGTATGATTATAATCTTGGCACTTTTTACATTGTGGTATTAGTCGAGTCCCTTTCTGATAAAGAAATTGAAAAAATATTGGTGGATGATGACGATGTACTCCAAGATGGATTTTGAACGGATTTGGAAGATTTTAGTGGTTCTGATGATTCTGAATATGTAGAGGAAAGTTGTTTGGATGAAAGCGATTCAGATTTAGAAAGCCCTGCAATTACACGTAAGATTCGCCCCATCAGGAAACCAAAGCAATCACCTGTGCCACAGGTATATCAAGAACCACCGAATTTCGAGTTTCAAGGTAATCAAGGAGTAAAAATATCATTAGAAGAGCTTTCACCAAAATGTTTTGCTGATTTGTTTTTCAACGATAATTTCATGAAGTCATTAGTGGACGAAACTAATATAGATATGGTGCACAAGAAATCGCAAAATCGGGTGCTATTCGCAGATCATCTCGTTTGAAACGCTGGTATGAATGTGATATTTCTGTAATGAAAGTATTTTTAGGGTTGCTTTTCCATATGGGCCCATTTTCGCTTCCAACTATTGAGCATTATTGGAACTCTAGTGCATTTTACAATGTACCATTTTGGCGAAGTATAATGAGTCGTAATCGATTTCAGATTGTGTTACGTTTTTACATTATGCAGATAACAATGATAAAGCAGCTTCCACAGATAGATTGCATACATTTTTTTTAAATGCTACCAATGGCTTTATTCTTGAATCTTTCTACAAAAGAAACTAACAGGAAGTATTCAAATCTTAAGCTAAAATTATTACATATTTTAAGTCTTAACCAATGTTAATACTTGTTATTAGTGTTCACTATTTAATTAATTTAGATTACATTTATATGTAAAACCTAAACATTTAATATATTTAGAGGTTCATCAGTCCAAGTGGATCTGCTCTTCTCAGTCGCCTAAATCGCGGCTATTTTAATACATTCCCGGCCAATTCATTGGGATGTGCCTCTAGTTTTGTGTAATATTTCGAACTGAATTCTCTAATGGTTTCTTTAATAGTTTTACTTCCAAGATCATCGTGTATATTACTATTTCGAATTTGTTCATTGTTTGTTGGGTTCATTGCAGGAGTGCTCTGTTTGACGCGCTGGTGGATACCCATTACTGAATACCATATGTCCATATGGGTTTGGTTATCACTTTGTACAATAAAACTTTATTGGCTAATGACAGCTGAGATTTTCTTCCCATCAACCAATATATTTTGTAAAATTTTATTTTTATTTGTTTGCGCTTTGCTTCGATATGATTTTTCCAAGTTAGACTTCTGTCCAGGTGTATGCCTAAGTAATTGACCTTGGTTTGTTGAGGAATATTTATATCGTTTAATTCGACTGGTAAGTGCGTTTGTTTAGCGTGAATGTGACGTGAGTTGATTTGTTTTCGTTCACTTTTATGCGACATGTCTTCAGCCAGTTCTCGATTTTGTTAAGATGATTCTGTAATTCCCTTGAAGCAGTTTTGGGATTATTGTGTGACACCAGGACGCCCGTATAATCGGCAAAGGTTGATATGACTACCTTGTTGGTTACAGGTAAGTCAGCTGTGTACAGCAGGTATAATATTGAACCTAGAACGCTGCCTTGTGGAACACTTGCGTTGAAATCATTTAAATACGTAGTTGCATTATCTTGTTTAACCATGTACTGCCTTTGAAGGACATAGTTTCCCAGAACTCAATGAAATTTCTTCGGTAGCAGTCCTTTAATTTTAACAGCAGAACAATATTTCTTTTCCTCAAAGGTGTTTTTGATTGTATGTACAATTCTGTTTACTTGTTCTGTGGTACCATTGATGGTCTGGAATAATATGCCGTTCTTCTAATATTGGTTTCAATTTCGTTTGTAGCATTTTTTCAAATAACTTTGAGATTGTAGGCAGCATGCGGGCAATATTGGACGATATGATGAAATCTGTGTTTTATTTTGTCCAGCTTTATGTATCATTGTGATCAAAGATATCTTCCATTTTTGAGGAATATAACCAGTCCGCATGATTGCGTTGAATATGAATGTAATTAGTTGTATGCATTTGTCTGGCAATTCCATTGTTATTTTCCAGTATTATGGGTTATTTTATGGGTTAGAGGGACAAACATCATCCATTTGGTCGGGAAGCACGAAGTTATTAGTTTCTTCGTGTGGTGCGAATACTGTTGTTAGATGAGCAGCAAAAGCATTGGCTTTTTCTTCATCGCTTCTCGCCCAATTTCCAGTTGGTAGTATAATCGGGTGATTCGAGTTTGTTGCCCTTTTTAACTTTTTTATTGCCTTCCACAAAGAATAATCTGTCCTCTCGGTTGTCGAGAGTTCATTTAAATAATTCTGAAATCCAATTCTGATATTCTAATATAAAACATTCAATTTTAGATACCAAATAAGGATCTGCCGATTCAATTTCAGCTGTGGTTTTTGGGATGAGGGAAAGGACGATGTTTACTAAGATGTCAGATACTCTGGACAATATGACGACATTTATATAGAGCAAGAAACTTTTGTTTTTATTATGGTTTTCTTTCCACTGATCCCACCTATAAGTTTCTTGACAATCTGTTTTGTAAGATTCAATAGGCTTACGATGCTTTCCGTGACGAAATTTAATTGTGATACGCTATCTAATAATGCTCTACACAACAAATTCTCATTCGATTTAGATGTCACATTAATTAAAGCGGTCCAAGCAAAATCTGGTTCTACTCTTTTGGAACAGGACGATCGACTTGGTGCGGGATTTAGATTGGTTATTCAGACTAACAGATGTACTTGTTGAAATATTTTTATTGAATCGAAACTTCACCTATATGTACCAAATTGAAGCAGTTTATTATGCTTGCAGTGAGCATAAACTACAAGGAGGTTTATCACAAATACTCGCACCTTATATTTACACATTAAACAATTCCTACACAAATCAATCGTAAATTTTTGATTTAATTCATGACATACGACACTCTATTGGAGATAAATGTCTTCCATTTCCTTGGACATGACGATATACAATTCAGCACTATAGTTGAATCAGTCCACAATTGGTACTGGTTTATGCGTGCAACTCCAATTCTTGCTGCATAATTCTCCACAATTATAGATGGTAACGGTTAATAGCCACAGTTTATGGAATAGTATATTTTAATTGAAATTATGGTTGGCGCCAATCACCCAATAGGAGTAAATATTTTTGACGCCTCGGCTGACATACAGCGTTTCGTTAGTGCAATCTTTTCTAATTTGACTTTTAATTGAAAAACTCGTTCCTTGGGTACATACAAATCTCACTCGGGGTATTCAAATCCTTTAATTGAAACTTCTTGATTGGATTCCGGAATACTACTCATATAAATTCGATGATAGTTTTGGAGCATACAGATCAGGTGTTGAACAATACGTTGAGCAGCCTTCAAGTTGCTCGTTCCAAGACATCCAATCGTCAACGTAAAAATCGTGTTTCAACAGCTCTGCTGCCTCTGAATATTCGTTTCGGTATAATCTGATGCTATAGTTGGTTTAAAGCTTGTGTCACCCAAAAAGAATCTGGATGCCGTATCATAAGTGACCATTAGAAGTTTGTATGTTTGTGGCACATTTCGTGGTTCTCATCTTCTATTTCTTTATATTCGCTGTCTCTGGTGCTTATACCCAATACACCAGTTGTAGATATCCCTCTAAAAAATCCGTACATCGATCTTTGAACGAATGATCGCAATGCTACAATGCTGTACAAATTGTTTCTCTAAGCTGTATAGTTTCCTTATAGCCATTAATTTCGAATCCCCAAGATTTCGATACGCAACGACATCTGTAAGATAAATCGACATGAATAGGTAGATTTACTAGAACCGCTTCCATATTGTACACCATATCATTATAAATTGGCGTTCCATCTATTACCCAACCTAATCCCGTATTACCCAACCTATTCCCGTATTAATACCGAGCTATAAGTTTCGAGGAATATGAGTTTGGGAATATACTTCTTGCCGTCACGCATTATCTGAAAAAATTAATTATTTCCAAGTAATATGTCTATTTTGTCTTTAACCATAAAATCTGGATCTGCAAGACGGATAGTTTTCAATAAGTTTAAGACTCCCTTGAATGATGGTTGATGCGACGAAATAGTTGGAACAAACAGTCACCGCACTATGACGTTTGACTTCTATTTGGACGGTTGGAAGGATTGCATTTGCTACCGAATTGATTTGATCACAATTTGTGGTTTTCGGAACCTTCTCAGAGACTTGCAGTTGTAGGATTTCGTGATGATTCCTCTGGCATAAATTAGATTTATGTAATTCCACTTAAACAGTTATAGCATCTAGAGTGCTTTTGACGTATTCTCTGCCCTGCTCAATATCTATCTCGAAAAAATCAGGACAAACCACTAATTTTTGGTCTTTGCTGAAGAATGGACAAGCTACTGCGTTGCGTGTTTTGAAGGTTCTGAAGAAGAAATGGTAACAATTTATCGAAAGTTGGATATTCGATTTCTGATGACTCTAGCTTAAACATCTGCCATGTTTCTGAATCAATTTTTTGAGTTGCGATATAAATCAGCCAAAGGTTTCGACTCTTTGCAAGAGGGTCAGGAGCCTTTAAATGAATCAATTGTTGTGTCAACATGTGTAATGTAAACGTGATATATTGTTTTTGACGTTGATTGCGTTATGGTTGGCGGCTCAAAATAAGTTTATATTTTTTGCATTATTAATTGTAAAATCCCTTAAGCTACTGAAACTTTTGAACTGGAGACAGATTATCGTTCTCGAACAATGCCGATACAAAAAGGTTGTTAAATGACTGCCATTTCTTGTAATGCCCATCAAATGGGAGAAGCGTTTGCTCAAATTTAATTTGTGGTGGATTTATTACAATCTTTTGCCTTATAGCACCCTATAATTTTGGAACAATCGAACTACTCTGAACATCGAACATCTGTTAATCCCATCATCTGATACTCTACGTCGACGAAAAGGCGCCAAAACCTGAATTCTATATTTACCATAAACTTGAAATATAAAAATGTTATTTATCTTAAGATTATGACTTATATTCTTAAGTTGTCTGAGTTCAACTACAGATGGCAATATTTGAAACATCTATAATACAGATTGATCATGTAGATCGCGTATCTGCTTATTGTCAAATTTTGTTATTTTAAGCCGTGTTCTCGAGATCGGATTTACATCCTATAGGAAATCAAAACCGATCTCTCTCTGAAAGAATTTTTGTGTGATTAAGTTGGTCGTCTGCGAGTTTTTTGCTCAAAGTTAAATATATTTCAACTTAAAGAAGAGAAAAAGAGCAAGTTTTTCGTCATTTTAGTTGATTTGTTTGGTAGAGAGATCGGTTTTAATTTCCTAGGATGTAAATCCGATCTCGAGGACACGGCTTTAATGATCAACAATTAGACGCAGTACTTTGGCATAATTTAAGCAATACTAGCGCCACCGGAGCAAGAAAGGAACGAAACAAAAAATTTAGCAAGTCGTTCCTTTTCCCACTAATGCCAGTTTCAACTTGTTACCAAGTTTAAAAAAAAACAATTTAAATGGAAAATTTAGCAGAGTTTTTTTTTAAAATATAGTGGAGATTGCAATTTGAGTATAAAACAATTTATTATTTAGTCCTTATATGTATGTTAAAATAAAGGTTTTATTTTTTTTTTTTTTTAATTAATTTGTATTTGACGATGCCACAATTATACAATACACAGTAATACAATATAAGATACACAAATTAAATCATTTCGACTTGTATTTGATTTTATTTAACTTAAGTAAATATTTAAATAATTCAAGCGGACACACATAAAAAAGCGTATAAAATCGCATTTGCCACGAATTTAACTGACAAATATTGGTTTATTTTGGTAGCGACCGTGTCTTGTATACCGTGCGCGCATATACAATGTATTTATTTAAAATGAAGAAAATAATTTTGTTAACTATCCTCGTGATTTTAATTAAAATAATTCAAACGTCAAAAATTCATGAATTAAATCAAGCCGATCGCCAGGATGATGATACGATCACCGCGGACACTTTTAATTATTTAAATAAAAAAATGTTTAATAAAATTTTTCATCACATCGAATTCGTTACGATCTCAGTTGAGAATCGTAATTTGTTTTCGAAAATTTTACAATTAACCTCATCCAAAAAATCATATTTCATAATTAATAATAAATACTGCTTCAATAGCATAATCAATGTGCATACAAATTATTTTCTAAATTCGTACACGGAGAATGCAGACGCAATTTTTGGCCATCGTAAACATTCCGTAGCGCTAAATAAAACTTTAACCTATCACAGTGTTGTAAATTTAAATGATAAAAATTATGGTGGTTTCGTATTCGAAATAACAAGTCTTAATATTTTTGCGTACATCATAAATTGCTATGTGACACCGGCTGGAACATATCTCTTCATAATAAATAATAATAGCAAGGCGAGTAATAAGCATGGGAACACTTCAGATTATGTGTACGATGATTATTTTCTGCAGGATGACATTATTGAAAATGATATAACTCTAAACGATATTGAAACACTGTTCAACGAGATTTGGATTAATTATCAAAATTACAAAATTTTTATCTATTTGAATGGTCAAATTATCACCTATAATCCATTTCACTATAATGTGACGCTCCATCGTTACGGTAAATTAATACTGAACACTAGCGATGACAGTGTAAACGATGATGGTGAATTTTTAAGTGAAATTAATTTAAAACAACTAAATGAATATCCGTTAAAAATTGAAATATTCCCGTCAACGTATGTGCTGCAGGTTATGGATGAAGGTGCCCGTAACAAACATTTTGTGGGTGTGGATATGGAAGTGTCCAAGACATTACAACGATTTATGAATTATACGGGTAATCCAGTAGTTTGCTTGTATATTTGCTTAGTAGTCATTTTAAGTATTTAACATTTTTGTGGTATAGAGGTACCAAGTAATTTAAACAAAATTTGCAAATATGTAAGTCCCTTCTTCGCAGAAATGAGACACCACATATTTTTGAGGGTATCCTGCATTCCAGAATTCGGTTTCAAGTAAAATTATTTTAAAAGATTCGTTTTATTGGACAAATTGTATATAACCGCAAATAAAGCACGTGTTATTATAAAAGCACGTGCGTTTGGAGCAATCTTCATACTGGAACCACAGAAATAGCTTTTAATTAACTTGTTGGGCCAGAAAAGAGTTGACAATCCAAAGAGATGCGTATTGAGTGGGTATACCAAGGAATTTGAAATTTTGCAACTTTGAGGGGACTTCAAAATTTTGTTTCATTTTATTTGAAATTTTAGTAAATTGTTGTTCCTGGTCCTTCTCTATAGATAAAATCAATAAATTTGTGTAAACTGATGTAATCTAAAATCAATGTATTGTATATGTATGTTTTGTGTGCGTTTTGTAAATATAAATATCACATAATGCGTTTTTGTGTATTTTGGTATATTGACACGTAAACAAAATACGTTAATGATGTGACGTCATTTTACCTGGTAATCTATAAATTAGGTAATTGGGCAAACAAAAATATAAATAATTATTTTCCTCTCCCCACAGCTATCAAAATAAAACCGGATGGATTTCAATTTGGATTTCGACTGCCGAATGGCTCGTTCACCGGCTCCATCGGCAATTTAATACGACATTCGAGTGATATTGCGGTAAATGGATTTTTTATCAAAGACTATTTAACGCGCGACATAGAATTTACGACTGGTGTATACTCGGATCAATTGTGTTTAATTTTGAGGAAAGCGGATCGTATACCATCGTCACTGCTGCCGTTGCTCTGTTTCAAAGGGGATTTGTGGGGAATGATTTTATTGGTGCTGATTGGTTCGTCGATATTTTGGTGCGTAATCCGACGAATTAACGACACAACGTATTTTAAACGAATCTATGAATCGAATTGTAAGTGGCCTGACAATATGGACCGATTTAATCGATCGATGTGGATTCTGGAACACAAACCATTTCAATACTATCAAATTTTTGTGGATACCATGTTGTTGATGGGTACCGCACCGCTGCGTCGATTCACAAAAGTCACAACCGAACGATGTTTTATATTCACACTGTGCCTTATAAGTTTAATATTCGGGTCGATATTTCAGTCAAAATTGGCTACTGTATTTATTGAGCCCGTCTACTACAAGGACGTTATGAATCTAAACGAGATGGAGACAAGTCGTCTGAAAATAGCGATAAGATACCCGGCTATGAAAGACGATTTGTTTCCGACGAATAGCACTAAATTGTTTGAGAATTTACGAAATCAGCTAGTTCTGGTTGATCCAAAAAAAACACAGGCCACGGGAGATAAGTACTGGGAGCGCAAATTGGCAACGGTTACACGATTGAGTAAACTAAAATTGAGTGACTCAATTTATGTGACCAACCGAACATTTTGGATAGTTCCCGAATGCCCTAAAACGTATATGTTGGCATACGTGGTGGCCAAAGATTCTGTGTACCTGGAACCGATCAATGAAATTTTATTGCGTCTGGGTAATGGTGGCTTTATCAATAAATGGATTAATGACATGTATTACAATCAAACGTGGTCGGACATTCGAACGTACGGCATTTTCTATGTGGTCAAATTAAAAACGCTTACCGTATCGGATTTACAGCTGGCTTTTATGATACTTGTGTTGGGGATACTAATTAGTACAGCACTGTTTATGATTGAGTTAAATATTAAAACGTGTTTTAAATTATTTAGAAAATTGAATAAAACGTTTTAGTGAAGCATTTACTGGGCGACCATTTTTATTAGTCCAGACACATGGCACAAACTACGCACCATAATCCATTGGTTCATTGTCGCACATGCAAATAAAATAAATTAAGCAAGAAATAAAAGATTATGTTTTATTAATAACAATACGTTATAACCGCTATAATCCGAAACTTTAAATTATGCTTTTTAAACGGTTAAACCAGATTTTTAACAAAATATTCTTTATAACCGATAAATTCATAATAACATGTTATAAATACGCTATAAATAAACATCGAAGAATTCAAATCTATATTCACAAACGTAATATTCATAAAACTGCAAAATTATGTTCTTTGTCGTATTTCCCCACTCGTATTGGATGCCATCTATGAACGAGGTCACCAACTAAATTTACTAAATTTGTATTTCAGCTATTCGCCAATACAAGTCGGTAGTATTTAGTGTAATTTCTTTATGCTCAATTCTCTTGATAACATTTTCTTATGTTTACAATCTTGGAAATGATAACGTCTTATAGTTCAGTGTAAAATTGTCAAAATGTAAGCTCCATTAGATTAAATATTATCACTGCAAATTACGTGTGCGATGGTTACTTAAACATCTAAGTGCTACAGGTATACATAAAATGGAGGAGTATATCAAATGGAATTGTGAGTATCGTCGTACGATCATATTACTATAAAACACTTATTCACGATTTTTATATACAGGTCGTCATCATAATGAGGGCACTCCATTTTTATACGGTAACATAGAAATTTGGCCATGGATTGAAACATTCTGCAAAACGCTTGGCCTTGAAATTAAATGCGCCGAAGAAACGATCGTCCAAACATTTAAGCGCGATCCTCTGATGGTCACACTAATCCAATTAAAAACGCTGGCGAACAATGTCGTCGACCAGCTGAGTAACGTGATTGACGAAACAAAAATTTCATTACCGTGGCTTGATAATCGTAATGTGTACGCTTCGTTTGAAAACTACCAGGAAGTTAAAGTGAATATCATAATTTTAGTATATAGTCTAGTGAGATTTGTTTATAGATACTCAATCTAAATTTTAGGACCAAATACGAATCCACAAACTAACCATCGTCGAAACAAGTGATTACGAAGTAATGTGGTTGCAGCCACAAACGGTGAAATTAATTCGGCTCGATTGTGAAGTTCCAGCCGAGCTAAAGCGTGTACTAAAATTAAATCCAAATTTGTTCAGCGTAAATCTAAGCTTCGCCTATCCGTGGCATCAATTTTGGTATTTCACTGAATCGCCACAAATTGATCGACTCGTCTTAGATGTGTGCGCAAACTATTGGAGCTCATCTCAGATCCTCGACAGTTTCGATCTGATTGACTTGTTGCAAATCCAAATCGGAATACGGGGCCCAGCCGAGAATCAGTATTTATACAATCGCATATCCCGTCTAATCGAACAGAAGCTTGACACAAAATCAACCAAATTCAATATTAATACGCATCTATTCGATTGCGACAAGGCCAAAATGCACGAAGACACGATTCTATATTTAATCTATCAATATGGCCGACGTTTTACGGAAATCATTTGGCTATCTGATTCTGGCACCACTGCTAAACTATTTGATGTTTGTGTCCAGGAATTAAATATGAAAATGCGAAATCACCAATCGGTTGAAATTGATCTGAAACTAAAACGATATCGAGATATGTCGGCCCAAGATTTAATCAGTCGCATGTGGAGCAGTACGCGTAACTTTAATTATGCGCTAAAAATTGCGGATTACCCTCACTTTACGAGCGATTTATTTCTTGAACTGGTTAAGGCGATTCGAGTCGAGTCGATACAATTCGATGTGGGTTATCATTTGAATTATTTTCTAACGCCGGGGAATGGCTTGGAGCCAGATGAGATAAGTGCGGGTGATTGTGAACCAAAAACTATTCGGCTAACGTACAAACCGCGTCGCAGCTTGGGATACTATAATGGCCTAAGCGATTTCGTTTGTTTTTTCAAACGAGTGATCAAAAGTGATTACCAAAAGAAATTTTTCAATTTAGTTCTAGATGGTGTTGTCATTGAAAATTGGTCCGCATTCTCGGGCCTTAACATACTTTCGGTCCGATTTGAAAATATGGAACTGAGCATAAACGATTTGGAAGAGTTAAGCAATTGTACGCAATTTTGTCCAACCCTAGAATTTCACGATTGTGAAAATTTGAATGATACTATGTTGCTGAAATTAATTGCACCGAATGGTTCGTTCGATCGGATCAAAATTACGGGCAAGACATCGATCACACGTCTTTTTTTTTACATGCGAGCTGATGTCCGAATGACGGACACGGATTCAACTGAATATGATTTTGCCGATGAAACCCCGGTTATCGAAACGGATCAATATGATCATATTGCCGAGTCTAAGTACTATAAATTTGAACGAATCGTATGTTATGATGATGATTATGATGATCCATATAATATCGACATTTGACCTTCAGAATCGGCAGAATCACACATTTCCAACGATTTTATATTTTCAGATGATGACCACGCGTGAATCAAGCGATCGATCGACTAATAAAATTATAATGAATTTGTATGAGAAAGACGAAATAGTTTTATTTTTAGACAAGCACATGTTAGTACATGTACACCAAATATTTCAGTTTCATTTCCTTCACTCGTTATTTTTCTATCCGCAATAAAGCGAGAAAAGGTGATCTTCAATTATATAATAAAATCTTTAAAAATGTATCCAAGGTTAGGTTTCTATATAAATTAACATGATTACGATCTTCCTACATATACGTGAACACAAAAATCACTTTATCATGATGAGAATTCCCAATTTTAACTTTTGCTATTTTGTTATTTATTTACAGATTTTGTTGTTTATGAGCATATGGCATCAACTTTTGTTGATCATTTTGAATTTGGGAACTCCAATCTTACTTTCCTTAATTTGTCAAACAATGTTAAGACATTCTAACCGCGTTTGGATTATTAGTTTTAGCCTTTGGTAATAAACACACTTAAAGTTGCTCAAATAATTTATAAAGCTGATACTAATTTGACTGTTGTTAAATTGATTGATGTGGCCCAAAATTAATGCTAATGGCAATACAAAATTAAAACTCACTGCAACTACTACCTTGTACATATTACTTTTTTGAAACATGTTTCGTGATTGCTCAAAATGATTATTCCACCACCAATTTAAAGGACTCGAATTACGTTATATTAAACAACATTTTAAAGCTGCTCAATGAAAAAATTAAACTGAGCTACTTTTTGTACTTTTATCGTTTTTTCTTATGTTTCGTGATGTTGTTCAAATTTTCTAGATATGAAATTTTAATATGAATTCGTAACATGGAAGAAGATATGATGTAAATGTTAAAAACGACACAAAAAACGCCTGACATAACGACAGAAATATATATGTGCGCCTATACAGGTTCGACAGTTTAAATTCAATAATTCATCACTAAAGACATAAACTCTACAATGGGGCAAGTCTGTTGAACAAAATATCTGTCCGAGTTTATACGTAAGTAGAATTGCGCTAAGTGATGGGATTGACGATACACATATAGATGATATAGAAACGGTGATACAATGGAAATAGTTTTAATTCGGCTAGAGTACCAAACAAATAAAAGCGCTACAGAGTAAATAATTTACGCAGATTAGTGATTAGTCACCATTGAATTTGCATGCCGTTTGATTTTACGAGCTATTTTGAAATTAGTCACGCGTTCGATCTTGCGGTTTAGTTCGTGATTGGTACATGACTCAAAGATACATCAAATTGAATTTCAATACAAAAACGTTGTGATCCATCAATTTCGATCAATCGAAATACTGGCGGATATGAGCATCGAAAATTAGAATTTCATACGACAGTATCGCCGGTCGGCAAATAACGTTAAAAAATTGTGAATTCAGTTTACACATCTTATTGAAATTGGAATTCGCCGAAATCGATTTTATGGTGCTGGAGTTTTGCGACTGTCTCGATTTAAACGATACAATTCTACTCGAATTCATTAAATCGTGTCGCATCGCCCAGATTCGGGACATTATGGTGTCGGGTTCAACTTCGGTCACTAAACTATTTCATTATATAATGTGACACTGGAACTATAGCTATAGTGATGCAGATCCAGAATATACGGATGTGAGTGATGTGAAATTTGATTAAAAAAATTAAAATTGTGTTAAAATTCATTTATTCGCTTTTTAATACAAACTGTCTGACATCTGGTGAAATATTTGAAAACTATATTCCCTTTCGATTCGCACCTCTTCACTACAGTTAATCTAAATAACAACTCAATTCGAATTTATTGACATAGCTGACACACAATGATCAATCAATATAATAAAAAATGTCAAGTATGTGAAATTAATCAACCAATTTGTACGATGTCGATTACTAGCGCCACTAGCGCGAAATAAAGGAGAAAATGAATACGATACGATAATATAAAATGGTGAATATAGAACTTCATGTAATTTTTAACAGCTCTACAATCTGCATTATCGATGTTTTGTAAAGTAAAGAGGACCTATCCCGTAAAATATAGATAGTGTAGGACAATTCTGATAGAAGCAGATTTATATTAAAATATACGTGAGTGCAAATAACCAACTAAAACTGTGGTACGAGTAGTTGGAGAAAACCGTGCATTGCATTAAATATATGATCTAAAGAAGTACGAATTCCAATGGTGTATCAATCTTCCAGCTAGTCAGCGTATGAAGCCATGAATACATGAAGAAACCCGTCGTTATACTTACAATCGAAGAGTTTAACACTTTATTTTATGCCAGATCGAAGCAACCATGGATTTTACATGCGAATTTGATGTAAACGAATCCGATATATTGACTTCCGGTGATTTTTTGCTCAATAATTTATTTGAATATAACCGGTTGCTGGTTACCGGCGAATCGAAGTTCTGTTACTAAAAAACCATGTGCTGTGAATTTTAATATGTTAGTTACAGATTTTAACACATGTAGCGCCACTGTTTGGAGCCTATAAATAAATTCAAATTTATACATTCAGACGCAGATGTAGTGACATTCAAAATTTAGTTACTAATATGGCCATGAATGGCGCCAATGTCAATAACCCTAGTCATAACGCTGGAAAAAAAGTATGTTAAATCGTTGCAGAAATGACTGAGCTTAGCATTTTAAATGTTGGTTAAAATATTTGTCACATATGGCGCCACTGTCTTAGAGCTCCAAACAATAATGTACTGTTCTAAACTGTCACTTTCAATTTTAGTTTTATAGTGATTCTTCGCCACTATGACGCTAATTATTGGAAAATACCAGTCATAGAACAATAAGCTCTAATTTTTCGAGCTGAAGTGTGTGAATCTCGTAAATCAGCTCAATTGTCTAACACATTTTTAGTCAACCGACAATATTAAATTTTGGTAATATGTATAAATAAAATGTAGTTAATAATTTGACCGCAAATAGCACACAATTTTCAAGCCATTTACTAGAAACAAATATATTGGTTACTCAAATTACCACATATAGCGCCACTGTTTCGAGCCTATGAACAAATTTAAATGTGGTGCTTCTCCTCAAAAATACAAGATTTGGAACATATTTGGCAATTAATCTCAATTGACGAGATAGTTTTAGTCACACTCGACTTTTTGCAGTATAAATAAAATTTAGTAAATAGTTTGATCAGGATCGGCGGTCACTGGTGCGGAATGGGAGCTATCTTGAGCCTGTATACTTTCACTTTAAACTTAACTGAGTACGGAACGAATTATGCACCGATCTCTGAAAGGAGAGCCACCATATGGTAGGCGCAGAGGTCGTTGCAGGCGACGATAGCTCCACGATGTAGTGATCGACTTTACCTCTTCAGATTGTCTTAGACAGTATGAAATCTCAGTAAGGGGCCAGTAATGGCCTTTAAAAAAACTGATTATTATTATTATTATAGGTTTGAAGCTTTGAAGTAATTAAGCTCTTTCACAGTGATATTTTTAGTCAGTCGAGTTTTGATAAACAAATAAAGTTTTGTTACTATATTAAGGCCATGCATGGCGCCATTGGTGCGGACTTTCCGAAATCACATGCCAGACAAAAATCCTAATACAAAATCTAGTTCAAACAAAAATTGAGTAATTTAGCAGAAAAACTGTAAAAAAAATAAAATAATAAAATATTAGTTAAAATGATTATCGCATATGGCGCCACAGTCTTCGACCTGCAAACAAACATTCAAATTGATATACTTGCCTCCAATAATATTTAAATTCGTCCCAGACTAACTTGTGTTTGGTTTTTTCACACATACCCAGTGCCATCGACTGGATATAGCAGATTAGAAATGTTGTACTTAAACAGTGACCTTTAAGATCGACAGATTACAGAATGACTTTTATTTGGTTGGAATTTTGCTGATCTGCAACATCAGGAAGGATAATGTTCACAATCTTAGAAACATTAATCCTATTTGAAGGCAAGATAAAGGAGGAAATTCTTGACAACAATGATATATAGTTATCGTAGTTTCTAATAAATTGGACAGACGTGGTTTCCCGGGTTTATCGATTTTGTATCTCATTTTGTTGTTGTTGAAATCATCGAATGTCACCGAATGCAAATCACGCACATGTCTATTGTGGTCCTCAGCCGAAGAAAAAGTCTTGATTAAATAATATTCAAGTAGAGCATGAATGAACCTATAAGAGTGCCATGAAGTTACCTACCCACGGTCAGACATACAGTAAATCTGTTAGAACTGAGAAATGCTATACACGAATTGCGAAGGAAGCTACCGATTAAATGGTAGATCTGGCCCAAATGAAGATAACCGTATACGAATTGTATAAAATGACTTGGTTCTGTGGGCTATTTTATAGCTATAAATTAAATGTATATTGTGAATTATTATAATTTTGAAGGGGAATTGTGATGATCGATATAATTGTGAATACATATAATTGTAATACATATCTATACGAATTTTAGTAAATGATCATTGTGAATGTGCAATCTATGCAGCAAAGGGCTAATATATTACAAAAGTTAATAAATTAATTAATTTTGGAATACTCATTATTGTGAATATTATCAATTGGAAATAATAAATAAAAATATAGGAATGAAATGCATATTGTGAATTTTAAACATGAGAATTCCGTAACATTGTGTACCACAAATTACATTAAAAATCCATACTCTGTTAAAATTACTACTCTTGAGTATATTGTGAATTACATAAATTAGTTTGTGTATACCAATACCAGTCTATTGTGAATTATTGAAATATAGAATTTATTTTTTAATTTGTTTGTGTGTGTGTGAATTTTAAAATTGTGAATACGTAATAGAAAGCGAAATTAATTAATTTATAGATTCATTGTATTATGTTCTTTATTATTGTGAATTAGTGCTATACACAACTATATATGTAGTACATATATGTAGTTCTAGTTTTATCTAAAAGTTTTATCTTTTCGGATAAATAATTTTATGATTATTGTGAATGATCGAGATGATGATTAATTTAATACGCATATTGTGAATAATTTAAAATAGAAAATAGTTAAATATAGA
Source organism: Tipula unca (assembly GCA_951394425.1). Lineage (NCBI taxonomy): Eukaryota > Metazoa > Arthropoda > Insecta > Diptera > Tipulidae > Tipula > Tipula unca. Next base: position 12,235,784 of record OX596382.1, read on the forward strand.
GGCGCATTTATCTAAGAAATACCTATTAAACACTTGAGCCTAATTAAATAGAATTATTATGAACTAATATATCAGCCAAACATGACATCATGCTTTGAATGCAACATTTCCAGTTTACTGCGTCCATACTCTCAGTTCAATAATTACTCGGCTAAAAAATAGAATAAAAAATCTATATTAAGTTCTTAGACAATGGACTTGATAATTATATTTTGGTTTGCACATTGGTACAAAGGTTGCTGAAATTTTCACACCATTATACTATATACAATTGTATTTGTTTACATACATACTACGCGAATTTTATGAGGTGATCATGACATAACAAAAATAAATCAAATTTTTTTTTTTTATTTAGTTTGATCGATGTTCGCTGATCGTACGATGACATTTAAAATGTTAGTTAATTAATTATGTAACGTAATTTATTGTATTGTATTGGTTAATATTAGTGTACGATCATATAATAGTTCCAAAACGAACTCCATATAGGCTGCAAGTATTTAACATATATATAAAAAGAAGAAATCTCGAGATCGCGCGATCATTATTGATCGATACTAATAAATATTGACTTTGAGATCACGGTCATCATTTTAAATAGATTAAAGATCCACTTTAAATTAAACCAAGCGATTATAATACAAGTGTCCAAAAATTTGACCTTGCTAACATCGATCTTCAACTTTCATAACATTTATTATAGAATATTACATGTTAATCAATTTAAAACCTATATAGTATGTATTTTTGTTAGTGGTAATGTTTATTGTTGTGATGTGATGATGAAAGCGAGAATGTGCTTTGAGTACTACAAAATATCTAAATTGTTTGCTCCCAAACTGAATTTCGTTATTGGGGACCACTGTTTCGGATGTCAACTCTTCGATACATATGTCGTTAGATTCGTGCACTTCGGGAATAATTGATTGTGAATGAACACTGATGGCAGTTCTGTATGGATACATTCTATATAGGTCGAATTGTTGGTGACCCTATATGCAGCAAAGTTTTATTGGGTGATTTAATTAGCTTTCCCGGCCCAATGACTGCAAGAGCTCGTGGCATTTATAATCCTGTCCCTGTATCCAAATGCTTATATAATTGTGGAATGATGAAGCCAATGTTATAATTGCTGAAGTTGATTTACATTTTATATATCTTGTCAATTTTCACTCCGCAGTGATATCCGGACAATTTACGGTTTATTTTAATTAGAATAAATTTACAAATAAAATAAATAAAACAAACAATGTTTCCCGATAGTAAAAGACCTCGCCAACCGACACTCAATAAACTGTGGATGCAGCCAAAACATCCATAGCCAGAAAAGCCACCAGATTCTATCCATATTATAAGCAATGAAAGAGCTTCTTCAAAAATAAAAACAAATTGGACGCAAAATACAAACAAACTACATACAACAAAGATGGGGAGAGCCGAAAAACGAAAAAATATTTGGAAGCTAAAATCGAAACTCTAAAAGCACTTTACGTTGAATACGTAAAAATAGATGGAAAGGAAACTTAAAGACGTATGCCACCACTCGATCAAAGTCATGCATATAGAATCGCAAGAACAACGATTTCAAATACTTACAAAAAATTGATATGCGACATCAAAAGGAAATTCTTATAACTCAACAAGGGAAACAAGCAATTCAATTCTCTCTACGATACATGAAACGCGCAAGGGAACAGATCATCGACAAGCACGAGGAAATTTGTATCGAAGCATCAGATAATGATCAAGACGAGTTGGAGTATTTTGAAACCTCAAGAAGAGAGTACACCAAAATATCAATAAAGATATGACAACTGCGCTAGAACGGACACTGACATGGAGATAAAATTAAAACCAATCGAAAACCTGTATTCTATGGAGATTATATATGAAATGGGGTAGTCTCTCAGAAATCTTCAACAAACTGATAGATCAAACCAACGCCTATCCAATACTCACATAATCACTGAAAACTCATTAAAATGGAGCATTGGCTAAGTTAATTTGTCATCTAGAATCGACAGCAGATAATTATGCAAAAGGCTGGCGCATATTAAACAACCGATATAACAACAAAAGACTGCTTACCTCAGCTTATCTAAATACATTGCTGAACCAAACAACAATTGCCACCAAGTCGTCAGCTACAATAAGGAATATGCATGATACGACCCCCGAATGCTTACACGCGATCGATAATTTTGGAATAAACGTCGAGTCCTGGAATTCATTCCTTGTTTTGAGAGAATTAGACAATGAAACACGACGACTGTATGCAAGTTTACTTAAAAACCCATGTGAATTTCAAGAAACAACCGTCTATTTTCAAAAAAATCATACACTAAAATCATTGAAGGCGCCTAGCGACATTGCAAAAATACCACAGGATTACACCATACTATTCATCATTCTCCAAACTCTTAGCGACCCAATTTTTAAGATCGAAATAAATAGTCAGAAAGAAGATGTCTTACTAGCAACAACTTTAGTCAGCGCAGAGTAACATGATGGAAACCAAACAATATTAAGAGTCTTGATAGATCCAGGCTCCCAAGCAACATTTATTACAGAAGAAGCAGTACAAAGACTGAAGCTAAAAAGTAAAAAAATACATGAGCAAATAGCTGGTATTATGACATTGGAGAAGTATACAAAAGATATTCAGCCGCAAAATCCAACCAATTATAGCTTCCCAGTTTAAACTACACCTTAAAGACGACCGATCTTGGAGCTGGATTTCTTCTTGGATCGCAGGTTTTAAAGAACGCTATTTTGGATTTTCCAGCGGTCAATAACCGATTGCGTAAGCTTGGCTTATGCATGAATCTGGCCAACCTGTCGATAATTTGTGTCTACGCGCCCACAGAAGTAAGCCAGTCCCAAGATAAAGACTCATTTAACAATGGCTTGGATGATCTCATGAGATCTATACCCGAACACGATGTTAGTTGGGGACTTTAATGCTAGAGCTGGCAGAATTAGACCGACTTGTGTGAAAACATAGGTCCGTACTCCGGACACAATACTGCCACCGATAATGGTGAGAGAATGATGTACTTTGCAATTGCTCACGTTCTTAGAGTAGCAAGCACGTTCCTCCCTCACAAGCGTTCTTCCCTTACAAACGTTCTTCCCAGCCAAATTGTGTTAGTTTCTAAAGAGCGAGATCGGGTTGTGCAGGATGTGAGAACTTTTCGGTCAGCAACCAAATATGTAGGCAGCGATGATTATTTGGTCGGTCAAAGCTACGAGCAAAACTTTTATAAGTATTTGTAAATTTCAAAAATCTCAAAATTAAAATATTACTTTTCAGCGACTCTCGGGAATTAATTAGCAACCAGATTTGAATACCGTTTACGGTACGGTTCTTTTAAATTCTGAGATTTATTACTATTTCTGAAATTTGAGAATTTTACAATCTTAAATATATTTAAAAGTTTAGAAAATTAACAAACTGGTATTTTATGAAACAATTTAGTATATAACGTATTCTTTTCAGCTAAGTAGCTTGGTGAATGTTTTTCTATTTTTTTGAAAAAGCTCAATAAATGGAAAACTGAAAAATTTTGTCTAATTTATCGATTTATATAGTTAATGAGAATTACGGAAATTGTAATTCTCCATAAACGGAAAACTAAAACAATGCTGTGAGAAAGAAAATGAGGATCAGCAAGAAACATATTGCACGTGGCAATTCAAAATTCCTATAAAAAAATTATTCTGTGATGTTAAATAAATGAATTTCGTAAATTCTGAGATTAATCGATGATTCTGAAATTTGAGAATTTGCCAGTTTTCAAGTATATGAAGAAACTCAAATATAAACCAATTTCGAATATTATCGTACATTTTCAAAATTGTGGATTTGATTTTCAAAAATTCAATATTTAAAAATCTGAAATTTAAGACATAATTGACTACCATGATAAACTAAGAGGATTCGTCAATTTTAAATGATTTGTAAAATCTCAGAAATTAGTGTTTTATGAATTTGTAGGAAAATTAGAAATTTTGTCAAATTATCAGAATAGTAAATTTTGTTGGAATTTCAAAAATTGTAAATTTTAAAAATCTGAATTTAAAACATTGCTTTTCAGCTAAATAACTCTCGAAAATTTAGGGGCAGCCAGATTTGGAAACCATTCACGGTACTAGGAATTTTTGTAAATTTGGGAATTTGGACGGTCTAATAAGTGACAGATTTTCTAATCAGGAACGATGATGAAATTATCAGAGTTGTAAAATTTTGGGTATTTCAGGCATTTTAAATGTTAAAACTATAAAATTTATGACGTTTTTTATTCCGCTTAGTAGCTTTCATACATGAGAATTTAGTTAGTGGAGCGTGATTGATGCTTAAACCGAAAGTAAGGTCTTTCAGAATTAGGAAATACCGTTAAAAAAAATTTCTTAAAAAAATTCAGAATTGGCCAGTTTTAAAATTTGAGACGAATCTCAAAAATATCACCATTTATTAGAATTTCGAAAAATTGGAAATTTTTTGAAATTTTCGGAATTCCCAAATTTCATGAGAATTTTAAAACTTAAAAACTTAATTTAAAACATAATCATATAATTTAATATTTTGTTAAATTTCAGAAATTTACAAACTAAGGTTAAATAAAGTAAGCGTAAATTTTATTAAAATTTTGACAATTGAAAATTTCAAAAATCACAAAACTAAAACATTACTCTTCAGTCACCATTTACAGTAATCTGAATTTGGCAAATTCTGAGATTTATTATCAGTTACGAAATTTAAGAATTTTTTTAGTTTTAAAATTATTTAAAAAAAATTGAAAATGTACAAATTTTTATAAGGAAGCAATGAATAAATTATCAGAATTGTAAAATTTTTGAGTATTTTTATTTTAAAACTATAAAAATTGTAACGTTTTTTATTCTGCTTAATAACTTTTATGGCTACAAACCAGACAATTTAGTTGATGGAGCGTGATTGAAGCATAAAGCGAAAGTGAGGTCTTTAAGAATTCGGAAATATAGTTAGACGCCGAGTTAATTATTTTGCATAAATAATTTAGATAACAAATTCCGGAAATTGTCCGTTTTAGAATTTGTGGAGAAACTCAAAATAAACAAATTTCGGATATGTTATGATTTCGGAAAATTCGAAATTTTGTGAAATTTTCAAAAATGTAGATGCATATCATGAGAATTTTAAAATTTTCATGTTTTAAAAATCGGAAATTTAAAACATAATTGACTTCAATTCTACTTAAATTAGAGAATTTGTCAATTTTACATATTTTGTAAAACATCAGTAAATATCATTAATTCTGAGATACGTCATTATTTCGGATATTTGAGAATTTCCCAGTTTTCAAATTTGTGAAAATACTCAAAAATAAACGTACTTTGAATATCACCGTTTATTGGGATATCGGAAAATAAGAAATTTTCAAAATTGTAGATTTCATGAAAACCGGAAGAGTTTGCCAAAAAAAATTGGTACGATTGTGTAGAATGAAAGAGATGCAGTCTCAATGCTGTGTTTAAAGTTGAGAACAGGCTATCAAGAATTATGGCAGTTTACTCGGGTCCCTGCCAAACGGACATGCTCTGCCCCCGCGACTCTTTAATCTCAAGTTGGAGTACACCTTTCGTAAAAATTAACATCTCTGGTTACAGGGACAATGGCACACCAGATTTTAGTAGTGCCCACCACACGTGAGGTGGGAGTGACGAGGTCCAAGTATTTGGGCACTCCTATCACTCATGATAACAGTGTGGGTGACGATACTAAAGTGCGGCTGGCAGCTGGCAGTCGTGCTTTGTTTCCTCTCAGTTCACTGGCAAAATCTAAACACATATCATGTGCCGTGAAGCTGAAGCATTACAAAGCGCTGATCAAGCCCGTTGTTATATATGGATGTGAATGTTGGGCGCTGACGGATGAGTTCGAGAGGTGGCTCCTTGCATTTGAGAGAAGAATCATGCGGGTGATTCACGGCCCAAAACATGAAGTATAGATGGTACATACCGAGCTCTGTATACAATGTCGAGATCAGAGATCCCCGATATTGTACATGAAATAAGATCTTAGTGAGTACGCTGGCTCGGTCGCGTTCTGCGTGCTGATCCAGAACGAATTGTGCAGCGATCTTTAAAAGGAGAGCCACCATATGGTTGGTGCAGAGGTCGTTACAGGCGAGGACAGCTCCACGATGTAGAGAACAACTTGGTCTCTTCAGATTGTCTTAGACAGTATGAAGACTGTGCTCAGGGTCGAAACCGTTGGATCCAAATCGTTGACTCAGTAAGGAGCCAGTGATGCCCTTTAAAAACTGATTATTATTATTTTTAAATGGAACGTAACAAATATTGTCAAAATATGGAATAATTATTTATTTTGTTCGTGTCGATAGGTAGGACTACAAATTTTCGATTCAAATTCACTGATTTTCTAAACAATAGCCGCATTTTATTTGGCCAAATTCAAATTGGTATTCATTTCGCAATCGTGTCTTCTCTATATTTCGTTAGAAAAAACTCTGCTACATTTCCGATTTGAATTGTTTTTGTTTGTCTAAAATTTGGTTGAAACTGACATTAGTGAAAATATTCAGACAGTGGAAAAACCATATGTCAAAACAAAATGTCAAAAACGTTAAAAATCAAATTTAGCGAAGAAACGAGGTATTGAAAATTTAATTTGTATGTTTTTCAATTGTCTGAGTATTTTTATTAATGTCAGTCGAAAATTTAGCAGAGTTTTTTTTTAACGAAATATAGCGGAGACACATATAATTTATATACATAGTATATTAAAGCTTGATTCGACTGGTGGTGAAAGTGAACACTACAAAATTAAATTGTGCGTATAATATACTAACTTTAACGATCACCAACACTTATTCATTCAATTCAATATTAAAATTCTTTAAATCGTTAATTTTTCTCTTTAGTTTTTATTTTTCTTGTTTATATTACGATACGATTACGATCATGTTATATTGGCTGATCGCTGATCGTATATACAATAAAAAAAAATATAGTAGAGCATAATTGTGGTTGCCTCAGTCAAATTTACGATTCTGCTTTTTTAACATTTCTCTGTGAGTTTAAAAAAAGAAATATTCAGTTTTTTTTTTAGTTATTTCTTAATCATGAACCAATAAAGAAACGATCGTCGAGAGTGGTAGTTATAGTGCGCGCTGCTGAATGATCGTTAATTTATAAAAAATAATATTATTTTTTTGTTTGGTTACTATTGTCAATAATTAGTTATTTTTTCAACAACAAAAAATTAATTTAAATTAATTTCGTGGCAATACAGTATATAATAGTCCTATATACATAATAATTAATTATAAGTAAGTGTGGTGATATTAGATTATCGTGCGTGTGCTGTGGTGGTTGTGTGTACAAATCAATTTTATAGCTATTTTTATATATATGTACGAAATGTGCAAAATTTAAACATAAGTGCAAAAATATCGTGTGAAATTTAAATTGTATATATTATATGTTGGTTGTGTGTTAATATTTATTTATATATTTTACTATAAATAATATATCAAACATATAGTGTAAAAAAAAAGTGGAACAAATAATTTTTATTTTTTTTTTGTAATTTTAATTTCTACACGTCGAGTGAAATGGAAAATTAAAAAATTAAATTCAACAAAACATACACAAAACCGAAAACATAAGGTAGATTTTCTCTTCAAATTCATTTCAAAAATAATTATTATAATTATATAAATAATTTGTTTAAGATTCGAATTACATAAAAAGCTACTTTGTGCTATTTAACTACATATCGGTCTATTGTACGCTATACATTTTCTGTTATTATTTACGGAAATCTTATAAAAATAATTGACTGACGTATGATTTATTTATAAAAAAATATATGTGCGTACGAATCACAATTTCTAATTAATAATCTAAGCTGAACTCCTTGAAATTTACGATCTAGTTTAGTGTACGGCGCGGCGCACCACTACAGTAATTCTCAATGGAATTTGAAAATAGTTTGATTATGTATTGTGCTCCATAAATGCAAACTGCTAATCTAAGGCTAACAATCAAAATTAAATTTAAACTGAACTAACACAATCAAACTGCATTCAAACACGGTTCAAACGATTATCAAACTTTGACCGAATGACTTACATATATACTAATGATAATGATAATCAATGAACTCTATTTGAGCTCAGTTGAATGTAGTTTCATTATAATTTGAATGATATACGATTGAACCGAATTTGAATGAAGAAAGCATACAATTTCATATGGATCAAATTAGTTTGAAAAGAGTTTGACTTAAATTTATTTAATCTAAATTAAAACAAACTGTATTCAAACTTTAATCAAGATGATATGAAGGAATATTATTTGTTCAAACTATAATCAAACCTGGACCGAATGACGTACATACATATATGTGAATTCTCAACAAACAAAAGTTTAACGAAAACAATTCTAAAATTTTATTTACCCCAATCCGTTCGTAATTTAATATTTTTATTTGATTTAGTTGAATGTAGTTTGACTATAATTTGAACGATAAAATTGAACCGAATTTACATTTAATTGACATTTAATGAATGTCACTTTTGAATAATATGAAATGACGTTTAGTTAAAATTAATTTGAAAAGAATTTGTATATGATATGCCCCATTAATTCAAAATGCTAATCCAAGGCTAGCAATCAAAGTTAAATTTAAACTGAACTAACACAATCAAACTGCATTCAAACACGGTTAAAATAATAATCAAACTTTGATTTACATATATCCGAGAATTCTCAACAAACATAATTTTATTGCAAGAATCTACATAAATTCGTTACAATTCTAAAGTTTTACTCACCCCAATCCGTTCGTAAACTAATATTTTTATTTAATTTGATTGCGATTGATATGGTTTGAATAAAATTCCAACTAAACCTCATAATTTTATTATGTAGACAATTTTAGTTCATTAAATAATGAATTTGGTTTGATTATAATTTGAATGATATAAAATTGAACCGAATTTGAATGAAGAAATCATACAATTTCTTATGGATCAAATTAATTTGAAAAGATTTTGACTTAAATTTAAACTTAATTAACACAATCAAACTGCAATCAAATATCATTCAAGATGATATAACGGAATATTATTTGTTCAAATTATAATGAAACTTGGACCGAATGACGTATATATATGTGAATTCTCAGCAAACACAATTGGATTGAACCGAATTTGAATGAAGAAATCATACAGTTTTATATGGATCAAATTAATTTGAAAACAGCTTGACTTATATTTAAACTAATTTAACACAATCAAACTGAATTCCAACTTTCATCAAGATGATATACGGAATATTATTTGTTCTAACTATAATCAAACTTGAACCGAATGGCGTACATATACATATGTGAATTCTTAACAAACACAATTTGATTGAAAACAATTCTAAAATTTTATTTACCCAATCCGTTCGTAAACTAATGTTTTTATTTAATTTGATTGCGCTTGATATGGTTTGTTTAAAATTCCAACTAAACCTCATATTTTATTATGTAGAAAATAGTTGAATGTAGTTTGATTATAATTTGAATGATATAAGATTGAACCGAATTTGATCAAATTAGTTTGAAAACAGTTTGACTTAAATTTAAACTAAATGAACACAATCAAACTGCATTCAAACTTTAATCAAGATGATACGTACATACGAATGACGTACATACATACATACGTATATATGTATGTATTGTAAATTCTCATCAAACACAATTTTATTGACAACAATTCTAAAATTTAATTTTATCCAATCCATTCGTAAACTAACAATTTTATTTGATTTGAATGCGCTTGATTGCCATTGTTTAAATAAAATTCCAGCTTAACCTCGTATATTTTATTATATAAAAAAATGAAACAATGAACCATATTTGGCTTAGTTGAATGTAGTTTGACTATAATTTGAACGATAAAATTGAACCGAATTTGAAAGAAGTTTGAATTATTAATTGAACTATAATTTAGATCCGAATCATAAATCTTTAATGAATGGCATTTAAGAATTGTGTGAAATGACGTTTAGTTAAAATTAATTTGAAAAGAGTTTGATTATGATTTGTTCAATAAATTCAAAATGCTAAGACAATCAAACTGTAATCAAATTTATATAGGAGATATTATTTAATCAAACTATAATCAAACGTGGACCAATTTTATTGAAAGACTCTAAATTCGCTTTAAACACAATTCTAACAATTTACTAAACCCCAATCCGTTCGTCAACGAATGATTTTATTTAATTTGATAGCGCTTGACATGGTTTGATGAAAATTCCAACTTAATCTCATATTTCATTATGTACAAAATTTAAACAATAAACTCTATTTGAGTTAAGTTTGATTATAATTTAGACGATAACATTTGTGTTTGACGCAAAATTGAACCGAATTTGAAAGAAGGTTGAATTATAATTTAATTTGAAAAGAGTTTGATTAGCAATATTAATGCTCAACTAACAATCAAACTTGGTTTTAAACTTCTCAACAAAACTTTAAATGTTGGTTTTAATGCAGAACAGTCTAAACCAATTCAAGTCGAGTTACTTATCTAAACCTTTACAGTTTGATGATAACTTGATTTGAACAAAATTGAACAGAATATGTAAACTCCCTTTTGGTCCAATGTCAGCTCAAACTTGAAGTAATATCGAAAAAATAGAATAGCCTAAATTAACTGAACTAGTGCTTTCGAAATCATAAGCAAAATCATAATTCTATTTTATTGGTTCAAACTACAATCAAACTTGGGTCGAATGACTCATTGGCAAATTTCGTTGATTTTTTGATCTAAATAATTAAACGATGAAACTGACGCTAATTAATTTCTATAATTGTGTAATTTTGAACTAGAATTATATATGTACAATTGTAATCAAACTCATTTCAAGTATCTTTCAAATTCAAATCAAACTTTAAATATTTCTATTTACTTAGAGTATTAGAAGCTCAAAGTTCTATATAGAATATAAGGCCTTCGAAAAGTGAAATGTGTGTTGCTCAAAAATAAAAATAGCTCAAAATTACCACGATTGTTGCTCAAAATATATAATTCTGTTGCAATGATATACGTAAGTGTGTATGTTTTTTAAATTTAAGTGTAGCTCAAAATTACGTGTAAAGTTGCTCAGTTGTAGAGACAAATTCTAAAATTGCTTATACATAAATATTGTTCGTTCGCCCTAATACGTATATTAAGCCATAAATGAAAAACAACTTTATCTTACAACCGCAAGCTATACATTTACGTCACTCGTCCAAAACAATATGTATAATACGAAAACAGATTATGTAAATTAAAATGGGATCGATAATTTATATATAGTGTAAAACTGGATGTTTGCCTGCGTCCAAAAAATTCCTACCATAACTCGTTTATTTTCAACTTGTGATCATCAATATTTTTTTATGATTTGCTGCGTGTGAAGGCTACCTAATACATAAACAATATCTAAATCAATAAATTTCTCGTACACACGTGTTACATAATCGCGCTTTTATTAGCAGTTATCCAAAATACTCATATAAAAGCATATAAATTGTACATACATACGGTTATGTAAACGTGCGCGGGTATTAACACAATATATGACTTAATGGCCGTTTACATAATTATAAAAAACGGTTTTTTACATAAGTTTTATGCAAATAATGTGAAGTCAGCAATTATTTAAAGTTGTCTTCCTCGTATGTTTTTGGATTTCTTGAGTTCTATTTATATATACTATACAGTGAATTGTGCGCGGTTTTTGTGGTCAAAATTTATAAGATAAGACATCTATTTTTATATACATACATACACAACGAAGTATAAATTTTAGTAGATTTACGTGACGAATTTAACCTTAACAAATGGCTTGATTTGTTGTTGTTAATTTACAAAAATGCAGTTAAATATTATTTGATTTCTATTGTTCGTATATATAAAATGGTTGGCCAATTGCGTTTGCTGAATATTAAATCATTTGTGAGTGAATTCCGCTATATTTTTCATTCAAATACAAGTTAGTATATTTGTTTTTGTATATTGTATACCAAGACACAATCAATAACATTGTTTGTCTCACAAATTTCCATGGCAGATGATGCGCAAATATAATTCGCGTAAATATTCGTGCGATAACCTTAAACAAGTGGTGATGATTGGGGTGCGGCAAATAAAATTATTATGAAGTTACTCGACGATGATTGACCTCTAAACGAAATTTAAACAAAGTAATCATTCAAATGTTGGGCAATGTTGTCTATAAATTTATCTAACTACATATATACGATTATGAAACAGTATAACATAAACGGTATAGCTAATTACTGTTATATTCAGTCGCATGTATGATTTCTATTAAATTGAGCAACTTTTCATTACATTTTAATCATTACAAATTTTGAGCTACAAAATCCTCATTGCCACTTAGCAGTTAAGAAACACAAAAAGTTATCACAAATTGTTATAATTTTGAGCAACTATTATTTTACGTTAATTATTTTTTAATATTATATATATAATTTTGAGCTACTTTTGTAGTTTTGTGTTTTGACTGAAAACATCTGTTTTTATTGTTAAATTAATTTTTGCTTATCGGAAATTCAATGTACGAACTTCATTTCAATGTAATAAGTCAAAATTGAGCTACGGTTTGCGTTTTGTGTACATTGCTTGAATTAAAATTTTCCATCATATCCTGTCCTATCCTCCACTTTTGTTGGAACGCTATGTGGCACTTTTCCATGGCCATTGTTGTATTAATATTGAGCAACTATCCAAAACTGTAGTATAATATCACCGCTTATTGAGCTATATTGAGTTATTCTGTATGATCTTGAGTCGTCCACGGTTACTTTCCCGCATTTTGCTGTCATATGTTGGTTAAACTCTACATTTGGTTGGGAATAATTCAAAGGGTAATTTTTGTTGCTATGCTTCGTCATGTGAATACGATCTATTAGTATAAGCGATCCTCAATCTTCTACCAGCTAGCATTACGTATCTAAGTTTTACATTGGTGTTGGTGAACACCTAGAGTCATTTCAGCTAGTTTTTTTATATACATTGTGTTTAACTGTTGTTATGCTGGCCAGATTTGAGGTTCGAAGGTGGATGCAACTTCGGATTTTTTCAAACTCTCTATTTTTAATTTTTAATATTTGGAAATCTGGTGTTAGTTGCTCAAAATAATTGTATGTATTATTCTTTCTATACTACAACTGTATAATACCTGGTTTGTGCTTTCCCTTAAATACTGAACGAATATGTATAATTTTGGGCTACTATTTTTTAATTTTATAAAATTTTGGTAAATTGAGCTACTGCTATTTTAATCAAATTGAGACTTTCCAATTCGAGCTCGTGTAATATTTTATCATTTATTTTACGTTTGGTCTATTATTTATTTTTTAATATTTGTAAATCTGATATTAGTTGCTCAAAATAATTTTATTATTTTTTCTATATTACAACTGTATACTGCATATTTTATGCACTTCATTAAATGGTGAGCGAACATGTATCGGAAAATGTACGAACAATTTCATTTCAATGCTAAAATTCAAAATTGGGCCACTCTATAATTTTGAAATTTCATTTTAGTTTTGTTTGTCCCAAGTCACAATTAATTTGAGTAACATGCTTGAATTATAAATTTGTATCATATATCCTTGGAATGCTATGTGGCGCATTTCCATGGCGCCTATTGTATTAATATTGAGCAACTTTTTTAAACTGTGTTTAATATCACACTTCTATGAGAAGCTATATATATGAATTATCAAGAGTGATTAAATAGGAGGTACTTTTTCCAATGTGGATTCATATGACATTGTTGTTCAGTATGCATTGGAATTTCACCGTGAATAGACTTACGCGAGAACAACGTTTAAAAATTGTGGAAATTTATTTCATAAATCTGTGTTCAGTGCAAAATTGTTTTGGTGTTCTTCGACCATTTTTTGGTGTTTATAATCGTCCTTTTCATTATTTGATATTCATCACCCGACTAGATTGCATACAAGTCGGATCTAATGTGAATATTGCTGCTGTAGGTGAAAGTGTATGCGAAGACCGCAATCAATAAATTCGTCGCCGTTCTCAAGCTCTGGGTCTCTCATATGGCACATTGTGGCGTATTTTGAAGAGAGATCTTGGTTTGAAGGCATACAAAATACAGCTTGTTCGAGAATTGAAACTGGTTGACCTTCGTTCACGTCATTGATTTGGTTTATGGGCTTTGGAACAGCTCCTAATTGATCCGTCTTTTTATCGAAAAATTATGTTCAGCGATGAAGCTAATTTTTGGCTGAATGGATCGTCGTAAATTGTCGTATTTGGGCTGATGAACACCCAGAAGAGATTCAAGAGCAGTGACGGACATCATTTAAAATATATTATCTTCAAACATTAAATGCGTCATAAACCAAAATTATTTATTTCAAAGAAATTTCCGGAAGCTTTTATTGGAACACCCATTATAGTTAATATCGTGTTGCTCAAAATAAGAAATATTATTTTACCGCTAATGAACTATCAAGAGGTATACAATTTTTGTAGACTCAACATTTAAGCAAATCTTAAATTAAATTTGAGCAACTTGATTATTTTTTGAAACTTGTTGAAAGTCTGAAAATTTTGTTAGTCCAGATCAATATTTTGCAAATTATGAATTTTGAGCAACATAACAATTTAATAATTGCAAATTTGAGCTACTTTATTTATCGTCGCTACTTCACTCGATGACAATGCCCAACGTAACAAAATAAAATATTGACCAACTCTAAAAAAAATTGAGCTACTTTTTTAAAAATATCGTTAGAACATTATTATATCTAACTGTATGACTTTCTAATAATAAAAACCAGTTTATCTGGATTATACTATATATCATATATAATTTATGCGTTAGATAAAATTCTTGTGACTTGAGATATTTTAATTTTGTGTTTCTTAACAACGCATAATTAACATAAATTTAACACGCAAATTTGAAGGTAATATACCGTCCCTTTCTATTAAATCAATCAACGTAATCAATAAGTGGTTTGTATTTAAAAAAAAAAAAAACTAATTTACGATATTCAAGTCACATATGCGATTTATTATCCACCACCATATTTAATTATTTGAATTTTTAGATGACGTATCACCGATTAGTAATTAAAATTTTTAAATATGTATATCAAACGATATGCTTTTGTTTACGTTAAATATTTAATATAGGGAAAAGTTCAAGTTCTATAGTACATAAGCGAATTATAAAATCGCGTTAGTCATAAATGAAGGCGCACACAATTAAATATGGATTAAAGGTCGTATAGATAATTTAGTTCAACGTCCCTAAATGTATATATATAAGTACATATATGTACTATACAGTATTTTTTCCTGTGGACTTTGAATTATGATAATGGATTTTGCTTAGACAGAAAACATTTTTGAATCATAAATCTCGTATATGTCTATATAATTATTCAACAAAGAACCTTGACGTTTTCTTCATCAGTATTTTATATACATCTTTGTAACGATCGCACGTAATTCAAAAATCGTATTTTAATAATTGTTCAACAAACTATTCCGGGATATTGTGACAAACAAGATCCGCAGCAAATAATTATACGATATTTGTTAGTAATTTCAGTTTCTCGGTATAAACAGAAATTTCTTTTAAGAGTTTTATAGATTCAAGTGTTCGTCTTCATGCTATATAGAGTTTACGTAACGTCTTATGATTAATTTAATTTTAATTGACTGTAATCATGATATTTTTAGATTATTTTGGATGCCAAAATAATATTTTTATAATAATTATTTGTTATACTCATATATATGACAATATGTGGTGTCGGTTTTGGTTGATTAAATTGAGTTATTAAAATAAAGAAATAAGAGTCTGATGCTATATGAATTTTATTAATGTTGGCGCCATATTTTATGAGCTGTGCAGTGCTGCATTAACGATTAATCGTTTGCGGTAATTATTTTACATACGATAAGTTTACTATATGATTTGTGTGAATGATTTTATAAACACATTGTGTAAATATTGAGCAAATTTGAGCTAAAAAATTGATTGACAATTTGGGTCAAATATGACATTGAGCTACTTGCTAGATATATTTTATAACGCTGTGGCATATGGTGCCACACAATAATGATTACTCGTTTAGTCGTTTTCCGCAATCAAAATGTACAAGTTCACCACCCCTGCCACACATTCCATTCATATATAAAATAAATACATTTATTGTTTTTTTTGTGTTTATGTTGATCGACATACTTTTCTTTTACAATATGTGCACGATTGGCCATATGCTAATTTATTTTTAGCCACTGCGAGCCGCGTGTGTTTTCTTAAACCGCACATGTACCATTTATTATTATTTGCATTCATTTTGCGAAAACATTATTTAGAGCGCGAATGGAAAATTGATAATCTAAATATGTATACATAATACGTCATATAAGCACTTGGTATTGATTTTCATCGACGAGGTTTATAAATGCCTAGTTTTATATGTAGCTCAAAATCCTTGTATGGCGTTAATTCGAATCCAATGTTTAATAATTAGCTGCCATACATCTATATCTATGTATATAGCAATACATAATGTATAGATTTTTGATTAAGAATCATATACCCTTGGTGAAAAACACAACCAGACCAGCAAGATCAACCTTATACATATATATATACTAACTTGTCTGATGATGATGTGTAAATTAAAATATTTTTTTTATACTATAAATCAAATAATAAATCACTTAATAAACAAATATCCGTAGTGTTAAATGCTTTTGAAAAATTATCGCAGAATCGCGATACTAAGAGACCGAATCGAGATATATGTATGTATATACGCGTATATAATCCAAAACCGCAATTTCACATCTCATTAAATAACTGCAGCATCTACATATGTATATACAACTGCCATCATTTTAGAAAATTACAACAAATTGCCATATACATATATTATATAACAACTTAATTATATTTCGTTTATATACAGATATTGATTGAAATATATATACAGACGTTTAAAATAATAACCACATTGGTCTCTCAACCAGAACTTCAATTGTGGATACAGATAATCTTTTGTTTATATATGTACGTACATACATAAATAAAACTTTACCTGAATTATAATATCGGAAATGGATAGCTTTAAAATTATAAAATAATTGCGTTTGATCTTATCTATAGATTAAAACATGATTGTCATTCGAAATCGCAATACACTAGAAGTAAATAGCCATTTTAAGCCATCCACCATTTTGAATTATTTACTTTAACATTCGCCAAATTGAATCCGACATTTTTTATTTTAGATAAATTATTTAAATCTCAAGTTTATCGATTCCAAATAAACTAACTAACAAATTTTCGCACCATTTTGTATTTAATCGCCGCCATTTTGAATTTTAATATATGAAATCACAGACTGGCCAAGAAGGGACTAAAAGAATAACTATAATTATTACTAAAATTGGTTGGAATTCATGAGGAGTCCGCAATCAATACCACAAAATCCCATTGTGCCAACCAGCACAATTCTATCCTAATTCGCAAATGCGCGCTGTTGCCTATATAAACAAACTATGGACAAGTTTAGAATGGAAATGATCTTTAAAACGCCTTTGTTCCGGAAGAATTCCTAAAGAGAATCTTAAATCTTTTCTAAAGTATAAATTATACTTTATAGATTAGGTTAGGTTAGAGTGGTTGCTACGGCACACTTAGACCGGTGATGGTCGATTGTGATACCACAGGATCTTATTTCTCTATATTACCCTTATTTGAACCAGTTCGTGCTACTTATGTAGCGTGATATATCTCGCATTTTACAGTTTTCGAGATCAGAGAGACTGTCCATTAAGAATCTACCCATATGTTTATGCCTTTTATATATGTACAAAAGCCGGACATGAGCATAGGAAGTGGACTACCTTCTCTCTCTTTCTCGTCCATACAGCTTCTGCAGAAATCATTTGTTTCTAGAACTAGCCTCCTCGCATGTTCTCCAAGTAGGCAGTGTCCTGTGAGTATCCCAACGATCGTTTTTAATTCAAGTCTACGTATAGGGAGATTAGTGTCTATATTAGTGGCTATACACTACATGTGAGAGTGTTAGACTACCTTTCGTTCGCTGAGACTACTGCCTCTTTTTGAACCGCTGTCTTGAGCGCCTTAATGTGCCTACCCAGATATGCCCTTTCCGGTAGCAGTTGGAGAGTTGTACCGTGCCTAACTAGTTCTATTATGTCTCAACCAAGTCAAGACCGCCTCAATCGCTATCACCTCTGCTTGGTAAACGCTGCAGTAATCAGGGAGACGAACTAATATACTAGTTTCAATTTATCACAGATGACTCCAGCTCCTACTTTATCGTGTATCTTGGAGCCATCCATAAAGAACTGTAATGCTTCTGTTTCCGATAACGACCCGCTTCTCCAAGATCCTCTTGACGGGCACGGAGTTTGGCACCCTTTTTCGAAGCATAATGTTGGTGTAACGTAATCTGCTTACCATAAATATCGACAGGGAGAAGGTGAAACATAACCTCTAGTGCGATTGTTGGTGATGTCTTCAGCGCCCCGCTTATAAGCATATAGGCCGGCCGTTCCTTGCACTTTCTCTATCCCCTTCCTGTATGTTACTTTTTCAAGAGCTGACCTCCACACGCTCACCCCATACACAAGTATAGGTCGTACTACGGCAGTGAATAGCCAGTATACCAGCTCCAGTTTTAAGCCCCATCTCTTTTGGATTACATCAACCAGACCACCGATTGGCAATTCGACTCATTCTTGCAAGGAACGCGTTTCCAACTTCAATTTAAATGGTTGAATCATCAGCTTGATATTGGTTGTTTCGACACTAAGATTTGGTTTTGGGGGTCACCAACCAATAGCTGACAACCGCTCAAATGTCTTAGAGACTTCCTTGCAGCAGAACCACTTGTAGGTCTAATTTCTAAATAGCATTTCACTTTTTAAACCCTATTACTAAATTGAAAACTTTATAAAAGTTGCAGCGCAAATAATTATTTTAAAATTACGATAAAAGCCCACGCAGTTAACATAATCATTTGTTATCTTGATAATATGTATTCATAAATAATCATTATTCAAGTAATAGAAAGCTTACCATTGTCCTAAACTAGCGTTGATCAAGTTTTTAGCTCTTCATTTAAATCTACTACGTATATCTAAACCGGTGCGTAATAAATAATTATAATATATTCAATCCCGTGCAGAGCTTAAAGCTCTTAATACTTTAAAATTTATTAAAAATAATTTCTAAATTTATTTGAAAGTTCTGTCGCATATTCTGTTAAGAGGAGAGCTACAATGTTGAGCTTCCTTAAATTTATAGAAAGAAAAGTTTTTATAAAACTTTGATTGTTACAAATATTAGACGTTATATTCACTTTTTAAACCCTTAAAGCGTTTTCTAAATTCAATACTTTAAAACGCTCAACATAATTGGTTTTTAAACATAAATTCAGATAGTAAAACCTAATAATTTACAAAGAAAATATATTAAAAGCTTTCACCAAAACTGTTAGTTCTAAAATGAAAAAGCTCTTCAAACATTTAAAGAGCTTTCGAAACTTGTTGTAAATATACAACTCATAAAAATTTAAATTATGATAGGACTTGCCAGATATTCAATTTTTAGTCAGTACTCGTGCGATTAAAAGCTCAAATTGTTATAAAAATACCAATGTCTGAAATTTTATTGCGATTGATGAGCAAATCATAGCTTGAATATATCAATTCACACAAACGATCGTTTGGAAAGGCAAGGAACGTTTCTATTTCCTAACCCGAATTCGCTAAACCGAATTTCAAATATGCAATATGCTACTCACATCGATTTAGTTATATAAACAGCTCGTGTATAACAGAAAGCTCAAATTACGTTAAAAGCTCATACACTGAAATTCAAAACCAGAAACTTTTAGAATAAAACTTCCAAATTATTTTGCCAATGCTGTCATCATAAGACATACTAAACGACTATCAATAGAACCTTTAAGCCCATTCATTCTATTTTAACTTAATTTCAAATTTATATTTTTACACGTTTTTTAAGGATTTAGAATTTGCGAATTTGTTTTTGTAAACTGGAGTTACTCATTTTTATTACTGATATTTGAAAAATTACGGCTTAAGTTTAAAAAATAATTATCACATAAGTCATATTGTATAGGATAGTTTAAATAAATAGATCTAAATTTAAGATTAACTAATAGCTTAAGTCATAAAATTCTGTCATATAATTCTTACTTAAGTCATAGAAACGAAATGATAAAATATTTGACTACATCGAATATCATATTAGTTTAATTCGGAATAAGATGGATTTTAGTTATGTAAAATCTCATTCTTAAAACTTAAGTCACAACTGGTTCACACTTTTCTATTTAAACCATATAACTCTGGCTTAATTATTATAACTTTGACTTAAGCCAAATTATTTCTACTCTATCTATGAAATATTAAATAAAGCCACACATTCCTTACTTAAGTCGTATCTAGCTTAACTAATGTATTTATTTATAGATTAATTAACACAATTTTAATTTAAGCCATATAATTCGGGCAAAAATCAAATAACTATATAAATGGTTCACTTATGTCATATAGAATCTAGCTTAAGAAGGATATCATAATACTCAATTTTGCAAATAAGCTCATTTTGGAGTGTTGCTATATTATATTACGGTTACATGACTATTGATTTGATCATCTGGACAAGATGCATAATTCACTGTTGTGGCCGACTGACCCGTCTAAGATTCCGCACTCTAAGAGTACAGATAATTTAATTAATGGGTGAAAACCCACAATAGTAATTAGAGATTTGATTATCGAGCACGGCAACACTTGTTTGGTATAATAATAAAAATGTTAGGAAACGCCTGGTAAACTTGACGAATATCTTCTTTTGTCGGCTGTGTGGCCTCAGCTTCACGGCTTAGTCGCATCCATAAAACAATACCAACTTTAATCTATTGTGTTCCAAAATCCCGAATTTCGAAACAATAGTTCTATGCTATAAAATTCTAAAATTCTTTAAAATCGAAAATTTCAGAATTGTATTCTAAAATTTTAATATTCCAAAATTTCTAAATTGTAGTATTCGAGAATTCCGAAACTTCACAAAATTCCCAAAATTCTGAAATTTTTAAACTGTTAAATGGTTTTATTCGAAAACTTTGAGTTTTATTCTGATATTCAAAGTTTTTAGAGACTCTTGAAATTCCAGTTGTAAATTTTTTAAAATTTTAAAATAGAGAAAACGCCAAATTTATTGATTTCTTATTTTCTATAATTCAGATAATCAAAATTTCAAAGTATAAATAAAAATTTCTTAAATTTTTTATTCTAAATTTAGTAACTATTCTTCTTAAATTCCTTGGCATAAAATATGAAATTCTTAAATTTCTGGTATAGTTTTATAAAATTGTAATATTCTGTAATTTTAAAATAATAGGACTTTCAAAAATTCGAAAGTTCTAAGTATTAAATTTTAAAAATGTAGCAAAAACTCGGTTTGGCTGTTACATATACATATGAGAGATGTTGAATCACCAATTTTCATGTTAATGTTTGGAACGCATTGTACGTTTACAAATATATTTTATGTATATTGCACTACAGACCTCCCACTAGGAAGTTGCCGTTTCTAAAAAACCTTCCTAGAGAATTGCATTCCTCATCAAATACAATTTGGCTAATTTGGCATTTTATTACACTAGAAGCATTTTTATTTTGCATATTTTAACAAAATAGTCATGAATCATCAGTTTAGCACATACATACTGTATATATATATATAAATGACGATAAGTAAACACAGTCTGTTTTTTTATTTTACAATATAATGCCAATTCATTAAAATTTTATTTCATATATCATAGTCGCAAATAAAAAATATTTATCGAAACTATTTACCGGCAAATAACACACAAAAAAGTAGATGTATGGTTAAAAAAAAATAAGTAGTCTTCTCAAGGTGGAAGATTGTAGATACTCGTATGTATGTATATGCGCGCATATATTCTTAAAGAGACTTGACGTTGCATGATTAATACGATCGCTAATAATATAATTTGGTGTGTCTTGTTTACTAAAATGACCAAATAACAACGATGATATTTGTAAAGTTTATTTATTTACAAATTCTGATTGTATATTAATGAATTAATGATAATTTGAACTTAGCTGTATAAATAAAAAATAAGACGAAACGTATTTATCGCACAAAAGCCTTGGAAACATTTCGGGAATTTTAGTATTTTGTTTGGACTGATATTTAGCGTATATCAGTCTAGAAATGTCTATAATACCTATATACGTACGTACATATTTTGCATTAAATTCGATTATATTTAGTCTAATCTTAAATTAATTAGCATATAGAAGTTAAGTAACTTTTCCCGCTCGTGTATATGTATATATATAAATATATACAAACCGTAAGTGAAAGTGACGTTTGTATCACTTTCATTCTAAAATTCGTTCAAGAAATTGTGCTAAAAAATTCAGATTTAGTTAACATTAACGTATAAGATAAATTAATTTATGTGAAAAACAAAACCGGCGCACAGGAGAAAATAAATTAAATAAATTAACATTCACTTATCGGTTAATATACGATGTTACATAATTATATATTTATGTTGACTAGTCAGTCAGAATATATATGTATGTACATAAAATCCAAATATATATATTTATAATTGTTTATGTACATAAATTAATATATTTCTAAATGATAATGACATTCAATTCCGTGATATTCATTTGTAAAAAAAATTTAAATAATTTTATTATACACAGATTTGTTTGGAATATCAAGGCAAACTGACAGGTGATTAACTTTGGCATAGGTATATACAGGCAATAATTACTTTATATTTTGTAATTAATATTTATCGCATTTGAAGTACAAACACCTGTTGCGACTGATAAATTAAATTAGTTTATCGTTAAAAATAGATGGCGGCCATTTTATTTTCCATAATAAACTGAACTTAGTTGGTTCACCTTCCATTTTGATTTATTAAATGTCAATAACACGCGTACAAATGACAAGTGTTTAATTCTGTTAATTAGTATCATAGGTGGTGTTATTCGTTGTTGTACTACTTGTTCTACTAACTAATAATTATATCATATAAGACTAAATCGTGTGTAAACAATACCGCCATTTCTATCCAAGACACATCGAAAAATGTATCCATATTCCATACGCATGGTTAAAACATATAGACTAATTCGCATATAATTGGATTAAGATCATGTCATTATGAATAATAGATATATTCATCGAATTTGACTGATTTATTCAATATTATCTTCTTTTTCTGCTTTATTTGATTTTTTATATGATTAACAGCTTTGATTATAGCAATTCGTCGACATTTGACCTGATCTACTAAAGAATTATGCGAAAGGCTAAATCACATATAAATAATATCACCATCCATCTTGTGTCGATTCGAATCTTCGATATTCCTCGCTTAGAATTTATTTCGGTGTAAATTTTGGCCACTCGACCTAATTTACATTTAAGAATTGATTGATTTGTTTGTCGTTCCTATACAGTAACCGCAGATATTCTGTGAATCAGTGCTCCCAAAACACGCGGTGGTGAAAGTCAATTTACTTTCAGGTATCTAACGGCGATCGATGCCGACCGTAAGGAATGTTTTCGAGGCAGTTTTATCAGTAGGTTTCAGTATAGGTTTCCCATTTGTTGCGCCATTGGAATCGGTCGAACACGAAAATATTCATCGACAAACCTTATTGCACACAGCCAATAGTACTGGCGGACGGCTGCCAATAAAGCTCGTGGGTCGGGCCGTTTCTTGTGCAGTTACAATTAATCAAAGTTATTGCAAAATGATGTGAATTTGGCAAGAGGATTGAATGTTTCGAAGTGTAGAGTCACGTGACATGTTACAGACAGCCTCGGCAACAACTCTTCTCATTTTACTTAAATCGTTATGAAATTTAATTTTAGTCAGGATGTCTGACAAATTGGTTGACACGACGGTGCAATTTTCTTCATCTTCAGCGTTTCTTTTAATTATATGCACCGTTGGGCAAAACGATACTTCTTCGCGGTTATAGGAAAGCAGGTCCATAGATTCCATAGATTGGAATAAATGAACTTGTCTGATAACATTCCTCGTGATATCAGATCTACTGGATTGCAACAGGTCGTTTTGATTCTTCATAATTTCTGGATCGGCGGCGACTCAATTTTAAACGAACGTTTTCCATATGCGGATGGACATGACTTTATCCATTGCAGAATAATCTTCCAGTCGGACCAATAGAACGTTTCGTCAATACTGATGTTTAAGCTTTCGTAAATACTACTGCACACAATTTTAGTAAAACTGACTGAGACACGGGCATCGACTGTACACGGCAAATCCATGTAGTTCAAAAAATTCCAAATATTTCCATTAAATCGTTTTCATCAATTTTGAGAGATATGTGTGTCAATTCTGGTGGAATGTCTTCAATGATTTTAGGACAATTGGCTCACCATTTCCTTAATCCCATGCCAACAGATTGAAGAATGTTTGAAATTTGATTTTTCACCACGGTTGCCGCAATGATTGAATTTGTACCGGTAAAAAGATCATCAATGTAGAGATCTCTCTCAATCGGAACGCTAACTGCTTGAGATACCTATAGTAACGAGGATCGGTCTGGAGGATGTGCCGTATGTACATCACAGTTTTCAATTTGAATGTTTTGTGACATACGATTAGTTTACAATTTTGGTTGTCTTCATGAACTCGCGCTTGCCCGTACAGCTCTTAGCAATATCTGAATGCATCAGTGTGTTCGGAAACGGACCAAAATTGAGATAAAATAAATTATTCTGAAACGACTGGAACCGTCATTTTGATCTTATTGGGTGACCTTCCGCTAGAGGTACTGTGGCAGAATTATCGAAAACTATACACGTAACTTTGTTGTGGAACTTCTCGGCTTTATCACACAATGATCCGGGAAATAAAAATTCGGCATAATGTTGGATTTTCCAACTACAAGTACCATGGACCTAACGCCTTGTACTCATCAATGATATTCGAATAGCTGACGAAGATATAACGAATTCACTCTCAGTAGTCTCTCAGTTGTCGACGGTTAAATGACAACAGTGATCAGAAGTGATTTAAACTGGCTGATATTTTTCTTGCAAAAACCCCGCCAAACACAGCATATAAGGCAGATTATCAGCCAATTTTATTTGACCCACAGCGAGTAGCTCGTGATAAATCTCGGCGCATGTCAATATCTCGGAAC
Organism: Tipula unca; assembly: GCA_951394425.1. Lineage (NCBI taxonomy): Eukaryota > Metazoa > Arthropoda > Insecta > Diptera > Tipulidae > Tipula > Tipula unca. Next base: position 12,261,169 of record OX596382.1, read on the forward strand.
TTGAAAAGCTCAGGATCGCGAGTTGAATATTTGCTGGACTTGCCCAAGACTTGATATTATGGATTGAAGCGATTATCTGGATACTTGTAATTCCCGGAAATTTTTGGACGTGGTACAATAAGTCATGGCGTTTTCAGGCAGTTTCAGTAGAGACGAAAATGACTCGGTCATGATATTCACAAATTTTTGCACATGCTTGTTGATCAACTATATGGACTCGTTCGGGTGGCTAACGCGAAAACCGCACACAAGGCGGAGAAAACGTCGACATACAGCTCGCCAATTTTAGTTAGTTAAAACTTTATTTACGCACTGTACTCACTTATGTATTGCTTTGTGTTTACCTTCCATTTTGATTTATTAAATGTCAATAACACGTGTTCAAATGCCAACAATACTATCTTATTCTTCTTAATTTACTATTTGACAGATGATTTATAGATTTGTTATGTATGTACATCGGTGGTGATTTTCATTGACATTTTACCTGTTCTAGTAACGAATTATATGAAATAAGTCTAAATCGCGTATGAATGGTACCGACATTTCGTCCAACTGCAAACGGATAAATTTCGCTTATTCTTCAAATATGATGGATTTTTCCAATTGTATCTTCTTCTTCTGCTTAATTTAATATTTTACATGATTAATAGCCATACGGTGACATTTGACCTGTTCTACTAAACAATTATAAGAAAGACTAAATCACGTGTACCCAATATCGTTATCCATCTTTTGTCGATTCGAATTGTATGAATTGTATATAATACATTTATTCAAGACACATTGAAGCCATAGACTAATTCGCATAGAATTATGAATGATATAGATATTTTGAAGATTCATCGAATTTAACGAATTTTGAATTCTTAACGATCCTTGTTTTGAGTACCTTTAACGATACTTTTCACCAATTGGATCGAGGCCAATTGCTTTACTTATCTAATTCTGATAAACTATATGAACAATTATACAGTCGTGCAATCACGAATTTTATAGTAAAATTTATTTTCATATTGTGCTCGAGGGATTAAATTGTATTGTATTTAATACCTACGATCACGATCATACCGATTCACGATCGTATATAGTGTATAAACTATTTCAGTAAAAACGATTGATCAAAACGAGTGATCGTCGAAAATTGTACTAAAATTGATCGAGTAATTTACTATAGATCTGCTATTTAAATTGTGCGATCGTATAGATCACAATAAAAACTCATTGATCGATTCAACTAAACGCAGGCTATTTCGCATATAACCAAATCACCACGCCCTTTAATAAAATATGCGATCTTGCTAATTTTAAAACGGGCACATCTCAGATAAAAATAAATAAATTGAATATAAACAATAAAGTGTCTTGAACCATAATGACCTTCGTAATTAATTTCATAATTACTTAAATAATTTAAAAAGATTATATAAAACAAAAACTATCTTATTTCCTATACATCAAACATAAACAGATGTTGCCACCGCACAGTAGCAAATCATATAAAATAAAAAATTTGTTTTATCTCGAATTTTAAATCAACCTTGACATAAATTTTCCGTTACTGTGAGCATCTTAAAAGTATATATCGTTAAGAATAAATACTATATGCATGATCAATAAGACACAAACGTTTAAAAAAAAAAAAAAATATTTCTGAAATTTGATGCTATATACAGACACGATTCATGTCTGTATTGTATACTTAACATTACATCATAACCAAAAGTATATGCAGTTCATCTGTAATTATATTTCGTATATACGAGTACGATGGGAAAATTGTTTATGAATAGTTAATTGCTCAACCTCGACATATTTGACAAAACAGCAGAGAACTTTCAATGAAAAATAATGAAACTATCTTGTATTTATACCGCGGCGCGATGTTACTATTTTGGGAGTTCATTGTTCTGTAACATAACTATATAAATTGTGAGCGAACAATTTCAGTTTGTGCAACCGAAAAACTTTTCTGTACATTGAAGATCGCACATAATTGTTACGTTGATTATTTGCCACAGCTCAATGATTTTGATTTAGAAAATTTGTGTGTATAGTGAAAATAGATGTCATGGTTTTTAGTGAATGTTTTTATTATTTATACGTTAGATGATCGATTTGGTAATAACGATCTCAGATTGAACGTGATCACAATTTAGAGACAGTGTTGCTGCAGATCATAATGATGATCGCATGATTCAATTGGTAAATCAAGAGGTAAATAGTTTGTGAGAAAAAGATCGAAATAAATATCGCGATCACTTCAAATTGGACACGTGTTTATGAGTTAAACTAGATTGTGTGAGTATTCTGAAATGATCGAATTACTAAATAACGATTATGATCACTACAAATCAATCACCTGGTTTTACCAATTATGGCTGGTCTCAGATTGATCATATGATCACAATCCAGAAACAGTGATGCTATATAGATCATAAATGATGATCGCATGATCAACTGATCAAAATTAAAATTCTTTACTTTGGTCACGCTTAAGCCATAAACTTATGATCGCATCCAAATAAACTTTTCTATCTATATGTTTAATTGATCTTGAAATTAATGTATAGATAAATAAAATGATCTTGAATTACCTGTTGAAATAATTTTATATACCTACTAAGTATAATTTTAAAAAACGTGAGCTCGCAACTATACGATTGTTCGGCGATCAATTAAACTATGCACATATTTACATCTCGGTTGAATGAATTTTACTTTTGATTATATATCAATTCCGCGTGATTGAGGCAATTAGCATTAACATGTGAATTAACCAGGAAAAACAAATCGACGGATCATCGTTTATACGAAAGTTTGCCAAGCATATAAGGATAGGGCGGTTAGTTTTGCGTGCGCACAGACCATGAAAAATCTTAAAAAATTATTAATTTATATAATTTTCAAAATCATAAATTAAAATTAATGACGAATCCAAATTTTTTCTATACTTATCTATTTTTATACAAAAAGCTAACGTAAATCTGTCGATCGTTTTATTTAACCAATAGACTTTCTTTGAAAGAAATGTAAAAAAAAAATTAAATTATTAATTAAATTAAATTATTTATTAATTTTTTTTCTTTGTATTTTTTCTATTTACAGATCATAACAATTTATGTTTTTTGCCAAGATTTTCGAAACAAACCGAACTAAAAAATAAAACGAACGCAATACGCAAAATATAAAATGAAGTGAACCGTGATTTCTGATTTAATAAAATTAAATTAAAATTTTTTACACCATAAGTCAAATTTGAGGTGGATTAATTAATTATTATTTGTTTTAATACTTGTAAAGTGATATAATAAAATTAGTGCAATCTAAAATGAAAATTTTAAAAATTAAACTAAATTTTGTACAAATAAAAGCGCTGCTATGGAAAGATTTGCTCGTCAGGATACGGCAACCGGTAAGTTAATAAATTTTTTATTAAAAATTCCATAATCTTAAAAATGGGGATTTTACCAATTTTATATATGGAACTTGAAATGTGGTCTATAAACTAACCCAGATACAAAATTTCGTCGAAAACAAATCATTATTCGACGAGTTCCATTTAAGCCAGGAAATGTATTTTCATGCAGGCCTCAACAAATTATTAAAAAAACTTCAGGTAGCCGTACAAAAACAAACCATATTGTGAATAATCCAGATTTAACGATTAATACTAAAGTTCTAGTTTGGCCATGAATTTGGGCCACCAAATCTCCAACCTGACACAAAATATTCTAAGAATCCATGAAAAACTGTGCTAGATGGCCAAATTTGATTGTTTTCGGCCTGTACCTGCCGCGGAGTATCAACCTCAAACTGGATGAAGGCTAAACTATATCTATCTAATGAATTAAAACTAATTGATACGATACATTCAGCCCTGACTTTCATAAAACCAATCCGCGTCTTATCAATTCCAAAACCAGTTTATTACTAATTCCAACAATCGCGTAGACACATAAGTTTTGTTGTTCAAAAACCGTATCGTGAAATTTCCATAATGTGAAGGTGATACATGCAGCTCATATATGCAAATTACGCAGTTAAAACGAGTTTATCAGGAAACCAAATAAAAAAAATTTACAACGATTCGCCACTACCGACTACAATCAAGCCATGGAATCATTTATTATGATTAAATGGTTTACCCCTGAATGTATATCAAATCAATCTACGAACATTACAAATGTTTGAGATTATTAAGTCGCGTTACCAATTACAATAATTTGATTTTGATTTTCTCAATTACAGTGGATGACAATACTGCAATATTTATGGCCATGTATGATATTTATAGCACTGTATTTACTTCGGAATCGCTTCCAACCGGAAGAGATTGGTGCATGTCAGTTTCCTACGCGACAACTTCCGTCTAAAAATCAGCTAATTCCATTTTTCCAGTCGTACATTTGTACGATCGGTAATAAATGTTCGGATCCGGATAAATTCGAGGAGACGCCGAATTACGATAATACTGTGTAAGTTGTTGATATTTATAATTGATATACATAAATATAGGACCTATTATGTAATACATTTGTAATTTATACATATAGGGTTTCACCAGTGCTGAACATAATCCAAACGTTCCTGACTGAGAATTCCTTGTACAATGCGATCGTTAGTCTGCCGGTCGAGCAGAATGTGTTCGGCTCCGTACTCCAGGTGGTAACGCATAAAAAATTTAAAAAAATCGAAGAATATGCCACCACGCTGATCGCCAATTTACCACAATTTCAATTGGCCATTGGTCAAAATTACAATCCGGATCGTCTGTTTGCCGATGGCCACACATTTGCGAGCACCGGCAGTATGCTGTGTGGCCATCCATTTCCTCGCGCCGATAATATTCGCTATGTTGAGAATTTATTTTACAGTCCGGACTATAATGGCGCGGACAAAGATGAAATTGATGTGATGCCAACGCCATACTGCAAACAGCTTTATCTCGATGTGACCAATTCGAACAATGGGAAAATCACGTGGAAACATTTAAAACCGATCATTCAGGGCAAGATTGTTTATGGCCCGGATACCGATCGTAATCGTGAGATAATAGCAAATGCGAATACAACATTTTACGAAATGAATCGGCTGAGGGAATTTTTAGCTGCCGTCCACTCGACTATTGTCGTATACAAGACCAGCGACGAGTTTAAGGGAAAGGTAAAAAGTCTCCTGGAACTGGCGAGAAGTGACTTTGTTAAATCAATGTTAGGCGGCGATGTCAATGTGCCCCAAATCGAAAGTGTACTCAATACGATACTCGAGGATGGTGAGGTCGAAAATGTTGCCCGAATCATAAAAAGTATTTTGGAATGTTTTGCGGTCGATCGATTTGTTCCGGTTAAAAATGAAATGGAATTTGAGGAGCTCGCGTTTAAGCTGAACGACAAAAAATTGTACTACGCCGGCGTCTATTTCAATGAAACGCAGAATGAGAAGGAAATCGCTTACGCACTACGCATGGATATCGATAACACTCCGGTGACTATCGAAAATCGGAATCGATTTTGGTTCCCCGGCCCAGCTGGTAGTTTCGATTTGGATTTGCGATATCATCGTGGCTTTATTGAAATTCAACATGCCATCGATTCGGCCATCATTCGTGTGCAGCGGCAGAAGAATCCGAATATTTTGCAAATGCCACTCATCGATGAGGCGGATGAGGAGGAAGACGAAGATGATGATGATTTTGAATTTACCGAAGAGGATGAGGAAACGACTGAAGCACAAACTACAACCGAAGCGACTACCACGACAATCGACTCGAAACCGGAATCGGATTTGGTCGATATCATCGATCTAATCAAAACCACGTTTAATTACTCGAATCCGGAGTTAACATTCTCCAATGGTTCAGACGTGGGCGTTCTCGAAGAAATTCTAAAAATTAAAGTTGATAAGAATCCGGACGCAGACGATGATGAGGAGGCGACCACAAATCAAACCATAGTGCAACGACGTAAACGGGCCACAAAGCTTAAAGGCCTGCTCAACATGTTTACAGACAAGAAGGAGGAGCAAAAACCGTACAAAATTCCAGAGATCAGTGTGTTCACCAAACAGTTCCCGTATCCAAAATACACACGAGATGATTTCAAAAAGGGGCTGTACCTGGCCCAATCCGTTCAGATGGCCTTCTTCTTCGCACTTCTCGTACAAATTGCTTCATCGGTGCGCCACAAAATTTGGATGAAAGAAAGTGGGAACAGTGTACTGATGCGGGCGATGGGACTTTTAAAATCATCGGAAAATATCTCCTGGATTGTGACTTCATTCCTCGAAATTTTAATCATTTTCATTTTGGCCGCCATTATTTTGTATGCCGGCGGGATTTTGGTCTACACGAAAATATTATTTTTATTCTTCTACCTGATCACATTCGGCTTCTGCGTCATTTCATTCTGCTATATGGCCTCGACCTTTTTTAGTTCGGCCAGTATTGGTTCGGTCTCATCTGTGATTTTATTCCTAACGACATTCCTACCGTACATCATAATTATATCGCTGGGTGCTACACTTGGGTCGACTGGCAAATTTTTTGCGAATTTATCACTTTCGACCGCATTTTGTTATGCTTGGCACTTCGTACTACGTCTGGAGCTACAACACAAGGTAATCTCATTCGGGGAAGGATTTTCCGGTCCCATCTCAGAGAATGATTTCAAATTTGGCTATTTAATGATCTTGCTGGATATGTTCCTATATATAGTGATCGGCTACCTTTATGAACAATACAAACGAGATGACTTCCGATTCCATACAATGAAGCGACGTGATTTGGACACACAAACCGGAGCAATTTTACAAAATGTCACCAAACAGTATAAGAATACGAAACATCCGGCAGTCTCGAATGTCTCGTTGATCATTCGCAAAGACACAATCACGACATTGCTCGGACGGAACGGCGCCGGGAAAAGTACCATAATAAAAATGTTAACGGGGCAAACACTTCCGACGTCTGGAGAAATTTATCTACCGCAAAACTACGACCTAATCAGTGGACATAATATTCAAGAACAGATCGGATTATGCCCGCAAAATAACGTGTTCATACCAAATTTAACCGCCAAGGAACATCTCGAACTGTACGCCCGGATTAAAATGAACTACGGATTCCGCACTGAGGTGGCACACATCATGGAACTACTCAGTCTCGGGAAACACGATAATTACATGGCAAATGAGCTATCGGGTGGATATAAACGTCGCCTGTGTATCGCGAATGCATTTATTGGGTCACCAAATTTAGTCATTTTAGACGAGCCGTGCAGCGGGGTCGATACGAAAGCCCGTAAAAATATTTGGGAACTTATCGAGTCGTTACGAAAGGGCCGAGCTGTAATTTTGGCTACGCATTACTTGGATGAGGCGGAGTATCTAAGCGATAGTGTTATAATGTTGAATAAAGGTAATATTGTGGCGGAGAATTCACCAGATCTACTAAAGGAGCAGTTTACTCAGAAATGGACCCTGAAAGTATTTTTAAATATGGACGCGGATAGTGAGAAGATCACTGAAGAGGTGCGATACATAATGCAGCAACATTTGAGCGTTTTTGAATTTATTTTGCCGAACAAGTTTGAGATGAACATCAATATACCGTACCAGAATCAAGGCAGCCCGCAAACAGAGTAAGTCCATATGTGCTTTAATAAATCTATCTGTATCCCTCTATTAATGTATATTTGTTTCTCTTTCAATCAATATAGCTTCACACCAATTATCGTGGCGATGGAAAAACTCCAGTCCACCAAAATGATCCACTCATTCAAAGTGTTGAGTAAAAATCTACAAGATGTATTTAACAAGCTGAATGACATTTCGGATCCACAAGACATTGATCATACCACCTCCAATGGCCATCAGCGATCACCCAGCCTGGAGACCACCAGTAATGGTATCCCGATAAACGGAAGCAGCAGTGAAAATTTGACCACATCACCAGAAATTATAAACTCCAAAGCTAAGAACCAGTTCAATTTGATGAAGACCTTGTTCTGGAAACGCTTCCTACATTTTAAACGGAATTATCGACTTCTAATTTGTATCCTAGTATTGCCAACAATTTTTGAAATTCTAGCCATGGGATTCATGAAGCTACGACCACCAGGCGAATACGATGCCGAACTCATATTCTCGAAGGATTTGTATCGAGATAGTCGGGAGGTATATAGCTACGAGAATCGTGAGGAGTACGAGAACATCACGGATGGTGCATACAAATCGATGACACGGGATTGTAGCGATGACAGTTGTGAACTGTTTAATACGTCATCGGCCGCATTTTCCTGGATCCTAGCAACGCACGATGATTATATCGAAAAGCGTTATGGTGGTGTAGTCATTAATAGTACGAGGGCCTCGGTCTGGTACAACAATAAAGGTTATCATTCAATGCCGGTTTACTTAAATGACTTAAACACGGCTCTACTCAGGGCCCAGATGAAAGATGTGTCCTATAAAATCACCACGTCTAATCATCCGATAAAATTGGGAGAGAAAGAGCTTACCGAGTCGTCTATACTGCAACAAGTCGCTGATGCTGGAATAGCCCTAATCCTGCTCCTTGCATTCAGCTTAGTGGTCGCGGGAAGTTCAATATTTATCGTAAGTGAGCGTATCAATGGTGAGAAGCTACAACAAAAATTGAATGGGGTCGACTTCAAAACGTACTGGGGTGTTGCATTTTTATGGGACTTTGTAATTTATCTATTAGCCTTAGCCATGGCTGTGATCGTGTTCCAAATATTTGCAATCCCGATCTACGTGGATAAGGACAATTTGTACGGCATAATTGTGCTGCTGTTCCTATACGGATTCGCTATGATTCCTGCGGTGCACTTATTTGAAAAACTTTTTTCTGAGGCCAGTTTTGCGAACATGTCGATATTCTGCTTGAACGTGATCGTCGCACTCTCCACAATGGCGATCATACTTATGATCGATATACTTGGAAATTCGGATGCGTCCGAACAGTTACGGAATGTTTTAAATCGATTGTTTTTGATATTCCCGCAACACGCGCTAGCCGATGGGCTAATCGAGATATGTAAAAACCATATCCAGGCGGAAATTTTTATCCGGTACTACATAAACACGTACAGGTCACCTTTATCATCAGACCTATTGCAACCACATTTTATATCACTCTTCGTGCTTGGTGTCGTCTTCATGGTGATCAACTATCTGATCGAGTCAGGAAAGTTACAAAAGATCGCGCAAAAATTCCGCAGGTCGAACAAACCTGAAAAAAATCTTCGGGCGGTACATGTTCAGCACGGATCGCTCGATAAGACTACACACCTCAATAAATCGAATCACGATGACGATTACATTCTCAAGATTATCAATTTAACCAAGTCGTACAGTAAAGATCGATCGAATGCGGTCGATGATGTATCGTTTAATGTAGTGCGCGGGGAATGTTTTGGATTACTCGGAACCAATGGTGCCGGCAAATCGACCATATTTTCAATTTTATCGGGACAGCTGCAGCAAACCACAGGTACAATCGAGTTTTCCGACACAAATGGAATATCGTATTGTCCGCAAAATAATCCGATCGATTCGTTACTTACCGTCCGGGAGGTGATCTACTTTTATGCGAAGCTTAAAAACATTGAAAATATCGAGAAGGTGATCAACTATACGCTCGAATTTTATCACCTGGAGCAGTACAAAAATGTGATGGTGAAAAATTTGAGTGGCGGAAATCGACGTAAATTAACCGTGGCCGTTACATGCCTGGGCAATAGCCAATTAATTTTCATGGACGAACCAACGAGCGATATGGATCCAGTCACCCGATCACTTGTCTACAAATCGATTAACGTGTTGCTCAAGGACAAACGATCGATCATCTTAACATCGCACACAATATCCGAAATTGAAAAGATTTGCACACGAATCGCAGTGCTGCGTGACGGTCGACTAATAACGATCGGTACGCCAAACGATCTGAAAAAACTATATGGCAATTGCTATAATGTAGCAATATTTTTCGATCGTATCGAATCGTTAACGATCGAGCGTACGATACTAAATGAATTCCCGACCGCTGAAAATCTGCTCGTTCACAATAATTCACTGCAGTTTATAATAAAAGCTCGCACAAATAATGCGTTACATCATGATGCCCATTTACAGGCGTTAAGCGATATCTTTAGAAAACTGTACGAACTAAGTTCCAGTCGAAATATTATGTATACGGTGACGGAATCTCAGCTGGACCAAGCATTTGAAAGTATTTTAGAGAATAAGAATCGATCGTCGTATTGTAACGATGGTTTTACTAATGAATTAATACAGTTACCCGAGGGTGAAGTGTAGTTGCAGGCCTCGTTTTTTATTAAATGTAAAGTATGTAGTAGTGTAAATTGATGTTGTAATGTATAAATATATTTTTTAGGCTAAATCACTTTTAACTAGGTTAAGTGCATTGATTAGAGAACTTAATTTTTTTTTTTTTATCAAATTTGATAAGAGTGTTAGAAACACTGTGCGTGTATAATGTATATGATGTAACTGTTTAAGAATAAAATATCGAAATGTTAATTTGAAGTGTTTTTATTTTAGTAGGCTAGGCCGGGTCTCTTAACTTGTTTATGGTACAGTGAGGAATCCACGTTGATTGGTGAGCACTTTAAATAATATTTAATACTTTGAAAAAACGAAAAGTTTTGATATACAATTTACGGATAGTTGTGTTCAACTAAATGGTGTTTTGCTGGTCGATTTTAATAGTAGAGAAGTGTTTAAATGTTAATGAATAGTGTCGGAAAATAATAAAAACTTTAAATCGGCCTATAATGATGTGAATTCCGAGTAAAATGATTTTAAATGTGACTAATTTGAGCTACATAATACTTTCTCATATCTCCATAAGTATGAATAACGTTTACTTTTCAAATAGGAGCAATAACTGGTTTAGACCTGACTATAAATTAACATAATTTGAATCTTTATCATATCAAAAACTATCTTTGCTACCATGTATTATTCCATTTAATTATAAGTTACCAAAATTTTAAATAGCCTCTATATTAGTTTATAATTATCTAATCTAATAATTAGATCCCACAAACCAGACCTAGAAATATATAACCCAATAATAGCAAGACCCATTCCACAACTTAAATAGAATAATATTCCACAAATCGTCAAAAGAATTTCGAAAACCAAACTCAAAATAAGGCCTACATAAATCCCAGTTATCGTAAATTAAATTCCACAAAATATAAAATAGATTTCTATACACGATTCCAGGTCAAATTAAAAATGAATTACCGCAAACAATAAATTTAATATGTAGGTGGCGGGTAAAGCCATTATATTAGATTGGATTCCACAAATATTGTTTTAAAGTCTAGTTAATATTAGATACGATATTGTATTCCACAAATGATTTTTTAATTAGAATTGGAACCTAAATTGAAACTTAATATTCCGTGGTTTAAATTATATGGGGTCCTAAAATTTTAATTAGTCTCCATAATATATTCAGAGTAATTATTTAAAAATTAGATCCCACAAACCATATATAGAAATACACAACCCCATAATAGCAAATTACATTCCACAATTTAAATAGAATAACATTCCATCATCAATAAAATTTCGAAAACCAAAAACAAAACAAAGCTTACATAAATTCCAATTATCGTAACAAAATATAAGATAGATACACGATTACAGGTCAGATATAAAATAATTTCACGCAAACAATAAATTAAATATGTAGGGTGGCGGATAAAGCAATTAGATTAGATTGGATTCCAGAAATATTGTATTAAAGGCTATTTAATATTACGTATAATATTGTGTTCCACAAATGAATTATTTAATTCAAATTGGAACCTAAATGGAAATTTAATATACCGCAGTTTAAATTATTAGTCTCTACAGGTTATTTAGAATAATTATTTAAAAATTAGATCCCACAAACCCTATATAGAAATACACAACCCCATATCACATTCCAGTCAATAATATAGAAAACAAAATGAAACCATAAATTAAATTTCTCAAAATATAAGATAAATATACAATTACAGGTGAAATGACAATGGGTGACGAATAAAACGTGCTACAGAATTAGATTAGATTAGATTCCACAAATATTGTATTAGTCTAGTTGGTATTATGCATGATATTATGTCCCCGAAATGAATTGTTTGCTGCATAGGCATTATGGTCCACATAAAATGTATGTTCCACAAAAAACACGTTCCACAAATTCAATAGATAATGGCTTTTCTATACGTCTTTATGATTCCGGCAAACCACTTAAGATAACAAGCCATATTGCTGACAAAGTGCATATAAAATTTACGGTCTAGACTCAAAAACAAAGTGCAACCGATATTAAAATTGTCTAGGTTTATTTATGTACATACATAAATTGGGACGAGAATATAAAAATTCCGGAATATCCAGTTGTTAATTATAGCCCTATAAAAAAATGTTGAGTATGTTTACTCTAGCATTTGATAACAACAAAAATGTAATTAATAATTTAATAAATTATTATACCGCGCGCAATTACCTTTTTATGAATCGTATTTTTTATAGACTGTGTGTACGTTTAATTGCGTCGTAAACTAAATAGAAGGTTTATAAATCGAGACAAACATTCTAGTTTTAAATAATAATAATAGTAACCTCTAAATATTGACAATTAAATTGAGTCATCGTCATGGAACTTTATTAAATTATAAATCTAAATAGATAAATCCCATACATTATACAATCGTAAATAGCGATCACGGCGACTCAAGTAAATTAAAAAAAAAAATTATTGAATGAACAACAGCTAATCAATCATCCCCGCGATATAATAAAAATATAGAAAACAATAACTTCTAAATCAGCGACCGATAACGATAAGCCGCCCGCTGATTATCAATTGTCGACGCAATAAAAACGTTTGTTGAATTCAACGAATTGCTCCGCGATTGTTGTAATTTGTGGGCTTCATTAATATTTATGTACTCGTATATTCATGTACTACTTCGACATACTTAAAATATCGCGATATCTATGTATGTATATCTAGTCCTAATATTATTTATACATTATTGAATTAAAAACTAATTCCAAAATAGATGATTACACCTGATAACACAATGTAATATGTATGTATATACATAGAAATTGTTGATAAGAGTGGTTTTAAATTGATATGTATATAGTATACATAGTCGAGCTATTGACGTACGCCAAATATACTTGTTATCGCACGCGCGGAATGTAAATAAAAGTGTGTTGAAGAACTCGACCTCTATTAAGTGGATTGTTGTTTGGTAAAGCAAATTGATAAACAGGAATTATATAGACAAATTGTTACAAATATCTTATATAAAAATCGTTTACGAATTATGTAAATAAATTAGTATATAGTAATTGAATTACAATTATATACCATTGAATAAAGTTGACTTAATACCGCTTTAAGTATATATCAGCGGACTGATAAACGTATAGAATACAAAGTTAATAGACAAAAAACCACCAATAAATCGGCCAAATATGTATGTGGAACGTAATATGTGTATTTAGCGTGTGATTCAGTTTTTCTACTGTGGAACTTAATTTATGTATTTTGAAGGTTACCCAATTTATTCTGTTGACCTTGGACCTTTGTTTGCCTAAAATTTTATAATTTTAGTTTTTTACAAGAATCGTAAAGCTTTTATTCCATGTCAAAGTATTTTGTATGCCGCTGAAACCTCCTATTCTAACTTATCAAACAGCTTTAGTGCATTTAAAAGCTTACCTAATTTTAATTTTGAAAGCTTAACCATGAAAGCTTATCAAAAATTTTCAAAAAGTGTTGCTTCATTTTAAGGCTTCTCTGTAATTGCAATTCAAGAAAACAAATGTGAATATCTGTCTCTAGAGGGGTGCCAACGTATTCGCCAACGGATGCAGGAAAAATACCAGACCTACTTGATTTTTTTATCATAAAGGGTATTTCATCCAGTTACACTAGAACCAACGGGATTAACGACTTTACATCTGATCACATTCCTGTACTGTTGTCAGTAAGCGCTATAGCATAATCAAAAAACAAAAAAAAACGAAAACTTACTAATTAATTTACGGATTAGAATCTCATCAGATAAAAGTTAGAAGAGCTAGATGAACTAAAAGTGAGTATCAAAAGTAATGAGGAATTGGAACATAAACAAAGAATTTGATTGAATACACTCGAAAGGTCGCCAGCCTCGTTACTCCAGAATTAAAAAAAAAGCGAACAGGGCCGTCAAATACCCTGCTGAGATCAGGGAAGAAATCAAGAAAAGAAGAAAGCATAGGAGAATATGGCATCTCACCAGAAATCCCATTGACAAAACAGCCTTCAATCGAATAAGTAACAAAGTAAATAGGTTAATTAAAAGCTTTAAACAAGATTGCTTCGACAACTACTTAAGCGGGTTAGGTTCAGAAATGAACTATTCGTTATGGAAAGCCACCAGAAAATTCAAACGACCTATAACTCGGATACCACCCATAAGAAATGCTCAAGGTAGTTGGGTGACAAGACAACGTACCACTTGTTTATCAACCAAGTCAGGATTTTAAAAGGGTCACGCCAATGGAAATTGCCAAAAAGAACTCGACAAAAATCTTAACCAAAAAAAGACACCAGGAATGATGAAATATCACCGGGGGGTCTGTTCAAGGAACTATTTAATGCCTGTATGAGATTATATACCCAAATGCTTCAAAACGGCCCAAATAATTATGCTGAAGAAACCAGGCAAACCAGATGAAGAAGTAACATCGTACAGACCAATCTCACTGCTTCCGACCTTATCAAAGCTGTTTGCAAAACTACTTCTGAAACGTCTCAAGCCAATAGTAAACGTTCCTGATTTTCAATTTAGATTCAGGAGTATCCACACCACAAGCCCATCGAATTACTACGGTGATAGAGCAAGCCTTAGATGAAAGGAAATATTGTCCCGCTATATTTCTGGATTTATCGCAGGCCTTTGATAGGGTTTGGCACGAAGGATTGACATTCAAGATGAGAAAAATGCTACCACAAAATTATTCCCAGTTGCTTGAATCATACCTCTCTGATCGTAAATTCTGATCGTAAATTCAGAGTCATCCACATGAAGAAACATGTTCTGACTTTTATCCGACCTTAGCAGGAGTTCGGCATGAGAGCGTATTAGGACCCCTCCTGTACCTTTTCTATACTGCAGATATACCTACAACGAACAAAACATTCATCGGTACGTTTGCTGACGACACTGTTATTATGGCAATAAACAAATCACGACAGTGGAAAATCTTCAACGAGCAATGAACAACGTTTCTAAATGGACAATTGATTGGAAAATCGCGCGCTTAATGAGCTTAAATCAACCCATGTGACATTTACGCTCCGACCAAAAAATATCAACCAGTACATATATCACATCGGGGTGCAAGTGCCGCAGGCTGAATCGGCCAAATACCTTGATCTGCATTTGGACTCAAGGTTAAACTGGAAACATCACGTGAGCCAAAAAGCTGAACAGATACGATTAAAACAACGTCAAATGCACTGGTTAATTGGCCATCATTCCAAAATGAACCTGTATTGCAAAAGACTAATTTACCAGGACTATCTTCAAAACCAATATGGATGTATGGTGCTCAGCTATGGGGTTGTACTCATAAATCCAATAGAGACATTATCCAACGTAGCCAAAATAAATTTCTTCGAATGGTCACCAATGCTTACCGATCGGTGACTAACAGGGAAATACACAATGATTTACAAATACAATTGATAGATGACGTAATCCGCGAATGCACCATCAAACATGAAAAGGGGCTTCTCATCCAAACCAACGTTGAGGCTTGGACACTGGTGTAGCAAAACCACTGGTGTCTCAAAAAAAAAAATTAAGGCTTGTTGAAAGCTTAATTATACTTGTTTCTAAGCTTTTAATTTTTCCGAGCTTTTATTGATTACATTGAAAAATGAGTTCAGCGCTAAAGTTTTAATTATTTAAAATTTTAAATGTTTTTTTATGAAAAACATACAATTCAAATCTCTGATAATGGTGCAATACAAGCTTTAAGCTGATTAATTATTTACTTCAAAATATAGATTTCTTTGAGTACGATGAAAATTACCTAAAATTTAAGTTGTAGACATTTCATAAAGCCCAATCGTAATTTTCGTTAATACATAAAATTATCAAAAGCTTGGTCAAAAATGAATCTTTATAGTAGTTAAAATCATCTTTCCAAGTCAGTTTAGTGAAGCTTTTAATTTAGGACAGCTTTAAGGCAACGTTCAATGTTCTTGAAAGTAAAGTTTTCTCAAGTTTGATTCTAGTATTGTGGAAATTGCTTACTGGTTTCCTTAAAAACTCATATTCAAATATTGAGTAACTCATGATTAACCAATCCCCAAATTCTTCCATGGGATGTAGCGCCAGCGTAAATAAATAAAAATAAACTTTTAATGTATTAGAAGGTTTGAAAAGGTTTTGCGATAAATCCATATTTCAAAATAAAATTGCTTTAGAATTAAATTGAATAAACGCTTGATGGATTTTTTTTATTAGCGATTTGATTTATTTTGATGTGCAATTTTAGATTTAAATTGCACACGAAAATAAATCAGATCGCTAATAATAAAATTCCTTGAAGCTTTTATTCAAATTAATTGTAAAGCAATTATATTTTAAAATATCGATTTTAATGTCATATTGCGGAATTTTGCTCATGACGGTTTCAAGTTCATCGTAGAAAGCGTTTTTGATTTATTCCGGCTTCTCGTCATTAGGAGCATGAACGTTCGCAAATGTGATGTTAAAGTGATGTCCATGAAACCTGAGAGCTTATACTTAGATGTTTGTTAGAACAGTTGATCGAGGCTCTCCGGTCGATTTAGGCTAAGTACGTTCCATGTTCCAAATTTAAAATCGTTGTCCTTATATCGTGTCCGAGGTCGTTGTTGTGAATCCAAAAATATCCGAGGCTCATGTTGAGATTTCGTAACAATAAGATTTGTCAGGTTGGGCTGTTAACCCAAACCAAACCCCCTATAGGAGGACCACAGCCCTCATACTTTAGCCTACTCCTGTAACAAAGTATAATTTCTAGCGGCCGCCACGAAGAGGCAGTGTGAGCACTTGCTGAAGTTGTACGCAGTTACGGCACATGAAGTAGTCTAGTGTTTATCCCCCTGCATACACAGCAGCCTGACCATCAATTAAAAGTTTGCCTAAGGCTTAATGTTACTTTCGTCTAATCTTTTAACTTTTCAACTAAGTCAATCCAATTTTAGATTTAAGAGTACGCGCCGAATGATCGAACTTAAGATATATTTAATATAGTTACACAAGCTTCTATTATTAAAGTTGTTTAAAGCTTTGCACGAACAGTTTTACATTAAATTTAAACTTTAGATTTTTTGTTGTAAAACAAAAATTTGCTCTATAATTGTTAAATATTTGAATTTTGATTTTGTTGAATTTTATTTATTCTTAAAGCTCTTGAGAATATAATATATTTGAATTGTTCGTAAAAGCTCATAATTTAAATGGATATGCATTTTTGAATCGTAATAGCTTATCATCTAATTGTATTTACGACAATTTCCTAAAATTTAAGTTGTAGTAGAAGCTCCGTAGAAAATTCGTAAAGCCCAGTCGTACTCTTCATTATTAGGTTTTAAGTATGAAAAGCTTGGTCAAAATTGTATCTTTTTGAATGAAGCTTTTATTTCTTTATTATACGTATATTAAGTATGACAGCTTTACGGTAGTGTTCATCTATAAGGCTGGGGAAGTTGGTTACTGGTAACCTTAAAATCTCATATTCAAATATTGAGCAAATTGTTTATCGTGAAAGCTTATCATTAAAATTACGCTTTGATTTTTCAGCTTAATGGATCAAAATAAATCAAATAATACAATAACAATATAGTTCTCCAAAGCTTTAAGTTATTCAATCTTTTTACTTTAAACTTTTAGATAGAAAAAATAATCAAAAAGCTCTTCAAATTGTAAAGCTCCTTCTATAATCAAATAACAAATATTTTAAATGTGCTTAAAAGCTGGTTTTTATATCTTGAGTTTATGAATTGAGATTCCTAAAAGCTTGTCTAAAGTTTAATTTAAAATTACTGTATGTTGGAATTTTTCTTCTGATCCAATCCAATTTTTGATTTAAATTGACAAATGCAACTTACATTCTTTAATAATTAATAATTTAGGACAGTTATTTCTAAAATTCTATTTTTTTGTTGTTGAAAATTGTAAAGCTTTTATATTTTATTTGCCGTTTAAAAGGTATTTTTTTTAATATGCCGTGAATTTATTTTGAAACCTTATTACCAAATTATACTTCCAATTGAATTGTGTTTCCATCAAACTTATCAAAGTGTTACGGTTGACTTAAAAGCTCGCATAAAGCTTAATTTTAACTGTTTTTTTATGTTTAAATTAACAAATTTTTTGTTCGATGAGTATTGTTTGGAGTTTAAGTTATAGAAAAGGCCTCGTACACAGTTGCTTAAAGCCGGTATGCACAAATGGGGATAAAATGTGTGGATTTTTTATGCGCATAAGTATATGAGGAAAGAGACAAATGGGCATACATTTTTAGCAGTTAAGTGATTTAATTGGCTAAGTAGTGCGGATAACAAATCATCAGAATTTTATGCGCATATACATGCATTAGGCTTAAATATTAAAGCTATAATCCTGAATTGGTTATAAATAGTCACTTATCATCCAGTTAATCGTAATCGTTATTCATATTTGAATATAGATATTTTTAAAATTTAAAAAAGTTGATAAAATGGTTCGGTTCTCTTAAAGCTTTCGCAAAGTTTATTTATGACTGTGTCGTACTCTGTCAAAAGATAAAAGACAAAAATGGACGCATCCGTGGACTAAAGCCCTGTTCCGGTACCGGGCGATCTATTCGAGAGAAAACACGGCTTAAGGAAAGGTCGGTGACCATTGACCCTATAAAAGACGTTGTGAAAGCCTTTCAAATGGCAGAATAGGTAAACCACTATTTCAGGAATACAGTGCTAATAACAAACATATTCATATCAGGGACGCCTGGGCCTGTGAAACATCTCATATGATGACATACTTCGTATGGAAATGGCACAAAGGGTCTGGATAACAAAGAGATCTTGATTGCTTGTTCTCTGAAGTTGAAATGAAACATCGGGGCCCAGGAGACGTCTGAGCTCAGCAAGGTAAGTCGTATTAAAATAGGATGGGTATCATCACCAACCAAACTGCAGCGAACCATACAAAAGGAACCTGGTCGTGTGCCTGAAATATGGTGAAAAGAACGGGGTGCTGATCAAACACGCACAATGGTCAGACGCCTGCATTTAATAAGTAAGACAAATGAAGGTCCTCCAGGTAACTCTTTATAGAAGATTAAAAAATTATTCCAAGATAATCTACTGCGAATATTACATAACTACCTATTTCAAATAGAATACTGATATTTGAGACAGAGGACGACCTATGTAGTAAAGAGATCATGACAGGTGCAACTCAAACATATATTCTAGGCCAGGATCAGTGAACCATCTCATATCAGACTTCGGGCGTCTATAGTTACCAAAGTAACACTAGCGCAGAGCAGGCTGATGACGAATGCTGGGGGCCCATTGGCTGGTAATCTACGACTTAAGACGACACACTCAAAATAGAAAAGTATCCGAAACAAATGTTCTCAGTATAACACGGCGAGGAGCCCCTACTTCCCATATAGAACGGATGAGCGGATTCACAAAGAACTATATTCTCATCCATTTTCTTACGGGGACAGGTATATTTCTGCATGTGTACTTGCACAGAATGGGGAAGGTGGACGCGCTGTACACATTTTTGTTAAACATGAAAAATGGAACGTGGAGAGGAGCAAATCGAATCGGCATATAGCGGTGACGTATATATAAAGAAAATATCTACAGTCGATTGGGCCACCACTTCCACAGGTTACTGCGAAGTAGCATGGAAAAATGTGCAGGATTTTAGTGGGTGGGGGTCCCACACAACTGGAGGAAAACGACACCTGATAGTGAAAAAATCGCGAAGTACTATTGTGGAACATAATATTATTTTTTTGATAGGTAGGCGGTATTCCTTATGCTGTGTTTTTAGTATGTGACAGTGAGGAACATTTGAACGTATATATTATTCGTCTGAATTGTGGCGGAACATGAATTAATTCAGTTGTGGAACGTATTGGCATAATATCAAAATCACGAACAATATATGTACATAGTAAACAACAACAGTATAAGTAAATCAATGAAATTAAATTTGTCCAAATTTTATCACACAGGATATGACAATATGTAGATTAGACCAGATAGAAATGAGATAATCTAATCACATCGCGTCTGGTTGGTGACTAAGTCTATAAATTCGATAAACATATTTACTAGAAATTATTCCAAGTATTTTGGACACAAATACATCCGAACACAATAGATCGGTCAATTGAAATTTATTAGATTCACTTAATACGAGTACGATGGCTCATACAATAATTTTTTCTTTTTTTTGTAAATCAAATTATAAATTTTTATTCCAAGTCACGAGACATATATATATATATTTGATATGGGTAATTATATATTTGCCCGGGCTTGTCTAATCAATATTTTATGACGCCGTGTATAGATTTATCAATAGCCAATGAAATAATTTGAATTTTGTGAATCCAACCCATATATACGATCATTACACATGTCTCGGGTAGAAATTGGGTTGAAATGCTAAAACACGTAAATACCAGTCGCAAGTCCCATAGTAAACTAATTAAATTGATCGAATCAATCATAATACATAATCGTAATGATAATTTACAATCGAGCCGTCAAATCATCGGTTTCTAATAATATATATGTAAGGTAGCATTGGCCGCAAAAAAATTGTACATGTGATTAAATTCTTAGATATATTCACAGGTATCAATGTCAATTGGATTGTGCGATAAGACGCGAGTTTGTAGTTGGTCATAAATCACCATACAAAATTGAATTAATTAAAAAAAAAGACATAATACTTTTATACTTGTATCAAGTGTGGGTTGTAAAAGTCAGCTGTATGTATACGTATACATATATACACACTTGCGATACTTATATTAAATTGTGTTGTTGGGGAAGTACTCAGCAGAATTGAATATTTTAGTTCAGTAAATAATTTTCATCAAGCCTTAAGGTTATTCCGTTTGTAATGAGTACACATAGTTCAATAAACTTACAATGCCGTATAGTATACCACGTAAAACAGTCGAAATAGATCGCGAAACAGTCAATGAATATCATTTCGGATATTTACTTGATCGGTATATAATCCGAAAAACTTAATAAATCATAATTCTTGTACATGTATACTTACTAATATAGTTGGTTATCGAATAAAATTATTCAAACGATCAACCAATCGCTATTAATTATGATCGATGGGTTTTTGTTATCTATATCGTGATATATTTTTAATGAAATTTGCGATTTATATCTCTCGATCGAACGATGTCTTCTATATGTATGTAGGAGTAATTGGAAAAATAATCTCTTTGGATTCGATCAAAAAATCATTTATTTAGCTTTTACATAATCCCTATAAACGGAGATAGTACTATCGATCACATTAATGAAAATCGCAATCTTCGATCGTTACATTTTGAATAGAACTATAGGCAAACGAAATTTCGGGATTAGACTTTACATTGTATTGTGCAAATCTTTAGTAAAATTTCGG
This sequence comes from Tipula unca, assembly GCA_951394425.1. Lineage (NCBI taxonomy): Eukaryota > Metazoa > Arthropoda > Insecta > Diptera > Tipulidae > Tipula > Tipula unca. Next base: position 12,282,939 of record OX596382.1, read on the forward strand.
AGTGCCTAAATTCGCTTAATGTTTAGGGAAAATACTTTATATCTACAGTTGTGTACATTTTTGAGATGAAATCGATATTAAATTAGATACAATTTTCGGTGAGCATACCGAAAGAACGAGAAATTTCGAATAGAACCCTACTTCGAATCATGTTACTCCGAAATTTTGAACTTGCTAATTATTTCTAATTGAACAAAACAATGCGTCTAAATCTAAATCTAATTTACAACGATATATTAATCGCAAGTAATTCCGAAATAAATTTTTAATGTAACTCCAAAATTGAAGTCCTTCACTCTGAAATTTAACTATTTTGAACAAATAGTACTCTGAAATTATGAGAACCTCTGTATTATGGGATTAAAGACTTAGTCGTTGTTAAGTGTGTATTACTGAACACCGTGGTAAATGGGGCTACCTGTATATAAATTTGATTTAATGAGGATTAATTTTGTATTAAAAATCGAATATAATGAAGAAGAATATTCGGAGTTAAATTTATGTAAAATTTTAATTAGGATTTGGAATAAAATATAGGATTACAATTTGTGAGAGACCTTGTTCCAGACAATATCGTACTAGTCAATTCTTGAAAAATGGTCATAACTAATTTTTTTTTAATTTCGGTATCAAATTTCGGAGTTAACTTTTCAAAAATTGAGTGGTTGCTGTAAAGAATAATAAATCCGAGACAAATATCGCCTTAGTCGAGACACAGTGAGTGGCCCCAGAGAGTATGTTTTTAAGCTATATTCGTGGTTGTGGAACATTTACAGCCGTGATTATTTCCAAGTGGAGATTGTAGCTAATATAGATTTCAGCAGAACTGTGAGGCTTTGCTGTTTTTTAGTATAGAAGTCTCAACAAAGTATTCTAGAAATTTAAATTTCTTGATTTTATGAGTTCAACACCAGCGTTTTGGTATGGTTACATAACGATTTACATATAGACGATTTGAAAAACAGTTACACAAAGAGTGATTTTTGATAGTTCTGAGGTTATAAAATTATTTGGTGAAAATTTCGAATTTCGATATTATATATTCTCTGAAGTAACTCCAAATTTTTTAGACTACTAATTTATAGACTATAGCAATAAAACAAGCAACTCCGAAATAATTTTTTAAATATAACGCCGAAATTGTCTTGTAAAATAATATTTCGGAGTTGGAAAAAGTTGGAAAAACAAAAACATAAACTAATTAATTGGAATTAGGAAGCAAAACTAACATAGTGTGGTAAATTCAGAGAGAGTTTCGCATAAATGTCGGAGTATATTAGGAATGAATCGGAGTATTGAAATATGCATTTGAAAAATAATACAGATTGGAAAGATGGTGGAAGAGATGTTATAAATTTATGAGCAAATTTACTCATAATATTTGGAGAGTCGCCCAAATATAATTACGTTTTGATTATAGAATTAGAGTTCGTTATAAAATTTGGAAAATAATTGAAGTTAGAAGATTAATTCCAATGAAATATTTGAATTTAAATTTTCAGTGAATTGTATTAGTTAAAAGTTTCGGAGTAAATTTCAATTTTAATTTGTAATAAAATCAAGGTTCTCATTGAATCCATTTAAACTCTTATATGTAATCAGAACTAATAAACTGGTTGAAATTTTGGAGTAAATTAGGATTATATTTTGTAAAAGAACTCGTTAATCCACGGCCAACCAACAACATGAAAATTCGGAATTACATAGCAGATTTTGTACTATTCAAGCATTTAAAAAAAAAATATTTTAGTTTAATATTTGTTTAATTTTACTACGAATCGTGTTACTCCGAATTATTTCAGAGAATTCCGAAATTTGTAATAACAGTTTACTAAATTGGAATTATTCTGTAAAAAGTATTAGATTGCAAAAGAGTGTATGGATGAGTGATTTTTAACTGTACCGAATTTTAAATTTTCGTAATTCGGAATTATGTACTTACATATGTATATATTCCTAACTTTAAGAACTAACTCCGAATTTTTTATCATACTAATTTATGATGTTATGGCAATAAAACATGAAATTTAAACGATACATTAAACGTAAGTATGTAACTCCAAAATAAAGTCCTAAAGACCTTCACTCCGAAATTTAACAAGTGTTAACCACAAAAACTCCGAAATTTGCAACTTTTTAACGGGTTTGTGGTGTTAAATGACTCAGGCAAGAATTTTTCAGTATTCATGGTAAAATTATAGATTCACTATAGATTGGTGTTATTCACACTCGCCAAGACTATCTCATTTAATTAGGTGGCGGGCACTTGATAATATACAATATTTAATTAAAATTTGGCTGTCATTTCCTGGGAAAAAGAATGTCTGATGATTCTCTTATCTGCGCTATATACAAATGTACATTGTACACTGTATGTTTGGTAATTTCTGAATTCACCTGTAATTTGCCCAAATTTCACAAAATATTTTTGCAAACTTACAATTCAACTTTTATACAATTATCCTATATATATGTTATCGCGTTCTATGTACTTGAGTATTGTGTATACAGTTAGTATTTTTTATCATTTTTTATCAGACCTGATAAGTTGTTTAATAGAACCAATTCAAAAAAAAAATGTTTTGTTCAATGTAAGCAAAATTATTTCGACGACTTTAAAATAAAATTAAAATGAACAAGAGTTTGCTTCAGTCCAATTTTAGATGCATAATTAGACAGTCGGTGGATTAAATAGAATATTATGAAATTAAATTGATTCTGTGTCTAATACATAGTGGAACACACAGTTTACAGTAAAAAAAAATAAAAAATGAGTGCCAAAGAAAATGATCTGGACGGTGAGGAAAATTATGTTTTGGGCTGAACGCATTTATGAATTTAATTTTTTTTTTTTTTTGAGTGGAATTGATGTATAATAGTGGGTTAATGTGAAGTGCTAGACTTAATTTAAAAAAAAAAAAATTAATTTTCTGATTCAATTATGACATAAAAAAAAATTGTTGCTTTTTTGTATGTCATTGGGGCACAACAATATTTTATTGTTAAATGGATTCAATTCAAAATGAATATTTCGTCTAATTTCGATAGTGCGCGCACTGCGACTGAGATGAATCACACAGCATGATGTGAATTAAATTTGATTATATGTTATCGTATTATTTCATATATGCACAGTTGATTGAAAGTGAATCCACAAAATATTTGCATATAGATTATGTTGTTGTCAGTTCTAATTTGCGTACTATACGATTTATGCAATTATTGTTGTTTTGTTGCCAAAATTATTGGATTACTACCTTTATTGTATGTGGTGTTTGGTGTGTGTATTGTTTATTAGCTAGGCGCGATTTTATCGTGATAGATAAACAAAGGTATAATAGGCAGTGACTTAATCAAAATTCGGTGAAATAGCGCACGTGATAAGTGTGCTTGAATTTTGTGAAGTGGTTGAATCGTGCAGTAACAAAATTTAGGTCCGTAATGAATAATCGCCCAAATTAAATCTGAGACTGTGTATACGCACTCATGATGATCGTCTTTTTTTTAATATTTTAATAAATCGGTCAGTATTATATACATAGAGACTTGTGATAAGGTATATAATACTGCTCGTGTCTCGCAGTGTTGTTGTATTTTAATTACGGTTAATTAATATCAATACGTAGAATATTGTACAGTACTCGTATAATTGAATTGTGTGATAAGAAAGTTACAATTAAATTATTATATTTTGAATAAAATCCTAAATAATTTATAATAACATTCAGATAATAATGAATGTGCGATCGTTTGAGTGAGATGTACAGTGGTGGCTCTATTAATTCGACTATAAATTAGAAATTATTCAAATATCTGGGTTCCAATCACATTTTTTCAAGGTTCAATGACGCTTTAAAGCCCTATTATCCATGACCTATGACATACGACTTCATGAAAAAAAACGCTCTTTAAATTTGAAAAATTTATAAAAAGATAATTTTACTTCCAAGATTTTGGTGTAAACTTCCAGATTAACCTTCCAATTTGATTTGAATATCACGATTAATACTCCCGTTTCCCTATAGCTTGTTGAATTTATGAAAGGTAAAAATATGTTGCTTCCAATGCATCAGACAAATTCCAAGGTACTTCCATATATGTCAAACAAAATATTTGATTTGTTGTAATAAACCTATTGATTACTGTGCGAAATACTTTACTCCAAGATTTTATGAGGAGCTCCCAGACTAAGTTTTAAGGTCAGTTAAATCCACTAATATAATATAAATATCGTTATTTACAGTAAATTTTACCTGAAATTTGGCATATAGTATAACTAGTATAGTAAATACTTCCAATGCTGCAGAAAAATTCCAACCATCCCCAATTAAATTTATTAAGAACCTACATTCATAAAAATAGTACAAACAGAATATTACATCTTTCAGTTGCGTCTCAACCTATACTAATCTTCCTGTTTGCCAAATACTCTGCTTCCAAGATTTTTTTTGGATATTTCCAAACCTTGATTAAGTTTCAAATCGAATTTTGATTCACGTTATAATTTGAAAAAAATGTTGATAATAGTTTAAGTGATATAATGCTTCCAGCGGTTCCAGATAAATTGCCATCTACTTCCAACCTTTCTCAATCAAATCTGTAGAGAGCTTACATACATATTAGCATAAGAGAAATAGAATATCGGCCTTTGTCGATCTTATTGAATAATGTATGAAATATTGTACTTCCAACGTTATTTTTAAGGCTTCCAGGCCTCCCCACCAAGTTCCGAAAACAGACTAAATACTAACAAAGTTTAAATATCATTTTGCCTAACATTTTGATTTAAATATGAATAATAATACACTTCCAATGCTTCAGACAAACTCCAAGATGCTTCCAAATTTCCCAAAACAAATTGGTGGAGAGCCTAAGTTTAAGTCAAACAGAATATTTGATTTGATTTAACAATTGTTCCTTGTGTTTTGCCGAGCTTTTTGAATAATGTGCGAAATACTTTACTTCCAAGATTTTTAAGAAATTCCAGACCTTGGCACTACCAAATTTCAAAATCAGTCGCAATATACCGATATGTGTTTTTAATTCACTTCCACGAATTTTTGATAACTTGTAGAACTAGGTCAAATTTCTTAGCCAAGCTAAAAAATACTTCCAATATTGTTATGAATACTTCCACACCTCTCAATACCTCGCAATACTGCCAATAGCTTCATATAAAAAATTACACGCCACTTCCCAGCTTTCTCAAACAAATTAGCTCAAATAAATAACATAAACGTATCGAATACGCCGATAATTTCAATAAACAGGACACTTCAAAACGGGGTTTTAAATAAACAGGACACTTCAAAACTGCATATAGGTTATAGATCTGTATAAGGAAGTATCCTATAGATGAACCGCTTCCATATTTTTAAAATAAATTTTATAATAATTAATTTTTTAACCTTCCCAACATTTTATTTATTTTCAGCTAATGAAGTGCTGCCGACTGATGACACAGAAGTACAGGCGAAGAAATACAAATTTCCCCGATCGATCGCCTTTATTGTGAGCAATGAGTTCTGTGAGCGTTTCACATATTATGGCATGCGAAGTAAGTTCTATATAAAACCACATTTACTTAGAACTATATATACTCATGTTTTACATTTACAGCCATTCTCTCGCTATACTTTACACAAAAACTTTTGTACGAGGAAGATACAGCCACCTTCGCCTACCATACATTTACCGCCCTTGTATACATTATGTGCGTATTCGGTGCAATGGTGGCCGACAGTTGGTTAGGAAAATATCGCACCATCGTTTATCTATCGATTGTTTATGTGTTCGGTTGTACCGTTCTATCGGTGGGTGCAATCGAAACACTAAGTCTGCCAATGGAAGTGTTCACCATAATTGGTCTACTATTAATTGCGGTCGGTTCGGGCGGTATTAAACCGTGTGTTGCCGCATTTGGTGGTGATCAATTCAAGCTACCCGAACAGGTAAAACAAGTTGGAATTTATTTTTCGATTTTTTATTTTGCGATTAATTCGGGATCGTTCGTCTCGACCACGGTCACACCAATTTTACGTGCTGATGTGCATTGCTTTGAGCAAAAAGATTGTTTCCCGCTTGCATTTGGTGTCCCAGCTGTATTGATGGCCATTTCGATTGTAATCTTTATTTGTGGTAAATTTATGTACAAAATTAAGGCCCCGGCCGGTAACATGATGCTTAAATGTGCTCAGTGCATTAAAGTGAGTATATACATATATCAAGCTCAATATTGATCATAATTTTTATAATTTTTAAATATTTACAGACTGCACTCTCAGTCCGCCGTCGCGAGAAAAAAACCAACCCTAAGGAACATTGGCTGGATTATGCTGTACCCGTCCACGGTGAAAAACTTGTCGATGAGGTTAAAGCTGTGCTGAAAGTATTGTTCTTGTACATTCCATTGCCGATGTTCTGGGCCCTATTCGATCAACAGGGCTCACGCTGGACTTTCCAAGCCACCCGAATGGATGGTGCCATGAGCGACTCGTTCACCATTAAACCAGATCAGGTGCAAGTCATTAATCCAATTTTAATTTTAATCTTTATCCCACTATATCGTATTGCATTCTATCCGGTACTCGCGAAAGTCGGTATTCGGCGGCCACTACAAAAAATGTGTCTGGGCGGTATACTCGCGGGTGTTGCATTCATTATTTCGGCTATTGTCGAGCTAGAATTGGAGAAAACTTATCCAGTTCTGCCCGAGGCTGGTGAGAGTCAGATACGCATTTATAATACACTTAACTGTGATATCACATTTAAAGACTCGACCTTCACAAACATCAATGACATAACGATTAAATCACTTGAACATTACAAAATTGATAGTGTTGCAGTTACAGGGAATACATCCTACGAATATTCACTCTCCGGTACGTGTGTGTCTACTACTACAAAGCAAACAATTACATTATACGAGGAGGAAGCGGTAGGTTATTTTATTCGTAATAATGGCGCACAAACCGTAATCGAGGAATTTATTGATGATCCATCAAAATCGCGTAATGGTTTTCCACTCATACGTGTTCTGGCGAATGTCGATCAATCGCAAAATGTGTCGTTCAAAGATACGCTCGACGATGATTTCGTTGCGCATGATGAGCGGCTCAATGTCTCGCAAATCATAAATATTGATCCATCGAAATATCAAGTGTACCTGGATAATAAACGAATAAGTGAAACGATTGTACATCTCGAGCTGGGCGGTGTCTATACTATGCTCATAACGATGGATAATAACATGTATAAATTGAATATAATCACGGTGACCCCACCAAATACAGTGCATATGGCTTGGATTATACCACAATATGTGATCATGACACTCGGTGAAGTGATGTACTCGGTCACAGGCCTTGAATTCTCTTATTCACAAGCACCGCCGACAATGAAATCAGTGCTGCAAGGTGGTTGGCAATTAACAGTCGGCGTTGGTAATATAATCGTTGCCATTGTAGCCGAATCAATTCACTTTGGTTCACAATCGTATGAATTTTTCCTGTTCGCGCTACTTATGTTCATCGATATGCTGATCTTTGGTTATCTAGCGTATAAATATGTTCCAGTCAATAAACCATGGGAAGGTGAAGAAGCGGATGAGACTGTGCCACCGGTAAAAGCTGTAATCCCTAGTCTAACGGAAAAACAGGGGGTAGATAATAATGGATTTAAGGAAGATTAGTCGTATAGTCACAGGATAGGAATGGTATGGGTGGAGGGAGGGGAGGAGAGATGATCAACACGAAAAGTATTGTTTTGATGGCATGCCGGTCACAGTCCATCAAAATCACGCGCGCATGTAAATTAAATTTATGTTTTTAATTTTAATTAATTTTTGTCATATTGATATTTTTTGTTGTTTTTTATTAATTTAATTATGTATAGTAATTATTAAATAAATTAATTAATTAATTCACTTAACAAATTCGATGTTTTGAAATAATTTTTTAAGTTATGCGCAGAGCGGGCCCAGCAGGCATTGCGTACAACATTGCCCAAATGTCAGTTTGATTTATACGAAGCCATTTTGTTAAAGTTCATTCGCCGCCATTATGATAAGAGGTAGGATATATGATCATGCGCGAATACTATTTTTCGTAATCACATGAATATTCAATATTTCCAGCTGAGCCGCCAACGGTAAGTAATTATATATGCGGACATTAAAAAAATTCAGCGCCACACTGGTCGATAGAATTTAATATGTTTATTTCCAGAAGAGTCGTTATCCACCAGCCGCCATTTTGGTACTGGTTCATATACTATTTGAGCGCTTCTCGTATTACGGCATAAAAAGTAAGTTCATTTTAGTTATAGTAAATATTCGCCGAATCGTATTTTACAACAAAAACAAATATTCTACTTCACAGCTGTATTTGTGCTGTACTTCAAGGACAAGCTGAAATTTTCAGAAGACTCCACAATCGTTTTATACCATGCCTACTGTAGCTACATATTCTTCGTATGCGTATTCACCGCCATAATAGCCGATAGTTGGCTCGGCAAATATAAAACCATACTAATGTTGCTGCTAATTAATGGGCTAGGCGGCATTATTCTGGCCATTTTCACAATCGGTTTGGAACAGTATCAGGCCCAGTATCGAATTTGGATTATAATCACGTTATTTTTAATAGCAACAGGGGCGGGTGGTACTAAACCATGTATGGCCGCATTTGGTGGTGACCAATTTGATCCGTTAAAACAGATTACCGCAATTACGATATTTTTCTCGTTAGTGTATTTGTCTGTTAAAATGGGCGGACTACTGGCGGCCCTAGTCGTTCCAATTTTACGATCGGGGCTGGCATGCTTCGAGGCATCGCAATGCTATCACTATGCATTCACAGCGATAGTTATTATTAACATTATGTCGGCGCTCATTTTTGTGTCGGGCCATAAAATATACCGGAAAGTGCAACCCCTCGATAATATGGTGATTAAAACAGTTAAATGTATTACGGTAAGTATATTAAAGGGACAAACGAAACTATTTTAAGAGATTAAAACATAAATAATCTGTATATATAGACCGCTCTTTCGAAACGCCGTACTTCGACGGGCCAATCAAGCTTCATCCGACAGGGCGAACACTGGTTGGACTATGCTATTCCGGAATACGGATTTCAATTTGTTGATGAAATTCGAGCCTTATTCAACATCCTAATACTGTACTTACCGCTACCATTCTTTTGGGCACTATACGACCAGCAAGCATCGAGATGGATTTTTCAAGCTAACCACATGGATGGTCGAATGTCCACCCGCTTTGCGCTAAAACCAGATCAGCTACTATTTATCAACCCGATACTTGTGCTCATTTTAATCCCGATCTGCGATTACGTGATATACCCGTTATTAAATCGGCTAAACATTTTCACGCGGCCCCTACAGAAAATAGCGATTGGTGGAATACTTGCGGGTGTGTCATTCCTTGTTGCCGCCCTAATCGAATACCAAATCGAGTATCGCGCCACCCATAATTTAGCTCGCCTACATATGTTGTGGCTGGTGCCCCAATATTTTGTGATGACTCTCGGTGAAGTATTTTTTGGTGTAACTGGTGTAGAATTTTCGTACGCCGAAGCACCATCCAGCATGAAAACTGTAATCCAGGGGGCATGGCTATTGACCGCCTCGATCGGTAATATACTCGTCATTGTCATAACGGAAATCACATTTTTCTCATCACAATTTTACGATTTCATACTGTACGCCATTTTAATATTTTGCGCCATGTTCGTTTTTGTAATGCTGGCCCAAAAGTATACAAGCACAAATGGTGCGGGAGGATTACCACGTGGCAACAGCGAATTATCATTTGCATTGCGTAAATATGAAAGTCTAGCATCGTTAACGCAACCTTAATCGAAAACATAATTATTATTTTGTGTTGTGGTATATATGTAGATGCTGGTCGAGGAAGCATAATTATGTTAATAAGCCAAAATAAATTAAATCCAATTAGATATACAAGTGTGATTAAAGATTGTTTGTTTTGCTTTTTGTTTTCGTTTTATTTTTTTTTGATTGCCTGTTATGTTTGTGCTAAGTACACCAGATAATTGGTGAATTTAAATATTTGACGACAAAACTGTGACTTTGATTAATGTCATTTTGAAAGTTTTAATTGAATTAACCATTATTTTGGTTTAGTTTAATTGAATATTCGGTTGCGCGACGAATTGTTACATAAAATGCGTGTATATCAATGCATGATTCTACAAGAAATAGCCTCCCATGCGAAATTTATATTCTAACCAATTAAAGGACAGTATTTTGTTTTATTGTGATTTATCCTGAATGAAATTAAAATGGAGAGTGAAGTATAAGACTATTTCCTGTATAAATTTTTATTTTTGGTAAATCATCAAAATTTTGTTAGACCACAAAAAAGGACCCACTAAAGACGGCCGGCTATCGTAACAAGTGTTGTTAAAGGAAATCTATACTGAATGAACGTACCAGGATATTTTAAGTTGATAATTATGAATTTTACATTAGTGAAACGACGAAGAAGAGTAAATTTTGGTATTATCATGTTATTTGTAGTCGTGATTCTTGAAAAACTGTGATAATAAAAAATCTAATTAAAAAAGTAAAAGAAATGAAAATAAAAATGTCTAACCGGAACAGTGACAAACGCGGCAAGTTCGATACCTTGGCAGATTTACCAGATTAAGAAAACACGTTTCAAGCAAATTGTTCGACCATTTCAAGCAAAAGATCGATAGTATGAACTTCTCTCAAACTCACAGCTCCACGGAAGAGTTAGAAGAAAAAGGATTCGAACTCGACTTGCTTCGGTGGCAGAACGAGCTGTTGAAAGAAAGATTGTCCGTTCACAATACAATGTGAAATTAGCATGGAAATTCATCCACGTGCCTGTTTAAATGCGTCGAAGAGGTTTTGGTGCAATTTAGTTGTGGCGACGCCTGTGGAGAAATGACTAACATACATCAATGAAACTGATTTTTGCTTGTGATGAATCGTCATGCAGACGAGAACGTATGCAGAACGCTTGCTTACGGGTACCGTGAAAAATAGCTTGAGAACAATAAATGATGTAGGTACGTGAGAAAATCTTCCTCAGTTTTTGAAAAATGAGTTTAAAGTCACTCTAAACAGCGCTCGCAGGTATATATCTAGAACTGTACGAGCGAAAACAATTGATTGGGATTGATATCCCAACTTGATAGTATTTTGAACTAAAATACAGAACGTTTCTCGCAACACTACAAGACAATATCAAGAACGATCCAAAGTTATAGGCAAAAGGCTATCCTGCCATAATATATTACAATAATAAACAGTCCAGTGACCAGCAGTGTATCGTTAACAGTTTTGCTGAATGTTTTCAATCCGTTTACCACAAAAACAACTCAAGCTCAACAAAGTGACTTAGGTATCCAATCTAATCTGGATATACAAATACCGTTTATCACAAAGTAGATATTCTTTACAAGCACTTAATTCATTTGGTGATGGATGTGGTGATCTCTGATAAAATATACCATCAGCAGTTTTGAAAACATTAGGACCGGAATTAGTTGAACTACTATATCTGCTCTTCAATCAATTACTCCGAAATGGTATAAGTTTCCAACCCATTGGAAGCTAACTAAAATAACGCCTATTTTTAAGGCTGGAAAAAGAGATGACATCAAGCTACAGATTAATATCATCGTTGTTATCAATTCCCAAACTGCTTGAACTAGTCATATGCAACGCAATTAAAAAAGTCATTTTTCAGTAGCCCAACACGGCTTTCTACCAGAAAGGTCCACTTCAACTAAATTGACTGAGTTTAATAGCAAAACAATTAAAGCCATCGAACCCCACTTGCAAGTAAACTCAATCGACCATGGAATAGTTATTCAAAGCTTGTCAAAATTTGGCTTCTCCAATGCATTTGTCAAATGGATTTCATCTTACTTATGCATCAGACAACAATATATTGAAATGGGTGGTAAAAAATCAAATTACTCATCTAGGACCATGGATTTTCATCATCTTCATCAACGACGCAACCAGGGTTATTCAAAACTCTGATGCTTTAATTTATGCTGAAGACTTAAAAATATTCAAAGTTATCAGAAATCTTAACGATGCATCTGAACTGCAAGATGATTTAAACAGAGTTAGCAAATAGTGCAAGGTTACTTAATAAGATGCAGCTAAATACAAATAAATGTAAAAGTTACGTTTGTTGAAAATATGACGTTCAATAAGCATATCGACATAATACTCGCCAAAGCCAACTGTATGTTACGGTTTATTAAACGTTGGGCATGGGGGCTAACGGATATCAAATGTCTATTTAATCTGTATTTTGGCTATGGCCGCTCCCAACTAGAATTCGCTGTTTCTGTATGTGGTCTCCCTATCAACAAACTTATATTAGTCGCTATAAAAGAGTACAAAAGTAATTTTTACTATACATCGCCCGGAAAGGGATGAATTTATGACAGAGTTTATGACTATAGATAATAGAAGAAAACAACTGGGCCCATCAATATTAGGAAACGTTCTGCTAGGGTACATCTACTCACCATATATCCTGGAAAACATCTCCTTACACATTCCAAGCAGAATCACACATCAAAATAATTTAATCAAACTTGATCAACATCGAACTGAGTATGGTGAGAATGAACCAATCAACCGAATGGTCAAACAATTGAACGAAATTGGCGATATACATTCGACTAAACCTAGAACTGAAAAGAAGAATCAGTCCAAGGGAGCGAGCAGAGCAACGAATGCTAAATTTTTATTCTTCCACTAAACCAAATGTACGACCAGAAGTTTCATATCTTAACTTACAAAATAACCAACCAAAAGCAACTGTTAATAGTAGTATGCATGAACAGATTCCATATGCAAGTATCCTTGTGGTACCACTACTAAAGTGCAAGCAAGCGAAGAAGGATACATCGCAGAAGCATTAAGCATGTTAATTAACACCATGCAAAGCTTCATGGCGATGATGGAGAGAACCATGAATCTAATGATGCAGAATATAAACACGTTGATGCAGATAGTCGTTAAAAATCAAAAATGATTGTCCTCAAAATAGCCATATGGAATGCAAACGGCCTAGCACCACATAAAGAGGAAGTTCAAGCATTCCTAATATTGGCATAATGTTAATATCTGAAACACACTTCAAAAATAACTATTAATGGGTACTCTGTTTATGACACGAAGTACCCAGATGGGAAAGCACATGGAGGCACATGCTATAAAAAAACTGCAGGTAATAAATTTCTTGCGGGGGGTGATTTCAACGCCAAGCACACTCAATGGGATTCCAGATTAACATCGCCAAAAGGCAAACAACTTTATGAAGCTATATAGAAGAACAGTCCCTGGATTACTTATCTGCCGGTCACCCAACACACTGACCTACAGATAAAAAGAAAGTCCCTGATTTAATTGACTTTTGTGTAACTAAATGGATTCCATGTACATATGATAAAGCCACCGATTGCTATGATCTGTCTTCTGATGTTCTGATCACTCACCTGTAATTATAAGAGTGAGCACCGGCATCCTAAAAATATATAAATGCCAAAACGACTTTAAACAAGCAAACTAATTTTGATTAATATAAGAAGGATAGTCAATCGAAATTGTGTACTGAATATCCCTCTTATCACACCAGCAAATATTGATGCGGCGGCAGAAAATCTAAAGAGGTCCTGGCATTATCAGCTGAAAAAACTACATCTGTTTTAAATCGTACTGAAAAAGTTAATAAACTGTCACATAATATACAGGGACTTATCCAGGAAAAACGGAAAGTTGGCCGCCGATTGCAAGGTACCAAATCACCGTTGTTGAAATGGAAATTAAATCAATCTATTAAGTCCAGAATTATTTAAATGTACTCTCGGCAACCGAGAGGACAGATGATTCTTTGTGGAAGGCAACAAAAAAGTTAAAAAGGCCAACAAACTCGAATCACTCGATTAGACTACCAACAGGAAATTGGGCGAGAAGCGATGAAGAAAAAGCCACTGCTTTTGCTGCTCATCTATACTACAGTATTCGCACCACACGAAGAAACTAATAACTTCGTGCTACCCGACCAAATGGATGATGGTTTGTCAAACCCACACTCATATTCAACGCAATTATGCGAACTCGTTATATTCCTCAAAAATAAAACATATCTTTGATCACAATGATTATGTATATCATGTAGTTGGAAAAAATGAAACACAGATTTAATCATATCGTTCAATAAGCATGCTGCCTACAATCTCAAAGTTATTAGAAGAACGGCATATTATTCCAGACCATCAAATTGGGTTCCGAAACCAACATGGTACGACAGAACAAGTACCCAGAATTGTAAATTCAATCAAAAACATCTTCGAACAAAATTAAATTAATTAAACTTAAAACAAACTTAAAGGATTTCTATAACGAAGAAATCCCACTCAGTTCTGGGACACAATCTTCTTCAAAGGCAGTACTTCATTAAACAAAATAATGCATCTATACTTGTTTAAATGATATTAATACAGGTGTTCCACAAGGCCGCGCTCTAGGACCAATATTATACCTGCTATACACAGCTGACATACCTATAACCAACAAGATAGTCATATCAACCTGTGCCGACGATACGCCCGGCCCGGTGGCACACACTAATCCCGAAACTGCCTCAAAGGAATTACAGAGTCATCTAAACAAAATCGAGAAGTGACTGAAGACATGGCGGATAAAAGTGAACGAAATCAAATCAACTCACGTCACATTAAACCAAGATCAAATACTTCGGTATTCACTTGAATAGAAAGCTAACGTGGAAGAATCATGCGTGGAAGCGCAAATAAATAAAAATAAAATTTTCCAAAATGTATTGGTTGATGGAAAGAACATCTCAGCCAATAAAGTTTTATTGTATAAACTAATAATCAAACCAATATGGGCATATGGTATTCATTTATGGGGATCCACCAGCGCGTCAAATAGAGAACTCCTGCAACGAACCCTGCAATTACCACTCCGTGGTTAATTCGAAATAGTAATATACACAATGATCTTGGAATTATAACTATTAAAGAAACCATTAAAGAATTCAGTTCGAAATATTACTCAAAACTAGAGACACTGAGAAGAATCCACTTGAACTGATGAACCTGTAATTATATTAAATGTTTAGGTTTCACATATAAATGTAATCTAAATTAATTAAATTTTGAACACTAATAACAAGTATTAACATTGGTTAAGACTTAAAATATGTAATAATTTTAGCTTAAGATTTGAATACTTCTTGTTAGTTTATTTTGTAGAAAGATTGAAGAACAAAGCTATTGGCAGCATATTAAAAAAAATATATCCTAAACCAGTGTTAAGAAATTCGACCTTAGGATATTCGACACAAAGAAATTCGACCCAGTTTAGGCCGAATGGCTTATTTTAATTAACGCCGAAATTTCACAAAAAAAAATTTGGGTTTAAAAAAAATAACTTTAGGAATAAAGGTTTTAGGTGGAATTTCCAACGTTTCGGACGAATAATGATAATTATTTAAAATGTACAACTGAAGTGGTCCGTATTTATAGATCTTATAACGGTTCGGTCCGATAAATTGTTTTAAGTATTTGGTTTAACTGAAAAGGAAATTTGGTCTAACCTTCTACGGTTGAAGCTCCAAAATAAAAGAAATTTCAGACACACTGCAAGGTGGCGTACTATCCTCCTTACCTTGAAATTTACTCAGTAATGACCTGTTGCTGAAAATGGAAGGGTTTGGTTAAAAGTGGTTGCTTGTACGGATGATGTTGCGCCTTTGCTACTATCCCAATACCCTTAGTTAACTCATGCAAAATAGGAAATATTAACGAACTTCCTCATATAGAACCTACCGTACTTTAGATGGTAACAGCTTGACTAAAATAGATAAAGTTAAGTATACTTGAGTTGAATAGCAAATTAAATTTATTCCTAAAACTAATGACCATGCTGTACCGTCACTATTTTTTGATGTTAAGTGGTTCACTGTGATCTTCTCCAAAGATGATTGGCTGCGATGGATGCAATTATGAATCAAGGAGATACATCGAAATTTAAGTAAGTTGACGAACGACAGATGGTCAAACAGTACCTCATGCGTCTGGCAGGTCTTGGAATGTATGCCCAATACTGACTGTACGATAACTGACATTATTGACAGCTAAAGTACTAAAACAATCATATTACACATCCGATAATTACAAATAATGTATGGAATCATTTTCAGTTAGCTACGATCACACTCGATCAATACATAAAAGTGTTAAATCACCACTTTTTAAAATTATTATGTCGATCGATCGATTAATCGAGTTAGCATCGATAATTGATTTATATTAACAACAAAATACAGATAATTGACTGCGTACAGTGCAGGAAACAATTGTATTTCCGGCCTTTCTCTAAAACGTATCTACCCGATCTTTTATCAATTAAAATGATTATAACTTAACTAACTATATTCTCTGTGTATGTGTGTGTGTGTGTGTTCAAGATCTTAACTTAATAATTACTTTTACTTACTTACTATAAAAATACTAGTTTTAACTGGTTCATTTACAATGCATTATAGACAGATATAGTTGCGAAATTTGTCTGTATATAACTATTGTATGTGACAAGACAACAACTCTAAAACAGATCATTTGCGGAATTTTTGTATTTTTCTCTTGTTTCTCAGTATTAAATTTAGCTACCGTTTTTAATGTGTGCTATTGGTACATTTCCAGTCGTTCGATTTTATGATCATGCACAATATTATATGCCGGAATACCGGAAATGTACAACCAACGAACGGTGTAATTATTTATATACATACATATGTACCTAATAGCCGCAGGTTAAATATTTGTTATAACAAAAAAAATGTAAATAAATAATAAATAAATATATAACCCTCGATTTGTGTGGTGTTCGACATCCGACCATGAACTACTTTATATAATATTATTTATTATTCGCGCGGGCGCTGCGTATTTGATGATCGCATCCTGCATTATTAATTTCTCAATCTCGAATTCAATTCCAACTCCTACACACGCATGATCGGTTGCGGTATCTTACTATATAATATATCGCCCGACGATAAGCTAATTTATATTCAGTATTCGCAATTTGGAAAATGTTATCTGTTCTACGATGGGGTAATAAATAAAGTGGGCGTCATTGAACTTAATAAAATTGGTGTGACAAAATTTACGTTAGATATACATATATAAATGTATATACATATAGGCGTTATGCAATTTTAAATCGATATTGAACGCGTATTTATAAAATACGCGGGGAGAAGGTCGTTTTATTTATGTATTTTTTTTTTGAATATGTGGGTCACGTTCTAATATGAATTAACCATTGGATTTGACAAACGTATATCTAATCGATTTTTGATTGTTGGCATGATCTATCGTAATTCCTTTGAACGTGCCGAGAGAGAAGAGATCCCTGGCTTTGATAAAGAGCGTTGCGACAGGTGTTACTTTATGTTACGTAACGAATATTACTAAACAGATAAATCATGATTCGTATTATTTTATTCGATTAATCAATATCGCCATCTAACATTCAACATTTGAAACAACATTTCTATCAATAGAACGAACCATCGCTAAATGAACAAATGCGGAAATGAAAGAAGATAACAAAAATCACCGCTTCAACCATTCTGCTAAATGCACTCGATTATATCACTCAACCATTCGATTTACTACACATAGTTTCGTGCAATAAATTAGTGATAATCCGATAGTAAATTTGAATAGCTTACACTGCCAATCACTAAACAATTTGTCACTAAACAAAGAGTAAACATCGACGGTGGCACCTTTTTGTGAAGGATGTTTTAAAGTGAAAAAAGGCTTTGTAATGTACCGTCTGTAAGAACCGTTGGTGAAGAAATGGCAAAGAAGAACCATCGTTATAATTGATGCAAATAAACCGTACAAAATAGTACACAAGCCTATGGTGAGAGTTATGGAGATAATCATCGAGGATTGTCCTGCAAATTTCGATCAACCGTTTGCTCATTTTGTGGCTTCACTGGCCACATTCAGAAGGTGTGTCGATCCAATCCAGACAATAGCCAGCTAGCAAAACTAAAATCTAGAAGAAAACATGCCGGTTTAATACCGTGAAGCTGGATATCTCGATCTTCCATAATAAAATCAGATGCTAATTTAAAGTCGATTCGGGGTTATATATAGAAAAATTCATTATATGGAAAGATTCCCCATTCTTTGAGCCATTCTCGTTGGTCTTAACGGATTTCCAGCAATACCCGATTCGAATTGTAGATCGACTACTGGATTTCGATATTGACAACAATGTTGATCGACTTCGAACGGAACTCGAAGAATTTCGTAATCCTCCACGGTTGTTGAATTTGGAACCAACCGTTACGCCTATATTCATCGCCAGCCAGGCGTAGTCCGCCCGCTCTTCGAGTACCCGTCGAAGAAGAGCTGTAAAATCTGACATTATATGGAATATTGGAATGTGGTGGAATACAGCGAATAGGCCATTCCGATTGTGTCTGTTTTAAAACCTGCCGGATCAGTTCAGATTTGCGGTAACTTTAAGTTAGGGAACAAGGCCCTATCGCAAATAGTTTTCCAATACCTTCTGCCAGCCACTTGCTCTCTACGATGCCGCAATTGGAAATCCATGCAAAGCTGTATGGCCCAAGTCTATCACCAGATTAAGGATAACGGGGATGCGGCAATGACGCACACCAGCTTGACGCATAAATCAGCGTACAATGTAAAGCGTCTTCAGTGAATATTAACGGCGCCCGGGATTTATCAAAATTTCAATGGAGATTTACTCCGTGGAAGCGAAGGCCCCATTTTGATAACATTATAATAATAACATCTTCCAGAGATGACCTTCGTTAAAGATTAACTGAAACAATTTAACGAAGCTGATTTATACGTTTAAAGAATAAATGTTCAATGAGGTTTGAATCCATTTCTTGTCAATACGATGTGTTATGACGGAAGTGGTCTTTGTCCCATCGATAATAAGATTAAGACAATCCATAACACACTTAACTTTTACCACATCTTTATACAAGACAATAAAGCAATCATCGCTGAGTCGCTCCATCAGCTACTCCATGAACCAATCCAGCAGCTAAGTTTCAAACAGTTAAAATGATGAGCATCTTCCACTACTTCTTGTGCGTATTCCGAAAGGTTTATCGCTTTCTATTCCAGGATACTGACCGCCACGGAACGCCGATACGCGCAAATCCATAAGGCGGTTTTGTGGATTATTAATGCTGGCGTGAAGAAATTTCAAACTTTCTTCTATATGGTCGGAGTATCACCATATAGTAACGGGCCACAAACCGCTTTTGAAGTTATTCAACCCTGAAAAGCCAACGCATCAGATTTTCGGAATGATGAGCTGGAACATTTATTTAAATACGTAACAAATAATTTAGTCCGCGGGAAAGGAAAATAGAAATTCTCAGTCGATTGACAAAATTTGATTGTTACGGCTGCTGAAGAAGAAGAGGAAGTGATGATGGTAGAAATCATACAAGGCTCAGTTGTGATGGCAAGTGAATTTGCCACTTCTACAATGAAAGAACCTCTTGTTTCTTTAGTCATTTCTTGGTGCCTCAGGGGACTGAAAAAGTCAATGATCAATACAAGTCAATAACCGTCCTGAAAATTCTCAAGCACCCTTTCGCTCATATTGACTCTGCGGAACCGTATCAAGGCAAAGTAATCGTCATTCTTATTGAGTCCTACTCTGGTTAGAGGTGCGAATCGTGTCAACCACATCAACAAATTGTGCCCTTAACTAACTTCGTTCCACTTTTGCTATATATACTCGAACGGAATTCCAGAGATTGTAATTTATAATGGCACGCTATTTTCCTTGGTACGCGAAACACAGACCTACCTCAAGAAAGAAAAAACAAGCGACAATCGTAAACGTCTGTAGACATTTTTGGTCCATCATCACATAGGTTCCTTATTTCATCTAGAAGGACCGATAGGTAATGCCATTGAACCAATGTTATATATGAATGCGGGATATGCCCATAGTCTAATTCATTATAGTTTGTTTATTGTTTATTCACACTTGAACCTTATCATTAAGGAGATCCCAAGAACAAATCGTGATTTATTGTATAATATGTTTATAATTGTAACTATACTGTCATTAATTAATTTATTTAAAGTTACAAAAGTAGTGCTGTAAATATACCCTGGCATTGGTAAATCGTTTTGTTTATACGATTATTTTGACATAATATGTATGGAAGGAAAAACCACGCGACTTATGCGTGCATGAATCTGGAACATTTCAATACTGATGTGGAAGTTATAGTTATGACCCGAATTTATGTTATTGAACCGAAGAAAAATTTATATATAGTTGCTCATTAAAATCCGTATTTCTTATATGGGGCCATGTACATATAAGTCCATTGCGCCAATTACAACATACGGCTGGTGTTCAACGATAATATCATATTCATATGATTTTCTGACCCTATTGTGCCAATTACTTCTTACGACAGGAATGTATAAGCTAACAGGTCGTTTGCAAATTTTTAAAATGATGATATCAAATTTTGGGATATTTTTTACAATCCTGAGATGAGATGAGTAGTATAGTATTGCCTGATAAATATGTTTAATTTTTCTGGGATGGAATCCTGGAATAACTTCACACACTTTATTATCAGCACGTCTGTTATTTGATTAAACTCAAAAATAATGTTCACCATTATTCGTCACATAAAAAGCAGTCATAAATTATCGATATTATCGAAAAAAACGAATTCGAAAAATTTCATAATAGCTCATTTTCGAAAGTAGTGATAAAAGTCGGAATCGAATAGTTCCATAATAGCTCATTTTCGATATTATCGATAAAAAAACGCGATCGAAAAATGTCATAATAGGCCATTTTCGATAATATCGAGTAAAAAACGCTATCGAAAATATCATAATAGGCCCCAGGGAATTTTAAACTACAGCGAGCTAAACGGCCGGTTAAATCGTTCGTCGACATCAACCGCGTTAGGGTGGCGTGGTCAGTAATTACCGTAAACGGTAAACCTTCAACTTATGCCCGCAATTTATGGATTGCCAATATCGCCGCCAATCTTAAGAAAGTCTAATGTTGAAGATTCCATGTTGAAGATCCACTGTGCAAGCGAACATTTACGAGTTAAGGTGCTATTCCACTTGACTGAATTGACTGATAGTAAAACTAAAGGAAGATAAAAATATAGATTTGCTTGTAAGCGAATGAAACAAAAACCCTTCTCAGTCAAGAAATATTTGTGTCTGTAGTAGTGTGACTGCCATAAAAAGTATCAAATTGAGAACATTTTATGGCAGTCACACTAACACCCATGCATAAAATTAGTATATGATGAGAAATATTTTTCGCACACTATGGTTATAACTATGGTTATAATAATAACAATGATTATTATTGTTTTATAGCGAAGTGTCATTTTTCATTTCGTGATAATTTCATTTCCTTACGTATAGTTACAATGGAACTTCCCCTTAAAACTTTGCTATAAAAAATTTAAGATACAAAAACACATAACGTTTTTAGGTAGAGATTTTTTTAATTTTTACGGAAAATATACTAAAAAATAAAATTCTGATATGAGTATTAATAATATTTAATTTTTAGATAATTTTGAGATGTAAAACTATCCGACTTATTAGTAATATTAATTTTTTTTACATAATTTGGTTATGATTTTGTGAGCTATCAAAATTTCTCCTTAAAATTTTGCCATAAAAAAAATAAAAAAATAAAAACTTGTCTTTGTCTATTACATAGCTTTTTTGATTTTTTTCTCTTTTCCGCTTTTTTTACTATCAGTCAATTCAGTCAAGTGGAATAGCACCTTTATATATCATTATATAACTACATTCCTGATGTGGCGGAAATTAGGAAATACTTTCGTAACTCAGTCAAATCATTTCATTTTATTTTTCGGACACTTGATTAATTAATTACTATAAAATATCAAAGACGCATTCGACCATAAAATTGAATTTGACAAAATAATAACGAAATAGATTTTTGTGCGGTTATTCACTTCTCACAACTATATATATGTATGTATACATAAAACGATAAGCATCATTGCATATTGGTATATTATAGTTGTGAAATAAATATTTGCTACGATACAGGGGAATAACATATCAATTTCCAGGTAAACTATTTTTGAGGAATATCTCTAAAATAAGAAAACAAACAGCTCAAATTTCTTATATTTGAATATAAATGAGATGACCTTCATATTCCGATCAACTACACCGAAAACGAGCGCATATAGCTTTATCCAATATACATACTTACATGTTTTTTTTTATAAATTGTTTTTAAAGCAATCGCCGAGTTTGTTTACATTCTTAATATTTATAAAGAATGGGGCTTAGAGGTCATGTTTTGTTTTTACTTTTCAATTGAATTTTTTTTTATATTTTGTATTTCATATGTCGAATATTATATAATGTCTAATTAAATTTTTTTTTTTATTTGGCTTTCCAGCTGGTTGTTTATTTTATATCAGAACATTCTATAATTAAAAAAAATATTATTTTCTTATCACAAAAAACTTTCTAAATGTATATAAGTATAATATTAAGTAAGGTATATTAATTAGGTTTATGAATAAATTATAAGGGCATAACAATACCGAAATCATAATTTCACATTTTTAGTTATGCGGTTAATTCGAATACAAACCAAAATGATAATCATCTCAAAACTTGTCGTCTATATGGGCTGAGATTCCAAAAAATTTAGTCTACTTTTGATATATTTGTGTGCTTATATGTAAGTATTATAGCATTTGTAATTATATCAATGTATGTGACTAAATACTAATATTTTGCACGATTTCTTAATTATTGTCTTTATATACCAACATATAAACGTTTTAATAATATGCAGTGTGATAAAACACGTCCAGCGAATTTTGTGTAATGACGATAAAACAGGTGGAATGTCGATTGCAAACATATTTTAGCAATCAATTCATTCAAAATGTCAAGCGAAATATTTATACAACAAATAGCCTTACAGTTAGACATACTCCATTTTATTTTTAATTGACAATTGTAAAAGTAGGCTAGGCTTCTCTCGCGGAAAAAATGATTATTTAAAAGATACATCCATTTGAAGTTTTTGTTGTTGTTTTTGTATTCGAAATTAGGTGGCTGTGTGTTTTTAAACGTCAATGGATAGATAGTTTCATTTCGAAAAATTCCGCTACGTGGAATCCGTGATGCTCCTCGTCAAATACTATACAATGACAATGTAGGCTATTTAGTGTAGAAAACATGCAGATTTTTTGAAATAAATAAACATACTGCCAAATCAACACTGTTTCTACAATGAATTATTAACCCTAATTAATTAAAGATTTCTAAAAATATACGTTTTGTTTTTGATACAAAGCTGGATAGGAATCTGATTTTATTATAAATTTGCAAATGGCAAGTTTAATTCTTTAAGCTTATAATACGCATATTGTAAAATTTAGTAAAATCGCAATCCACAAAATTTGCAAACACGCTGGCCCGTTCCCAATTGCAAGGTAAGATATATTCATAGCAATCGGTTGTATATAAGAAATTTTAAATGGCAACTATACATATTCTTCAGCTAAGGTATGAGAGCTATGTTATCTTTTTTGAGCTATGATAACTACCTTATTTCAAGTTGTCTTCGTCTTGCTATAAACAGCTATATCACTCACACACCCATTGAGATTTCTGTATACGTTGTTGGCATCTAAAATAATTACGACGAGTACGTCAACGGGGCGATTGTATATGGCGTACAAGTGTATGAGTATATCTATATACCGATAAAGTATTTTTATTTTATTTTTAATAGCCTCGCCAAATAATCGGTAAGTTAAAAGAATAGTCTATAATCCTGGCCACCCATCTCCCTCGATAACATATAACCAAAATTTAAAATTATTCCTCAATTCGTGTTAGTAATTTAGTATGAACATGAAAGTATTGGCATTAGAGAAACTGGTTGTTTGTTTTTTAATGATCCCCGCATCTATTTTGGGACTCTTCAGCAACCTTGTAGCAGCCACATTTCATTTGAACGATGACCAATACTAGAAATAATCGACGAGATCAAGAAAATAACGGATGAATATTTTAAAAATAAGTCAGGTTAAAAGAAACGGATGCCCGAATAGAGGCTAGCGATAGAACTGAAAAAGAGAGAATGGTCTACGGAAATTAAAACAGAGTGAGATAAGGGCAATGGAGAACAAGGATGTGAACTGGAAGTAAGATAATGGAAATAGAAGGGAACAATTTGCAGAAGTATAAGCCGGACAACCAGAAATTTTAGAAGGTACATCAGGCAGGTACAGGAAGACGAAAAATCATAAAATAGATATACGAAAAGGTGGTAATGAGAACAATCTATTTCCAGGCTTAACCCCTCGACATTATGAACGGAACTATGTAAAGAAGGGAAATGCTGAGCAGAATTAAGTTGATGCTGTGAGCCGGACGTCGCGTCACAAATGGACGGAAGGTTTCACGAAAATTGTACTCTCGTTTCTCGCGACTTGCCACGACTGTAACTGTGATGGCCCTTATCCATCAGTTATTTTTTCAATCGAAATCCACATTAATCTATATACGCTAAAATTTAACCTTGCAGCTGGTAGACCTAGATTATCAAATTGGGGCATAACATTTTTATTGCGTACACTAGTGTAACTTTCAGAGTTTAGAAAATTGTCGATTCAGTTTTTCTTTGCAAGCCCAACTAGCACTCATTGTGCTGCTATTTTGAATTTGACAAAAGTCATTTAGGTTTAAAGCGTCATGGAAAGTGATTTCAACACCATTAGTGAAGCTTTATACACTAACAATAAATATGAATATTGCTTATAACACCTGGCACATCTGTATTGGGAAATATGGAATTTTACGAAGGTAAGCAAATTACATTGGTCTCGGTACTGAAAATACTAATTACAAATTACATATATAGAGTTAAGTAATTAAAATTAAAATTATGTACTTATACATAAGTATATTTTATTTCGGTATTGAAATAAATAAATTGCCAATTACAATGTATCAGTAAAGTAATTTCATTTTATTTTCTTTACTGCAACGGACGAGTGCTCTTACTGTTCATATCCTCATAACAAATAAAAATTCAAGTGTAAATTTAAATATCACATTTCGTGCTAAAATTTTAGTGACAGCTAAAATTTGGTTCACACTGAATGAATTATATGCAAAAAATGACATTTAAGTACTATACTATGTAAATCTAACGGTTGGGGGCACGTACAGCAAAGTGTATTATTTTATTATGTACATTGAAGGATATAAACAAAATAGCGGTCATTATATTTATGACAATTTACTTTAAATTTGACTATTAATCGATTTTGTGGCGACCATTTGTAATTATTAACACTACCGCTAATGAAGCAATTTATTGTGCTGGACCATCAATATTGCAAATAATAATGTGGCATTTTAATAAATCGACTCTAGCACCAATTCACCGCGCTACGCAAGATAGGCAAATAAGGAGGTCATACAACTTAATAAATTCCTAATTCAAGTAAAATTGGTAATTTAATGTATTTGGACGTCAAGTAGCCACGGAGAACCGAAGTATGGCCGGCTATGAAGAGTTGTTCACTGGTCTAAAATAAAATCATAATTCCTTTACGTGCTAGATTCTAGCTAATAAATTCCCGTACTTCCCAATAAAAGCAAAATTGTAAACTTTGTGTATTTGTATGTAAACTGTCCAAGGAGTACTTAAGTCTGGTTAAATAATGAAGAGTGGTTATACGGCCTAAAATAAAAACGTAATTCCGGTGCCGCCACGGGTTACTTTAACTTTATGTATTTGGATGTGAAATATCCAAGGAGATCTGTAGCTTGGTATGAAAATGATTAGCTTATAAATTTCCAAACTTTCTAATTCAAGTAAATTTGGTATTTTTATGTATTTAGATGTCAAATATGCTACATAATCTGAGGGCTGACACGAAAATAAAGAGAGGCTTTATGGCCTATACTAAAATCGTGATTCCAGTGCCGTCACATACCAATATATTCCTGAACTTTCTAATTCAAGTAAATTTGGTAATTTTTTGTATTTGGATGTCAAATATCTAGAGAGATCTAAGGCCTGACAAGCCAATGAAGAGTGGCTGTGTGGCCTACAATAAAAACGTGATTCCAGTGCCGTCACGAGCTAATAAATTCCTGAACTTCCGAATTGAAGTAAATATGGCTGATAGATCTGAAATCTACCATGAAAATCAAAATAGGCTGTATGTCCTAAAATCTCGTAAAATCGTGACTCCAGTTCCGTCACGTGTTGATAAAGCCCTGAACTTTCAAATTCAAGTAAATTTGGTAACTTTATGTATTTGGATGTGTATTACCGAGATCTATTAAAAGAGATCTGAAACCTAGCATGAAAACCTGGCATGTAACTTTATGTATTTGCATGCCAAATGATCAACAATATTTGTAGTCTAGCAATGAAAACGAAGAGTGAAAAATAATAAATAAAATAAAATCGTGATTCCAGTGCTGTCAATAAATTACTGAATTTTCAAATTCAAGTAAATTTGGTAACTTTATGTATTTTCTTGTTCAAATATCCAACGAGATATGTGGTCTGGCATGAAAACATAGAGTGGCTACATTGCTTAAAACAAAATCGTGATTCCAGTGCCGTCACGTGCTAATAAATTCCTTACCTAGACCTAACCATGGCTATTGTAAAAATATTATTAGATATTTGATTTGTTTATGTCTTATGTATATAAAAATTAGCTATTAGTGTAGTAACTCACTACTATCTGAAAATATTCTCAAAAAGTATATTTCAGAAGTATGTACGTAAATGGAATAGAATTAGCTAGGTTAGTTCTTAACCGATTACGGTGACATTAAACACGTTGGATGGAAACGGTATATTCTATAAAATGGCTTTTCGATAAGTAACGGCAATTTGTTGGAAATGGGGTTGATGTTTGCTCAAATATTACGCTAGATGAGACGGATATTCTGGATGGTATTTCAAATATTTGTATTATTAATTTAAAAGATGCGTTGATCCAACCTTTACTATATGTTTAATTTATGTGTAGCAACTGGATGTTTTCCAATTAGGTGGAAGGGAAGTATTGTTTGTCCAATGTGAAATATGGATGATCTAATGAAATTAATAAGTATATACATAGACTAATTCCTGTGGTTAATAGATTTAGTCAGTTTTAGTGTTAATAGTTTAACACATGGTGTAAAGGTCGATATACTTGGTTTTTTTGAGAACTTGATTAAATATCCCAGGATTTAATATTTAAGACTCAATCGAAAGTTTGACAGTGCTAAAGGAGGCGTGAGATTTGCATATATATTAGTTCTAGAAACTACAGACACTTTGGCCTACACTGCGCTTCGAATTTGGAAGTTCTTCTATAGTTGAATTATTATCGCCTGCACACAAAGTTTACTTGTTCTGATTTTAATTGTGATCTTTTGCTAAAAAATAAAAATAGGAAACGAATGCCAAGCTTATTAAATAAGTTTTGTCTCAAAACCATTAGTAATGAGCCAACTTATTTCGTTAAAAAAATTCGTCGTCATTATTAGATTTGGTTATAACAAATACAGAAAAAAATAATTTTCTTAATCAAAGCTCAGTAGGGTATTGTTATTGTTAGTCTAACCCTAACTGACGTAATTTATTCGATCTAATCAAACGCCGTTGCTGCGGTGTTGATATGGAAATACCGATTAAAATTAAGTTAAAAAGTTGGTATATATGCGGAGTGGCACAGTATGTTATCGGTTTACCAATCAGCGTATAGATAGTACTAATAAGTAATATCTATAATACTGATTTTTTTCATATAAAAGATGATATTAAACGCAGGCTATTGACAGTGGTAAAAATTGCAGTTTAGCATTACTCGATTTTAGTAAGGCAGTTGACAAAATTGATCATACAATTTTAATTATACAAAACTATATACAAAACCATTTTAAGTTTTCGATGCCTGAATCGGAAATTTTTGTCACTTGCAATACCCCAAGGATCGGTCTTAAGACCTTTCTTGTTTATGATATTTATAAATGACATAGCAACGGTCATTTCGAATTGTAAGTATTACCATTTTATAAATGATTTACAAATTTATAATAGTTTTGGTCCAAAGACATTCATAATAGTATTGCAATGGTTAATTCGGACAAATATTCGAAAGCGCAATGGTTTTTGTGCAATAAACTCAACCTAAATAGAATGATAAGTAAGACTCAGTGCATTATTTACTGTGATGAAATCCCAAAAATATTTGTTAAGGGAATTGCAATTAACTATTCAGATTCGGTGAATAATTTAGGTATAACGTTTGATAGAACGATGTGCTCGTATTATCATATTGAGATGGTTTTATCATAAAGAGCAAGCTCGATGTTTGGGTGCCACATATGAATTAACGCAAAGAAATTGGATGAATCGAATTGACATCAGTGAAATGCTGCTGAAACTCAACGAAATCGAACCATTTTTGAAGAGAATCATTACAGGCAATTAAAAACGGGTGAAACACGAGAATATCAAACGTAAGCGCTCATGGTTAAAGCCTGGTGACACTCCACAAACGACTTCGAAGCCATGGATGGACGGCAAACAAGGTTATATTTAGTGTCTGGGGGGATTGGAAAGGAATTGTCCATTACTAACTGCTGCAACGTGGCGAAACCATCAATTCGGTCCTGTACTGTGCACTACTCGACCGTTTGAACGAAGCACTCCAGAAAGAGCGACCAGAATTGGCCAACAGAAAAGGAGCTGCGTTCCATCAAGACCAAAACAAATTGACGGAACTTGGTTGGGAAGTTTTGATGCATCCACCGTAAAGCACGGGTGTTATATAAAGGGTGTTTTTTTTAAACCCAATAGAACTTGAAATTGTAAAAAATAACACAAAAAATTAAATTGTAATCAAAAATTTGTTTTATTCGAAAGATCAATACATGGCACCGCGGCTGTTCTTGACGAAACGCATTCTGGACGTCTAATTTTGGGCCACTTGTTCGAGCACTATAGGCCGTATGTCACGAATAACATGAACAATGCTGGCCTCCAAGGCTTCAATTGTTACTAGGTTATCAGCATAAAAAAGTGATTTCACATAGCCCCACAGGAAATAATCGAGAGATGTCAAATCGCACGACCTTGGAAGCCAATTGACAGGTTCATTTCTCAAAATCAACTTATCGCCAAATTTTGATTTTAATAAGTCAATTTAGAAGAAATAAGGTTCGATGATGCCATCAGCGGGTAAACCGCAATTTTTCTGGATGTAATGGAGTCTGTAGGGCCTTATTGCATCCTCTAGAGAGTATGTGGTACGAAATCTATCCACAGTTCGACGGACGATTATGTGCGCCATATAAATCACGAAGTCGTCTATAGGTTGCGCGAATCGACGACTGATTTTCAAAGTAAATTTTAATAATTTCGTAGCGTTGTTCAAGCGTGGGACTATTCATGATGATCTGCCAGAGTATAATGAGATCTGCTAGAGTATATTTTTCATAAAAATTTAATTTTTTGTTTTTTTTTTACAATTTCAAGTTCTATCAGGCTTAAAAAAAAACATCCTTTATATGTCGGGTTTTCCATTTGGAACTTGACATC
Source organism: Tipula unca (assembly GCA_951394425.1). Taxonomy (NCBI): domain Eukaryota; kingdom Metazoa; phylum Arthropoda; class Insecta; order Diptera; family Tipulidae; genus Tipula; species Tipula unca. The sequence continues at coordinate 12,312,711 of OX596382.1, forward strand.
TTTGAGCTTTCACTGTGAACGCACCCTTAAATAAATAACCAAACTGTCAGTGTCAAAATATTTTATTTCTGTTGGCCAAATTCAGTACTGTTTCGGCCGGGACCCGTTTATGACCATCAAATATCAAATCTAATGAGCATTCATGTAAACCAAATTTCACAACCAGCCTATATATGCGCACTTCTACATAAAAATGATGACAAATTCATAATTTTGCCATCAACAGCAACATATCACAGTGACAAATATTATAAAGTTTATTTTAAACACACGCCATCTTAATCAAGGAATAGCAATCAACATATTTTTTTGTTTTTAATTCGGCATCACATTTTTTATTGTAGTCGTAATTTATACACGATTATGACTAAAATTATTGATCATTATCGATGCATTTCCAATAGCGCAGTACATATAGTTATACTCTTATAAGAGATGGGAGACAGACTGTCGAATATCTCATTCTCCCGCATTTATGTTATGTTTGTTAGTGTGTGTGTGTGTGTATGAGTTTATATTGTTTATAACTTTAAATATTCTAAAAGTTGTTGTTTATTTACTCTCGCGCGAACGGTTGGTGAAATTGCTATAGTAAATATTTACTAGTAATTTCATACCTTTACTTAAACCAAATAACAAAACAAAAATGAACCGTAATTACACCGATAAATAATTACTTTTATTATTATATATTATTGTTAAATAGTTGGGTAAAAAACAAAAACAACTCCAAAAAAAAAAAAAAAACTAAAAATTTATTTTAAACTTTAGTATGTACATATATAGTTTCTTGTGATTGCTTGATTAGTCGTTATTTAAAGCTCTGCGGGTTAAGTTCGATGTAACTGAATTAAACTGGGGCTATCAGACCACATTTATATATTATATTAAGTTTAAAGTGATCGAATTAAAAAATAAAAATAAAACTATCGAGTGCCCTAGAGTGATACTATTTGTAAAAAAAAATGTATATTAGTTACTAATAATAGTGCGATTTGTTGTTAATTAAAAAAAAAAGATAATCTAAAAATTTTAAAACCAAACTATTTTAATTATGGTTAGCGAAAATTTACCAATTTCTAAGAAAACGGTAAATATTTTTAAATATATTAATAATTTATAAATGTTTATGTACTCGTATGTATAAAATAAAATAGTTTTAGTTTAGATTTCCTACAGTTTCTCACTTGTCTCGGTATATCTCAGACAAATAACGAAAATATAGGTGATAGTTATATGAAGTTTCCAATTAGTTTAATTACAATGAAAGTTATTTTATTATGTTGCAAGATTTCCCGCCAATATTGAACACAACTTGCATAATATAGTAATATGCGGTTCCGACTAACGTCTTAACGGAAATAGTTTATTATTTTTTTTTTCGCTGTATATGTCATTTGTACATTCCTTAACTAAATAATTGTAGTAAAAGTACAAAATTCTTTAAATATAATAATTAAAACTGTGTCGTAAATTTTATATATAGTGGTTTAGTGTACCTACTCAGACAATACTAAAACGCATGGGGAATAGAGAAATTCGTGTAATCGCGTGTATATCCAAAACTAATTGTACTAATTTATGCATGCGGTTGTTTTTGGAGTGATCAGTCAAAATAGTGTTTGATTTTTCAGTATAGATATTGATCAAAAGGAAGTCTTTGATAAAATAATTATTGTGTTAAGAGAATAAAAATTGTATTCAAATATTATTGAGCAAAGTGTGCAGTGCCCACACACCATTCATTTAGAGCCCACATCGTTTAAGTCAACATCTATAAGAAAAAATGTATTTATAAAATTATAATTTATATTTAAGGTCAATTAAAATCTGATATCGGTCGAGCACTGATGCAAGATAATTTTTCTATTGCACTATACAGAAAACAAGTTCTGGAATTCACGCTTACTTTGTTAGAATCCCTTCTACTAACGATCGTGAGTTAGAGATCTTCGATATGAACGTTGTCGTTGGGTCCACCTCGGGCCTTGCTTCGGGTCTAGCTTGCGTGATTCCGATATTGAACAGTAAACTAGCTTCCTAAATTATTATTATGACTTCGATGCTTGCGCTGAAACAGATCAACTTACACGTAAACATTTGTCTAGTTCAGGAACCTTATCTACTTGATGGTGTGGTTTCCGGCTTTGATCTTGTCGTTGGCAGAATCCTCTACAGGGAGACCAATGATATGATAAGAGCCTGCGTGTTTATTTCTAACAATCTTAGTGCAACCCTAAGTTATTCTCTCTTAGTTGGAACCTCGCCTGGTTTCTTTGGGAGAGATATGTTCGACTGAGAACATTGAACTGGTAGTCACGCCAGCCTTCGAAAAATCTTGTCCTCTTATAACCTAGCAAAAATCTCAGAATAAGCTTTTTTGGCGTTCTGATCTTAAAAAACTGAGGAAAACTGCTAGGAGACTCAAAAACAAAGCCAAAAGATCACCAGGTTGATTGGGATAACTTTTTGGCAGCTCAAAAAGTATATAAGAGAATACTGAGATCCGCTCGTAGGACTTCTTGGATGATATAGCTTCGCGAAAAAATCAACAGTATTTCTAGGATCGGCAGACATATAATAGGTCTTTGGTTAGAAATGATTCCTTCCGGCTCGATGTGCTGTGCTTCCTGATGGCAGATTAATCTCTTCCAGGAAGGAAATTGACGAACTACTACTTTCCGTTCATTTCCTTGGGTGCAATGTTATCAATCATGGTTATGTTGCTGACGCACACCCAATGGTACTCCTTATTTACTCGACTGGGACACTCTCAACACCTTGCGCTGGAGTGTTTTCTCCATTTCACCTTATAAATCAGGTGGTCCTGATGGAGTTTTTCCTGCTGAATAACAGCATGGGTGTCTCCTAATTCTGGAATTTGTTTCAACTCTGCCAAGCGTGCTTTGCGTTTGGATATGTTCCACAGAGCAGGAGTAGAGTTGTTCATCCCGAAAGCTGGGAAGACGGATTATACCGATTGCAAGGCATATCGCCCTATTAGTCTTTCTTCAACTTGGAAAGAATCGGTGACAGCCCTGGAAAGAATAATTAGGGATCATCACTGAAGCCTGCACTAATTTTGAAATTAACCAAACCATTGTTACTTGGTTTGGATCTTTCTATTTCGGTTAAAGTTACCAAAGGTTGCCCTCAGGGAGGTGTCCTGTCACCTCTCTTGTGGCTCTTAGTTATTGACGAATTACATATTTGTAAAACTACAGCAATCTGACTTCACTGAAGTTCCTCAGAGTTATGCTGATGACTTAGTCGTTCTGGTTCAGGGTAAATGCTAAAAGAGGGATTGTACGTTAATGCATCGAAAACTAGTCTGATAGTGTTCACCAGACGTATAGGAATACTGGAGAGCTGTCTGCTCTTTCTCTTTTAGGAGAAACGATCGCTAGATCCTACACAGTAAAGAATCTTGGTGTTACTCTGGACAGTAAACTCTCCTGGAATTCTCATATTGAAATTAAACTTCAGAAGGTCACTTCCATACTCTGGCAGTGTAGAATAGCATTTGGGAAGTCGTGGGGTCTGACCCCTAAACTGCTAATATTTATTGACAAATCTCTAGATTTACCTATAGTATCTTAGGAGTCTGTGGTTTGGTGGCCTGTGGTTCTGTCAAGTTCTGTTATTGGGAAGCTTAATAGCATACAAGGTATGGCTTCTCGAGCTATTAATCACTCTAATTTTGGTCTCACTCTAATTTTCGTACGGGTTTTGGAACCTATTGTCCTGCACATGATCTACGATCATGTGGGAGTCAAGGCCGGAACTGCACGGTATTCCAAGCGGAGCTGATTGCACTCACACGTTGTGTGATGGGTGCTTCTAAACTCGCTATTTCCGGAAAGGACATTCTATGCAGTGATAGTAAGTCTGTGCTCAATTCTTTAGGGAACCATATGATCACTTCCAAACTGGTCAAGGACTGTAAACATTTTATTAACGTCCTTTGCTCTAATAATCATGTGAAGGTTATGTGGGTCATTGTGGTATTGTCGGTAATCAGATAGCTGATGTTTTAGCTAAAGCAGGCTCAAGTATGATATTCAAAGGGCCTGAACTGGCAGTGCTCTTGACCTTCAGTTGTGGTAAGAAAGATATTAAGAACTACATATTTTTTCAGGCTAAGCGTAATTGGCTAGCTTCCACTACATGCCGAGTGGCTAAGTACTACATTTGTGAACCTAATCTGAGGCTTACAAAGTTTGCTTTATCTTTGAAGAAAGACCAACTGAAAGTTTTAGTCGCTATTCTGACCGGCCTTGGCCGTTTTAAACTACATTTACAAAGAATAAGACTTGTTCAAGATTGCTTGTGATCATAGATCTTAGAATGTAGCTCAATTGTCATCGCTACCTTAGTTTAAGCTGTTGCAATTTCCCAGAGCAGCCACTGTGATAGAATCCTCGGTTTGCACTATGGGCGCAGAGTGGCATTGAGTGCGGAACCTGCTTGGGTTCCAGCCAACTTGAGAATTTCTATTTTAACTATATTTATTATTTTAGGAGATTATTATTCCAATGTAATGTATACATAAAAGAATATTATTTAGTTGCAGAAAAAAAATTTTGGTACTGCTGCCAGAACTAAATAAAATTGTTAGGTGTTACAGAGTTGCTAATGTAAATATGTTTTTAGAGTTTTATTTTAATTAACAAGTCAATAAAAAATAAAAACAAATTTGAAATTAACCTTCATAGGCGAAAGTAAGTTAAACATTTTTGGCTCTGATGAAATACAAAAAGTTTAAGCAGAAGCCCAATACAGAGTAGTTTGTCAAGATTATATTACATTAAATCAACTGGTCCAGATTATATATTGAAAATTTTAGGAGTGAAAAATTAAAAACGAGTTTTAAAAAGACGTATTAGCTTATCATTTCTTAACCTTCACCTTTTCTGCATATAAAACCAGATTGAAGTTATCCCAGACTTTGACGTAATAACTCCATCCTAGAGTTTTTAAAAATATAAAATGTATACAGTTGGCCGATCGCAGGATTCTTTACATTTATAGCATACCAAACCTTTTCATAATTTACAAAAAGTATACAGTTGGCACAAAAACACCCATCCCGAAGTTTTTTGATTTGTAAAATTTCTTCTGATTCTTCGGATTTGTCCAAAAACGAAATTTTTTACTTATTGTATTACCATGCCATGGTATTGAAGGAAAAAAAATTAGGGCGTTTATTTTATTTTAACCGATAAATAAATGTTAAACATTGACGCATGGTAATGAAAAATCGATAAGTGTTAAAGTAAAGTGTTAAACGCGATCGTATCGTCAAATAGATTACATATGTGTACATACATGTTTTAACATAAACATATGATGATTTTTAATAAATTTTGAGTTCGATCCCTAGCAAATCTATATATCGATCAATATCTATAATTATACAGGAATTTACTAATTGAATGATCATTACAACTCCTCTATAGATCAATAGAACTAGTTAAGATATTGCGCGACTGACGTCTAATAATTAATGTATGAGTGTGTATGACGATACACATGATCAAGTAAATATATAGTTAGCGATCATCACATACAATTATATCGATCACGTGTATTATGCATTTCATTGGTATATATTGATTATTTTCATCACGTTTTTAAGCTATTACCAATTCTATATACACAAATATGTAAGGCTTAGTAATTAGTTATTTAACGTCAACATATATTAAATAAATCATATAGCACCGAACGATCATAAAGCAAATTAATAATTTATTCGATCGATTCATGGTGATGGAAAAATTAAATTTCAATGTTTCTAGTAATTTAGAGATTTATATAATTGGCGATCTTATCTAAACTAGGTCTCGATCTTATAAAATAATAAAATATTGCATTTAATTATTATTTTCAATGGGATTTGGTCGTACATAAGATAAAGTGGGCGGCCGATTACGGAATCACCTGCATCTGTGAAATTTTTTTTTGAGAAAGTGTAATTGCCCAAAGATCGTACTGATACTGAACAATGATATAAGAAGTTAGTTAAGTAGTTTTAATAATAAACCCACTTAAATTTATTTTAAGTATATTGTGTGTAGGCGAGGTTTTTGATTATCAATTTATTATGTTATTGACATACTATAATTCTATATAATTACGGTAAAAAAGAAAAAAAAATTAAAGAGTGCAAGTGTGTCTTTGTTGCTGCATTATACAAGTTATACCAAAAAAATTAATATTCATTGTATATAGTTGTATATATATACAATTTGTATGTCAATGCGATTATATTTTATTATTAAAATGATATTTAAAATATTTACATACATATATACACATAATATGTAAATTCAAATTTTTAAGATCACGAGCTGTACGTCTTATATTCATATATTGTCTATAAAAATGCCAGAATATATGTAAGGTGTGCAACACTCAAAGTTTAGTAGACCTTAGTTTTTCTATTATGTATAAAGATTATGGTCAAGGTTTCACTCAGATTTAGTATAAGTATGTATATGAAACTAATTTTTAGCAAAGAAAAAATAAATTGAGCAACATTTTCACAAGTTAAATATGGTGCTACACCAAGTTATTGTAACATTCTTAAAGAATAATAAATATATGAGTTAAATATAAAATGTTTGAGGTGTAGATCATAAAGGGATTGCGCTACTATTTTGAGCAATTTTACAAAATTACCCGCAATTGCGTGCTACGGTCCCCATAGTTCCGTTTCAATTTTATTATACCCAAACAAAAAATTGAGCTGTAGATCATAAATTGTTTGCGCTACTATTTTGAGCAATTTTTCAATTTTATCGATGTATAAAAATCCATCACGATGATGCAAGCGGCGCTCGAGAGCATACACATTTAGACGAGCAAGTAACTAGGAGCAATCAATACGCGACATTAAAAGATCACGTACGAAAAGCGCTGCTGCTATTTCTCGTCGATGATTGAATTGTGACAATCCCAATAAATTGCAGCGATGGCGATATGGTGGAATGTATACGTCAGTACGCGTGGATGATGTAGACTTCGGAGGACAAATAGAACAAACTGGGTTTGAACGGACGCAATCCTTGCCGAATGGCACAGATATAAAGGCAACCAAACCGCAGAGAGGCGTATTCCAAAACAGAACGACCAAATGACACATACAAAGATTTTAATGTTAACGGATCAGTAAATTCGTAACAATTTCGCTTGATAAAAGCCAGCATAAGGTAAGCTATAGAAATAGCAGAGTCAATGTGCCTAGTAAATGTTAGATCCGAAGAGAACGTCACTCCAAGATCAGTCAAAAAATCGACTCGATCAATTAGCATATCATATATAAGAAATACTGATGAATTAATGGACATCAGATTTTATAAAGCGAAAGGGTCTTATACATTTGCTTACATTTAACCGTCAATTGTTGCTGATAGTGCAACAACAAAAGTTGTTTAAATCGCTTTGCAACATCAAACAGTCTGATAAATTGGAAACTGGAGCAAACATTTTCTGGTGAGAACAACAAAGTTCCCAAGTGGCTGCCTTGAGGAACCCCGTCTGTTGCATGGAAAGAACGAGAACGGGAATCGTATAACTTGACAAATTGCCAACGATCTGATAGATAAGACCGCAACCATCTGACCGCGATGAAGTTGGAGTTTAATTTAAAGGCATTTGAAAAATCAGTGTAGACCACGTCCAGTTGTAGTCTGAAATCTATCTTGCTGCGACGAAGATGGCCGCTGAAAGACACTAGGTTTGTGATAGTCGACCTTCCCGCAAAAAAACCATGATGCACAAGCGAAATATATATCTTTTTGTATGAAAAAACAAAAATCGATGAACCATTGATTCAAAGTGCTTTGGAATGATAGAATGTATGGCAATCCCGCGATAGTTGATGATCTCGCTTCGTTTACCCGATTTGAATATGGGACGTATGAAGGATGATTTCGACGGATCTGGAAAAACTTGCGTTCGAAGGCTTTCATTAAAAATAACAGTAATGTGATCACAGAAGCTCACCGCGCAATTTCTAATCAGGATGGGAGGAAAACCATCATGTCCTGCACCCTTATTGATGCCAATGTTGGATAAACAATCAAAGACTTCTTCTGAGGTAAACGATAGTTGAGTGAATTCTCAGTTATTTCGAAGATCAAAAGGTTTGACATTTGGCGTCTGACGGTTCAAAGACTGATCCGAAGAAATTAGCGAATAAGTTTGCGCTACTATTTTGAGCAATTTTATAAAATTACCAACAATTGCGAGCTACTGTGTACATATAGTTCCGTTTCAATTTTATTATTTCCTTTTTGCTTACGTTTTCCGAAGTGAAGTTTTTAACAAATAACAAAAAACAAGCAAATATTAGAATGTCCATACACTGTTAATACGATTCTTATAAGAATTTGGAGTTGAGCCTGATCATATTTTTTTATGTACTTATGTAATCTAAATCATTTAATTCATTTTATTGGCCAACTGTAAATTGAACCTATTGTTCATAGTAAAATCGGCACGACATAGAACGATTGGTTAAAATGAAAATAGTCAAACATTTAAAATCGGATTGACATATTACGAGTATATGTATTCCTTTATGCTGTCCCTCTCTAGTAAGATCATAGTATGATTCGAATGGACCTGAGTCCAAAATATTAACTCGGTTTTGAAATACTTCAGAATGTCTGCCTAAGAGCCATCTTCCTATACTTCATGTTCAGCTCTTCCTTTTCCTTTTTGACAAGTTCTTTCCACCTCAACTTGGCATCCAGTGTCATACCTAGATATTTACCCGTATCCGTATAAGCAACTTGTTTAGAGTTCCAATTTGTTAGTAGCTTCTTCTACATTGTTCCCAACTGCCAAAATAGCAGTATCATCAGTATAAGTTGCTATAGTTGCTTCTTCCATTGGTAGTATATCCTGAGTAGACAGGGCCCAATACGCTACCATGTGGTACTCCAGCTGAAATTTTCTTAAGGTGCGAGTATTCGTCTTCATATTTTACACGGAAGAATCTATAAGTTATGTATAGGATTTCAGAGTTTCATAATATTGTTTGGGAAGGTCGCGCTTGAGTTTGAACTCCAATCCTTTGTGCCAAACCCGGTCAAATGCCGCTATATCAAGGGAAACGCTTGAACATATTTTTTTTTAGTTTCTAGTGTACGTTCCATAATATCTGTGATTCTATGGACTTGTTCTATAGTCGAGTAGTTTTCTCTGAATACAAAATGGTGGTAAGGAATTATATTGTGGTCCACCATTATGGGTTAGAATTCTCTTCAGAGGCAATTTTTCAAAAATCTTGGATATGGTTGGGAGTATGGATATCGGTGCCACCTCCCATTGCTTTGGAACGTATCTTAGTCTAACCAGAGCTTTGATTATATGGAGAAGTTTAGGCTCTTGTATTTTAAGCTCATCAGATCGTTTCAGTAGGTTAACATTTTCATTCGCAGTTTGCCTGGGTAATGGTTGAAACGTTTCTTTTATAGGTGTCTCGCAAACAAGTCAGCTTTTTGTTTACCGCTTCGAGCTCAGCCTCCATCCTCATTTCTAATTGGTGCTATTCCTTTCTATAAGGTATATTCAGTATCTTTTTGGTTAGTAAGTATAACTTCAATTATAACTTTCTTATTGATTCATTCTTAACTTACATAACGTTATATAGATTATTAAGGACGGTTTTATTTTCTTTGATTCGATTTATTTGCCAAGACTTTCGAGCTATACGTTTCTTTGCCACAAGCTCTCTTCAAGTGGATAGTTTTTACAGTTGATGTTATTTGCGTATTTGAAAGATGTACTTTCGTACGCAGCTTGTTGTATGTTTTCAATTAGCCTTTCTACTTCCTCTTCGACTTGTATGATGTTCCTTATTGGTACTTGAAGATTGCTGTTGATATTTTTTTAAATTATTGTTTCACTGACCATCATAATAACAGGAGAGCGGTCCGAAGTAAGCTGTTCATTATTTCCCAAACGAATATAGTTATCTAATATACCTTTTGCTACATAAAAGTCTATAAGGTCCGGTGCTTCCAGATTGAAAGTTGGTAAGCTTCCACATTTTAATTTTTTTCCTGCTTCAAACAACTTCCTCCTTTTTGGTGTAGTAAATCTGGAGCACCAGTATGTGTTTTCCGCATTGAAGTCGCCATGAATGATAAAACAACCTCCCATGGTGTTAAAAAGTTCTTCATAATCGTCTCTTTTCAGATTATGTTGTGGTGGACAATATATTGTTGATATTTTTATTTCTTTGTACTTTGTGCGAGTTTTGATAGTTGTAACTTGAATAGATTCACTTTCAATTTTTAATTCTTCGTTGTGTTGTATATTCTCTTTAATAAGAATCGCAGATCCGCCTCTTGTTCTTATCAGTTTATTGGCCTCAGCCTGTTCATCAAGATTTTTATTTAGAGCATCTATGCATTTCACGACATCTCTCACAATTTGGCAGTCTTTGCTATGTTTTGCTTTTGGGACTTGACCTTTGGTCACCTGTGCATATGATTCTTTTCGTCGTAATTTATATGATTCCCGATTTGTCTGTCGATTGGTCGGGGCTTCACTAGCAGGGTTTCTACGGTTTAGATCAGACTTTCTAGCACGATTTATTATATTTTGTAATTCTTTAGCTATACGTCACTGGGTAGCTGAGTTCTTATCTAATGTGCATGTGCTCGTAAGGTGGTTACCAGCACATTTAACGCCTCCTGCCATTCGCCCACAGTATCTCTGAGTATGATTGAAGCCCTGACATTTTTTGCATTGGACTATCAGCAGTGACATTTTCTTCACTGGTTCAATTCTGACTTTTATATTTCGAATATCATGAATTTTTTGAATATTTTCCTCCTTTTCCTTTTTCCTCTAACCATAGCGTTAATTGGTCTTGGAGGCTGTTTTTTTCTCAGTGTTAGGAATTTCATCGTTGCGCTGAGTATAGTTAGTTTACTCGATGTTGATGTTGGCTTTCCTTGCTCATCACATTTTGGTGATGATTCTGCTTTTTTTTCTTTCTGGGCTTGTTTTTTCAGTTTTTTACTTCCTCTACATCAGAAATTAACATGTTGGAATGTGGCGGTTTTTCTTGTGCTTCTTGATCCTAGTATCCACTGGGAGTTGGTTCCTATTTCTCTTCCGAGTTCTTCTTTGTCTGTGTAATATTCATTACAGACTTGTTTTTTTCTTTACCTGATTCGGTAATTTTCTCTCTTTAATATTGGTAATTTCATTACTCAGCTTTGAGTCCACCTTTTCTAGGCTTTTTAATTGGTTAAGTGTGGTTTTTTTGCTTTCAACATTTGAATTAGTTGATGGTGAAGACAAAGCCTTATTAATATCTCCTATAGAACCCCCTTTTTTTAATAGTAGGTGATCTAAGATTTTATACTCATCATCCCTTGTTAAGCTTATATATTAATAACTGTCCCAGCAACCCAGTACACTACTGTGGAGACATTGTCTCACTCCCGAACATTTTCCTGTATTCAGGCTAATCGTTGGATTTTGTTCAAGATATCCTTCCTGATATACCTCCTGCCAGGTAACATCAGCCGCCTCTTATACATGAGAAATAGACGCTGTTTGAAGCCGCACCTCCTGGTGACCAGAGGCTTCTTGCTAGTTTTACCGCGAGTGGTATTTTATTTCCCAATATGTTGGATATGATTTTTCGCTCATTATAGAAAGGTGCGAAATGAGTTACAGTTTCAAAAAAATTAAATAAAATCCAGAATTTTTATCCGTCTTTAAATTTCTTAATTAAATTTTCAAAAATCCGCAAAAATTTCAAAATCGAATTTCACGTATATACAATTCTGAAGATTAAAATTACAATTTAAAGGTAGGAAGGTTCTGCATTGGTACTGGGTTAGAATCCCAATTCGAAATTAATCAGACCAGTAATCGAAGCAAACTCAGACAAACAAATTTTGTTAGGGAACCCTTGAGAGTATACCCATAATCCGGCATTGTATGGAATAGCTTTCCAATCAAAATTTTAATTTAACAGTGTAATTAGAATTACTAACACTTACGGGAAATTTGGAAATTCCAATTGGGTTATTATGTATTTTTTATTACAAAACTTGTGGTTTTTACTAACAGATAAACTACTTTCAACTGTTCCGAGAATTATTTTAGAAATCGTGAAACTTGAAGCAAAAATCCCAGAAAAGTAATATCTGAAAAAGTTTGTTTATTATAAAACTGGTAATTTTATTATTTTTTTCCGCAAAATCTGGTATACTCAAATTACTTCTATAAACGCATCAAATTTTATTATAAAAACGACACAATCGAAAACGCGCATATTTTGTTTTCAATAAAATCGATCGAACATAATTCGTCATTCAAAATTATTTACTTAGCCGCATAATTATACGATCACCATAAATAGGATCGTGTGTGCGTGCCCTCTCAGATTTATAATTATTTTTATTTGTAAATACGAATAGAATTTAATGAGGTTATTTTGATTTTACAATTAAATCGAATTAATTTCTAATTAAAACTAACAAACAGGTGCAAAATTGTTGATCCAAGATTTTGAATAGCACTAACTATATGCGATCTCTCGCCTTATACGAATAATATATAATTGCGCTTGAAAATGTTGCATAATAGATGACCGCGCACTCATGTATAGTACCGACTTATAAATAATTAAAGGTTATAATTTAATTTTGGTAATAAATAAATAAATTGTTCAGCCTTGATTGTTTAAAAAAAAAACAACAATTTAAAACAAATATTATTATTCGCTTGACCAATAAAATGTTTAAGGCATATATAAGAGTGAACGTGCTTCAAACTTGTACATAATATATATAATGTTGATTTAAAAAGTTTCCAACATTTTTTGCAACCGATTGATGGATCAATCCGTTGTAAATATTGCATCACCTTTTTTGTTTTTGCGAGTTCAACAACATACTGTATAAAATAAATAAAACGGTAGCATAATTATGCTTTTGATTTTTCTTCTTATCTGCTGGTGAAAGATGATGAAAGAAATGAAAATATAGTTTCACCATAATATTGTAATAAATATTATTGGACACAGACATCAAGTTATTATACATTTTTGTATTTCAAAATTCTGCAAACATCATAAACTCGACATAAAATAAAAATTTGCAAATTTTTAACACCCGGCTCGTGACCTATAATTTTAGGTGACGTTGGGTTTCGGGTATAATAATATAATAATCAATTTTTAAAGGCCATTACTGGCCCCTTACTGAATCAACTGTTTGGCTCCAACGGCTTCGATCCTGCTAGCATGGTCTTCATACTGTCTAAGACAATCTGAAGAGGCCAATTCGTTCTCTACATCGTGGAGCAATCGTCGCCTGCAACGACCTCTGCGCCTACCATATGGTGGCTCTCCTTTCAAAGATCGCTGCACAACTCGTTCCGGATCAGCACGTAGAACGGGACCGAGCCAGCGTACTCGCTGAGATCTTACTTCATGCACAATATCGAGGATCTTTATCAGATCTCTGATCTCGAAATTGTACAGAGCTCGGTATGTACCATCTATTTCACGTTTTGGGCCGTAAATCACACGCATAATTCTTCTCTGAATTGTAAGGAGCCATCTCTCGTACTCATCCGTCAGCGCCCAACTTTCACATCCAAACAAAACAACGGGCCTGATCAACGCTTTGTAAAACTTCAGCTTCATGGCACTTCATAAGTGTTTTGATTTTAGCAGTGGCCTTAGAGGATACAAAGAACGACTGCCAGCTGCCAGCCACACTTTAATATCCTCACCCACACTGTTATCGTGAGTGATAAGAGAACCCAAATATTTCAACCTCCTCACTCCCTCAAACGTGTGGTGGCCACTACTAAAATCTACTATTTTAATTTCAGAGATTAATTCCAGCATTTTTTAATGTTCCTGAAATAGTTACTGCAGGGACGTTATATAACGGCGTAGTTGCAGCTACAGTCATAAATAGATGCAGAGTAAACTGCTCTATACAATATTTTCTCGTTGAACTTCATTTAATAATTTTGGTCTACCGTTCTGAGGCAACCGACCAATGAATGGTTCTTGTTTCTGAAAACCTCTTTACCCATTTCATCACAGTACTTTTCTAACTTATAGAAACATATATAATTTACCATTTTACGAGACGAAGTATAGGCAATGGATTTATTCTTTATGTATAGGTTAATAAAAAAAAAAAAAAAATTGTAAAGTGTTGAATTGGCTAAATTTTTGTCTATTGCTTTGAGCCACGTCTAAATCGCTATATTTTTGGTATACATTTCTATATATGTACATTCTAGAAATTTACCCTTCAACTAAAGGCGCTACCGCCGATCGATACTAAAGGTGTTCCAAATAGTTGGCATTTTATGTTCCTTTCAGAAGATCATTTAAAATCCGGTAACCCCGAGGAAATCCTGATTAAAATATAATTCCCCATGGAACTCAATTTAACGAGTATTATAAGGATTTACTCGGGGATTACGAATTTTGTACCCTCAGTATTTAGTGCCTTCGGGATTTTGTATGCTCGCGGGAATAAGAATCCTCGAGATTTTGTACCCTCGAGATCTTGAACCCCCGGGATTTTGTCGCTCGGAATCATGTCCCGCTGGATTGTGTAACCAACCTTTTTGGAGTATTTTTTGGTTGGTAATATTAATGAAATTAAATCCTCTTTCACACAGCCAATTAACGTCAGTAAACTGGTATATAACTAAATTGTAAACAAATACATTATGTATGTATATATATATATATATATATATATATATATATATATATATATATATATATATATATATATATATATATATATATATATATATATATATATATTAATTCAATTAACACTTTGGACGACTAATTGTGCTGATTGTATATATAGACATGTTTATGACGCCTTTGTTGTTTGAGTCTACTAAGAAATGTTCCTTCGTCAAGCTCAACTTGGATTAATAAAATAATTCGTTAATACAACGTATATGAAATGTATATCTTCCATAAATTTATGTATGGCTTGTGTCACAGAATAAAGTTAATATATTTGAGGAATTAAGTAATTAGCAGACGTTGTCTGTGCGCAATATATAATATTGTCCTGGCTAACTTGATTAAAATTACATTCAAGTTACATCTGTCGAATTGTTTATTTTCAACGTCAATGTCCTAAACAAGATCCCGGCTAAATTTCCAACGAAATCTATGTGTCGTCTATACCAACCTGATTTACCACTAACTATGTTAAACTCCAATCGTTTCTGCCTAATATATAAGAGCGTATAGGAGATACATTATCTAAAGAATATATGTGAGATGCTTATTCAGTGCATTCGACATCCAGCGTAGCTCAACATGCCGAGATTTTTTTTGTTTATGAAGATAAAACAAATAAAATCTAACTTTTCTTTAATGAATTGTAATCCTGCCATCTTACACGCCTGCGCACGAAACGGAAAATGATGAAAATACTATTCGCTCGTAGACGACATTTTTACTTCAGCCTAGATAAAGGCATCGATGTATATATGTGTTTCATATACATTTAGTTATTGGAATTTCTCTACTATTTGTACTCTCACAATAAGCTGCAATAACACAACTTACTGGAAAAAATAGCATTGCATTTGTTTATAAATTCGTACGTGTTCAAAGTGGGTATTTCTAACTAAAATTTTTTGAAATGTGATTATTTTGATAACTTTTCCAACATTACGTTACAGAACTGTACACTGTTTATGAAGACTATAGTTTATCTTATATTAAAGTCTTCGCAATCGTAACCTTTTTGCGTCACAGAAGTTATACAACATCTTATCTGCATACACCAATACTTCATGCCACAGCCTTCACTGACATGTAAGATGGTTCGGACCATATGTACTATATACATATATGTGAATAATTAAGTTTGGACTATTTTGTCCAAACATTTTCCACTTTCTCGGGTTAAAAATTGTAAACATTACAACTATTGACTAAAAATTGTTACAAACTGCAAATGCGATATTTATAAATTTTAAGCCGAGCGCTTAATAACATAAAAATGAAAGGTGTGATTAAATAATCGCGCGATCAGTATAAATTAAGAAAATCATCAAGAAATATACAAATTTCAATTATATGTTTAGCTATGCGCTTGTATATATATATATATATATATATATATATATATATATATATATATATATATATATATATATATATATATATATATATATATATATATATATATATATATATATATATATATATATATATATATATATATATATATATATATATATATATATATATATATATATATATATATATATATATATATATATATATATATATATATATATATATATATAGAGCAATACTCTACCTTATACAAGGTAAGCTTAAGAAATTTTTCAATTTTTCGCGCAGCTTGCATAATTAAAAAAAGGTGCGTACTTCTATATATATATATATGTATAATCAACTTTCACATTTAATTTTTTTTTTGTTAAGTGAGCATCTCCGTAACGCGGAATTTCAGATACATTTCAGATACGCTCATCTAACTTGGGAATTCGCTAATATAACTGGTTATGGCGATCGCGTATCACTCATAAAGAAATATTTATTTGGAACGCATATATATAGTACTATAAAATTATCTCCATTTATTAGAACGAAGTTTGGTACTAATCGGTACCCGTATACAAAAGATATGACAAAAGTAAGAAAATAATAAACTTGTTATTATTTAAACAGGTTTGTTGCCTATCTGGCTACCACTACCATATAGCAGTCTAAATACCGGAGCTATATATACGAATAAAAAATACTTCGATATTTTCGGGTTTCTCGCCTCACATTCCCTATATATACGCGCAATATAAAAAATGCAAGTCTTTCGTCATATGTATATATGCATATTGATTGATATACGCATAATACTCATAAATGTAGCACAAGGTCTTTGCATATAATACATAAACGTACATATTTATATAATTTGCGGTCATGATCAACAATCTTTTAAACATATTTATACTAAGTTATATCAAATACAGTTATATACAACTTGATCGATTATTATGTCATCTTTCATATATACTTCGTTTGTTGAATGAAAATAACAGCCAAACAAGCAAAAGAAGAATATAAGCGCAATACCGCATAAAGAGTAGATTTTTATATAGTCTAAGCGCGATCTTACATACTAAAAACATTATTTATTCATATATGCACACGCGCGCGCACTGCAGTTGGATTAATATCCAAATATGTACATAAAATATGATCATTGATTATACATATGTATATCAAATTAACGATCGCTTATATCACTAAAAAATAAACATTAATTATAATCTCTCAATCAAGTTCTCAAAATAACGATCACTAATTTAAACGATCGTTGATTTTTATATATACATATTTGTAGTGTATATATAGATGATCACTTCGCGATCACACAAAATTACATGTATACGTATATATACATATTGATCATATGATATCATATCGTCTGGAACTGATATGTCTAAATGAACGATCATAACAAAGTACGTATTATTAAAACGCTCTATTAATCATTATACGCATAATGCCTTGAAATTTATATATATTTAGCAGTGAAGGCTGTGTGGTAGGGCATTGACATTTCATTATATATACATATAAATCTTTTATGCTTTCCCTAAATTAAAATATTATTGTTGTGACAATATAATAGCTAATGCAATGGTTTTTAAAACAATTCGATCCCTCGTTCAAATACTACAATATAGATTTAGATTTTTTATAAAGATCACTTGATCACGAATCTCAGAAAACGATTTTTTATTAATGTAAAAGGGAAAGTAATTAGGTAGGTATTATAATTCACAGAAAACGACAATTCGCCGAAAACGTAATTCATCGAAAACGACAACTGACCGAAAACGACAATTCATAGAAAACGACAATTGATCTAGAAAAACTATAAATAAAAAATAAATCATAAAACTTAGAATTAATTTACTGTGTATTTTCATTTTCGTTTTCGGTTAATTGTTTTTCGTTGAATTTTGTTTTCGGTGAATTGCTTTTCGGTGAATTGTCGTTTTCGGTGTATTGTGGTGCTACCAAAATTTTGCCCTTCAACTTTTTGCAATTCTCTTTTTTTACTGAAAAACCACGAATTTCCCTACCTTGATAATATAACGGTTAAACCTGTATAGGAAATAAATTTCCAATGGTAATAATTTTCTTTATTTATAATACATACATACGTATATTTAGCATCTTAAGCAAGATCAATAAATATATTATACAAAATAGAAATGTTCGCGTATACATATAGTCGCGCTTCACCTTGCTAATTTATTGGAATATGTATTAACATTTTTATAATAATTGAAAGCTTCCCAGCATATAGTTAGTTATTTATAAACCCAAGGTCACATCTATGAGAAATAATAATATGTATATATTATTAATTACAAATAAGATGTAATTATAAAGATTTTATATATTAAACACAATAAGACGTGAGAAAATATTGGGAATCCCATATATCAATAAAACTACCAAACACTATCTCTAAATACGAGTACATTAACAACAAGTGATTGTACATAACATATGCAAAAACTATATATTAAAGTTAAATACCCCAAGGCATTTTACATTGTTTATGGCTGGATATAAGTTAACTTGTAGTAATTTGTATTTGTAAGCTAAGGCATCAATTATAACATTTTTCTTTTTTTGCAGACTCTGAAGTATCCGAGAGCAATTGCATTTATTGTCAGCAATGAATTTTGTGAAAGATTCAATTTCTATGGAATGCGGAGTAAGTATTGACGATTGGAACGGATTGCATCTAGCCGATGTTCTACTATCGATAATATAGATCATGTTTTTCGAAAGTGTCAACATGATCAAAGTATAATAATACTATAGACGTTTGCTGCTAGTTGTCACTTGAGATTATATAATTACGTTTACCAAGAGATGGCTGCAATAAATAAAATAATAAACAACGGAGGTTGTTTGCATTAATAATGATCGTTATAAATTTTAGAATTTTATTAATAGGTGTGACATCTAGTGGCATCACGACTGTAGTGCTTAAACTATATTTAGTGACGTCATATCACTGTTTAAAGTATATTATTGTCAGTTTATTTGTAGTTTGTAAAATTAGGATAAGCGCCTCTCGTGGAAAAAATTAAAATAAAATATACGTGCATAAATGAATTGTGCAACTTGTCTGGTTTGGACTAAATCATCAAACGACGTGTATAATCGCTTCACAATTTATGTGATCCTCCAATAATTAATATTAGACATAATTATCTTGATGTAGGCCACAGTGTGAGTGGCGTAACACTAAAAAAATGTATACATTTTACTGTTTAATGAGTTACAATTTTTTTGTCTATTGACGATTGGTGCATTACAGATCCCAAGTAGCGGAAACATTTTGAAGCGAATTCACAAGCAGTGTGACGATTGTTTCTATTTTTTAGAATACAAAACTGCGTTCTTTATATTGAACAAAATTATTAATTATGTATATAATTATTTTATATTTCCCCCATACCACACAAATCACAAAAGTCATTATACTTGTATATTTTCTGTTTATTTTATCCCAACAACTTATATTGTGTAAATTTCCAAATTAGACTGAAAACTGACCGTTTCTAATGATCGTATTGTTACGTTTTTGCCTTGTCAAATTCAAGGTTCGATCACTGGATTGTGAATAAAACAAACGATGTAAATTCTAGATCACACTAAATTTATTTATTCCGATTATTTACACTAAATACTAATTTACTTATTTCACTTATTTAACTTAATTATTTAACTTCACAATAATTATTTTACTACACTTTATCAACACTATATTACACTTTATTTTACTTTATAAACACTTTCCTTTTAATTACTATTAGTTAGCACTCTCACGGTTAAAACACAACTGATTTACTCCCAAATGTCTGTCGCGTATATATACCAAATATTCTAACCATTCTAGAAATCTCCAGAATATTCGATTAGTCTAGATAAGTCTAGACACGTCTACTGTTCTACTTTATAACAATTTTACATTAACGATAGTGTCGCTATTCAAACATAGATGTCACCACGATCGTAACATTACCCCTACCTAATCCTGATTCGTCCCGAACAGGATCCAACTCACTACCTCTGTAGATCGCTAATCGCTCTATATGCACCACCTTCAACTTCCCTCGCTGCCCTTTCTTGATCCGGTAGACCACGTCATTTATTTTGGTGATGATGGTGTACGGCCCTTCCCATGAAGGTTGCAGCTTTGGTGATAAACCCTTCTTCCGTTGTGGGTTGTAAAGCCATACTAAATCTCCTTCTTCGAAACCTTTATTATTTGCTCGTATGTCATATCGAGCCTTCATCCGGTCACTTGATACTCGTATCTTCTCTCGTACAAACTGGTGTACCTGGTCGAGTTCTCCTCTCATCTGGTCAACATAATTTTGTCTATCTAAAGCTGATGATGGAACAGCTCCAAACTTTAGATCTCCGGGTAATCGCAGATTATTTCCAAAAAGGATTCTCGCTGGTGTCATTCCCGTTGAGTCATGTACTGCTGATCGATACGCCATCAGGAACATCGGAATATGTCGATCCCAGTTGCGTTGATCATTATCCACGACCTTTGCTAAATATTTCTGCAACGTCCCGTTGAATCTTTCCACCATACCATCCGACTGTGGATGTAGAGGCGTTGTTCTTGTTTTATTTATACCGAGCAACTGACAGACTTCCTGAAATACAACTGACTCAAAATTTCTTCCTTGGTCTGTGTGAATCTCCATTGGTACTCCAAAACGACTTATCCAATTATTAATCACGGCGTCAGCTATCGTGGTTGCCTCCTGATTGGGTATGGGACACACCTCTGGCCATTTGCTAAAATAGTCCATTATTACTAGAACATATTTGTTACCAAGATCCGTAGTCCGGAATGGTCCTGCCACATCCATTGCGATCCTTTCAAACGGCGCTCCAACGTTATATTGCTGCATTGCTCCCCGACTTTTCCGTGCAGGACCTTTTACCGCCGCACATTGATCACATTTTTGGCACCACTCCACTACAGATTGTCTACATCCTGACCAGTAAAAACGTTGACGTATTTTGGCAAGTGTTTTATTAATTCCCAAATGACCCCCACTTGCCCCTCCGTGATACTCCTTCAATATCTCGGCAATCCTAGCCTTAGGTACCACTTTTACCAATTGTTTCACATTACCGTCCGAGCTTTCCCATATTCGTTTTAAGAATCCGTTCTCGATTTGGAGGCTATCCCATTGTGCCCAGTAAGCCTTTACTATGGGACTCTTATCCGCAATTTCACACCAAGTTGGACGATTTCCTTAAGTTGCATGATTATTGCCAAATTGGATATTGGATCTGCTAACTGCTCGTCCCTAACCGTTTCATCCGTCCATTCCTTATCGGGTAGTATTCGCATAAGCCTGCTGTCGATAACGTCTTCCTTTGCTTCTATACGCCCGCAGTGCTTACATTCCACTTGACATGGTCGTCTTGACAATGCATCAGCATTTCCATGTGCACTCCCTTTCCGATGTTCGATCTGGTAATGATAGCTCTTTAGTCGCTCAATCCAACGCGCTACCTGACCTTCTGGGTTCTTGAACTGCAGTAGCCAACGTAATGCTCCATGGTCCGTTCGTATATGAAATTCTTGGCCATAGAGGTACTTATGAAAATGTTTCACACATTCCACTATAGCCAACAATTCCTTACGAGTTACACAATAGTTACGTTCTGGTTTAGATAACCCCTTCGAGTAATAAGCTATTACTCTTTCTTGCCCTTCAATTTCTTGCGACAACACCCCTCCGATGCCATCATTACTTGCATCGGTATCAAGAATAAACTTAACACCAGGTATAGGGTATGCCAACAATGGTGCCGTACATAATCGCCTTCTCAATTCTTTGAATGACTCCTCTTGCTCGTCAGTCCATTCAAATGCTCTGTTCTTCCGGGTCAAATCATGTAAGCTCTTTGCCACATTGGCAAATCCTGGCACAAATAGCCTATAATAAGTGCACAATCCGAGGAAGCTCCGTAATTCCCGTAAATTTTTAGGTCTTGACCAGTCCTTTACCGCTGATATCTTGTCCTCATCGGTGTGGATTCCATTGGTCGTTACCTTGTGCCCCAAAAATTTTACCTCCGTTCTGAATAATGAACACTTCTTCGGATTTAACTTTAAACCGGCTGATTGTAATCGCTTCCATACCTCTGACAAATTTCTTAAGTGTGCTTCGAAATCCTTTCCCATAACTATGATGTCATCCAAATACACGAGGCAAGTCTTCCAGTGCAGTCCCTTTAACACGCGCTCCATAAGTCGTTCAAAAGTTGCCGCGCCATTACATAATCCAAATGGCATCACGTTAAACTGCCATAGCCCATTACCCACACTGAACGCCGTTTTTTCACGATCTTGCTCTTGGACTTCCACCTGCCAATACCCGCTTTGCAGGTCCAATGTTGAAAACATTCTAGCACCTGACAATGTGTCTAACGTGTCATCGATCCTTGGTAATGGGTAGCTATCCTTCTTCGTTACTGAATTTAGCTTTCGGTAATCAACACAAAAGCGCATTTTCCCATCCTTCCTTTGGACTAATACTACAGGTGAACTCCATGGACTGTTTGATGATTCAATCACTCCAGCTGCCTGCATGTCCGTTACCATTCGATCCACCTATTCCCGTTTTGCTAAAGGTAACCTGCTCAGCGCTTGGCGTATAGGTGTCTCCGTTCCGGTATCAATTCGATGTTTCACCATGTTGGCCCTTCCATTATTATCCGGTGTACTGCAAAATATCGACTTATACTGTTCGAATAGTTGTCGTGCTGAATTTTTCTGGTTCATGGAAAGATCCCCAGTCCATTTCTGCATGAGGTGTTCTACTATTTGCTTTTGTCCTTGCGTATCGGTGTTTCTAATCGGATTTTTCTGCTCGCATTTCATTATCGTTGACACCTCTTCAAATTTACCAATAACAGTTCCTTTCTTAATTGTTTTTGTGTTTCCGAGAGATTTAGGGTCCTAATCGGTACCCTACATTCGTTATCTGATTTTACTAACGTCCTCCCTATCATAATTCCTTTGGTTTCGCTTTCTTCTTCACTGGCTTCTAGAACCCACAACCTGGGTGGCCCAGAACCTCCCTCCAATCTCCCCCACACAATTATTTCCGAATTCGGTGGCAGCTTTTCCCGATGTTCTATTATTACCCGCCTAGTAGTGGCTTCCACATCATCCACTCGCAGTGGTAACTCGAAATTATCACAGTCCAATACTCCTCTTCCAACATCCACCACGAAGCCATTCGCCCTCATGAAGTCCATCCCCAAGATGACTTCATCCACTATTTTTGCGACCAGCACTTCGTGTTGGAATTGAGCATTGCCTATCTTAATTCTCACAAGCTTCCTGCCCTTTATGTCTGCGCTCTCTCCTGTGGCTGTACGTAATTTCAACTCATTTGCTGGTAGTACTCTTCCCTTTACTAGATCCTCACGGACAAACGTGCGCACCGCTCCTGTATCCAGGGTAATAACACAGCTCTTCCCGTCAATACTTCCTTTAATTGTTAAGCTGTCACCGACTCGTCTTAATCTCGAAATAGGGATGGAGGTTATTGGGCAATTGGTTGTGGGAGTCAGCTTCTGCCCCTTTAGGCTGACTCTTTGTAGTTTAACGACTCCTTTCGTTCTTGGCCATCTTCCTTGACCAACGTTCGCTCTCTACTTAATACTCGTCGTTGCATATGAGATCGCGATTATTTTGTCACATGTCCAACATTTTATTTTGCTACCACCCTCTCTGTACCTTGGAACCGACCGCTCGACGTTGGTGCTGCTATCCATTTCTACTCGTCGTACCTTAAGCGACGGTTTTATGATAGCCTGCGCAGTCTCATTTATTAAAGCGCACGCGATGGTCTCGGCAAAAGTCGCCTTAGGTGATAACATCACTGCTTTACGTGTTTCAGGATCACGTATTCCATCGATGAATGCGTCCATCTTAATCCTCTCCATGTAATCGGGAGATGTATTCACATGTGCCAAATGCACTAGCCGCTCGACTGCTGCGGAATATTCTTGAAGAGTCTCTCCGACCTTTTGACATCGGCTCTTCAGCTCCATACGATACATCTCTCGCTTATAGTCACTTCCATACTTTCGACATTTCCAGCGCCTTCATTATTTCGTTGTACTTACTACGGTCATACTGCGGAATAGTCTGCAGTGTTTCAGCCGCTTCTCCTTTTAGAGCCACTATTAATGCTGTTCCCCGATTTGCGTCATTCCACCCATTTTGATTAACCGTTGTCTCAAATTGAAATTTGAAAACCGCAAAAGATGTTGTGCCATCAAATATCGGTGGCTTATATTTCATTGCTTGAATTGGCTGAGATACTGGCGATGCTGTTCCGTTAACCTCTATACATAGAAGTTTCTTCTCGAAGCCTAGAACTTTCTCTTGTAATTCTTCCATTTCTGTTTGTATTTTTCCGTTGCCGTCAATAACTTTCTGCTCCAACCCTTGAATGTCCTTTTGTAATTTTTGTTCAATTTGCTCTACTTCTTCATGTAAATTGATATACATTTCATTGAATTTCTCATCCATTTTGTTATTGATCTCGCCCACCGACTGCTCCATGCGCTGATTTGACCGTTTAATTTCTTTCATTTCCTGATTTGATTGATCAATTTTCTGATTTAATTGATTACTAGATTGTTCCATTTTATGGTTTAATTTTTCAACAGACTTTTCAACTGACTTTTCTATTGACTGTTCCATTTTCAAATTGGACTGTTTCATTTCCAAATTGGACTGTTTCATTTCCATCATAGCTGCCATTAATTGCGCCATATCGAAATTTCCAGAAGGTACTGCTGCAACCTCCACTACCGCCTCTTTACTTTCTCCATTCTCTTCGTCCCCTTCTGTGTGGTCGGAAAATGTCGATTCATCAAAATTATAACTAGCCGGATTATTACCCTTCAGCTCTAATGCTTGAAGTAATCGTTGCCTCAATACATTTTTCTGGCCGAACGTTGATAAACCACGTCGCTCCAACTCTTCCTTTAAATCGGAAATCTTCAATTCGTCTAGAATCATCTTTTAATTCACAATCCCACCGCTGTCACCAATTGTTACGTTTTTGCCTTGTCAAATTCAAGGTTCGATCACTGGATTGTGAATAAAACAAACGATGTAAATTCTAGATCACACTAAATTTATTTATTCCGATTATTTACACTAAATACTAATTTACTTATTTCACTTATTTAACTTAATTATTTAACTTCACAATAATTATTTTACTACACTTTAACAACACTATATTACACTTTATTTTACTTTATAAACACTTTCCTTTTAATTACTATTAGCACTATCACGGTTAAAACACAACTGATTTACTCCCAAATGTCTGTCGCGTATATATACCAAATATACCAAATATTCTAACCATTCTAGAAATCTCCAGAATATTCGATTAGTCTAGATAAGTCTAGACACGTCTACTGTTCTACTTTATAACAATTTTACATTAACGATAGTGTCGCTATTTAAACATAGAGGTCGCCATGATCGTAACAGTATATTTAAGTCGCCTAAATGTCTACATCCCAATTTACACAAATTATAACAGTTTTCGAACTTGACTGTTTTCTGTTATACTTTGTATAAACCAACATCCATGCCCGACATAATTTAATTTTTTAAATAACATTAAGGCGCAGAATTATCTGACATTTAATTTTTTATTTAAAATTGGTCGTTCGTCGTTTCTCAAAATTTATTTAATATCTTGAATTCGTAAATATGTCGTATAAATAAATATTTCTTTTAATTTCATTTCAGCAATTCTTGTGCTTTATCTTCGGATGAAGTTGAACTATGACGAGGATGCATCAACAATTCTATTCCATATATTCACCTCGTTAGTGTACTTATCGCCTCTAATTGGCGCCATCTTAGCCGACAGTTGGCTGGGCAAATTTAAAACAATATTTATTCTATCGATTGTTTATGCGGTGGGAAGTGTTGTCATATCGTTGGGTGCTGTGCCGATAGTTGAGCTGCCGACGAGCGGATTGACAATGCTTGGATTGGCGCTCATTGCGTTCGGCACAGGCGGTATAAAACCATGTGTCTCAGCATTCGGTGGCGATCAATTTAAAATCCCGGAACAAGCTAAGGAACTTGCGACATTCTTCTCATTATTTTATTTCGCAATTAACGCTGGTTCGTTAATTTCGACATGGTTAACGCCGATTTTACGACAAGATGTTCATTGTTTTGGGGAGCTTGATTGTTTTTCGCTGGCTTTTGGAGTACCCGGACTTTTAATGATCCTCTCGATTATAATCTTTGTAATGGGGAAATCACTGTACACAGTTAAAAAGCCAACTGGCAATATGATTGTGCTTGTCTCGAAGTGCATCACGCACGCTGTATCGCGGCGAACGAAGGATGAACAAAAGCGGCACCACTGGTTGGATCATGCTGATTCGAAATATGGAAAACAGTTGGTCGATGACATAAAAATGTTAGGCAATATTTTAATTCTCTTTCTACCGCTGCCGATCTTCTGGGCACTTTTCGATCAACAAGGATCACGATGGACGTTCCAAGCCACACTCATGAACGGAGATGTTGGGCTCTTTACGATCAAGCCCGATCAGATGCAGGTTATTAATCCGTTTTTGATTTTGCTGTTTATTCCACTGTTTGAGTATCTTGTGTATCCACTACTCGCCAACCTTGGGCTCAAAAGGCCACTACAAAAATTAACAATGGGTGGAGTACTAGCCGGTATCGCATTCGTTTTGTCAGGACTACTCGAGTTACAACTAGAGAAGAGTTACGCGGTTGTGCCGAAAGCGCATGAGGCACAGATTCGCATATTTAATGGTATGCCGTGCAATTTTGACGTCCAAACGGAAATTCCGAATCACGAGAATTTTACGCTTCAATCGCTGCAGATGTTTAATGAGAACTATGTGCACGAAATTGGAGAGTCAGAATATTCTTTTAAACTCAGCTCAACATCCGGGAATTGTACAAATTTTAATGGCACAGTTAAAGTGGCAGCTGGAAAATCGTTGAGCTACTTCATAACACGTGACTCGCTAAATGAGATCATGGTCTCGATGTACGAGGATAAAACAGCCAAATCAAAATCTGGGAATCCATTGGTGCGACTACTTTCAAATACTTTTAATCGAAGCGTGCTTCTTCAATCTGCCGACACAGACCTCGTACGATTTGAATTCGAATCGGATAGTACCGAGTTGCGTGAAGTCTTGGAAAATCGATATTTCATTTACATCGAAAATGATCTTCAATACGAGGTAGATTTAAAAATGGGTGGAGTTTATGTAGCTCAAATCACCGAACTAGATGATGGCCAATTCAGTTCTGAGCTCCATATCATCACACCGCACAATTCAATCAGCATACTATGGTTAGTCCCACAATACGTAGTCATCACTGCGGGTGAAGTTATGTTTGCAGTGACTGGACTTGAATTTTCATTCACTCAAGCCCCGCTTAGTATGAAATCGGTCCTGCAGGCCTGTTGGCTACTAACTGTTGCCCTGGGTAATGTGTTCGTTGTGGTTATTGCGCAAATTAAAATTTTTGATACACAATCATCGGAATTTTTCTTATTTGCCGCTCTCATGTTTCTCGATATGGGCATATTCGTAATCCTGGCACTCAACTACAAATATGCTAATAGTGATGACGAGGACTCAGAAAGTGATAGCTTGAAGTTAGAGAAACATGCGCATCATGGCGGAGAATCACATAAAGATCATGTGATTGAAGGTATATCGAATAAGGCGTTTACAAGTGATATAATGTAATAATATAAAAGTTATGTATTTTGTAAAGTTATGTTTCATTGTAAATTTTAAAATTGTGTATATAAACTGTATTTTATTTATGTTTTTACTAAATAAATTAGCTATAAAAATTATTCTTCCGGTTATAATTTCGATATAATTTGTGAATTTGAATTGGTCGTCAAAAACGTAAGTTTTGTATATAATCTTATTTTAATTCGGGCATGCGATTAGAGCTGTTAAGCAGTGAAGACAAAGGTTCGTGTACGCATAAAAAGGTTTGCCATCACCGATTTATTACAACATTTAACAAGAAAATAACCAACTGTCAAAATTCAGATGATGTAGAAACTTAATTTCACCCATGCGTGTAGCTCTGATTAAACTGCTATACACCAATATTAAGGTTATTTCCCAATTAAAATTGCTCATTTGTACATATTTTATAAATATTAAATCACTATAATCTAGTTAATTCCTCTAAACTAAGATGTTTATTGCTTAAACACTATAATTATACTTTAATAGATACAATATTTTAAATTAAAGTGAAATTTAAAAGCGTAATAAGATATTTCGTAAACTACAATAAAAATCGCGACCGCAACCCGATTGCCATTTTTGTTTCTAGCAGTTCAGAGACAAAACAAACTACAAATTTGAATGCGGCTGTCAACATCAACAGTCTTCTAACGTATTTCGCTCTTCAAGCAATTTAGCATATCAGAATAAATTTGCGTGGAACGCCATACACATAATGTAAAAAAAAGTTGTGAATGCTTTTAAATTAAAAAATAAAGAAAATACAAATTTATATAACTAATAAAGTAACGTAATATTGCGGAAATGGAGTACGGTAATTGGAAAAAATTAATTTATGAATGGGTGAGTACCTATCGTTAGTAGAAATTGATGCACAAACGATTCGGTGGTTTAATTATTGGGTTTTTCTCTCGATTTTCAGATACGATCGACCAAATTTATATCGATTGCAAGTGATAGTATCGAACACACAAATATAGATCAGTTTTATGAAGAATTTCGGCTAAAATTGACCACCACTATCAAGGAGACCACCGTTTCGGAATTTTTGCGAAGTAAGTAGTATTGAGTGTGTGTGTGTGTGTGTGTGAGTGACGTAGTGTTAGGGGTTTGTTGACTCGAAGCATTAAAATTATTGTTGACTACCTACTTCGGTCTCTGCGGCTTGTACTTAATCATCAAACTCAGTGAGAACCTAAGGGGCTTCACTGTACTCTCAAACGATCTACATAAATCAAAATTTTAAGATTTTTTTCAAACCACAATTTCGCAGCATTCGTTTTCCTGTTTCACTTTTGATCGTAGGTTCGTACTCTGTCGACCGAGACTCAAAACCTAGATAAGAACTTCAAATAGTTATAATCGCGTGTGTTTAGTAGCAGTACACTAATCATGGTTTTACTGCATTTATTATTTCGAAAATTTTATTTGCAATACTTACGACGATTTCTATTATTGCGCATCGGTACAGTATTGTGCTCTCGGAGTATTTCTAGTTTTAATTTTGTATTCATTATTTTCAGCGCACTATGACTCGTTTGAATTCCACTTGGATGACTCAAAAGAGATCAGTTCACTGGATTACGTCTACATTTATTCGTTGTTATTGCATTTCTCGTGTGTTAAGCACCCAGATCAGTATTTCCATAAATTGTGCCAGATGCTGGATGATACATCCCAAATGTGTATTGCAAAATTTTTTAATTTGCTGCTGGTGAATGATAGGTTCGACCGGGATACAGTTCGTGCGGCTATTTCGGCAGCTAGACCAGCATCTCTGCAACTATTATCGGTTGATAGTCCGATTAAAACGCCACAACATTTGTTGTCACCGATGACACCAAGAACAACGTATTTGGAGGATAAAAGACGCGAAAATCTTTCGCTCAAAGCGCAACTCGATTCGGAGCGATATGAACGCAGTGTGCTCGAAATGATGC